>OZ001646.1:23957408-26357408 GCA_963924145.1 Pyrausta purpuralis
TGTGGCATTATATCCTCGGTCCTTCTTGGTACTTGTATAAAGGTTTGCCTTAAAGACGCTATAGCAACTGTGCCTTTTTTTATGATACGGCATATAGTGAAGCTATGAATGCCACCAAAACCACCAACAGATATTTAGAAACTCCCAGTGGCATAAAACCGTAAAAAGAAGAAACGTAATTTATAACTGTATCATGGGTGAGATGAACTGGTTTCTGAATGAAATAAAAACGTGTATTTAAACCTGAAAATGTTTTTTTTTCCTTTCACTGGTAGATGTAATAGGTAGTATCCTCAAAAGCGAAACCTTTGTATTTTAAGCTTGATTCTGTCTTCAATAAGGGATAGTTAACATTTTAAGGACTCCTTTCAATCTAAATCTGCGATTAAATTTCTTTGGATCCCATTGAGTAAAGTGATCGGGTCTCGGTTTGACCATTCTTACTTTTCTTGCAAATGCATTACTTGGATTGACATATTCACTCATTAAGGCCTCTTCTTCGATTACCAAGTCATCAACAGGATCGAAAATATCTAAGATTATTTCCTTAGTTGTAATATAACAATTTTAAAATAACCTCAAACCAAAACAATGCCAATGTCAAACTACCTATCAGTCGAATAACGCGGCTATCTGATGCTTGAAGCGACATATAGATTTATACCCTAGATAGTAGAGTTATTAGATAGATAAGTCTTATCTTACTATTGAAAAATTCAAAATCTTGCTATCTATAGAATAAAAGCTATCTATCAGTTTATCTGGTGATTGAACAATCGGCTCTTAAAATTATAAAAAATCAAATGCAAGTTATTTTCAGCGAGCCTCTTCAGGGCGGTCAACTGTTTGACATCTGCCAAAAATGGTCCTGCTACATCGTATCTCACATCTCTTTTTATCACACAGCTTTCAGTTGGTGACATCTCGCTTTTGTCGTTCTGTTCCAAAGGGATAATAATTTAATGGTTATTTTATTCTTATATAGACGGATAAGTCTTATCTAACGTAGGTAAAATCGGCTTTTAGGCCTGATAAGGAATATTTGCCGAATACAATTTAATACGCCTAATTTGAAAACGTCACCTATTAGTCAGAAATCAAGCTGAACGTAAGGAAATTTATAATTTGAGCCATGTTAAGGCTTAATAGGATTTTTATATTTATAATTTACAAACCCCAGCAAATCCGATTTAGTTTTGTATGTACTAGATCACAGTAGAGCCCAAGTTAACACTAACGGAATCTACGACTATAAAGTCAAAACGCGAATTTACAGCATTAAAAGGCGGAGCTATTCTATTACCCAACTTGATAAACTTGATCGCTATCGCTTAGCAATTGCTAATTCAAAAAAATCCCTAATCACGGGCTAAATTGCATTTTTGTCAAAAACAATCAGAGGAGGACAAACTTCGATATCGTTTTGATACGAAGCATTTGATTTTATGCTCTTAAAATACTACTAACTCCAACCATATCACACACTCAGCTCGATTCTTGAAATGCTGAGAGCTTAAACTAAACTTAATTTCTATTTCTCTTCTGCGTACCTAAGGAGACTAGGAATGTCAAACTAAATCAGTAGCTCAAAAATATACTTTTTTTGCGTATTTCTGAGTCTACTTGTGCATGTCAAGTTAATCGTGATCTATATCTTATTCATATTTATTCATAGAAGAAATGGACAATAAAATTAGAGCTCGTGCCTATCTGGAATCGATTGCAATGGCATCATGAACGATTGCAATATTTATAATAACCCCGCGGAAGGTTAAAATATGGCTTGCAAAGCATTCGTAAAAATTTTACACAAGTGGGGACGTGATATCGGAAGATTGGCAGATTTTTTCACCGGCACACTTTGTTTCAAGTGTTATATGCCTTTTCAGCTTTAATATTTATAAGGGTCTTAACTTTTTTCCCTTCGTCACTTTTTCACGTGACATCTTTAATAGAATTACATAAGATATTTATGTTGATTGTTAAAATAATCTCTTCTTTTTATAAGGTGTTCTTTATTCAATGTTGAACAAAAGGTAAAAGTAAATTTCGTGGAAGCCGAAAAATAATATTAACCAATAAAGTCTTCTAATAATAAATTGAAATTTTTATGAATATTTTATATCTCACTTACACAATTTTGTCTGATAAATTAGCTTCACGTTCGAAATTGAGTACAAAATAACTAAGATATGTATCGTAACATAAAATTAAAACTACCTATTCAAAAACAAAACCATTTTTGTTACAAGGAGGCTGTGATGCTAGCTGCGTTAACGCGTTGGCTAGCTAGCATAGCTATCCATTGAGCTAGGAACCAGCCAGCTTTTTTATTGGCCTTAACAAAATTTTTTTCGGTGTAATTTTAGTTCACGACGATTATTAGATTACAAATATTATCCAATTCCAATAATAGCACATGCACACTGGTCGGATTGATAACCTAAATTTTTTGTAGTCGTTAAAGTAGTAGGTAGTAAAAGAAAGGTAATTTGCCGGCCACAGGTCACAACAAAAGCTAAGCTCGTAAAACCGCATCGAACTAGTTCAGTCTGGCCCAATCCGGTTCAATCAGGTCGGTAGTTAGAAGCGTTGTGGCGGAACGCCTGTGTGTTAATAGGTTTTCTGTCTTTTACATTCGAGGAGAAAAAACTTAGTTTGCTGCTTTCTACGGGAAAATGTAAAAGTATTATTTTCTGAAACTAAAATACTAACAGACTATAAGGTAAGCGTTTAGATAACTATGATTATGATTTTGACCCTATGTAAAATCCCATAAAAAGGTGACTTTACGGCATATCAACTTTTTTAGGGTTCCGTAGCCGAATGGCAAAAAACGTAACCCTTATAGTTTCGTTAAGTCTGTCTGTCTGTCTGTCCGTCCGTATGTCACAGCTACTTTATTCTGTAAGCATCACACTGTTGAAATTTGGGAGGAATATGTGTCATATTAACCGCATTACAATTCTTATACAAAAAAATAAAAAATCATGATATTGAAGAGGGGCTCCGATACATGAAACTAAAACCAAAAAAATAATTAGTCAATCTCATGCGTGTGAGGTATAGACCCCACATAAGTTAAGATAGGTTCTAATAAAGTGACATAGAGGTTCCTAAAACCATTTTATTTTAAAGTCTAACGTTTTGTTCTAGACGCTTCTAAATGGTAAAATGGGCGCCCCCCCCCCCCCC
Organism: Pyrausta purpuralis; assembly: GCA_963924145.1. Lineage (NCBI taxonomy): Eukaryota > Metazoa > Arthropoda > Insecta > Lepidoptera > Crambidae > Pyrausta > Pyrausta purpuralis. Next base: position 23,960,604 of record OZ001646.1, read on the forward strand.
CTTTAACTTCTAAACTAAGCTAGTGTAATTTTTTTAAAAAATATGTAATGTAGAACTTAACAAATACTTTCAACGAAAATTGATTTGAACGGGATCGAACCAGTAGTTTTTTTAGAATACCTCCTTTTTTGGAGTCAAGTGCTCAATATTTACTAAATATTGTATAATGTCACTTACACTATCTTTAGGAGCAAATATAAGCAAACGCCTGTCACAACAGTTAAATAACAATCCAACAAACAATTACCATTAATTTAACAAAACCCTGTTCGATTCCAAGAGCCGGCAAATATAAAGGAGCGTGTTTGCAAAATGGACATTAAACCGAAGACTGCTTCCAATTTTCAGGAATCGCTTTCAATTTCCGCCTCTAGAGGGCGCTTAACAAATGCAGCTCTCCCCACTCTTAACGCAAACAACCGGTTTGAAACAATTTGAACTGGTTTTCAAAATGTTTAAGTTTTTTGTTCAAGTTTAATGCGTTTTACAGATTTGAATTTGATTGGTGTTTTACCGACTTTAAAAAAAGGAAATAATCAATTCGACCTGTATGTATGTGTGTATGATCTATAAAGTCTTCCTAACACGTGTGCAAAATTTCGTAAGTGTTTGTATGTTTGGTTCAGGATTTCTCAAAAACAGGAAGTGATAGCGAGATAATTCTTATTCTATATCCTATATTCTTTAGTTTAATTAGGTATAGTTCAACTAAGGGTTCAGTAAACGTTTCATGAAAATCTGTCCAGTAGTGTTTGAGATTAGTTATAACTAAAAATCTTGAAATTTAAATATTAAACAGTTAACTTACGCTAACAGTAATTATCTACGCTGCATCGCAATACTCACCCTGAACTTAAACAATGTCCAAAGATACATAATCAATGCTCACTTCGTAAAAATAATCGACTTCTTTAATTCTAAAATCCATTCCTGCTCACCTCACCTGCATAGAGCACATCATAATATAACTAAAGTTGCTGGGAGCGAATTCTTTTCATAGAACCGCCAAGTATTTTAATTACACTGAACCATTGGTTCAGAAGCGAGCGAAGTAAGCGCTACTTAGCACTTGGCAACCAGTGCTGACTGTTAGCGTGTCAAAAGAAGTTAGCGGTGAGTTAATTTTGCTTTTATTTACTTATTTTCTTAATTTTATCGTAAGGTTGTCACCATGGACTCACACAATTTCTGCCATATTGACAGATGTCAGCGCTTGAATAAAGCTAAGCGTCTGCCATAATATTGCTTTAAAGAAACCTTTGATAGTTCAAACCCTTTTCTTTTGCCACGACACAGTCACGTAAAATTATTTATTTATACTATTTTTAATGTCTTATGGTATTCTTTACCAGTTAGCCACTTATACCTGATTATTAGTAATTGTAAAGGATGCACCTAACCTTGAATAGAATGACACAAGAGACTGCAGTATCCGTTTGATGTTGACCAATCATAGGTTCTATGCTATATATGTTAGTAAAATCTATCAAATTGGAGCTAAGTTGACAACTGTCACTTAGCACAACTAACGGAGCTGAGCGTCCATCTTTTTGCTATCGAGCGTTTTTTGCGACTGTGGACACCCATTTTCTTTCGACGCGGCACGGTCGCGCATAATTTTGCAAGAATGTGAGCTTGAATAAAAATTAGGGTTAGGCGTACACGGAAAATTAATTAAGTCTTACTCTGCGGTCTAGTTTATCTTGTTGGTTGAACAAATGAAACTGAATAAGACCTCTTAATTAGATCTTTAACAAAAATTCTTTACTAAACAGAACAACGTAGAGATCTCTTTTAATTTATTATTAAAAAGGTAAACAAACTAAGAATTCGATCTTTATTTTAAATCAACGGCTATTTATCACATGTACTTGGGGCGCATTGTTCTTTTTCTAAGAAGCAATAGCTTTTGTTTGAAAATCTAACTCTAATCATTTGAAGAGTACATTGAAACTAACGGATCATCTATTTCTAAGCCACAAAAATGAAAAACATCTTTGTTCTACATTTCTCAGAATTACACTCTGTACTGCTTTTAACAAAAGAGAGATCCAAGAAGGCGATTAAATGAAATGAGCGCGCGAAAAAATAATTATGAAACCATTAATTAACGCAAACGTTACTAACCTCATCAATTACGCATCTTGATGGCTGTCATATTACAATCATTAATAACGTCATAATATTATTGGAAGCTGTGAAGTATGTAAACACCATAAAATTACTATTCCTATCGGAATAGAAGGACAAGTAAAAGCTGTCAAACGAAACCGATTTAAGATGTCAGTAACTAACATAAGTACAAGCAACATTTGTCAGCTTTAAATGAGATAACCTTTCGATCAGGTGATTTATAACAATGTTCCTAAGTTAAATATAGTAGTTTACTGCTTGATAAACAGTCGACTCAAAATATATTATTTCATTATACAAAATATTCGTCGATATACATTCCCTGTGTTATTCTGTCTTTATTTTTTACGTAAATTAACGTTTGCAGAATAGAATAATCAAACTGCGTACTTTAAATTTGAAGCGCATGGGTAAATATAAGGCGTATATTAAGAGGCTTCGATTTGGACTAATCTACCTGTTAAATGATTATTTGTTGGGGTTATGCTGCTGTAATGCATAACTGATCAAGTCACCATGTTTCAGACGCATTATTTCTCCAAAATATACACAATTTCACTTTTAAATATAAAAAATCAAATGCACGTAATTGTCAGCGAGCTTCTGTGGGGCAGTCAACTGTTTGACATCTGCCAAAAATGGTTCTGCTACCTATCTCTTTTTATCACACAGTTTGAGTGACATCTCGCTTTATATAATAGCGGGATAATAATATTATGATAAACACTGACACATGACAGTGTTGAAAAATAATCTACTCGGCACTTTCTTTATAGTGTCTCTGTAGTACCGCTAGCACACAATGAGCTCCAATAAGAGAAAATAGCATTGATATGTCATGTGGCCATTAAACTACAACACAACTACTACTACAAGAGAATGAAACTGACACCACGAAAAAAATTCGTGCTCCATGAATTGACTCGTCATCGACTCATAGAAACGGTTCATATTCGTAATTCAAATTTCAAGGAATATGTCACAATCTTGTCTTCGAATTTGCGACACATTTTTTGCTTAGCATAGCTTCTCTTTAAGTAGTAATAGCAACAGCTCACTGCATGTGGCACACAACTTTTGAGCATTGGCTTAAGACGCCAATGAGGCAGGCCCTAGACAGGTGTCTACTTTTACGGTATGACACCTATCCAGAGCCTCTTGTCATGTCTCATACGAATAGAAATTCGTAATAGATTTGCCATCAATTGCAAGATACATAATCATCCTGACTGCGGGCGCGGATTAACAAGCTTACGGTATGAATAAAATTCCTGCATTCATTACAATTTGCAAAGATACCCGCAATACTTATAAGTGTGCCAGCAACTATGCAGGCATGCCAAGGTACGGTACGTATACCCGTCATCATCATCATTATCAGCTAAAGGACGTCCACTTTTGAACTAAGGTCTCCCTATCATTTTTCAAAGCGACCGATCACAAGCACTTTGCATCCAGTTTGGTCCTGCGATCTTTACAAAGTCGTCTGTCTATCTTGTTGGTGGACGTCCTACGCCACGTCGATAGGTATCATATCTAGAACTTTTCTTCCCAAACGGCGCTACATATGTACTTAATTTCAATATTGAGACTTTGACGTCCACGGACACAGCTAATATATCTCAATCCCACTTCAACCGGACAATTTTACAGCAGATCTCAGTAATGGGGTTGTCAACAACCCCGCATAATTATCGTGGGTTCGACCCCCATTTACAGCAATATAACCCGAGAGAACTCAGGTACCTCATCTCTGCAAAAATTGTTTGCTCCACAAACAGCGGACGACAAAAACAATTTGTTGAAGTCCCAAATAAAGTACGGTTAAATTAAAAATTTCCGTCCGTGTAAAAACACTGTGACTTTGTGTATATTTGCACATTTGGCTTCCGCTTGCTTAGATGATCATTTGAAGTGACGTTTCAGTCAGTTCAAATGATATATTTTTTTACAGGGAAAAAGTGTTTTGTTATCGAAGAATCTTATTTTTCTACTACTTTATCAGCCGATAATTTATGACTGAAACAAACATAAGCTGGGACAATCACTTAACACTTTGAAACTCTCGCGTGGCATTTTAATACACGCAATTGCGATTAAACGTAAATACCTTATATTTTGGCCTGACGTTTCGATTGGGTTACACCGATCGTGGTCACATGTGAACTGTTTTATTTGCATCACAAAACATTATAGATGTGTATAATCTTCTATTAGACTTATCAAGTTTTTTCGAGTTCCTGCATATTTTTTGATACTGAAAGAAATTAAATAAAAAAACGTTATAGTAATGTTCAAAAAACTTGCAACAAGCAATGGCAAATGATATGTAATATTAGTTAGAACTTGTACTATTAAAAGCAATGAGCTGAACTTTGACAACCCTGACCAATTCTCGACTTGACACGAGTGTTTAGTGAAAATCTTTATTCAATACTGCCTTAAAGATTTTTCCAGCTCTCTCCTCTTCGATAAATAACTATTGTTTTACCAAAATACGAAGCACGCTTCCAAATTTTTCTAAAGCCACTTTCGCACCGTTGCAATCCGTCGCAGTGGCAATTATGAATAACTGACGGACCCAGTGAACTTTGTTTCGCTCCCGGCTCTGTTCTGTCCCGACCCCGTAATTTTAATTATTATTGTCTACTCAAGGTGACAAATCTGACAAATTAAAAATCATGAAATCGGTCTGCCCGCTCATTTTTTTTTCTTTCATAAGAACCTTCTACTGATAATAACAAAAACAACAAAAAAGAATGAGCGTAATCGGTCCAGCCGTTCACGCGTGATGCTGTAATAAGAAAAATATGAGTTAATTTTCAAATATATTATAAACATTAAATTGGCGTCCGAAGCAAAGATACTTGTAAAAAATAACATAAAGTAGCATTTAAACCACTCATGTTTCTACTGCACAAGATGTACGAGTGACATAAAAAATATAATTGCAAAAAACATATTGGAGCCTAAACTTAATGTGATGAGCTAAAAATCGTGCTGGTTCCTATGAAATATGACGAAAATGAGTTTCGTCTAGACGAAATAATTCAGTGACGAATCACTAGCGAAATATTCCACGTTCCGTCCGATATTGTTCGGCAAGTTTATTATTGTTTTTACTTTTTAAAATGCTCATAGCTCTAAAGAATAATAATGGTTTATTTACAAAAAGAATGTTTACATTTATAAATAACAATAAAAGTGAAAAAAATAACATTAAAAAAAATAAAACCGACTTCAAAACCAAAATGCACTTAAAAGTCTGAAATAAACTCTTGACCATTTGAAAGTAAAGGAAGCCATTTTAGGCAAACAATTTCATTTTGGAGTCGGTGCTCTGATAGTTATGCTTGATGGTCAAAGTAATGGCACCGACTCCAAAAAGAAATTGTTTGCCTCAAATGGCTTCCTTTCCTTTCAAAGGGTCTAGAGTTTATTTCAGACTTTTGTGTTCTGTCTCGAAGCGCTGGTAGGGCCCAAAAGATAAGGAGACATGATTCGGCCCCTTCAGGGCACAATTATTTTTATTTTATTTTTCACTGTACATTTGACGTTCATAAGTGGCATTTTGTGTCCTAAATTGAATAAATATTTTTTTGATTTTGATTTTGATTTGTTTATTTCAGACTTTTTAGTGCATTTTGGTTCTGAAGTCGGTTTTTCCCTTTTTTTTAGGTTAATTTTATTTTTTCATTTTTACAGATTACAGGAGAGGGGGGGGGGTCAATATAATTACTGAACTCCTAAGCGTTAAAGAGTTCCACCATCAGCTTAGCTTCCCAAATTGTTGACTATTAGATATAACAATACATCAACATTAAGATTATAGTAAGAAAACACTATATGTGCCTTTAGGCGAAAAATTTTTTCGAATCGGTCGACAAATGACTGAGATATGTCATAACATAGATAAAAAAAGAAACAACTGTTGAATTGATAACCTCCACCTTTTATGAAGTAGGTTAAAAATATGTACAAAATATATGTGAAAATATTATTTTGCTTGGACCACAAACAGTGGACCTATTTTTAAAATGAACAGAGAGATACAAACTAAACGTTGAATTCAGTCAGTCGGACACTGAAACGAAATTTCGTATAAATAAACCTTCTAGCAATTAAAGTATTTCGAAAAAAGTACGTTTTTCTACATAACGGCACAGAAGCTGATATTAAATGACCCTTGGCAAATACAAGTTCATAACAAGTCCCTCCTAAAGAGCTGATTTTGGATTTTGACTCAACTAGGATGCGCACAATTTTCACGCTAGATATCTTTGATGTATTCCGATCGAGCCGTATGACAACAATGACAGGACTACATAATTTGCCTTGCAGCTGAACCGTACATACACATACGACGTACTACTATCAGAACAGAGCAAGCACGCATGGATTGTTTGAAAAAAAACTGTGAAAGCACTCCGGGAGTGCCGGCAGAAGTGAAAACTTGAATATCAACGTTGTGCATTTTTGATTTTTTGGAATAGTTATTATCAATATAAAAGTACCATCATTTTTGTGATAGAATACAATATTTATTTATTGCGCTATCGTACACAAACATTACAATTTATATTATATTAAATTACATTAAAAAGTTTATCTCTCAGAAAAATCAACTTACATCCATAATTTCGCCAACCGTCTTACGGTTTTTCGATCAGGTCACGTGTCCTGACGCGAGTTTCACATTTTTCCCCCATCCCACAAAAGTGATCAACGCCGCTAAAGAAGTTTTCACTTCAAAAAGTTATGGATAATTTGCATAAAATTACACAACATTAAATTAGAAGGGTTTCCTACCTGAACCGGTCCAAACCCGTGAAAATGTGCCAGCATTGTAGAACTATTTCTATGGTAGCTTTATGCACTGCATCCATCCGCCATGAAGTTTTTCTTACTTATTATTTTTTAATAAAATAGAACAGACTATATATACATAGAATTTTCACAAACTTAATAATAATTTAAGATTGCATCCTAGTTTTATGTCTTCATCCTTTTCGTCTTCTGTAAATATTTCTCCTTCTTAAATCTGTGCGTTGTATATTGTGTGAGTGTAATATATATTAACTGTTAATAAACATCTTGTAAATAGACTTCTACTTCTTTCTGTTCGTAAACTATCTTCATCCTTCTCTACATACACTACCACCACGACCGCATACAAAAAATGCATCGTATTGACGGATATTTTTCTTGATTTCTTGAAATCAACTACGAAAAACTAAGTCCGTCGATACGATTATTATCGTTTTGCGAATCCGATGCATTTCGTAGTGAGGATTGCATGCTAAAAATGCATCATGTTGAAGGATATTGTTTTTCGTAGTTGGCCTGCAGATCAGTATGACATCGTACGGAACCGCTCACTAGGAACCTACGCCTAGTAATTCAATACAATTCTAACGATATGAAGCGAACAAAAGTTCATGCTTGTCTAAATGTTTTCGTGCAAAATAAACGAAACCCGCGCAAAATGTACGCAAAAAGGCAGTTCTATTTAAAGACTTTATTAAGACAATAGACTCGAGGTGAATCGTCTAAGTGGCTACAATTGGAGTAAGACAAAGACATTAGTTAGCGACAATAATAAGCGCTTGCCTTAATCATAAAATCCTTTTCGTCTGTCCCCGGTCGGCCTACTTACTGAAACTGGGGCGAATATTCTTGATACTTTCATTTTGAATTCTGTTTATGACCTACTAAGTATTTCTTTCATTTCGTTCATGCTAAATTACTGACGATAAACTTTTAACATAATATATTTACATTGTAACATAGAGATGGACAAATAATAGTTTTTATGTCAAATAATCTCCCATGACTCTGAATTGAGTCACATCCTTATTTATTTTCTTCCTATCTCCTGAATATCTATTCATTTTAGTTTGTCTTTATTAGAATAAAATAAGTTTTATCAATTTAAAAGTTTGAATACAATATTATTCCACAAAATTATTAAATTTATGGAAATACGAACAAAATATACCATAAATCCAACATTTCATTCATTGTTTAATCGTTTATCTGCAAAATTATGCCAATTTTCTTGGAAGAAGAAAGTTTGATACTCTTGTTCGGAAACACGTAACTTTTAGATTATATTGCTTGAACAAATATCATACAATCGTGGATGCAGTATGCTCAGGAATCTAATTTTGTTGAAACAAAATGGGGGCTGAAATACAGCACTGTCGCGGCTTGGAATAATTTCTACTATCTACTATTCAGTACCTCGCACTTTAAAGCTCGTGATTTGAAATCGGAGTTTGTAAAATTGTATCTTGTTGAAAAGGTAACTGCATTTCCTGTTCGTCTATTCTCTTTAACGTTCAAATATATTATTTTAAAATTAAATAACTTTATTGAAATGTAGTATTTTAGTTACTTTTTCCGTCACAATTTTATTTAAAAGTATGTTGTCTGTTACATTACTCGGATATCTACTTTGCATGTATACTGCACAAGTAGCAACAGGTCACTATCATCATTATCAGGCAAAAGACGTCCACTGATAATCTATACTAATATTATAAAGCTGAAGAGTTTGTTTGTTTGTTTGTTTGTTTGAACGCGCTAATCTCAAAAAGTACTGGCCCGATTTGAAAAATTATTTTTACGTTGGATAGTCCATTTATCGAGGAAGGCTTTAGGCTATATAACATAAAGATACAACTCATAAGACCACAGCAGAAATGAAAAATGTTGCGAAAACGGGAGAAAGATATTCCTTTTGAGAGCTTCCGCTGCATACGCTGCGGAAACCGCTTAAGTTACACAAAAATCTTGTATGACTGGATTGTTCAGCATTAAGCGTTCTGTAATAAAGTCCGCGACAACGTATGTCTATCTTTTATGGTTGACTTACTACAACCTTTTTTATGTTAATAAATTTGTAAAAAAATAATGCATTATTTTGAGAGGTGTATTATACACACAGGTATTTATTCTTATCAAAATAAATACATTCATCATCACGAGCATTTCATTGAGAACCAAGTTGCCGTTTATATCATTTGATTTCAATAAATATCTTAGGAGCTATCACAGTTTTAACATAACTCCGCACCAAAATAATGTTCGCAGCTTAAGTACAACGTGCGCTTGCGCTAATCTATACTAATATTATAAAGCTGAAGAGTTTGTTTGTTTGTTTGAACGCGCTAATCTCAGAAACTACTGGCCCGATTTGAATATTTTTTTTCCGTTGGGTAGTCCATTTATCGAGGAAGGCTTTAGGCTATATAACATAAAGATACGACTCACAAGACCACAGCAGTAATGAAAAATGTTGCGAAAACGGGAGAACGATATTACTTTTGAGAGCTTCCGCTGCATACGCTACGGAAACCGCTTAAGTTACACAAAAATCATGAATGACAGCATTGTTCAGCATTAAAAGTTCTATAATGAAGTCCGCGACAGTATATGTCTATCTTTTATGGTTGACTTACTACAACCTTTTTTATGTTAATAAATTTTTAAAAAAATAATGCATTATTTTTAGAGGTGTATTATTCACACAGTTATTTATTCTTATCAAAATAAATACAATCATCATCACGAGCATTTCATTTAGAACCAAGTTGCCCCTTATATCATTTGATTTCAATAAATATCTTAGGAGCTATCACAGTTTTAACATAACTCGGCACCAAAATAATGTTCCCAGCTTAAGTACAACGTGCGCTTGCGCTAATACATTATAAAGTTTGTTTGTTTGAACGCGCTTATCTCAGGAACTGCTGGACCGATTTGAAAAAATATTTCTGTGGCTTTAATAAATATTTCGGATAGCTTATTTATCGAGAAAGGCTTTAGGATATAAAACATGACGCTGCGACGGGAGGGGAGGGAGCAAACTCAAAACGCGCGAACGAAGTCGCGGGGGACCGCTAGTCGTATATATAAAAGAAAGTCGTGTCAGTTACACTATTTATAACTCAAGAACAGCTGAACCGATTTGGCTGAAAATTGGTTTAGAGGTAACTTAGAACCAGGAAATGGATATAGGATACTTTATAAACGGGGCCGGAGCTGGGGCGGGATGGGACCGGGGCGAACCATTGTTCGCTGGGACCGCTTAACTTTTAAAATTACGGGGCTGGGCGGGACGGGGCAGGGGGAGAATCAAAGAACGCTAGGTCCGCTAGTAAATCATATTAAAGATGCTCATATGCTGTCGCATAACATTAGGGATTGCATTAGGTGACTAATTGCGTACTGGTTCCAAAATTAGGCCACATCGAATGCTAAACCATCGCAGTGTCATTCAAAATTCAACCATACGTCACCAAAAATACAGCCTTGTCCAATACGCAAATTTTGCTTTACATGAAACTTGAATAGTTTGAGTTCGATTCTGAACACGCGATTTCCAACTCTACGTTGTACAAAATAGGAAAATGGAAAGAGAACTGGATTTGATTCTTATAAATCGGGGCCGTCGGCCGATGAGCGAGCCAAAATGTATATAAATAGCTGAACTACAGAAATACAGCTGCATTTGAGTATGCAGTTTTGGCTAGAAATAGATAAGACAGATGCGATGTGTCTTATATACATATTTCTACGTATGACTACTACAAGAATATTATGTCAAGTTGCTTTTGAATAAATGAAACTACAATTAAAACATAATCTTTTACCAAAATTTTATATTATGATTGAATTCATCTTTTTTTTTCTTCGAGTCTAAGACCCTTTACACACTGTGACTTGATCGCGACTGCATCGCAGCTTGACTTGAGCAGCGATGCATTCGCGATGCTAACGTGCGTTAGCATCGATACAGTCGCGAAGCAGAAGCTAGAAGTTGACAAATTATGTACTGAATTTTGGCAAAAACAAGCGCTTTTGTAAAACACGCGATTGCAACGATTCTCAATTAGATCTGTTCATCGCGTGAGCCGCAATGCTGAAGCGCTTTTATAAAACGCTCGACTGCATCGATGTTAAAAGTCGCAGTGTGTAAGGGGTCTAAGACAGTTCTCAAAAATTTCGTTAATACATATGACCACTGATTAATCATATAAGTATGTATATGCATTTGTCATTTTGAAAACATCCAAACTAATATTATAAAGCTGAAGAGTTTGTTTGTTAGGAAGCGCTACTCTCGGAAATAAATATACCAATTTCAAATTGTTTTTGTGTTGGATATCTTATTTATAGAAAAAGGCTTTATAGGCTATAAAACATCACGATACGACTTATAAGAGATGGGCAACAATCAACGTTGCATAAACGGGGGAAAAATATTCCTTTTGAGAGCTTCCGTTGCGTATGCAGCGTAAACCGTTTAAAATACACAAAAATAATGTATGACGGAAATGTTTCACTTAAAAAGTTCTCTATCTTGTGTCATAAGTGGTCTATCTTGTATAGTTTGCTTAGTACAAACTTTTTTATGTTCATAAATTAGATAAATTCACGTACTATTTTATTCTTATCAAAATACTCGTAAACAAATTTATTGTATCGACCATTTCATTTTGAATAAAATTGCCCTGTACATTATTTGATTTTAATTAATATCTTAGAAGCTATCATAGTCTTAAAATAGCTCCGCACCATAATAATGCTTACAGCTTACTCGTAAGTACAACATACGGTTGCGCCAGCCGTATGTTGTACTTAATGTAAATAAAAATAAGTGTGTTAAGTGTTTCACGGAAAATCCGAAATTTACGTGGGCGACGCCACGGGGGACCGCTAGTTAATTATACATTCACCTTTAACAAAGAGGTTAAATCCGTATTTTCCGTGCCTAAGGGCAATTCCGAAGCAGTACATATCTCAAATATGGGGGTATTTGTTTGCGTAAATATTCGCCGACTCCCATGACGACTGAATAAATACTGTTCCTTGTGAGATAGAGCTTTGATGTACGAGTATCTCCCTAATTTGAGAAAAAACGTTCCGATGTCATGCAAAAACGTACTGAGATGTTGGATTAAAAAATATACGAAAGAGAAATCACGGAATCAAGGAATCATGAATCGCATTTTAACTTTTTATGCTCATGATTTATTCACATTACGTGCTTTCAAATGGATATAGGGGCAGTTATTTAAAAATACGTGTAATCACCTGTAATTTACAATTCCTTTTAAAATATTGTTGTGACAGAGCTCTCACGGCGGAAGTCTATTTATTTCGACTAACTTTCATAGTTACTTATCATGTGTAAAATTTATGTCTCGTTGGTTAAGAGATTAGTTCGCTTGTATCTAAGAGGTCTCGGGTTCGAATTCTTCGTCGACCAGAAACTATATTAGTTTCTGGGATTTTTGGATTATTTGGAATAAGTGAGTCAGGAAGTTGGTGAGCCAACTTCTATTACAACATAAAAGTCATAAAAGTCATTTATTTATGCAAATAGGCCCACTGGGGGCACTTTTACACGTCCCAATATAAACCCTACCACAGCTTCGGGACAATTGTGGGCTAGTGCTGAGAAGAAGCTGCGCAAGAAACTCAGTCACTATTGTCAATGCCTCTTTTCAAAAGGTTTACAATGTTTGTAGTGATCATGCAAGTCCATACATTATTATCTTTTAAATAATCATCTACTTTATAATACCCTTTCGTCATAAGGGTTTCTTTAATAACAGTTTTAAATTTATTAACCGGTAAGTTAATAATGTGTTCTGGTAGTTTATTGAAAAAATTTATACCTTTCCCCATGAAAGAATTACCAACCTTTCGAAGCCTAAATTGTGGATTAGCAAGCTTATCCTTATTTCTAGTATTATATTTGTGTATGTCACTATTTTTCGTGAATAAATGAAAAATTTTCCGTACATACATTAAATTTTCGTAAATATACTGAGAGGCTAGAGTTAATATTCTAATTTTTTTAAACACCTCTCGTAAGGAATCCTGAGGTTTAAGATTATAAATAGCTCGCACGGCTCTTTTTTGTAACACAAAAATTGTCTCTACATCAGCAGCCGCGCCCCACAGTAAAATGCCGTAGGACATCAAGCTATGGAAATAACTAAAATAAACTAACCTAGCTGTTTCTACATCAGTCAAACGTCTTATCTTCCTTACAGCAAAAGCAGCTGAGCTTAGTTTCCCTGACAAGGCCTCTATATGAGGACCCCATTGTAGTTTGGAGTCTAAAGTGATTCCCAAGAATGTTGTGGAATCAATAGTATCAAGCGGTTTGTCTTTTATCTTAACCTGAGTTGATGCCTGTCGGACATTAGGCATCGTAAACTTTACACATTTAGTTTTACTTCCATTAAGAAGTAGATTGTTAACAGTAAACCAATGTAATACTTGTGAAAGAGTATTATTTACATCGTCAAAATTTCCTTCACCTCTTGGAATTTTAAATATAAGTGAAGTATCATCTGCAAACAAAACTATATCACAAAGATTCCCCACAAAATGCGGGAGGTCATTTATATATATTAAAAATAAAAGAGGTCCTAATATAGATCCTTGGGGCACACCCATTGTTAGAGGTGCTCCAGAAGACTCAGTTCCGTTTATACATACTTTTTGCATTCTACCTGAAAGATATGAATTAATTAAATTTAACGAGTTCAATGATGCCCCATAGTGACATATTTTTTTAAGTAATGTTTCATGATCCACACAATCAAAAGCTTTCGATAGATCACAGAAAATCCCTAAAGCATCATGCCTATTATCATAAGCATCAAATATATGTGTTAAAAGAGCAACTCCTGCATCCGTGGTGCTTCTTCCTTTAGTAAAACCGAATTGTTTGTTATGTAATAACTTGTTCGATGAAAAGTGTGCTAAAATTTGATTGAATATAATCTTTTCATATATTTTACTCAAGACTGGCAGAATCGATATTGGCCGGAAGTTTGAGGGGTCACTTTTGTCACCCGCTTTGAAAAGCGGTATTATTTTACTAATCTTCATTAAACAAGGAAACTGGCCGTCATCAATACACTTGTTAAAAATTAATGCTAGTTGAGGGGCTATTATGTTAATAATTGACTTAATAATATGCACAGATAGTCCCCAAAGATCCTCCGTTTTTTTCATATTTAACTCTCGAAATGTTTTTATTATTACTTCAGGTCCTACATGCCTAAAGTGCAGTTGAGAATTACATTCACTGACATTAAGTTTTAGAATAGATTCGGCTATTACTGAAGAAGAAGCAAGTTCTTTCGTTGTTGTTGGTGCAACATGTGAAAAAAACGATTCAAAAGCAGTTGCAACATCTAAATTTGAATTTAGAATTTGACACGGCACGGGGGTGCCGCCACCATGGAGACGCGTCTCGGAAAGCACGTTTAGCCGTTGATCCTGCGCCTGATCTCACATCGGTCGTGTCTGATTGCCATCTCAGTGAAATAATGTAAGTGAGGGAATAGAGAGTGCACTTGTGTATTGATTGCGCACACATCAAGACACTATAATATCTCGTGCGTACCTGACCTATCTCTGTTGAGAGGGGCTGGCACGATTATAATAAATGATTTGAATTACCGAAAATGATTAACCTAATACGAATGCCTTGTGATGATTAAAATAAATGATTTGAATTACCGAAAATCGGCAGGAGAATTATTTGTTTGTTTGCAATGATAAGACGTTTTCTGTGCAAATTAAAGCAAAAAAAACTTATCAGTTATCTCTTTACTCAACAGTCTACAGGGATATCATAATATGTTTCCCAGTACTCTACCGGCAAAACCGAGGCTTAGAAAATAAATCTACCCTAATCGTCCCTACTGGTTATCTGAAGGTGTAATGATTTAGCGTTAAGATAATCCATCAATCTCCCGAATCCCAAGGTGATAGGAGACTTTTTTTGAACACGTTTTCCCCAACATTAATTTGTCGTAAATAAGTAGGCTATAGAAACAATTTGTGGAATGAATGAGGAGAGTTTACGAAATAGTACTATCGAGGTCACTGCTGCCTACTCAAAGGGCCTATAATATTTTTTTTGCTCCTGTTACAGATCATACCCTGTATACATACCTGCTCCATACGAAGTAATATCAACACACTTGAAAGAACTAGGGTAGGGCGTGCCAATATGGTGAAATCTTGAAAAACATCGTTAGTACAAAGTTGCCGCAATAAAACTGAAATATACCGCCGAAAAGTAATTTATCGTTCAAGTTCCTTTACTTATCATAGCTCTCGTGTATCTAATTTCGTATATTTCTGTGCGAGTTTTGTAAGTAGGCAATTTAGCATTTCTCTAGAAAATTGAATAACTCATAATATGTTAGGTACTTGTAGAAGCTTTTGCTTACGGCATATGAAGGATTTTAAAAATAACCATTTTATATATTATATTATATTATTTATTTATTTATTTATTTTGCTAACGACTTGCCACGTGTCCTATTATGTAACCACTAAGGTTTGACGACCCGTTTGGTGTAGTGGTCGAGAAATCGCCTACTACGCAGCGGGTGCGGGTTCGATCCCCGCACAATACAAACATTTGTGTGCATGAACATGTCTGTTTGTATTGGTCTGGGTGTTTTCTATGTATATCATGTATGTATTTACAAAAAAAAAGTATTTAAGTATTATATCCGTTGTCTGGCACCCATAACACAAGCTTTGAGTAGCTTACTTTGGGGCTAGATGGCGATGTGTGGGAATGTCCAAAGGAAGGAAGGTTATCTGTCCATTACTTCATGCGATATTAATCCATATTTTAATTATGAGTAGTCTTTAATTTTAATTAGTGGTTAGCTTAAATAGGCTACGCATCCGTCATTGCAGAGAAATAAGAATCCTGAGCACTCTCTTCAACATACTCCGTACCCCCCGGTAAGAAGTATGTTAAAGAGAGTGTTGTCACCGACCTATTTGACACAGCGCTTCAACTGTCTGGCTTCGCGCCACCTTCTCTCTTCCCATAATCTCACTCTTCATACTCCTCTTTACAATTCCGGCTTCATGTCGAACTCTTTCACCATCTCTGCGATTTGACTTTGGAATTCTCTCCGCAATGAAATCAGAATGACCCACAACAAATTTACTTTTAAAAAGTCTTCCCGCACCCACTATCTTAACCTTGGCTCGCTTCAGAATTAACCACCATTTTCTTTTACCTGTGTCATTTTGGATGTCGTCAATATCTTTACCTTTATCATTCAAAATTTTATGTTTATTAAGTATAGGCATTCTATGTATGTTTATTAGTCTTTTGCTTACGAGTATATATCTTATTGTATATTTGTGTAATATTGGTATGTATGTGTATGATAGTGCATTTTACTTTTTTTTTAACATTCGACCACTGATTAAACTCTCTGCATTACCAAGTGATTGACTGGTGGAGAATGCCATAAGGCATTCAGTCTGCCAATTGCAGAGCTTTAAGTGCAATAAAGTTTAAAATAAATAAATAATCGTTTGTTCGTGCTTATTAGTCGATGGTAAAACAAAGCCTAAGTATGAAATAAGAAACCAAAAAATTGCGCACTCGAACCAGTCGGACTAACAGCACGGTAGCTCATTTGGTAGTGTGAAAAAGCGTAGTAGCTAGGAAGCGGAGTAGTAGTAGCTCCAAACCTCTACAGGAGAGCGTTTGGCCCGGTCAGCCAGAAAGTTGCTGGTTTGAGTCCCGCCCGTGCGCAAATTTTTGGTTTCTTATTTCATCTTTATGAATATAAAATATGACACTGTGAGTGTTAAAAATACTCTTTTAACCATTAGGCTTAAGTATTTTCACAGAAAAGTCCAAATCTATGATACTGAATTTTAAAAAATCCGCCCACCTGCTTCCGCTTGAATAACCTGTAGAAGAATTTAAAAGTTTCAACATTTTTATGAATTAATTAACCTAAAGGGCATATTAAGGGATCAATCTTTGTTAGATTAATTTAAAAACGGGAAGCTTAAAGAACCCTTTCTGATAGCCGGATTAAATTTTTTTGGATGTGAATCAGATTATTTATGCGAAGAAGATAATTCGGGAGAGTTCTTATGATAACAAACTGATACTCCATGATATTGAAGGGTTTCGAATGTTACTGATAATTTATGCAGCATAGCGTAACAGTGTTTATTTTACAAGATATAATTTCATGATAGAAAATGATGTTCGTTTCACAATGTTACCTTTCAACGATGAAACAACCTAGCATACCATTTAATTCAAAATATTTGCGACAGAATCAGTAAGGGTGGTATATTGTTCAAGTTATTTTTCTACTTATCATTTCATTCTGAACTAGCTAATATAATGCTAATAATGTGTGGTTATTCAAATCAAACATTTCAACTGCGACCTACCATAAAAAAAAAAACAAACGATGAACCAAATGTTGAAACTGGGATGGAATCGCGAAAATATTCGCGAATCCTTTTGCATTGCTCGTAAAATATCATTATTAATTCCTAACGGTTTTAAAAATACGGCGAATTATCTGATACGGACAGACAAATACTCTCCCTGCTATCTAGACTGCAGTGATTACGATTAAGAGAAATATATTACTACCAATTTTTAATTTCTAACATAACTATGGATTTGTGTAGTTGAGTGGAATAAAACTTTTTTGATGGATTTGGGTTTTCTTATTATTTAAATGCTTTATTCAAACCAGTTTTAAGGTAATTTTAGATCTCGTTTGTATAAAATTATTTTTACATTTCGCATAGTCTATTAAAACTGCTATTCGGAGACAGGTCAGATACTCTTCGAGAGACGAGGGGCATAGTAACTATCGAACTATAAATTATATTTAAGGAACATGCAGATAATAAGCTTGTAACTGTTAAACTAACCTAGAAATCTGGGAGATCTTGGAAGCCATGGAACTAAACACAATCCAGCCTTAAAACTCAGCTTCATTTTTAAAACCGCTACTTGTAATCAAAAGTCAACCCTATCGAGCTTTTTCGTAGACGCTCAATCAGTTAAACTGTCCGCAAATGTGTTAATTGGGTGGCGCTTGAATAAATCGGGCAACGCGTTAATAGCTCGTCTTCTGTGAAGGTGAGTGACGTTGATAATAATCTGTTGGTAATAATTTCGGCGACTTAATTTGCGTTCGTTATTGCCTCCCGTTTGGAAATTGTTTTAGGTATGCCAAAATGTCGATAGGTTACGAATCGATATCGATAATTTGTTTTAAAGTATTGATGCTGTAATGACTAAGGTTGATTATGCATGAGGAAAGTGCTGCAAAAGTTAAGATAACATTGTTTTTTTTAATAAACTTTTATTATAAATCTATTCCTCTTAACGAACCATTGGTATTTGAATGGGACAGAACAGTTGAGAGACTACTTATTTTGCTTTATAATTCTTCTCAGTGTACTAGGAGTTCAGAAGTTTGAAGCAGATTTTTTAAGCTTTATTCATAAATGACAGTTTACATATGAGCTTATAAAATAAGGATTTGTAGCAAGGTTGTTAAAACTCTTATCTCCTAATTATAAAAGTACTAAGAGTGCCAAAAATTTTGGCACGTGTAGCAGGTTATTTAAAAATTTGAATAAAATAAATCATTTATTAATCTTATTCAAAATATCATTAGAACTGAAGGTACTTTTATGCACAAACTGTAGCTAACCATATTTTGTACTTCTGAGGAATATTTTTTTACGAGTGCATTATTACCTCTAGAGCGGAATAGCTCGTATGAAATACCTACACTGGTCGTGTAACAACAGAGCCTCTATCTTACTTTAATCCTTCTTAACAGCTTAATAAAAAATAATTACAATTGAATATCGTGAATCCTGTTTACTTACCAGACGCTTTTTGAGCTATAAAATGCCTAATATCGATGAAACATTAAACATAGGCCCATCACTATTTTCAGTTATATGGCTATTTGACAGTTCATGCTGAACGTGACAGACAAACACTGATTTCTAATTATATTCGTATATTCTAAATATAGTAAGGTTCAGTACCTTGCTATAATTTTCTAAGGAAACAAGCCATAAACCCTCAGTTTTAGTGTGTAGATTTTTGGAGACCAATCACATGCATTGCTTTGATTCCAAATTAAGTTGTTGATGCACTTTTGCTATGGAAGTAAAATACCACGGTAGAACCTCAACATCCAGACACGAGGTAATAATAAAAATCTAGAGGTCCTCCGCGAGCTCTTTAGCTCTATGTAATATTTGCATATATTATGATTTCTACACTGATACATAGTATCGAACCCGCGTTCCGAAGACACTCTTCAGTTAGCGAGTTATGGTTTGGCCAATCCCCGGTCATCCTGCTAATAGCGGTTTATATACGGGTCGCGGAGGTTTAAGTGACATTTGACAAGGTTATCGTTCGTTACGTTAACTTACTAACTACTCGCTATTTTACATGCCTATGCGAATTGCATAGCGAACTTCCTCTACATTAAAAATTAAGATATATTAATATTAAGTTATTTTTTTATGTTGCATGTCTTAGTTTAATTTTTTCTTGTTTGTTATTAAAAAAGTATTAGATACAAAATAGAAGACCATTCCCCTAATATAAGTATCATCGAACACCATAAAACGTTTAAACTGCTAATACCTCGATGAAACCTGTACAAACTGATCTAATTAAAACAGTAAGCCGATAGAATTTTATTCACCGCACCAATCTTTCCACGTGTGAAATTGATACACCACATACCAGCGCGGCAATGGATCAAATGCGTAAAAAATGACCCGTAAATTTTATACCGGGTGGCACCGCTAAATACAACGGAAAACAATAGAGGATTGGCTGCGAAGTGGAGTTTACATACCCTCACTATAAATATTATGCGAGAGCTGACACTCTTGGCATATGTCCAAGACGCTAGAGTTCGCATGAGTTTGGATTGTGGAAGGAAAGTCAGAAGTCTTATACAGTCTGAAGACAGAATTAAGTCGTAAACATCGCGTTTTTAGCCTTACTTGTGTCTTACACTATCCGTTGTTATAATAGTCGATAACAAAAATTTTGGGCAATTAATTCTATGTTAGATCAGACATAAATTGACACTCAAGAGAATTTACAGCAAAGATACAATACAACATGTACCTATAGCTGAACGTTTTTCGCACTTATCTATCTAACTAAAGCCATGGTGTGCGTTCGGCCAAGGCCTCTGCGCCTAACGACTATGAAACGAAATTCACTTGCACAGTTTTTCACACATGATACAAAAAACACCTAAAAACTGACAAGAAAGCTTAAAATAATGCATTTGCAATGCATTTAAAGTCGGTGCGTGATGAGTGTAGACTGTAGACTGACTGTGACTGTACTGTATGGTGTAGGTAAGCTTGACATAATGCACCGACTCCAAATGAAGTTTTTCTCCTAAGTAAATGCGGTATTATAAGCTTTTAAGTCAGTTTAAAAAAAAAAGTTTTAACCCCATATCTCAAAAACGAATGATTGGCCGATTTTGATAAAAAATACACTGTACCCTCGCTGGATCAACTCGCTGTGACTTCTAGTTTTCGAGAAATCCGTGGACAAACATGCACACGCTTAAACTCAACACACGTGTTTGGAATCCTTTATAGATCATTATATGCTCAAATATTATCAAATTCCAACAATATCACATACATACACATTAAATATCTATCCACCTTTTTATACGGTAAAACAAAAGACGACAGCTCTTTAGATTAGGCACCAAGGACCATACTTATATCTTACTCAAATCGCTCTTGGTAAATTTCTACAGCTTTCCAAATAATTTCGAAGACGAAAAGGTGTGGTCACTAACTCCCTTGACAACAAGTTAACGACAACAATACAGATGATCAGTCACTCAGTCTGTAAAATGTCAATGTTGTTACAAAACATCGTGCCCTGGCAACTAAATTAGATTTACGAAGGTGTAAATGCCATGCGTATACATCATGAGTAGTCCCTATTGATAGTTAATTTAAACATGAATAAAAAACATCGTATAAGTCTTGCCAAATGACTCCAAATGGTTTATTTGTAATCTATATAATGTAACCTAATATATTATCTACTAGTGGGTTCCGCGAACTTCGGTTCGCCTTCATCCCTGTTCCGCCTCTGTTTCATATTCGGAGATATAGCAAATGTAAACAAAAAAAAATGAAAGTCGGTCCATCCGGTGGTCCATTTATATAAGTAGTGTAACTAACGCGACTTTGCTCTATGTGTTACAATAAGATAATAGTTCAAGATCTATAGAGAAATCATATTTTAAAAAATCTGCTCGATAAAAAGCAATCTTGTTTTTAAACCAGTCAAATTTATTATAACAGTTTTTAAATTCCGTACATCGATAACTTTATTTCTTGCTGAAAGGACCAATATGTATTTTGTGTTAAAAACGTTAAATTGAGCAGTTATTATTAAGTTTTATTATTGCAAATCATTTAAAAGTTCTGTATGTGTAAATCTCAGTACAACCGGGTATCAAACACAAAACTCTTTATTTCCTACTAGACTACTACTCTACTACTACGTCTACTAACGCGACTTTCCTCCATGTGTTACAATAATATTATTATTTTGGTTCAAGGTTTATAAAGAAATCATTTTTCTTAAATCTGCCCGATAAAAAGCAATATTGTTTTTAAACCAGTCCAATTTATTATAACAGTTTTTAAATTTCGTACATCGATAACTTTATTTCTTGCTGAAATAACCAATATGTATTTAGTGTTAAAAACGTTAAATTAAGCAGTGATTATTAAGTTTTAATAATGCAAATCATGTAAAGGTTCTGTACATGTAAATTTCAGTACAACCGGGTATTAAACTCAAAACCCTTTATTTCCTATTAGTTCTAATCAAAGTTGATAATCGAATCGGAATTATATTAATTGTATCAAAATGCGTCTGTTAATTTGAGTAATAAATCATCAAACATAGTAAATAATTTAACGTGACAAACACAAACTAATTATGAAACATCGAGTGGATAAGATACAAAGGTGCGGTAGACCCTGTCTTACTAACATAAATCTATTAATTTCTTCTCAGAACAAAGTACGCAAGTACCAAATGGCTCGGTAAAAAATATCAATATTAATTAAAGTAAAGTAAGTTGCATAAATAATAATTTAACTTACTCAATATTATAAAATTATTTTGTCAGAAATTAAGTTCAGAATGATTGGGCTAGTTTTTTTTATAAATCAAAACTATTTCCTCAGTTGTATCCAAAATACCGACCGGACTATGGACAAAGCTAAGTTAATAGTTAATCCAATCTAAAAATACGATATGTACTTCTTAACTTGTAATAATCTGATGAATTACATCAGTAAACACTGCTTGTAGATTATAACATAACACTTAAGTCTAGTGAGCTTATTTTACCGCTGCGTCGCTGAACACCTACCTCAGGTTAGTTAAGGCAATGCATACATTATAATATTGTATTATGCTTTTGATTTACTAGTTTATTGAGCAGAACTTACAACCTTCTTGATCTTGCATGAAAAAAAAAACGTTAATTTTTAACGGAGCTTTGTCATTTGATACAAATTTTACAGCACTCCCAAATGAAATGTATATCCTTAGCCCTACTGTAAGGAAATACGCTACATGGTCCTGCGGGCCTAAGATGCGCGCTTTTCATCATTATTCGCAGCAATCGATAAATTTTAAACGTCATTTCATACATATGTAAAAAGGTTCTTACTTACTTAAATGTGTTGATTTATTTTTAAAAGCCTTTAAGATTGCCTTACAAGTGGAAGTAATGTGGGAAAACACGTTTTTAAGGCAATTAAATTATTTTATCGATGCGATAAATGGTATCGAGGCGCGCATGTTAGTCCTCCTGGCCCCTATTTTTAAATCACTCGCGTCAAGATGCCGTGTGATATTAGTTGTTTAATGCCCGATTTCCCAATGAAAATTTGTATAGTTTTACAAGGGAGTGATCAAAAAAACATAACTGATTTTTGTTCGCGTGATTTTCATTGATATTTAATTCGTTTACGAACGAAATAAATAAGTTATATTCATGCGAGTGATTCAAAATACTGCTCCTGGTCCTACTGCTGTCAACTTCTATTACAATAGATGTGATTAAAGCTGCGGCCAAAATGATATCAATTGGCGGCTTGTCCATACAAATTTAATGTATAAACGTATACGGCACGACTGATGATCGTTATTAAATTTAACGCAGAGGTTTAATATTCACGTTAAAATTGATATTTACCTGTTTCCATTTGCATACAAAAGCATACGGTCCACATTGAAACAGTTTTGGGTCCCGATTTTATCGTTAATCGTACTTTTTTCAAACACAAACATGCTCAAGAATTGGGAGCCTGTTAAGTTACTGAACAGCGTGAAATTATTAAAAAACAAACGACTCTAATAATATTTATGGTTTAAGTGTAATGTCTAGTTTTGTGTGTGTATACAAGTTCATATATTTTAGCGTGTGTGTTTTTAATAATATTTTTAGGTATTCTTAGTTTGTACTACGAGTAATTAGTACCTATCTAGTAACAGATGTTGCGAAAAGGACACTATTATTACTAACAAACAGAGGAAGTATTAAAGCAAAGATAAGTTACAGTATCCGGTGCAGTTGAAATTGATTCAATGTTTTTAATCGATTTCTAGAACTCGTCAGTCCCTTGTAACCTTGGTCGTGTAAACAAGCAAACAAGACCATTAATATGCACTTCCTTTGATCAACTATGCTGTGGATACTGCATGACAGTTGAGACTCAACCCCTAAGCAATCAACTCATGCATTGACGGATATAACATTAAATAATCCACGATGAAGCTGTTACTTTAAACAGGGTGTCCGAGATAGGTATAGCGATATTGGTGGTACGTATTTATAAGCAAATTGACAAAAACTTTTACTAATGAAACAATACCGAAAAGTTGAAATTAAAAATCGCTTTTCAATACAACAATCTTACCTACCTCGATGATTTCAGAATAGAATAGAGCATATTGTTTCAACTTTTCGGTATAACTTGAATGTGTGACCATACGAACAGTTGGCCCATAAAACATTTCATGCCTTTGATGATTACGTTGACTTTATTTTTGTATATCAATATATTTCATTTTGCAGTGCAGTGGCTAAGCACATTAGGTTACAAGGGGTGTCGTCGCTCCGAGATCCCGGGTTCGTATCCAGGTCGAATCTATGTAGAAATCATATTTTTTTATTTATATTGTCTCGGGTCTGGGTGTTGTGGTACCATCGTTGTGTCTGTTTTCTATAAAACGAGTGTATTAGCTACTTACGTTGGAATCAGATATATGTTGCTTCCGACCGGTTTCGGCCATGGCGATCACTTCGACTCCTTATTGGCTCTGCGCTGATGCGCACGCAAATGGCTTACAAAGCCTATTTTCGTTTCAATCTCTCGTGCACGATATGCGTACGTCAGTTTGCCATTAATATAATTATAGTAAATGGCAGCCAGCGTGCGGGCTTTTAACTGGTCACGCATAGCGTCGAGATCAGCTTAACGCTGCTCTTTGAAATCGAGCACTTGCAGGAGCACACGTCTGCGCCACTCAGGCCGTTGTGCTGCCAAATCCTCCCATCGAGAAGGCTCAATGTTGCACCTTTTCATGTAGCGTTTCTGAACGTCTTTGTATCGGAGGAGTTGTCCTCCGCGTTTCCGCTTAACCTCCTCGAGTTCAGAATAATAGATGCGCTTCATCACTCTCTTTTCCGCCATACGCACGCTGGTTTCAAGCGCCGCCATCTCGTGAGGTTCCGGATTCGATTCCCGGTCGGGTCAAAGTAGAAAACGATATTTTCTATATTGTCTCGGGTCTGGGTGTTGTGGTACCACCGTTTGGTCTGATTTCCATAACACAAGTGCATTGGCTACTTACTTTGGGATCAGAGCAATGTATGTGATTGGTGTCCAATATTTATTTATTTATACGCGTTACATGACCATACCACCGAAGCTGCCGACGCATAACGTAAACCTCAATGCCACCAACATTGGCACGTCGCAGAACTTTGGTGCTACGCACACGATCAGACCACTTGATGTTCATGATTTAACTCAGACATTTAAGGTGGAAGCGGTCTGGTGTGCGTATTTGGTGACGGTACAAGCACCACGTCTCAGAGGAGTTAAGAAGATTTGGCAGCATAATTGCCATGTAAACAGATATTTTGGTTGGCAGCTTAACATCGTGCGAACAGAAAACCTTGGATCAGAGCTTGCCAAACGCTGCTGCTGCAGCACCGACTCTGCTGTATATTTTAGCTTCAAGGTCACACTTGGATGTTAAAGTGCTCCCCAGGTATCGGAAACTTTTCAACTTTGGGATCAGAACAATGTATCTGATTGGTGCCCAATATTTATATTTATTTAAAGGCAAATGTATTATTATTCAGAATTGAATAGAATACTACTCCAAGTTTGTTTCTTAATTTTGAAGATGTTTGAGTAACTTATGGTTTTGTTTTCGTACGAACTGCTATAACCATAAGTAGATAATCGAAGAGCATTTCTGAAAATCCACGTGCACATGCATAAATATCCGGTTGATGTCTCTTTGCATTTTATGACTTCCGATAGTGTTGAAAGTATTTTCATTGATAGGTAGCTTGCCGAACAAAGTCAAACCAATAACGGTTTTATCACTCTTAGTAAAGGAACTATACGAAAGACTAAAATTACGCTTATTTTGATAATTTCTTGCTTGATACTTGATACCTCTGACATTAAGCCCACCTTTGTTTAGCATTATTTATGTAAAGTAATATTTAAATATATGAATTAAATAACTTTGACCCACCAGGCAAACGAATTTAATAAGGTTCAATTTTAACCCATTATACCTCGACATTGGCGACTCTACAAAGGGTTGCTGAAAACATCAATAAATATTTTTTTTTGGTTGGACGCACAAAGCGCAAAAGTTTTATAGAAATTATTAGGATCACAATATTGTACTAGACTCAGTGGACAGTGATGTATTAAGTTAACCTCAACTGCCCTGTATCATATCAAATACTGCGAAAAAAGGAGTACATTCAAATCCATAGTAGTAATAGCAGTTGTGATAAAGGTCATTTCGCATTATGAGTAAATACGGTCTGACATGCTGGGTGCAAAAATAAAGAAAATTCTGGACGAATTTAGATAAAAGTCTCTCAGTATCTCGTCTATGGCTCCGATGCATCAATATATCCAATGTAATCCAATTCGAATGCCTGTCATGCTATAAAAATAATCAATTTACTTTTTAGCGACTTAAAAAAATGAGGTAACATAATCAACCTGTTTTTATGATATCGTTAGAATTTTGATAAAATTTAAGTATGTTTATATATAAAGAGTGTGGCCTGTAGTAGGAACCAAAATAAAATACAGACCCTTAAAATATCTAGTAATCATTTATGAATGGTTTTAATTGATTATAATGAAAAGAAAAATTAACTGTTATTTTATAACAAAGTAAATAGAATCAGCAATGTATTGCAAACAAATGTGCCCAGTCACACCATCCGACGTTGTCACGTCAAATCAAAATGATTAGTCAGAATTCAATCAGGTATATTTTAACTTAGGGAACAGTGTAAGTTTTATCAAATTTAACAATAATAAATAATTTATCGTTTTTCCCCTAAAATAGAAGACCGGCGGTGTTGACAAACCTTAGTCGATGGAATGGTAAGTTAATTTGATAAATAAATGTGAACTGTGAACACAGTACAATGTGAATTACATCAAATTTCATTATAAAACCTATAACAAAACCTTTGTTAGTGCGAGTTAACTTTGAACAGCGCCATCTGTTGGTACATATGGAATTTAACTTTAGCTTACTATTATCTATTGATATTTTACTTACTGTTTTACTATCTGAAGCATTTTCGTTAGTCTCGTCCAAATCGTTGTTTTATTTTCTAATCGTCAGGGAACAAAGCTTTGCCTTTCACAACCTGAACTTGACCACATACAAAGGCAACTGTCAGCGGTTCGCTTTGGCTAGATTAGGTGGAAGTTCTACTGTTTCTTTTTTTAAATGGATTAGACTGTCTGAGTCTAGCAGAGAAGATTTAAGGTATTGGTAGTGATTTTTACGTTCACAGAATTTGTATATTACTCGTACCAACCACGATTTGGTCAATAATTTGTTGGTCAACAACGAATAAGTTGTGCTTATAATATTTATTAGAGGTCCCTCGCAGCGTCACCTGAATTAATTTCAGGTTTCCCGTAAAATATTTAAACGCAAAACACATATTTTCATTGGAAGTAAGAGGCCAGAAACCGATACGGGAAGCGCAAGCGCGTGTTGTAGGCTGCGATCATTATTTTGGTGCGGAAATATTTTAAAACTGTGATAGCTTGTAAGATATTTATTGAAATCTTATGATGGAACCAGCAATTTTGATCAAAAGGAATTGCTTGTGATGATAAAAAAATATTTTTTAAAGAATAAATAAATACACGTGTACATAAAACACCTTTTAAAGTGGCACATTATTATTTATCAAATTTATGAACATAAAAACGTTTGCAGTGAGGAAATCATATCAGATAGACATATGCTGTCACGGACTTTACCGTAGAACTTTCAAAGCGGAATAATCCCGTCATACATGGTATTTATGTGTTTTTCGCGGTTTACGCTGCGTATACGCAACGATTGCTTACAAAAAATATATTTTCTATGTTAAAATTTAGCTAATAATGCTATAATTTATGTAAATTGAATGATTTTTTTGATGTGCAATTAAGAGTTTCTTATATTAACTACTATTTACTAACGTCTGCCGTAGAGAATTTGGACCATAGTTTTACAGCATTTGACTTTATAAAACACGGTTCATCTATACTTACTTAGCAATAAAAACACGGAACCGCAGATGTTGTTAGTCCCGCTAACTGCCAACTATTGCAGGAACGCGACAAAACAACACGGTGGGCGCCATTTTCAGTTCCCTTTGGTCACTCAATTAGGCGCAAGTTTTTGCGCCCCACTCCAAACTTCGGCGGCCATTTTAAGCCCGAGGCGTTTTGAGCCGACGATAGTTTTAATGGAGTCAGAGTTTTAAATAACTTTTAAGACTCTACTGTGAAATGGAATATTGGTTATGCGGAAGATATTATGCCGTTTTGAATAGAAACGCAAATGAGGGAGTCGTGAAGCAAAGGATTGGAAGCAAGATGCGTTTGAACAAACGAGAGTGCAGGTTTCCTTCTTATGATTAAAAACCCATATTAAATTAATCCATATCTTTTTACAATACAAAATTTTATTTTAATTTTTAACAGTCTATCGTCTTAAAAGTCTCAAAAGTCAAATAAAATAAAAACACAATAACAGTATTTGTAAACGACTAAACTGAGACATGATTATTTCGATTGATTAGTCCTCAATTCATTATCTAGAATCTTTAAAATTACCAAAGTTAAAAGAGTGCTCAAAATAATTGTGATTTCTGTTAGGGACTGCTCATTTGCAATATTTTTTAGCACAATTCATGCTCGCTCGATTCGCCCTCAGAATATGATTAAGACGCCTAATTAACGCCGAATATGCTTATTCACACTTTCCTAGACATGGCAAAAACCTAACGAGCAAAAAATCAGCTTCACAGCTTCATTAATTATTCGTAATTCATCTACTGCCTCTACATTATTCTTGAGGTATATCTAGAAACATTTTGGCAACATTTCTTATTACAATGTCACGTACAGAGGCTCTGTATTTTCTACAAATATGATGATTAAATCCACCGGGGGCTTTTCAACAAATTAACTCTGAAAAAGTCTCCCCGCACCCACTATCACCTTGGTTCACCTTAGAACTAACTACCATTATCTTTCACTGGTGTAGCTTCGGATGTCGTCAGGCATTTAGTTCGGCAATTGTACAACTAACAGCGCAATAACGTTTCAATAAATAAATTATTGATGTGTGCAAAGTTTAGGCTGGCATGATTTTGACCAGCAATTGTCTTGATCAACTGATAGAGTGCGACATTGCACTGGTGCAATTCTTATAAAAAAAGAGTATAACATAGTACATATTATGTGTTACTGTTTATTTCCGAGACTTTGTAACATCGAACATAAGTGCATGATAACATTGAACTACTATTACTAGCGTATGGAACTGACACCGCGAGCAAATTTCGTACTCCATGAATTGATGCCACTTGTCATCAACGCATAAAGTCCGCTTTTCTTTGCTAGTCGAATAATGTAAACAATATTTTAATTACTTTTAAAATAATATCAGTGAATAAAAATCATTTACTATTTGATTGAAAAAGAACTCAGTGTTTAACGATGATTTACCTATGTGGTTGGTGGATTTTGTTTTTATGTTATTTTGAAATGAATTATTATGGTAAAAGGAATGTCAAGATTGTTTACAATATTCGACAAATAAAAAGAAACGGACTTTTCAAACGGTATCACGTTCGACATTCAAATTACGTCACAATCTCGTCCTAAAGTTGCAACACATTTATTGCTTGGCAAAGCTTCTCTATACGTAATAATAACAGCTCACTGCATGACAACAATAAGTTACGGTATGATGCAAAATTATTTACGTATTCATTTTGTCTATTGGAAAAGCAGTAAATTCTAAAGGCAGATGCATAATAAAATCATTCACCTACCGACACCAGACAACGACATTGATTAATGTCGATATTTTCCCGAACAGACTGTTATGGACATACAAACGGTTACAAGTCAAGCTAAACACTACCTATATAATTTGAGCTCTCAGAGTGAGAAATCCCTAAGACTTCACTGTTCAACTTCTAATGGATAATAGTTAACTGTGTCTTACATTTGTTTATAAATCTGATGTAGCTTTACATCATTTTAATGGCTTATTACAGTCTCTACTGGTGAATTAATATCAGTGAGTTTACTTATAGGAACTGGATTCATATGCTATTTTGTGTATATTTGAACACCAATAGAAACACATTAACATTACAAAACATTTTTATATATTTGAAAATAAAAAAGGATACTCAATACTAATTATCAGTACAATTTTTGAGTCACTATGTGTGTTTTTCACACTGGTTATTTTGTCATGTAGATAAAAACTATATTTCTTAAAAAAAATGTTTTAAATAAATATTGTGTACCTACATCTGCGGTTACAGGTATATTCTGTGGTACACACCAAATTCTATTTATAGCGCAATCTGTTATTCAGTCTGAACTTTGGTACATAATTTATAGGACAGACTGTTGCAGACTTCGCTGGCCAGTCCTAAATCTCTAAGTTAGATCCAGATTTCGTACAATGCACGTAACATCGACATGCAATTGAGGTGTAAAGGCTGGCTCCGACTCTATATTCTCTGCAAAAGCCCCCTATGTTAAGCATGAACTACATATTAAAAAAAAAAACTTTACTTTGGCATTCGTTGGTCTTTCTTATCCTCTCCCTTGAAATAAGATTCAGTCACAGATCGTAAAAAACTCATTTCAATTATCTAGTTTTCCAGGTTAGCTTTTTGCAGGTTCTTAAAAAGTTCTATCCAATCCAAAATCACGCATATAAACGGAAAGCGTGTCCACCTTAAGATATAAAATATGTTGCATCTCGCATCGTCTTTTGTGTCATGTGTGCAAGTTATTTTCTCCAAAAAGTGTTAAGGCTTAAGAGACCTCGACCGTACTCCTAAACTTTATCGTAAGTTTTGAACTTCGTATTCTAAAATAGATTTTAAAATAGATATAGTAGAAATAAGTCTTTAAGATAAAACTTAGTATCACAAGTTTTATCTTAAAGACTTATTTCTACCTAGAAAGTGTTAGTCACCGCATATTATGCAGTATGTGTGTCGTGCAGTAGTAAATCGGTGCCACATATCAAACTTTGGGACACTGATATTTGACAAATTGCACCTAAGTATTTTCATTGACATCTGCAGTCAGACGGGTAAATTGACTATGCTTTCCGATAATTACGTAATCAGCATACGAGGGCTATCCCGTTGATTATTCTAAATTCAGAATCCTAGTTCATTTACATCCGGGGGAATCTTACTTAGCTCGACACAGCCAACGTTTTCAAGATATCCAAGCATCTAATCGATTAGCGATTCCTTGGCAATGCGTGCTCATGACTCACGCACGGTCAATTGACGCTAAATCCGAGATCAATCCAATTCACTCGTAGTAGGGTGCCGCAGTAATCAGTCTGTGGCGTTTTCAAATAAAGAACCAGTTGCTACTACTATTTTTAGCAATAACAACCAAGCAAAAAATTAAATTAAGACATGCAACATAAAAATAATCTTAAAACCTACCTATTCAAAAACGAAACCTTAAAACCTTTCGGCAAGCCTATGGTGCTGGTTGCGTTAACTGCGTTGGATACGAGTATATGCTAATCCTAACCACCCTACTTTATTATTGAACGTAACAGAATTTATTTTGGGTCACAAGTTGCATCCCAAACTAAGGTCCGACCCTGTTCCCAGGGAATGAGTGTGAGGCCATCGGGTCTCTTGTCATCATGCACGGACCAAACCACGTGGTTCCAATGTGGATGGAACATTAATGGTGGCAAGAGCTCTTCTGATGGCGTCATGCGTAAAAGACAGTGGAGACCAAATTTGTCACCTCCTTGCTACAGGGACACGTACAGATTTCACTTATTTCACCAAAGCGGAGGCCCACACAATCGTTCCTTGTCGGTATTTGCGCCGTCATTTAATTTATATATCTTAGGAATTAGACGAAAGTTGAGCGTAAGCTATCAAACAAGATTCAACTTCGATCCTACGATTAAATGTGTTAAAATGTATATGTGAATTTCTCATGAGTATATTTGTAAGGTAAAAAAGAGCATTACAATTGTTAACGAATCCATTCTGATAATGATTAAATAAAAAACAAACGAAAACATCATAAAAATATACTTAAAACCCACCTATTCAAATAGAAAACCGTTCCTTGTGGCAAAGCAGCAATGATGCTGATTGCGATTCCGAGTTAAATGGCTATGCTAATATTATAAATAATAAATTACTTTTTAAAAAAGTAACACAACATATATGTTTGCGATATTATGCCAAACTGTGTAACAGTTAGTCGGCAGGGCTCTCGTAGACATCGTTTTACTTATATTATAATTATTATTTAGTTACGCTACATTTAGGTTTCAGATTATTATTTAAGGTAAGGCTTACAGGTTAACTTACGATTTCTCCTTTACTAATTAAGTGTC
This sequence comes from Pyrausta purpuralis, assembly GCA_963924145.1. Lineage (NCBI taxonomy): Eukaryota > Metazoa > Arthropoda > Insecta > Lepidoptera > Crambidae > Pyrausta > Pyrausta purpuralis. Next base: position 23,992,891 of record OZ001646.1, read on the forward strand.
TAGTTGTAGAGTTAAGTTAAGAGTACATTGCCAAATCAATCAATAGATAAGTACCTTAACGATTATTGCGTTCAAGGTCACGGTCAATTCAATTAGATTTCAATCATTGACAGCTGAGAACCATTTCGTTTCGGTTAGAGACACGATCGTCACGACTTCGCTCTGTATAGTTCAAGTTTATAGAGATTAAAACTATTGAAAAATTTACAATGGAATATGTTTGAACACGAAAAAAACCGGCCAACTTTAATTGAATTAGGGAATTGACTTACTTCCACTTGGTAAAATAACACAATATTTTGTTGGCAGCAAATATAACTTTGTTTTTTATAGTGTTTGTATGAAGTACAAAGTTATGTTTGCGGTTGTTGAAAATGTGCTATATCTCAAAAAAATCTCGTTCGATCTCGTCCGAACCAATTTTCGTTGAAAGTATTTGCTAAGATTTACATTATATATTTTTTCAAAATTTACACTCGCTTAGTTTAGAAGTTAGATGTGGGGGACGCCCATTTTACCACTTTGGAAGCGTCTTGCTATGAAACGTTAGACTTTAAAAGAAAATGATTTTAGGAAACTCTATTTCATTTTAAAAGACCTATCCATAGACAACTCACACGCTTTTTTTTATGGAAGCCCCCACTTAAATGCCATTATTTATTATTTTTTGTTTGAGAATCGTAAAGCGGTTAATAGGATCCATCTTCCTACAAAATTTCAGCAGTGTGATGCTTAAAGTTACAAAATAAAATGGCTGTGACATACGGACGGACAGACAGACAGACAGACAGACTTGACGAAACTATAAGGGTTCCGTTTTTTGCCATTCGGCTACGGAACCCTAAAAATACGTTACGTTAAATGACGTCTCTGGGTGAAACCCTGAGATACTGAATTCGATAATAATGTGGATAACCTAACAAAGGACATATTAAACAACTGTTACGATCTTTAAGATACAGCAGCAAAAACACTTCCACTCTGTAATTTTAAGAGGCAATTACTTATATTATTTGCTGCAATTAAAATATTTATGAAGCGTAAAATTAATCACTTCTGAAAAATTTACTCTTCACCCATAAGGTTACTACCTATAAATAAAATGTATCTATATTTCCCTTGGTTACGGCTTCACATGTGAACGGCTGGAACGATTTCGTTTATTCTTAATGTATTTGTTACTGTCACGAGAAGGATCTTATGAAAGAAAAAATAAGAAATGTTTGCGGAAATTTTATAATTTAAGAATACCTGCGAAACAAAGATCGCGGGGTCCGTTAGTGAATAATAAAACTTATGTTCCAAACTAATCTATTCATTTTTAATGAGATTTAAATTATTTAAAATTGGCTCTTCATAAAGAGTTTATTTTTTTAACCATAATTAATAAAGTTTGCTATAAAACACAATCCCATCAAAAACAATACTTGTCAAAAAAACCAAGTCTCGCAACTCAGTTTTTCTGCGGTAAAAAGTTGTGAGATCCATGTATCGCACAAAATAATTGAATTGAGATGTGTTTTCAGGCGATGGCCAAGTCTCAATATATTTACATAAAACATTAAAGAATTTTAATATGCGTCACTATAAGATGCTGTTAATTATTACGTAACAACTTAATGCGTCGAGTACGGAGATTCCAGACACAATTGATTTTCAATTGTAATGGAACACGATCGTGGTCTTAGAGACTGGACGTATTAAGACAGAAAGTCGCTTAAGTAGAGACTGAATAAATTAATAACCGACTTGGTATTACGTGGATCTCCCAACTTTTTACCGCAGAACAACTGAGTTGCGAGACTTGGTTTTTTTGACAAGTATTGTTTTTGATGGAATCTCATTTCTTTTTGTATTTTGTAGACAGTTCTTTTTTTTCCTTTTCAGTACCTTCTACTTATTGTATATATGTATATCTTCCAGCAACGAATTTTTTTAAAACCCTCTCTCTGACTTATGAACTTTTCGCCTCGCTATAAGATATATGCGTCACTATAAGATGCTGTTAATTATTACGTAACAATTTAATGCGTCGAGTACGGAAATTTCAGACACAATTGATTTTCAATTGTAATGGACCACGATCGTGGTCTTAGAGACCGGACGTATTAAGACAGAAAGTCGCTTAAGTAGAGACTGAATAAATTAATAACCGACTTGGTATTACATGGATCTCCCAACTTTTTACCGCAGAACAACTGAGTTGCGAGACTTGGTTTTTTTGACAAGTATTGTTTTTGATGGGATCTCATTTCTTTTTGTATTTTGTAGACAGTTCTTCTTTTTTCCTTTTCGGTACCTTCTACTTAATGTATATATGTATATCTACCAGCAACGAATTTTCTTAAAGCCCTCTCTCTGACTTATGAACTTTTCGCCTCGCGCTAGCACCGCGACAGCTCGCTCGGCGACATTCACCTTTCCACGCGCCCCGCCACTGTCCCCGCCCCGCGCCCTCGCGCTAGCACCGCGCAGCGCGTAATAACAGCCCGCGCTCACTCGCTAGCATCGCAGCGCGTGGTATAATAATTAATTTACAACCTTACGCACTCGTAATAAGTAAGAATACAAAAGTCATAAAAGTGTTTTGCATTAAATAATTTAATTTACACGTGTTTTCATGACGGAAATACCCATTTTTGCTCGATTTGGCAGGGGCACTACCATGCGCCTATATTTATATGGGACTAGCTTAAACCCGCGGCTTCGCACGCGATAATAATAACTGCCGTAAAACATCGTTACGAATAAAGTCAATATTGAAAAATTTAACTGAAGACTTGGCTGTATGGGCTAAATTTTCTTTGCGGTCTTTTCTAGATTTTTGAGTTTTTCCTTGATTCATAGAAGTGCCTTAGAATTTTCATGATCGGTGAGTCAGTGAGTGACAAAATTAAGAAATTTGACCCGTTATAATTCCTTAAATACTGGTTCAAATTGAACGAAATTTGAAATATACCGTGTCTTTGCAATGCTGCATGGTTCCTGAAAATTTCAGTATTCTAGTTTTATCCACAATGAAGTTACAGGGGGTCGAAAATGGTCTGAATTGCTTCGAGAAAAGGATGGTACGGCCGTGACGCTTTTTTGCTCGACTTGGTGGGGGCACTGCCGTGCCCCCAGATAGCTAAAAATATTAAGTCTACGTCAATTTTATCAAATTCAGTTAAAAATAAAAAACGGGACGCTTGTTGGTTAATTATTTTTGCAATGGGTTAGTTATTTTTGCAATATACGTGATATAATGTCACCGAACTACCTATTTATAAATTTAAGTTACATGTCAAAACTACCCTAATGTCGAAGGGGTATTATATGGACAGTCCAGCCTGCACCAAACTGATGTACCTGTTTATTTTAATTTGTATCATTTTTGAGGCAGCTAGTGGTGACTGAGTTTGTTCCGGTGTTTCTTCTCAGCACTTGCCAAATTGTCAGTGTTTTGTCTCGAAGCGCTAATAGGGCCCAAATGATAAGGAGACATGTTCTAGCCCCATACGGGCCAAAATTGATTGATATTACACTAATTATTGACGTTCGTAAGTGGCATTTTGTGTCCTAAATTGAATAAATTAGTTTTGATTTGATTGATTGATTTGATTTGATTTGCTCTTTACCGAACATTAAATTAATCTACACTTGGCAAAAACTGAGTCGACAATCAAGCAATAAGAAGCTTGTTCAAGCAAATTTCGAGGAGTTTAGGGTTAACTGCTATTACAAATAATATAATTTAAGGTATTTTCCAACTGCACTGGACTATAACATCACCGTGCTAGGAACGTGTCAGACGGGCAGGCGTTTTTCAAAGCAACATAATATGCTCTACATTGCCCACCGAACCCGTATACAATCCGTATGATGCCAGTATACAACGGGTATGATACCCGCATGATGCCCGTATGATATGATATATTATTTATACACCCGTATGTGATATATTATTTGGTAACTGCCTAGGTGGCGCAGCGGTAAGAGGGTCGCACTTTAAAGCGACGGCTGCACCAGAGATCCCGGGTTCGATCTCCGGGTCGAGACAAAAATATATACCTGATTTTTTCTGTTCTGAAATTCTTATGGTAGCCCTGGGTTTGGAAGTTAGCTGTGTTTCACCCCCGTGCCTCGGAAAAATATTTAAAGCAGTTGGTCTTGCGCCTGATCTCTCTCCGGTCGTGTCAGATTGCTGTCCCATCGGCCTATAAGAGAAGGAATAGAGTGTTCACCTATGTTTGCGCACACACTTGTGCACTATAATATTTTCTGCGCAGTCGAATAGTCGTTGTGACTGGCCACCGTAGTCAAATCGTGACATTTATTATTATTATATTATCTATATTTAGTGGTAGTGAGCAAACCGCGTTTCGTTATATATTCTGTTGGCAAGATCTACCTAAGGCTCTGTCCCAGAAGTGTCGTAATAAATCCGACAGTCTGTATCGGCAGGACTATCAATGCACAGACTAAGTTTTGGCGGCGCCTTTATAACGGTCATCATACGCTGTTACAACCCGTATGCTCACCGCTTTAGCATCGTAGCATGTCAGCACCTGCAAAAATACTTTGTGTGCATGACACACAACGGTGTTGGTCGGTGACGGAGTGGTCTAGTGGGCCAGGTGTCAGAGTTTTCAATACGTACAAAAATTTTTATTTGCCGGACACGTTCCTCGCACGGCTATGGTACGCTACGGTACACTGGGCAAATTACCGCTGGCTGAACGATACTGATAAGGATGGAACTATCACTTCTAGCTTGTTAGAGCGAGCGAGCGAGCGCAGTGGTAGCATAGTGGTAGTGTTACCGACCGAAGTCAAGCAACCTACGGCGCGGTCGTGTTTGGATGGGTTACCATTCCGACCATATAAGTGACGTACATCACGAGCATCTCCGTGCTTCGGAAGGCACATTAAGCCGTTGGTCCCGGCTAATATCGGCTGATATTAGTCATTAAGCCTAGTCAGAGGCCTTATAGGTGGCCTGATAACATCTGACAGCAGGGTTAGTCGCTTGCCTTGCAAACACCCCTCCACCAACCCGCACTAAGCCCGCGTGGTGGAGTGTGGCTCAAACTACCCCATAGTTGAGGTAAGGCCTTTACCTAGCAGTGGGATGTCACAGGCTAACTTTACATGTGAATGCGACGGTGAACTTCCGGCATAATCAAGCGCCTGCAGACGTTGACAAACACTGGCGTCATATTTAATACAAAATACGACGCACTGTGCATGGTTTCAGCCTTGAAACTGTTAAGTAGTCTCTGCAAATAGTGCATACAAAACATTGCATCGTTACATTCACAAGTAAATCATCAATCATTATACAAGTGTCAGGAAGTAGTAAAACTAGTCACTATGACTAACATAAACAATATTCGGAGCTGTTTAAATCGTCAGCTGACTCATAAAAATAACTGTTATGCGTGTTATGTAATACGACGTGTGCACGTTAAATGATTTTATGAGATCAGTAAACCAAAATTTTAACAATAATTTTACAGAGTATACATGGTAACCTTGACCAGGAGGCCGATTCTCGCGGCAGTAAAAGGCCGTAGTGCGAGTCGGAGCGAGAGTTACTCAATCAAACGCATCGAGCGCGTAAACATGAAATTTATATAGGATTGTTTTAGTGTAAACGTTAACTACCAGACGGCGCTGCTTCAATCCCATATAAATACACGTTAACGCGCTTGATGCGTTTGATAGAGTAAGTCTTGCTTCGACTCGCACTACGCCCACCGATTGCGAGTTAAACCGTTTTACCTAAAAAGTTAAATAACTACACATAAAAAACTTACGCACGATCAAAATCTAAATACATAGAAATCGTGACCCTGAGAAATCAAAAACTATTTTTCCACAAAGGAAATTCGATCGGTGAACTTTTTTCGTATACGAATTGCATGAAAATTGCTCCCATAGTTCTCTAAAATGCTTTAACACCGAGATATAGCAATCCAATTTTTTTTCCCTAATCAATATGTATCAAAATCGCTAACTCGTTATAATACATTGCTGGTTCCTTACACAACGAAAACTCGCTTCGTTAACATTAAGGACGTAACGTTAAGGAGCGAACATTGTAATAAATTATTAAGTAATTAATGATGTATAGGTACTTATCACATTTTCATTTATGAGGTGAAAATAATATTTATGCAGCATTACCTGTAACAAAAAACAGTTATTAAGATATGCACAAACCGCACAGGCCTGAGTTTAATAAATTTGTCAGTAGTTAGGTTTAAAATCAGGTAGCAATATACTCGTAAACAAGAACTCTTTAGAACTTATAGTGCAACAAACGTATCTGAAGAACGGGCAAATTCGGAACTACAGTTTGTCACTTTGAAAACGTCACTGCTGGTATAAGTCAGTATTATTAACACTATTCATATTCTAAAATTCTCGTAAGGCATTTAAACAGGCGTTATACCAAACATTCGTTTGTTAAGTAAATTATTGTTACGGTACCCCAATTATTTATCGGTGATAACAAATATTAAAAGCAATTAAATTGCCCACAATTCAGATAGTCATAGGGTGTAAGTGGTAGAGCAAGCCATTCGGCATTAATTCCCCCTTTGGCTGTGCGATTAAGTTTAACACTATGTTTTTAATTTTTCATTTTGTACAAGTAGTTACGGTGAATATTGAAAATCCCAGAAGTGTTATTCTTGTAAAAAAGAAAAACCTTACGATTGTGGCGCCACGCTGTCATTCTTCAGATAACTTGGTTTATCTATATCTCAAATTAAGCACTCATTACAATGCTAAAATAATCAAAACAGGGTAAGATGGAAACACTGAGAATGCTAACCACATCCGTTATACCGACCAGTAGTTTTAATATAATATGTAATAGGGTGTAATGTAAGAACTTAATAAATAATTCAACCTTATTCAGATCATCCATCTGTTATGTGTAGTAAGAAAATTGGGTCAAAGCACAAATACATCAGCCTGGTGACTCATGTATTAATACAACAATTGTAGATAGCAAAAAGGTACAAAGTAAAAGGTATAAACGTTGGCAGCCGTACTAGTATAAACTGTAACACAGGTGCCAGCGCTCTCCACCCTGTATATTATTTGTGAGAGAACTTAAAGCTATAAGTATACACATGCACACAAGTTTGGTTAGCATGTTGAGAATTTCTTCAGTTTCTCTATATTTAAAACTTTTTAACCATGAAGATACTTTTTGTTTGCATTGATAATGTGTTAGTGAGACAATGCTATTTGTTCTATTTGCGACATTATATAAACGGCAACTGCATACATAGTGCTTTAGAATGTTTTTTAACAGTTTCTTATTTCAACTTTATGCATACATAGTCCTGAGAAACCGCAAAGGCAGTGTTGTGATGTTGACTGGGACAGATTCGTTTATTATTGCGCTTGAATATTTGATTGTAATCAATTTCTTTGTGTTTTCGTAAGACGACCTAAAAATAAATGGTTGTCTGACTTTTGTCAACCCGTAATGGGAACAGAACCAACCAGGAGTCAACACGTTACGTTAAGGGAACAGCAACGCCACGGCATGGGATTCATAGCAAACGCCTCGTATCGGATCTTGTTTGCTACAACTTATGACAGTTCTTTTTGTGAATGACAGCCAGTTTGACAGGGTGGGCGGATAGTTGACAACCATCGGATTAATTTCTATAAGCGCGCTTCAAAGCATGTGCCACTGGTCGAGAGAAGGTCTCAACTTGAAATCGATCCGAGGTGACGTTACGTAGTTGATAGATGTGCGGTGACCCGCTTGCATGATCGATAGTTGACTAACCCAACTAGGTACATAAAGGAGAACCTACAGGAATTCATCCTTATGATCTTACCGACTTCAAAATAGAAGGTCACTCTTATTTCGTTTCGTCTGGCTGTTCATCTCAGTCTATATTACATAGCATTACATCTGTTAATCCTATCAGACCGTGGCGATGCGTAAAATTAATGGCCCAAGTAAACCTATTAACACACAATATAACAATTAACGGAGCCTAAGCATTAACAACTAGAAAATAGCAGATTCGGGTTACTAATACCGAGCATAATATGTTTGGATTCGGTACAAGCGTGTTAAATTAAAATGAAAGCCTTAACAAAATAACTTTTATGATTTGGTATAGCTTGCATAACTCTTGAAATAGTAACATACTTTAAACCTCGATATGTTGTCTTCACACCGTAATTTTATTGAGATACGATGTAATAGTTTTATGAATTTAAATCGCAATAATTGGAAATTCAATATCACTCGCTTCCGGCCATTATTGTTAATAAAGTCCCAGATAAGCTTCCTTTAAAGCCCTAAAATTAGACATTGTTATTTGATTTAAGCCAGATAAACCTAAACAAAACCTCAATATCCGTAAATATGTATTACAAAGAAAGAAATAAAATATATTTAATAAATAAAGGACATCACAATACGAGTATAACACTAAATGGATGGGCAATTATTAAACACTCAAATATTTTTTGAAAGAGCAAATCGAAATACACTTTAATGATGACAAGCCTGAGAACAACACATAATTTATGCGCAAAAATATTTCAAAGTAAATCATAAGGTGTTACTTGTAAAACTAATTTACATAATTACAATTCAACTAAAATATTATTAAAACAAACAGCAAAGAGCAGTAAATCTTGTTAAGTGATTCATTCATATTTAAATGAATATTAATCAACTTCTTATTCTTTTTAGGGTTCCGTGCCCCGATAGGATCCTTATAGGATCACTTCATTGTCCACCCTCCTGTATGTCCCTACTATTTTTCTCAGAAACGCTTGGAGATATACAGTTGGAATTTATATCTAATACTCAGCTCTGCGGTCCTATAAAGCTGTGATAAAACTAACATCTAAACCAATACAATCAAAAGATAAAGCCGTTTATGTCGCAAATTCCAGAAGATTTCCGCAATTTTTCGACACTCGTAAAGGAATCAAAACCTACATAAAATTTCGTCTAAAGTAACAAAAAAATGGTTAGGACAAATTTTACGGTTATCTGACGCCAAGTACCAAGCGACAACGAAAATATAAACTACATTGACATTTTCGTTTATAGCTTACCATTTTTCTAAGCCTGCAGAATCTTATTAAAAAGCAACAAAACAAGCATATTTTGAAACCAAAATTAATAAAGCGTGCGTTAAAACCGTATTGTAATTTAATTTTGGAACGCAATAAAACAGATCGTATATTGAGCCGTATATGCCGGTAAGAACCCTTTTTAATTCCAACACGCGACACGCGCGAACTTTGTAGGTATTCTCAACCGGTCAATTTTTTCCCAGAACATTTGGTATGCCAAAATAAGAAGAAAATAAAAGTCAAAACAATGCGACAACTACGCAAATCTGGATACTATATTCAAAATGTTACGAGGCAAAAGTTGAGAAAACACTCTTGAATAAATTTACTTGATTAATAATAAGGACAATAATGAAAGACTTTACACACGTGTACACTCAAGAGTGGAACTTCATCATTATCAGCCAAAGAACGTCCACGGCTGAACACAGGCTTCCCCCACAGTTTTCCCCAGCGACCGATCACAACTGGTCTGTATCCAGTTTGTTTTTGCGATCTTCACATGGTCGTCTGTCTATCTTGTTTGTGGACGTCCTGTGCCGCGTTTTTGGTCAAAGGATCTCCGAATCTAGAACTTTTCAGCCGCAATGCTATCAGTTCTTCGCGCTATGTGCCCTGCCCATTGCCACTTGAGCTTACTGATTCTCAGGGCTATGTCCGCTAGCTTAGCTCTTCTACGTATCCCCTCATTTCTGATTCGATCTCGTAGAGGAATACCGCGCATAGCTCTTTCCACATCTCGCTGTGTCATTTTGACCTTCCTTATAAGGCCCATAGTAACGGACTATGTTTCAAATCCGGATAAGAGTGAAACGAAACGTCATAATTCAACTGACAAATAGTCTCCACATTTTTCATCTTTTGCCTAAAACCAGCTCATTAAAATAAAAATTAAGAAAATCCAATCTTAATTGGAGACCCATAAGTATTATTATCCAATATTGAACACACAGAACACACAACCGAAACACAGAACCGAATGATTTAATTTTAAATATTATACCTATCTGTGGACAATGGTGCTAGTTGCATTATAAGTAATTTCCATACTAATTTTAAGGTTAATCCAATAACGTAATTGTTTGATTTCCTTAATAAACAGATGAAAAAAAATGCTTCCAACGTTGGTAGAATCTCCAGCTTTAGGATAATAAATAATAAATAAATATCCTTTGGACATTCCCACACATCGCCATCTAGTCCCAAAGTTAGCTACTCAAAGCTTGTGTTATGGGTACCAGACAACGGATATAATACTTAAATACTTTTTGTTTGTAAATACATACATGATATACATAGAAAACACCCAGACCAATACAAACAGACATGTTCATGCACACAAATGTTTGTATTGTGCGGGGATCGAACCCGCAACCCGCTGCGTAGTAGGCGATTTCTCGACCACTACACCAGACGGATAGTCTCATTATGCTGCTAATGCATTATATTTCAGTGTGTTTTTTACCGAAAGTTAAAAATAATCACGAGAACATGTGCGTCCAGCCACGTCATATTGTATTTAATCAGCGTCATATCTGACAGCATCAATTTGTTCGACCCGCAAAATCGAAGCTCCAAAATAAACAAAACGTTGGGCGATTAATTAAAAATAACAAAAGCAAGCCGACAACCGGCCGAGGTCCATTTTTCTAATTGTAAAAACGTCATTTGTTCAGCTCAGCAATAATACGTCACACCCCCGTGTTTTATCTATATATTTTACCTTTTGATCATTTACTTCGTTTCGGGTGTCCTTCGTTAATGACAGCTCTTACTTTCTTAATTAAAATGGTTTTATTTTCAGAGCTATTCAGTCCTGACTCCTGTTCAACTTGATCTGTCTCTGACGCAATATTTTGTTTTAATGGTACCTTTAAATATTTGATGTTAGTAAATGACAGACCGTATACGAATACTGTAGGTATGCCCGAATCTGCTAAGAACTAAACAAAAAACTAAATATAATAAATATTTTTTTTAATTTATTTATTATTTATAGGTATGATCAGGGGACAGACAGTATACTCGTGCAGTACGTATACGAAAATAGTTAACCGATCAAATTTTCTTTGTCAAAAAAAAATAATTATTGATTTCTCAGGGTCACAATTTCTATGCATTTCAATTCTATGCATTTCGATTTTGTCAGTGTGGTGGTTTTTATACGAGTGTATATATTATTATTATTTTTATTATTATTGGTAAAACGGTTGAAACTGCTATCAAATTACCAAACAAAATAAGATCGCTTGACGTGTGATCCAAATCAATATCATTTTTTTATTCGCAAGTAAATTTCGATCGGTAGACTTTTTTCGTATACGCACTGCACGGTAATTTGCTTACAGATACAAACATTGATCAAAACAATCATCTCAATTTGCTCATACAAACTCTAATAAAATTTTACTATAGAAACCCTTCTCGGATCGACGTCACTGCACACGTACCACACCACTTGAAAAAACACCGCACAATATAAACAGCAGCTGTAAAAAGGAAAAGAAACTGTGCCGCAAAGGAAAATCCTCTGAAAAGCCTACACTTTTCGAATTCTTTGCACCTACACCAGGCACACATTATTATAATGTATTCCTTGAATAATGAACGGGCTTGAACGTGGTAGGTAAACACACCTCGTAATCGTAAAATTATACTTAAGTACGCCTAATTCCGTCTTGAGTCCTACTCTGTAAGAATAAAGCCTTTTAAACTACCGACGCCATTTTTTTATTTTTTTATTATGATTGGTATTTTTGTTTGAAAGCTCGAGACTGAGTGAGATTGTTCTAAGCTTAATAAGGTGAAAATCAGCGCCGTCTCTAAGACAGGTATTCAACTGTTTGTCATGCGTGCCAGGATTTCAACAATGAATTCAATCTGATATTTTTTCTGTGACAAGTTTCAGGGTGCGGCCTGTAATAGGTGAAAAAAAAAAGTAACGAGTAAAAATTATGAATGGTTCTAAATTGCCTTAAATTATAATGAAAACTATTAAATTGAACCAGCGATCAAACTGGATACAGACTGCTTGTGATCGGCCATGATGGAAAACCGTGGGGAAGGCCAATGTGAAATAAATATAATTAATGAACATAATAATATAGTTGCATTGCAAATCCACGATATTACAATTTTATTAATAAGTGAAAGTTATCAAATCGTATCCGAATTCGTAACTTAATCTGTAGATCACAGATTAAAACTTTTATACCAGTCGTCAAGGTAGTGACAATGAAGGAGACGTTGACGATGACCTTTTTGACTCATGTAGCCTGTTTTTTTTTGTGTATTGATAAATGCAATGATATTGATGTAATTATTTGAGTCAAATAAATTTATTTTCGTTCTTTCTTCCTTTCTATGTCTAGAGCTAAAAATATTGAGAAAGTAGAGGCTAGAGTAGGTATTGGTCAAAACTTCATCATTTCTGCCCGAAATTAAATTAGCGAAGTACAGTTGAATCCATTTTTTGTATGATTCAACACACAGAAAACTATAAAATGTTTATTGTCAAAATTATTTTATTTCAGACATTGTTGTACACCTAGAACGATGGATAAATTTAGTGAACAAGTTTACATAATTTTACTCGTAAGAACTTTGTATTGAAAAGTCATAAGTGTTTAAAATGATGTCATACTGTCCAATGGTTATAATAAATAATAATTTATATTGACTAACATTTTTGTTTTTTTACGGAGCTATTATCAGTAAAGCTTATAAGAGGTTTAAATTTCTCCGATGATGTTAACGTATATCAAAAAGTGATTTAAAAGGGCCTTAACTCGCTCCTATTTCTTGACCCTGACTGTATGTGTGCTTCAAAGGGAAATATATGTTAATGCGTGTTTTTCCTTATTTAGCTACTCATCCTACACCCTTAACTCGATAAAAACGGCTTCTTATCAACAACTCAGTATGTGACGTGGGTAACTTTTTTAGTATTTGGTTTCTTTGGATCTCGAGAGCAAAAAATAGGTGTAAAAACGATCAGAATAGAACGTGTATCATGAACACCATTGTTTTTATCCCATTCCCGTTCTTGAACTGCCTTGAGTATTTTGTGAGGAAAACTTTCGGCTCCAATATGAGTAGACATTTCAATTTCCTTAATTTTAATCCTTAGTTACATGAAATAACATAAAGATATCTAATAATTGCAAATGTGTAAGTATGTAAGTCTTTTGTATGCTTGTTCTACTTAGTGCGCTTTCACATTAGAGCGTCAGCAGCGCGTCAGCAGAGCGGCAGCAGCGGATGCCGTTACATTAACAACGCGACGGTCGCGCGACTGGGTCGCTCTCACTACACCCATTCCCCATTCCAGTGCTAATACAGGGATAGTATTACCAATGCAATAGGTAATGGGTATAGCGGGACGGACCCGCGCGACTTACGCGCCGATGCGGCGCTGCTACCGCGCTACCGTGTATAGTATGAAATCATAGGCAGCGTGACTGTCGCGCGTAAGTCGCGCTGCTGCCGCGCTACTAAAGTCGCCTAAATGTGAAAGCGCTCTTATCGTTTTGATAACTTTAAAACAAAAAGATAAAAAGTACTATCCCCGTATTAGCACTGATGATGGGTAATGGGTGTAGTGGGACCGACCCAGACGCGCGACCGTCGCGCTGCTAATGTAATGGCATCCGTTGTTGCCGCGCTGTTGTCGCGCTGCTGACGCTCTAATGTGAAGGACTTAGCATACCGTTCCAACCGGACAGGGGCGGTGTGAAAGACGATGCAAGTTTCAAATTCATTATTTGCCCTTTCTATTGCTAGTTAGTGAATAATTTCGAATTCTGTTATTTTCGAACCGGTGGTTAATAAGCGCGACATTCCCCATTTGACTCGATATAATTACACACATGTCGATGAATTGCTTCCTGGAAGTCATGTAAAATACGCCAAGCAAATATAACCTTTTTAATCAGGGTACTAAAACTCACAGTTGGACAATCGAAGGTGCACCAAAGAGAGCATTCGTAGGGGTTCGCTTTGTTACAGTAAGGTTAATTTGTATTTATACGTAAGGCAACAGCACCGTTAACGGTACAAATAGTTCCGAAACAATTTAACGATACTCCAGTCGGAAAATACCGTTGATATTTGTGTGAGGAAAAATTCGTTTTAGTCAACGCCACAGCCATAACGTGTATAGTATAAGCAAGCTACGAGTACCTATTATAAACAGGGTTTACCAAAATCAATTGCATTCCTTGTCGGTGGTGATTCTATTGCTAAAATAAAACAACTTTTTGTATGGAAACAACATCGGAAACCCAAGTTTTTTTTTACTTTTCCATACAAACTAGTATCAGCTGATCGGCACTCTAGTATGGGTAAGTAAAATATTTTTTTGGGATTACAATTTTGGTCCCTAAAAAGTTGTTATATTTTAGGGTCAGAATTATTCCCAGGTAGGAATGCAGTTAATTTTGTTAGACCTTGTAGAATAAACATGCAGCTTACAAACATAAATTCATTCATAAGTAGGTGAATATAAGCCCGCGTGGTGGAGTGGAGCTTTTCAGCAGTGGGATATTTACAGGAAAAAATTACCTTAGTCCTGCCCAATTTACTCACAAACAAAAAAAAATGTAAGTTTATGGAGGAGGCTTATTTATTTATACACAAATTTTTTACGTAATATTAAGGAGGAAGCCTATGTTCCTGCAATTTAAAATGATGGTGATGATTATGATAATGTGTAAGCGCGTTTTAATGCTACAAAACCCACAATCATTATACAGACTGTCTCAAAAAGAGCCAAACTGACAGTGGAGTAAGCTTAGTCATAGACCTTTAGCTGATATATGCTTTTTTTTAAAAAAATATGCATCTTTTTTGTCTTATAAATGGCACACCAGACTGACACTAGAGAAAACTTAGCAAAAGAGTTTTTAAATAAAAATAACTTCAATCTTATGAAAGTGTCATATCTTGGGAGATAATGTCACTTACTTGTTTTCTTCATACAAGAAAAATACAATTAAATTGCATTATTTCCCAAACTATGAGACTTTTATTGAAGTCATATTATTTTTATTTGAAAGATCTATGGCTAAGCTATCTCCAGTTGCAGTTTGGCACGCTCTGTTTGGGACACCCAGTATGTTCCGCAAATAGGTCACCACCAAGTTTCATGTATTTATCTATCATATTATCAGAGAAGAAAAAAAGACCTTAGATCAGCTAGTGAAACTCCTGAACGTTAGTGGTTCAGGAGAGATGTTACATGTTTGTTTTGAATATGCAAGTTTATCCTTAGACTAATTATAGACTTAGTACGTTGAACCCGGTTCTAGCGATGAACCAACTAAATCAAAGTAAAGTCTTTCAAGTGGCAGACTACAATTAGGTACTTATTATGGTGTATCCACACTTCCCGATACTATTGCAAAGCCACTGCGAAATGAGTGGCATGGTACATGCCAGCGGGCGGTGTGGATAAACCATTGGAGTAGGCCATGTCAATGATTCAATCATGATGTCCCCGCTTAATTGTTAATGGATTTCTAAATATTCTTTGGAACATACAGCTGTATGGTTTGATGTTTATTATTGTAGTCTATCTCTTTTCATTTATATACAAGATGAAGTGTTTTATTGTTAGTCGGTGTATCACTAGAATCAGAGCTATTCTAACCTACCTTAATTCCACTACGGCGTGTCAGTAAGATAGTTTTCTCGGGATTAAGCAATCTTGGTGTACCCTCAACTTGCTACTGCAAATTGGATAATGTGGCATTCAGGATTCATAGTATGTTTGATTCGTCGCAAAGTTTGCTAAGATTAATAGCACATGTCGTACAACTTTAAAGCTTTGAACCAGTTCTAGTTGAATGAATAAAGAGCTTCTGCTCGTATTAAGATTAAACAGTACGAGTGACTAAGATTAAGCGAAGAGTTTTATGGAAGGTTACGGAGAATGGAAGCTAGACTTAGGTAGGTACTGTAATTTGAAACTTTTCAGGAGTAACACTGTTGACGTCTTAATAAGTTCTGGTTAGCATTATCTGCCAGATATGTCATACGAAATGCCGGTTATATTTTATTTATTACCGACTTCAAAAAAAGAGGTAATCAATTAAATGTGTATGCATGTGAAATCGTAAGTTTCATAATATTTGAGTATGTTGATCTATTAGGGCTTCTAAACACGTGTGCTAAATTTCAGAAGTGTATGTAGGTAGGTATGTTTGCATGTTCGTCAACAGAGATGTATTTTTTTTTAGTTAAATTTGGTAGGTATATTTCAACTAAGGGTAGGGTGAAAGTTTTCTCAAAATCAGTCCGCTAGTTTATGAGATATGAGTAATAACAAAAAATCATGAAATTAAAAATAAACCGCCTTAAAAACTGACTTAAGAGTCGATTAAACCAACGTCACATAGGACTTATCCGACCAAATAAGTATAAAACGACCTATTTTAAAATGACATGAAATTGGTGACGTTTTAGAATTAAGCGTTTTGTATTGTATTCGACGAATATTGGTAAAAACGACTAAGGCTTAAAATAAAGCATTTGCCCTCGGTCTAGGAAAAACAAATTCATTTGAAGTCGGTGCATAATTTTAATCTTATTTCAGTCGCCAGACATAAGAGTACCCATTTGTTTTACAAACTAGCACTTATTATAATAATACGCATAAGACTCCGCAGTGTTAAACTTGACGTGCTGTTGTCCGTACATCAATAGTCATCAATATCATCACCGACTCAAGACAAACGAATTTGTTTCTCCTAAACAGAGGGCAAATGCATTATGTGACCGCGTGTGGGGTGCCTGAATAATAAACACGTAGTATAAATCTCTGGGTTCTTCTCAAATAGTTTTATTTCAACAAAATAGCACAAATATAGGGCACAAAGTGAGAGAAAGTACAAATAGAGGCTATATTCTGGCATGAAGCTCGCTTTCAACAGTAAAAAAAAACAGTGGGGACGACATCCGTTTCCATATCTGAACATTTACTAAAATATTGAGTTGTAGGGATAAACAATCTGTTAATTAAATATGTAAATTTATTAATTATTTAGTTAATAATTGCACTGAATTTAGTTAGCCTTTCAGATTATTATTTTAATAGTTACAATATTTGAAATAAATCTAACCTCCACCAACCAATCAGAGTCAACTTCCCTTTGGCGCCAAAATGAACATTTGTTATACGGCAGATATACAGGGTGTTGATTTCAATCCGAGCGGTATTTATAAAAACAATGTATGATCCCATATAGAACAGGTATGTGAAACCAAATATTACAAAATAATTAAACTGAAATTTTAAGCGATTATTTTTTATGAAACCCTTACTGCGTTGTGGCGTCAGACACTGCATTATGTTTACACTGTAATCGTAGCGGGCGCGAATCGCGTAGCACGCGACAAGTAGGTACTAACTAGCGGTCAGTGCTGATTTAACTTTATCTGCCGGGTACGTTATGCCCGAGTGTGTATGTTGCTATTTTTACCGACTTTAAGAATAAGCGATTTCACGTGTTTGGATTAGTTGATTCCAAATTTCCCTTCCTACTTTAATCGGGCTTAGGACCGACAAACATACCTAAAACTCATCTGTAACAAATCAAATTACCTAATCTTGATAAAACTCACTAAAATTGGGCAATCCATCAGAAATTCTGAAATTTTAACCCAAAACACTTAAATTTGAATCAATTAATGGCACTACGAATTGAATCTTAATCTAGGCTAACTAAAGTCATCTGTACTGTACTGTAACTTAAACACAATTTGAGCCATCAGGTGGGAATTGGCTTGGCTAATCTTTTGAGAATCAAAAGAAGTTTTAATGGTTTATGAATTTTTTTGTTATTATTACTTAATGAGCAAAAGTCATGTAGGTAGTCATTTTAACTAACTTCGGGACTTCAAACGGAAATCGAACCCTGAGCTTTTGTCTAGATTTATGCTAAACCGTTTCAAAATAAAAAAGTACCAAGATTATTAAATGACGCGAGTCTAAAGTATTTTTGGCGTAGTTAAAAATTTGGAATCAACTTATTTACATCGATTTATCTTTACATCTAGTTTTTTGTACATTTTTATTTACACTAACCTCAATAAATGATCAAAGTGTCCACCAGACTGAGCAATACACAGTCTGGCACGGCGTCTGGTGTTCCCTTATAAACTGTTCAGCACAAAACGATTTTGTCAAACTAACTCGAATGCACTGACTATTCTCTGTCTTAGGTCATTAACGTTTGTTGATTCTTCGGTATACACAATACGTTCACCAAACATCCTTACAGCTGCACTCAAACTATTGTCAGTTATTGCATACAATCGCACCATTTCAACGAGTTCACCGTTAGAATAATTTTGCGTCATTTTCGCAAAACATGTTGCCTATGCGATGTTATTAGCACAACTGAGGTATGAGCGACGGGCGAGAACGAGATAGCGCGGGCTGGGCGATAAAAAGAGATAGCCGCTACTTCACCGCACGGCGCTATGGCGGGCGGCGGGAAGCCTGACCGGCGCTCACGCGCCAAACACAAAGGATTGCGGTGCCTTTGTGCTTTGTAGTTCGTAGGTATCGTTCGTTCGCACGCAAGCCGGCGCGGTGGGGGCCTACTCTAAAAATCGCTAGGGTCTACTTTGAAAACCGTCATTATTTAATAAAAATAAAAATATTTTTTCGAACTCATTTTTTTTTGTGATTCATGATCAGAACAAGGTACATAATCACCTCTGAAAATTCCGCTCGTATTGAAATCAACACCCTGTATAAAAGGAAGTGAAGGAAGTAAGTAATAAGTGTCCCAATAATCTTTAAATTATTAATAAACAATGAACAAAATATAATTCTAATAATTAAATCATTAAAATATTAATCCAAGTTATTCTTATATCATAGCCAAATGACATTCAACATGGTGGACACTTCCGACGTTTGCGTTAATCATACTATTTCAAATCTAGATAGGCATATGAATTATAATGTATTGAACATATTATGACGAAGAGAATGTGTAATTTAGTGAGTACAATGGGGTTACATAAGTCACACGCAGTAAGTAAGTGGTTTAGTGCTGAAGTTATACTACTCGTATTACAGAACTAAGTAAATATGTGGGGCAGACTAGGATCGGGAATCGTCGTGTAACAATTATTTTGAGCTTTTTATTCAGTTTTTTAATGCGTTTAATTTCTTTGATTAGTTCTTATTTGTGGACGGTCAATCAAGCTCCAAAGAATAATCTATATCTAACAAAGCCATAGCATAGCTTGCACAGCCTATTACCAACGAGCCTTTCTTATTTAGGCTTTTTCAAACTGCTCATAGCCCAATAATATTTTTATAAAATCAGTTTTATATCACTAACATAAGAATTGATTGAAACGATTACCACCATGTACCCCATTAGATCCCGTTACAATCTATTTTAATGTTGTTGACATTGTAAGTTTAAATCAATGTAACTCATTGTTTAGTTTCCAATATTATGGCACTGCTATTTTAAGACAGTTTACTGTCTTCCTTAATGACCCTACATGCATCTTACGCACACTAACATAAGATAGATGTGCCATATCAGTTAGTGCCTTGCCAAAATTGGGAATAATTAATCAACTAACGGCTGCTATCTGCCAGCTAATAGGCCACACATAACTGCGTTAGGTAGTTTGCTTGGCGCTATCGATGGATAATAGCTGAGATCGCGATTTGATGACAAGGAATACCACAATGTGTGTACCAAATGAGCTATGTTATGGGTAGGAAATCATGATAACAAATACCTAGTCAGGTCATAAGTTCTGTCACATGTGTAATATGAAATAATTTAGACATGTTTATTATTTATGTAACCATTTATATAGGTAGCAAAATGAACTTAATAAAACATAGATTCATATGATAATAAAGTTTATTCAAAATGACCCCTGCGATTTTGAATACAGGCCTTCAATCTGCGTGGCCAGTCGTCTATCGCAGCACGAACGTCCATCCATGTCAATATCGGCGGCTACCTTAATCGAGGATGCCTTGAGTGACTCCAAATCAGGATGAGGCTTTGAGCAGGCCTTTTCCTCCAAGTATTGTCATATATTGTAATCTAACGGACTCAAATCTGACTGATACTGGAGGAGGGCCAGTCTTCGTGCCGGATGAAGTCGATTTCACGCGCCGCCAGCCAGTCTTGTGTGCTTTTCGCTCTATGAGCTGGCGCAGAATCTTGTTGGAATACCCAGTGTCTGTTATTAAACATGGTATGAGAAATAGGTTCCACAAGGTTTTTGAGGACTGTATTTTGATACACAATTGCATTCGTTTTTACGCCTTTCTCACAAAAATGTACCTCAGTTAAGGCGCAATAAGAAATTCCCTACCAAACCATAAGCGAGGATAGAAAATGACCTCGTTGGACACGCGGAATACGGTTGCTCGCTACTTCACTACTGAGTGCGTATACCTTATCATTTTGTTTGTTGTAGCTCTCTTCCACGGTGATAATTTCCCGATGCCTATTTCCCGCGTACCGCCTTAACAAAGCTCGGCATTTCTTCAGTCTCAGGTTCATTAAACGAGCTTCCAAACGATGTCCTGTTTTTCTTCAATGTGCCCTCAGCCCTAAGACTTCATTTAACGGCCTTTTCATCGTGGTCCTGCTTAACCCCATCTGAAAGGCTAACAGTTTCTGCTTACGTATGGGATTTCTTTGACTTCGCGCCTTAACAGCTTTTATTACTGCTGGAGTCCTAAAAGAGCGAGGGCAACCACTTCTTGACCTGTCATCTACACTAAAGTATTCATTTTATCGTTTTATGGTACGATGAACGAATCTTTTGGTTATATTCAAATTTTCAGCAAGTCGAAAATATCGAATTGGCGCGTAACCGCAACGATGCAATGCATAAACCGCGACATGGTCTTCTTTAAGTGTCCACTCTATATTTAAAAATGAGGAATAATCTAAAAAGTATACATTTATTTTCATGATAAATTCGAAATTCGAATAAAATAAACTTTTATGTGGCCAGCATTCTATATAAATAAAAAATATTGTGTGAGGGAACTTATGACCTGACTATGTTTATACGAGAAAATTACCCTTTTTAGGGTTCCGCAGTCCAAAGGTAAAAAACGGAACCCTTTCACTTTCGCCAAGTCTTTCTGTCTGTCAGGCCGTCCGTATGTCACAGCCACTTTATTCTCAAACTATTAGCATCCCACAGTTGGAAATTGGTAGGTAGATATGCTTTACGATTTTCATAATAATATAAAAATACTGTTATTTAAGAGGGAGGGGGGATGTATGTAGCGTATGGGGATATATCACATATTTTGAAACTAAGTTAGTGTAAATTTTTAAAAAATACATGATGTAGATCCTTACAAATACTTTCAACGAAAATTGGTTTAAACGAGATCGAACAAGTAGTTTTTGAACTATAAAGCCCAACAACCGCAAACATAATTACCGTACTATGAAAAACAAAGTTGTATTTTGCTGTCAATAAAACATTGTGGTATTTTGGCTAAGTGGAATTCAGTAGATCCCTAATTCAGTTTAAGTTGGCACGGAACCCTCAGCGCGCGAGTCCGACTCGCACTCGGCTGTTTTTTTTTGGGATTACTCGCTTCAATATGACATATGATTTTCTTGGATCAATGCTCGATTTCCGCAATAAAATCAGTTGAAAACCTAATAGCAGATTTTCGAATAAGTTCTTGCTATTTTTTATTATATACTAGAGATTACTTTTTGGCATGATTTTTTATAAGTTTTCAACACAGTGTCATATTTTATATTCCTAAAGATTATATTTTTGTAGATTATATTTTGTCTTGGTCAGCCAAGAGGTTGCTGGTTCAAGTCCCGCCCGTGCGCAAATTTTTGGTTTCTTATTTCATCTTTAAGAATAAAGTTTTCAATATCAAAAATTACTCGAAATACTGGCGCGAGTTATTCAAAAATAAGGCCCCTGAACATACTCATATCAATAGGACTCAGATGAAGCCTAGAGACCCGGTTTTTGTATTAAAAATACCAATACATTACACTTACTGTCACTTTTACTAGAGCACTTTCAAGGATGAATTTTAGGTACAGAAGTAGTCCGCTAGTTGATTGAAAACAAGATTTTCTCAAGTTTTGTAGGAAAAAGTTAATATATTCCATGGATTAAATTCTCGGACAGCCTTAGTAAAAATAAAAATCTCATTACGCTCAAAAAAACTTGTCCGCATTAATTAACTTCTTGAACTTCTTTTCATTAATGAGAATTCGTCAAGCAAATTAAATAAATTAAGACACATTTCTATTACAAGTACCAGAGATAAGTAAAAGTAAAGTACGTAGATTAGTGTTTCTATGGAACAAAATATATGTAATTAGAGCAAAAATCTAGACTAATATTATAAAACTGTAGAGTTTGCTAGTTTGTTTGAACGTGTTTATCTCAGGAACTACTGGACCGATTTGCAAAAAATATTTTGTGTGTGATAGCCTTTTTATCGAGAAAGGCTTAAGGCGATAAAACATCGCGCTGTGAGTGGAGGGGAGGAAACCAGCTCAAACCGCGCGAAAACAGTCGCGGGGTACCGCTATTTGAAAATTTAGGTCCTTTAAGTAGCCAGTAATCAATTATTAATGTTATAATACAAAAGTTTATTGTAATTTTGAATTAAAAAAAACGGATCAGCAATATCGTGACATAGAACTTCATGTTGTCATTTACTACAAGGAGTAAGCGATTTTGATATACATTGATTAGAGATTATAACTTTAGATTACTTTACCTTTAAGTTACAGCATTTATGAGCTCTATCATCTAGGTCAAGGATAACGAACGCTTTGTAGAATCATAGATTTAAATTTCCCTCCTATTTCAGGGCCACAAGCGGCCGTGTGTCAGTTAAGTTGGCGAAGCAACAAAGGCAAGACAGTGGTCATGTGTTATTTACGTAATCTTTACTTGAAACTAAAAAATAGCGTATAATATCTATGTATCGAAAAGTTTATACGCATAATTGAAAGCGTAATTATGCATGCCATCTTATCAAATTTGAAATAATCACGATGACAAACAAAACAAATTGAAATCCGGTTCTGATGAGTGCAAAACGGTTCATCCACTAAGATACGAGCACTAGCACAAAATCGAAAATGAGTGCAAAGTCGCCCTTTGATATTATGGAATCGGAAATCGAATGTACAAATTCACCATTAGCTTATTTAGTGCCCTCATTTCGTAACACTAAAAGCCACCTCGTAACACCAACAATCTCAATTACCAAAATTACGATCTTAAAAAACAATGAATACTCAGAAATATTCAGCGGGCATAATGAAAACAGAGATACAGATTACGTTGATGTAACTCCTAAACAAACAGAAGGGCTTATAGCCCAGATTTCTACTAATAGAGTTGGTAATGGAACAGTAATATTTATGCAAGGCGCGAGTTACTAACTCCTGTGGGTAGTGAAGGGAAATGAGTTTGATAACACTTGGTATGTGATGTTTTCGGCGAATCAAAGTTAAAACTTATAAGCCAGGCGCGGCAGGAAGAATTAGATTTGAGAATGGGTGAAGACGCTAGCACATTATAATATTTTACATGTTTGTTGAAATATTTTAATCTTATGTCAATAAGAATACTGCCTGCCTTAAGCTTGACGTAGCAGCCGTTGTATATACCATAACTTTAATTCAGAATCATCATCATCGTCATCATTATCAGCCAAAGGACGTCCAGTACTAAAAATAGGTTTCCCACACGTCTTTCCACAGCAATCGATCACTAGCAGTCTGCATCCAGTTTGATCCTGCGATCTTTACAAAGTCATCTATCCATCTTTTTGGTGGACGTCCTACGCTGCGTCTTTGGTCGAAGGGTCTCCAATCTAGAGCTTTCCTACCCAACAGCTATCAGTTCTCTTAATTCAGATAACTAACATCATTTTTTTATTCTTATTTCATTACTTCCTACTCCTAAAAGTCAATGAATAATTAAGACAAAACGTTGGTGCAGTGGTTGCCGCTGCTGAGCTGACTACTATGCCAGCGATCGCAGGTTCGAATCCCGCAAGAGGCAAATGTTTATGTGATAAGCACATACATTTGAACCAAAGTCATGGATATGTATTAGTATTTGTAGGAGACGCCCCTGTTATAATCATTGTCTGGTATACGTAGCACAGGGAAGAAAATTGTGTAGACGCTCACGGATCAAAAGGCCGCTGGCAGTCGCATAAAAAAAAGCTTAAAAAAGACTGTTAGTTAGAAACCAGATATTATTTAATTAGAAACCAAGACAATTGGTGTGTTCTCTGGCGCATATACGAATATTAGTTGAAATTTTCATCGAAGTTACAGACGTAGATGCAACTTACCTTTTTTCACCTCTGATAGTGCTTATAAGAGGGTACCAGTATACGTTAACTAGTTTTTACAACTTTTTAAATCTTGCTTTAGATTCTTTCACAATTTCTCATCATCATAATTATCAGCTAAAGGACGTCCCATGCTGAACATAAGCCTCACCCATGGTTTTCCACAATGACCGGTTGTGAGCGATCTGCATCCAGTGTGGTCCTCCGATCTTTACAAGTTCGTCTGTTCATCTTGTCGGTGGTCTCCAATCTAGAACTTTTCTGCCTCAAGTTTCCCGGGCAAAATTTAATTCAATTACTATCTCAATTTCCATTATTACTTCAGATTTTACATCAGAGACTCTTTCCGAGTCCAATATTATCGAAGGAAGACAAAAAGCTTTCGTAACACAATTTTTCGCTGACTTGAGACACCCAAATCTAATTGAATTTCCATAATTAGCGGAGGCAATTACAAAAATAACAATCACATCTAATTTTTTGTGAGAAAAAGCAGGAAAGTTATTGTTTGGACTTTGCTAAGCGAAAATATTCAAATACTATATTCGTTTCATAAAGATATCACTGTTACATGTACAGACGGGTAGATGGCGCTAGAGACATTACGCGTAATGACGTATTCATAAGAAACCACAAATTTTGCATGGTTGGACAGACGGCACGGTAGCTCAATTGGTAGAGCATTTGGCCCGATTAGCCAGAAAGTTGCTGGTTCGAGTCCCGCCCGTGCGCAAATTTTTGGTTTCTTATTTCATCTTTATGAATATAAAATACTAGCAGTCCCCCGCGACTTCATCCGCGCGTTTTGAGTTTGCTCCCTCCCCTCCCGTCGCAGCGTGATGTTTTATATCCTAAAGCCTTTCTCAATAAATAAGCTATCTAACACAGAAATATTTTTTCAAATCGGTTCAGCAATTCCTGAGATAAGCGCGTTCAAACCAACAAACTCTTCAGCTTTATAATATAACTAGCGGTCCCCCGCGACTTCGTCCGCGCGTTTTGAGTTTGCTCCCTCCCCTCCCGTCGCAGCGTCATGTTTTATATCCTAAAGCCTTTCTCGATAAATAATCTATCCAACACAGAAATATTTTTTCAAATCGGTCCAGCAGTTCCTGAAATAAGCGTGTTCAAACAAACTCTTCAGCTTTATAATATATTAGCGCAAGCGCACGTTGTACTTAAGCTGCGAACATTATTTTGGTGCGGAGTTATGTTAAAACTGTGATAGCTCCTAAGATATTTATTGGAATCAAATGATATACAGGGCAACTTGGTTCTAAATGAAATGCTCGTGATGATGAATATATTTATTTTGATAAGAATAAATACCTGCGTGTATATACACCTCTAAAAATAATGCATTATTTTTTTTACAAATTTATTTACATAAAAAAGGTTGTAGTAAGTCAACCATAAAAGATAGACATATGCTGTCGCGGACTTTATTATAGAACTCTTAATGCTGAACAATCCTGTCATACATGATTTTTATGTATCTTAAGCGGTTTCCGCAGCGTATGCAGCGGAAGCTCTCAAAAGGAATATCATTCTCCCGTTTTCGCAACATTTTTCATTTCTGCTGTGGTCTTATGAGTCGTATCTTTATGTTATATAGCCTTAAGCCTTCCTCGATAAATGGACTATCCAACGCAAAAAAAAAATTTCAAATCGGGCCAGTAGTTTTTGAGATTAGCGCGTTCAAACAAACAAACAAACAAACAAACAAACTCTTCAGCTTTATAGTATTAGTATAGATTAGCGCAAGCGCACGTTGTACTTAAGCTGCGAACATTATTTTGGTGCGGAGTTATGTTAAAACTGTGATAGCTCCTAAGATATTTATTGGAATCAAATGATATAAAGGGCAACTTTGTTCTAAATGAAATGCTCGTGATGATGAATGTATTTATTTTGATAAGAATAAATACCTGTGTGTATAATACACCTCTAAAAATGATGCATTATTTTTTTACAAATTTATTAACATAAAAAAGGTTGTAGTAAGTCAACCATAAAAGATAGACTTATGCTGTCGCGGACTTTATGATAGAACTTTTAATGCTGAACAATCTTGTCATACATGATTTTTGTGTAACTTTAGCGGTTTCCGCAGCGTACGCAGCGGAAGCTCTCAAAAGGAATATCTTTCTCCCGTTTTCGCAACATTTTTCATTGCTGCTGTGGTCTTGTGAGTCGTATCTTTATGTTATATAGCTTAAAGCCTTTGTCGATAAATGGACTATCCAACATAAAAATAATTTTTCAAATCGGGCCAGTAGTTTCTGAGATTAGCGCGTTCAAACAAACAAACAAACAAACAAACAAACAAACAAACAAACAAACTCTTCAGCTTTATAATATTAGTATAAATGACACTGTGAGTGATACAAATATTCTAAACCATTACTATATTCCTTTATCGTAATCTGCATCTATACTTACTATTACAAAGGCTTTTTTTACTGCACTGTACCATTCCATGACCGTGCTAGAATCAGGCACGAAAAGCAGCACGATATGCTCTACCTTGCCCACTGAACGGATTGACAGCGTTCTGTCTCACCGTCAAATGGAGCGAGAGCGAGAGCGAGTATTTTGTCGGGGGTCAAATACTTGTCTTGGGCAATTTTTCATTATAAGGATTTGCTTTACCTAGGTATTAATTAAATCTCTGACCTAAACTACTTATTAGGCCCGATTTTACCAACGTCAAATAAGGAATATTCGTCGAATATAATACTCAACGCCTAATTTGAAAACGTCACCTATTTGTCAGCAAACATTTGTAAATGTCATTTTAAACACGTTCATGCACGCATACCACAATAGTCATCTTTTGTGCCGTGGCGCATAAGAACTGCATACAAAGTTTGAGGACGTCCACACTCGTATCGCCGTATAGCAAACAAAATATTGCCTATTGTATGTCGCTAACGTCCGTAGACGTTGACTGGCAGTACAACCGAACACGAGGTTTGACGACGTTGATCATGTGTGTGTGGGTATTTCTATATGCGTGTGTGAATAATGTTCAAGTAACAAAAAAAATGTATTGTAGCGCTAGAACTTTGAAAATTGGACACGATGCGGCGCAATGACGTAGCTACCTGAAGATTACACAGAGATTCGACGTCGCCAACCGTTGTGCTTTGAAATAAAATAAAACATAGGACGTGGTTAGACGATGTGCCTCATCACGAAGATCATTTTTGAACGTTCTATAACGTTGTTAGAACGAAAGTGTTTAAATCGGTCGTTTTATACTTTTATATAATTGACACAAATAGTCGATATTACCAAAATCAGATAAGGAATATGCGTCAAATACAATACGAAACGCCTAATTCGAAAACGCACTTATTTGTTAGCAATCATTTACATAAATTTTATTTAAAAATCGGTGGTTTTATATTTATTCGGTTGGACAAGTCCTACTTGACGTTTGTAGAATCGACTCTTAGTCTATCATTTAGCCAGAATGTAAGACAAGTTTTCAAGCAACAGATGTTTTCGTTTTAGATATATTGTTTACACAGCGTTTGTAAAAAATGTTTTACCTGAAAGCGTTAGGTTAGTTTTTATTTTCACGAGGATTGCCACATACGGCGTTAGAAATAAAAACACATTAATGTCTGCAGCTCTTTGCGGAACGTGAAACCGTTATTAATCTACACTAATATTATAAAGCTGAAGAGTTTGTTTGTTAGTTTGTTTGAACGTGCTAATCTCAGAAACTACAGGCAGTCCTGTAGTTTCTGAGATAAGCTAATTTATTATTTCAAAAACCTTTTTATGTTGGAAAGCTTATTTATCGAGGATGCATTATACAAAACATCACGATACGACTCAAATGACCAAAGCATTACTAACCAATTTTAATAAAATGAGTTTTGCGTTGAAATATTTTACAGGAAATCCGAAATTAACTCGGGCGACGCTGCGGGGAGCTCTAGTTTAAATTCTAAAAAGGCGATACTAATCTGAATCTACAAAATTATTACAGACGGACGATTTAACATTAAGATAACTTTTCTTTCTATTTTTCTACGGTGTCTAATGTAAGTATATGATCAATTCGCCTACTTTTACTCTTTGAGGCCTCCAGTTTAAAACCCGAGTCCTATCGCGATGTATGTTTTGGAGCTTTTTTATCCCTGAAATCACGAAGAGAAGAAAGGAAATCTGTTTCCTCTTTCTCTCTAGTGATATACTTAATGAGAGTTATACAACATAGTGTTTAAACACATGTGAACATGTTCACTGTCTCGTGACTTAGCTGAACATACCCGCAATCACCGAAATCGTTGGCAAGATTTATTCAACCGTCTACTATGTGCTCGTATGTCGATACACAGATGTTACCCATCTAAATTCTAACCACGGACCCCATTACTTAACCGGGGCGAAAACAAAAAGACGCGTTATTGCAAAACGAAGCAAGTTCGTATCGGAGCCACTCGCAACTTGGCTCATTAGTCGCAGAGTCGGAGAAACAAATACGAACAACTTCGTTACGATAAACTTTGATCAAATAACCTTTTTCTTAGGGAACCTTAACAGTAGCGTGCGCCAAAATGTAGCTTATAAATGTCGTAGAAGACCACACACTCCGACTTCATCGATCATAGCACCGATGCAGACACACGTTTTGAAAACGCGCTACAGAACCGCGACTCACATTATGAACAGATTTAATTTGCCATCGATGCAGTCGCGCGTTATAATCGATGCAGTCGCCATTGTACAGTACATAATTTGTCAATGTCCAACTTCTGCATCGATGCTAACACGCTTTAGCATAGCGATTGTATGGATACTAAAAGTAGCGCAAGTGTGTAAAGGCTAACATTTCAAGACTGCATCGATGCTGCATTGCTGCTAAAAGTCACAGTGTGCAAAGGGTCTGAGGGGTGACGAATAAAAGTGTTACACTAGGTGATGTGACAAAAGTAGTAGGTAAAGATGTCCATGCAAGTAGGTTCACCTCCCCACGCAGAATGAAGATATTTTATCGCCCCATAGTTTGGTCAGCTGCGAATTATTATGGAGCCGGGGTCGTTGTAATATGCGCACTTACATACTTCTCTATACTGATTAAAAAACCGACTAAAAAACTGTCGGCCGAAAAAGTCTGCAGCGGCAAATATTATGGCAAAAGTTAAAATATGGGAACCACTGCCTACAGTTTCTAGGTGACATTTTGAACAATGAATATCTAATAATATGTTAAAACTACGGAAAGGGGCTATAAGTCCCGCCCATGCGCAAAAGGTTTGGTTTCTTTATTGAGGTAAATAGCTATAGTTGCTGTCCACGGTTGAAATCACGGCTAGCCATAAAATAACAATAACTGTTAAAGACACAGCTAACGTCAAAGTGTCGGCTATACCTAGTAACATTGTGCAAGCCATCCTAAAACTCCCTTAGAGGAAACTGCGGTCCACTAAACAACAATAGCAAATAAAAATAACGATACGCTTTCGGTCGCGAGATGTGCGGGAAATGACGCTGTTATTCTACCAAATAATAACCGTATGACCACAAAGAAATCCATTAATCTGTCTATAGGACCAACTAAATTAATAAAATGGTTACAGTACTATAGAGTATGTTAGAAAATACGCCAATCTCTTCAGTAAATTTAAAGTAACAATTTACTTTATCAGTCAAAAGTTGCATCTGGATTCACCGTAAGTTTTTTCGCTTAAAGTGTTATACCTAAGGCCCGGTTGCGTGATCGATAGTAATAGTTAAATATGATGACCACGATTGAATATATGTTTTATTTTGTTAAAAAAAACTAGCTAAACAACTTAGTGTTTTTTCTTCAAAACACACAATAGTAAATGTTCATTCTCTGATAACGACATTTAATTAACCATTACAATTGATCACACAACTGGGCCTGAGTGTGACAAATAAAAAAAATGTTGAGAGGTAACTAATTTTTTGTCATAATATTTTTATGTATATTATAAACTGCTGTCAAAACGTTAGGGTATGTAATTGCTCACATCTTTAAATTCTGGAATAGTTTCAAATGCGTGTATGCGATGGACATCGGATGAGCATCAATCATTGGATTTATTTTTAGTTGACCTATTTACAATATACGCAATGTAATTTTATTTTCTTGGTAAGAGATCCTCCAAAAAAACGACATCTACATTTTTATTGAATAACTAGATAGATAATGAGTAGGATATAAATTATCTGACCTATTGAGCATTACAGTGTGAATGAGAAGTGAAACCTATGATTAAAAGTATTAAACATATTATTTTGTATTAAGTAGTAGTATTAATCACATAAAATATATCATTTACTACGTGTTGGACTGGACATAGATTTTAATTGCTTCTTAAATTAATCGTATCAATCTTGAAAATAAATTTTAGAAATTGTAGTAGTAGGTATTAAGGAACCGTACTGATTCAACCACAACTCAAACGCAAAAGCTAAAAGACAATTAAAATCATGTTCAGAAAAGAAACATTCTAATTACTTTATATGTTTTTTTTTATCAACAGCCGATGTTTTTACATTGCAAAGGAATTCGACCTATAACAAAGAACTGTCTTAAACCTTAAAA
Source organism: Pyrausta purpuralis (assembly GCA_963924145.1). Classification (NCBI taxonomy): domain Eukaryota; kingdom Metazoa; phylum Arthropoda; class Insecta; order Lepidoptera; family Crambidae; genus Pyrausta; species Pyrausta purpuralis. The sequence goes on from OZ001646.1 coordinate 24,023,967, forward strand.
TGACGCATTAATTTTTAGTTATTACTTATATCTCAAAACTACTGGACCGATTTTGATTAATCTTACACTGTACCCTAATTTTAACTACACCTGATTGAACTAATAGAGCATCATCTCGTTATAATTTCTTTTTTTCGAGAAATCCTGAGACAAACATACATAACCTACAAAAAAATTCAAACTTGTTAGAAAGCCTTAATAGACCCATATTATAAATTGTTAACCAATTCTGACAATTTACAGACATACATGTCTACTTGATTGCCTTCTTATGTTGAAGTCGGTAGAAATAGTACTAACCCTTCAGCTACCATGATATAATACTGGTAAGAAAATCTAATAAAAGTGACCTCGAGATTTCATACTTTGAAACAATTAAATGAGATGGCACGGCTCACTCACAAACAATGTAATTAGAACGGATAAACAGAATTTAGAATTTAACTCGTCGCTATGCCAACAGCTGCAACAACTTTCAAGGTCCAGCGAGTGACATCTTTCATTTGTTTGTATACCGCGCTTTGTTTCGCTAAGATATTTATGGTCGATTTTTCAATGGTCAGATAAAACTTATCAGACTGATAAATTATAAAGCGACAGATTTAAAAAAATGTCAGCTACGTTTGATTGCTGACAATTAGGTGACGTTTTCAAATAGCCGTGTTGTATTTTTGTCGATGAATATTTCTAATCTGACTATTGAAAAATCAGCCCTAAGAAGATAATATTAGAATTGTGTAGTTATGTCCTCAAGATGGATACAGTCGTATGAAGTAAACGAGATCTTTTTTTTACTTATATATACTCAATGTCAACCTTTACACACTGCGCTACTTTAAGCATCGATGCAGTCGCGATGCAGAAGCTGGAAATTGACAAATTATGTACTGTACTTTGGCGACTACGTCGATATTAACGCGCGACTGCATCGATGCTAACGCGTGACTGCATCGATGCTAAATAAAATGTTCTTTGCATGTGTCGAGTTGCTGAAACGCGTTTTTAAAACGCGCGTCTGCATCGATGCTAAGAGTCGCAGTGTGTAAAGGGTCTTACACCTCTATGCAAAGCTACACATATGTATAAATAGGTCACGCTGAATATCTTAATATAAGTCTGCAATGCGTATTGTGAGAAATGACGTAGAGGTATGTTTGACACTCGTCACCTATAGTGTATTAGGCTTACTTGTTATGATTATGAGTGTATTTCTAAGACCCCTTACACACTGCGACTTTTAGCATCGATACAGTCGCTCGTGATGAAAACGCGATTCAGTATCGCGACTCACGCAATGAACAAATTTAATTTAGCATCGATGCAGTCGCGCGTTAGTATCGATGCAAACGCATGATTCAGTACATAATTTGTCAATTTTCAGCTTCTGGATCGAGAATTTATCGATGCTAACGTGTAAAGTTTGACATTTTATGACTGCATCGATACCAACGCGCGTTAGCATCGCTGCTAAAAGTCGTAGTGTGTAAAGGGTCCAAGGCCATGTAACGTATTAACAATTGTAATATGGAAACAGCATAAATTTATAAATCCGTATATACATTGCATTTTCAAATATTTGCAACGTAAAGGCCAACGAAAAATTCTAATGTGGAAACGTATAGTCGCATGAATTACAGGACAGATGACATCGTAAAGGCAGATAGAGTATCCTACCTACGTTATTTCTAAATCATCTTTTAGAAATCGTCGCGGTATTATTTAATTAAATTCAGAAACTACCAACAAAAAAGTAACTCCGTCCATTTCACTCGAAATAATACCGTCTCAAGAGATTGAAACCCGAAAGTTTTCTTCAACCGTACAGTTTTTCCTCTAAATTACGAGTATTGATCCAGCTAGGGACAAGTGTTTTGTCTTTTTAATTACTTTGTAAATTTATCTGGTCTGAACACTTTAAACAAAGCTTTCAGCGCGTTTCAAACAAATTTGCCTCATTGTCAACTTTGAGAGCGCTTCGCTAACGTTACTAAAGAAAATAATCTAAGTGTTTACAAACAATTGACCATTTTCTTAAAATAAAAGACTTATCTGAAATTATTTGATTTTGTTTGGATCTAAGTAAAATATTGCAACGCATTAATAGCATATTGAAATGGCGTGGATCGCCCATTTGCCGTGGTAAAAAGATTCGCCAGTCTAGCCACTCCGTGGCTAGCTGTTTCCAGGTGTGTTTGCCGCTTTCTGGGCAAGTAAGATCTAGCCCGTGTTCTTGCCGACACGAAAGAAGAAGAATTACATATTTCATTATTATCAGAGATGTCATTGATTAAGAAGTAAAAAGATTACCATAACTACTCGAATATTGGTCATTAAAAGTCAGACAGTACCTGCTTTCGCTTTTTTCATTTGATTCTCTTCAGTACGAGTTACTCAGATAAAATCCGTCATCTACAGTAAACAACGACTGCACAAAAAGTAACTGGTATTCAACACACGGTGAAAGAATTTCTAAAATCAAAATGTATTTAGAGCTGCAATATTATAAATAGATTCTCAAATCTCGACGTCCTTTGGGGACCGTTGAGTGCGAATCGATTCAACATTGCACAATTATAAATTAATATTTAAATGAGACTTCAGTCTCGAAGGATTACTATTCCAATTATACAATCTGCTTGTCACTGGAGATCTGGCGAAGTGTAAAAGTTACCAATGTTGTAGTAGGTAAATATATTTGTAGTACGAAACAAAAACTTAAATATAACGCTGTGAAATTTAAAAGAGTATTATATTATATTTTAAACTTTCATGGTCACTAACATAAGAATAGTTAGATACGGGTTTGCTACCATGTACCTACCTTATTATTAATGAGTTTCCGATGCTTAGGCACTGTTGCAAGCGCCCAAACGATGCACGGAGTAACTCCGAACTCCGTGATCATGGCGCTTGCCACAATAATAAGGTACATAGCAGGTCCGTATCTAACTATTTTAAATGAGTACTGTTTGCAGATTGTAGTACGTTTTGTGCAGTATGTTATATAATACGAGTACTTCTTCTAGTATTATAAAGCTGAAGAGTGTGTTTGTTTGAACGCGCTAATCTCAGGAACACCTAAACCGATTTGAAAAAATATTTTTGTGTTAGATAGCTTATTAATTGAGGAAGGCTTTAATTGGTTTTATGACAAAGCACGCACTGGTGCGAGGTAACAATTGATTTTCTATTGTATCTCAATTGTGGCAGCGAAAGGGTAAGACTATGAAACATCACGCTGCGGCGGGAGGGGAAAGAGCAAACTCAAAACGTGCGGACGAAGTCGCGGGGACTGCTTGTACATTTATAAGAAATATGTCACTATGTGATGAAAAGCCCTAATGCTAATACCGAGTTCAAGATGTCCGTGATAGGCAATAGGCAAGAAACTTCCAAAATCAGTCTCATTTTTCTCTCAGTACTCGTAATATAACACATATACAACCTGGACAAAAAAAAACATACCACACTGAAATTCGCATTTTCTTACCTCATGAAATGTCTGCATTTTATCTGTGTCTGAGTTCCTCATTCAACAGCGAGTAAATGAAAAGACAGCTTATGTAATCTAATGGTTAGAACATGTTTTTATGTCTTTTTCTGCCCTTTGTAACATTTATAGCGTGTTATTCGCATGTAAATAAACATCGCATTGCTTTGTTAGCCGACACTAAGGAAAAGGTAGGAATAAACTTTAAATGCCATGTTTGTTTTAACCTAACGTAGTATTGATGGTTTATTTATTTCTTGTACTTTGTTCGTTCTGTAGATTCTGCAAAGCTGAACCAACGAACCCAATATAAAATCGACGTAATGTTACCTGTGTAGGTATTGTCAATGATAATTCGGCCTGAATTTAACTAATAGTATTGAGAATGTTAACTATGTAAACTAAACTCGGCCTGAATTATTAGCCTAATAGTATTGTGAATGTTAACTACCTAAACTAAACACCACGCTTTTCAATATGGTAATCAGTTGACATGTTACCGCTTAGCTATCACAGAAGCTAACATTGCTAGCTTGGTTATGACTAAATAACATTTGCATCTTTTTTAAATAACAACTTCAAAAATTCAACGCAAAAACCTGAATAGTTAGCCCATAAAAACGTGAAATTAAACATCGTTATTTAAAGCATTGCAAGCCGTGTCCGTAGCATTCAAGGAATAAATGGATAAATGAATAAAACTTATCAGTGGTTGAAATACAAAGAAAATGTAAGCTCTTAAAATTATATCAGGAAATATTACGCTCGGTTTGAGACCTGGGCAAAGCTAACGAAGAAATGAGTTCCAAAGAACAAAATACATTAAACTCTTAAAAGTCGACCGGCCATTTCTTTCCAGCATAGGATGGCCTCTACTCTGGTAGTAATGATCGGTATTTTCGATACTATAGCTGTAATTTTTGTGAACGTAAAATGTGACGCTTAATTTAATACCAATAAAAAAACGAGATGATTAAATTGGTGTTATTTTAATTCATTTAAAAACTTGTTTAACAATGAGGAAAAACTATTCATGTCATGAATTTTTAAAGAATTTTTGTCATGTCATGTCAAGCCTAAACAAAAAGTCATAGAGTAGATGATTCTGAAGATATTATATAATGAGCTTCCGCAAAAAGGATTACATTTACGTATGCTATGTAGTTTTTTAAATTAGATATTTACGAACGCAAGTTATGAATCCGTCTACTTACTATTGCAAAGATATAGAAGGACAATAGGGAAACGAGACACTATTGCCAAGTGACAGCTATGGTACACAAGAAAGAATGGATACGGAGAGCTATTACTATACTTTTGTAACACCCTTACGTAGCTATATGGTAAACCCTTTGTAAATAATCCAAAAAATCCTTCTGACGATTTTATTTTAATATCATTGAAGTAGATAAACAATAGATCAGGGGATCTGACTTCCTAGTCACATCCCCTCAGCCATAGTTAAAGAGCTATTATTAAAGAGCTGATAATGTTCAAACGGCTGATCAGATCTTTATTTTCAAAAAAACTAAACAAAAATCGGTTCATCCTTTTGGGCACTACGATACCACAGACAGATTCACAAAAACACAGACAGACGCGTTAAACTTATAACGCCCCGCTTTGGGAGTTAAAAACATACGTGACAATGTAACCTCCTTCTATTCGAAGTCTGTTGAACTACGATCATTTCACAGGGTAGGACCCCAAGTCTCAGGTAATGGCTTTACAAAAGAGCCGATGTTTCCGCATCGCAGGGAATCTTTAATTTGTGGCGGTCGCTGATGGCGCTTTGAACTGTTGGCATAAAAAGTAGGCTGTAGTTAATGGTGTAAGAAAAAAACAATAACTTACTTAACTGTTCACTTTGTTACAACTACTGATGACAAACGGTCACGCAATACTTCAGAGTTGCATCGGCGCAATGCTGTCATTCTACCTACTTATTAACTGTGCTATTATTTATTTACAGTTTTCTGTCATTGAAGTTTATCAGTACTGAACTGGCAATTCTAATGCAATTACATTTTATTATGAAAAAGATGTTGATCATAGAATAGAAGGTGAATAGTAGAAAATTTCAATATAAGATTTAAGAAGAATTCAGATAAAGATTACAATGTGATAGTCAATTTTCACGGTTTAATCTTCATCAGTCTGACAATCAAAATCCGTGTAATTTATACTAATTTAATTTCGACCAGACTAATTAATAAACATGCGCTAGACAACACACCAAGTGTCTGGTTTCGAAGTAAGATTTTTTCCGTGGTGTTACAAAGTACCAGACTCCGAATATGATAATGGGGACTCCCTTATATACTTTAATACATATAACATCCATGACCTAGGTACAAATGTTCGTCACACAAACATTTGCCCTTGCGGGATTTTTTTTTTAATAAATAAATATCCTTTAATAAATATCCTTTGGACATTCCCACACATCGCCGTCTAGTCCCAAAGTAAGCTACTCAAAGCTTGTGTTATGGGTGCCAGACAACGGATATAATACTTTTAAATACTTTTTTTTTGTAAATACATACATGATATACATAGAAAACACCCAGACCAATACAAACAGACATGTTCATGCACACAAATGTTTGTATTGTGCGGGGATCGAACCCGCACCCGCTGCGTAGTATGCGATTTCTCGACCACTACACCAGACGGGTCGTCTGATTTGAATCCGCGACCTGGTTCAAACTCTGGTTTATTATTCAGGAGCGCTTACCACCGTACCAAAGACCCTTTACACACTGCGACTTTTAGCAGCGATGCAGTCGCAAAAAGTCAACCTTTACACACTGCACTACTTTTTAAATCGATAAAGTCGCGATATGGAAGCTGGAAATGTCAAATTATGTACTGAATTTTGTCGACAAAACGTCTCCAAAAGTTGCAGTCGCGCTTCGATGTTAACGCGACTGCATCGAAGCTTATTTAAATCTGTTCATTGCGTAAGTCGCGATGCGTCAAACGTATCGCCACTGTAAAGTACATTTTTATTTGCTAGTCGCATATTGTAAATAATCTTGTCATTCCTTTTTAACAGAATAATTCATTTTAAAATTACATAGGTGATTCGTCGTAAAACAATGTTTTTTTTTTAAATCAAATAGTTGATTCATTTTATTAACTGATATAATTTTAAAAGTTAGTCAAAGAAAAACAGACTATAATTAATAGTGTAACCGTTGTCTAATTGTGGATTGAAATTTAGGTATCAAAAACCATTTTACACCTAACAACTCCGAATCAATCGTATGCATATGAAGGCTGGCATATCTATAAAAAATATTGGTCAAGTAACTCCCAGTTACATGTCGTCAGAATACTCGCATGAAAAAAGTCAATTCATCAGTGCAGCCCCGCCCAGCAACTTAAAAGGTAAGTAGATAATCCCCTTAATCTGGTAATAGGCATTAATCTAACAGTTCCCACTAAACCTGGCTAATGGAGTGCTCCTCGGGGATTTGTTCGGTGAGTAACAACCTTTGTACACGATATCTCACGAAACCAAAAACTAGAGCCTTTAGTATACACGAAAACTTACCAAAATCTTTCATACCAGCTATAAATAGCAAAATGGTTTTAAATCTATACTAATGTTTTAAAGTTTATTTGTTTGAACGAGCAGATTTCAGGAACTACTGGATCGATTGTAAAAGAAAATTTGTTTTGAATAGCCGATTTATCGAGGAAGGCTTCCGACGATAAAATATTACTCTGCGACGAGACCCCGGGGAAGCAACTCTAAACGCGCGGACGTGGTCTCGGGGGAATGCCAGTAAATTTATATACAGCTTTCTGTTTTTTTTTAATATATATCAAATGTAAATTAATTATATTAAAATTTACTATCGCCTGTTTGCCACGCATGTTATAAAAAGTACTCGCATTTAATTTACCGTCACAATGTTATTTAAAATCCGATCACAGGCTTTTGTCTCACATCTAAAAAAAACGAATAAAAAGTAAATAATTTACGCATGTCACAGATCCGTGTTATCCTCGTCGGATAATGAAAAGCGAGTGAAAAATTAAAAAATAATTACGTTCCTCGCGCGAATACCTATCTCGGCAGCTAACAAACAAGGACAAAAGGGAATTGCCAACAATACTGACAAAGGTGGCACTTCAATTCACTTTGCAGTGAAAATAAAAACTGTTGCAGATTTGCAAGCCACCTTTACTTTTATAATCACTGATGGTTGCGCCAAAATTTTCTTTTTGGAGCAAAAGAGTATTTTTTGTTTACATTTTAACTGTGCAAGCGCTTTTTTTTGCCAGCCAGTTAATGAACTCTGCAATGTTGCCTCATTTATAATTAAAACTGTGTACGGTATTTGCGGATATATTGTGTTTAAAATACTGCTTTCAAGGCTTCTGTAAATGCTAATTACTAAATATCTTGCATGTACCTTCATCGTTTATTGATTAATAATTTATGTGGATACTAAGATGATCGTATAACAACAAAATTGTGCCTTTAATCAGCTGGGCATTTATGGTAGCTTTGCATAAAATCGAAGTAATGATACCTACTCTTCTCGTAAGTACTATGATAGGTATGACCTTACCAGTATTATAAATATAATACGGGACTGTGTTCGCCTGAGAATGGAGTTTTCGAAACAACTTCACAGACGAAATATTAAATTGCTAAAGAAGGCAATTGGTCCCAGGCGTTTAACATTTGTTCTTGACCAACCACTTTTCAGTTTTAATTAAACTTTGTAAGACTTTTTACGAACTTTAAACTAAACGAGAAAAATCATTTTTATAAAGCAATAAACGTAAGAATATCTCATTTCGGAGCATCTTGTGAGCTAAAGTTTAGATGAAAAGCTACTAGTAAAATTTATGTACGTGCAAGACATAACCCCTTCAGTTAAGTAAAACATTTAATTTAAAGTTCAGTCAAGTATGTTAACAAATTGCGGCCAAAACAATGATGGACTTGCACATGTAAGGATTACTTAGTTCTAGGTTAAATCTTCGTTCTATCTCTGTCAACATCAATTAAACTGACAGAAACAGCAATCATCATGTGCAAAGGGCAGATTCTCGTGCAGTTATACTCGTGTAGGTATACGACCTACGAAGAAAGTTCACCGATCGATATTTTTTTGTCGAATAAAAAATGATTTTGATTTCTTAGGGCTACGATTTCTATGCATTTTGATTTTGTCCGTGCGGAAGTTTATTTGACGAATGTACATATGACTGTTTTTTTAGGAAAAACGGTTTAACTCGCAATCGAATTACCACACGAAATAAACGATTGACGCTAGAATCGCCACCCTGATCGAGAAAGAACTTGGATTTATTGAGAACTCGTATACGTAGTTATTAAATTCATAAAAACAACACACTTTGAATCATATTTTTTACCAATTGGTGATCATAAATGAATAAATGCATTAAAAAATGTTAACGCAAAATTGGAAATTTCCACGTACAGTCGCCGTCAGATATATTGGAGCAGACAAAGTGACCAAATACTTCTGAACAGTTTAAATTGAAAATAAATTCTATACACTACAAGTTACCACTAATATCAAAACATTCATAATTTCATTAAGATCTGAGCAGAAGCTGGTCAATAACTTCTATACACAAAACTAACCAATTATATCTAAACACTCATAACGTCAAATGGCAGAGCAATGGAGAAAATTTTAAGAAGGAAGTGCTTCCAACTTAAATATAAAGACAGTTTGAAAATAGGAACTCTTTTCATAGTTTATATTATAGTAAGATGACGCTGGCAGTTTGAAACGCTTTGTAGTTTTCAGTATTGTCATCACTGTCATGAAAGTGTCATGCAATAAATAAATTCAGGCAAGTGAGTGTTCAGATATTATTGGTTAGTTGTGAGTATAGAAGTTATTTACTAACATATGCTCAGATATTAATGAAGTGATGAGTGTTCTGATATTAATGGTAACTTGTAGTGTATGGAACTTATTGACATTTTAAATTGTTCATAAGTATTTGGTCACTTTGCTCCAATATATCTGACGGCGACTGTACAAGAATGAAAAACGTCGTAATTATCAGTTACAAAAATTACAAGTGAGATATTTAAAAGAATAACGACGCATATTGTTCATAACACAGCTGTTTCAATAACATCTTCATAAGCAAACAAGCATTGTATTTTAAGAAACGCGGATTAAAATAAATGCATTTTTTAAAACAGACTTACAGTGCAGTTCTCCTCTAAAAATATTATATTATTATTATTATTATTATTATTGTATTCTATCACAAAAATGATAGTACTTTTATATTGATAATAACTATTCCAAAAAATCAAAAATGCACAACGTTGATATTCAAGTTTTCACTTCTGCCGGCACTCCTGGAGTGCTTTCACAGTTTTTTATTATGTGCTATTCTCATCAAAATGTTATTATGCTCTCAGCAAAACAGTGACACGCGTCACGCTTAGTTAGCCTGAAGTAGTCATTAAAAATACCACTATTCAGTAACTTACATGCCAGTAAGCATTGAACTTCAATTACTAGCGTATGGAACTGCCACCATAAACAAATTTCGTCCTTCATGAATTGACGCCACTTGTCATCAACTCATACAAACATTGTTATGTTCGACATTCAAGTTTCGTCACAATTTGTCATAAAGACCTTTTTCTGTTGCACTTTACGACTTTTAGCATCGATGCAGTCCCAAAATGCTAACCTTTACACACTCTGCGCTACTTTTAGCATTGATGCAGTCGCGATGCAGAAGCTAAACATTGACAAATAATTTACTGTATATTGGCGACTGCATCGATACGAACAAGCGTTACCATCAATGCAGTCGCGCTTCTGCATCGATGCTGAATTAAATATAAATAAATATTGGACAAATCAAATACATGCTCTAATCCCAAAGTAAGTAGCTAATGCACTTGTGTTATGGAAATCAGACACAACGGCGGTACCACAACACCCAGACCCGAGACAATACAGAAAATTTTGATTTCTATATTGACCCGACCGGGAATCGAACCCGGGACCTCGGAGCGGCGACGCCTTGAAACCAGCGTGCTTAGCCACTACACCACGGAGGTCGTCAACATTACATTACATGAATTACATCTGTTCATTGCGTGAGTCAAATAGATGCTGAAAGTTGCACTGTGTAAGGGATCATAGTTGCGACACATGGCATAGCTTCTCTATACGTAATAATAACACCTCACTGCCTGTAAGTTACTGAATAGTGAGTACTCGGCACGCTTAATAAACGCAACCTTCAAATTATGAATATCCAATTATTAACTTCTAAATATACTAAGTATCAGACAATTACATCATTAGATGGACCCAGACCTACTTGAATGATAAAGCACATTAATTCGTCGACCTGAATATAAGGCCATCTCACTTCTTTCCCTGCATTAAAAAGTGTCGCGATTTATTTCTTCAGGAATGAGAGAGTCTTTGAAAATATATTTTTAAAATTAAATGGTTAATTATAGTTCAAAAATTAAGCCACAAAAAAAAATGATAATAAAACACAGGGTGCCACAAAAAGGGTGTACTAAGGTGTGGCTGAAGGTAGAGGACACCAAGATCTATCGATTTGATGTTGATGTATGTTCAGCGAATTTCAATAGTTTTTGAGCTATTTTATTGCGAAAGAATTTTAGTCTAATTACGACTTGATTCGAAAACACGTCTAATACAGCAAAATTGTTAATGTAAGACCCAGAATTTCCGGTATTTAAGTAGTTAAATAATAATGTACATGATTAAAATAACATTGAAATGGTATCATTTAACAGTAAGCCAAAAGTAAACTTTTTCTGTTGGTTTAAAAATTCAAATTAAATCAGACCGCACTAACAGGATAAAAACTATTAATTACTGCTTCTTAGCGTCTTTATAAAGTGTTAATTATTGGCTTTTTATAATCTTATTCTTCCTACAAATAGAAGTATTTGTGAAAACAATAGGTATGATTGAAAGAACAATGATAAAAAGCAGTTTAACATCACGGGCCCTATTTTTTAAACAGTCGTGTCAATATTCCGAATGATTTTCGTTCGAAAATCAATTAAAGTCAATGGAAGAAGTCAAGGTTAATATAGACGCAAGTAGAATCAAAATGCCTTTTTTTAATCAATATCATGCCGATTCCAGATTGCGACTGCATCGATGCTGCATCGCAACTATATCGCTGCTAAAAGTCGCAGTGTGCAAAGGGTCTAACACCTAGTCCAGTGACCGACTTAATGCCGCAGTCGTGTAATTCTGTACATACATAGTTGCATGTCACGGTCGACGGGACACAGTATACGCTACGAGCAGTAGGTTTACTACATTACGTACTTACATAAATAGCAACATAAGTAAATGTAGGACAGTTTTTTTTTATTTTTCAGCATTTGCCAATAAAGAGCCTAAACCTGTTAGCGGTCAGTAAATGTATTTTTTTTACTTTTCATCTTTAATACGTCTGAATCATAATCATAAATGCAAATAATACAATCAAAAGAATTTTATAATAGTAGAGTAGTTTGGGCCTGCTTCTGAATCGATAAATAAGCTCTAACTAGTGAATAATTCAAATATAGACTGTCCATTTTGTTGTCAGATAAGGCTATTGGTAACTTGTTCAAACATTATGAGACAGGCTGTTAGATACAGTGACATCGTTTTAATTAAAACTTATTCTTACTATTACACGCGGAACACGCTTAAGGGTTTCTGTTCCTGTTCGAGTGTTCCTGTGAGAGTAGAATAGCTTAATCTAGACGGTCAGCAAAAAAGGTTCACAGATCAGAGTTACCAGCTATTAACTGCGCACCACAGATCAGTACATTCGTGAGTCACCAGCTATTATCTGCGCAGTCACTTTACCAGGATTAAACTTTTTGCTCTACTCACAGTTTTGAACAACTTTTACAATGGGATCAACTATGAATCCAAAAAAAACCACAGCTGTTAAAATGAGTTTTTCTATAGAACAGTGTTTTTTTTTTCTTGATTTCGAAGTTGGTTCCATTGTAAAAATTGTTCAAAACCATTATTAGAGCACTCCCTAAAAGTTTGATCAAGTGTAAAATTAACACATGTATAATAAACGGACTCGCCCTTAATCTCTTGAGCAAAAATTTATTGCACATCGTGTCGGCTTTTCTTTAAAGTGACGCCCATTTATACCGACTTAAAAAAAGAAGGTAATCAATTCACTAGTATGCATGTAATATTGTTAGAATTTGATAATATTTGAGTATGTTAATCTATTAAGAATTCCAAATACGTGTGCAAAATTTGGTGAATGTTTGTGTGTTTGTCCACGGATTTTTCGAATACAAGATGTCATAGCGAGGTGATTCTAGGTGCTAAACACAGCACATAGTATGTTTTATCAAACACCTATTATCAATGCATCGCAATCGCACACTGATAAATTGCGTGATTATCAACCCTAGACAAGTATTTGACGCTATTCAATTACTACACATTGTTATTCGCGTCTACAGTGAAAATATAAATATAAAACACTCACAATATCAATGTAGAACTTAAGTAGGTACTGAGTATATTCGATCATAACATTTAAACAGAAACTTCATGCACTAAAATAACTGTACATAATTCGGTCTGATCATGTACTGAAGTCTCGACATTGGAGTTCCTGTAACGCAACCAGCGGACGAATTCTGAAGAAAATTGTTTGACATTTCGCGTAGACATTTCAATTGTCTGTTTTGCTGCATCGAAAATCCTATTTTTTACCTTTACGTAGCTATATTTTTATTTATCTTAAAAAATATTTGTATTATTTTAAACCTTATTCTTCTTCTAGAGCAATTAATACACGAAAAGAATAATTTTGTCTCAGCATTGTCTTAGAATATTTTTTCGAATGAGGCTTAAAAAAAAACATCGAAATGAAACACTTTTTTATGGATTAACTTTTTGCGAGTTTATTAATTTTATTTAGGTTGGGATGAAATTAATAAACTCGCGAAAAGTTAAACCGTAAAAAAGTGTTTTATGTCGATGAGTAATATGCGCGTAAACTTCAGAAATAAAAAACAAATAACAATTTATTAAAGACTAGTAGTCCCCCGCGACAGCGTCCGCGCGCTTTTGGTTTGCTCCCTCCCCTCCCGTCGCAGCGTAATTTTAAAGCCTTCCTCAATAAATAAGCTATTAAAATATTTTTCTAATCGGTTCAGCAGTTCCTGAGATTAGCGCGAGAATTGGTCGACTGATCTTTGGTATTTGAAAGTAGGTAACCGGTTACAAGCGGCCCTTATTGTACAAAATCGTCTGTTCGTATTGGTTTTGGTCGTGTTACTTTACTTTTTTTAGGTTTATATCGGAAACTCTTCTTTCTACCGAAATCATAAAGATGTTAGTAGATTTAAACTATTATCAAAAGGTGGTTATTAGATATTTTTTTGTATGATTTAAATTTTACTTCAGAATCAATGATAAATAAATATAAATACATATTGGACACCAATCACATACATTGCTCTGATCCCAAAGTATGTTGCTGATTGCACGTGTGTTTTGGAAATCAGACACAACGGTGGTACCACAACACCCAGACCCGAGACAATATAGAATATTTTGATTTCTTTATTGACCCGACCAGTGTCGGAAGTCTCGAAATAGTTCCGTGTAAAACCACCAAGTGGCGCTCGAAAAATGCTGAGACAAAATTGGTGTTTTCGTATATTTATTGATTAAGACGAATTTTTGAATGATGCTTAAAAAACTACAAATATTTTTTAAGATTTATTAAAGATATAGCTACGTAAGTTAAAATGATATTTGATGAATTAGAAAATCATAAATTGAAATTGTCGACGCGAAATGTCAAAAATGATGCATCAGACTTCGCCCGCAGGAATCTGGGCCTAAGTCTGATGTATAATATCAAAAGGTTAATAATATATGGATACTTTTCATTGGAATTTTGGTCGTAATTAGGAAAAATCAGATGGCCAAAGGGCCATCCTGCGTAAGGATTTTGTTTTGTAAAAACATCCTTTTGACCTCGCAAATTGCTAACGTGCCTGGCGGCTATTTTATTGACATATTCTTGTGTTTTTTCTTTCAATACCTATCTTGTTTTGTATGTAGCTTAACTCTATCCCATGATAATAATAAACCACAAAATTGAAAGTATAACTAAGAAGTATAGTAGGATCGAGTGTTTTTGAGGTTATTAATTTCCTAAGGTTCCAATGCATTATCAACACGGCTTTAGGATAAAAGTTTGATGAAACACTCTATGTATATGCATAGGTGCATCTAAAGATAATGCCCACAACACGGATGATTGAACACCTAAGCGATCAGCGCAACAGAAGCGTACACAAGAAGTTTAGTAAATAAGTATATGTACAAAAAAAATGAACATATACTTACCGGTGCGGGCAGAAGTGAAACTTGAATATTAACGTTGTGCATTTTTGATTTTTTGGAATAGTTAGGAAATAATTTTGAATGAATTGCTTTAATTATCAATATAAAAGTACTATCATTTATGTGATAGAATATAATATTTATTTATTGAGTTATCGTACACTAACATTACAATTTATATTACATTATATGTTTGTATATGTATGTATTACTGTTTATCTCTCAGAAAAATCAACTTACATCCATAATTTCGATGACTTTTCATTTTCTTATTCTTTTTAAAAAAAAATCATACTTTGAAAAAAAATGACACTTTTTTTCAATAGATTTTTTAAAATCTTTTTTTTTAAGTAATCGAAACCCTTACAATCGATTTAAAAATATCCCATGCCACAAACATGCTCAACGCCGCTAAAGAAGTTTTAACTTCGACCGTCTTACGGTTTTTCGATCAGCCTACGTGTCCTGACGCGGGGTTTCACAGTTTTTACCCATCCCACAAAAGTGCTCAACGCCGCTAAAGAAGTTTTTACTTCAAAAATGTGTAGATGTCGTTTGTGTTCACGATTTTTTTGTTGGCTTTTCGTAATAATTTGCTTACTTAATTAGGACATCGCACATAGTTTCAGGTTTTGTAGATAGTTTGAAAATATCATTACGTAGTACTTACTTACGGTATACATTAGTAATTCAAATATTATGAATACTAAACACGGGAAGAATAGCAGAAAAAGCTTGTCAAAATACTCATTCGACACTGGGCTACCACAAATATTTTATAACTTTAAGTCTCGGGTCTGGGTGTTGTGGTACCACCGTTGTGTCTGATTTCCATAACACAAGTGCGTTGGCTACTTACTTTGGGATCAGAGCAATGTATGTGATCGGTGTGCAATATTTATTTATTTCTTTTTATTTTATAATAAGCTGCCTTGTCTCATGTTTCGGTATGGCCTCACCGTCAACTTCTGCCGAAGTTTTCATTACCCGTTTAATATTAAAAACATTTGTTTTAAAAAAGCAACGATGATTTCATATTGACTGCCGATTCCAGACTGATTAATGATTGCAAAATAATATATGGTTATTTCTTACTACATTATTTTATCTCAGCTCATTTAATAATTAATTAATAACACAAAACTACATCGCGAATAGCACGTTAATTTTGAACATTGTGGTATCTTACGCAGTTGTTATGAGTTTTTTGCAAACTGGACACAAGAGACTGGACACATAATACCACTTATTATTTAACCATCTGGACACGCAAGATTTTTACGCATGTCCTCATAGGAAAACTTTATTTAGCCTTAATGTAGCCCTATGTGCGTTAAAATCTTGGCGTGTCCAGATGACAAAATAATAATTGACAATATTTTTAAGACTCCATTCCGTTTTGGTAAGCTGGACACACGTGCGTCCAGTTGATGAAAATCCCGTTGTTATAATGGTTAGTTTTAAAAACAAACGTATAATATTAAATAAATCACAATTTTTGGATATTTTTCGTGTAAATTAATTAAATTTTATTTCCCGACGTTTCGAACACTTTACTTAATGGATTACTCATTGAATATATTTTCATTCAATGTGTAGTATTCAATGTGTAATATAACTAAATTTACCAATAGAGGTCGCCACAGAGGCGTTTTCTGTTGCTACTGTGTGATCTTACCTTAATTACTCATTGACTATATTATCATTCAATGTTTAGTATTTGCTTTTTCAAACAAGAATTTTGAAACAAGAATATAAACGTGTATTTTGAAGTGCTAATTGTGACTGGCTAGTTCCTATAATAAAGGAATTTTGGTGCGCTCAAGTCAAAGCTCCGAAGTTTTTTAATATTTATGATTTATTTTAAATCTAGAATAAGGAACCAATTGGCTTCTATATGGGCACTGAAATTCAGGTAGGTGCGAAAATATCTTCTAGGAGAAAAATGCCTAAAGATTGGCAAAATTGTCATTTTCCTGTGGGGCGATTTCACGAAACGCAAGTTTTCTGCCGACATAATACGTAAAGTAAGAACACAAATAAAATTATATATATCTAATCACAGAAAGAAACAATCAAACTTTGCAAAGACATAAAAAAAAGTTGCGTGTTTTCCAATTTTTAGTCGATTTGTCATCATAGAACAGGGGCGACAAGAATTTGTATCACATTCCTGTCATCTAAAAACAATTCAAAAATACCTACAAATTAAATATTGAGCGCTGTAGCTACATTTCTGTGACAAAGTACATTGTAAAATAAGCTCATTGCAGATTATAATTCCGCGTAACGGCCAATCAGACAGTCGCCAGGAAGATCTCGCCGACCGCAGACGCGTACGGGTCAGACAACTTCTCACTTGTATGTCATGTATTTACATACACAATATTTGGATTTATTTAATATTTTTTACTGTTTTCAATATTATATCTTGTGTAAATATACTATGAAGCATTAAAATGTCATTCAAATACAAGGTTTTTGTGTTTTTTAGGAATAACCTCAAAATTATCACTTTTCTGTGTATCACTTGTCTGGATCTATTTAGACAGGAAAGTGATAACACACAGGAAAGTGATTAACGTGAATGTTTAGATTCGAAATTATCTCATAAAATTTTGATATATTAGCCCGTTGAGGCCTTTTTCCACAGTAACGAAAATGACACAACCTAAGAAAAAGAAACTGGCAATAAGTATTAGCACGAAAGTGAGAAAATGAAAGAAAACGTTATAAGGAAATGAAAAAAGATCCAGAGAAGTTAGCTACTTTAAAAGAATAGATAAAATAGTATTATTTGAAGGCAAAGTCGACAGGAAAAATAAAATCAATAACTGAGAACTGTAGAAAGTCATGGCAAGAAAGATCAAGTAACAATGAGTGGTACAGATTTTTATTAAATTCAAATTCAATCTTCACTACATAATTTTAATGGAGGGTTCGCTCTTATAAAATCTGTAGCACTCTTTGTTACTTGATCTTTCTTGCCATGACTTTCTGCAGTTTTACCACTGCAGGAACCATCTTGCAATCAGTCGACTAGGTTTTATACTAAGACGTAACAGAAACAAAGAAAAAAAAATAAGGATGACAAAACTAAAAAACTGCAAGCTGAAATAAATAAATACCGGAAGATAGTTATGAAATTGCGTGAGAATAAAAATAATCCGCCGAAATTTCTAAATTCAAACTCGAAAACGTCTCAAATGACTTATGATGTAACAACTCGAACTGAGGAAGTGAAAAAAAGCATTATTTGGTAACACTTTTAAAAAAAGATAACAGAAAACCTAAAAAATCGTAACACAAGACAAGAAAAAGAAACATTCGATTGATTTAGGGTCAAAGTGTAGAAAACCAATAACAAAGTGATCACTTATAAAAAGATATGCAATGCTGTGAAACAAAAAAAAACATATCAAAAAGACAGAAGGAGGATTGCGTAAGTCAATAAAAGAATTAATTGAAGATGATAAGTACAGTAAATTAGGAGCTGGGAAAAAAGAGTACATAGAAATTGCAATTTAAGAAAACAAAAGCGGTATAGACTTGAGATGCTCCGAAATTTATACAAAGAACTTTTGAAAATGCGGTTTGCAGTCACTTATCGACTCGACGATTGCAAGGCCCGCACCATTTCTGTGTAATATTCTCACTTTCCTGGTTATTTCTCACTTTTCAGCAAGTAAAATAACATTCAAATTATAATATTTCTAACTTTTTTTAGCTAGGGCTAAATTGTAAAAAGTGAAGTATAATACACGCCACTTATTATTATTTTTTAAACATATTTTGAGTAAATTTTCATTTACCTGTGCCACGTATCACTTGCCTGTCTTCAAACAAAATTAAAAGGCATATAATTCAATTATTTCCCAATATTTTGTCTGACCCACAAAACTTGTGCTTATTTAAGTAATAATCTTGACTTCTGGCTACTTTGCATACTTAATTTAGGAAAAAAAGTATGTGACTAAAAACGATCCGTTATTATTCCTTTATAATAAGAACTACCCGACTATATATTAGTTATTTAACTAAATTTACCAATAGAGGTCGCCACAGAAGCGTTTTCTGTTGCTACTGTGTGATCTTATTTAATATAATTTGTTTACATCATTGTCATAGTAATCAACATTGTAATAGATCAAAATAACTCCAATAAACAGTTGTCAGTGCCAATAAGTGTTAAAATCAAGATCAAATCACACGCAAGTCTCAAATACATAACACACTGTGCGAAGAGCTAATACACGGAACAAAAAGTTGATCATTTAGAGATAGTGCTTGCTAATTAAAGCTGATGAGAAGTTAGCCTTCACGCAGTAAACAACGGCATATGGCTGCACTGGTCATAACAAAGCAAGAAGCAGAATACTCAATACGAAAAGAAGAAAAACAAAGCCAAGTTGGCGTGTAGTATGAAGGTAATTTTTATTGAAGGCAAAATATTTATCAATATTTTCCTGTGTTTATTATTACTCTCCTTTTTCGCATATTACATAGGTAGTTTTTTTTAATTTTGATTCGCGCTTGGGCCTACTACTCCAGAGCAACATTTCGGTATATTAGATAACAGTAATTTTATCAGTGTAGGCGGCCAACTGTTTACCACAGCAGCTATGGAGTTTGATAAAATATGTCGCTAATGGTTTATCATTACTTATTCAGGTATGCACTCAAGATCTAGCTTGTTATGCCTACTCGCATGAGCTTATTATTAAATTATTTTTTTCAAAAGATTATACTTTTATTCCAACTTGTGACTCCCTTTAAAAGGTTTTATTTAGTGATCTAAATCATCAAAAATCGCAATGAACATGTTGAGTGACATCCGTCTGTATATTACAAAAATATGAAAATTATAGAAATAAGTATTGGACACAACCAAAGTATGTCGCCAATGCACTTGTGCTATAGAAATCAGACACAACACCCAGACCCGAGATAATATAGAAAATTATGATTTCTACGTTGACCCGACCGGGAATCGAACCCAGAACCTCGGAGCGGCGACGCTTTGAAACCCAGCGTGCTTAGCTACTACACCACGGAGGTCGTCAAAAACTTAAGTATGAAATAATCTTGGTCACATAAACATACCTATCAGTGGGAGAGTCCAAGAAATTCATCAACATACTAAGTGAAAGAAACTAATATATTCGCACCATCAACTATGCCATTAAGACTTGGCTTCCAGCCAAGCCCTTCGCTACCTAACCTTAACTTACTAATGACTTCAATGTTGCCTGACAGATTACTCGTTACTTAATTGTTACTGTTCGAACTGCTACTATTTCTTACCCAAGGTCAGTAGACGAACAAAGATAATGATGATTACTGCAGAATATACAGGATAATGTTTTTAACTTAGTTCCAATCAGTTACTATTTAAGACGAAACTTCGTTTAAATCATTCCATGTTAACATTGATACCCTTTTTTGGTATCGATATCAAAAATAAAATTATTATTGATAGGTAACATCGATGCCAGGAAAGGGAAAAAAATCGGTGGCTGTTTGTCACATTTTAATGATATTAAAGCAATATAAGATATTAAAGAGAAGTATAATTGAAGAAATAAAAAATACCGCGCGTACGAAGACACATTTTGTTAAGAATTTACAACTAGCTGATACCCAGCTAGTTTTAAAATTCGTAACAAAATGAATGTCCGAGTTTCTTAAAAAAATCTACTAAAACACTTAATCCCCACTCCACTGCAGAACACATCCTCAAAGGTTTCCACAACGCGACCGGTCGCCAGTGGTCTGCACCCAGTCCCGTGTTTTAATTTACCGCGCCTATTATCTGTGAGTCATCACACTTGAAAACAATGTTAATGATAGTGTGCACTCGCGAGCGATGAATCAATGTTTATTTTGATGTACCGCAAATCAATCTGATTACTTATCGTTATATTTATCAGTACCGCAGACAATGCAGTGTATTATCCTTGGAAGGACGTTTTGATCTAGTAACTAGATCAAATTTTCCATTCTCAAAAAAGAATGATGAATCCAATTCTTGAGGGTTCAAATACATAAAAGTTTTAACACTAATTCGAAATCACAAAAAGACAAGTTCTTCGACTAGCTTTGACTATTGCTATGGTGTATAGAACCATTTCTTTTGAGATGGGCTTGTAAAAAAGTTAAGCATAAAAAATACTTTTTAGGGACTTAGCGTCCTTTATGAGTACATTTTCTGTAGGTCGTATTATAGGGATAGAACACATGCACACTGCGTTTAAAATTAGGTCAATATTTTAGATAGATGGAATGACAGACTTAATTGCGTTATTAGTAAACATTCTGAACTTGAGTATGAATCTTTAACTGGTATTAAAAAACTGTTCAACATAAAGGTACTAGTATATACCTCTACCATTAAAATATCCACTTCTCATCTCAACTTCATATGCCAAGGAAACTGCTTAAACAAAATTAAAAAAGTTTCACCTTTGAAATTGTTTAAGGAAATTATTCTAGAGTGAGCGTAGGTACAGTAACAATGAGTATATAATAAAGAAAATTTATAAACTTTTAAGATGTGTTGCCTTCATGGTGAAAATATTCTTATTTTTAAAGCCTTTTTCTCGTCGTCCTATCGAACTCTTCTTAGAATAGCCTAAGTTATATCGGACTCCGTTGATTTAGATTAGGTTTCAATTCTTATAAAGAAATTCTGCACTATTTAATGTTATTCTTTTTGCCGAGTGTACGAAAAAAAGCAGTCTTAAGGCCTCTAACGCACACAACAGTGCCGGCACAGTGCCGAAGTTGTATGCTACATAACAATATCATTTTCACTGACACTGATCGGCACGTGTCGGCACGGTGCCGGCACTGTTGTGTGCGTAAAGGCCTTTAAAGCTCATATTTGTGAAGGGCATATGGGAAGAATCATTTTGAGTTCACAGTTCACTGACTCGAATATGTAGAGCAAATGAACAATGAGGCTGGAGTATCTTCAAAGCATTTATGGTAAACTAGCACTGCCCCGCGGATTCGCTTGCGTGTATATCGGATTTCCCGTGCAATGTTTTTTTTTTTAATTAAAATATTTTCTATGGCCGTGTACACTTCTACATGGTTTCACGTAGGGTTAAGAATGTTATGTAATACTAATTGCTAATGCTTCAACTCCGATCCGTATTAGCTTAGTTATTAGCATCATCATCAGCATCATCATTATCAGCCGAAAGACGTCCACTGCTGAACATAGGCCTCCCCCACGGCTTTCCACAGCGACCGATCACTAGCGGTCCAGTTGATCCTGCGATCTTTATTAGGTAGGATGACCATTTTGTTGGTGGACGTCCCACGCTGCGACTTTGGTCGAAGGGTGATTATCATGAAAACAGAAAATTAGATAAGATAACTAACTATTCCTGTATATTGCACACCACATTGATCAGTAACAGAATTGTAGAAAGAAAATGTACAATTCAAGGTTTTGCCTACTTTATAAACCACGACCGTGCTCGGAACGTGAAAACTATGACAGCTAACCCACTAGACCGTTCCGTCACCGACCAACACCGTCGCGGCCATGCACGGAGCGTGCGTATAAGCACTGGCAACATACGTTCTCACTCGCTCTCGCACCATATAACGGTGAGACAGAACGCTGTCAATCCGTTCAGTTCAGGCTTTATCACTATAAGCGCCATACGACGACCCGTCTGGTGTAGTGGTCGAGAAATCGCCTACTACGCAGCGGGTGCGGGTTCGATCCCCGCTCAATACAAACATTTGTGTGCATGAACATGTCTGTTTGTATTGATCTGGGTGTTTTCTATGTATATCAAGTATGTATTTACAAACAAAAAGTATTTAAGTATTATATCCGTTGTCTGGCACCCATAACACAAGCTTTGATTAGCTTACTTTGGGACTAGATGGCGATGTGTGGGAATGTCCAAAGGATAAAAAGGAAAAGGATACACATAAACATGCATACTCTTTCACACTTACAATGTTATTAAGGATAGAGGGGAATTGACCGGGAACAATCCCGACGCAAGCAAGGAAACTGATTTTGCAGGTTTCGACCATATCGAAAATAAGCTTGTAGCGAATGCTGATATAGACATTTAGTTATGGAGAAAGGCAATATGAGTGATCACCGTGTAACTTTGATAGTAATTAATAGTTAAAAAGGATGATTTACTGACTGGTAAACATATAAAATGGTGTCTCTTAGCAACTTAATACCTATTAACTTTCATTTGTGTATTTTGACTACTATTAGAGATTTTTACACAATATTTTTGCTTATTTTCCATGCCATAATTTGTGTCATAATAATTAGATGACAAATTAGAAGAGTTTTTAATTAAATCTAAAACAAAATGATATCATTAGCAGGTAGGATTGCTGAGTCAATTTATTTTAACCATGACATATAATCTAATTATTAGGTTTTTACTCAAAAGAGATTCAAACGCTTATACACTGAATCAACACTGACATAAAAGCTCATTGACCCAATAACTACAATTTAACCGCGAAACTGTCTAGTCTGAACTTGCCGGCCTTAAAATAAAGCTGGATACAGTCAGCAACAAACATCACATCAGTTCGTTTTTGCCGTAAACTTTATACCGAAAAATAAGAGTTAAAAATGCTGACTTGCTGTAATTGTACAGTAGAGAGCACTGTGGTGCAAGTGCTCTCTACTGTACAATTACAGCAAACTAACATGTATCTAAGACCCCTCACACAGTGCGACTTTTAGCATCGATGCAGACGCCCGTTTTGAAAAGCGCTTCAACATTGAGTCTCACGCAATGAACAGATTTGATTGATCATCGATGCATTCGCAAAAATTCAGTTGATAATTCATAAAGATGAAATAAGAAACCAAAAATTTGCGCACGGGCGGGACTTGAACCAGCAACCTTTTGGCAAACCGGGCCAAACGCTCTTACCAATTGAGCTACCGTGCTGTTAGTCCGACCCTGCGAAATTTGTGGTCTCTTATGTAAACGTCAATTGCGTGACGCTTAGCGCCATCTAGCCGTCTGTTTATGAAACAGATGGCCCAAGCAGTTATTCTTTACAGAATAAATTCAACTTGGAAATTGATGTCGCTTCGCTATCTAATGCTTTAGAATGTTTTTAACACTCACAGTGTCATATTTTATATTCATAAAGATGAAATAAGAAACCAAAAATTTGCGCACGGGCGGGACTTGAACCAGCAACCTTTTGGCAAACCGGGCCAAACGCTCTTACCAATTGAGCTACCGTGCTGTTAGTCTATATGTCTATATGTAGAATATAAAATATGACACTGTGAGTGTTAAAAACATTCTAAAGCATTAGATAGCGAAGCGACATCAATTTCCAAGTTGAATTTATTCTGTAAAGAATAACTGCTTGGGCCATCTGTTTCATAAACAGACGGCTAGATGGCGCTAAGCGTCACGCAATTGACGTTTACATAAGAGACCACAAATTTCGCAGGGTCGGACTAACAGCACGGTAGCTCAATTGGTAAGAGCGTTTGGCCCGGTTTGCCAAAAGGTTGCTGGTTCAAGTCCCGCCCGTGCGCAAATTTTTGGTTTCTTATTTCATCTTTATGAATATAAAATATGACACTGTGAGTGTTAAAAACATTCTAAAGCATTCAGTTGATAAGTTGAAAATTTCCAGCTTCTGCATCGCGGCTGTATCGATACTAACGCGCGTTAGCATCGCGACTGTATCGATGTTAAAAGTAGCGCAGTGTGTAAAGGTTGACACTTTGCGACTGCATCGATGCCAACGCGCGTTAGCATAATTTAACAGTGGTACTACACAAAGCCTTTATTTGAGATCATTTCCCCTCTTTATGAATATTTTTAGTACTGGTTGTGACAAACCATAAAATAGGTCTTTTGTCACTTTCCAGGGGTTTTTTTGTTTTGGTTTGATTTAATCCTATTATCTCCTCTTCGGGTGCTTTCGGGATCTACGTTTGCGGAGAACCCCGGCCTGCCAATTCCGCTCTGCCAATTGTGTTCTGCCATAGGCTAGACCGGCTCTTTTTTTTCTAATATTGTTTAGTTTAGTGAATTAATTAATTGTTTATCTAATTTTGTAATTTAAATTTAAATTAATTATTTAATAAATCAGATATAGAAAGAACTTTTTTTATTATTTAACGCGCGTTAGCATCGCGACTGCATTGTTTCTGAAAGTCGCAGTGTGTAAACGATCTTAATCATATTTACCAAACAAGTTTATCACTTACACCGAGAGGAAAGATAAAGCATGAGAATTCATAAAAGTACACACTGGTTGATTCAAAATGAAACATCTTGAATGTCTGATTACTGATACACTAAGGCTTAAAGACTGATGGTCAATACTTACAGCTTCATCAAATGTCAAAAAACTAATCTCTGTTTGGGGATTTTTCCGCTCCAATACTGAATCAAAGAAAAATAACGGCGCAAGAAACTTATATTTAAGTAAGCTTGATATATTTTTTAGATTAGATTGGAGACCCTTCGACCAGAGACGCATCGTGGGACGTCCACCAACAAGATGGACAGACGACCTTATAAAGATCGCAGGATCAAACTGGATGCAGACCGCTAGTGTTCGGTCGCTGTGGAAAGCCCTGGGGGAGGCCTATATTTAGCAGTGGACGTCCTTTGGCTGAGATAAGATAAGAGTCTCTTACTCTAACTTATCCGAAACTTACTCTGTACTCTAAGTTGAAATATATCCAATCAAACTAAAGGATCATCTCGCTACGACTTTTTGTTTTCAAAAATCCGTGGACAAAAATACACTTACAATTTTTCTCACACGTGTTTGGAAACCTTTATAGGTCAACATACTTAAATATTATCAAATTCACATACATACACATTGAAAGAATTAAAGAAAGAAAAATAAAGAATGAAAGAGGTAATCCTCTTTTTTTGAAGTCGGGAATAAAACTATATACTTACCTGAAAAAGTTGCTACCAATAGAACATAAAAAATATTACGTCCGCCAGTGCTGATCATCGCTCGCTGTTTAAATAAATGTAAATAATGACTTAGCACGAATAGTAAATTAATAAAAAAATACGAATAAAAAAAGTCATCATATAGCATATTGGTGTAAGAAAGGCAAGGTATTTTTTTAAACCGCTCGCCACCGGTCGCTATGGAAAACCATTGGGGCCACCGATTAACAGCCTAGACTAGATCTTTATAAGTATCATCGATGATACTTATGGATAATAATACTTATACATATTGATAAGCATCATACATTTTCCTCCAGATCCAAGATTGATTGCTCGATCAAGCTTGATCCGAACTTGCCAATTTGTCTTATTTCTATCAAGGGCGTATTTATCTAAACAGCTTCAATGATCAGTCGTCCAATGGACTAGAATAGACGCCCGATATATGCATTGTGGTTGCGTTGTAGTAAACACAGTAATATGACATAACACAAACCTAGTAAGCAGTAAAAGGTCCGCATAGATCGACCGGCCTGAACGAGTAACTAAATTTCGTACGGTCGGTTAGCACGCAATTGATGCGTAACAGAGCGATAGTTTTGCACAAGCATGATGCCAAACAACATTTATATGCAACGCATACAAAGTTGCAGCGTGACTTTAGGATTTATTTATACAATAAACTGTTGTGATTTGTTTCGCACGTGTATTGTTAACCTGTATTCTAGGTGGCTAAAATGACAATGATTGTTTTGATATACTTACGGATCTTTCTCAAGCAAGCGTATGTTTCTGGAAACAAGGTAAGTTTAATCATTGTTTGCTTGAATAGGTAATATTCAGGCAAACAATAATTAAACTCGTCTTGATTAGCTTTGATTAATACTCACTGTTCTTATTACTGTTTCAACAGAACTAATTTCAAGAGTGATTGATACCCTCACGATTCTAGAGTAGGTACCTATTAATAAATAATATAACTAATCAATCATTTACTAAAACATGCAAATGAAAGAAGAGACATAGAGCAGATGTTAGCAATATGTTTCTATGCCACACACCGATACGATTTGTTAAATCTGTTAATATTGAGATAACTTTTACATTCCGTTTTTAGGGTTCCGTAGCCGAATGGCAAAAAACGGAACCCTTATAGTTTCGTCAAGTCCGCTTGTCTGTCTGTGTGTCTGTCTGTCCGTCTGTCTGTCTGTCTGTCTGTCTGTCTGTCTGCCTGCCTGCCTGTCTGTCTGTCTGTCTGTCTGTCTCTCCGTCCGTATGTCACAGCTATTTTATTCTGTAACTATAAGCATCACACTGTTGAAATTTAGTAGAAAGATGTATCCTGTTAACCGCTTTACGATTCTTATACAAAAAATAAAAAATAATGATATTTAAGGGGGGCTCTCATATATGAAACTAAAACTGAATTTTTTTTTTAAGTCAAACCTATGCGTGTGGGATGTCTATAGATAGGTCTTTCATGACATGGAGGTTCCTTAAACCATTTTCTTTTAAAGTCGAACGTTTCACAGCTAGACGGTTCCAAAGTGGTAAAATGGGCGTCCCCCCATCTAATTTCTAAACTAAGCAAGTGTAAATTTTGAAAAAAATATATGATGTGGATTTTAATAAATACTTTCAACGAAAATTAGTTCAGATGGGATCGAACGAGTAGTTTTTGAGATATAGCACATTTTCAACAACCGCAAACATAACTTTGTACTTCATACAAACACTATGAAAAACAAAGTTATATTTGTAGTTAACAAAATATTGTGGTATTTTACTAAGTAGAAGTAAATGGATTCCCTAATTCAGTTAAAGTTGGCACGGAACCCTCAGTGCGCGAGTCCGAATCGCACTTGGCCGGTTTTTTATAACTAATATCACGTGTCTTACCTACTGTTCGAATTTATATAAGTGTGACAAAATTTTTGTAGCGTAATACAAGGCCTTATGTGTCACTAGCGGTCCCCCGCGACTTCGTCCGCGCGTTTTGAGTTTTCTCCCTCCCCTCCCGTCGCTGCGTGATGTTTTATATTTTAAAGCCTTTCTCAATACATAAGCTATCTAACACAAAAATATTTTTTCAAATCGGTTCAGCAGTTCCTGAGATAAGCGCGTTCAAACCAACAAACTCTTCAGCTTTATAATACAATTAGCGCAAGCGCACGTTGTACTTAAGCTGCGAACATTATTTTGGTGCGGAGTTATGTTAAAACTGTGATAGCTCCTAAGATATTTATTGGAATGAAATGATATAAAGGGCAACTTTGTTCTAAATGAAATGCTCGTGATGATGAATGTATTTATTTTGATAAGAATAAATACCTGTGTGTATAATGCACCTCTAAAAATGATGCATTATTTTTTTACAAATTTATTAACATAAAAAGGTTGTAGTAAGTCAACCATAAAAGATAGACTTATGCTGTCGCGGACTTTATTATAGAACTCCTAATGCTGAACAATCTTGTCATACATGATTTTTGTGTAACTTTAGCGGTTTCCGCAGCGTACGCAGCGGAAGCTCTCAAAAGAAATATCTTTCTCCCGTTTTCGCAACATTTTTAACCGACTTCAAAAAAGGAGGAGGTTATCAATTCGACTGTATGTTTTTTTTTTATCATTTTTTTTTTGTATGTATGTTACCTCATATCTCAGTCGTTTGTCGACCGAATCGAAAAATTTTTTCGCCTACTTAGAGGGTGTACCTTCTAGTTGGTCCCATTTTTTCCTTTTTGGGATCTGATGATGGGATCTTGGTGTAATCGAGGGAAACCCTCAAATTTTAAAGGCACGTATAGTGTTTCTTTACTAGAATCTTAATGTTGACGTGTTGTTACGTCTGATAGTCAATATCTTGTGGGGCTGAGCTGATGGTGGAACTCTTTAACGCTTAGCTCCTTAACTTATGAAAGGTAATTCGTAGCTTTTTAAAAAATAGAATCATAAGGTGCAACTCCCCCTCCCCCCTCTTATGTAATCACTAAAAATGAAGAAATAAAATAAACTTTAAAAAAAAGTAAAAACCGACTTCAAAACCAAAATGCACTAAAAAGTCTTAAATAAACTCTTTGAAAGGAAAGGAAAGGAATCCGTTGTAGGCAAACAATTTCTTTTTGGAGTCGGTGCCATCACTTTGACCATCAAGCATCAACTATCACAGCACCGACTCCAAAAAGAAATTGTTTGCCTACAACGGATTCCTTTCCTTTCCTTTCAAAGAGTTTATTTAAGACTTTTCAGTGCATTTTGGTTTTGAAGTCGGTTTTTACTTTTTTTTAAAGTTTATTTTTTCATTGCTGCTGTGGTCTTGTGAGTCGTATCTTTATGTTATATAGCTTAAAGCCTTTCTTGATAAATGGACTATCCAACATAAAAATATTTTTTCAAATCGGGCCAGTAGTTTCTGAGATTAGCGCGTTCAAACAAACAAACAAACAAACAAACTCTTCAGCTTTATAATATTAGTATAGATTTGAATAAATTAATCATCCTTATTAATAAGTAGTAGTAACCCAATAAATGAGACTTAATATTTTTAAAGTTTGTCCTACCACTATACAGAATGTTGTTTTGGTCAGTGACATCCAATCCAGGGATCATAATATGAGTTATACTTATATAAAAAATCTCATTTAATTATATGCAAGTTTAATAAAAGAAAACCTCTTTAGAACATTCTAAAAGTGGCAAAACGAATGGGGGAACTCGCACCCTCGCGCGTAGCTAGGGCGTATCTACAAAATAATACACCGTATCTAATAAGCTATGAAGAGGGTTTTGACGCGATCGCTGTATCGCATTAATAAATTGATTTAGTAGGTTTTTTCCATTAAAAAAAATGCGTCAGTAGTCGTAGTCGTTTATACAGCCACACCTAAATGACCTACCACACATACATTTACACAAGTCGACTTACACCGAAGCACCAATGACTACCTTTTTTACTCTTCCTAGAATTCCCTCGAGCAAGTGGATAAAGCAGGAACCGATGCTCCTAGTTTTAATAAAGCGAAGAGGCCCTCAATAGAAAAGCGCCTTCTTTATCTCTGGTTAGGATCTATCATTTTCCTTTTAATTTGATTGAAATAATAAGGTCCGATTTTCCTGCAGAGCCACAGTGAAATGTAATCGGTAGAGTCAGATGGAAAAAAAATGTTATAGTATTTTGCCAAAAAGCCTGCCTATATACTAAGCGATGTTCTATTTTCTATATAATATTTGATTAATGACTTAAAACTAAAATAGTGAACCAACTTATTGTACGGACAACAGCACGTCAAGGTAAACACTGCGGTATCTTATGCAGTTGTATTAAGGGCTAGTTTGCAACAAAAGTGGGTAACCTGATATGCTGGCCACTGTACCTAACATTTCAAACGGCGTGTTGACTTAACCTACACCTACTATGTGTGTCTACGTTGCAGATCTACTTTATATTTCATTTTACTTTCTCTCCTCAGCTGTGTCCTACAATTCCATAGACCGTCATTGTGTGAGATAAAATGGATACCAACGCCACGATTTCTGTATGATGGATTTCTTCAGCACTCAATTCTTCTGCTTATAAATATACCACTATTTTTCTTTGTCGACAGATTTTCTTATGTATTATTTGAAAGTAGCTTACGGAAATTGTACCTTGCCCAAAGTGGCACAAAAAAGGCTTATCGTTTACAGTGAAAAAAGGACTTTGGAAAAATAAACATGCTTATTATCGGCGTACTGCGCTTTTTCTTCAAAAATAACTGAAAATCGTGAACGTCAAAATATAGATAAATCTGACCTTTCTTTTGACCCTCTTACATAAACCTACATGATAAGACATAGGTTTGAAACTGAATCATTAACTATTATCGTACGGTGATCAAATAATTAACTATCTTTCTCTTGATACGTCAGACTAATCTATTACAACGCGGGTGATGAATGCCGAGACAATATACAAGTGTGGCCTGTAATAGCAGCCAAAAATTGAATAAAGGCCCCTTAAGTAACCAGTAACCAATTCTAAATGGTTTCAATTTATTATAATAAAAAAAATCTAATAAAATTAATAAAACTAACGTGTCCAGTCTTAGAACGGACGTCAGTTACTGCATTGAAAACGAGTAAGCGATTTTGCTATGACACATTGTTAAAGGAAATTTACTTTGGATTACTATATCTCTGAGTTAAAGTCTTTTTGGGCACTATGACCATATCTAGGTAACTACTTTTACTCTGTAGAATCGTAGACATTTTTTTTTCACTCCAATTACTGGCCATACCCTGTATGTAGAGTTACGGCACCAGTAGTAGACAAAAAGCTTTTACTTTTAGACGATTTCAGAAGAAAATTACTGTTTATTTTAACGTTGTCATATATAATGACAACCATCTTAACCCCTTGCCCCCGGGCCCGGCCGCTGCTCGCATATCGTCCGAGTCGCAAGCGCAACAGAGGCCTTCACGCGCTACGAGAGGTTAAAAAACAATACGTACGTTACCTATTTACCTTGAATTACACCATTATAACAACCGTTACATAGATAATTATAAGGTAAAATTAATAAAGTGCAACCAAGTCTTAAATCTTAGCAGGAACAATGTGCTCTATGAATATGTATTTTTTGAGTTGAACCAACAGAACAGTATGTAAAGAATACATTATAATGACACGAATTCAAATAATTCATCACCACGTGTACATTTAGAACAAACTATTTAAGACTGACGAGATTATATTACGATTCGACCAGAGTCATTTTGGTTAGACTAAATGTAGAACCATTACATGTTAGTAGGTCAATCGCAGTTATGAAACGCAAAACGAACCCCATGACGTGAAATACTATTTTCAAAACACAAAAAGTTTTTTTTTTAGTAACCATGTTTTATTCTCAACGCCATGTGGATAAAGAAATAAAAAAACATGACGTCCACGGAAAAACATATCGTACTTCTATAGACTCAAAAACATCTTGGGGCAAACAGAGGCAATATGCATCTTTCCTCTAAAATGACGGTCACACACATCATAAACTAATTATACCTTGACTTTGACAGTGAAACCACATAAATACAGTATGATGGACGTTGGCGCGTTTATGAGTTGGTGAATAAACAATTAAGCATGCTTCTTTGTCCCATACGAGTAGGTATCTAGTCAGTGCAACAATATTTGCTTTCTGACGTTATTTACTTGTTTTTGTCTAAGTTTTGCGTTGTAAAGGCAATTGTTTTGCACGTTTTGTTTTTGAGATCATTCAGTAAGAAGAATTGGTCTTGAGTTTTCTGTAAAAACACCTGTTTTGTTTCTTTTTCGTACTGAAAAACTCATCTTGATCTAATGATTCCACCAAAAAAAGTTACGTAGATTTTGATAAAACTTTTTGATATTATTACTATAAGCCACTAATAATGGATATACAACTTATTAGCTGTGCAGTCGAGACTGGTCATCAAAATCAGATAAGTTTATATTATCAAATTGAAAGGAAGGTCAATGCCAACTAACAAAAGGGTTGTCAAATAACTGCTTTCTCATATTAATCTTAAATATTTCTTGTCTAATATTATCTTGCAAATACTTTGACATTACAGTCTTCCGTGAGCTTGAGACGGAAAGTTTTTATGAACATAACTTTAATTTATTTAATTTCATTTAAGTATTTGTTTTTCATGGTTAAAAACTGCACAAATATTTTTTATGTATTAATATCTCGTTTCCCAATTTGTTGCTTGATTAATGACATTTGCATATTGCATTTAAAGTAAATGTTGATTATTATCTAGATTTATGTAAATCAGCACTGCATGTTTCAAGAACTAACAAAGTATTTTTTTAACAGTCAACCTACTTTGTAAATGTTTAGGCTTCCTGTATGATTCTAAAAGTTTTAACGCTTTCAGAATATAATGTGAATATCCATTACCCCGACATTAATTTTTCACAGCTATAGTGTAAACGCGTACTTATTTTTTTGTAAGGTAACTTTAATTCATAATAATAAAACTTGACCTGGGCTGCAGCCAGGGGAATACCTAGTATCTCATCAAAACTATGTTGTTGTGAATGTGATTTTCTCAAAAATCACAAAAATAGATCCATATGGATAATGATGCACGTGTCAATCAATTGATGCTAATTTTCTGGAGTACCCATACTTAGTCACTCTATTCACATCTCAAATCACTACTTGCAACGCGAATGCATTGTTGAATCCCTAGGTTTAAGTAACGGGATAATCACACCTCTACTGTTGTTAATAAATGCAGGTAATGACAAATTTACTTCAACGCTCTTCTAATAAGCAGATGATAAGTCAGTGTATGACTGTCTCACTTCATTTTTTTAAAGTTGCTTTAAAGAAAGACTTTTTGATAAACGTATTAAAATGCTAAATGTAATCGGAATCATTCGCATATTCCAACCTTTCAATGAATGATATCATATTACTCCGCCGCCTAGGTATCTCACAAGATCCGCAGAAATGGAGCAATCTCTATCTCATAAATATGGAGTTCCATTAGTCCAGGGACGTTCACTTTCCTAAATTATCGCATTAAAGGAAATATACAGTTAAGAAATAATAACAGAGAACGACCATCAACTTTTAAATGAAATTCTCTCTGTACCGCACAAAGTATTGTAATTTATTGTAATTATAATCCAATTAAAAACTGTTTTAAGTATACTCAGGGAATTGAGCTTACATTTTCGCAGTGCGGCGACGGTAAATCAGTAGATAAACAGAACACTACAACCACGCACAGTCACAAACACTTCAATTTGAATATGACACTCGACATCGTAATTTTGTCACTCGCGGGTACGACCGACACAGATAACAAATGCTAACGCGACGGCAAACGCCGGGGTACTGAGAGTGAAGTAGCTACGAACGCGCTACGAGTTACGAAGGGCCGAGCGAAGGCTTTCCGTAGACGGCATATCGCAAAAATTATAGCCGTTTTCAGATTTTGGGCCGCTGAACCAATGCCTTTTCTTGGTACCTAAGCATGAATGTTTCTTTTACAGTTTTTTTATTTAAAATCAAGCCGGTATCCCTCCGACACGCGCAGTGTAGGACGTTCACAAGTTCATCAGAAAGGGTATATAGTATTGTAGAGTTCGCGGGATGAAGCTGGATTCAGTATACAAGTATACTCTCTTATTTCCTTATTGTTTGTCATTATTATATTGACATAATTTATGACGGATGCCTGACTCTGATAAAATAAATTTGACAAATGCTGATAATAATATCGTATGCCGTTCATGGTGCATCATAATTATACAATATTATGATATACAGTGTGAGTCTACATGAAGTGCACAGATTAAAATATGGCATTCTATGATTATTTTTTTTGATGGAAAATATTTTTTTTAAATCTAAAGAAATACAAAATAATGATTAAAAATAAATTTTTGTTCAAAAATATATTTAATATCTCTGCTGTGTGCAGTTTTTTCATGGATTAATTAATATAATTTTATGAGGTCTGATCATCACCGATAATAATTAAGTTATTTTTTTTTGTTACAAATTATTAAGTAAACGAAGGTCACAGTCCGCAACAAATACTTTAAAAAAACCATTATAAATTATGATACTTTTTTTAGATGTTTCAATATATTTTCCGTCATTAAATTAATACACACACACAATAAATTAAAATTAAAAATTATTTTTCGCATTTAAAAAGGAAACTTCTACTTATACAAAGTTTAGTCATTCCTATCATCGACTATGCTGATTCGTGCTGTACTAACCTCACTGATACCTTCATTGATAAACTTGAACGTCTCCTAAATAGTTGTATTAGATTCATCTTCGGCCTCCGTAGATACGACTATGTCTCCAGTTACAGAGCACAACTGAATTGGCTTACCATCCGTCAACGTAGAGACTCTCGAGTTCTTTGCATTCTACACACTATTCTGTATAACCCCTCTGCCCCTCCTTACCTTCGAAATATGTTCCCATTTTTAAGTCTATCTCATGATCGTTCTCTCCGTTCCTCCGACAACCTTAGGCTAGGTACGCAAGCTCACCGCTCCTCGTACGTTTCTAAGTCATTTACAGTGACAGCTACATGACTCTGGAACTCTTTTCCCCTAGATATAAAGAAGACTGATTCGAGGTTATCCTTCAAGAATGAAGTTCGCACATTTCTGAAAGAGTGAAGAATTGCATAGTAATATTATTATTATATGTATGTATTATTGCTTTATTTATGCTTAAGTACATATTATTATATATGTTTATAGTTAAAGTTAATATTTTAAAGTAGGTTTATCTATTTAAATAATATATTATAATATGTATATTTATTATTATAGGATAATAGGATTATTGTTACTATGTTTCTTCTTTCTTAAGAAGCTTTTCATTGCACCCGTTGACATCTTTCTGCATGACCTAAAGGTTTGACTGGCAGAGAATGCTTTTAGCATTAAGTCCACCTTTGTACACTAAATTTGTGCAAGAAAGTCTTTAAATGAATAAAATAAATAATACTAAGTATAAAATGCCATATTTTATTAAGTGCACTTAATGAAGACTCACACTGTAAAGTCAACTTTATAATAACTTATATGACGAAGATATCAATTTCAATTACATAGGTCATCTTGGTAAGAAAGATGTAAGTATGGCAGTGGGATCCTAAGGTTAGATTTTTATTCAGCTATTTAATTTTCGGAACTTTTATTTCTCAGGTTCATCCCCGTTCATGGAACACAATTGCTAATTCAAACATTGAACATTTTGAAAAGCTTTATAATTTCAACAAAACCTCCTACCTAATTTATGTATTTTCATCGAGGACTACGTGGAAAACGCCTGCTGAATCAATATGCGAGTAGAGAAAATAAATTAATCATAACAATCCGTTTTACCTCTCGTATTTCGATATGAACATAACATCTAACAGGCTTTTCATAAGCATCTGCTCAATTTTCAGTTTAATTAAACCATATCTGCTTATCCTACTATTAATGAAGTCCTTAACAAAAATAGGAGCGCGTCGAAGCCTATAGCGGACAAAAGGAAATGTTTTCTCACACGATTTCTGTTCTCGCTCTTTTATTGTTATTTCGATCGCGATTAGATCTCCCTTTGTTCAGTTCCTTTTTTAAACTTCTGTCAATTTTTATCGGTGGGCCTTGATAAATGCATTAATCTGGGGGTGGGTTTTAAATTATTTGTCGATCGATCACCTTAAGGTCGCTTAATCATGCTAAATCTCACGTAAGTTAGCTTTGAGCTGGGGAGCTAAAAATCACAATATCCTGTCATCTTCTGTAAGGGTTACATATTACATAAGTTAGTCAATTATCAAATATTATAGCGTACCTATGTTTTAGAGTTTAGGGGTCACTAGATAGCAATATTGTATTCATCTTTCCTGATAGAAAATTGAACTTTCATGGGTGGAAAATTGCTTTTTCATCTCTAGGGTGAAAAGTAATTTAGTTTTAATTGCTACGATAGAAATGGAGTAAAAGATAATTGAGCCACGTCAAATTGATATAAAAGAGCTTTCCATATGTTTTTGCTTAGCTAAACAATAAAATTTTGATTTAAAAATAAGTAATTGTTCTAATTTTTAACAATTACAAAATCAACAATTTTAATATTCGGGTACCCACCATTTTTAGTTTTGTCGATTATTGCACAGATTAGTTACCAGGCGGAGGCAACACGCCGGGATGGTTGAGTTCATTATTAAGTCTTCTAACTCACTCCCACTTTAAGCTGTCACTCATCACTTATAGCGCTATCGTAAGACAAAATTGAATCTGCAATTTGACATAACCTGTGGTAGTTTGTGTTCTTCCACTATTATGAATGTCTGTAAGAAAAACAAGGATTTAACTTATTTGTTATCGTACGCGTTTCATGAACTCTGTTTTCTTCCGTGCCGTTACTAATCCTTCTAATCGTGTTATATATGTATAACAATAGTTAATAAACTGTCAGTGTTACATCTTAACTTACTTTATCATAACATAAATAAATAAATAATAAATATTGGATACCAATCACATACATTGCTCTGATTCCAAAGTAAGTAGCTAATGCACTTGTGTTATGGAAATCATACACAACGGTGGTATCACAACACCCAGACCCGAGACAATATAGAAGAATTTCAATATTGACCCGACCGGGAATTGAACGCGGGACCTCGGAGCGGCAACGCCTTGATGAAACCAGCGTGCTTAGCCACTACACCATGGAGGTCGTCATCTACAAAAAGTTTTTTTCCTCACTGTCGAAATGAATGTTTTAATGATAAAAAAAGTATGTTTAACTCGAGTGAAAGCATTAATTTCACTCTCGAACTATTAGCGGAAATGGTTCTCTTTCTTTCCATATATAACAATCCACTATTTCTTCTTTGCCTTTTTATGTAGATTGCACTGAGTCCGCGTGGTGGTGTATGGCTCGTTGTACTTCAGGTGAGGTTTCAGTAGTGGGTTGTTTATAGAATAATACTACTAAATTTAGTTACGCGTTGAATCTTCTTCTAAGGCCTGACTTTTCCAATGTCAGATAAGGAATATTCGTCGAATAAAATACAATACGCTTAATTCGATAACATCACCTATTTGACAGCAATCATTTATGTAAATGTCATTTTAAAATCGGTCGTTTTATACTTAATCATTTTATTTGACGTTCTTTTTCTTAATCTTATTCTTATCTGACGTTGGAAATCTTTCGACAATAGAACTTTTTTCGTGTGGTGATTCTAGCCCAAAGCTCCAAGCCAACCTCACCTTCACGCGGTGCGTCCTGTTTCAAGGGACGTAAGGGAGCTTAACCAAGACCCAAAGCTCCAAGCCAACCTCACCTTCACGCGGTGCGTCCTGTTTCAACAGACGAGGCTCTGGCGACCGACCGATGGCGGGATAACCATCCAACAAAAGGCGCAGTAAAATGTTGAGCTGTGATGGGCAGCAGCGTCACACTTAAAAGATACTGCGCCTCTGCGCTCGCCAACCCGCCTGCCAAGCGTGACGAGTATTGGCAATATCCCGTCATATGTTAGTACACAAAAAAACCAGGCCCCCAGTCTCCGGCAGCCCCGCTATTCCTGATTCCGGTAGCGGTCACGGTAACGGTGGGGCAGGGGGTGCTAAGAATCCCCGGAGGCGATCTCGCTACCACCCCCAACGACAACTGGCCCTGGTAACTTATAACGCGTGCACACTGAGGACAGACGAGAAGTTGCTCGAGCTGGAGGAAGAATTGAGCAGGTTACACTGGGACATAGTGGGTTTATCAGAAGTCCGCAGAGAGGGCGAGGACACGATAACTCTGAAGTCCGGCAATCTGCTCTTCTACCGGGAGGGTGACCAAAAGTCCCAAGGTGGTGTTGGGTTTCTTGTCCACAGGTCCCTCGTAAACAACATCGTAACCATCGAGAGTGTGTCGAACAGGGTGATATACCTTATACTCAGAATATCTAAGAGGTATTCGCTGAAGGTCATACAGGTATATGCACCGACCTCGAAACACCCGGATGAAGAGGTGGAGGAAATGTATGAGGACGTAAGTAGAGCCATACACACTTCCAAAACCTATTTCACTGTTGTTATGGGGGACTTCAACGCAAAACTCGGCAAGCGAGGCGAGGATGAGCTGAAAGTGGGACCTTTTGGATATGGTCAAAGGAACGCCAGGGGAAATAGGCTGGCCGACTTTCTGGACAAGGAAGGACTCTTTGCGATGAACTCTTTCTTCCAGAAGCCGCCTCAAAGGAAATGGACCTGGCTGAGTCCGGATGGCAAGGCGAGAAATGAGATAGACTTCATCATGACCACCAAGAGACGGTTATTCAATGATGTATCCGTGATCAACAGTGTAAAAACCGGTAGTGATCACCGTATAGTTCGAGGCATATTGAATATAAATGTCAAATTTGAAAGGTCCCGCTTGATGAAGTCCACGCTCCGACCTACTCGTGCCCATATCCAAAATCCCGAGAGCTTTCAACTCGAGTTGTCAAACCGCTTTGATTGCCTAGAGAATTGCGTATCAGTGGACGAAATAAACAACGGGTTTGTGGCAACTGTCCTAACGGTCGGATCTAAGTTTTTTTGACCTGGCCGTAAAAATAGACCTCAAAAACTCTCGGTCCACACTCTCGACCTTATGGCAGAACGTCGATCTATGGCACTGCAGACCTCCGTTAATGCTCAAACTTACAGGCAGCTTAATAGACGAATATTAAAGTCTCTGCGACATGATATTCGTTCCTTTAACACGAATAGTGTTAAAGAAACAATAGAGCGGAACCAAGGCTCCAAAGTGTTTGCAAGGGACATGTCTATTGGGCAAAGCCTGTTGACGAAGCTTAAGACGGAGGACGGCAGTGTAGCGTCGACGAAAGCAGAGGTTTTGAGGGAGATCGAAAGGTTCTATGGGCAGTTGTACACCTCAGTTGCCAAACCCGTTGATAGCTCGGTCAGAGACCCACGAGCTATCCTGACCCGACACTACACTGAAGACATCCCGGACATCAGTCTCTACGAGATTAGGATGGCCCTTTAACAGCTCAAAAACAATAAGGCACCTGGCGAGGACGGAATCACAGCAGAGCTCCTGAAAGCGGGTGGAACACCGGTACTTAAAGTCCTTCAGAGACTCTTTAATTCCGTTCTGCTAGAGGGCATCACGCCTGAGGCATGGAACAGGAGTGTGGTGGTGTTGTTCTTCAAAAAAGGAGACAAAATTTTATTAAAGAACTATAGACCCATCTCACTCCTGAGCCATGTCTACAAGCTGTTCTCAAGGGTCATCACGAATCGTCTCGCACGTAGGTTTGATGACTTCCAGCCTCCCGAACAAGCCGGATTCCGAAAAGGCTATAGTACCATAGACCACATTCATACGCTAAGGCAAATTATACAGAAGTCCGAGGAGTATAATATGCCTCTATGCTTAGCTTTTGTGGACTATGAGAAGGCCTTTGATTCGATCGAAACTTGGGCGGTGCTTCGGTCTCATCTGCGGTGTCACATAGACTATAGGTATATAGAGGTGTTAAAGTGTCTATATAACAATGCCACCATGTTGGACCGAGTACAGGAACAGATGACGAGGGCGATTCCATTGCAAAAAGGTGTAATACAGGGCGATTTAATATCTCCGAAACTGTTTACAACGGCATTGGAAGACGCCTTCAAGCTCCTGGAATGGGAAGGATTCGGCATCTCCGTCAATGGCGAATACATAACACACCTTCGGTTTGCCGATGACATAGTCGTTGTGGCAAAGACGCTGGATGATCTAGGCACTATGCTCGAAGACCTCGACCGAGTATCCCAACAAGTGGGTCTTAAAATGAACATGGATAAGACGAAAATTATGTCGAGTTCCCTTGTTGTACCCACTCCAGTATCCATTGGGAATTCAACTCTCGAAGTTGTCGACGAGTACGTCTACCTGGGACAAGTGATCCAATTGGGTAGGTCCAACTTTGAGAAAGAGGTCAATCGACGAATCCAACTCGGCTGGGGAGCGTTCGGGAAACTGCGCAAGAGCGTCTTCTCGTCTCCATTACCTCAGTGTCTGAAGACGAAAGTCTTCAATCAGTGTGTGTTACCAGTGATGACATACGGATCTGAAACGTGGTCTCTAACTATGGGCCTCATAAAGAAGCTCAAAATTACACAACGAGCGATGGAGCGGGCAATGCTCGGTGTTTCTCTACGAGATCGAATCAGAAACGAAGAGATACGTAGAAGAACCAAGGTAACGGACATAGCCTTGAGAATCAGTAAGCTTAAGTGGCAGTGGGCAGGGCACATATCGCGAAGAACTGATGGCCGTTGGGGCAGGAAAGTTCTGGATTGGAGACCCTTCGACCAAAGACGCAGCGTGGGACGACGTCCACCAACAAGATGGGCAGACGACCTTAAAAAGATCGCAGGATCAAACTGGATGCAGACCGCTAGTGATCGGTCGCTGTGGAAAGCCGTGGGGGAGGCCTATGTTCAGTAGTGGACGTCCTTTGGCTGATTATGATGATGATGATGATGATGATTCTAGCGGCAATATAACTTTTTTCGTGTGGTAATTCGATTTCGAGTTAAACCGTTTACCTAAAAAATCAAGTAAAATATCTACACGTAAAAAAAACTATCGCACGAACAAAATCTAAATACATAGAAATCGTGACTCGTGTTCTGAGAAATCAAAATTATTTTTTTCGCTATTATTATTATTATCGCATTAGAGCGCTCGTTGAGCCTGCTTCATTCCACACGAAGACTCTATTTATAAATAGGAAACTGAGCCGGTAAATGACTGAGATCCTGCGCATACGCAATTATTGGTGTCATATTGAAAAAAAGAACACACTTTACACGGATAGTGTAAAGGATTTTTCGTAAGAAAACTGATTTACAGCCCCCTACGACTTCGTCTGCGCGTTTTGAGTTTACCCCTACCCCAGGGTAAATCATAGTAATAGTACCTGAGATTAGCGCGGTTAAACAAGTTCAGTTTTATAGTATTAATTTCAATATAAACAGATATTTCCTCTGTTACGTGTTAAAAAATAAAGTGCATTTTATTTGGCTTCATAGATATATTTAAAAATCATACCGGGCTTTTAAAGTCCATTTGTAAATTTCACTGGCAAAATCAAAATGCATAGGAATCGTGACCCTGCAATCAAAAACGATTTTTCTTTGACAAATAAAATACGATCGGTGAACTTTTTACGTATACGAACTGCAGAATCCAACCCCAGGGGGCCAATTCTCGTAAAGTTGTACTTTTTCCGTGTGGTAATTCGTATACGAAGTTCACAATTCTATTGTAAAAGTTCGAGTGATACAAAAAACCGTTATTCTCATGCACCGATATAACATTTCACGTTCGAATTTCATTACAACGTTCCATTGCAGAGAGCGTACGGGCGTTTTTAAAAACGCCGAAATAAAGTATATTTAAGTCCATCTAAAAAAATATTTTTGGTGAAATTAGACCATAAATCTATTTTTTTGATTAATTTGATGTACATATTCACAAAACTATACATATTGTCAAAATATATAATAACGGTAGATCAATTATTAAAATTTCATTATTCATGCATAGCATGAAATGAAACGCAGCGACGCGCCATATTACCTTACTCTATGGCCCTAAGTGACAATTTGTGTGTGTGTGTGTGTCGAAATTGTTGCAAATATCGATTTTTCAGTGACTGTTATGAAAAAATATTTGTTTTCTCAACTTTTGCCTAAAATAAGAATAAGTAAAAATTACGATGCTAAATACAAACAAAAACTAGATATTTTCTAAGGTTTGTATGACGCTGTTTGTTTAATAATATGCTTTTTTTTATTTACTTAATTACAAGAAAGAGAATACAATATAAAATAATATAATTCTTTAGTAGTAATAGGTTCTGTAAAATAACATCACAGATATTAGTGCACCTTTTAATGTGGA
Source organism: Pyrausta purpuralis (assembly GCA_963924145.1). Classification (NCBI taxonomy): domain Eukaryota; kingdom Metazoa; phylum Arthropoda; class Insecta; order Lepidoptera; family Crambidae; genus Pyrausta; species Pyrausta purpuralis. The sequence continues at coordinate 24,066,298 of OZ001646.1, forward strand.
GCCTGGATAAAGTTTTTAATATCCTTTGTTGATAAGTAGTGTTCTTACAAAACAAACTATTTTTATTTACAGATAGTGTGGATTATGTTGTAGCAGAGAGAAAATTTAATTGCAAATCTGATGCGATAAAAGACTGGTTAAAATACATGTAAATACTTGAATACCTTAATTCTCTGGTATCTAGGTAAAGTACCTAATTAACTAGACACATAATGATAGTTTTATCGTCATAATTTATAAATCAAACCATCTGATTTTGTATTTATACCCTAAATCTATGCGTGTTATAGTATTGCCTATAGTTACTTCATTATAAACAAAAAGTACATTAGCAATCTGTTCTTCTATGAGTGCTTGAATGTGTTCAAACATAGTTTATGGATTCCACCTACAAGTATCTACAATAATCCCAGAAAAGAGATACTGAGCTAAAAAAAATTGATGGTGTTCAAGATTTTTTTTTTTGTGTGTGTGTAGTAGGTAACTTTTTGTGATATTTAAGTTGGTTATTGTTTTTTTCAGAAGCGAGCACTATAACAAATTATAATAATCAAAAATGAAGGAGCACCAAAATGAAGGGATTTTAAATACTCTTGGGAACACAACTGCATGCATTCACAACAAAATAAATGATTTGTTAGAAATGTAAGCGCATTGGATTAAAGGATGGAAACTTTCCTGATTAATATGACCAATGACTTTAAATAGTTTTTTTTTTTAATAATAACATTATTGCTTCTTCAATATTTTGTGTTTTGACTGATGTATGAAGAAAATAAAACCTTTTGCTAAATTGGTATTTTTTCTTTGTATGAAATTTATTTATGTATTTTGTTTAATCTTCCCTAGTCATAGACATTAGGAAATTTGAATTCAGGATTGTTTTCAATACATAGGGACAATCCATGATCATGAGCTTGAAACAGAGTCAAAATATAAAACCAGGGTCTGAGAATGAAGCTAAAGGTGACCAAAGGTACTCCGTAATAAAACAACAAAACCAAATCAAGTTGGGCTCAAGATTCGACTTGTCAAGTACGTTGTCTCTAGATAGTATCCAAGGTTGGATAGCTTTTAACATAATATTAAGTCCTATCGAGGTCACCGCTGCCTAACCACCTTGAGAGCTGAAATCGCTTGCACCTTGTGTCGACTTTTGTTTGAACCGACGCCTGTTTTGTGTCTTGTGTGCAAGCGATTTTCCTTTAAAAGTGGTAAGTCGGGAGTGACCACGGCCTAGGCATGCCGGACAAACGGACATCCTGTTTTTTGTAAGTCACTTCATATACTCGAAACTTCTCTAAATCGTAGAAGTACTCTTCTGAAAACCGGATCAAAATCAGTTTAGCCAAACATGATGTAATAGAGGGCAAATAAATCATTATATATTGGACACACAGAAAACCTTCTTACTTGAAGTCGGCTAAAAAACATTCAAAGTCAATGTAATTTTTTTCAATTTTAGGTTAGGTTATCATTTTGCCCGATTAGAACCTCAATAGTTCGTATACAAATTTCGAAATCTATTGGTCTCCAGCAATAGAAATGTTCGTGTGACGTTCCATCGAATTAGTTCGACTGTGAAGGTCTGAGAATACACAAGCCTTGTTTCCTTCGAAAAAAATTCGAGTGGTGAACTTTTTTACGTGTGTGAACTTTTTCGATCATGCGAGAATCGGCCTCCTGAATAAATTAGGTGTTAATATGCAAAGTTTTAAAAATAGATGCGGTATGTCTCGTGAATTTCTCTGGTGACCTTTGCATAATGTAAGAAATAGATAGATCGACTTTGGCCACAATCCAACTACTTTTGAAGAACATTTGCACATTAGAATCTAAATGCACATTACAATCACTAAATACTAACAAGATATCGATTTGTACAGTTATATTCTCTTACAAACAAATAAAGTAGAAAGTCTGTTTTTCTTTGTTTGATAAATAGCTATTGTAAGCAACCTTGACATTCCTTTTTAAGCAACTTTAAAACGGAGGAGATCATCAATTCGATTGTATGATGTTTTTTTTTTTGTATTTATGTTACCTCATGTATCACAGTCTTTTTTAGACCGAGTCAAAAAAAATTGCTTATCTTAAGGTTATGTGTTCTAGTAAGTCCCATTGCTGCCAAGTCGGATCTGATGATAAGATATTCTTGGTGTAATCGAGGGATACCCTCAAATCTTAAAGGCACGTATACTACAATATACCTACAACTAATACATTGTTATTTAACACTTTAGTTGACAGTGAATGCTATAGCATCCCATAACAATAAAAATTATATTGTGTCTGGATTACGTCCGCAAAAGTGTTAATATAATGTAATTCACATAATTAAACTTTGCTAAATGTACAGTCTCTTACAGGCGAACACAGCATGCACAAAAAAAAGTCACTTATACATTAAATAAAAAGGAAAAAGTCGTTTACAAAAAAAAGTTCCAGAAATCTAAAACTAAGACAATTCAAATAAACTTTTGCGAAATTTACAAAGAGACTACTGTTTACAAGTATCTTAATGTTGACATGTTTTTGCGTTTGAAAGGCGTCATTGTGTGGATCTGAGCTGATAGTGGAACTATTTAACGTTTATGAATTCAACGACAGAACTTATGCATCTAGGTACTGAAGCAGCTTATTGAGGCACAAAGTCAAGGGGGCTCCTATAAATCACTTATCAAATACTTAACAAAAATAGTAAAACCGGTTTAAAAAAAATGCACTAAAAATATTTAAATTAACTTACGACTCCTTATAAGAAAGGACCCTATTTTAGCAAACAATTTCTTATTCGAGTACGTGCCATGGCTTTGGCGATGCCCCTGCACCGTCCATCATGGCACCGACTCCATGAAGCAATTGTTTGGCTTAAATGGAGTCCTTTTTAAGGTTCCGTAGCCGAATGGCAAACAAAGGAACTCTTTTAGTTTCGTCAAGTCTGTCTGTCCGTCCGTATGACACAGCCGCTTTATTCTGAAACTATGAGAATTACACTGATGAAACTTGGAGGAAGGTGAATCCATGTTATCTATGTTAATCCATGTGAACTATGCATGTGGGGTGTCTATGAATAGGTCTATTAAAATGACATTAAAGTTTGTAGAACCCTTTTATCTGAAAGTCAAACGTTTGTAAGATAGACGCTTCCAAAGTGGTAAAATGGGCGTTCCCCCACTTATAACTTTGTAACTAAAGTAAAAAAAAAACAATGTAGATCTTTACACTAACTTCTGGTTTAAACGGTCGAACTAGTAATTTTTGAGATATAGCACATTTTCCACAACCGCAAACATAACTTTGTCCTTCATACAAATACTATGAAAACTAATTTATTTTTACTGTCAACAAAATATTGAGGTATGTTGACTAAGTGGAAGTAAGTGGGCCCCTTATTTAGTTAAAGTTGTCACAGAACCCTCAGTGCGCTAGTCCGACTCGCACTTGGCCGGTTTTTCAATCCCGTTTTGTTTTTGTGGTCGTTTTTACTCTTTTGTAATCAACGAAATTATTCATTTTGAAATAATCTAAATCACTCACAACAACCTACTTAAGTAATTCATCGTTGAACTCTAAGATCTCTTTAAATCGAAAACTTAATTAATGTAATCACAGATATCATTTTCAAAATTATAATTGGATTGTTTGCAGTATTCGCTTTTCGAAAAACGGACTTTACATTTACATGCAAAGGCTTGGTTGTAGTAGACGAGTGAGTATTATAATAATACCTTCAATAAACATAATAAAAAAATTAAATCATTTTTTCATACTTCTGTCTTTTAGCCTCTCTGAATTCATACTAACAAAATCCTTATTCTTTTTCCTAAGCCCTATTCCTTTAAAAGTTTATTTATAAATGCAAATGAGCCGTGGCGGGCCTATTATCTAAAACTCAAAACGGAATTAATACCGAACTTCGGTAATTTGACAATCATTCCGCGAAACCTTAGTATCGCCGAATTTGCTGATTACTTAATCCAAACTTGTGTAAAGGGTTTTATATTGGAGTTCGATTCATCCTAAAACTTTTTGGGATGTGGTCCCGGTGAATAAACAAAATAAAGGGTATTTATTTGGATTGTACATTTTTGGGATTGATATTGTGAACCTATCTGTGTTCTTACTAGTTGATTGATTGTTTGCTTAATCAAACAAAACAACTTAACAAAACATATTATGTAGTGTATATGTGGTACGAATCGCAGTCTTCCGCTCTTGTAACTTACGACGTCTTTTGTTCAAGGTGATGCCCGTGCTTTTGTCGTGTGTGAGTGCAGGATTTCATTTTTCGGTGAAAAGTTGTTAGGCACGAGATACCTCAACTAAATTGCATAAGAGGTTTAGTCAGGCTTAGGTTCCTGAAAAAAACGGCCTAGTGCGAGTCGGACTCGCGCAACAAACCTTATGTATTACCTTAAAATTTACGGTGTACGCAATTTTGCTAAATCTGTGCTACAAGATTTAGCAAAATTGCTTCGTGCAAAATTTTGATTCCGATTATGAGTTCACGAGAAGTACCCTGTATGTTACCTTAGTATAAAATCATTCAAATTCAATATGTATTTTTAAAATACAGATCTAAAATAAAAATGAAATCTTCGACAATTCAAATGCAAATCGCATCGATAAATGTAACTACACTCTCATTACCAAACCACAAACTTATCTGACGGGTGGTCAGCGCTATGCATAAACACGGCTGTGTAAATTTAAGCTTTATTGCCTCTGTGTTAGGATCCTTATGTCAGAGCCGAAGGCCGTTAAACGGTGGACCATTCAGAACGTGGTGTGCACCAAATCCAGCCTTTCAACTGATGCTTTTAACATGATAAAACCACACAAGACACAATGGAGGCGTAACAGAGCTGTTTTAGTGATTGCGACCTGTATAATAAAGTCGATGTCGATTAGATGAATAATACAGGTAGAGAAATAGAGTCTACAGGAAAGTAACGTAGGGGACGTTACTTTCCTGACTGTAGACTTAACTATCAGTAGTTATATATTCTTGCGAATAAGCTTTCTTATTTCTGAAAAAGTGTACTATTTGATAGTATGTAACCATTAAGGTACTTTAGGTTACTTTATTACTTTTACCATTTACCATTTATTTACTTAACGTGACACTCGTCTCTCGACTTCAGGAGGCCGATTCTCGTGGCAATTGAACTTTTTTCGTGTGGTAATTCGTTTGCAAGATTTACCGTTTTACCTAAATAATCAAGTAAAATATCTACACGTAAAAACACTATCGCACAAAAGATGCAAATACATAGAAATCATGGCCCTGAGAAATCAAAAACAATTTTTTCTTTGATAAAGAAATACGAATTGAATGAGAATTGGTCCCCTAGGCGGTGATACTCGCGTCAATCGATCTTATATTGTATGGTAATTCGATTGCGATTTTTACCCAAAAAAAGAGTAATGTAATCCGCACGAAAAAAAACACTACACGGACAAAATCAAAACGCATAGAAAGCGTGACCCTGAGAAATCAGAAACTGTATTTTCTTTGCCAATAAAAATTCAATTGGTGATTTTTTTCATATACGAATTGGACGAGATTGCCCCTGGTTTCTAATTATATTTTTTTTAACTGTGGTGTTACTTATAACTAATGAACTACCATTACTAGCGTATGGAACTAACACCACAAATAAATTTCGTGCTCCATAAATTGACGCCACTAGTCATCAACGCATTCAAACGGTATCATCATGTTCGACATCCAAATTTCAAGGAACACGTCCTAATCTTGTCATAAATTTGCGATACATTTTTTTGCTTGGCATAGCTTCTCTATACGTAGTAATAACAACTTACTGTGCTATGATTACCTAACAGGAATGGGTCATCTTTTACGTAAGGGATTAGACTTATTAAGGATCAATATTGCATATCTCACTTCATTCATTTGTAGTTGACATTGATAGATCGCCTTTTTATCCAAAACCGATTGGAAAGTTGGACAAAGAGACCAGTGAAAGTATGAAAATTATTATCTAATCTAGCTCATTCATCATCGTTTACCAAGCTCACATTTTGTTGCAAACCCAACTTAGGTCATAGTAAAAAAAGCCTCTATATATCCCACTGCTGGGCTAGGGCATCACCTGACCTCAAGTATGAGGTGGTATGAGCAATACTCGACCACACGGGCTCAGTGCGGATTTGTGGAGGGGTGTTGCAAGGCAAGCGACCAACCTTGCTGTCATTTTTATGAAGCCACCCATAGTAACGTAATTTCATAGTAAAGTAGTAAATAATTTCTTCTTATAAAAGGAACACTCGAGCATCATCTCGAGGGGGCCATTCTCGTGCAATTCGTGTACGAAAAAAGTTCACCGATCGAATTTTCTTTGTCAAGTAAAAATTTGTTTTTGATTTCTCAGGGTCAAGATTTCTATGTATTTAGATTTTATTCGTGCGAAATTTTTTACGTGTAGATATTTTACTTGATTGATTTGGCGAAACGGTTAAACTCGCAATCGAATTGCCACACTAAAAAAGTTCGATTGCCGCAAAACAGGCCTTCAGATGTCAGCACTAACTGTCAGTGTTCTGTCAATATTTATTTTATACCCTTTGTCAGTTTTACGATGAATTGTACGCTTTCATAGCCCTCGCTGATAAGCCCGGAACGGCTCGAGTCGTGTATATTTTATATCGCGTCGGAGATTAATAGAATATTAAGCAGAAGGCAAACCTTCAGAGTTATCTTCGTTTGTTGCTCAAGAAATGAACGCGCCCGATCAGTATTTACGATTGTTTCAATACCTAATTTCAGGATTGGTTATTATAATATAGGTAGCGTCAAGTCAGATTTGATTACATCTATATCTAATAATGTTGTTTTTATGTTTATGATAAATTAATCTATTTATAATGTCAACTTTTGGGGCTTTGCTGGTACGCAGGATCTTAAACAAGCTTCTGCCAACCAACCTCTAACCGTTTTTATGGTATATAGCGGTCCCCCGCGACTTCGTCCGCGCGTTTTGAGTTTGCTCCCCCCCCCTCCCGTCGCAGCGTGATGTTTTATATCCTAAAGCCTTTCTCAATAAATAAGCTATCTAACACAGAAATATTTTTTCACATCGGTTCAGCAGTTCCTGAGATAAGCGCGTTCAAACCAACAAACTCTTCAGCTTTATAATATAATTAGCGCAAACGCACGTTGTACTTAAGCTGCGAACATTATTTTGGTGCGGGGTTATGTTAAAACTGTGATAGCTCCTAAGATATTTATTGGAATCAAATGATATAATTGGCAACTTTGTTCTAAATGAAATGCTCGTGATGATGAATGTATTCATTTTGATAAGAATAAATACCTGTGTGTTTAATACACCTCTAAAAATGATGCATTATTTTTTTACAAATTTATTAACATAAAAAAGGTTGTAGTAAGTCAACCATAAAAGATAGACTTATGCTGTCGCGGACTTTATTATAGAACTCTTAATGTTGAACAATCCTGTCATACATGATTTTTGTGTAACTTTAGCGGTTTCCGCAGCGTACGCAGCGGAAGCTCTCAAAAGGAATATCTTTCTCCCGTTTTCGCAACATTTTTCAACGGTCTTATGAGTCGTATCTTTATGTTATATAGCTTAAAGCCTTCCTCGATAAATGGACTATCCAACATAAAAATAATTTTTCAAATCGGGCCAGTAGCTTCTGAGATTAGCGCGTTCAAACAAACAAACAAACAAACAAACTCTTTAGCTTTATAATATTAGTATAGATAGCGGTCCCCCGCGACTTCGTCTGCGCGTTTTGAGTTTGCTCCCTCCCCTCCCGTTGCAGCGTGATGTTTTATATCCTAAAGCCTTTCTCAATAAGTAAGCTATCTAACACAGAAATATTTTTTCAAATCGGTTCAGCAGTTCCTGAGATAAGCGCGTTCAAACCAACAAACTCTTCAGCTTTATAATATAAATTAGCGCAAGCGCACGTTGTACTTAAGCTGCGAACATTATTTTGGTGCGGAGTTATGTTAAAACTGTGATAGCTCCTAAGATATTTATTGGAATCAAATGATATAGAGGGCAACTTTGTTCTAAATGAAATGCTCATGATAATGAATCTATTTATTTTGATAAACATAAATACCTGTGTGTATAATACACCTCTAAAAATGATGCATTATTTTTTTACAAATTTATTAACATAAAAAAGGTTGTAGTAAGTCAACCATAAAAGATAGACTTATGCTGTCGCGGACTTTATTATAGAACTCTTAATGCTGAACAATCTTGTCATACATGGTTTTTGTGTAACTTTAGCGGTTTCCGCAGCGTACGCAGCGGAAGCTCTCAAAAGGAATATCTTTCTCCCGTTTTCGCAACATTTTTCATTGCTGCTGTGGTCTTGTGAGTCGTATCTTTATGTTATATAGCTTAAAGCCTTTCTCGATAAATGGACTATTTAACATAAAAATAATTTTTCAAATCGGGCCAGTAGTTTCTGAGATTAGCGCGTTCAAACAAAAAAACAAACAAACAAACAAACAAACAAACTCTTCAGCTTTATAATATTAGTATAGATTTAACGCTCCAAACTTGTTGTAAGCCATTTTGTGCGTCTGCATCTCTGCATAAAATGGCGATCTAAGGAGCTGATTGCCCATCTTTTGCTCTGTGAGCCCCTAAGCATGTACGACCCGTCTCCTTGTAACCTCTGATAACGCAGTCAATCACGGGTATCATCGATACATCCAATGCGCGACTGACTGAGCGAATGGTGTGCTTTTTCTTATTCTAGTTGCAGGTGTTAGCCACTAAAATTCAAGGAAATCACTTATTTTGTATCAATTCAATTAAATGAGTACTATTAAGCCCCAAGTAGTAAAATTACCAGGGGCCGTATTGAATCACTCGTCTCAATATGGCGTGTGGTTTTCTTTGATAAATGTTTCATATTTGAATGAAAACCAGATAAAATGCGTACAAAAATGATTTCATGAAAGATAACTGGATATGAAAGTATTTGCGACAATATTTCACAATTTTTTTGTTGATTTTCAATCGAGTTTTCGAGTGATTCAAAAATAGAGCTCCTGCAGTTCCGAAACATAAAACAAAACTTTTATCAGAATCAACTAAAAGGTGTCTGCAACTCAAACAAACCCTTTAAAAAATGTCTAAAGACAATTTTAAACAAATCGTTATGAAAGAAGTAATTCTAGTAATAACCACTTCTTAAAATATTGGAAAGAGAACAGCATTTCTCTATCTGAAATGAAATACGTGGTGTCTACGTTTCTACGTCTACGATTTCAGAAAATAGTCCAATTTTCTGAAATCGTAAACTCGTACTTAAAGCTAAACAGTTAAATACATTGTGTTAACCATATCTATCTATAGTGAACATACAACAGGGTATTGTAGGTATTTTATAATTCATTATTCGTGATTGATGCTACTTTTTACTGACGGATAATCGATTATGGCAATACTATGGTATTATAATCGAAGCGGTTTGACAACTCGAGTTGAAAGCTCTCGGGATTTTGGATATGAGCACGAGTCGGTCGAAACGTGGGCTTCATCAGGCGGGACCTTTCCAATTTGACATTTATATTCAAATATGCCTCGAACCATTCGGTGATCGCTACCGGTTTTCACCCTGTTGATCGCGGAGACATCATTGAATAACCGTCTCTTGGAGGTCATGATGAAGTCGATCTCGTTTCTCGTGAAGCCATTGTGACTCAACCAGGTCCACTTCCTTTGAGACGGCTTCTGGAAGAAAGAGTTCATCGCAAAGATTCCCTCTTTCTCCAGAAAGTCGGCCAGCCTCTGTCCCCTGGCGTTACTTTGCCCGTATCCAAAGGGTCCCACCTTCAACTCATTCTCGCCTCATTTGCCCAGTTTTGCGTTGAAGTCCCCCATTACAACAGTAAAATAGGTTTTGGAAGTATGTATGGCTCTACTTTCGTCCTCATATATTTCCTCCACCTCTTCATCCGGGTGTTTCGAGGTCGGTGCATATACCTGTATGACCTTCAGCGAATACCTCTTAGATATTCTGAGTATAAGGTACTAGCGACCCGCCCCGGCTTCGCACGGGTGCAATGCTGATACTAAATCGCTGCTAAATTCAAAGCGCTATAGGGAAAACCGCGACCTCAGACGCGCTATATATAATAGGCACGCTCTTGCTGCACCGGGCGGCCGGCCCGGTACCGCCGCAAACGCTTCGTCCCGCAATTTTTAAATGTGTAATATCTTGGAAAATATTTACTAAAATCATACGGTGTAACCTGCTCAATTCTTCCTCCAGCTCGAGCAACTTCTTGTCTGTCCTCAGTGTGCACGCGTTATAAGTTACTAGGGCCAGTTGTCGTCGGGGGTGGCAGCGCGATCGCCTCCGGGGATTCTTAGCACCCCCTTCCCCGCCGTTACCGTGACCGCTACCAAAGTCAGTCAGACCGCAGCCAATAGTGGGGCGGCCGGAGACTGGTTGGGCCTGGTTTTCTTGTGTGCAAATATGAGGGGATTTTGCCAATACTCGCCCCGCTTGGCAGGCGGGTTGGCGAGCGCAGAGGCGCAGTCCCTTGCAGCTGTGATGCTGCTGCCCGTCACAGTCCAACATTTAGCTGCGCCTTATATTGGATGGTTATACCGCCATCGGTCGATCGCCAGAGCCTCGTCTGTATAAACAGGACGCACCACGTGAAGGTGAGGTTGGCTTGGAGCTTTAGGTCTTGGTCAAGCTCCCTTACGTCTCAATAATACCATATAGCCGTTGGGGCAGGAAAGTTCTAAATTGGAGACCCTTCGACCAAAGACGTAGCGTGGGACGTCCACCAACAAGATGGACAGACGACCTTATAAAGATTGCATGATCAAACTGGATGCAGACCGCTAGTAATCGGCCGCTGTGTAAAGCCATGGGGGAGGCCTATGTTCAGCAGTGGACGTCCTTTGGCTGATAATGATGATGAATGATGATGATTACTATGGTAGACTACACTAGCATACATACCTAGACAGCACTAGAACTGTCAGATAGATCATGTTTGAGATTAGAGTTAGATCGATAATGATTGTATATTTTACTACAATGAATTTTGCTTATTTATAAGTAATAAGTAGGTATATTCATCAACTCGACCGGTCTACCGACCGACAAGTAATTTCAAAATAAGTGTGCTAGTTAGAAATTATTTAAAACTTTTTTTATTTATTTATTTTAAATTTAGGCACTGACTATTGGTAGGTATTCTAACATGAAGCCTATTCAGATCACGTTCTTTGTTATTAGTTGTTCACCCTATATAGAGAAAACTTATGTGAGGTCATAAATGTTCTGTTATTTTAAAATTCTAGCGGCGAATCCGATACCTAGATATATAAGCACGGAACCCAACTCCACTTACCCCTCGCCCCTATGCCAGGTTCCGTTTATTATTAAACCTTAAAATGAAAACTGCACTTGCATAAATATAGGTAGGTGGAGCAAAATTTAAAGACATTTCTTCGGAAGAGTTCTGATTCTGGAGGCCGATTCTCGCGGAAATCGAACTTTTTTCGTGTGGTAATTCGATTGCGAGGTAAACCGTTTTACCCAAAAAATCAAGTTCTATCTACACGTAAAAAACTATCGCACGAACAAAATCTAAATAAATATAAATCGTGACCTTGAGAAATAAAAACTATTTTTTCGGTGAACTTTTCTCGTATACGAATTTCACGAGAAGTGCCCCTTGATCCTACAATACAATGAAGGCATGTACCTAGAAAATAATAAACCGTATTTAACCGTAAGACGTCCTAATAGATCGCGAATACGCGTTCCTTTCATCGTGAGTTCAAGTTCAAATGTTAGATCGTGCGTTCGTACGAAAAACTCGCGCGAACTTACGACGATGCCTCACGGTAAATACGAGTATTTTATGTAAAGATAATCATAAATATGCGCCAGACAATACACCAATTGTCGGGGTTTCGAAGTAAGGTTTTTTTTTCCTTGTGTTACGAATATCAGACAACGATTATGAGGGAGGCGTCTCCCATAAATACTTAAATACATATTAAACACCCATGACCCAGGTACAAATGTTCGTGCTCATCACACAAACATTTGCCCCTTGCGGGATTCGAACCCGTGACGACCGGCGTAATAGTTAGGAGCTCTAACCAATACACCGAACGCGTCGTCAAAATGTTATATGTTGTGACATATAAACTTAATATTATTTTTATATGTCACAACATAACATACACATAAAATACTCGTATTTACAGTGATTCACAAGTAAGTGGGTACCCAGAAAGGGATGAGTAACTTTAAATTATATCCACCAGAAGAAAATATTAATCAATTATCAGACTCAATAAACAACAGTCTTTATTTTTATCAAAGAAAGTCGTGTTAGTTACACTATTTACAACTCAAAAACTGCTAAACTGATTTATCTGAAAACCGGTGGAGAGGTAGCTTAGAACCAGGAGACGGACATAGAATACTTTTTATAACTGCTTATTACCCAAGAATGGGTGAACCGATTTTCGTGATGTTACGTGTCTTAAACCATAAAAAGGAACCGGGGCGAGACAAAGTTCACTGGGACCGCTAGTTTACTTATAAATCATACTGTTTTTTTTTTTTATTTTTTTTTTGATAAGCAACTAGCAAGCAATTATTATAGCAATAAAATATCAAAATATATCAAATCAACTACAATAACTGAAACAATTGGGCACATTGCATACGTCTTTGGCTCGGTAGGAAAGCGCCCTAATTATTTTTGTCGGCCCTAAAAAAATGTGAAAACATTTCTGCGAAGAGCGAACTTGATGAGTAACTCGATTAGGTACAGTCTCCAGCACAACAGGTTACCTGCTTTTGTTACAAACTAGCCCTTATTGCAACTAAATAAGATACCACAGTGTTCACCTTGACGTGCTGTTGTCCGTATCTGTACGTGTGGGAATAAGTAAAAACCAGAGATGTAACAAATAATAAATAATAATCCTCAATAACTCAATATTAATATTAAAAAAAGTTGATAGTTGGAGTTTTAATTAATCAATCCATACTCGTACTGATTCGGAATAACGAGCAGAGAACATTTTATACAAAATCGTAAAGTAACATGCATTATAACTGATAAAAAAATATAACAAAAAATGTAATCGCTAAGCAAACAAAAATCTATAGCAATTGATGATATGTCTGGTGTGACAGCTTGTGCACCGGGCTACACAACCGAGTGAAAGCGGGTTTGAATCCTGCAAGGGGTACGTAATAAAAAATATTTCGGACTGCCATCCATTATTTGTTAGTACACAAATAACTGAGTATGTAAGTGGGTTCTTAATTTAATTCAATTTATTTTAAGACAGCTTAGTATTTAAGCCAGTATAGTGTTCATGGTTATCTGGTGTTTGTATTTTTAACACGATGTATGTAAGAAAATCTTGGAACTTAATTTGAAACACTTTTCAGTCCTACATTAGGATGAAATTTTGCTAACGCTCTGAGTTCTGTACCCCTATCACGAATAATGTGCGTCAAAGTATTCGTATAGTAACGTAATCATTTGTATGAGAATCTGAAAGCGCCTCTATCGGACGTAAAACAAACTAAATTTGGCAGGTCAAATACTTGACATTTATTGTGCGTGAACATTTTCTATGGTGTTAAACTGGATTTGCGATCACGAAACTTTCTTTGACGTATAGTATCGTGAGTTGCAACAAGGTTACTTGAGATTCTGAGTGTCAACAATGAGCGAAAAGAAACAAGGTAACTTTACGGATAAGAAATCCTATTTTTTTTTCTTCTAAAATTATCATACAACTGCATTTGAAGACGGATTCAAGAACCTGGAATGGTAAAGATTCAGCATTAACGTCAATAGCAAATACATCTCTCACCTCCGGTTTACTGATAATATACTATTCGTGCAGCCGAAGATGATATTTTGGAACTACAGTCGAAAGCCTTGACCGAGCCTTACAACAAGTGGTTTTAAGGAAGAGGTCTATCAACGAATCCAACGCGGCCGGCTAGGCAGAGGTCGGGCACCTGCCCAAGAGCGTCTTCTCGTCTAACCTCAGTGTTTAAAGACGAAAGTCTTCAACGGGTGTGTGTCTATGTGTGAGAACATACGGATCCGACACATAGTTTCTTACTATATGTGCTCAAAATCTCACATATAACAATATACAGAGCTTTGGCTTTTGGCGAGAAATAAAGAAACATGTGAAATAAAGAATACGTTTGTAGTCATATTTATATTTCCTAAATTAAGACAAGATATTGCAGTAAAAATATGAAATTTATTACAAATGTTTTTATCTTCTACTCTTTCTTCTTAACTTGAAAAGAAATCAGGAACAGGGCACTTGTAACAGGTGTATCGATTTTGATCTTGTTGGGTTCATCTTTGCTCTGATTATGAGGGAGTAACGAAGACCGCCGGAACTGCTAGACTCACTTTAATTCTTCTGGCTAGGTAGGCGTATTTCTATACATTGTATTTTAGTCGGTATTCATTCTGAAAAATAATATATATATTTTATATTCACATTAATGCTTTTCATTCCATTTGTTAGAAACAGCGTCCTCTTGGTGAGCTGAGGGCTTGGATAAATCACAATATCTTGAGAAATAAGATCTAGCTAGAATCTCGCTTTAATAGCCAATGAATAAAAGCACTTTAATCCCAAATCCTTGTATTACTTTTACGTACTCACTTTTTCAAAAACTCAAATATTGTTATGTTTTACTGCAAACGACTTGTCCTCGTTATTTTAAAAATTTTTCATTATTTTTAACTAAATCTTTTGTAAAACTTTTGAATTTGTCACAATATGGTGGCATAACGTCAATCTGTCAATTGTCAGTCTAGCAAACAGTTCAAAAATCTAAATAGACCAAAATTTTACATTTACAAACCCTGCCAAACATATTGTTCGTAATTTTGTTCCGTTATTGATTTGTCTTAGATTTTACTGGAATATCATAATATATTTCGATACCTAATATTCATAAAAAAGATGGCCTAACTTGTTTCTGGACGTGTCATTCAACGGCCATATTTACGTTAGTATGACGTCATCATCGTCAATGCTATCGAGCTTACTACACGACACAAGAGTGTTCGTGATGCCGACTAACGTTGTACTGCGTAAACTCGCTATGCTAACGTGACGAATACGTCAAAAGTTCGTGATTGGGGTACTGATGACAATACATGACCAGCTAAGAAACGTCATTACAAATCCAATATGGCGGTCTCCCCAAGATGGCAGACAGGCAATTTAATTTGCACCCCCATGATATACGTATCAAATGAAAGGATTTGCTGTCAGGAATACGAAAAGCATAGTCACGTGTCAGTTTTTTAAACTATTATAATTATTTATTTTTGTAACAAAAGGAAAAAATAATAATTCTTAACCTCGAAACCAGTACAGTTAGGTGTTGTCTGGCGCTTACGAACAAGTAAATGCTTACATTTTCATTTTCATTCAGCGCCGTCAACCTCAGAACCTTGTATTCAGTAGGTTTTCTCCAGCTTTTCTATAAACATACGACTCAAGCGTATCTATACAGAGTGTTACAAGAAGGGTGTACCAGCGGGTGTCTGGTGGTAGAAAACACCAAGGGCTATCCTTTTGAACTCTATGTATGTTCAGCGAAATTAAATTATTTTCGAGTTATTTACTTTCGAGCGATTTTTGGGCTGATTGCGACTTGATTCAGAAAAACACGTGTAACATTTAAACTATTAACGTGAAAGATACAGTTTTTCGTATTCAAGTAGTCTAATAATGTCCTTTTTGATAATAACAAGGTACTGATATTATTTAAAAGATTTCCAAAAAATAAGCATCTACTGTTTTTTTTTTCAAAACAATGTAAAAAAAAAGTTTTGGTATCATAAAAATTGCTTTACTTAGTAAGCCTGCCGAGCTTATTTCATATTCCCACTTCATCAATCTAAAAGCTAAGTGAAGCCAAAAAAGAGAAAAATACATAAGTTTCTTGAAACAAATAAATGACATGAAAATCGTACAAAATTATTAATTATCTTTTGTTTTACTTTAAATGTTCTAAATGTTAAGCATTGGTTTCATCATGTAAATAATATCTTCTCAAAAGATGATTTCGCCTCTATCACTAGACCCCCGTTGGTATACCCTTCTTGGGACACTCTGTATACTACAAACTGATCGTTAATTTAGTCTCATACGAAAAAGTTTTAATCAGAACTGAGTACTGTAGTAGTTAACGCGGATAACCGTTCAGCAACCTCATTAAATCTGATAACACTGATGCTGAATATCAAACCCAACACTAAAAATAGATTACCTAACTTTGAATAGTAGGCTTAGTCGTAGCTCAAATAAAACAGTAATGATGATGAACCCTAAATCATGACGTTAAATTACAAAAGGCGCTTTTGCACAATTTTTGGTGCACCATTTGAATTTTGATCAAAAATAGCGGCCATCAATAAATCCTTAAAAAAAACGATTTTTTGCATTATTTAAAGATTAAATATTATATTACAAAATCTCCTAAACGGTGAGGTTTAGCCATAAACAGACTGTTTGTGTCTGACTTGTTTCTGTCTGGACGCTTGAATTTTAGTTTGACATCTCTAAGCTAACGCGCGTTAGCATCGATGCTGTCGAAAAATGGCAACCTTTACACACTGCGCAACTTTTAGCATTGATGCAGTCACGATGCTAACGCGCCTTAGCATCGATACAGTCGCGATGCAGAGGCTGGAAATTGACAATTATGTCTTGTATTTTGGCTACTGCATCGATACTAACGCGCGTTAGCATCGATACAGTCACGCTTCTGCATCGATATAAACGCGCGGCTGCCTCGATGCTGAATTAAATCTGATCATTGCGTCAGTTGCGATGCTGAAGTGATGCTAAAAGTCGCAGTGTGTAAGGGGTCTAATTTTTGCGAACACTTTGCGAATTATTACTAAAGTTTTTTTTTTTGATGTGTTATATCGATATTCGAAGGTTTCAATCGTGGCCGTGATTTAAAAAAAAAACAAATCCCTTTAAATATTTCGGAGGTAGAAAAAGTTATACACGTTACTTTTTTTTTACGTACATCTTTTGTTATACTACTATCATGTGCGTGTGCAGTAACAATGTATACAAATTATATTTTGGGTTACTTTGCTATCCAGGAAAATCCAGGCAATAAGCTTCTTAATATATTAACGTCGCGCGTTTTAAGTTTGCTCCTTCCACTCCCGTCGCAGCGTGTTGTTAACACAAAATAGATTTTTCGAATCGGTATAATTAGTTCCTGAGATTAGCGCAAACAAATCTTCAGCTGTACGAGGGTCAAACTGAAAGTTCTTAGAAAATCAAAAACTGATTACATTAGCCAGTTATTAGTTTTATTATATCTTTTCAAAATATTGTCCATTGACGTCAATACACCGCTGCATGCGATGGAACCACTGGGAAAAGCACTTTGCCCACTCGTCCTTAGGGGTCTCTTCAATGGCATCGCGATACGCAGCCACCGCTTCTTCAGCATTCATAAACCGCTTTCCTTTAAGTTTTACTTTAATTTTTGGAAATAAATAAAAATCACAAGGCGCGAGGTCGGGGCTATACGGCGGGTGACCCAGTAATTCAACGTTTGATGTCGCCAAATAGTCGATCGTTCGCTTGGCGGTGTGCGACGAGGCGTTGTCGTGGTGAAGGAGGATCCTACTGCGAGGTCGTTTCTCTCGAACTTTTTCTAAGACAAGTGGCAAACAATTGGTAGTGTACCATTCTGCAGAAACTGTTTTTTGATCCTCTAACACAATAGTTGCGAAATGACCTATCCTTCCAAAGAACGAGGCCACCATTTTTTTTCCTGCACTTCGATCTCTCTTCACTTTAGTTGGCAACTCCTCGAAAGGAAACACCCACTGAGCAGATTGTCTTTTGGTTTCAGGATCATAACAGTAAATCCAGCTTTCGTCACCTGTTAGTATGTCGAGCACAGCATTTGAGTCACCTCCGTTAAATCTTTCAATCATTTTACGGCACCAATCCACACGATGGAGTTTTTGAGCCTTAGTCAAATTATGAGGTATCCAACGGGCGCAAAGCTTCCTGACCGCTAAATGTTCGTGGAGGATTTTGTGCACTTGACTCATACCGATGCCTAAGCTTGTCCGAATCTGCTGATAGGTCACTCTTTTGTCAGTCTCTATCATACGCCGCACAACACAGATGTTATTTTCAGTCGTCGCCGTAGAAGGCCGTCCCTCACGTACATCATCAGTGAGATTAGTGCGACCACGTTTAAACTCATTAAACCAGTTGTAAACAGTCGCACGAGATGGGGCTTCATCGTGAAAGGCCAATCGTAGTCTATCATAACTTTCTTGTTGACTTAAATGACATCGAAAGTCATAAAAAATCATTGCACGAAAATTTTCTCGTGGTAAATTCATGTTGACGTGACACAGACAATTTTCAATTTGCCGCCAAATCGTAAAACAAATGACAAATGAATGAAATATATACTCAGTAATATTGGCAAAGAGTTCTATTTTCAAATTTTAGAATATTTTTTTTATTATATTGTTTATAAGTGGCCAGTTCTAAGAACTTTCAGTATGACCCTCGTATAATATTACTAGTGGTCCCCCGCAACTGCGTCTCCGCGCCATTTGAGTTTGCTCCTTCCCCTTCCGTCGCAGCGTGATGTGTTATAGCCTAAAGTCTTTTTCGATAAATAAGCTATCAAACATCATCATTATCAGCCAAAGGACGTCCACTGCTGAACATAGGCCTCCCCCACGGCTTTTCACAGTGACCGATCACTAGCTGTCTGCATCCAGTTTGATCCTGCGATCTTAACAAGGTCGTCTGTCCATCTTGTCGGTGGACATCCTACACTGCGTCTTTGTTGGTCAAGGGTGGTCAAGGGTCTCCAATCTAGAACTTTCTTGCCCCAACGGCCATCAGTTCTTCGCGCTATGTGGCCTGCGCATAGCCACGTGAGCTTACTGATTCTCAAGGCTATGTCCGTTACCTTAGTTCTTCAACGCATCTCCTCATTTCTGATTCGATCCCGTTAGAGAAACACCCAGCATAGATCTCTCAATCGGTCGTTGTGTGATTTTGATCTTCTTTAAAGAGCCCATAGTTAGAGACCATGTTTCTATCTATCTATCTATTTAACACAAAAATAAATTATAGGTCTAGTAGTTACTGAAATTAGCGCGTTCACAATCAGATAAACAAACTCTTCAACTTTATAATATTAGTATAGATACCTTCCTCCGCAGGCTACGACTAGGCTTCAACGACACGAGTCATTATGAGTTCGGGGCGAAGCGACCTCGGATTCGAAAATAATCAAGTTTCAGATCACGTCCGCCAGAGGTCCCCGGTCCAGATAATCTTGCGTAATTACAGACTTACCCGATAAAATATTCCAAATAATAATGCTCGTTAAAGTCCATGAAGTTTCAAGGTTCGGAGGTGACGATATACGCGTTCTGTTAGATATAAAAGCTCAAATGTGAAATCAATCTCGTGCCTCGTTTGATACGGAGGTCTCTGGCGCCTAATCTCTTACAAACGAAAGTCTCTTGCACATATTGGTTGAGATGGGTACTTTAAAATGTTTAGATAAACGCTATATTTTATAATAAAAGGGAATATGTTTCTTTGAAGCTTCTTTGCATGATGGTTGTACAACAGCGGCAAAATCGTTTGAAGTCTCTAAGCTGTAAGATACTCGTAACACAATGGAGAATGTCCCACATGCCGCTTTTTAACGAGATGTTACCGCCCTGTTAAAGAAAACGACTTACTCACTTTATGTGGAATTCGCAAATGACGTGAAATCCTGTGAAACTAAATCAAATGTTTAGCAGTCACGGTGACTGTATAAATGAACACCGAATATAACGTCGAACAAGTTTTTTTTTAAAAACCAACAACACAAATTTATAGGTAATGCTGTCTCACTCAATAACCATGTTTTTTTTACATTAAACGAAGCATTTTTATCTTAAGATCGTTTTCAAAAGATCACTTGCTTTTCCTGATCATTAAAATGGTTGCAGAGTTTTGCTAAGTCTCAATAAAGCCGTCGTTGACAAGCCTAAATAAGGTGCGTCAAAGTGATTTTCATTATCCTCATATTTTTGAGGAAAACGTGGCATTATAGCGCTCGCTAGGCGAGTCACGTTGTCGGTGGCGAACCAATGTCCCGGCTGCCTGAACGAAGGTACCTGCAAATTGTATGTAGGTACCCACTATTAAGCTCGGTGTACACAACGGATATGCTATATCTCTATTTATATATACCACCAAAAGCATTTTATGCATAAGCATATCACAAAAACTACTGGACCGATTTTGATGAAAATTATACTTTATGTAATGTACTGTAGCCATAGTTGGAATATACCTGATTGAACTAAAAAAAATTGCACTCCGGGAGTGCCGGCAGAAGTGAAAACTTGAATATCAACGTTGTGCATTTTTGATTTTTTGGAATAGTTAGGGAATAATTTTGAATGAATTGCTCTTATTATCAATATAAAAGTACTATCATTTTGTGATAGAATACAATAATAATAATAATAATAATACAATAATAATAATAATAATAATAATAATAATAATAATAATAATAATAATAATAATAATAATATATTTTTATAGAATACAATATTTATTTATTGCGCTATCGTACACAAACATTACAATTTATATTATATTAAATTACATTAAAAAGTTTATCTCTCAGAAAAATCAACTTACATCCATAATTTCGCCAACCGTCTTACGGTTTTTCGATCAGCCCACGTGTCCTGACGCGAGTTTCACATTTTTCCCCCATCCCACAAAAGTGCTCAACGCCGCTAAGGAAGTTTTCATTTCAAAAAATGATCATGTTTACTTCTGCTCTCCGAAATCCGTGGGCAAAGGTACAAACTTACAAACACATATAATGATGAAATATTGTACACGTTCTTGGAAGCCTTGATAGACTATCATTTTCAAATATTTTCTATACGTAAAAAAAATGCCTAGACAAGATCATATCAATAGTTGCCAATAAGTAAATCGTTTAACTCTTAACGCTTACGTCACAAATAAAATTTACACCTTCATCAAGATATTATTATGTATCTTGGCCGTTCCGTTAGAATTATGTACTTAAGAAAATTAATTATAAACAGTGAATAAAATGTTTACCGAACGCCCTTGCGGCGACATAAAATTTTCATCTTACGCCCACGTGACGGTGTGTGACATAGTATTTTATTTTTCTCAAAGATGACAATGTGATGGGCAAATTCACGTCGTTTGTGACCCGCTTAGCACGTGGCCTGTGAGATAAAATTTAACGCCTCACACGGCTGCCGATCGACCGAACGATTCTAATGCCGCGAGCAACTTACACGAATCCCAAATAAAAACATTACCATTAGTGATGTTCCGGACTGAAGCATTTCAGTCTTATTGAATTACAGTTATGTCCAATTTTTATGTAAAAAAATAATTATTGTTATTTTCGAGCCAAATGTATCCGGTCATAGAACATAACATTGCCATTTAGGAACTACAACGAGATAGCGATTTTGATATACATGCGGGATTGTAACTGTGAATTACTATATGTCTGAGTTACAGCAGCTTCTCGTGCAATTCGAAAACGAATAAAGTTCAACAATCCAATTTTCTTCATTAAAAATAATTTTTGATTTCTCAGGAATACGAATTCTATTTATTTCGGTTTCGTTCTTGCGGTGTTTTTGTTTGTTTTTTTTCTTACGTATGGATGGATATATTGATTTTTTAACTTAATTTTTTAGGTTAAACGCTTAGTTAGACGTGCAATCGCATTCATACTCGAAAAATGTTGGGTTGACGCAATAAACGCCGCCCAGCCAATGTTACTATTTATAATCGGTAAAATCATTAATTAATATTTTGTCTCCTATTAAAGGTTAATGCGGTATAAGTTTTCAAAACTTTTGGTGTGCGAACACGGTGACAAAGCTGGTATATTTTTTGAGTACCTACATCACGTAAAATCTTTTTAGGGTTCCGTAACCGAATGGCAAAAAACGGAAACCTTATAGTTTCGTCAGGTATGTCTGTCTGTCCGTCTCTCTATCCGTATGTCACAGGCACTTTATTCTGAAACGATTAGTATTACACAGTTGAAACTTACTAGTTAGACGTATCCTGTTATCCGCTTTAAGATTCTCATACAAGAGATAAAAAATAATGATATTTAAGGGCCATACATGAAACTAAACCCTAAAAATTATTTTTGGCATATACCTATGCGCGTAAGATGTCTATAGACAGGTCTTTCAAAATGACATCAAGGATTCTATAACCATTTTCTCTAAACGTCTAACGTTTGAGAGATAGACGCTCCCAAAGTGGTAAAAAGAGCTCCCCCCCCATCTAACTTTTTAACTAAGCTAGTGTGAATTTGAAAAAAAAACAAGATGTAGATTTTAAAGATTTTCAACGAAAATGGGTTTGAACGAGATCGAACAAGTAGTACAGCACATTTTCAAGGCTAAGTGGATCTCTAATTTAGTGAAAGTTGGCTCAGAACCCCTAATGTGCGAGTCCGATTTGCACTTGGCACTGATCAGAACACTTAAGCTACTATTGAACATGTGTTTAAACTAAAAGCGTCACCTTATAAAGGAAAATTTTCATATCAGCATCATCATAAACGAATTTTCACTACAGTTATTTGGCGGTAAAATCAGGCACATTATCTCGATCGTTACTCTCGTCACGTATGCGCGGCGATCGGCAACCAATGACCGCCTCAGTACGAGCTTACCTGGACCTCTATTCTGTAAGACCTGGCTCATATTTTGAACGAAAGTAAACGCAAAATATAAGTATTCAGTGTTTCACTGTCTCGTCTGTGAATTTACCTGCAATTAATGGAAAGACGTTTCTTTGCGGAAATCCATTATTAAGTTGAATTTTATACAATTATTTTGCTTTAAATTTCCGCTAAGCGACGCCGGCGCAGGCAACTTACAACACAAACCGTCACCGCGTTGCATAAATAAATGACTTTTAAATCTGTAGCCCTAGCAGTGACAGGTTTTATCTTGTTTACACGAGCTATTCAAAAATAAATAGATAATCATACTTACAGACCATAGTAAGACCGCACCTTGTATGAGGTATATTAACACCCCCGTCACATACTCGCCTATAATCCTCGCCAATAAACCGCTACTAACTCTCACTATCAGAGCTGTGATGTTATTTATGGGATACACGGGTACAGAAATACATACAAACTGTGGTACGTAGGATTATATTCGGTTGAAAGGCATCTTATTGATAGCACGCTTAATTCACTAGGGGATCCGACAAAAATATGATATAATTACTTATTTATTCTTACTCTACTAACTCAAAAACAAGAAGGCACCTGGCGGTGACAAAATCACAGCAGAGCTTCTGAAGGCAGGTGGAACACCGGTACTTAAAGTCATTGAGAGACTCTTTAATTCGTGATGATTCGCCTCCCCGCCTGTCCCTCACTGTACGGTCTGCTAACCGCACATCTTTCTTGATATGCTGATGGTGAGAGTAAATCCAAACTCCTTGTTGAGCACACGAGATTTATTGTGACACAAATATTACAAATTATAAATGCTATGAGCCGCGGCCGTCTTGCTAGGCACAAAATGCGAACTAAATATAAAAAAATAAAGTTAATATTAAAGTTACAAAATGGGGTCAGCCGCGCATAGTAACTTTATTGCTGATTACGGGAAATGTACGTTGCTACACCGTACATGCTAGGGGCCGCCAGAGATGGCGGTGAGATTAAAATTTATTGCGTAAATAGGGAGGCAGTGTTAGTTACTATGGGCGACGTAGACTTATTTAAACACTGAACACTGTGTATCTGGTTGGCTTGGCTGTCTTCGTCTTCACAAATGCTGTTTCGAATGGAGGAGAGGCGCACGGTCGTACGTTCCGCCGCTATGGGAGCCGCTACCGGCGCCGGTCGCGCGCGCCGTACGCGCCGCCACGTCCAGCACGCGCCGATGATGACTGCGATGCCGATGATGATGTAGATAAGAGCGTACTGATGTACATCATGGTATGATAATTATATCAGTGCTCAATACTGCTTGCTCTTTCAAATTCTTCAACCCTCGTTCAATACCCTTAAGTTGTCTTTGGCGCTCTTTTATAGTATCGTCCACTATGGGTGTGATTGGGACTGACGCGTTGATGATGTTATTTATTGGGCTGATATCTTGTGTTTTGATATTGATGCTCGTTTTGATAAAATTACGATCAAGGTTACGAGAGTGCACCGTAAATAGGTCGGACTTGACAATGCACCCGTGTGAAATGCTGACGATGCCTGCTTGCTCCAGCTGTGGCGCGGTCACCTGATCCGCGCATATCACTCGTAACTGACACCTCTCACAACAAAA
Source organism: Pyrausta purpuralis (assembly GCA_963924145.1). Taxonomy (NCBI): domain Eukaryota; kingdom Metazoa; phylum Arthropoda; class Insecta; order Lepidoptera; family Crambidae; genus Pyrausta; species Pyrausta purpuralis. The sequence continues at coordinate 24,090,773 of OZ001646.1, forward strand.
GTATAAGTACTTGTTTAATGTATTTAATTCGACCCACTTATTGATGCAGGGGTTAATAGCCGTTTGGCATTGTTTCTTGTTCTTGTCATATTTACAGAGACTTTCTTCTTGCTTGAGATGATATACAGGTTTTTTGGACTGACACCAGTAAGTCTGATCTTGTTGATGACACGATGTAATAATATCTTCGTTTTCCATTATTATGTAGGCATCTTTTGCTAAATTGATGGCCAAATATTCCGAAACTGGCACCGTGCTTATCATCTTGCTATGATTTGTCACGATTGGCACGGGAATGAGATGAAACATTTCGAAAGAATCTCTGCTGACTAGCGGAACCTTGACTTCAAACAGCAGGTATTCGTTGCACATTCTTGCTTTGATGGTAAGTAGATGATATATGCTCTGTAAACTTGTATGTATATCTATAGGCAAAGTCAGTTCATTTGATATTTGGCTTGCTATGATACTGAGCTCGCTTCTAAGTTGTTCCGGTGATAAAAGATGATAGTTAAATCTTCCGTGGTATATATCTATGATCGTAGCCAAAAGTGATTCTTGTATGTTTCGAAGTTCATTGATCATGTTACTTGCAGCAACAGCGGTGAGTGTAATGTAATTTGATTGCGAAATGTTGTTCACCTCTGCGTTTAATATGTTGACGGCTTATTCTATTTTTAGTAGGTGGTTGTTTACTAATTTGTATTGCTTGTTTATGGCGTCCTCGCTTCTTTTAAGTAAATTGTATTCTGCTTCAACAATCGATGTTTGATTGCGCCATAAAGTTGCTAAATGTTCCTGATTGTCTTGTATGAGCGTTATATTTTTCTGATACTGCTCGGCAAACTTCTCGTCTAAGACGCCAAACAATGTATTCGCTACAGAGCCGACAGCATTAATGAGACCACGCTTTCTTCGCGAGCGCGTGCTTGTATGTTGCGTCATCAATATCGTGTTGTAGTGCTGAAGTTCGTCGTAACTGTGACGTAGCTGCCAAAGTATAACGTCACATTGAACTTGCTCGCCCAGTTTCTTGCAGGTTTCTTCCAGATGATTAAAGTACATTTCGAAATTTTTGATGCCTTGCCAGTAGGGTTCCAACTTGTAATATACCACTACTGTCCAGTCGTATCTTATAACTTGCATATTTGCGACCTTATCGAAATAAATGCCTTGGTTTGATCTCAGCGGAGTGTTGATATAGGTGCACGATGAAGTGGTAAGTATACTCATGAAATATAATATAGCCAATGCTAGCGACTTGAAATTAAAGCGCGGTTTTGTCGTGTGTTTCATGTCAGTTTGCGATAAGTTTAATGTACTTGCTATGTTTGTTTGTTGGCGGTCGATGTTTGAACTTGGATTAACGGGCAGTAAAGATAGTTTTACGACTGGTCGCTTCAGGTAACCGTTCTTGGTTTCAAGCGTAACCACTCGTACCTTCCCATCGGATCCTGGGTGTAGTTTATCGACTCGTCCCATTGCCCACCGTCCTGCTGGCAGGTTGTCTTCGTGTATGATAACGAGATCATTAACCTTGATGTTTTTTTGATTTCTCATCCACTTGCTTCGTGTAGTTAACTAACTAAGGTATTCTCCTCGCCATCTTTTCCAGATATCATTGTAAATCCTTTGATATAGATACCATCTTGTTCTTAAATCTTGCTCTGTATCGAACAAAGATAGCACAGGTCCGCTTGCTAGGAAGTGAGACGGAGTGAGGTAATCTAGATCTTCCGGGTCTTCAGTGAGAGCACACAAAGGTCTTGCGTTTAAACATCCTTCTAGTTGATACAGGATGGTGGTAAACTCTTCGTAAGTCAGCTTTTGTTCACCGACAATGCGTTTGAGATGGTATTTCAAACTTTTCACTGCGCTCTCCCACAAACCCCCAGCTGAAGGCCAGGAAGGTGCATTAAAATGCCACTGTATGTTCATTTCGATGATTTCTTGCATAAATTTACTGTTGTTTTCGGTAATGATAGCTTGTAACATCTCATATTCTTGCTGTAGGACATTGCTTGCTCCTAGAAAGTTAGTGCCATTATCACTGTAAATGTGATACGGTTTTCCTCGCCTAGCAGTCATTCTTTTTAGAGCTGCCAAGAAAGATGATGTGGTCAAGTCTGAGACAAGCTCTAGGTGTATTGCTTTGGTGGCCATGCACACAAAAACTGCAACATAGCCCTTTGTACACTTGATGCCTCGCCCTTTGCTGCTCTTTATCATGATGTGACCAGTAAAGTCAACTCCCGTGTTATAAAATGGGCGTGATGGGTTGCTTCTAGCTTGTGGTAAGTCTCCCATCATCTCGTGTTGTTTGGATGTGTCATAGCGCCTGCATTTTACGCATTGACGTAGACGCTTTTTGACGGCTCTGTTGCCTCCTACTATCCAATAACGTTGACGAAGAAATGAAGCTGTCAGTCGTGCTCCTCCGTGGTAAGTAAGAGTGTGAGCTTCATCTATCAATAGGTTTGTAAGCGGGCTTGAGTGAGGAATAATCATTAGATGTTTCATATCTTGGCTTATTTCTGCATTTCTCAACCTTCCACCGACTCGTAGAATTCCGTCTTGATCGAGTTGGGGATTTAAGTTCAAAGTCTTGCTCTTAGAATTGACGGCGCTACTTGCTTTTAGGTCGTCTATTTCTTGTGAAAAGTACTCTTGCTGTACATATTTGATGATTCTCAATTTAGAAGCTCTGATTTCTTCCAAAGTAAGATATGATGGTAGTTGTTTCTTGTCTTGCAATGTTGATTTAAAACGATATACCCATGCTAAGATATGAACGATTTTGTTATGATTTCTCCGATAATGCTCATGTTGTTGTCTTGAAATGTACTTGTCTTAACTTGCTTTTCGTGTTTTAGCTCTTCTTTAGTTTCGTAAGTTACTTGCTCGATTTTGTCTTCGTACGAGGTCAGCCAGCTTGGACCTTGCCACCAAATAGAATGCTTCTCCAATTGTGTAGCAGTTAGACCTCTGCTCGCGCAATCGGCTGGGTTATCTTGGGATTTCACATATCGCCAGTTGCATCCAGGTAATATCTCGGTCACTTGTTTGACCCTGTTTGCCACAAAAGTTTTCCACTTGTTTGGATCACCTCGCAGCCACCCCAGTACTGCTGTTGAATCAGTCCAGCCAAAAGACTTCGTTTTATAATTTGGTAGACCTTTTTTAACCTTATTCATCAGCTGTGATAGTAACACGGCGCCACATAATTCCAAACGAGGCAACGTGACCGTTTTGCTGACCGGAACTAGTCTCGTTTTTCCAGCGACCAGAACCACTGTACTTTGGTTTCCTCGGTCGATTTTGCAATAAATGACGCACGCGTATGCCTTTGTCGATGCGTCGCAAAATCCATGTTGTTCAATGACATCGTTTTCTTGAGTTTCGAGCCATCGTTGAACTTTAATTTTGTTGATGTTTTGTATGTCATCTTTTATTAGCTGCCATTCTAAATTAATTTCAGCGGGAAGCTCGTCATTCCAGTCGATGTTTGTTAACCATGTTGATTGAAATAATATTTTCAGCTTTGTTGTAACGGGTGAAAGCCATCCAAGGGGGTCAAAGATAGTTGAGATAGCAGATAGTAATGTTCGTTTGGTTGTTTTTGACTCGTTTGCTTGTATCTTTGACTCGAAGGTGAAATTGTCTTCTTGTGAGTTCCATCGTAGGCCTAAAGCCTTAGTGGACTTCGTTCCACGAAAGTCAAAGCTTTCTTGCTTGTTTGTGTCATCAATTAAAGCTGATACGTTCGATGACCATTTTCTCAGATTAAACCCGCCTGATTTAAGTAGCTTCGTGAGGTCATTTTTAAGATGTAATGCTGAAGAAAGGTTATGGCTACCATGAATTAGGTCATCCATGTAGAAACAGTCTTTTAATACTTCAATTGCTTCGCTTTCTTGATAATTATGCTCTTCGTCTTCTGCTAATTGCTTCAATGTCATCGTTGCCAAAAAAGGCGCGGCCTTGGTGCCGTATGTGACCGTAGTCAACTGGTATTCTTGAATTGGTTTTGCTTGACTGTCTCGCCATACAATCTTGTGATACTGTTGATCTGCTTCGCTCAGCCAAATTTGGCGAAACATTTTTTCAATATCTGCTGTGTATGCATATTTATACTGTCGCCACTTCAGAATTAAAAACTGAAGGCCTTGTTGTAAGTTTGGGCCCCTAAACATAAGGTCATTAAGGCTCATTCCAGTAGATGTCTTTGCCGATGCGTTAAACACGACTCTTAGTTTTGTTGTTTTTGATTCAGCTCGTAGTACACAGTGGTGCGGTAAAAAGTAGTCCGGTCTCGTGTTTCCGGTCGCCGGCGCCATGTGACCCGATGCTAGGTATTCGCCGATAAACGTTTTGTAATCAGATGCGGTGTCGTGTTGCTTTGTAAATTTATTTTCTAATTGAATAAATTGCGCAATGGCCTTGTTTTTCGATGTTCCCAATTGTTGCTTGAAGTTTGGTTTAAATGGAATTTTGACTTCATATCTCCCATCTTCTCGTCGAATAGTTGATAACTTATAGTAATCTATGCATGCTTGATCTTCACTCGATAGGACCGATTCTTGTGTAATGTCTCCGATTTGCCAAAACTGTTGAATATCCTCGATATTATTTAATAGCACGTTGCATTGCAAGGTAGTAGAATTAGCGCTTCCGCTTAATATCCACCCAAAGCGAGTTTGTTGTGCGATCGGTGTTTGACTGTTTTCTCTACAGATGCCATCCAGGAGAATATTTGAGTATACTGCAGCGCCCAGCAGGAAATCGACAGGACGACTAATGTTGAATTCAGGATCTGCTAGTTGTATACCTTCCAAAAATGCCCACGATGATCTTGCTAATATATGTCTTGGAAGGTTGTTTATCAAGGTTGTCATTATAAGTACGTCGGTATTTATTGAGTACTCGTTTTTAGTCGACTTGATAGTTACGTTCGCTATTCCTTTGCAGTTATTTTCTTTTGCTCCAATTCCAGTTATGACACCCTTACATTGACGTCTTTGTAATGAAAGAAGTTGTGCTGCTTTTTCGGTTATAATAGATGTTTGCGATCCTTGGTCTAGAAGTGCTCGCAGATTATAACACTGCCCATCGGCGGATTGAACTTGGACGATCGCAGTAGCTAATAATATTTCTGATGATTGACTTTGAGATGGCGATGTTGTAGATGAGTTACTGTAGTTAACCATTCTTGATGCGTTCGGACGATTTGAATTAACTTGTGTTACGAATGCTTCGTGCAAAATAGTGTTGTGGAGACCTTGACATTCACGATAGCGCTTGTTTGATGTACACTTGCCATTGTGATTGAATAAGCAATTAGTGCACATCTTGAGTCTTGATATTGTGTTGAGTTTTTGATGTGGTGACATCGCCATGAATGTGTCACAATAATAAATTCCATGATCGTTGTTACAAAGAGGGCACTTGATAGCTCGAAATTGGTTGTAATTTGTTTTTGTTGGTTCTGCTCGACGTAAGGGACGTAAGGGAGCTTAACCAAGACCCAAAGCTCCAAGCCAACCTCACCTTCACGCGGTGCGTCCTGTTTCAACAGACGAGGCTCTGGCGACCGACCGATGGCGGGATAACCATCCAACAAAAGGCGCAGTAAAATGTTGAGCTGTGACGGGCAGCAGCGTCACAGCTGCAAGGGGCTGCGCTTCTGCGCTCGCCAACCCACCTGCCAAGCGTGGCGAGTATTGGCAAAATCCCAAATCAAAATCAAAATCAAAAATAATTTATTCAATTTAGGACACAAAATGCCACTTATGAACGTCAATAATTAGTGTAATATTAATTGCCCGTATGGGGCAAGAACATGTCTCCTTATCTTTTGGGCCCTACCAGCGCTTCGAGACAAAACACAGACAATTTGGCAAGTGCTGAGAAGAAACGCCGGAAAAAACTCAGTCACCACTAGCTGCCTCAAAAATGATACAAATCAAAATAAACAGGTAGGTACATCAGTTTGGTGCAGGCTGGACTGTCCATACATTTTCGTCATTAAGATAGTCTTGAATTTTATAATACCCCTTCGACATTAGGGTAGTTTTGACATGTAACTTAAATTTGTGAATAGGTAGTTCGATGACATTATTAGGTATATTGTTGAAAAATTTAACACAATTTCCCAGGAATGAATTCATTGTTTCGGCTAACCTGAAATTTGGAATGACAAGTTTGCTTTTATTTCGTGTGTTATACGAATGTATGTCACTTTTTTTCACGAAATAATCTAAATTTTTACGTACGTACACACGGCAGCACGTCAGACTACTACACTTTGACCTTGAGCGCTTTGAAAGTTGAACGGAGAGAATCGTGCGAAAGAGACAAATATCCTATTTCAGTCCTACTTCAAATGAGTCGTGCTGCATCGCTTTTCATGTGATTTTGGCGGGAAGGATGGTGTGATTTATTGAAATGCAAACAAGCGGTTGCGTATTTCTTTACTTTTCGTTTTTTTATGATATAGGAGCAGTTTTGCAGATTATATATTTATTTTAGTGCCTGTATAACCGGTTCCTGTTAAAGTTCCATATAGCTATCTGAAACCCGTAAAACAAGCCCTTAGAATACTTTATGAGTTTTATCTCATTTAAACTCTTTACGTTCTCATTACACTTTAAAGAATGCTTTGCCCTACCCCCCCCCCCCCTTTTATTAATTACTATTAGTTACGTCGCCCGCTTTTAAAATAAATATTTATAAAAGTATCGTGAGAAGTAAAATATGCACTCAAAATGCACATTACTTTTTTAACTGTGTTTTGATATATTGTCTGAACCGTTTAGCCTTAGGTAAAGCATTTCAAGCATAATGTAGATAATACCCGCTTGATGTGCGAAGTGTGGGTTCAGTTCCAGTCTTGGACAGAAACCGTTTGCAATAAGTGCAATGAACTAATGAATGACTGACTTATTATTACGCTGTAACATTACCTTTTGTTCTGCATTAGCGGCAGGTTTACCTAATTATACAAAATAGTGAAGTTGAATGGCAAATCACAACTGATCAGATTGACGAGTTCAGAAGGCACTTAGCCTATCAGTTCGCGGTCATGCAACCATGAGGTTAGTCTAGTAGTATTATATTATCTGGGGTCTTAAGTTAGGCTAAGAGCGCACATTTGGCGAGACGCGACAAAGAGAACGAAAAGATAACAATTGAAACTAAACCCTAACTTAATTACATACAGTTGAAATAGACAAACGGCTCGCTCGCAAGGACATCCCGATGCCACAAGAGCCGCCGAGCGACTCTCACGACTGCTCCTACTAGCTTCAACCGTATAACATTACTTTAAGGTTTACTTTAAATTGTTATCTTCTCGATTTTTTCGCCGCGGCTCGCCAGCTGAGCGCCAAGCTAAGTTAACTTTTTTGCGACTGCTTCACGTTTGCACGACCGTGCCTAAAACTAGTCAGCCAAGGGTTGAACCCAACAAACGATAGAGTATTAAAATCCTAGTCTGAGAATTGAGTCCAATTGAGCTCACGGCCTCCAAATTTGGTGAGTCCGATCGCATGAGCTTATATTATTTCGGATATTTAATATCTATATCGGATAGCTAATATTGATGATTTGGGATATTATGTATAAAGAAGATATTAGATAGTATTGAAGGCCACAGAACGAACGATCGATGGGGTGACGATTTGACGAGTTTTGAAACGCCATAGGAGAATCCGAGGCATGATAATGGCTCATAAAAAAGTTACTTTTAATTTTTAAAACAAAGTATAAACTAGCTATTGATTAAAAAAAAATAACATCATAATAAGTGAAAAATATTTATTTAGTAATTAATAACTTATAACAGCATAATAAATTATTTATACTAACTCCATCATAAAATTTGCAATATTAATCGCTTAAATTTGTAACAAAATGAATACCTATAGTAACAGAAAAACAAGCTCACCTAAAGAATTACAATATTTATTTTAAAATAAAAACTCTCGATGATATCTTTATTCATGATTGATTGATGATTATAAAAATTTGCACAAACAATAATAACTCAAAAACTTTTTTTAAAATAGATGTAATTTTAATTACAATATAACATTTTATGAAAAAAAGATAACTTCTTGATAACATTATTAACAATAAAATTTGTAAGAATAAAAAAACATATAAAACTTCTCTACGCTCGTTCATTATGGTTATGCCATCATGAAAAAAGAGGCAAAAATTATTTTTTGCTCAAATTATTATAACTTTGATTGGGAGTTCTAAAGTTACTTTTTATAATTATTACCAACCTAAAAATAAAACTGATTAAACAATTCAAACCTAACCATCTTAGGACCAGAACTACCATTTATTTATATTTTTTTACCTTTTTGTGTGTCCAACTGGTGATTGGACAATATTACCAAGATTTACAGACAGAAGAACGAAAACTATTATGACAGTAGTAACGAGCAATATGGTTGAAATTCAATGTCAAATTCATCATGGTTTGTAGGTAATAATGAACATGTTGATGCTGATATTACTTTTGACATAGATACCTACAATCAAAGCCATCTTATCGCTAGGAGCGTTCTCTTCCAGACAACATCTAGGTGGAGAAAAAAGGTCACAAATAACACAAAAGTACCTACGTTAAAGTCATTATTTTTGTAAATAGGCCCACATAAGGCATTTTTCCATGTTGTAACTTAATGTTATCATACCACAGCTTCGGAACTTTTTTGGGCTACTACTGAGAAGATGGATCGGAACAAACTCAGACTTTATTATCTTGCCACTTTTTCAAGATTTACAATAAGTTTAATACAATTATGTCTTTGTGAGAGCCGAACATTAATTTGTCTGCTCACCATTAATATAAACCCAGGACTACTTTTCTCGTCGACAAATATAACAATGTTATTCTCCCAATCAAAATTATAAATTTCTAAGCAAAAACTAACTCTTGCCTCTTTGTGATGAGCATTTAGTTCTATTTTCTTGTCTGGCCGGCAGCACTTCTTCCCCGCTTCCTTCAGTCTCCTCCTGACTGAACCAAGGAAATCTAAAACAAAAAAACAAGTGTTGATTCCTTTTACATAGAACATGATAGTGTGATCCAACGCTATACTACTGCAACTGTAAAAGCTTGTATGGCCGCACCTGTACAGGCCCTGATCACACTTTAACTTACCAAACCAAATGAACACTTTATGATTTTTTTGGGACTTATTTTTACTTTTATTGTTATGATAATGAATTATATTATAATATAAATTTATTCATAACAACCACTGAGATATCGGGCGGATATGGAAAATAAATAAAAACTTCATTACTAATTTGCACTTGCACAGCCAAAGTTGCTTTTTACAAGTGCAATTTATATTATTACGTTTGTATAGTGACAAAACATTATAAAAACAAAAAAATAATTATAACTTTATTACTCTTTTTTTCCTATTAAGAAGGGACCTAACTAATAAATATAACTTGTGACTCGATTAAATTAAAAGCAAAGTAATTTTTTGAAATAACTCTAGCAGGGGTAGTCAATAAATTATTATAGAGTATGCATTGGGCGAAGGATTGCCTTTGCAAATTTTCCATCAATTCTTTTTTATAGTCGGTCTACTTCCTGAGAGTTTGAAACAATCAAATAAGTAAATATTTAAGCAAACTAAATGCCAGTGTTTTAAAATATGCTATATATTATTTCATTCTATTTCTATAGATAAATCTAGGATTGATGCAATAAACTCACATTGTAAGTAGAAGAAGTAGCTCTCGTACTGGGGAAGGGATCAGCGGAGTGTGCCGCGACTATGGCCGCGTCCTCCTCTGCCGTCGTGGCTCTCTCATAGCGCTGGCGGTAGTGGGCTTTGATGATCCCTGACTCTTCCCACCGCCGCAACCAGAAATAAACAGTTTTTCGCTAAAACAAAACGTCAAACTTAGTTTATTTGCTATTTTAAAAATTATTATTAAAACCATCTCAAAACTAAAAAAAAATGGCATCGATGACGTTGGTCGTGAGTAAAAGTTAATAACATTTTAAAATATTGTTGATGGTTTATATATGTATATATATATATCCACATTTTTCAAGATAAAAAATTATACCTATCTAAGTAAATGACATCGCTCAGGTATCAAATGGCCGCCGGCGGTCGCGTAGGTAAACAAACAAGATACCTAATAACAACAGATTGTTGTTAAACACATCCGTAAGATTCATCCATTTTATTTTGTAATGTGATATTAAATTGAATCGTTATCTGACAGTCAAACACTCGTAATAAAATCAAATAATGAATTGAGTCTTTTGTTATAATTGTTACGTTTATTTATGAAAATTTTAAAACTCAACTTTAGTTAGCTAAAAGTGCTTCGAAACAGTGAGTAAACATGAAAACAAGTAAAGTGTTTGGGAAACTGTTTGTGTGTCTATAAATTCGAATGAAATTAATCCTTCCTAAATCTTTAAAACAAATAAAAATCTCACTTCAGTAACTAATTTGAGGTTTTTATTAATGTGAGGAAAATCATAGCTAAGTTAACCTGCTCTTTTTGTTTACACTTTCAAAAATAAATAAATAACTTACCGTTTCTCCAGTCTGATCACAAATGTCTTTCACACGTAACACGCAATTATTCGCTCCCTCTCTACTTGGGATAGCGAAGGTGCGAAAAAACACTTTCAGCGGTAATGTCGAAAACGTGACTGAGGACCTCGGGTCCGGTGGCAGACTGGCGGCGGCGCAGGGAGGCGTGGTCAACCCCCAGTATTTTGTCTCTATTGGCCGTTAGCTTTGAGTCTAATCGCACATTGGCAAATTTTGATAAAATAGACAACTTCACCAATAATATCAAGGAGACTTTCTTTCTAACACTCCATACTGCGTCGTAGTTATAGATATGTATAATGGGTAGCATGACGTGCTGCCGTGTGTACATGATATTATCAAATATGTATTGAGAAGCGACAGTGAGGATGTTAATTTCCTTAAAGAATTCTCTCAGGGATTCGCGGGGACTAAGTTTGTAAATGGCACGAATGGCTCTTTTCTGTAAAATAAAGATGGTATCAATGTCCGCAGCAGAACCCCACAAGAGAAGACCATAAGACATTACCCCTCATGAGTGCACTCAAAAAAACCAGGCCCCCAGTCTCCGGCAGCCCCGCTTTTCCTGACTCCGGTAGCGGTCACGGTAACGGCGGGGCAGGGGGTGCTAAGAATCCCCGGAGGCGATCGCGCTACCACCCCCAACGACAACTGGCCCTGGTAACTTATAACGCGTGCACACTGAGGACAGACGAGAAGTTGCTCGAGCTGGAGGAAGAATTGAGCAGGTTACACTGGGACATAGTGGGTTTATCAGAAGTCCGCAGAGAGGGCGAGGACACGATAACTCTGAAGTCCGGCAACCTGCTCTTCTACCGGGAGGGTAACCAAAAGTCCCAAGGTGGTGTTGGGTTTCTTGTCCACAGGTCCCTCGTAAACAACATCGTAACCATCGAGAGTGTGTCGAACAGGGTGATATACCTTATACTCAGAATAACCGAAAGGTATTCGCTGAAGGTCATACAGGTATATGCACCGACCTCGAACCACCCGGATGAAGAGGTGGAGGAAATGTATGAGGACGTAAGTAGAGCCATACACACTTCCAAAACCTATTTCACTGTTGTTATGGGGGACTTCAACGCAAAACTCGGCAAGCGAGGCGAGGGTGAGTTGAAAGTGGGACCTTTTGGATATGGTCAAAGGAACGCCAGGGGAAATAGGCTGGCCGACTTTCTGGAGAAGGAGGGACTCTTTGCGATGAACTCTTTCTTCCAGAAGCCGCCTCAAAGGAAATGGACCTGGTTGAGTCCGGATGGCAAGGCGAGAAATGAGATAGACTTCATCATGACCACCAAGAGACGGTTATTCAATGATGTCTCCGTGATCAACAGGGTAAAAACCGGTAGTGATCACCGAATGGTTCGAGGCACATTGAATATAAATGTCAAACTGGAAAGGTCCCGCCTGATGAAGTCCACGCTCCGACCTACTCGTGCCCATATCCAAAATCCCGAGAGCTTTCAACTCGAGTTGTCAAACCGCTTTGATTGCCTTGAGAATTGCGTATCAGTGGACGAAATAAACAACGGGTTTGTGGAAACTGTCCAAACGGTCGGATCTAAGTTTTTTAGACCTGGCCGTAAAAATAGACCTCAAAAACTCTCGGTCCACACTCTCGACCTTATGGCAGAACGTCGATCTATGGCACTGCAAACCTCCGTTAATGCTCAAACCTACAGGCAGCTTAATAGACGAATATTGAAGTCTCTGCGACATGACATTCGTTCCTTTAACACGAATAGTATTAAAGAAACAATAGAGCGGAACCAAGGCTCCAAAGTGTTTGCAAGGGACATGTCTATTGGGCAAAGCCTGTTGACGAAGCTTAAGTCGGAGGATGGTAGTGTAGCGTCGACGAAAGCAGAGGTTTTGAGGGAGATCGAAAGGTTCTATGGGCAGTTGTACACCTCAGTTGCCAAACCCGTTGATAGCTCGGTCAGAGACCCACGAGCTATCCTGACCCGACACTACACCGAAGATACGAGGGTCAAACTGAAAGTTCTTAGAACTGGCCACTTATAAACAATATAATAAAAAAAATATTCTAAAATTTGAAAATAGAACTCTTTGCCAATATTACTGAGTATATATTTCATTCATTTGTCATTTGTTTTACGATTTGGCGGCAAATTGAAAATTGTCTGTGTCACGTCAACATGAATTTAACACGAGAAAATTTTCGTGCAATGATTTTTTATGACTTTCGATGTCATTTAAGTCAACAAGAAAGTTATGATAGACTACGATTGGCCTTTCACGATGAAGCCCCATCTCGTGCGACTGTTTACAACTGGTTTAATGAGTTTAAACGTGGTCGCACTAATCTCACTGATGATGTACGTGAGGGACGGCCTTCTACGGCGACGACTGAAAATAACATCTGTGTTGTGCGGCGTATGATAGAGACTGACAAAAGAGTGAGATTCGGACAAGCTTAGACATCGGTATGAGTCAAGTGCACAAAATCCTCCACGAACATTTAGCGGTCAGGAAGCTTTGCGCCCGGTGGATACCTCATAATTTGACTAAGGCTCAAAAACTCCATCGTGTGGATTGGTGCCGTAAAATGATTGAAAGATTTAACGGAGGTGACTCAAATGCTGTGTTCGACATACTAACAGGTGACGAAAGCTGGATTTACTGTTATGATCCTGAAACCAAAAGACAATCTGCTCAGTGGGTGTTTCCTTTCGAGGAGTTGCCAACTAAAGTGAAGAGAGATCGAAGTGCGGGAAAAAAAATGGTGGCCTCGTTCTTTGGAAGGATAGGTCATTTCGCAACAATTGTGTTAGAGGATCAAAAAACAGTTTCTGCAGAATGGTACACTACCAATTGTTTGCCACTTGTCTTGGAAAAAGTTCGAGAGAAACGACCTCGCAGTAGGATCCTCCTTCACCACGACAACGCCTCGTCGCACACCGCCAAGCGAACGATCGACTATTTGGCGACATCAAACGTTGAATTACTGGGTCACCCGCCGTATAGCCCCGACCTCGCGCCTTGTGATTTTTATTTATTTCCAAAAATTAAAGAAAAACTTAAAGGAAAGCGGTTTATGAATGCTGAAGAAGCGGTGGCTGCGTATCGCGATGCCATTGAAGAGACCCCTAAGGACGAGTGGGCAAAGTGCTTTTCCCAGTGGTTCCATCGCATGCAGCGGTGTATTGACGTCAATGGACAATATTTTGAAAAGATATAATAAAACTAATAACTGGCTAATGTAATCAGTTTTTGATTTTCTAAGAACTTTCAGTTTGACCCTCGTATCCCGGACATCAGCCTCTACGAGATTAGGATGGCCCTGAAACAGCTTAAAAACAATAAGGCACCTGGCGTGGACGGAATCACAGCAGAGCTTCTGAAAGCGGGTGGAACACCGGTGTACTTAAAGTTCTTCAGAGACTATTTAATTCCGTTCTGCTAGAGGGAATCACGCCTGAGGCATGGAACAGGAGTGTGGTGGTGTTGTTCTTCAAAAAAGGAGACAAAACCTTATTGAAGAACTATAGACCCATCTCACTCCTGAGCCATGTCTACAAACTCTTCTCAAGGGTCATCACGAATCGTCTCGCACGTAGGTTTGATGACTTCCAGCCTCCCGAACAAGCCGGATTCCGAAAAGGCTACAGTACCATAGACCACATTCATACGCTTAGGCAAATTATACAGAAGTCCGAGGAGTATAATATGCCTCTATGTTTAGCTTTTGTGGACTATGAGAAGGCCTTTGATTCGATCGAAACTTGGGCGGTGCTTCGGTCTCTTCAGCGGTGTCACATAGACTATAGGTATATAGAGGTGTTAAAGTGTCTATATAACAACGCCACCATGTCGGTCCGAGTACAGGAACAGAAGACGAGGGCGATTCCATTGCAAAGAGGCGTAAGACAGGGCGATGTAATATCTCCGAAACTGTTTACATCGGCATTGGAAGACGCCTTCAAGCTCCTGGAATGGGAAGGATTCGGCATTTCCGTCAATGGCGAATACATTACACACCTTCGGTTTGCCGATGATATAGTCGTTGTGGCAAAGACGCTGGATGATCTTGGCACTATGCTCGAAGACCTCGACCGAGTATCCCAACAAGTGGGTCTTAAAATGAACATGGAAAAGACGAAAATTATGTCAAGCTCCCTTGTTGTACCCACTCCAGTATCTGTTGGGAACTCAACTCTCGAAGTTGTCGACGAGTACGTCTACCTGGGACAAGTGATCCAATTGGGTAGGTCCAACTTTGAGAAAGAGGTCAATCGACGAATCCAACTCGGCTGGGCAGCGTTTGGGAAACTGCGCAAGAGCGTCTTCTCGTCTCAATTACCTCAGTGTCTGAAGACGAAAGTCTTCAACCAGTGTGTGTTACCAGTGATGACATACGGATCCGAAACATGGTCTCTAACTATGGGCCTCATAAAGAAGTTCAAAACTACACAACGAGCGATGGAGCGGGCTATGCTCGGTGTTTCTCTACGAGATCGAATCAGAAACGAGGAGATACGTAGAAGAACCAAGGTAACGGACATAGCCTTGAGAATCAGTAAGCTTAAGTGGCAGTGGGCCGGGCACATAGCGCGAAGAACTGATGGCTGTTGGGGCAGGAAAGTTCTGGATTGGAGACCCTTCGACCAAAGACGCAGCGTAGGACGTCCACCAACAAGATGGACAGACGACCTTAAAAAGATCGCGGGATCAAACTGGATGCAGACCGCTAGTGATCGGTCGCTGTGGAAAGCCGTGGGGGAGGCCTATGTTCAGCAGTGGACGTCCTTTGGCTGATAATGATGATGATGATGATGATGGTTCTGCTCTGTTGTTTGAATAAACTTTAAATCTTGATTTATTTTGCCTTGCTGCAGGTTGATATGTTTGTGGTCTTGTGGTGGCTTGCTCTTGCTTTCGACGTGAGGACTCCATTGCTGTGAACTTGCATTCTACAAAGTTCAAGAAGTCTGATAGTGTTGGTAGTTCTCTTGGCTGCTCTAGACATTCGTTATAGTCGTTAAATGACTCATTGTCTAGCTTTAGCGAGAGTAGGTGTACTAGCAATGGGTCCCAGGAACTAATGTCAATACCTAGGTTTTTCACTGCATTTAGGGTTTCAAGGGCCGTGACATGAAGGCGCTTGAGTTGATTTAGTGATTACTGCTGCATGGTAGGTATCGAAAGTAGGTTGTTAATGTGCGAGGTGAAAATGAGCTTCTTGTTATTATAGCGATGGTTAAGTATTTCCCAGCATACGGTGTAGTTTTCAGAACTAATAGATAGATGTTGTAACAGTCTTTCTGCTTCTCCTCGTACCTTGCCCTTCAGAAATTGCATTTTCTGAGCATTCGATAGCGAGGGATTATTGTGAATAGTTTCATTGAATAAATCTTTGAAGGACGTCCACTGATGATAACTACCACCGAATGTAGGAATGTCCATCTGCGGCGTTGATTTTTCTCTGTGACATACGGACCATAGCTTGCTGTTAATGGACCGTTTGATGTTGTTATACATTTGCTCATAGGATAAAAATGCTCTATCATAATCGTTGTAAGTGGAACCTTGAGTTTCAATGTCAATCTCCCAATGCAGCTTGTCGATAGCAGCTTGCTTACTTGGTGATATCCTTGCTTGCTGAATTTTTCACTAGCTTGCTTGATAACTTGCTCACTAACTTGTTTGATAACTTGCTAACTAACTTGCTAACTAACTTGCTTGATAACTTGCTAACTAACTTGCTTGATAACTTGCTAACTAACTTGCTTGATAACTTGCTAACTAACTTGCTTGCTGATAGATCACTAACTTGCCTGATAACTTGCTAATTTCTTTGCTAACATGCTTGCTTGAACTTGCTAGATAACTTGCTAAATTTCTTGTTAACTTGCTTGCTTACTTGCTGGTTCTCAATGTCGTTGCAGTCCCGAACACAGATATGCGCCTTCTCAATTCCGTTGGTGAGACCCGCTGGCCAAGGAACCGATTCGCTCTATGCACGAGATCCACAAAAACACTGTTTTCGAAGGACCATAAGATGTACGGTCTGCTAACCGCACACCTTTCTTGCTATGCTGATGGTGAGAGTAAATCCAAACTCCTTGTTGAGCACACGAGATTTATTGTCACACAAATATTGTAAATAATAAATGCTATGAGCCGCGGCCGTCTTGCTAGGCACAAAATGCGAACTAAATATAAAAGAATAAAGTAAATATTAAAGTTACGAAATGGGGTCAGCCGCGCATAGTAACTTTATTGCTGATTACGGGAAATGTACGTTGCTACACCGTACACTCACTATGGGCCTCATAAAGAAGCTCAAAATCACACAACGGACGATGGAGAGGGCTATGCTGGGTGTTTCTCTACGGGATCGAATCAGAAATGAGGAGATACGTAGAATAACTAAGGTAACGGACATATCCCTACGAATCAGTAAGCTCAAGTGGCAGTGGGCAGGTCGCTTAGCACGAAGAACTGATGACCGTTGGGGCAAAAAAGTTCTAGATTAGACACCTTTCGACCAAAAGCGCAGCGTGGGACGTTGTAACGAAACCCCCCTTTCGATCATGTAGAGACACTCTCTACTATCAAAATAGATCCAATGATTGAAGAATAGTATAAGATTAATTATGATGTAATTTGGCAGTGTGATCGTCTAGTTTAATGGTAGGACCTTACGTTGTGTATGTATATAGTAACCAAATTCTTTTAGAGGTACGTGGATGTTTAAAAATAATAATACGTTTAACAAGAAATATTATGGGGTGTGTGCGCATTTAAAGGAAGGGGAAAATGGAAACCCGCAAAACCGCTGGTCATTATAACTAATAATAGTTCATACAAATTGAAGCAAATCTAACCACTCTCCTTGCATTCATAATTTAAATTGTTTTTTTTATTCCTATAAAATATCATTAGTTAAGACCTTGTGGGTTTTTTTTAGGCTTGGGGGGCTCCTCCACCGCCCCCCAACATGATGGCCCCCAATTTTATTTCGCCTTTCCCTGGAATGGATCCTACTTGAATAACGTATTTTTACGTGAAATATGCGCTAAAAGGAAGACCTGAGCCTAAAGACATTTAATATACAGGGTGTAACAAAAAGGCGAAATAAAATTTAAAGGACGTGTAGAGTAGTAAATGTCTAGTTCCTATGCAAAACCAGAAACTCGTGCGAGTATAAATTACTGAGTTAACTGATGCTAAAGTTATAACAAAAACTTATCGGTGACAACCCTAAATATCAGCTGTTAGGTGTAAACAAACTCATAATTCGAGATTGAATAGGAAACAGAAGTGAAACTTTCATAAAATGTGCAGCGATCTTCTCAATGATCATTTAATAAATCAATACACAATAAATTAGTCGTTTTAAGTGTTTCGGTTTCTCGCTGTGTTGCAACGCTAAGATGTTATTACTGTGAACAATTGATTATTGAACATTACCTAATAAAACAACTTTAAGGAGATATTTGAGATTATGAGTTATCATGAAGCGTTTAAAGTCGTAAATGGGCTTTATTCGAAATTCTGGTGCTGCATGACTTCGTACTGATCAACATCCTTAATGATTTCATTCATTCGCTCTACCGTTACCACCACCAATATGACAAAATTACCTCGACTGCTTGACCTACCGCGTGATATCGGACACTACCGCGAACTAATGGCGCATAACGCCGCATAACGTAGTATCTGCCGCTAGATGGCTAGCGACAGATAATACGTTTGTTACTTCGTCTGAATAAATCTGCTACGCTATTGTTTTGGTTTCGTTATTTTATTCGTTTAGACTTAGAAATAATAATTAAGAAATAAAAACAATAAGTTAGAGAGACAACTAAAAATAATATTACAATTTCACAACAGCAGTATCTCGGCAAATACATTCTACCACTGGTTTTAAATCAGTGGCTCCTCTGCACTTATTTTATCATTGACCAAACAATGCAGTCCACGTGGACTGCGGCGCTTTTAAGTCAAAAGTCAAAGTGCGCCGAACCAATCAGTAATCGTTCCGAAAAAAATTGCAAAGATGCGTTAAGCCAATAATATCCTGTCGCGTGACTATCACCTACGCCTTAGCCCCGCCTCCCGGAAATATTTAAAAATATTGCGGGATCCGCATATTCGAAAAGATAACATTTAAGACATTTTCGAAAATGTTTTAGTAAAAAAAATGTATTTGATAACTTAAGTTATTTGTTTGTTTAACTTAAAATAAGTTTTGATATTCCTAATTTCTTTAAAATAGTAGTGAAACTTTAATTTATGTTAAGGGTTTTTTCCATTACTTACATCGAACCCTGCGAAATAACCCTTCTTTTTTTCTACAATCTTCTAATGTTTTTTTAGTTGCTCGTATTCGTTCTCGTTGCGCAGTCGCTATCCAAATTTTCCGAATTTCGATCTCCGATTTCGATCAGTATGTCACGTGAAGGACATTCTTCGTATTCAAATAGTGAATACTATGAAATGATTTTATGCGTGGGCGCTTCTTTCGGGAGCATCAATGGTGCTCGCGAGTTGTATCGTCAGCGGTTCATCGAAGGCAGGCCCCTGGCGGAGCAGCGGCGTTTACCTTCATACACCTGCTTCAGGAACCTGTGTCTCCGGCTGCAGAGCACTGGCTCGTTTAGACCGCCTGCAAGTGAAGGTCGTCCAAGTACATGGGAGCGGTCAGACCTGGAGACCCAAATTTTGTCGCATTTCGAACGTGATCCACGAACAAGCACACGTCGAGCCGCGGCAGCGTTCAATGTGAATCACATGACGGTCTGGCGTACGCTGCGGTCTGATGGATTACATCCGTACCATTTCTCTCGAGTACAGGAGTTGACCCCAGCGGACTTCGGTCCAAGGGTCACATTTTGTGAGTGGTACCGAAGCCGGATAGAAGAAGACGCCAGTTTCGGTGAAAATGTACTGTGGACGGACGAGGCGTCATTCACCCGGGGCGGCATCTCAAATTTACATAATGAGCACGTATGGGCTCATGTGAACCCTCACGCCGCGAGTGAAAGTAACTTTCAGCACCAATGGCGGATCAACGTTTGGGCTGGGATCCTTGGGGATCGTATCCTCGGACCGAAGTTTTTACCGAGCAGCCTTAATGCTGACAGGTACTTGGAGCTATTTACCGACGAAGTTGAGGATTACCTAGAAGATTTGCCGCTGTCAGTGTACCGGAGTATTGTTTACCAGCACGACGGTGCACCAGCGCACTACGCGCGCCGCGTCCGGGAATATCTCGACGGAAGATATGGTGCTCAGTGGATTGGCAGAGGGGGTCCAGTGCAGTGGCCTGCCCGTTCGCCCGACCTTACCGCTATGGACTTTTTTTTGTGGGGCTACGTGAAAAACCAAGTCTACGCAGTGGAGTGCAATAGTGCTGACGAAATGCGAAATAAAATAAACCTAGCGTTTCAAGCCATTACGCCTCAGATGCTGCAAAACGTGAGGATATCGATGAACCGCAGAGTCGCAGCTTGCATTGAGCACGGTGGCAGACATTTTGAGCCATTTTTATAAAATAATAATAATAATATGTAGGCTTTTTAAAAGTGATAATAAGGCAAACTTCCTAAAAGTCATTACGTTTGTATTGAAGCTATGTGCACAAAGTGTTGGTTAGTACCTATGTAACATAATCATACAACGAAATAAATTTGATGTTTGTTTAATACAATAAAAATATTACTAGTTAGCAAATTATGTCGTAGTTATGTTGTGTAGATTTTTACAGTGAGTACTAATTATTAACCATCAAATAATTAGGTACCTACTTCATACATATTAGTTTCATTGTACCTATGAACTTATCATTAGAGAATTTGTTCCCGTTTTGATTATTAGCGTTGTGTTTGTGACTGGTTATTTGTGACCGACTTCGATGTCGAGCAAATTACTAAAACATGTAGTTTATTCGGTAAAATTACCGATGGCCGGAAAAATATTCAAAAGATGTTTCTGGTAAAATCTGTTTATTTGCTGGGTAAAATTATGAGGTACAGCAAATAAGTGTGTTGTTCTTTGTAAATGTAAGTAAAATTCATAGTTGGTGTTATTGTCCTAAACATTAATAACTGTTTTTTGTAAATACTTTTAAAAAAGAAATGTTCCTACCTGAATATTTTTTACTCTCTTATTAATTTTGCAAATAAATGCATTAATCTGATTATCGTTGTTATCATTCAGTCCCATTCCCATCAGTGCTAAGATAGGTAGGTACTTAGGTAGTTTTGGGTGGGCGGGCTGTAAGAAGGCAGCGCGTCGCGGCGCGCAGCGTCCGCGCATCAGCTGATCGTGCGGCGGGCGGGGTGCGGGCGGGGGTTTGCTAACGAATGACCGCAGATTCAGGGTTGTCAACACTTTCGGTTAAAAAACAATTTATTTACTTAGTATGGTAGAAAAAAGTTGTTTATTTTTTACTAAAACTTTTACTACTTAATGTTCACATTATATACATACATACCCTTAAATATTATTTCGCCTTTTTGTTACACCCTGTAAATATCTTCCTAACCCTTTTCCCTAAGTGACTTCATGTACAGTCAACCAAAGGATCCCTAAGAAAATGCAACCTGAATCCACAATTCAAATACTACAACGTATTATGTAATGCTGCACCATCGACTATCTACATCTGTGACAATTGTTATGGATTCCAAGCTCGCCATGATTGTGTGTGGCATTGCCCCCCGAGGCCAAGGTTTCACTACGTCCACCCTATAGCTTGCTGGAGAAAGGGTGGTCGTCCCCTAACAATAACACACACAGGAATCATAAGAAAAGCACAGTGATCTTGGACCATCAAATGTTACAGCAGCACCAATACGGGCACATTCGAAAGCAGCAGAGCACATTTATTAAATGTTATACTTCCAAAGGATTCTCTGCTACAAGAGAATTCCCTGGAAGCATCTTTGTCTATTGTCGTTTAATAATACAGAGCTAATCCAAAAATACCAATGACTCCTTTAAAGAGCGGTTTGAAATCTGCATGAGCTCTTTGGAACCATTGATATGCCCACATCAGCCCATATTATTTACATTTTTCCATTTATATCAGCACCAAGTTGATCCTTGTTTTGGTAAACTATTCATGAAAATCAAAGTTATATTATATTATTGGATTTGAAACTAAATCATGTGTAATACTGTTACATACAGCAATCAAAATTTACATTAAATGTTTGGCTCAAATCTAAAGGGTTTTATGATTGTAAAGGATTTTCTACAAACCAGTACCTCTTATTAAAGTATGAAATTACTATTTCTTTTCAGTAATGCGAGCCTTTAACTTGACTCTTAAATTTGCATCCTGAACCTTCAATATTTGAATATTTAAATAGCAATAACTGTCAGATAATGATAAAGTGTATTGGATCCATTCGCTCTTTTATTTATTTCCTTAAACTCTTAGGATATGACATCTAATTTTCATATAATCCCAACCCTACCACTGCTTCGGGACAATTAAAATAAGTGTTGAGAAGAAGCAGCGCAACAAACTCAACACGTATTATTATATATAATAAAAGATCAAAATAAATAATTGATCACATTATAATTATTTGTTTGACAATCATGTGATAGGGATGAAAGTAAAAATAAAATATATTAATCGTAGTCAAGTTGGAGATTAAAATATTAAATATTTTGTAAGTTAAATTAAAATATAAATGAGCATAATTTAAGTATTAAAAGTGAAATAAAGTTAGTCCACAACGTCCCATCGCTAAGCAAAAACCCTAAATCGGACACTTTGACTTTGAACATTCTAAATTAGGATTGCAAGTCCTATAAATCAGCTTAATTTTCCCTAAAATAATATTGACATTAGTGAAATAATATCAGTCAGAATTCAGTTTGGATGACAAAAGAATTTGAATTTATCATCAATATTTTGTTAATTTAATATCAATACGGAATAATAATGTCATGTATCAAGTTTCGAAGAAGTTCTAACTTTCATTATTTTTTAAATAAACGATGATTTCATTCCGAAATAAATGAGTTAAACACGTTAATAAATATTTAAAGTCAATAAAAATACCGCAACTATTCAACTAAATTTGGCCGTAAACACAAAAGTCATAACATTGTAAAATACACATAAAATTATTTCAAAACAAAAGAAATCAAACAAGCAATTTACAAAATATTCACAAGAAGGTGGAAAGGAATTTACAAAATTTACAAGTTTGACATTATTGACAATCAAATAGTTATGAAAATGAATAAATAAATAAATACTTAGTAACCTCAATATTATATATTTTAAGCACTTCAACCGAGCTTGTAAACTATTCCATTTTCCAGTGATAACATAAAATAAAATGTTAAGAAATCTGTTGAATTCTTAAATACTAAATTAAATTCAATCTATACAAACATACCTACATACAGGAACTTTTGAGGTAATAATATTGCAAATAAACAAACTCCTTTCTAATTACTTTTATGATTGTCTCTAAAGAGTCGAACCCAAGACATGGAAATAGCGATTTCCACTTGACTTCGTCCATAAATTCAGACTAATAATATTTAGCAACGTACATATTTAAAATAAGACGTTTGATTGGTCATTTCATTAAATATTTGAGAATCGAACCCAAACCACTTGCATTTATTCTGGAAATTTAATTTCAACAATAATATTTGTAGCTTGGACTGAAACCTAGAGTCCTTAATAAAACACCATACGGCTGACTTTCTATATTTCTAGACTAAAAATACCAACAACGGGAATCGAACCCATTGAAAGCACAAACTATTTAATTTCAATTAATTACATAAGAATATTCACTTACTTGTATAATAAATCAATAATCTCTTCAACAGATATCTTAACTAGATAAAATCACTTACCAGACAGTACGCCTTACTCTTTTATCAGCATACCTAAACTCAAAACCTAACTAGGCTATAGTAAGCCCTAAAATACCCGGAAACGCGGATTCAATAACTTTAAAGCTATTCGACGATGATGCTGCGCCAATTCTTCCCCTGAAGTCCTGCCACACCCAGCTCCTCCTTATTACACTCGCGTGCGCATCTATTGAGCGCTCCCTAATCCTTTCCGAAATCGACTGTCCCTGAACTATCTTACCAATCAGTTTTGTTTCTTTCAGACCCCCCCGCGCCCTTACATATGACTTTAAACTGTTCTAAGCAACTCACTTCATTAGCAGAGGTTCTCAACTTTAGGTGAACGATTACTTATTTGTATTGAAAAGATTTAAAGTTTGAAAGGATAAATGTTCTAGTCACTCATTTTTTTGAGTACTCTAATTGAAATTTAACAGTAAACCTCTATTATTATCAAGTCAATGATTTTCCCGTGTTTATGATAAAATACATTCCTCAATATTGACTTATGAAATATCGTTATTCTATGATTTAAACTACCTATCAACGCTATTAATTAATAAATATAATAATTATATGCAATGCTATTGAAATTCTAGCAACATAATTCTTGTCTTTGTTTATTAGCCAAATGTTGGCTACCACTGGTCATCCAAAAACAACGTAGGTACTTGAAAGAAAGAACGCCTGCGTAACACATTTATTTCTTGGAATTTGAGACAAACCTACGCGATATTTGCGACATTTCAATAGTAGTTAAAATATTTGAAGTTAAATAATAACCAACGTAATAATTAATCAGATAATATTTTTAAACTTTAATTTGACAGGGTGGGGTTGTTACAACGTCCACCGACAAGATGGACGAACGACCTTGTTAAGGTCGCGGGATCACACTGGATGCAGACCGCTTGTAATCGGTCACTGTGGAATACCGATGGGGAGGCCTATGTTCAGCAGTGGACGTCCTTTAGCTGATTTTATTTATTTTATTTTATTAAAAAAGGTACACCAACAGCTTACATATTCTACACACTTAACTAAAGTGACATTGACAGTGTTTGCCATCTTATATGTAGACCTATTATAGGCGTACACAGCATTGTAGTAAAAAGAACAACAAACAACAAGTTAAGTCAATTAGGCTTAAAGACAATCAGGAAGTTATGGTTATAAGAAATAATTTAAAATAAGTTAGTTAAACAACTTTATAAACAATCTTTATCTGGAATTGAAGACAATAACTTTGCATAGTGGAACCATACTGAAAACAATAGATGTATAACGTATTACTCATTCAGCAGGTCAGAGAGCTTCTTCTTAAACTTAGGCAAGGTATCGTGGAAAATGTCTAGATTCTTAGTGCAAATATCGTTATATTGAGAGCAACATCTGACGAGAGTAGCATGACGGCCTAGGTTAGTTCGAGTAGGAGGCAAAGCAAATATAAGAGGCAAGCTGATAATGATTATGATGATGATGATGAATTAATGACAACCTACAAGTGAAAACTTTATTTTAAGTTAAATTAATGTTAGCACATGACTTGGTTGTTGGCACTTTCTTGCTATTTCAATAAAACAAAACAAAAAAACTTCAATTTTCCACACATCACTAGTCGTGATGGCGGTGTCCGCGAAACTAACCTCTCCTCTTTTTACTTACATACAAACAGGTGTCGGGGCAACTTTTATTCTGCTTCGCGATTGTTTTTGTTTGCCATCGTTAGGGAAATGTACGAGTATTTGTAACGTCTGTGTGCCGCATTAATTGTCTTCTTGCTCGCCCTTGCACTATAAAGGATGCGAACATTGCTTTTTACTCCGTAAGGAACGCTTGTGTTTGCAGAGACAGGGAGGAAACAATAACAAATGTATTTTCTCTCAAGATGTGGCTGTTTGACTTTGACTTTCTATCTTTACCTGTGAGAGAAAACTATTTTAAACTTAAAAAAGTTTGCAAGCTTTATAAAGGTGGCGATACAGATGCCTGTAGCTGGCACACTTGCATGCCAGCTCCTTGCACGTGCCATAGTCTTATATGTGAAGGTTTACGCTTTCTGGCATGCAATGTGAGTTAGGGGATGCGAGGGACTCTAAAACTGGCGTGATTATCAACAGTATGATATACGAGTAGATAGGCATGCGAGGACGCAAATTGCTAAACTTTCACATGCCAGTAACTGGCATGCAAGCTAATCCGTTTTAAAGACCGTATATCGCCGCCTTAGTACGCGTTGCATCATAGCAGGGGTCCTATTTTTGAATCACTTGCCTCAATATTATGGTATGTGATTCCTTTTTTTTAAATGCAGATAAAATCCGCGAAAAAGTGTAATTTTTTTAGGCCCTCTCAGTTCTTTTAAATATTCGGTTACTGATTAAACTCTCAGCATTCCCCAAGCGGTTGACTGGTAGAGAATGCCATAAGGCATTGACATCCGCCAAGAGTACATTTTACAGTGCAATACAGTTTAAATAAATAAAAAACATAACTCAATTTATAAGTACACGTGTCAATATTGCACGTGATCTTCCCTAATTTCAAATTATTTTTCTAACGAAATCACTCGTAATATTAACCTGAGGGATTCAAAAATAAATAATGGCGTCATTGCTGCCTTCTATTTTCAGAACTGATATTTTACAAAGGTAGGTATTTCAGTCTTCAATATTACATGTTGTTAACGAAACCATTTGTTGAGCGCATTCACTCAGCGCTCCCCACGTTTAATAAATATTCTTTTCAATTCAATGTTTTCATTACTGTGCAGTAATCAATATTCTTTCTTTGCATCTTTTAGTAATACATCGTCATCATTGTCAGTTTAGGAGGGTGATTTAAATTTTTAAACCACTTTTTAGCAGCGAGGGTGATTGTATTGTACTGACAAAGATTTCACAGTTGCATGCGATATAAGAATGCGATCCGCTAAAAAGGTTGTTTTTTGTATCTCAGAGAAATTACTACACCATGACGTCAGCTTTCTTCGCAAAAAATGTTCAACAACAATTTCGCCTGTAGTGACTGGCAGTTTGGTTGGTTTATTTTTTAATAAGGAGTTAGAACCTGCTTTAAAATTATCGTAAACTTCTTCTCACTACTTTACGTAACTAAAGCACTGTATATCTTATTGATTTTTCTGTTAAGTTTATAGATCTTCAATGATTGTTGAAGTTGACGATTATGGCACATGGCGTTTGTCGTAATTTTCACATAAATAGCTGTTAACATTTATTGGAACTGTTACTTGAGACAATTATATTTAAATGTATTTACTGGCAACACCAATATATTTTTGAAGGGGAATTACGCATTTGGTGAGAGCGCGTATCCCCGGCAGTTCAGTCTGTTTGCGTGACGTCAAGCTGAAAAGGTTGTACCCTTATTGAAGAATAAAAGTCTTTTAGAAGTATCAGTGGTATAATTTTTATATGCGTTATTGATTTATATGATAGCCATTCAACATTCGACAAAGACGAGTGAACCAAACATAATCACCCCTTTTGGAATCTCATTACTGATGCTAGTCATCTTAGGTATTACCCAAACGTAGATATGTATGCCTATTTTGATACACGAATATGTTTATTTCTTTGTCTGCATTAGGGTTTAAAGGCCTATACAGACTCTGATAAATGTATTCATTTGTAAACGTTTACAAATACAAGTTGTAAGCAAATAAGTGCAGAGAAACTTATCTCGAAATGTATTCTGACGCCATTCAATCTGCTTCTCTTGAAGATGGATATTCTGAGTAGATACTTTAATTAAGCAAGAGCAGTCTTGCATACATTTTGCTTACAAACAGATCGGAGCTGGAGGATTGATTAATCACTAGTTATTTCAAGCAGTCTGCTCATTTATAGTCATAAACCAATAAGCCAATAATCTATTGATAATATGTTAGACATAAAACTTTGAATGAAAGCATCAGACAAAATATATCACGTATCTCCTGTTTCACTTCTTCCTTATGTAGCAACATACGAGTATCATACTCGCTCAACAAAAACATATTTTATAAGAAAGGAACACATAGTGTGATTTTTATGTATCCTTATCTTATTGCTGGGTTTGAATCTATTAGCTTTAGGTAGTTTACCCACTGGGTATTTTAGTGCTAAAGCTCTATTATGATCATCCTAGAGTTTTCATTATTAGACAGCTCTTACAAGAAGTGTGAGTTATAGTAAAAAGGTAATGTTGCTGAATATCAATTATTTGTGTGCAAACCATTCGAGCATAAGGTGGTATTTTAAACAATGTTAAACTAATTAAAAGTGATTTATATGTGGAGATATTAGTATCAAAATGATCACCTAATATTGCAGCCTGACTACAATAGCCTTTTCAAGTATTACCAGCATTTTATGGTGGTTCATAAAATCCTCTAGAACGTACAAATCGGATGGCGGATCTCAACACCCCATGATTTATATTTTCCTATTTTACAGAAAATTGAATTTGCATTTCTTAAAGGATCGCAAGCGTAAAATCAAGGATTTATCCGAGGCTCCCAAGAGCCCAGTATAAAAATGTTTTAATTCACATTACGTTTTTATTGAGTTGGCATCGACTGGCTTTGAATTCGAGGACTGTATTTGACTTTTTAATATTTAACGGGAACGATTCATGCAATTGACGAATTCTTGGATTTCTTTTTTGAGCGGCTTGAGACAATCTCGGTGGACTTCATTTTTTTTAAATTCAGAGTATTTTTTTCACATTTTTCGAACTCAAAACTCAATGCTAATTTTTGAATTTATCTTGCGTTTTTTTTTTGTGTCAGAGGGTATCACCATATTGATTTAACCTTTCTTTTAAAACTTTTGTCTGAATAAAGTGAAATGCCTAACTACTCATAGTCACCTAATTTATTTATTTTTTCCAGCACGGTGAATGTATACTATCCAACATCACAGAATTATACAAATGAGGTTTTATACACACTTTTTGGAACTATGAACCACACTAAGGACTCAAAATAGCAAAGAAACCAGTAACCCAAAGAATCGAATCCCATCGGGCCCAAACTTATAACATGAATATTGGCAAAAACTAGGTGCTCGAAGAAAGGAACGCGGCCCGTATTCACAACACGTCCTCCATTTCGCACTCCGTGAGGTTCGCCGAGAAACACTCAGAAAAAATCGGCAAGTGTAGTCTTTCCTGAAGATAAAGACCTGTATCATTTTATGCTATTTCTATTTTTAATTACTTACAAGTCAAGGAAGTTGATTCAGTGTCTCATTAAGCGTACTGAGAACACAAATGCATTACTGTCTATTTACGTATCGGGGACATACGACAAACCATAAGCTCTACAATATCCACATTATCAAGCACAACCAATTCATAATTGATTATGTAAGTACTTGTCTCATGGTTGTTGTCATGCGTGGTTATTGAGTTGGTATAATAGAGTTATAAACACAACCTTCATTACGAACCCCAACCTTTCACTCCAACTAAAGGAATACCATCTTACAATAAGATTACAGATAAGTTAGGTACGTTTGAGTTAAGGTTGTACGGATCACTAGAAACTTTGGTTTATAGGCGGAAAACGCGCAGCTCTAGAGAAACCGTCTTTTTCTACGAAATCACCCAAACTGTATAATGAAGTTAAAAAAATCTGCTTAGGTATGTAAAGTTGCCATATTTTGATTTATTTACTTTTTGCATAACTACCACGTCTATTCCGATTTTTGTAGATACCGTTACTTAATGTAGCATTCAGCGAAAAAATGTCAGGATATCTCCAAAATCTCTGAGTGTGGGTTTATATTTTTACTCTTACTGTAAATTACATTACATAGTATGACTCCAACAAAAAATACACATTCACAAAATGCACATTAGCCAAAATGATCAAAGCATTTTAGTGAGTCAATCGTGTTGGGCGAGGTTTCTCTCCAAATACTTCATCTCTATTTTGAGAGGACTCGCACAAACATTTGCTTCTTACGGCTAAACGGGCACTTCTTATAATATAGTTTTAGACCTATCGCGTGTCATCAAAGCCCCGGGCCGAGTGACTTAAATTTTCAAAAGAAGCAACCCCAATTCAGGCACAAATAGGTCAGGCTAAGACGCCTAACGTTCCTTAGGATACGTTGGAAACTAGTTCCATGTCCTCGTCATCAATGGACCCCACTTGACCCAGTAAACTACGGACGTTCCATCATTTCTCGTTTAGCCCGAGATCCGCCTCAAAGGGTCCCCACATAAATATTTCATGAAACGAATGGAGGCGCGTACATCTTTTTAAAATTGCCGCATAGTTGTCACTCCTCTCTCCGTAATTCGGAGTAGTAGTAAATCTTTGGGTCAATGGTGAAAATTCCACCTTAGAGGTATGAAAATTAGGCCTACATTCGATTGGGACAAAGTTAGACCTGGTAGCCTTCCAGTTCTTTTCATTATGATGTATCTCCAGTATGAAAAGCGCGGGACCGCGACGCTCTTTTGGAGGGAACTGTGACGCAATCATTCTGAGCCAGATAATTGCGGATGGAAACTTACGGTGGCATAATTCCATTTCCATCCATAGAAACATTTCATTAACATCAGAACTTTTTTATAGATATTTTTATTAATCGTAAGAGTAAGCAGGAGCTTAACAGGATGATTACAAAAGATAATACATCTTATTTTCAAGAGAATGGTAATATCACATTTTCACTTCAATCGTTTTTTTGCGTGTAAATTTGATTGCAAGATAATAAAATATATACACGTAAAAAACTATCGCACCGACTAAATCGAAATGTATAAACTAAAATATTTTTTTCTTCGACAAAGTAAATTGGATCGGCGAATTTTTCTCGTATCCGCACTGCACGAGGAGAATCTGCCCCCTGGGCCTCTACTTCTGAATCACTCGCGTCAAGATGGCTTGTGATATTAATTGATTAATGTCAAATTTTCTAACGAAAAATAGTGTTATTCCCATATAAGTGATAAAAACGATAACTGAATTTTGTGAGTACTAACGTCTATATTTTGCGTGATTTCCACTGATTTGTATTAAGTTTTTGAAGGAAAAATACGCCATATTCAGGCGATTGATTGAAAAAAAGGACCCCTGCTCCTGTGTGTTCGCACTAGTTATGTGATAAATTTAGTTAAAGGCACTTTGACGTATCTAGGCCAGAACTTAAAACAAATGCATTTAACCCTCGATGCCACTTGACTGCTTTAGTAATTACATCAGAAACAATACCTTTACATTTTCATTTATGATAATAATTTAAAAGCACGCTTCCAAAAATAGGGCGAAATCTGTTCGCATAACTTTTATATGGAACTAGCGGTTCCCCGGGACCTTTTACGTGCGTTTTGAATTTGCTCCCTGTTCTCCCGTCGCAAAGAGATGGTTTATAGCCTGAAGCCTTACTCGATAACTAAGCTATCCAACACAAAAATATGTTTTCAAATCGGTCCAATAGTTCCTGTGATTAGCGCGTTCAAACAGATCAACGTCAGCTTTATAATATTAGTTTATAGGATATAACAATATTAACTGCATTCCTTCTAGGGGCCAATTCTGACCCTCAAACAACAACTTTTTGTATGGGACCAACATCGTAATCCAAAAAAAAAAAACACTTTCCCATACTAGAGTGCCGCTCAGCTGATTCTAATTTGTATGGAGAAGTTAGAAAAAACTTGGGATTTCGATATTGGTCCCATACAAAAATTGTTGTTGTATTTTAGCCACTGAATCACCACCGAGAAGGAATGCAGTTGATTTTGTTAAACCCTATAGATACAGATTAGCAAAAAATTTCGCTGATAAAAATTTCTCCGCATCAAAAACAAATAGGCTATCACAAAACAATGATCCAAAAACTGGCGAGGTTCAAAAGTTAACAAAAAGTTTGGCCAAAACACCAATCGAGTTTGTTATCAAAATAAAGCAAAACACACAGGCCATGTCCGCGTATTCCGCGAAATAATAAATTGATTGCAAATATTGACGATGCGTACCAACCTAGGTCGTTATTTCATTCAAGTTCTTGGTAAATAAACGGTTTTCTCAAATGACAGGTAACTATTTGCAAATAGTTTGCTGTCGATAACAAATTCTAGACAGTAAATACACATTTATCTACCAAGAATATACCGAAATAACATTATAATAAAACGTCGAAAATACTTTCCTGACGATTGTTTTGCTACAACAGCGATACTCAAATTGTTTTCCCCGATAAGGGTTCCGCAAGAATTAAAACACCTCTCTCTGATGGACCGTTCTAACCCGACGTTTAATTTTACGATACTGCCACCGTCCGTACCTACTTGATTTTTCAATATCTTCTATCATTATACTTGTTATGAACATAAATAATAATAAGTAAAAGTTACATGGTAGATATTTTTATTATGCATATTAATTGCGAATGAATGAATTAACGGCGAATTTGATCTCGATATTTTCCATGAGTCTGGATCCAAATTCAAACAGAGTCGAGTCATTTTATCAACGACACAGCTAGTTTAAATTGATATGTTTTTTTTTAATTTTCGTTGTAAATTTTATTTTATGTTAGTTTAAAGCTTTTACTAGTTATCCATGTCTGTCGTATTTTAATCAATGTTGTGTTCACTTATAATAGGGTTGCATTGCATACTAGATGCAACTTTTAATTTTTATTATATTTTTATGTCAATGATTGTATGTAACCTGTTGGTGTACCAAATAAACAGAAAAAAATACACTGTTTAAAACGTTTGCTTTATTGTAGGGCTCCAAAATGTCTATTGCTTTCCGAAAGGGTTCAGTCACCAAAAAAAGATTGTAAGCCGCTGTGCTACAACATCGAAGGAATGCATCGCAAAAGTGGTTCCATTTATCTTTTTTTCGGTTTCAAGTGACGGGCTTTTTACAAATAGCTCACAAGGTCCATTGTATTTAAAACTTGTTAAAATTATGCAACCATCATTGCTTTGAATAAAATCGCGTTATTATCTACCGTCCGCCCACAATGGCTCCCCCTCTTATTTGAATTTTCAACCAGTAACCAGTATTGTGCTCTGCATGACGAAGGAAATTTAAATTTTCAATAGCTCGGAGTACACACCGAATAAATACTCTGCTTCCACCCAATGCACCAATAAGCAATAAAATATTTTTGTTTTTAAATTAAACCTTCACACGATTGAAACGAATGTTTTTTGGGATGATAATTCAACAAATATTGAGATTACCTGCACTAGCAGAAAACATAGTAGTATGAAATAGTTGTTATTTTATACAACTGCCTGCACCTCTGCAACTGCCTCGGTGGCGCAGCGGTTGGAGGGTCGCACTTTAAAGCGACGGCTGCGCCAGAAGTCTCGGGTCCGATCCCCGGGTCGGGCCAATAATATGTACCTGGGTTTTTCTGTTCAGAAAATTCTCAGGGCAGCCCGGAGTTTGGAAGTTGACGGTGTTTCAACCCCGTGCCTCGGAAAGCACGTAAAGCCGTTGGTCCTGCGCCTGATCTCTCTCCAGTCGTGACAGATTTCTGTCCCATTGGGCTATGAGAGTGAAAGGAATAGAGCGTGCACATGTGTTTGCGCACACACTTGTGCACTATAATATGTTCCGCTCAGTCGGTTAGTCGTAGTGACTGGCTACCGTAGTCGAAATTGGCTAGGGGGACTATTATCATTATTTCATACTACTACCTACTCATAAAAAGTAAATCAAAAGTGACAGGAAGTTTCGATGATATGTTAATTAAAGGGTAGACAACACGAAGTACCTTTACCAAAACTTTTATCTAGAATTAGCCGTCCCCCACGAGTTCGTCCATGCGTTTTGAGTTTGCTCCTTCTCTTTCCGTCGCAGACTGATGTTATATACCTACCCTTAAGCCTTCCTGAATTAATGGGCTATCTTACGTAAAAATATTTTTTCAAATCGGTCCAGGAGTTCCTGCGATTAGCGCGTTCAAACAAACAAACTCGTCAGCTTTATAATATTAGTATAGATAGAGACAGTCTTCTGCTAATATTTATCTAAGGTCATCATTATTCCAGCTCTTAATACCACTTACGAGTACGGAGTTTGAAAATGGTGATTATACAGTGTCCCAAAAAATTGGGTCAAGCCAAAGTTCAGAGCAAGAGCACCATTAGGGCTACCCGAATTATCCCTTTGTTTGTAATATAAAAGAATAGAATTTTTATTTATTTGACACACAAGATACATTACATTGCGTGTGTGTTACGTGTTTCTTATAGTTTTCGAGTAATGCTTTTTTCTTTTATTTTCAGTATGTAAAAAAAAAAAAAAACTTGAGTATGAGCTATAGTTGTTTCATTTGATGACACTGACTTTGATTTTTTACAGCTAAAAAAAAAACAATCAATACCAATATTTAACTACGCTTTAGTTTCATCTCTTTATGCGTTTTAAAAAAAAGATTTTTTTATGAAAGTTATTTAGTTTAAGTTTATGGACTAAAAAGAATTGAATAAAAGGGTCGTATTTTTTATTTGTTTATTCATCATAGTAGTGATAGATTTTCTTCTAAATTCATCGTATATGCTCTAGTGCTGTGATTTTTTCACAAATCTACCTACCACCATTTAGTTGATAGAGAGTGAGGACATTGGACTCTAACAAAAATTTGCCAATTAAAACTGAATGTTACGGAAACCTAAAGGTTTGACTGGCAGAGAATGCTTTTAGCATTTAGTCCACCTTTGTACACTTAATTTGTGCAATAAAGTCTTTAAATAAATAATACTAAGCATAAAATGCCATATTTAATTAAGTGAACTTAATGAAGACTCACACTGTATAGTCAACTTTATAATAACTAATATGACGAAGATATCAATTTGAATTACATAGGTCATCTTGGTAAGAAAGATGTAAGTATGGCAGTTGGATCCTACGGTTAGATTTTTATTCAGCTATTTAATTTTCGGAGCTTTTATTTCTTAGGTTCATCACCCGTTCATGGAACACAATTGCTAATACAAACATTGAACATTTTGAAAAGCTTTATAATTTTAACAAAACCTCCTACCTAATTTATGTATTTTCATCGAGGACTACGTGGAAAACGCCTCCTGAATCAATATGCGAGTAGAGCAAATAAATTAATCATAACAATCCGTTTTACCTCTCGTATTTCGATATGAACATAACATCTTACAGACTTTTCATAAGTATCTGCTCAATTTTCAGTTTAATTAAACCATATCTGCTTATCTTACTATTAATGAAGTCCTCAACAAAAATTGGAGCGCGTCGAAGCCTATAGCGGACAAAAGGAAATGTTTTCTCACACGATTTCTGTTCTCGCTCTTTTGTTGTTATTTCGATCGCGATTAGATATCCCTTTGTTTAGTTCTTATTTAAAACGTCTGTCCATTTTTATCGGTGGGCCTTGATAAATCCATTAATCTGGGGGTTATAAATGATTTGTCGATCGATCACCTTAAGGTCGCTTAATCATGCTAAATCTCACGTAAGTTAGCTTTGAGCTGGGGAGCTAAAAATCATAATATCCTTTCATCTTCTGTAAGGGTTAAATATTACATTAGTTAGTCAAATATTAAGGAGGTTGATAGCGTACCCATGTTTTAGAGTTTAGGGGTCAGTAGATAGCAATATTGTAATTATCTTTCCTGATCGGAAAATTGAACTTTCATGGGTGGAAAATTGCTTTTTCAACACTAGGATGAAAAGTAATTTAGTTTTAATTGCTATTATAGAAATGAAGTAAAAGATAATTAGGCCACATCATCTATATGGGTATCTATCATAACACAGATTTTGAACCTATAAAACTCATCTAATTTGTTCCTTGCCCCCTTAAACGTCGAGCCGTTATCGCAATAGACATCGCTGGGCAGGTTCCTTCTTGAAATCATGCGCTTAAAGCATGCGAAAAAGCACTCGGTTGTCAAATCAGAGCAAAGTTCGAGATGGATCGCTTTTGTGACGAAACATACAAATAATGCAATGTATCCTTTGCCAATGATGGGTTTTCTAATGCGGCTGTTTTTCACGGATACCGGTCCAGCGAAATCTATTCCAACCTTTTCAAATGGCCGGCAGGCGTTGACTCGCGCCGAAGGCAAGGAGCCCATCAGTTGAGATGCCGCAGCAGCTTTCAGCCTGTGACAAATTACACATTTATATATTGCCTTCTCAACAGTACGCAGTCCGTCAACGATCCAAAATCGTTGCTTAATGGAGGACAAAACTAACTTCTGCCCTGCATGTAATAGTTTTATATGCTCATTCTTTACTATTAAATCAGTAATACCAGAACCCTTGGGCAATATTGCAGGATGCTGATTCGCGTAAGGAATCGCTGCATTTTGGAGTCTACCACCGACTCTTAGTATTCCGTTGCTGTCAATGAACGGTGAGAGCGAGATCAAGTTACCAGTGACCTGGTTGTGTGATTGCAGAGATTTTATTTCATTTGAAAATAATTGTTGTTGTTCATGTTTTACAATTAACAATAATGCTTTATCTAATTCAGTGGCAGTAATAAAACCTTTTTGTTTTTGTGAATTAGGTTTGGTATTATGACAAAATCTTGTGATGTATGACAAAATTCTAGCCATTTTATTAATGCTGGAGAACTTTTTCAGCCTTTCAAATATATTGCAATCAGTGGCCACGGTTGTACTACATACAATCTTTTGATCAATCTTTAATTCAGGCAAATTATCAACCTGAGGCCCTGATTGAAAAGCATAATTGTTGTGAAATAAAAAAGAAGGTCCATGCCACCAAGAGTGATGATTCTGGAGCTCGTGTGGCTGAACACCTCTACTAAGATAATCCGCAGAATTATCCTGCGTGTTTACGTAATGCCAATGACAGTTATGCGAAAGTTGTCCTATCGACCTGACTCTATTTGCGACGTAGGTTTGCAGTTTTGCTACATCTGTTTTTAACCAGGCTATTACGATTTACGAATCGGAGAACAAATAAGTGTCATTGACTTTTATTTTTGTAGCCAGTGTGCCGTTTACCTTTTTGGCTAAGCCTACCAGAAGTACAGAATGCTGCAGCATTGAGTTCGAGTTTGGGAATAGTAAGCTGTTTTCTGCAGGGATTTATTCTTGACTTTGAGGAAAGTAATTGAACATGAACGTTACTTTGGTCGTCAATAGATCGTAAGTACAAGCAACAGCCGTAAATTACTGTTGACGCATCCGCAAATCCGATTAGCTGAACATTTACTGCATTAGCTGGCTTGACACAACGTGGAATGCTAATTGGTTTCATCTGAGAAAGGTTTTTTACAAACTCAATCCACATTTCTCGTATTTTGTGTGGAGGAGTAGAGTCCCAGTCCGAATTGAAAACCCACAACTTTTGCGTAATTCCCTTTGCGTGTACAAATATTGGGCCTATTAGTCCCAGTGGGTCATAGAATTTGCTAATATAACTCAATATGTCACGTTTTGTATCATGTGAGCCATTGTAAGGTTCAGGGCACGAGGCTATAAATACATCCTCCTTTATGTTGAAGTGAATACCTAACGTCTTGATATGTGCACTATTCTTGTCCAAGTTATGTTCGATAGGCTGATGTTTTTCTTTTGGTACAATTTCTAAAATTGAATTACAGTTGGAAGCCCATTTGTGGAGCTTTCAGCTCCCAGGGAAAGAAGATCTACTACTTCTGACTGCATTTCTATAAGCGTTTCTTCCCTAGAGCTGGTTACGAGCACGTCATCAACGTAGGTATTATTCTTTAGAATCGATGATGCTAGCGGAAATGAATCTTGGTATTTTTCAGCAAGATCAATGAGACAGCGTGTGGCTAAGTAAGACGATGACTTGAGACCATAAGTGACAGTGTTTAATTGAATGCACTTAATGTGGTCGTCCGGTGATTCACGCCATAGTATGTTTTGCAAAGATCGTTGTGTAGGATCGATTTCAATGCATCTAAACATCATGTGAATATCACAAATAAAGAAATAATTTTCCAATCTGAAACCTATGAGAACGTCAAACACATCTTTTTGAACCACAGGGCCATTAAGTAACATGTTGTTAAGTGAAACTTTTTTGCTAGTAGGCATAGAGCCGTCAAATACTACTCTGAGCTTGGTAGTACAACTGTCCAGTCTTATTACCGCATGATGTGGAAGAAAGTAGACTGGATCTTTTGATAAGTCGTATGTGTCAATATTTCGATATTCACCATGATTCAAATTGACATACTGGTCGATAAACTTTTTATACTCAGTGTGTAGAGTCTTACCTTTTTGCAATTTCTTTTCCAGATTAAGAAATCTATTAAGAGCTAGGTGAAATGATTCACCTAGTTCAGAATTTACTTGCTCCAGCGGTACTTAATAGGCATTGCAACTTGATACTTATTGTTCTCAAGTTTGGTAGTTTCCCGAAAAAGCTTTTCGCAATAATCATGCTCCGGTAATTGCTCTGGAAAGATTTCAGGCACCTTTTTAGAGTCCCAGAAAGCACTCAATTGTTCGCTAATAGAGGTGTCACATTGACTACAAAACAAAGATATGACTTGTTTTTGATTGCCTGCAGGAATGCTGCTGCGGCCTGCGACGATATGACCGAAGGCTGTGTGTAGTACCGATGGATACTCAGGGCTGGTGGAAGTTGATGTTACAGGTACCTGGTTGCTCGAACATCCTGGTTCAGGGTGCAGCAGGCACTGAAAAAATACATCAGCTCCAAGCAAAAGGTGTATTTCACCAGGCACGTAAAATTGTTCATCGGCAAGCTGGCAGTTAGGCGGCAGCGTCATGTTTGACATTTCAATTTTAGTTTGAGGCAATTTGGTGGTTATTGTTTTGACAACGTGACAATTGATATTAATCTTAAATAGATAAACCATGGAATGTACATCAAGGTTAATGCTTTTTGCGATGTGCTGCTCTTTGTTAGTAATGTCTCCGCAACATTCTAATACTAGTATAGTAGACTAGTATTAGAATGTTGCGGAGACATTTGCAATAAATCGACAACCTTCTGTGTTACGAACGATGCTTGTGAACCACTGTCAAGTAATGCTCTATCAAAGATTGTTTTGCCCGACTATGAGCTTTATACGTGCAGTGGGCAACAAAACTTGAGTTTGTGCAGCAGTTGACAATGACAAAGATGGAGATACATACGTTTCATTGTTGTGTAGCAAAGTGTTGTGCTCCTTTTTGCATTCTGCACATCGGAAATGAAATTTACATTTCTGTTTATGTTGTGACAAACAAATGTGGCACAATTTATTATTAGTTGCAAATTCCAAGCGTGATTTGACTGGTGCTAATTTGAAAGCAGGACACTTAAATATTTTATGGTTTGACTTAGGAGTAGCAGCTACAGCATTGCTGGCAAGTCGGTGAGGTGGCTTATGGCTCATATCTGAGTTTTCCAAGGACAGTGCTCGACGGTCTATGTAATCCAACAATTCCTTTACAGTGGGACTAGTCCTATTGTCTCGTTCCACTTGGAAAGCACGATTCGTAAGCATATCTAGTTTCCTGTATAGAATTCCTAGCAATAAAGAATCCCATTTTTCAATGGGCTCACCAAGATTTTTCAGTGCTGATAATTGTTGCTTTACTTCTGAAATGAAATTTCTTAAAAAACTCTAAGGCTTCCATATAACTATTATCTTGCAGCGGCAAATTATTTATCAGGGCGTGAGGTTCACTACTGTGAAAACCTTTTAAGTAATATAATTTTTGAACTGGTGATAATGAAACATCCTTATGGATCATGGCAGTAAACAAGTTAATGAATTCGTAGTAACTAGTGTACTTACCATTGAAAGTGTGTATGGTACGAGTAATATTTGGTAGCTTTATATTGGAGATTTTGTTTTCTCGTTCTACTACGTTGGTTGGGGTTATAGAGGACCTAGATAATTCATTTATTACGACATCTAAGTTGCCTAAAAGATCCAAGAAGGTATCTTCCGTTTCTCCAACATTTTTTGCATCGTCTGTGTCTAGGCTGGCATTTAGAACGCAAAAACGTTCGTACTCCTGGAAGACTTCGACGAGACGCTTCCTTTTGGCCTGAACCGTTTCTATCGGTAATTGGAGAAATGATTCTTTTATAAAGCAGTTTTTTAGGCGTGTTATGGAAGCTTTGGCATATCCCCTGTTAGCTACAAATACTTTTAAATCTGCCATGTTGCAAAGTTAATCACCCATATGACAACAAAAATACACTTTTTTTTTAATACTAGGCAAAATGTAATAATATTGTAAAAATCTAGTGTCCAATATAAAATTTTCAAAATAACAAGATAGCTGTCACAAACGGAGACGTCAATGTCCGAAGCACTGGCCCGAAGTTTGCACGAAGACCGACCGGCCTTCTCTTCTTTTTACTTCCGTTTCCGTCAGTCAAAACTTCAATGATTGACAGTGATGTACAACGTCACGAAAATGATAGCTTGACAGTGTGGTATATACGTCATTGTCTTTTCTGCGCTATGAAATTTGAATATTATGCTCTCGGCGTGTGAAAAAATATGGCGGCGTTCTGTCCGATATTGTTTGAGGATTGCGTCTTCTGTCTGATGGATTTTTGCAGGCGTGAAAACGATGATTTTTATCTTAAGGCTCGAATTATGGTTGAGGCAGTAGTTGCTTGCTGTATATTAATAACAAATCACTGGATTTATGCACAAACAATATTTTATTGCGGAAGAACGATCCGTCCTTATATGACGCACACTTCAAGAGAGAGAAAAAAATGTTGCCACAATTAAATTAGTAATTACATAGATATTTATGATGCCAACAATTGGTTCTTTATTTGAAGATGCCACAGACTTGATTACTGCGGCAGCCTATTACGAGTGAATTGGATCGATCTCGGATTTGGCGTCAATTGACCGTGAGTCATAAGCACGCATTGCCAAGGAATAGCTGATCCATTGGAGGCTTGGATATCTTGAAAACGTTGGCTCTGTCGAGCTTAATAAGATTCCCCCGGATGTAAATGAGCTAGGATTTTCAATTTGTAATAATCAACGGAATAGCCCAACTGCTCGTATGCTGATTACTTAATTGTCGAATAGCATAATCAATTTAACCATCTGACTGCAGATGTAAACGACAATACTTAGGTACAATTTGTCAAATATCAGTGCCCCAAAGTTTGATATGCGGCACCGATTTACTACTGCACGTAGTATGTAGTAGCACGTGTGGTTGCCGGCATAGAATTGCGCCACTCCTAACTACCTATGGATGTCATAAGAGGCGACTAAAGGCAAACCCAAATACGCATCGTCTTCTATTGGGTCTGGGAGGTCCCCCATGTATGTATACCAAGCCCCAGTCGGTAAAGATGGCGGGCAATGTCGATAGACAAATGCATCCGGCTTCTGCAGCGGTTGGGCAAGGTGTTGGGGATATGCCGTAAAGGGCACATGCTAGGATCCGCAAAGTATCATGTGGCCAATTCCCTGCATCCTCTGGTTTCTGCTGGTTGTACCGGTCCCCGGTCCACTGGCAATGGGAATCTAAGGACGAGAGAGTGGACTCGTACCAGCGCAACTGCTTGTCCACTATAATATACTCACGCGCCGATGACACATAGCAAGTCTCCTGGTAAATGAGCAAAAAGCCCGCAGGGCTGCGCAGATGGAGTGTTGGTGGGAGGATTTGGACTTGGTTGGTCTGGTCCTAGCTGATGCTCTGCACGTAGGCGGTCAGATGAGAGTGGTCGCTCCTGAAATCGGCTGAGATGGGAGGACGGGTTCGGCAGCACATCTGGCGACAAAGCAGCCCTATTTAGGATCGCTCTGCTTTCCTCAATCCGAGGAG
Source organism: Pyrausta purpuralis (assembly GCA_963924145.1). NCBI lineage: Eukaryota > Metazoa > Arthropoda > Insecta > Lepidoptera > Crambidae > Pyrausta > Pyrausta purpuralis. Next base: position 24,132,043 of record OZ001646.1, read on the forward strand.
GGGCCTAGAAAAGGTGGCCTAAAAATAGTCCATTTGACCTACAACTTTGTGGATAACCGCGCTCACAGAGAACCATTTTATATGCGGTCGAAATAAAGAAACTCGTAGAGCCATCAATCAGGAATTAAAAGCTAAAACTCGTGAACTCAAAAATCGTTGGTGGACTATGAAAGCTACTGAACTTCAGCATCTGGCTGACACGCATCAGATAGGTGGTTTTTTTGAAAATTTAAGAACTGTTTTCGGGCCTAAGCGTAAATTGTCTGCCCCAATATACTCTCGGGATCATACGAGAAGGTTAACGGATCCCAGAGAGGTTCTTGAAAGATGGGCTGAACACTTTGACGAGGTCTTAAATCCGCAGAACCAAGGTGTTGACTTAGATTTTATAAACACCATGAAAGCCCGGCTTCCAGCTACCGACTTAGACGAACCTCCAACGTTTGATGAGTTTTGTCAGGCATTAAGGCGCATGAAAAATAATAAAACACCTGGGTCAGATAGTCTTCCAGCAGAACTTTACAAGTACGGCGACTCCAACATAAACAGCAGACTATTTGACCTCCTTACGCGGGTTTGGGAATCTGGTGTTATACCACAGGACTGGAAAGATGCATCAATATGCAAACTGTACAAAGGCAAAAGTGATCTTTCAGACTGCGGCTCGTATAGAGGCATTTCACTTCTTTCTGCAGCTGGAAAAGTTCTGTCACACATAATAAACTCGCGTCTCAACTCTCTCGCTGAACAAATCCTACCAGACAGCCAATGCGGATTCCGCCCAAACAGGGGCACGATCGATGCTATCTTCATTGTAAAACACCTTCAGGAAAAAAGTCTTGAACAGCATCGTGATCTTTATATGTGCTTTGTGGACTTGGAGAAGGCTTTCGATCGAGTCCCAAGAAATGCATTGTGGGTTGTTCTTGAGAAATCTGGCTGTCCTGCGAAGCTTGTTGACCTGATTCGACAATTTCATGACGGTATGTCCGCACGCGTCCAGCACGAAAACAGCTTCACAGACAAGTTCCCAGTGACGAGTGGCGTGAAACAGGGTTGTGTAATGGCTCCCACACTCTTGCTCTGTATTTTGCGGCAGTTATGAACAACGCAATTCAACAATGTAATAATCAGATCAAGCTGAACGTACGTTCCGACAAGAGCATATTTGATTTGTCCCGTTTCAGAGCAAAGCGTAAAGTGCATCAGCTAAATGTAGTAGAGGTGCTTTATGCTGACGACGTTTGCTTGATGGCCGACTCAATGTCTAGTCTACAAGATTATTTACATGAACTAGACGCGTCATGTCGAAAATTTGGTCTAGTAATAAGTGTGTAAAAGACACAAGTTCTTAAGCAGCCTGCAAGAGGTGTGCCTGCGTGTGACAGTTCCCTTATGCTAGGTCAACATCCCCTTAAGGAGGTTTCATCTTTCCGCTACCTTGGATGCATGATTCGTAGCGATAACCGCCTTGAGACCGAGATAGATTCGCGCATTGCAAGGGCTGCTGCCGTCTACGGAGGTTTGAGTCTTAGAGTTTGGAACTCACACGATCTTCAGCTAAAAACCAAGCTGGCTGTCTATAAAGCGATAGTTCTCCCAATTTTACTTTACGCAACAGAGACCTGGGTTCTTTACAAAAATGACATAAAACGCTTAGACAGCTTCCATATGAATTGCCTACGTGCAATTCTTCGCGTAAAATGGCAGGATCGAGTCCCTAACACTGAGATTCTTCAGCGGTCTGGCATGACTGGCATTGAGTCACTCCTTATCAAGGGTCAATTACGATGGTGCGGACACTTAGTGCGTATGAGTGACAAAAGGCTGCCAAAAGCAGTTTTCTACGGAGAGCTTTTCCAAGGAAAACGCAGAGCGGGTGGCCAATATCTACGCTACAAGGATGTCTTAAAAAGGCACCTCACTAATTGCGGCATACCACCAGAAAACTGGGAAAGGCTCGCATTGCAAAGACCTGAGTGGCGACAAAGTATCCGAAAAGGTGTAGAAAAGTTCGAAGAAATGCGCCTCGAAGACCTGGAAAAACGTCGTCACTTAAGGAAGACACGACCGAAGCCTACCTACGTTTATACAAGAAACGACCTCGGCGAATTATATTGTAACAAATGCAGCCGCATATTTAAATCAAAATTCGGGTTTGCTAGCCACATTCGTGCGCACGCCAGGAGGCAACCCTAAAGTGTCGCTGTCGACGGACACGTCGAGGAGGACATCATCACTACTGCACGACACACATACTGCATAATTTGCGGTGACTAACGCTTTCTCGGTAGAAATAAGCCTTTACGATAAAACTTAGTATCAGCATTTGAAAATACGAAGTTCAAAACTTGCGATAAAGTTTAGGAGTACGTTCGAGGTCACTGACGCCTAAACACTTTTTGGAGAAACTAACTTGCACACATGACATAAAAGACGACGCGAGATGTAACAGATTTTATATCTTAAGGTGTTTAGCCGACGGTGACCTCGATCTCGATAGTACCTATATACAAAAATCAATTCGAACATGACATCCTTTCCGTTTATATGCGTGCGAAAATCTAACCTGGAAAACTAGATAATGGAAATGAGTTTTTTACGATCTGTGACTGTGAAACTTATTTCAAAGGAGAGGATAAGAAAGATTTTTTATACAGGTTGGCCCAAACAGTGACGTCCAAATTTTTTTTGGATTCTTTACATCCAGAGCTATTCAAATATCTATTATAATATGATAGCTAAATTTTTGAAATTTTCGGGGCTACTTTTTTAAAAATCTTGTCAGTCTTAGTTCTAGTTAGCTCATAATTTTATCAAAGTAAATTTAGCTTACAAGAATCATACCGCAATAAAAAACGACATAACACCATCAAAATTGGAGGAATCATTTGTTTGAAAATGCTCAAATTTTTCCAAAAACATTATATATGTGGGTAGCACTAGATGTTAGGGTTCCAAAAAAAATTTTTGACGTCACTGTCTGGGCCACCCTGTATATGTAGTTCACGCTTAACATAGTGGGCTTTTGCAGAGAATGTAGAGTCGGAGCCAGCCTCTACACCTCAACTACATGTCGATGTCACGGAATTGTATGAAATATGTATCTAAATTAGATATACAGCACTGGCCAGCGAAGTCTGCAACAGTCCTATAAATTATGTACCGAATTTCAGACTGAATAACAGATTGCGCTATTAATAGCATTTGGCGTGTACCACAGAATATACCTGTAGCCGCAGATGTACACAATATTTATTTAAAACAATATTTTTAAGGAATATACTTTTTATCTATATGACATACCTGTGTAAAAAAACGCGCATAGTGACTCAAAAATTGTTCTGTTAATTACTATTTAATATCCTTTTTTATTTTCAAATATGTTTTGTAATGTTAATGTGTTTTTATATTGGTGTTTAAATCATAAAATTAATATTCCTATCGGAATAGAAGGACAAGTAAAAGCTGTCAAACGAAACCGATTTAAGATGTCAGTAACTAGCTTAGGTAGGTAACATTTGTAGCTTTAAATGAGATAACCTTTCGATCAGGTGATTTATAACAATGTTCCTAAGTTAAATATAGTAGTTTACTGCATGATAAACAGTCGACACAAAATATTGAACATGCAGCTCTAGTGTAAAACTAATGTTATTTCATTATACAAAATATTCGTCGATATACATTCCCTGTGTTATTCTGTCTTTATTTTTTACGTAAATTAATGTTTGTAGAATAGAATAACAAACTGCGTACTTTAAATTTGAAGCGCATTGGTAAATATAAGTCGTATATTAAGAGGCTTCGATTTGGACTAATCTACCTGTTAAATGATTATTTGTTGGGGTTATGCCGCTGTAATGCATAATAATCAATCACCGATCAAGTTACTATGTTTCAGACGCATTATTTCTCCAAAATACACACAATTTCACTTTTAAATATAAAAAATCAAATGCACGTAATTTTCATAGAGCTTCTGCAGGGCGGTCAAATGTTTGACATTTGACAAAAATGGTTCTACTACCCATTTCTTTTTATCACACAGTTTGCTGCAAGTGACATCTCGCTTTTGTTGTTCTATTCCAAAGGGATAATAATTTTATGGTTTAAATACACACAAAATACCTTAATATGAATCCAGTTTCTATAAGTAAACTCACTGATATTAATTCACCAATAGATTCTGTAATGAGCTATAAAAATGATGTAAAGCTATATCAGATTTATAAACAAACTAGCGGTCCCCCGCGACTTCGTCCGCGCGTTTTGAGTTTGCTCCCTCCCCTCCCGTCGCAGCGTGATGTTTTATAGCCTAAGCCTTTCTCGATAAATAAGCTATCCAACACAGAAATATTTTTTCAAACCGGTCCAGCAGTTCCTAAGATAAGCGCGTTCAAACAAACAAACTCTTCAGCTTTATAATATATTAGCGCAAGCGCACGTTGTACTTAAGCTGCAAACATTATTTTGGTGCGGAGTTATGTTAAAACTGTGATAGCTCCTAAGATATTTATTGAAATCAAATAATATAAAGGGCAACTTAGTTCTAAATAAAATGCTCGTGATGATGAATGTATTTATTTTGATAAGAATAAATACCTGTGTGTATAATACACCTCTAAAAATAATGCATTATTTTTTTACAAATTTATTAACATAAAAAAGGTTGTAGTAAGTCAACCATAAAAGATAGACTTATGTTGTCGCGGACTTTATTATAGAACTCTTAATGCTGAACAATAATGTCATACATGATTTTTGTGTAACTTTAGCGGTTTCCGCAGCGTACGCAGCGGAAGCTCTCAAAAGGAATATCTTTCTCCCGTTTTCGCAACATTTTTCATTGCTGCTGTGGTCTTATGAGTCGTATCTTTATGTTATATAGCCTAAAGCCTTTCTTGATAAATGGACTATCCAACGTAAAAATATTTTTTCAAATCGGGCCAGTAGTTTCTGAGATTAGCGTGTTCAAACAAACAAACAAACTCTTCAGCTTTATAATATTATATAGTAATATAGTATAGTATTAGTATAGATGTAACATTTTCTTACTCTGAGAGCTCAAATTATATTGGTAGTGTTTAGCTTGACTTGTAACCGTATGTATGTCCATAACAGTCTGTTCGGGAAAATATCGACATTAATCAAAGTCGTTGTCTGGTGCCGGTTGGTGAATGATTTTATTATGCATCAGCCTTTAGAATTTACTGCTTTTCCAATGGACAAAATGAATACGTAAATAATTTTGCATCATACCGTAACGTATTGTTGTCATGCAGTGAGCTGTTATTATTACGTATAGAGAAGCTTTGCCAAGCAATGAATGTGTTGCAACTTTAGAACGAGATTGTGCCGTAATTTGAATGTCGAACATGATACCGTTTGAAAAGTCCGTTTCTTTTTGTTTTTCGAATATTGTAAACAATTCTGACATTCCTTTTTACCATCATAATTCATTTAAAACTAACATAAAAACAAAATCTACCAACCACATAGGTAAATCATCGTTAAACACTAATTTCCTTTTCAATCAAATAGTAAATGAATTTTATTCACAGATATTATTTTAAAAGTAATATAAATATTGTTTACATTCGACTAGTAAAGAAAAACGGACCTTATGCGTTGATGACAAGTGGAATCAATTCATGGAGCACGAAATTTGTTCGCGGTGTCAGTTCCATACACTAGTTATAGTAGTTTAATGTTATCATGCACTTATTTTCTAAGGAACCTAAGCTCGAAAATAAACAGTAACACATAATATGTAATCTGATATACTCCTTTTTTTATAAGAATTGCACCAGTACAATGTCGCACTCTATCAGTTGATCAAGACAATTGCTGGTCATAATCATGCCAGCCTAAACTTTGGACACATGAATTATTCATTTATTAAAACATTATTGCGCTGTTAGTTGTACAATTACCGGATTAAATGCCTTACAGAATTCTCTACCAGTCAACCACTTGGGAATGCAGCGAATTCAATCAGTGGCGAATTTTATACAATAACTGAGAGTATTTTTTTTAAATAAACATAATAATAATACACAAATGAAATTAACATATACAAGCACAGGACCAATGACCATACATAGAATGCTTATATTTCATAAATACGAAAGTATGAGTGTTCTGGTACCACTGTTGTGTCTGATTTCCATAACACAAGTGCATTGGCTACTTACTCTGGGATCAGAGCAATGTATGTTATTGGTGTCCAATATTTATATTTATACTAGCGAACCCCGCAAACTCCGTTGCGCCACCAGATGAAAAGCCCCCGGCAGATTTAATCATTATATTTGTTGAAAATACAGAGCCTCTGTACGTGACATTGTAATAAGAAATGTTACCAAAATTTTTCTAGATAAATCTCAAAAATAATGTAGATGAATTAGAATTAATGGATGAAGCTGATGTTTTGCTTGTTAGGTTTTTGCCATGTCTGGGAAAGTGTGAATCAGCATATTCGGCGTTAATTAGGCGTCTTAATCATATTCTGAGAGCGAAGAGCATGAATTGTGCTAAAAAAATATTGCAAATGAGCAGTCCCTAACAGAAATCACAATTATTTTGAGCACTCTTTTAACTTTGGTTATTTTAAAGATTCAAGATAATGAAGTGAGGACTAATTAATCAAAATAATTATATCTCAGTTCTTTACAAATCCCTGTTATTGTGTTTTTATTTTATTTGACTTTTGAGACTTTTGAAACGATAGACTTAAAAATTAAAATAAAATTATTTATTGTAAATAAATATGGATTAATTTATTTTGGGTTTTTAATCATAAGAAGGAACCTGCACTCTCGTTTGTTCAAACACATCTTGAATCCTTTGCTTCACGACTCCATCATTTGCGTTTCTATTCAAAACGGCATAATATTTTCCGCATAACCAACATTCCATTTCACAGCAGAGTCTTGAAAGTTATTCAAAACTCTGACTCCATTAAAACTATCGTCGGCTAAAAACGCCTCGGGCTTAAAATGGCCGCCGAAGTTTGGAGTGGGGCGCAAAAACTCGCGCCTAATTGAGTGACCAAAGGGAATTGAAAATGGCGCCCACCGTTTTGTTTTGCCGCGTTGCTGCGATAGTTGGCAGTTAGCAGGACTAACAACATCCGCAGTTCCGTGTTTTTATTGCTAAGTAAGTATGGATGAACCGTGTTTTATGAAGCAAATGCGGTAAAACTATGATCCAAATTCTCTTTCATTGCTAATCAAAAAAATATATAGCATTAGTAGCTAAACTTTAACATAGAAAATATATTTTTTGAGGGCTCTCGTTGCGTATACGCTGCGCAAACCGCTTAATACATAGAAAAACCATGTATGACGGGATTGTTCCGCTTTGAAAGTTCTACTGTAAAGTCCGCGACAGCATATAACTATCTGTTGTGGTTTCTTCACTGCAAACGTTTTTAATGTTCATAAATTTGATAAAACATAATGTGCTATTTTAAAAGTTGTTGTAATGTGTTTTTATGCACACGGGTATTTAATTGTTATAAAAATATTTTTTCATCAATACAAACAATTCCTTTTGATCAAAATTGCTGTTTACATCATTAGATTTAATAAAAATCTTAGAAGCTATCACAGCTTTAAAATACTCCGCACCAAAATAATGCTCGAAGGTTACAACACGCGCTTGCGCTTCCCGTAACGGTTTCTGGCCTCTTACTTCTAATGAAAATATGTGTTTTGCGTTGAAATATTTTACGGGAAACCTGAAATTACTGCAGACGACGCTACAACGACGACAACACAACTTATTCGCAAACAAAAGCAAGTTTTTTCTGTTGTTGACCAACAAATGACTGACCAAATCGTGATTGGTAATATACATATTCTGTGAGCGTAAAAATCACTACCAATACCTTAAATTTGCTCCGCTAGACTCAGACAGTCTAATCCATATAAAATAAGAAACAGTTGAACTTCCACCTAATCCAGCCAAAGCAAATCGCTGACAGTTGCCTTTGTATGTGGTCGAGTTCAGGTTGCGAAAGGAAAAGCTTTGTTCCCTGACGATTAGAAAATAAAACAACGATTTGGACGAGACTAACGAAAATGCTTTAAATAGTAAAACAGTTAAGAAAATATCAATAGACAATAGTAAGCTCACGTTAAGTTCCATTTGTACTAACAGATGGCGCTGTTCAAAGTTAACTCGCACTAACAAAAGTTTTGTTATAGGTTTTATTATAAAATTTGATGTAATCACATTGTACTGTGTCATCTACTATCACTATCATCAATGTTGCGAGGTTGCTCTCATTGGCTCATTGGATCTCAATTGGCTTCGTTCATCTTAACCGATTGTTAAATATTTGTAAAATTATTTCCTTCAGATATTGTGAGAGCAATCTCGCAACATTGATGACGTCACGCAGCCTACGCGTTAAAGTAAGCGCTTGCAAAATTCAACAGGATTGTTATTGTGATGGTGGCCGAGTGGTATAGGCATACGCCTGCATAGCGTAAGACACGGGGTTCGATTCCTCGTCTGTCACAGAGCCAAAGTTGCTTTTCACAAGGTCAATTTATATTATTAAATTTGTATAGTGACAAAACACTATAAAATATATTATTGTTAAATTTGATAAAACTTACACTGTACCCTAAGTTAAAATATACCTGATTGAATTCAGACACCGTCAGGTGGTGTGACTGGGCACACTTGTTTGCAGTACATTGCTGATTCAATTTATTTTGTAAGTAATAACAGTAAATTTATTTTTTAACTAGCGGTCCCCCGCGACTTCGTCCGCGCGTTTTGAGTTTGCTCCCTCCCCTCCCGTCGCAGCGTGATGTTTTATATCCTTAAGCCTTTCTCAATAAATAAGCTATCTAACACAGAAATATTTTTTCAAATCGGTTCAGCAGTTCCTGAGATAAGCGCGTTAGAACCAACAAACTCTTCAGCTTTATAATATAATTAGCGCAAGCGCACGTTGTACTTAAGCTGCGAACATTATTTTGGTGCGGAGTTATGTTAAAACTGTGATAGCTCCTAAGATATTTATTGTAATCAAATGATATAAAGGGCAACTTTGTTCTAAATGAAATGCTCGTGATGATGAATGTATTTATTTTGATAAGAATAAATACCTGTGTGTATAATACACCTCTGAAAATGATACATTATTTTTTTACAAATTTATTAACATAAAAAAGCTTGTAGTAAGTCAACCATAACAGATAGACTTATGTTGTCGCGGACTTTATTATAGAACTCTTAATGCTGAACAATCTTGTCATACATGATTTTTGTGTAACTTTAGCGGTTTCCGCAGCGTACGCAGCGGTAGCTCTCAAAAGGAATATCTTTCTCCCGTTTTCGCAACATTTTTCATTGCTGCTGGGGTCTTGTGAGTCGTATCTTTATGTTATATAGCTTAAAGCCTTCTTCGATAAATGGACTATCTAACATAAAAAAAAATTTCAAATCGGGCCAGTAGTTTCTGAGATTAGCGCGTTCAAACAAACAAACAAACAAACAAACAAACAAACTCTTCAGCTTTATAATATTAGTATAGATATAATAAATTAAAACCATTTATAAATGATAACTAGATATTTAAAGGGTCTATATTTTATTTTTGGTTAATATTACAGGCCACACCTGTATATATCAACATACTTAAGTTTTATCAAAACTCCTACCTCCTTTTTTGAAGTCGTTAAAAAGTAAATAGATTATTTTGATAGCTTTACAGGCATTTGAATTGGATTACATTGGATATCTTGATGCATCGGAGCCGTAGACGAGATACTGAGAGACTTTTATCTAAATTCGTCCAGAATTATCTTGATTTTTATACCCAGCATGACAGACTGACTGAAATGACCTCTATCACTACTGCTCTTGCTACTATGGATTTGAATGTACTTCTTATTTCGCAGTATTTGATATGATACAGGGCAGGGCAGGGCAGTGAGGACAACTAAACACATTACTGTCCACTTAGATTAGTACAATATTGTGTTCCTCAAAATTTCTATAAAACTTCTGCGCTTTGTGCGTTCAACCAGAAAAAATGTTGTTTGATGTTTTAGCAACCCTTTGTAGAGTCGCCAATGTGGAGGTATTATGGGTTAAATTCGAACGTTATAAAATTCGTTTGCCTGGTGGGTTAATTTTTTTAATTCATTTATTTAAATATTTTATTACACAAATAATACCAAACAAAGGTGGGCTTAATGCCAGAAGTACATCATGCAAGAAATTATCAAAAAAGTATATCTTATAGTCTTTCATATATTTCCTTTACTAAGAGTGATAAAACCGTTCTTGGTTTGACCTTGTTCGGCAAGCTACCTATCAATTAAAATACTTTCAACACTTTCGGGAGTCATAAAATGCAAAGAACCGTCAACCGGATATTTATGCATGTGCACGTGGATTGTTCGAAATGCTTTTCGATTATCTACTTATGCTTATACCATTTCGTGCGAAAACGAGACCATAATTTACTCAAACATCTTCATAGTCAAGAAACATTCTTCTTATGGGTAAACGAATGCTTTGTCTTCGCCCTGCTTGGCATAATCTAGATCTATATTAGCTAGAGTCAAAAACAAATCAATCCTGAAAAATAATACATTTGCCATTAAACAAATATAAATAACTAATCACGTACATTGTTCTGATCCCAAAGTCGCTAATGCACTTATGAAAACTGACACAACGATGATACCACAACACCCAAACCCGAGACAATATAAAAAGATATGATTTTTACATTGATGCGACCGGGATACGAGCCCAGGACCTCGTTAAGGCGACACGCCTTAAAACCTAGCGTGCTTAGCCACTGCACTACAGAGGTCGTCAAAAATAGAATATCTTCTTTCTGGTCGTTCCCTCAATGCTGAGGATCGTGACTGTATGTCAATCTTCTCCACTCGGTCCGATTTTGCGCCATATGTACCGCTCCCTGTATCTGGCCTCCAGTCACCTCCTTGAGTTGGTCCACCCATCTAGCCGGCGCTCTTCCTCTAGCGCGCTTCCCCTCCATTTGTCCGAGAATGATGAGTTTCTCCAGGCTGTGCAGAGGGGATCGCATTATGTGCCCAAAGAAACTTCGGATCCTTTCCTGGCACGTAGTCAGCAGGCGCTTGGTGACCTTAAGTTCTTCAAGGATAGATACATTGGTTCTCATAGCTGTCCAAGGAATGCGCAGCAGCTTTCTCCAGCACCACATTTCAAAAGCATGTATCTTGTTGCGTTCCTTTTTCCTGAGACACCAAGTCTCCACCCCGTACAGGAAGATAGAGAAGACCAACGTACGAACCAAACGCATCTTAGTTACCCGGCGAATATTACGATCTTTCCAGATTTTATCGAGGCTAGTCATGGCACTTTTAGCCATCCCGATGCGGCGTCCGATTTCTTTCTCGCAGTTACCACTGTTAGAGATCAGCGACCCCAAGTATGTAAATTCGTCCACTTTTTCGTAATCCTTGAGCGCATTTGATGGACTTAAAACTTGAGCTCTGTCCACCACCATCACTTTGGTCTTAGAACGGTTTATGTGTAGACCAAATTCCAGACTCACTCTCGCTATACGTTCCAAGATCAGAGCCATCTCGGACTCACTGGCTGCAAGGATTGTTGTGTCATCGGCATATCTTAGGTTCGTGATCTTCGTACCGCCCACCGTAACGCCGCCGTCCCAGCCATCAAGCGCCTTCCTCATAATATACTCGCCGTAGAGGTTAAACCGCTTCGGAGAAAGTATACATCCCTGACGGACCCCTCGTTCTGTACGGAATGTTTCAGATTGTGATTCATCCAATTTCACGAAACTCGACCCGTCAAGGTATAGCCTCTGGACAAGGAAGATAAGGTGTGATGGCACGCCCATTTCCGACATCATCCTGAACATGGAATTCCATCTTACGCAGTCAAATGCTTCGGCATAGTCTATAAAGCATAACACAAGAGGTTTATTGAATTCACGGCATTTTTGAATGAGTAGGCGTACGTTCAGTATTTGCTCTCGTGTTCCTTTTCCTTGCACAAACCCTGACTGTTCCGGAGGAATCTGTCTATCTATGTAGGCGGCCAGTCTCTTGTTCAGAATCTGGAGCATGATCTTACTAGCGTGAGGCATGAGGGAAATAGTACGGTAATGTTCACATTTCTTTGTGGAACCTTTTTTGTGTAAGGGGATGACAGCAGATTGTGCCCAGTCCTGAGGCCAAATACCAGTGTACCAAATCTTGCTACAAATCTGGTAGAGGATTTCGGCACCTTCAGAATATATTGATATACAAAAATAAAGTCAACATAATCATCTAGGGCATGAAATGTTTCATTGGCAAACTGTTCATATGGTCACACATTCAAGTTATACCGAAAAGTTAAAAAAAATAATTGCTTTTCCATACAAAATGCATCGAGGTAGGTAAGACTGTCGCATAGAAAAGCGATTTTTATTTTCAAGTTTTCGGTATTGTTTCATTAGTAAAATTTTTGTAAATTTGCTTTGAAATACGTACCTCCAATATCGCTATACCTATCCCGAACACACTGTACAAATTTACAGTTTCACAGTGGATTATTAAATGTTATATTCATCAATGCATGAGTTTATTGCTAAGGGGTTGTGTCTCAACTGTCATGCAATATCCATAGCATAGTTGATCAAAGGAAGTGCATAATAATGGTCTTGTTTGCTTGTTTACACGACCAAGGTTACAAGGGACTGACGAGTTCTAGAAATCGATTAAAAAACATTGAATCAATTACAACTGCACCGGATACTCTAATTTATCTTTGCTTTAGTACTTCCTCTGTTTGTTAGTCATAATAGTGTCCTTTTAGCAACATCTGTCACTAGATAGGAACTTATTACTCGTAGTACTAACTAGGTAGTACTACGAGTAATAAGTTCATATCTAGTGTACACTAGACTTAAGTGTTATGTTATAATCTACAAGCAGTGTTGACTGATGTAATTCATCCGATTATTACAAGATATGAAGTACATATCGTGTTTTTGGATTGGATTAACTATTAACTTAGCTTTGTCCATAGTCCGGTCGGTATTTTGGATACAACTGAGGAAATAGTTTGGAATTATATAAAAAAAACTAGCCCAATCATTCTGAACTTAATTTCTGACAAAATAATTTTATAATATTGAGTGAGTAAAATTATTATTTAAGCAACTTACTTTTCTTTAATTAATATTGATAATTTATAACGAGCCATTTGGTACTTACGTACTTTGTTCTGAGTAGAAATTAATAGATTTATGTTAGTAAGACAGGGTCTACCGCGCCTTTGTATCTTATCCACTCGATGTTTCATAATAAGTTTGTGTTTGTCACGTTAAATCATTTACTATGTTTGATGATTTGTTGCTCAAATTAACAGACGCATTTGGATACAATTAATGTAATTCCGATTCGATTATCAACTTTGATTAGTACTAATAGGAAATAAATGGTTTTGTGTTTAATACCCGGTTGTACTGAGATTTACATGTACAGAACTTAAAATGATTTGCAATATTAAAACTTAATAATTACTGCTTAATTTAACGTTTTAAAAACCAAATACATATTGGTCCTTTCAGTAAGAAATAAAATTATCGATGTACGGAATTTAAAAACTGTTACAATAAATTTGACTGGTTTAAAAACAAGATTGCTTCTTATCGGGCAGATTAAAAAAAAAGATTTCTCTATAAATCTTGAACCAAAACAATTTATTAACTATCATTTAAGGGGCTACTCTTGATATTTACGCATGACATTTACGCCTTCGTAAATCCTATTTAGGTGCCGGGGCAGGATAGTTTGAAACAACATTGTCATTTTACAGACCGAGTGGCTGATCATCTGTATTGTTTGTTGTCGTTAATTTGTTGTCAAAGGAGTTAGTGACCATACCTTTTTGTCTTCGAAATTACTCGGAAAGCTGTAGAAATCTACCAAGAGCAATTTGAGTAAGGTATAAGTATGGTCCTTAGTGCCTAACTTAAAGCGATTTCGTCTTTTGTTAGAAGTGACGCCAGTTTTTACCGACCTTAAAAAAACGAGGCAGACAATTTAATTTAATAATGTGTATGTCTGTAATATTGTTGCAACTTGATAATATTTGAGTACGATGATCTATAAAGGCTTCTAAACACGTGTACTGTATTGAGTTTTAGTGTTGTCCACGGATTTCTAAAAAACAAGAAGTCACAGCGTGTTGATTCAGCGAGGGTACCGTGTAGTTTTATCAAAATCGGTCAATCAGTCGTTTATAGATAGGGGTAAATAACTAAAAATCATAAAATTAAAATTAAAATTAACCTGTCAATCCGCTTCAAGAACGCGCCTGCGCGTGCGCGCAACTGTCATAACACAAACGCGCGCGTGGCCTCGACTCTGTCTGGTACCAAGCGCCCACCATGGGGCGGGCGCTGCGGAATTTAAAAAAAATATAAATATCTCGCGGTAGGAATGAGCTATCATCATTTTGTAAAAGGGGATTTGTTGTTTATTGTATTAGCTGTTACACTGTTTTACTAAATATTACGTTACTGAAATATTTTAATTATACTGAGGCGATAAAAAAGGTAGCGCGGGAAAAAACATGACTCATCGTATTTATAATAAGTGTTTACGTTATAATTTTTCAATTATACCTTCAAATACCTCGCTGAACTATAATATTTATAAACAAAGCTGAAACATCATATTTTTCATATAAATAACATTACTTACACCATAGAACAAATTTTATAAATACATTATAAAATAAATTGTAATAACTCCATTTTAGTAAATGGGGTCTATTCACAAGACCCACCTACTAAAAACTAGTCGGAACACACAACTTTTTGGTATCTATGGATTGTTTTTTTTACCGTCTAATTGTTAAAGACTTCCCAGTATTCAATTGTCCACACCACATAGCTAAATCATCGATTCAGAATCGACTACTCAACCGATCCCTATATGGGGAGAGTAGTTCGTGACGCTAACAGTACAGAGAACCCGATATGGGGACAGTAAGACGCTACGAGATGTGACAAATGAACCCTATATGAGGAGAGTAAGGTCGACAGGGTTAAAAAAACTGACTTAAAAACTTATAATAACGCATTTGCCCTCTACTTAGGAGAAACAAATACATTTGGAGTCGGTGCAGGATGTCAAGCTCCTAAACCAACAGTCCACCCTCATCATGCACCGACTCCAAATGAATTTGTTTCTCCTAAGTAGATGTTAAGTTAGCCTGTAACATCCCACTGCTGGGCCTTACCTCAACTATGAGGTAGTTTGAGCCATACTCCACCACGCGGGCTCTGTGTGGGTTACTTGAGGAGTGTCGAAAGGCAAGCGACTAACCCTGCTATCAGAAGTTATCAAGCCGCCCTTAAGGCCTATGACTAGGCTTGACGACTAATATGAACCGATATTACCCGGGACCAACGGCTTAACGTGCCTTCCGAAGGACGGAGATGCTCGGAATGTACGTCACTTATAAGGTCGGAATGGTCACATATCCAAACACGACTGCGCCGTAGGTTGCTTCACTTCTGTATAACTACCAAAGCGCTGCTACCACTGCGCTACGAGCACCTGAGTAGATGGCGAATGCGTTATTTTAAGCTTTTTGTCGGTAAGTTGAAGTCGGTTTTTGTATCATGTGTGCAGAAATGTGCAAGCGATATTCGTTGAATAGTCGTTAGGCGCAGAGACCTCGGCCAAACAAACATCATGACCTTAGTTAGATGGATAAGTGCGTCAAACGTTCAGCAATACACGTCGTATTGTATCGGTGCTTTAAAATTTTAGTAATTCCGTCTGATCGTAAAATAGAAATCACAATAATTACCCAATTTGTTTTATCGACTATTGTAACATCGGATAGTGTAATAAACAAGTAGGACTGTGAAAAATAACGATGTTTACGACCCAATTCTGATTTTTGGGGGCAATAGGGTAGTTTCATCTATCAAAATTAAATTACAAAAGTGTGTAATTTATATAGTATTCACCATAGGAAAGACGTATACAGCACTGTTTTGTTTAATAATTAATCGGTCCATTTATAATTTCAAAAATAAAATTGATTTTTTATTATCTGTATATCACGTGACCGAAAACGCCAGCCGCCATGTTCTATTCGAGAGTGACGTCATAAGAACAGAATCAATATAGATTTCTTTGAAGGAATTATAAAATCTCTTGACTGCGAATTTGTAGCTTGTTTCAGTTTTTTGCACATTTAAAACATCGTTTTACAATGGAGGAAGGATTCGTAAAAGCAGACAGTACAAATCTGGCTAAAATTGACTCGCTTAAGATAGCAAAATTCTTTGCGTGCAATAACGATTTCTTTTCTGCCGAATTCAGAAATGTTAAAACAGCCATGTAAGTATATTCTATTATTTTTTAAAAACTACATTATCACATTTACAAATCTTAATCATTTGATTTTGGTGTTCCTAAAAAGTTTTGTTTACAAGGTTTGTGTAAATTAAATATCTAAAAACTTTTTGTCTTTCCTTTCAGGTATCTGATAAATAACTTTTCTGGAGTCTTTAATGTTGTGTTGTTACAATTTGGCACTATACACCAATGATACGGACTATTTAAGCTCATATTCGGATTTTTATCGAACTATAAAGTTAAGGAATTATTTGACGTTTACTTGTTGCTGTTCTTATGACGTCACAAATATGGAGGCTGTCGTTTTGGCGCAAACATTTATCGTTTGAATTTAAAAAAAAATATTTTAGTGCACAAAGAGGTATTTTTTCTAAGAAATAAAAATAACTGTTAACTATTGAATCAATACGAACATTTTAAAAAATCATGGCAAAAAATGTGGAATAGCCTATTCTCGTGCAATTCGTATACGAAAAAAGTTCACCAATTCAATTTTCTTTGTCAAAAAAAAATGTTTTTGAATTCTCAGGGTCACGATTTCTATGTATGTAGATATTGTTCGTGCGAAAGTAATTTTACGTGTAGATATTTTACTTGATTTTTCAGGTAAAACGGTTAAACTTGCAATCGAATCACCACACGAAAAAAGTTCGATTGCCGAGAGTCGGCTTTCAGACTGTATAAGACTTCTGACTTTCCTTTCACAATCCAAACTCATGTGAACTCTAGCGTCTTGGACATATGCCAAGAGTGTCAGCTCTCGCATAATATTTATAGTGAGGGTATGCAAGCCCCACTTCGCAGCCAATCCTCTATTGTTTTCCGTTGTATTTAGCGGTGCCACCCGGTATGAAAATTTACTGGTCATTTTTGACGCATTTGATCCATTGCCGTACTGGTATGTGGTGTATCAATTTCACACGTGGAAAGATTGGTGCGATGAATAAAATTCTATCGGCTTACTGTTTTAATTAGATCAGTTTGTACAGGTTCATCGAGGTATTGGCAGTTTCAAACGTTTTATGGTGTTCGATGATACTTATATTAGTAGAACGGTCTTCTATTTTGTATCTTATAATATCCTTTGGACATTCCCACACATCGCCATCTAGTCCCAAAGTAAGTTACTCAAAGCTTGTGTTATGGGTGCCAGACAACGGATATAATACTTAAATGCTTTTTGTTTTGTAAATACTTACATGATATACATGGAGCACAACCAGACCGATACAAACAGACATGTTCATGCACACAAATGTTTGTATTGTGCGGGGATTGAACCCGCAACCCGCTGTGTAGTAGGCGATTTCTCAACCGCTACACCAGTTAGGTCGTCAGAATTATTATCTTTTAACGTAGAGGAAGTTCGCTATGCACTTCGCGTAGGCATGCAAAAGCGAGTAGTTAGTAAGTTAACGTAACGAACGACAACCTTGTCAAATGTCACTTAAACCCCCGCCAGCCGTAAACCGCTATTAGCAGGATGACCGGGGATCGTCGCATGACCTCCGTCGCCAAAACCATAACCCGCTAACTGAAGAGTGTCTTCAAACCCGGGTTTGATACACAGGGTCAGTGTAGAAATCATAATCTATGCTAATATTAAAACGCTGAAGAGTTTGTTTCTTTGTTTATTTGAACGCGCTTATCTCAGGAACTACTGGATTGATTAATAAAAATAGTTTTATATTGGATGGGTTTTTTTCGAGGAAGACTTTAGGTTATGAAACATTACGCTGCGACGAGAGGGAACTCGGAATGGAGCAAACTCGAAATAAACAGACGCAGTCACGAGGGACCGCTAAATTTATAGTATTACCTCGTGTCTGGATATAGAGGTTCTACCGTTGTATCTTACTTCCATAACAAAAGTGCATTAACAACTGATTTTGGAATCAAAGCAATGTATGTGATTGGTGTTCAAATATATACTCATAAAAACTGAGGTTTTATGGCTTGCTTATTTAGCAAATTATAGTAAGGTACTTAACCTTACTATATTTAGAATATACGAATATAATTAGAAATCAGTGTTTGTCTGTCACGCTAAGCGTTCAACATAAACTGTCAAATACCCATATAACTGATAATAGTGATGGGCCTATGTTTAATGTTTGATCGATATTAGGCATTTTATAGCTCAAAAAACGTCTGGTACGTAAACAGGATTCACGATAATTCAACTGTAATTATTTTTTATTAAGCCGTTAAGATGGATTAAAGTAAGAAAGAAGCTCTGTTGTTACACCACTAGTGTAGGTATTTCATACGAGGTATTCCACTCTAGAGGTAATAAGACACTCGAAAAAATTGTTATATTTCTAACGAGTTCCAATTATAACCAGAACACAAAATATGGTTAGCTACAGTTTGTGCGAAAAGTACAGTTAGTTATACTCATATTCATCATGCATAGTCAACCTTAGCCATTAGAAATTATCGATATCGATTCGTAACCCATTGACATTTTGGCATCCCTAAAACAATTTCTAAACGGGAGGCAATAACGAACGCAAATTAAGTCGCCGAAATTAATTACCAACAGATTATTATCAACGTCACTCACCTTCACAGAAGACGGGCTATTAACGCGTTATCCGATTTATTCAAGCGCCACCCAATTGACACATTTGCGGACAGTTTAGCTGATTGAGCGTCTACGAAAAAGTTCAATAGGGTTGACTATTGATTACAAGTAGCAGTTTTAAAAATGAGAATGAGTTTTCAGGCTGCATATTGTTTAAGTTCCATGGCCTGCAGGAGGTCCCAGATTTCTAGATTAGACCGAAAAGTTACAAGCTTTTTTGTCCATATTCCTTAAGTATATAATTTATAGTCCAATAGTTACTATGCCCCTCGTCTGTCGAAAAGTATCTGATCTGTCTCCGGATAGCAGTTTTAACAGACTATGAGAGATAAAAAGATAGTTTTATGCAAGCGAGAGCTAAAATTACCCTTAAACTGGTTTGAATATAGTATTTAAGTAATAAGAAAACCCAAATCCATCAAATAAGTTTTATTCCACTCAACTACACAAAACCATTAGTATGAATGTTAGATTCATAAAGATGAAATAAGAAACCAAAAATTTTCGCACGGGCTGGACTTGAACCAGCAACCTTTTGGCAAACCGGGCCAAACGCTCTTACCAATTGAGCTACCGTGCTGTCAGTCCGACCCTGCGAAATTTGTGGTCTCTTATGAAAACGTCAATTGCGTGACGCTTAGCATCTAGCCGTCTGTTTATGAAACAGATGGCCCAAGCAGTTATTCTTTACAGAATAAATTCAACTTGGAAATTGATGTCGCATCGCTATCTAATGCTTTAGAATGTTTTTAACACTTACAGTGTCATATTTTATATTCATAAAGATGAAATAAGTAACCAAAAATTTTCGCTTTTTGAATTTTTTTTCAAGTCCAGCCCGTGCGAAAATTTTTGGTTTCTTATTTCATCTTTATGAATATAAAATATGACACTGTGAGTGTTAAAAACATTCTAAAGCATATGAATGTTAGATATTAAAAATTGATAGCAATATTTTTCTCTTAATAGCAGTCACTGCAGTTGAGATAGCAGGGAGAGTATTTTTCAGTTTGTATCAGATACTTCGCCGTATTTTTAAAACCGTTAGCAATTAATAACGATATTTTACGAGCAACGCAAAACGATTCGTGAATATTTTCGCGATTCCATCCCAGTTTAAACATTTGGTTCATTATTTGTTTTTTTTTATGGTAGGTCGCAGTTGAAATGTTTGATTTGAATAACCACACATTATTAGCAATATATTAGTCAGTTCAAAATGAAATAATAAGTAGAAAATTAAGTTGAACAATATGCCACCCTTGTCGATTCTGTCGCAAATATTTTGTTATAAATAGATGTTCAGCAACATCTAACCTAACATATTTGACAACGCAATGCGACTAAAATGGATCATGAGTATAATTTTGACTAGAAAGCCTGTTTCAATATCTACAAATAAGAATTGGCCTACGAGTAATTCAGATATGAAGCGTCATTTCGTAGTGAAGTAGCGGACAGATAACGCTGATCAGCGTAACAACGTTAACACCTGTCTGTTACAACGCCGCCGATAACGCTGTGTCAGTCGCCGGATACTGGTCCTCAAAAATATAATGCCAAAGTCGACACGAAAAGAAGAAGAAAAAGATTGTGATTGTGTGTGTTTTACGTATATATGGGTGTTGTGGTACCACCGTTATGTCTGATTTCCATAACACAAGTACATTAGCTACTTACTTTGGGATCAGAGCAATGTGTGTGATTGGTGTCCAATACAATACAATACTTGCTAGAAATGTGACATTAAAATGAATTGTTAGAAGATAAGTTTAGCTAGTATAAAATTTTAGTAATGAATTGATATATTATTGTGATGAAATTAAATCTCATGTTCAAATAACTGCTCCAATTAACTTCTCATCTCATTTCAATCTCCACAACCCTTAACGATTGACGAATGTTAATTACAATACATGCGGTAGTCAACTCATTTCGTCGTCATTCGCAGCGCTTTTACGAACATCGTATCACCGATGGACCGTGCGGTGGACGTGATTTTTTAACGGGCACGTAAATTAACAGGCCGCGAAACTCGCGACCATTTGCTCTTTGGAGGTAGGGCTGTAAGTTGCCAGAAATAAAAAAAGTCTTTTTTTTTTCACTCCAAATAAATAATAAAAATGCAGTTGTACTGTCTCGACAAAATGATAATAAAAGAATATAAATCTTTTTAATAATTTCTTTTTATTGATTTTAAATAGATTTAAATTGAATATAATTAATGAATGCTTACATATGTACAGAGTGTTGTTTTCTTCATGCGTTGTTTAATCAGCTACCTACAATCATTCTTCAAATATAAAACAATCTTACATAGAAAATCATATTAATTAAATAAAACAACAAATTAAAAAAAATACACAAAATCAGGAAGCAAAAAAAATCAATATACTATTATTAAAGACAGTTAAAATAAACTATGATAATTAAAACAATGTCAACCCCGGAGGAGCCGATAACGCTCGCAGCATTCCCCCGCTGTATGGCTACGGCTATCCTCTGAACCAGGAATGACCCCGACCGAGGATCATTGGTTCTCACTCTAAGGCGACGACCTACCTCAGCGAAAAAACTCTTGGCTTCTGATCCCCAACAACCTGAAGTTTCAAAAGCAATGGGGACAAAATGGGGAGAAATTTATTTATTATTTTGTAGCAGCTACAAAATAATAAATAAATTTCTCTAAAACACACATTTGGTCACATAACTGAAAACGCCTATCAGAGAGTGTTACTTTTGTTAATAAGCCACTCTCCATAGTATTTTGCTGTAAAGAAGACTTTTGACTGTCTTTAAAATAATACTGTTAAAATCTTATAATTCAAAAAAATATATTAGAGGAACTGATCATTATACTAAATAAAAGTATGTAAAATGATAATTATACAAAAAAAGATTAGATAAAACAAATATTAGATGAAATGATTACTAGGTCGAATGATGATTATGCCTCTTTAATGTTAGCACAAACGTTGTTATATCAAACAAATATTATCTGTTATAAAAATTATGTTAAACAAAATTATGTGAAACAACCATTATGTTAAGAGTGATTAGTAATAGTGAAATTATATGAAACGTTTTTCGACAAAACAAGAGAGAACCGAATCTGATAATTAGTTTAACAACTTTTGAAGAATATTCGGTCTACTCTACCGGCACACTCTACAACGTTACCCCAAAGTTTCACCGATACCGATCTATCCTCAAAACAGCAGACAAAAAGCAAATCAATCCATAAGGAAGTTCTGACTTCAAAAATAATCCAAATGAGGTCTAAGTAAGGTCTTAGTAAGGTCTTAGTAAGGTCACTGAGGTTACAACATGATCACCAAATTGTGACTGTTCAACTTACAGACACATATCAAAAGCGAAACCTGCAACAGCTGGCTCGCCATATAATTTCTGAATTTATTACTAAACATTTATGCTAATTTTTCTATTTGAGACCATTTTCCAGTCATTTATATCAAATCATTTTCGAAATTAACTCATCCAAATTGACATGTTGGAGGCGTCAGGAATAACTATCAAACTACAAAATAATTGGGGCGTGCCCCGTAATCACATTTTTTAATTTATTACATATTATTAACACACGTTCCACTCCGACGCACGACCAACAGTGCGGACCCGGAAAAAACAGCAGATGTCACACTTGACAAATGTCAGTGTCAGCATCTATCTTAACTATGCCAAAATATGGACTGGAGTCCTACATCCATTTAGCTTTTCGAACTTAGACAAAAATATACAACGTTACAATATATTTGTCGCAGTCACTCCCGGCTAGTGTGGACAAAGGGTGTCTAAAAGGTACCAATATTCGAATGAAATAAAGAAATCCGGGTATAGCATTTGGCAGCAAAAGTTTTTTCAAATTTGCTATTTCACAATTACCTTTTAACACCTTTAACAAAAATCAAATACAAAACTTAATAGCTCAGAATTCAGCAGAGACTAGGTTAGGTTCTAATTTAGTTATTTATATCTATACTATTACAAATCTTTATGTTCACAAATTCCTTATTAAATAAAGATAAACCACCAATATTAGTTTTTAATTTCCTAATTGCTTCCAAAATATATCCTCAAAGGGATTCCTAAGTTATGCTTAAATTAAAAGCTAAATTATCCCACTTTTCACTAAAGTTAAGGTAAATACAAGGAAAACCAACCTTGGATTTCAACGGAGGTTACTATTTCCAATCTTTGTTGCATCAAACCACAAACAACTCTACAACGCTACCCCAAAGTTTCACCGATACCGATCCATCCTCAAAACAGCAGACAAGAAGCAAATCAATCCATAAGGAAGTTCTGACTTCAAAAATAATCCAAATGAGGTCTAAGTAAGGTCTTAGTAAGGTCACTGAGGTTACAACATGATCACCAAATTGTGACTGTTCAACTTACAGACACATATCAAAAGCGAAACCTGCAACAGCTGGCTCGCCATATAATTTCTGAATTTATTACTAAACATTTATGCTAATTTTTCTATTTGAGACCATTTTCCAGTCATTTATATCAAATCATTTTCGAAATTAATTCATCCAAATTGACATGTTGGAGGCGTCAGGAATAACTATCAAACTACAAAATAATTGGGGCGTGCCCCGTAATCACATTTTTTAATTTATTACATATTATTAACACACGTTCCACTCCGACGCACGACCAACAGTGCGGACCCGGAAAAAACAGCAGATGTCACACTTGACAAATGTCAGTGTCAGCATCTATCTTAACTATGCCAAAATATGGACTGGAGTCCTACATCCATTTAGCTTTTCGAACTTAGACAAAAATATACAACGTTACAATACTCCCCTCCCAAAGAAAAGAGGTTCACTACAGTGAACCGAAAGCTGTCCCCAGCTTCCGTAACTGTAAAAATACGTACTGTTACCAAATGCCAAAATAAAATCAAAATAATCTCCTTCCACTATCCAACAAGTTCAAACTAACCTAAGAAGACATCCTATTTACTATATCACTAGTTGATACTATCTCAAGGATTCAAAAGTATAAACCAGAAAACTACATCTAAGAGGCCTCAAAATAAAAACTCCTAACCATAAATAATAACAAAGCTTCGAAGCTCAAAAAATTAAAAATAACCCCGCAATCCATACAGCCATTTCGTGCATAATGACTATATAATATCCTTGTATTTTCTTACTGTGAATAAAAACACAGTAACAAGCATCCTCAATTTTTTTTTTATATATATATATATATAATTTACTCATAATCATTAAGTGAATTATGTTAAAATCCTGAAAAAAACATCGCCAATCCAATCTGAAATGACCTAAAGCTAGACAACAATTCAAAGTCATAAGTTACCAGAGACTCTCCTTAAAGGTTTCAGCTAAAACAAATTCCCAACCAAAGGTATATCATTCATCCACAAACAAACCATTCTATCAACCTCGCCATTCATACTTCATCATACAAAACAAACAGTTTTATTTCCCAATTCAAATAAAACTGAACTCTTTCACTTTTGTGTTTAGAATTTTCAACAATTTAAACACAACTAAAGAAACTCTAGTCGAACCAGAACTTATGCTTTAATATCCTTAATATGCCACGAACCGAGTGAATGACCATTCATCGTCTCCAACTCGTAAACCAATGGTGACAAAACTTTAGTGATCCTACACTTACTAAACTTTGGCGCCAACTTGGCCATTTTAAAGTTTTGGGCATCACTTTGAGTGTAGTTGGTCTTCCAAACTACATCACCAACCGAAAATTTCGCATTTCTGCGCCTCAAATTATAATAAGTGGCATTTCTAGCATGAGCATTTAGCATGTGTGCACGAACCTTCCCAAAAATGTCCTTAAGACAACCGAACTCACCGGCATACTCAAGTTCTGGTTCGACTAGAGTTTCTTTAGTTGTGTTTAAATTGTTGAAAATTCTAAACACAAAAGTGAAAGAGTTCAGTTTTATTTGAATTGGGAAATAAAACTGTTTGTTTTGTATGATGAAGTATGAATGGCGAGGTTGATAGAATGGTTTGTTTGTGGATGAATGATATACCTTTGGTTGGGAATTTGTTTTAGCTGAAACCTTTAATGAGAGTCTCTGGTAACTTATGACTTTGAACTGTTGTCTAGCTTTAGGTCATTTCAGATTGGATTGGCGATGTTTTTTTCAGGATTTTAACATAATTTACTTAATGATTATGAGTAAATTATATATATATAAAAAAAAAGTTGAGGATGTTTGTTACTGTGTTTTTTTTCACAGTAAGAAAATACAAGGATATTATATAGTCATTATGCATGAAATGGCTGTATGGATTGCGGGGTTATTTTTAATTTTTTGAGCTTCGAAGCTTTGTTATTATTTATGGTTAGGAGTTTTTATTTTGAGGCCTCTTAGATGTAGTTTTTTGGTTTATACTTTTGAATCCTTGAGATAGTATCAACTAGTGATATAGTAAATAGGATGTCTTCTTAGGTTAGTTTGAACTTGTTGGATAGCGGAATGAGATTATTTTGATTTTATTTTGGCATTTGGTAACAGTACGTATTTTTACAGTTACGGAAGCTGGGGACAGCTTTCGGTTCACTGTAGTGAACCTCTTTTCTTTGGGAGGGGGGTATTGTAACGTTGTATATTTTGTCTAAGTTCGCGTGAAACGAAAAGCTAAATGGATGCAGGACTCCAGTCCATATTTTGGCATAGACATAATGGATGCTGACACTGACATTTGTCAAGTGTGACATCTGCTGTTTTTTCCGGTTCCGCACTGTTGGTCGTGCGTCGGAGTGGAACGTTTGTTATAATGTTTTTAATAATGGGGCACGCCCCAAATTATTTTGTAGTTTGATAGTTATTCCTGGTAAGTATCTGCAGAAAGGTTTGCGTTGATTTTTGTTTGTTGCGAGACATATCTTAGAGTCTGAGCACATGGTTCTTTTTATCGTTTCAGACGCCGCCAACATGTCAATTTGGATGAATTAATTTCGAAAATGATTTGATAAAAATGACTGGAAAAATGGTAAGTATGTTGAGAAACTCCTTTGGAAATCCTTGTTAAGAAAATGTAGCCTACCTACATCTGGGCATATTGTATTGAGAGTAGTAATTTTTATCATTTCAGGTCTCAAATGGAATAATTAGCATAAATGATTAGTAATCAATTCAGAAATTATATGGCGAGCCAGCTGTTACAGGTATTAAATTGGTTTATTAAAGATTTCATAAATAGGGTGATGAAAAGTATACTCACCCTCACTTAGAAAAAAATGTGGTTAACTAGAACTTTCTTTTGTTTCTAGGTTTCGCTTTTGATATGTGTCTGTAAGTTGAACAGTCACAATTTGGTGATCATGTTGTAACCTCAGGTAAATATTTATTATGAAAAGTTGGTGTTTTTTAACTTTTACTTTGGTTTGTGCGTTGAACTAACATTTTGTAAATTCTTTTCAGTGACCTTACTAAGACCTTACTAAGACCTTACTTAGACCTCATTTGGATTATTTTTGAAGTCAGAACTTCCTTATGGATTGATTTGCTTCTTGTCTGCTGTTTTGAGGATGGATCGGTATCGGTGAAACTTTGGGGTAACGTTGTAGAGTTGTTTGTGGTTTGATGCAACAAAGATTGGAAATAGTAACCTCCGTTGAAATCCAAGGTTGGTTTTCCTTGTATTTACCTTAACTTTAGTGAAAAGTGGGATAATTTAGCTTTTAATTTAAGCATAACTTAGGAATCCCTTTGAGGATATATTTTGGAAGCAATTAGGAAATTAAAAACTAATATTGGTGGTTTATCTTTATTTAATAAGGAATTTGTGAACATAAAGATTTGTAATAGTATAGATATAAATAACTAAATTAGAACCTAACCTAGTCTCTGCTGAATTCTGAGCTATTAAGTTTTGTATTTGATTTTTGTTAAAGGTGTTAAAAGGTAATTGTGAAATAGCAAATTTGAAAAAACTTTTGCTGCCAAATGCTATACCCGGATTTCTTTATTTCATTCGAATATTGGTACCTTTTAGACACCCTTTGTCCACACTAGCCGGGAGTGACTGCGACAAATATATTGTAACGTTGTATATTTTTGTCTAAGTTCGAAAAGCTAAATGGATGTAGGACTCCAGTCCATATTTTGGCATAGTTAAGATAGATGCTGACACTGACATTTGTCAAGTGTGACATCTGCTGTTTTTTCCGGGTCCGCACTGTTGGTCGTGCGTCGGAGTGGAACGTGTGTTAATAATATGTAATAAATTAAAAAATGTGATTACGGGGCACGCCCCAATTATTTTGTAGTTTGATAGTTATTCCTGACGCCTCCAACATGTCAATTTGGATGAGTTAATTTCGAAAATGATTTGATATAAATGACTGGAAAATGGTCTCAAATAGAAAAATTAGCATAAATGTTTAGTAATAAATTCAGAAATTATATGGCGAGCCAGCTGTTGCAGGTTTCGCTTTTGATATGTGTCTGTAAGTTGAACAGTCACAATTAAAAACTACAGTTAGTTATACTCATATTCATCATGCATGGTCAACCTTAGCCATTACAGCATCAAAACTTTAAAACCAAATTATCGATATCGTTTCGCAACCTATCGATATTTTGGGATCCCTAAAACAATTTCCAAGCGGGAGGCAATAACGAACGCAAATTAAGTCGCCGAAATTAATTACCAACAGATTATTATCAACGTCACTCACCTTCACAGAAGACGGGCTATTAACGCGTTATCCGATTTATTCAAGCGCCACCCAATCAACACATTTGCGGACAGTTTAGCTGATTGAGCATCCACGAAAAAGTTCAATAGGGTTGACTATTGATTACAAGTAGCAGTTTTAAAAATGAGAATGAGTTTTCAGGCTGCATATTGTTTAAGTTTCATGGCCTGCAGGAGGTCCCAGATTTCTAGATTAGACCGAAAAGTTACAAGCTTTTTTGTCCATATTCCTTAAATATATAATTTATAGTCCAATAGTTACTATGCCCCTCGTCTGTCGAAGAGTATCTGATCTGTCTCCGGATAGCAGTTTTAACAGACTATGAGAGATAAAAAGATAGTTTTATGCAAGCGAGAGCTAAAATTACCCTTAAACTGGTTTGAATATAGTATTTGAGTAATAAGAAAACCCAAATCCATCAAATAAGTTTTATTCCACTCAACTACACAAAACCATTAGTATGAATGTTAGATATTAAAAATTGATGGCAATATTTTTCTCTTAATAGCAGTCACTGCAGTTGAGATAGCAGGGAGAGTATTTTTCAGTTTGTATCAGATACTTCGCCATATTTTTAAAACCGTTAGCAATTAATAACGATATTTTACGAGCAACGCAAAACGATTCGTGAATATTTTCGCGATTCCATCCCAGTTTAAACATTTGGTTCATTATTTGTTTTTTTTATGGTAGGTCGCAGTTGAAATGTTTGATTTGAATAACCACACATTGTTAGCAATATTTATTAGTCAGTTCAAAATGAAATAATAAGTAGAAAATTAAGTTGAACAATATGCCACCCTTGTCGATTCTGTCGCAAATATTTTGTTATAAATAGATGTTCAGCAACATCTAACCTAACATATTTGACAACGCAATGCGACTAAAATGGATCATGAGTATAATTTTGACTAGAAAGCCTGTTTCAATATCGACAAATAAGAGTTGGCCTACGAGTAATTCAGATATGAAACGTCATTTCGTTGTGAAGTAGCGGACAGATAACGCTGATCAGCGTAACAACGTTAACACCTGTCTGTTACAACGCCGCCGATAACGCTGTGTCAGTCGCCGGATACTGGTCCTCAAAAATATAATGGCAAAGTCGACACGAAAAGAAGAAGAAAAAGATTGTGATTGTGTGTGTTTTACGTATATATGGGTGTTGTGGTACCACCGTTATGTCTGATTTCCATAACACAAGTACATTAGCTACTTACTTTGGGATCAGAGCAATGTGTGTGATTGGTGTCCAATATAATACAATACTTGCTAGAAATGTGACATTAAAATGAATTGTTAGAAGATAAGTTTAGCTAGTATAAAATTTTAGTAATGAATTGATATATTATTGTGATGAAATTAAATCTTATGTTCAAATAACTGCTCCAATTAACTTCTCATCTCATTTCAATCTCCACAACCCTTAACGATTGACGAATGTTAATACCTCAACACCCGAGCGGTCGCATGCGACCGCATAACAATAGAATACCTATTGTGTCTCGTTCACATACGCTTGAGGGATTAATTACAATACATGCGGTAGTCAACTCATTTCGTCGTCATTCGCAGCGCTTTTACGAACATCGTATCACCGATGGACCGTGCGGTGGACGTGATTTTTTAACGGGCACGTAAATTAACAGGCCGCGAAACTCGCGACCATTTGCTCTTTGGAGGTAGGGCTGTAAGTTGCCAGAAATAAAAAAAGTCTTTTTTTTTCACTCCAAATAAATAATAAAAATGCAGTTGTACTGTCTCGACAAAATGATAATAAAAGAATATAAATCTTTTTAATAATTTCTTTTTATTGATTTTAAATAGATTTAAATTGAATATAATTAATGAATGCTTACATATGTACAGAGTGTTGTTTTCTTCATGCGTTGTTAAATCAGCTACCTACAATCATTCTTCAAATATAAAACAATCTTACATAGAAAATCATATTAATTAAATAAAACAACAAATTAAAAAAAATACACAAAATCAGGAAGCAAAAAAAATCAATATACTATTATTAAAGACAGTTAAAATAAACTATGATAATTAAAACAATGTCAACCCCGGAGGAGCCGATAATGCTCGCAGCATTCCCCCGCTGTATGGCTACGGCTATCCTCTGAACCAGGAATGACCCCGACCGAGGATCATTGGTTCTCACTCTAAGGCGACGACCTACCTCAGCAAAAAAACTCTTGGCTTCTGATCCCCAACAACCTGAAGTTTCAAAAGCAATGGGGACAAAATGGGGAGAAATTTATTTATTATTTTGTAGCAGCTACAAAATAATAAATAAATTTCTCTAAAACACACATTTGGTCACATAACTGAAAACGCCTATCAGAGAGTGTTACTTTTGTTAATAAGCCACTCTCCATAGTATTTTGCTGTAAAGAAGACTTTTGACTGTCTTCAAAATAATACTGTTAAAATCTTATAATTCAAAAAAATATATTAGAGGAACTGATCATTATACTAAATAAAAGTATGTAAAATGATAATTATACAAAAAAAGATTAGATAAAACAAATATTAGATGAAATGATTACTAGGTCGAATGATGATTATGCCTCTTTAATGTTAGCACAAACGTTGTTATATCAAACAAATATTATCTGTTATAAAAATTATGTTAAACAAAATTATGTGAAACAACCATTATGTTAAGAGTGATTAGTAATAGTGAAATTATATGAAACGTTTTTCGACAAAACAAGAGAGAACCGAATCTGATAATTAGTTTAACAACTTTTGAAGAATATTCGGTCTAAAAACAAGTCGCGTTGCGATCGTCGCGAGTGTTGAGGCTAAAATCGAGTTATTGAGGTTCACAGTATCGCTCTTATTTGGTTCCACTCCGGAACGGAATTTTACAATAAAACCGGTTTAAGTTTATTTATAGCTCTATGTAATGTTTTACATGTATTCTTTATCATAATAAGTAAAATGATGTTATTGAAAACTCATATCACAAATTCAATTAATCACGTACAATGGTAAACATAAATGGTAACATCGCTATTAGCACCACGCTTGCAACATTAAAAAATAAAAAGTGTGATTGACGCTGTCATTTAGGTCTATCTAATTAAAAATCAGAGTATAGGATAGTCGTCATTCAGAACGCCATGATAGTTCTAGCGTTGTTTAGGTCCACGCAAAAATATATTATTAAATCATAAATAAATAAAGTAATTGAAAATGTTATTTTTTTAATTAACTAATCTAATAATTAAAATATTCACCCAGGTCAAGTATTAACTATTTTAAAATTTGGTCGATAAGCCTATTGTCCAGACATTGTTTATTTTCTCAAGCAGTAGCGATTCCTTCAATTTATGTTATCGCAAGAAGTTAAAAAAAATCCAGTATCGAGATTTGTGAACCCTATTAAAGCGGCCACCAAAGCGAAATAAATGAAGCTCCATGTTTATGTTGCTACGGCTTCGCGGTGAAGTGCGTCGGGTCGAATTCGCGCGTTTTTCGCGAAATTACGCACGTTATGCCACTGAGGTGTTATACTGTGGCTATGCGCTATGTGCGACGTAGGTGAGGCAACCCGAATCGATGACAGTAACAGTGCTCGCTGTGGCCAAAAAAGACATCGTTAGAGGACTTCTGTGGTGTAGGGGATAAGCACGCTGGTTTTAAGGCGTCGGCTCTCCGAGGGATCAGAGCAATGTATGTGATTGGCAATGATATTTTATTAAGAACTAGATCACCGGTGAGAGGCTAAAAGATGGCTCAGCTAAACAACACCTCACTTCAAATTGGGATCATAGTTTTGACGTAGTCTGTTTTTGATGGCGTCAGTGTCTCAATGCCTCAGTGCGCCTTTAAAACTGCAGAAACACCTAACTAAATAAAAAAACAGTCCGAATATATCATATTTTCGTTAAGTAAATTGTATTTAATGATGCTAATCATTCATGATTGAAGTATTTTCAATATAATAAGTGAGTTTTGTTTCTTAGTCAACCCACGGACTAACATGGTCGATATTTAAGACAGTGCCATACATGTAGTAGTTTGGTACTATATTTTTTAATAATAATTTAACGACCGTCATAGTGTGGTGGTTTACGTTCCGGACTACAAAGATAAGCAGTCGCGGGTTCGAATCCCGCCCGCATGACCCTAACAAATATGTCTTTAGAAATGTATGTTAATATGTCTGTTATATAACTATACATTACACCTTCAATTTTTTAAAGTAACAGCGTAGACGCTCACGGATCAAAAGGTCACCGGCACTCGCGTTAACAAAAGTATAACAAAAGACTGTTGATAAACACATCTGTGAGGGATGATCCTCACGGTTGTAGAAAAAAATATTTACGCTCACTATTACGTTATTTGAAGGTATCATGCTGTTTACAAGATGCCAGATGACTATGGTGTATTATTAATAAAATATATTTCTTTATTTATTTAAATAAGGACTGTAAATATTTTCATTAATTTAATTTGTAAAAATATACATGTCACGTGATCGTGAATGCCTAGCAGTGAACGTGACTCTGATATTGACGCCATGGCGATTTAAGCATTCACGTGATACATTTAAATTGCATTTGTTAGATAATTATTCAATATTTTAAATGTTAAATATTTTGAATGTAAAATGTTTTTGTTGATTAATATACTACCGAGCTAAAGTGTGAACACTTGTCATGTTTATTCCCTGTCGATACTTTGGCCCCCTGCCATCTCAGAGAATTAGCCCTTAAAGCTGGAGCAGCAGCGGAGTTGGCTGAAAACGCCAAGTACGTTTCACTTGCAAGTGATTATGTGTTTGCGCCGTTTGGCGTTGAAATGTTTGCTCTGCTAAATTGCTGTTTAGAAAAATTGCGCCAAAATCAAATTCTTTAACAGCCAATAATAAAGCTGGCTGGTTCCTAGCTCAAAGAATCAGAATAGCTATCCAACGCAGCAACGCAGCCAGCATCATAGCCTCCTTGCCGCAAGGAAGTGGTTTCGTTCTTGAATAGGTAGATATTAAGTTATTTTATTATGTTGCATGTCTTAGTTTTTTTTTCTTGTTTGTTATTCTATGATTAGGGAGTGTGAACACAATTTTAAAATTAGGCCAACGAGTCTATTGTAATGTACCTACATACTTTAAAAAAATATATTAAGAAAGCTACTCTATTAAGACTCAATTCCGAAACTGATGTCTGATGTGATAGATGTCAATCCATTGACATCCATCAATCAGACGGTGCCATATTTGTGTACTCTTTTAGTTCGCGAGGTGTCATTTACTTATAAATACAATATCATTGGTGATTGGTGTTCAATATTACTTTTTTCTTAATTTCTGACGTCTGTCACCATTTCTCTAGCAATTTTAGGACAAAATTTACATCTCCGTGAATTATATTTTATTAATAAATAGAAATCGACACTAAAGATTAACGTAATTGCATAGAATTTATGAATGATTGCAATATTTTATTGAAATAACTTTGGTTTAATTACTTTTCGTAATAACAGGCAGCCAATGTCATTTCAACGTCCGCCAATAGTTTGTGACGCTGTTAGCTAGTCTAACTTTATCATAAAATTATTATCCCTTTTGATAAAAACTCCAACAATTCACTTATAACTGTTTATTACAATACAATTAAACTAGAGATTACACTTTTATTATACTAGTTTACACTTGTAGCCGCACGCACAGAGTTACCACTTGCCCATTCAAGCGATCGAAAAAGACTGCCCTTCCAACCGCGTGCCGCCATTTTATATTCACGATTTCCCGCCAATAATTCCCGCCAAAATCTCCCGCCATTTTAACGACCGTTATGGGCGGCACGCTGCCGGAAATGGCCAGTAAGTATTTTAAATTGACAATTATTTTACTGCCTATCTTTAAAATACAGGACTTAATCAAGCTATCTAAATATATTTTAGGATAATAACAAATAATATGAAATACTCCAAATAAATTAAACAAAGATGCTATACACAACTTCCGTTTCTATTTTTATCAGCCGGTAGAAGCCAACTGATGTACTTCTTATGACAATTATTTATTAATGCATTTTAAAATTGTAATATGTAACATAATTATCTCTAATTATTTAAAAATGAATTACAGTGAAAACAAAATATTAAAAATAAATCATACGATCAAAAGATTTATTATGCTTTTATTTCTACAGGTGTTTACTAAATGCGTAGGCGGATATGATGGAATTTAATACCTAGTATTACGGTGTCTTTAAAGTAATATTAAAACTTAAATTATCCAGAAATGTTCAGAGATGTGTAAATATATCGATATAAATTCTAAAATCATAACATTCGGCCATCCGACCTTGTGGTGCCTCCTGGCATCACACAAACATAATCATCCTAAATAATTTAATTCTAAAATCATCAATTTAATATATCATAGGCTAAATTGAAGTGATTTTATTAATGTTAATGATTAATTCATAATTCACTAAAGCAGAACTTATAGATATCAAGACCATATAAAACTAAATGTTATATATATTTAATCACTCTCTGAGCTACTAGAACTACTCATATCACTTTTATCCATTTCAAGAGCCTTAATGTGAATCCAAGGACGCATTCTATCGGCTGCAATAACAGTTTTATATGGTTTACCCTTCTTTATGAATCCCGGAACATCAGCTATTCTGTACCTATCGTTACCCAATATCTCAGTGATTCTATATGGCCCAACAAACCTTGACAGAAGCTTTGTGCTTTTGTTATTGTTATCAAAATTATTTCTCGAAATTTTTACTAGATCACCCATTTGATATTTAACAGCTGGAACCCGGTGTGCATCATATCGTTCTTTAGTTTTAGCTTGCTGTTTATGAATATTATCAGTGACATTTTCTCTGATCTCTTGTAAATTTGAATTACTGCAACTGGTTGGAGGCTCGACGCCAAGTTTATTTGTTAAAGTATCGCGCATTTTTACTCCGAACAAAGCTTCTGTCGCAGATTTTTGTGTAGAAGCATTAACTGTGTTGTTAATGCCCCACTGAATCTTACCCAGGCACTTGTCCCAGTCCCGCTCGTGGCAAAAAGCATTTTGTGTTGCCAATGCGTTCAAGATAGTTTGGTTATACCTTTCGGCTTGACCATTAGCCCTAGGACAAGCGACTGCGTTTAAAACGTGTTTTATTCCCTGAGAATCACAAAAAATCTTAAAAGCTGCAGAAGTAAAACTAGTCCCACGGTCAGACACTATTCTAGCTGGAACTCCGAAGTCATAAAATATCTTTTCAAGGGTCTTTACTGTGGTCTTGGTTTTTAAGTCTTTTACAGGTTTCACAAAAACGTATTTTGTAAAGGCATCTACAATAGTAAGGATGTGCGTATTATTATCTTTACTTTTGACAAACGGTCCTAAATGGTCGATGTGAATAGTGTGAAAAGGTATATTTACCTTATCTATTGGATATAAGTACCCAGACTTTTGTTTTGAGGCATTGTCTTTATTGTAAGCACATTCCAAGCAAGCTCCTACATATTTCTTTACGAATTTCCTGAGTTTTGGGAACCAAAATTGTTCTTGTATTCTTTCAAGCGTTTTAGCGTACCCGTGATGACCGATCTCATCGTGATTAGCGCGACATATTTGCCACCTAGCACTTCGTGGAACTACTAACCGCAATTTGTCATCTTCACATTTCCTATAAACTGAATGATTTTTTATTGTATAATTTTTGCGGATATCTCGACATTCACTATCATCGTCTGGTTTTAAAATTTTAATGATACGTGATATGTCTGGGTCAGCGATTTGGAGGGACAAAAACCAGTTATCTTTTTCAATACTGTAAATGCTAACGGAAGGGTTATCTTCGGATTGTCCTGTCAGTGTTGTGTTTCTGCTCAAAGCATCTACATGAGACATCTGAACTCCAGGTCGATATTCAATATCAAATGAGTATTCACCTATTTGCAACCACCAACGAGCTATCCGAGGAACAAGGTCTCTTTTAGTCAAAGTTGTTCGTAGGGCAGCACAGTCGGTGAATACCTTAAACTGAAGCCTTAACAAGTACACTCTAAACTTTTTTAAGGCACACACGACAGCCAGCGTCTCTAATTCATAGGAGTGTAGATGTTTTTCCTCTGGGCTTGTCTGGCGGCTAAAATATGCAACAGGCTTCAACACCCTTGCATCTTTTTGCCACTGCATCAGGATGCCTCCTATGCCCAACGAACTGGCATCAGTGTGTAGCTCTGTTTCAAGAGTGGGGTCATACAATGCGAGAACGGGCCGGGAAATAAGTCTATCCTTTAAGAGTGTGAAGGCACGATTTTCAGTTTCAGCCCACTGCCATTTAGCCTCTTTTCTGAGCAGTGCAGTTAGTGGTCGAGCAATTTCCCCGTATCCTTGAACAAATTTTCTAAAATATCCTGTTAAACCTAGAAATTGACGGATTTCATGAACGTTTTGTGGCTGGGGAAATTCCTTGACTGCCAACACTTTTGCTTCACCAGGTGTGATACCTACAGAAGATATATCATACCCGAGATAACTTACAGTTGTTTCAAAAAAACGACACTTTGCCAGTTTTAAAGTCAACCCGTATTCTCTGAGAAGCTTTAATATATCTCCTAATCGTTCAAACATCTCGTCAATACTTTTTGCAGGAATAAGTATGTCATCTAGATAGGCCAGGGCATATTCAAATCTTCTGTTACCAAGAATTTTGTTGATCATTCTTTGAAACACAGCTGGTGCGTTGGCGAGACCAAAAGGCATCCTTTTGAATTCGTAATGCCCATCAGGCGTCACGAATCCTGTGAGATGCATACTTTCTTTGGCCATAGGGATCTGATAGTACCCTGACGCAAGATCTAGGGTAGTGAAGAATTGGTTGCCACTAAGATTAGATATTTGGTCATCTATAAGTGGTAAAGGGAATCTATCTTTAATGGTTTTATTATTTAGGGCTCGGAAATCTACACACAGTCTGTGTTCGCCCGTTTTTTTTTTAACCATTAAGATAGGACTCGAATAGTCTGATTTTGATTCCTGAATAATGTCATTTTGCATCAATTCATCTATTGTCTCTCGCACTTGTTCACGCTCATAATGTGACAGGCGATAAGGACGGTAAACTATAGGCTTATTATCTACTAGCTCTATTTTCATTTCGACATCAACCGCTTGACCTATTTCT
This sequence comes from Pyrausta purpuralis, assembly GCA_963924145.1. Classification (NCBI taxonomy): domain Eukaryota; kingdom Metazoa; phylum Arthropoda; class Insecta; order Lepidoptera; family Crambidae; genus Pyrausta; species Pyrausta purpuralis. Next base: position 24,168,957 of record OZ001646.1, read on the forward strand.
CCCAGATTGGTAGCGAAACAGTCACGATAGTTTTGCAATAAAGAATAAAGTCTATTTAACTGGTCAGATTCTAGTCCCGGCCCTGTTTTAATCTCCGTTTTATCCAAAGGATCTAAACTTGCTACTTCTTTGACTATGCGATTAACATGACATACTGGTCGTTCTGTGAAAGGTATAGACCTAGCTATCAACATATTCTCTTTTAGGGTTATTGATTTAGGCGACAGGTTGGTGACAACAACTTGGCCTTTACCGTTACTAATACTAAAGGCCCCAGATAGTACGCGATACTCTACCCCCGGTTGAGCCGTATTATACCCATCGATAATGACGTCACCATTGAAAGAGTGATTAGCATGGACCGGAACGATGCAGGTTTTGTTAATTTCTATTGTATTAGTAACATAAAGTTTTAAAATATGTTCATTGTTTTCTAAGAGATCGTTACTTGGGCTATTATAAAATATTAGCTTAGAACTGTTTTTCAAGACAGTGATGAAGGGTAGCTCGGTAAAGTTTTGGCCAATTATCAGTGAGGTTTGCATGTATTTGTCATCGACAACTAATACTTCAATATCAGCTCCAACATCATCAATATTAATGTGAATTGTTGACTTATAAATTGGTACAACTGACGATTGACCAAATCCCTTAACTACTGGTACTTTCTCAAAATTCTGTGGTAATTTTAATGATTCCGCGTCACTTTTACGTATGAGGGTACATTCGCTACCGAAATCTATGTAAGCGGTAAGGGGTTCATCATTTGCCAATACGTTTTTGAAGAATTTGTCATTTTTGTTACTGTATGAATCTATTTTCAATGTCTTTTTCTCGGACTCGTTCTCATTACGACTAGTACTAAATGAAGCAAGAGGTGATAATTTACAAGAATCAAGATCGTGTCCAACTCGATTGCATTTTCTGCACTTGGTAATAGGTTTAGAGCATTTGAAATAGGGGTGACCCTTTGCGTGACAGTTGAAGCACACAATAGCTTTAGAACTGTTACTTGCGTTTGTGGTATTTGATTCATTAAATCTTGAAGTTACTCGTTCACGCACCCTACTATTGTTGAAGGGGGAAGGTTTTTGAGAGGAAAGAAAACTAAGCAAGTTTCGGGTTCCGAGCTATTTAGTGCCTGTGCTCCGTTCCTAATTGCCCTATCACTTATCCCGTAAACTATACAGTCAATGGCCTTTTTACCAGTTATTTCGCATCTATTTAGTAAACCTAATTTGTCATAAAAATAGTCACGGAGACTTTCGTCGTTACGAGATGTGCGATTCAACATTTCTTCGAGCAATTTTCCGTAATTCTCTTCACTAGGAAAAGCCTTACGGAGCTTCTCTTGCCATTCATTCCAAGTATAAACAACGGTCGGCAAGGCCTCAAACCATCTCTTAGCCAATCCTACTAATTTTTGTAGGGAAAAATGAACTACTTGCTTTTCATCCCAGCCATATATAATGGCGCATTCGTTGACTTTTCGTAGCCAATTCTCGATGGTTTGAGCCCTATTTGACGGGTCGAAATCGGGGACAACATTGTTTAAATTATTAAAGGAAGTACGAGAAGATTCTCCCGTTAATGTCTTAACTAATTGCAGAACATCCTTGGTTGATAATCTACTTGCGGTTTTGCGAAATTTCCGTGGCACCGCTTCCTCACTTGAAGTGGATGATGAGGATGAAGGTGATCGCCTCCGTTTTCGTTTCTTGGGTCGATGCTGTTGCTCAGCATTGCTTTTTACCGACGGCGGACGGCTCTTTCGTTCAGTCCTCTTGAGTCGTCGCCTGGGAGGTGTAGCCGGTGGAGTACCAGCTTCATCTTCATCAGACGTCATCGTAAAGTCTCCTGTAATCCACAACATCATCGACATAAAGTGTCCACACATGTAACCGTCAGATCAAAAGTTTCATCTATGTTAATCATATACTAGCATAAATGTAGCATATTCTTAAGCATTATGAATTTCAATAACAGATGTATATTTATTACAATTTACTAAATATTAATAAAAAAAAAATCTAAGACATCCTAACAGCGAAATACTAGGGGTCAGAATGTTTCTGGATATTCAAACCTTCAATCGAAATCAAGTATCAATCTCAATTTTAACAATGTCTTAGGTTTCAATATCTAAAATGACATCATACACACAATAGAATGCACTCAAGGTTTTTTTTTTTTATAAAGTCCTGCTAGTTCGCTTGAAGAGATCTTCTAAACCAAATACATTTCAAGCAAGTAAAATAATTTAAACTGAATCAAGTCCTTTAAGATAATGAATTCATTCTTGTGATAAGCTTTTTTTCGTGGGCATACATAGTGCTCCTATGCCTAGACGCCTTACCCAACAAACCAGCAAGGTCCCGCCAGTATGCTGGCAAGCACGTCTATAGCGACCCCCAAGTGTGGACATACATAGTCCTCCGGCGCTAGGCGGCTCACCTAACAAGCCAGCAAGGTCTCGCCAGCAAGTCAGTAAGCACGCCTAGCACGCCCTCTACGTGTGGACATTCATAGTCCTCAGACGCCTAGGCGGCTCACCTAACAAACCAGCAAGGCCTCGCTAGAAAGTCAGTAAGCACGCCTAGTGCGCCCTCTACTTGTGGACATTCATAGTCCTCAGACGCCTAGGTGGCTCATCTAACAAGCCAGCAAGATCTCGCCATCAAGTCAACACGCACACCCAGAACGCCCCCTACGTTTGGACATACATAGTCCTCCGACGCCTAGGTGGCTCATCTTACAAGCCAGCAACGTCTCGCCAGCAAGTCGACAAGCACACCTAGAGCGCCCCCTACGTGTGGACATACATAGTCCTCCGACGCCTAGGTGGCTCACTTAACAAGCCAGCAAGGTCCTGCCAGCAAGTCAGCAAGCACACCTAGAACGCCCCTTACGTGTGGACATACATAGTCCTCCGACGCCTAGGTGGCTCACCTAACAAGCCAGCAAGGTCCTGCCAGCAAGTCAGCAAGCACACCTAGAACGCCCCTTACGTGTGGACATACATAGTCCTCCGACGCCTAGGTGGCTCACCTAACAAGCCAGCAAGGTCCTGCCAGCAAGTCAGCAAGCACACCTAAAACGCCCCTTACGTGCGGACATACATAGTCCTCCGACGCCTAGGTGTCTCACCTAACAAGCCAGCAAGGTCCCGCCAGCAAGTCAGCAAGCACACCTAGAACGCCCCCTACGTGTGGACATACATAGTCCTCCGACGCCTAGGTGGCTCACCTAACAAGCCAGCAAGGTCCTGCCAGCAAGTCAGCAAGCACACCTAGGACGCCCCCTACTTATCTCTTCATCAAAGTTTAAGTAAAACGAATGGGCTTTGATAAGCAGTAAATTTCAAAAAAAGGAAAAACACGTGGGCGTGTTCAAAAGGTACAGTTACTCATAAAACATGAATAATCACATTCCGAATAAAACAATAAATCACTCATTACGTACCTTTTATTTTTGGTGACTCCCTCTTCTGAGATGATAAAAACTCCAACAATTCACTTATAACTGTTTATTACAATACAATTAAACTAGAGATTACACTTTTATTATACTAGTTTACACTTGTAGTCGCACGCACAGAGTTACCACTTGCCCATTCAAGCGATCGAAAAAGACTGCCCTTCCAACCGCGTGCCGCCATTTTATATTCACGATTTCCCGCCAATAATTCCCGCCAAAATCTCCCGCCATTTTAACGACCGTTATGGGCGGCACGCTGCCGGAAATGGCCAGTAAGTATTTTAAATTGACAATTATTTTACTGCCTACCTTTAAAATACAGGACTTAATCAAGCTATCTAAATATATTTTAGGATAATAACAAATAATATGAAATACTCCAAATAAATTAAACAAAGATGCTATACACAACTTCCGTTTCTATTTTTATCAGCCGGTAGAAGCCAACTGATGTACTTCTTATGACAATTATTTATTAATGCATTTTAAAATTGTAATATGTAACATAATTATCTCTAATTATTTAAAAATGAATTACAGTGAAAACAAAATATTAAAAATAAATCATACGATCAAAAGATTTATTATGCTTTTATTTCTACAGGTGTTTACTAAATGCGTAGGCGGATATGATGGAATTTAATACCTAGTATTACGGTGTCTTTAAAGTAATATTAAAACTTAAATTATCCAGAAATGTTCAGAGATGTGTAAATATATCGATATAAATTCTAAAATCATAACACTTTGGAATAGAACGACAAAAGCGAGATGTCACTAGCAGCAAACTGTGCGATGAAAAGAGATGGGTAGCAGAACCATTTTTAGCAGATGTCAAACAGTTGACCGCCCCGCAGAAGCTTGCTGAAAATTACGTGCATTTGATTTTTTATATTTAAAAGTGAAATTGTGTATATTTTGGAGAAATAATGCGTCTGAAGCATGGTGACTTGATCGGTGATTGATTGTTATGCATTACAGCGGCATAACCCCAACAAATAATCATTTAACAGGTAGATTAGTCCAAATCGAAGCCTCGTAATATACGACTTATATTTACCAATGCGCTTCAAATTAAAAGTACGCAGTTTGATTATTCTATTCTACAAACGTTAATTAACGTAAAAAATAAAGACCGAATAAAACAGGGAATGTATATCGTCGAATTTTTGTATTATGAAATAATATTTAGTTTTACACTAGAGCTGCATGTTCAATATTTTGTGTCGACTGTTTATCAAGCAGTAAACTACTAAATTTAACTTAGGAACATTGTTATAAATCACCTGATCGAAAAGTTATCTCATTTAAAGCTACAAATGTAACTACTTATGTTAGTTACTGACATCTTAAATTTTCGTTTGACAGCTTTTACTTGTCCTTCTATTCCGATAGGAATATTAATTTTATGATCTTTATACTCCGGTTTTAGGAATTATATACTTTTAGTTAAATTATTTTGTGTTCGTTGTAAAACTCCTTCGATAAAACCGATACTGGTATTTATAAGTTAGGTTGTATCAATGGTATAAAAATCAAAGTAGGCCTGATTTTAGTAACGCTACAAATAAGGAATATTCGTTGAATATAATACAAAACATTATCATTATCATTATCAGCCAAAAGACGTCCACTGCTGAACATAAGCCTCCCCCACGGCTTTCCACAGCGACCGGTAACTAGCGGTCTGCACCCAGTTTGATCCTGCGATCTTTACAAGGTCGTCTGTTGGTTGGTGGACGTCCTACGCTGCGTGTTTGGTTGAATGGTCTCCAGTCTAGAACTTTTCTGCCCCAACATCCATCAGTTCTTCGTGCAATGTGCCCTGCCTATTGCCTCTTGAGCTTATTGATTCTCAAGGTTATGTCCTTTACCTTAGTTCTTCTACGTATCTCCTCATTTCTGATTCGATTCCGTAGAGAAACACCCAGGATAGCCCATTGTGTGGCTCATTGTGTGATTTTATGCTTCTTTATAAGGACCATAGTTAGACACCATGTTTCGGATCCGTATGTCATCACTTGTAACACACACTGGTTGGAGACTTTCGTCTTCAGACTTTTAGGTAAATGGAATGAGAAGACACTCTTGCGTAATTTCCCGAATGCTGCCCAGCCGTGTTGGATTCGTCGATTGACCTCTTTCTCGAAACTGGACCCAATTGGATCACTTGTCCTAGGTAGACGTACTCATCGACAACTTAGACAGTTGAGTTCCCAACGGATATTGGAGTACCCACTCCGTAGTCGTTTTGTATTATTCCTTTGTTGTACCCACAATAAAGGAATAATACAAAACGAATTATTTGAAAATATCATCTATTTGTCAGCAATCATTCATGAAAATAATATTAAAAATCGGTTGTTTTATACTTCTTCGGTCGAATAAGTTTTATCTGACGTTGGTGAAATTGTCTCTTAGTGTAGTACTATTTAAGATTTATAATAAATCCATTTTGGACGGATATTGATAACATAATTGGCCAGTAAAGCATAGAAAAGGGAGAAACAAAACACATTATGTTTAAATAGAATAATTCAATTATTTCTATTAAATGTATGTAGCAGCTACAAAATAATAAACAAACGATTTTTCAGCCCAAGTGAATATAGTTTTCGTCCAAATTCGTTAGCGAGTATCGTGAAATAACTTAACATAGACAAACTACACCGAAATTTTGGCAGTATTACAAAGTAAAGAAGACTATGGGCAAGTTGTGTACAGTCTCCAGCAGATCGGGCTACACATTTTTCGTTGTAAGCTCACCCTTTTTACAACTGCATAAGATACTGCAGTGATTACCTTGACGTGCTGTTGTCCGTATAAGTGGAGTTTGCCTACTAAACCTCAGCGTTTTAGATCGAGTAATGTATTTTACTAGCGGAATTCAGCCAAACATTTTGCGAGAGAACCCTCCAAAAATAGTTTGGATTGTTAGACCCATAATGTGGAGTGATTAATGATATCGATACTGATAGTTTGGCATATCTGGGGGCACGGCAGTTGGTGGGGACCAAGTCGAGCAAAAAAGCGTCACGGCCGTACCATCCTTTTCTCGAAGCAATTCAGACCATTTTCAACCCCCTGTAACTTCGTTGTGGATAAAACTAGAAGACTGAAATTTTCAGTAACCATGCAGCATTGTAAAAACACGGTATATTTCAAATTCCATTCAATTTGAACTAGTATTTTAAGAATTATAACGGGTCAAATTTCTTAATTTTGTCACTCACTGACTCACCGATCATCAAAATCACTCACCGATCTAAGGCACTTCTAGCAGACCTAGAAGCTTTAAATTTGGAATATAAGTAGTGTTTGGTGTATGAATTAAGGAAAAACTAAAAAATCTAGAAAAGACAGCAAATAAAGTTAAGCCCATACAGCCAAGTCTTCAGTTAAATTTTTCAATATTGGCTTTATTCGTAACGATGTTTTACGGCAGTTATTATTATTGCGTGCAAAGCCGCGGGTTTAAGCTAGTGCCATTTAAATATAGGCGCATGGTAGTGCCCCTGCCAAATCAAGCAAAAAATGGGTATTCCCGTCATGAAAACACGTGTAAATTAAATTATTGAATGCAAAAAACGTACCTACGTGCGAATTCATACTTATTACGTGTGCGTAAGTTTGTAAATTAATTATTATACCACTCGCTGCGATGCTAGGGAGTGAGCGCGGGCCGTTACTACACGCTGCGTGGTGCTAGCGCGAGGGCACGGGGCGGGGACAGTGGCGGGGCGTGCGAAAAGGTGAATGTCGCCGAGCGAGCTGTCGCGGTGCTAGCGCGAGGCGAAAAGTTCATAAGTCAGAGCGAGGGCTTTAAGAAAATTTGTTTCTGGTAGATATACATATATACAATAAGTAGAAGGTACCGAAAAGGAAAAAAGTAGAACTGTCTACAAAATACAAAAAGAAATGAGATCCCATCAAAAACAATACTTGTCAAAAAAAACAAGTCTCGCAACTCAGTTGTTCTGTGGTAAAAAGTTGTGAGCATCGCACTAAATAATTGAATTTACATGTGTTTTCAGGCGATTGAATTTACACGTGTTTTCAGGCGATGGCCAAGTCTCAATATATTTATATAAAACATTAAAGAATTTTAATATTGATATGTGTCACTATAAGATGCTGTTAATTATTACGTAACAACTTAATGCTTCGAGTACGGAGATTCCAGACACAATTGATTTTCAATTGTTATGGACCACGATCGTGGTCTTAGAGACTGGACGTATTTAGACAGAAAGTCGCTTAAGTAGAGACTGAATAAATTAATAACCGACTTGGTATTACATGGATCTCACAACTTTTTACCGCAGAACAACTGAGTTGCGAGACTTGGTTTTTTTGACAAGTATTGTTTTTGAAGGGTTATCTATACATATAAATATGAATTGCTAAAACTCGATAACGGCTGAACCGATTTGGCTGATTTTGGTCTTGAAATATTTGTGGAAGTCCAGGGAAGGTTAAGACGGTGATAAAATATAGGAAACTGGGACTAGGTCTCCGAGGGCGATAGATAAAAGATCGCTTCCAGCTATAAGACCGCCAATATTGTCCTTTTAATTTGTTTGAAATGTTTTTGTTTCTTGTGTTCTTACTTGTGCAATAAAGAATAATTATTTATTTGTACAATACTAGAACATGACAACGACAGATGTTTCTATAGAAATGTATACGAATATGTAGAAGGATAGTTTTTATCTCAATAACTATAACATTGTTATGGAAATTAATAATTTAATTTATATTTATCATTTATTGCACAATAATGAAAATTTGTACAAAAAGTGGAGTTAACGCCATATGGCGTTCTCTACCAGTCATGCCTTTGGGCTAAGCAGAAATGAATGTGGGCGGTGCAACAAAGAAACAAAATTAATTAAATTAAAAAAGTGAATTGTCTACAAAAACAATCCATACTAAGATTTTATGCAATAAAATATATCTGTACCTACTCTAACACTACTAACTTAGTTAATAAGAAAAATTGTTACTGACTATTACTAACAATCTACAGATGCTATAACTGAAATAAATAAGTTTTAATTTTAAATTAATTTGTAAAACCATAAGCGTCTAGCCACTGTATCAGCTGATTGAAGTTGAACTATCGTATTTATAGTCGAATAATGGCCTGATGTCATAATAGTGTGTATTATAATAGCAAAAGTAATTTCGTAAACTCTTAAAACGTGTCAGTTCGAAATTCTCATGCTAAACTATTTAAGTTATGAAACTCGTATGGAATTTGGTTCATTTGGCACTAGTTTCATGCTATTTTTTGTCTTTGCACATTTTTCTCTATTTTTGCATCATTGTTTTATTTTAAGGACTAAAGCTTCTGCGGGGTAGTCACAAAAAAACCGGCCAAGTGCGAGTCAGACTAGAACACTAAGGGTTCCGTGCCAACTTGAACTGATTTAGAGATCCACTTATCCATAATACCACAATTCTTTGTTGACAGCAAATATAACTTTGATTTTCATAGTGTTGTAGTTGTATTAAGAACAAAGTTATGTTTGCAGTTGTTGAAAATGTGTTATATCTCAAAAACTAATAGTTCGATCTCGTACAAACCAATTTTCGTCAAGAGTCTTTGTCAAGATCTACATCATGAAACTAGAAGGGAGGGGAGGACTCCCATTTTACCACGTTGGAAGCGTCTACCTCTCAAACGTTAGACTTTTAGAGAAAATGGCTTAAGGAACTTCGATGTCATTTTAAAAGACCTGTCCATAGACACCCTACTCGCATTTTTTTTAGATTTTAGTTTCATGTATGGAAGCCCCCCTTAAAAATCATAATTCGAATTGTAAAGCGGTTAACAGGATACAACTTAGTTTCAACTGTGTATACTAATAGTTACAGAATAAAGTAGCTGTGACATACGGACGGACATATAAACTGACAGACTTTACGAAATTATAAGGGTTCCGTTTTTTGCCATTCGGCTACGGAAACCTAAAAATCAAGAATCCGGCGCATTACTTGATTCAAAAAGCCTGCCTTTCTTGTCTTGTCAATCCCTTTGGTGTAATTTAAAGTTCAGAACCCTTAGGTTAAAGTAAGAAAATTGCCTTCACACCTGTTACCAATGAAAAACACTTATGATAAGCATATGTTATTATTTTGTGAAATCATTTAAAATGTGTGTCAGTGTGCGATGTCCTAAATTTTTAATTTATAATTAATAATAAATAATTTAGGACATCGCAACATACATTAATAAATTCGTTTAAAAATAAAAAAAATGATTTAAAATTATATTCGTAATCTGCGTAAGATACTGCGTTTTCGCCAACTTCAAATTCAAATGAACGAGCCGATTAAACTTCAAATGTTGCGTCTAATATTGAGTAATATTTTTGTTATTGCAACGAACACATTCCACCCAAAAATTGTAAAATCTAGATTGTTAAGCTACATAGTTTTCTGCAGCTCGGTATCAGCCATCACAAATGTCCTTTTTGGTGTATAAATATCATCTGTACGAAGGCAATGAAATTAGCAGTGCATGTTCGTGGTGTTGACTCGCCTATAGGTATATTAATATGGTTGCTTGACACTGGCGAATAGTTTTTATAAAGTAATGACACATAGCTCGGTTACTTGGTAATAGTTTTATTAGCGTGTACCACACATTAATAAAATAAATAAAAAATGTTTCGTAAAATATTACCATTACATTTTATTGTTATTAGAATAATATAACAGGGTTTTAATACTTTAAAAAAACACATCACTAATATTTTCTCTTGTTAAATAATTTGATCAACTTATGCTAATGATACAAAGTTTTTTTGACGTGTGTATGTAGGCATTGGTAGAATTTGAAAGATTTGCTACTGACTCTAGCTAAACTAAGGAGACTGTTAAGCTGCCTGTTTTTAAGCTGTTTTTTTATACATTATTATCAATATTACTTTTTCTGGACCTTTTTAAGTGACTGATTTTAAGATTTTTTTCATCATAGCTAAAAGTTAAGCAATATGCTTAATCTAACAGATTTATTAGATATTCCTATTTATTTATATTAGGTTAATACCTAACTGAAAGTGCCAAGCTGTCTTACTAGTAATGTTTGAAGGCACACTGCGTCAATGTTAGCTTGCCCGTTTACCTTAGGCAAGCGATACATTAGCGACAATGAGTCAACAGTGTTGTTTGCTTATTCACACAGCATTAAAATTCTGGGCCATCTTACACAAACTTTAAAGATTATTGATTATCTAACAGTTTCATAGATTATTAGAGAGTATAATAACGAGTCCTTCGATGAGAGACAAGCAAAGTAGATTTAAACATAGATAGATTAGTATTTATTGCGTAAGTTATATAGGTCAGTAACATTTTAGTAAGTGTCTGTAATTGAACATCACAGCGACGAAAAAATTTAGAGGACTTATCAAAGAACATTCCAAAACCTCATAATTATATCCAGCGGCTTAGTATTTTAAAAGTATCAACCTGACTCGTACTGGCTAACAAAATTTGCGATGAGCTGCGTCAATATTGACTCTCGTATTTCCATTAGGCCGGTTACACGCGGGCGACTATTTGTCAACTACGTTAGTAAGCGGCTGTATTTGTAGAGGATAGATACTTTATTTTCAATGCAGATATAGATTTATAAAGTTTATTCGTCTTTAAAAACTTTAAATACGTAAGAAACGCAGGTAAAATGAATATTTGAAAATGTTTTTGTGCAAAGTAGGTATCATATTTTAACAAATATTATTGATTATTGTCTCCACCTTTTGTAATTGCATTTTTAAAAATAAATAAATATTGGAAACCAATCACATTCATTGCTCTGATCCTAAAGTAAGTAGCTAACGCACTTGTGTTATGGAAATCACAAACAACGGTAGGACCAAAACACCCAGACCGAGACAGTAAAGAAAGTTGTGCTTTCCACATTTACCCAACCGGGAATCGAACTCTGGACCTCGGAGCGGTAACGCCTTATCATACCACGGAGGTCGTCACGTGAATTAAACGGTATGTTCGGTTGTTTCATCGTTGAAAGGTAACATTGTGAAACGAACATTATTTTCTATCATGAAATTATATCTTGTAATATAAACACTGTTACGCTATGCTTTATAAATTATCAGTAACATTCGAAACCCTTAAATATCATGGAGTATTAGTTTTTTATCATAAAAACTCTCCCGAATTATCTTCTTCGCATAAATAATCTGATTTACATCCGAAATATTTTAATCTGGCTATCAGAAAGGGTTCTTTAAGCTAACAATTAATCTAACAAAGATTGATCCCTTAATATGCCCGTTGGGAAGATTAATTAGTAAAAATTTTAAAACTTTGAAATTTTTATACAGTTCATTCACTCAGAAGCAGGTGGGCGGTTATTTTAAAATTCAATTTCATGGACTTTAGCTCTTACTTACTTTATTTCTGTGATTACGAGTATATGGATTTTTCTCTGAAGATACTAAGGACTTGTTTCACCATCGACCAATAAGCATGAAAAACGACAATGTATTTACTTTAAACTATATTGCTCTGTAAGATGTACAACTGCCGGACTTAACGCCTTATGGCATTCTCTACCAGTCAACCACTTGGTAATGCAGAGAGTTCAATCAGTGGCGGAATGTTAATAAAAAGTAAGAGTAAGAGTGGTACAAAAAAAGAAGTAAAATGCACTAACTTATATAAGCAACATACTGATAAACAGACATTATACATTTACTTAATAAATACAAAACTATAAAGGTGAATGTATTGACGATAATCAAAATGACACAAGTAAAAAAATGGTGGTTGATTCTTAAGCGAGCCAAGGTTAAGGGTTATGATAGTGGGTGCGGAGGGACTTTTAAAAGTAAATTTGTTGTGGGTCATTCTGAATTCATTGCGGAGAGAATACTAAAGTCGAATCGCAGAGATGGTGAAAGAGTTCGACATGAAGCCGGAATTGTAAAGAGGAGTGTGAAGAGTGAGATTGTGGGAAAAGAGAAGGTTGCGCGAAGCCAGATAGTTGAATCGCTGTGTCAAATAGGTCGGTGAGGGGGGTACGGAGTATGTTGAAGAGAGTGCTCAGGATTCTTATTTCTCTGCAATGACGGATGGGTAGCCTATTTAAGCTAACCACTAATTAAAATTAAAGACTACTCGTAATTCAAATATGGAATAATATCGCATGAAGTAATGGTCAGATAACCTTAGTGGTTACATAATAGGACACGTGGCAAGTCGTTAGCAAAATAGCCATATTTATATCGTATGAATAGATAATTTCTTCTGTCTCACGATCTGATCATGAATAATTTTCTAAATGTAGTTCAATACCTAATAAATCAAAGCAAAATGTACAGGTCCAGTCACTCCCATTCTCTAAAATTTGAACCAAAGAATAACCTGATGTAGAAAACCTGTAAATAGGACTTCAGTCATTTAATTAACCTAATTGAGTATGTGCTTTCACATAAATCTATCTACCTTTTTTGCTATAATATAATAAATAAAAATGTTATCTTTAAAATCCTTAATATGCCGTAAGCAAAGCTTCTACAAGTACCTAACATATTATGAGTATTCAATTTCCTAGAGTAATGCTAAATTGCCTACTTACACAACTCGCACAGAAATATACGAAATTAGAAACACGAGAGCTATGATAAGTAAAGAAACTTGAACGATAAATTACTTTTCGGCGGTGTATTTCAGTTTTATTGGGGCAACTGTGTACTAACGATGTTTTTGCAAGATTTCACCATATTGGTACGTTTTTCCCAATTTTTTTTCCAGTGAGTTGTTATAACTATGTATGGAGCAGCTATGTATACAGGGATACTAGATATATATTTTTAAGTTTTTTCTAACAAAATAAATCGAACCAGCATTGTACTCGTATTGCAAACAAATTTGTCCAGTTATAGAACTTGACATTGTCATTTAGTACGTCAAGTTACGGAGTGTGATATACTCGTATATGAAATTGGGGATTATAACTTTGGATTACTATATATCTGATTTAAAGCATTTTAGAGCACTTTGACCAGTAGGCCTAACATGCACGCCTCGATACTGTTTATCGCGTCGATAAAATATTTTTTATTTCTTAAACGACATATTTTCCCCCATTTTTTTTTCTTGTAAAGCAATTGTTAGCTTTTAAAAACAAATGAATACATTAAAGTTAGTAAAAACCTGTTGAAATATGGTTAAAATGACGTTAAAAATTTATCGATTGCCGCGATAAATGATATATATAGGCGCGCATCTCAGGCAAGCTGGTCGAGGTAACTACGTATACTCTGTAGAATCAAAACATTTTTTTTTGCTTCTATTGCCACACGCTGAATAAAATGAATCGCAACTTTATGACAAGATTGTAACGACATTTTAATGTCGGACATGATACTGTTTGTATGATTTAATGACAAATGGCGTCAATTCATGGAGCTCATAGTCGTTTTTAAAATATGTAAATATAAAAAAATTACATTAATTTAAGTGATATTATCCTCATTCCGGTCGAACACATTTCGCTGTCCACTCTGTATGTATGGTCAAAGTCTCTGGCACCAGCGTCACTTCAAACAATAGACCATGCAAGGCAAGACATTTTGCTCTTCTAGTGATTAGGCAGCGGTGACCTAGACAGTACTATTACGTAAACTCACCTCATTCATTATACAAATTGTTTCTATAGCCTACTTATTCACGACAAATTAATGTTGGGGAAAACGTGTTCGGAAAAAGTCTCCTATCACCTTGGGATTCGGGAGATTGATGGATTATCTTAACGCTAAATCATTGCACCTCCAGATAACCAGTAGGGACGATTAGGGCAGATTTATTTTCTAAGCCTCGGCTTTGCCGGTAGAGTACTGGGAAACATATTATGTTATCCCTGTAGACTGTTGTGTAAAGAGATAACTGATATGTTTTTTTGCTTTAATTTGCACAGAAAACATCATCATCATCATTGCAAACAAACAAATAATTCTCCTAACGATTTTCGGTAATGGCGGCCCCTCTCAACAGAGATAGGCCAAGTGCGCAGGTGATATTATATTGCCCTGATGTATGCGCAATCAATACGCAAGTGCACTTTCTATAATCTCACATGATTTCGATGAGACGGCAATCAGACACGACCCGTTAAGAGATTAGGTGCAGGACCAACTGCTTTACGTGCTTTACGAGGCACGGAGGTGTCGCCGGAACCCACTTTCGGATTCGTTGTTTCCAAATTTTCCAAAAATCACAGAAACGAAATTTGGCCCAACTGGGAATTCGAACCCGGGACCTCTTGGATACAAGCTACACCAACTAAACACACAAAAAATAACATTGTAAGTAACTATAAAAGTTACTCGTAATACAAAGATAGATAGATAGATAACTCTTTATTGCACATAACATACATTGATTTACAAATTCGTTTTAAGGAAATGTACAATTTAGGCGGTCTTATCGCTATAAGCGATCTCTTCTTGACAACCTGTGGGTAAAGAAATAAGATTTCCTCCGCGAGATATATGTCTCGATAAAATTTGATAATGTTATGAAAATTACAGTTGATTCCACGTGTTTTTAAACAATTGCCCCTGTATCCTGCCCTGTATATGTGAAAGCTCGCAATGTGAAGTAATTCATGAGCATAAAAAGTTTAAATGCGATTCATGACTCCGTGATTCCGTGATTTCTCTTTCGTATACTTTTAATCCAACATCTCAGTACGTATTTGCAAGATATCAGACCGTTTTTTCTCACATTAGGGAGATACTCGTACATCAAAGCTCTATCTCACAAGGAACAGTATTTATTCAGTCGTCATGGGAGTCGGCGAATTTTTACGCAAACATGGGGGTATTTCAGATACACACATCAAAAAGTGTCTAGGGATCAAGCATTTTTATGCGGATTTCTTGAGATTGAGATGTGACTTTGTAATACATTTATGATTTTATAAATTTATATGGATCCTTTTTGGTGCATTTCATTATTTGAAACAGGAACTATCAATCGAATTCGAGTAAAAAATGAAAATCGCTGTCAATATTTTCCCTATAAAAACATACAACGCATTGAAGACATTATTAGTGCTACTGTTTTCCTACTACTGATTAAAACCAACGTTATTATGGAGCGGCGACGTCATTTAAGCAGGGAAGAAATGCTCAGAGCCGTGGGAATGATAGAAGCTGGTTCCCGGCAACGTACTGTGAATACAAGTCAGAGTGTTATCAGTCGACTTTGGACACGTTACCGAAGCACTGGTACTGTAGGAAAGCGTAGCGTCGCTGTGATCTGTGATAATTTTCTATGCAAATAAATGAATAATAAAACCACTTAACACTTCAAGTCAATTCTCTATTCTATCACGTTCTTAATCAATACTTATTAATATTTCACCAGATTCTTGAATAATTACAGTATACGCGAAGGTTTGACTGACAATCGATATGAAAAACGTTTATCAATATTTACTTTTAAAAAAACTTTTCTACATTTGAAACACGAAGAGTCGAACAAACGAGACGTAGAGGTTTTACGCGTAGCTTGAAACCTCTTTATACCCCCCGGTCAGTATAATTTCAAAGCACAGCTGTGAAATTTACCTATCAATAACTTATAAAACCTACCTATGTGGGAATATCATTTACAACACAGCAATGTCTCTTAAGGTTGCAGCTAGCAACTAGTAGGAACGAAATGAAAATAGAAATATCGTTTAAACTTCAGCATGAGAAAACCCACATAAAAATCACACTACATAATTAACATTGCTGTCTACATATGAAACCAAA
Organism: Pyrausta purpuralis; assembly: GCA_963924145.1. Lineage (NCBI taxonomy): Eukaryota > Metazoa > Arthropoda > Insecta > Lepidoptera > Crambidae > Pyrausta > Pyrausta purpuralis. The sequence continues at coordinate 24,185,234 of OZ001646.1, forward strand.
TCAGACATTTCAATGATTTAGAAAAAAATCACTACTTACCTAATACTACACTGAATAAATCAACCAGTCAGACTTGATATAGAAAGAGAGATTTCTTTCCCTCTTTCTCGTGTCCGTATTTGGGCCTTTATTTGTTACCTTTCTTGTTCTATTTCAGCATTCTCCAGCTTCATTAGTATATTGGATTATATAATATTGAATTTTCTTTTTCTGAAATCAAAAGTAGGTGTATATTGGGTCGGGTGGCGCCTCCACTGTAGGAAAACGTAGCGTCGCTGTGATCTGTGATAATTTTCTATGTAAATAAATGAATAATAAAACCACTTAACACTTCAAGTCAATTCTCTACTCTATCACGTTCTTAATCAATACTTATTAATATTTCACCAGATTCTTGAATTATTACAGTATACGCGAAGGTTTGACTGACTATCGATATGACAAACGGCTATCAATATTTACTTTTAAAGAAACTTTTCTACATTTGAAATACGAAGAGTCGAACGAACGAGATGTAGAGGTTTTACGCGTAGCTTGAAACCTCTACAGTACCGTGGCTGAGCGCCATGGAGGACGGTATCGCTGCACCACACGGAGACAAGACAGATACATTAAAATCACAGCTCGAAGAGCTCCAACAATAACCGCCATGATGTTAGCCGTGAGGCTTCATCACTCTTCAGGGAACTTAATTAGCGACCAAACAGTCCGAAACCGCTTGCATGAAGTGAACCTTGATTCCCGAAGACCGCTACGGGTACCACCTATATCAATGCACAATCGTAGGATTCGCTATCAATGGGCTCTTGAACACAGAAATTGGGCAGAAGAACAATGGCGTTTCGTGTGCTTTTCTGATGAGTCTCGTTTTGGTATGAGACCGGATACAAGACGTATACGACACTGGAGAACCCCTGGACGCCAACAGCGATTAAAATCCAGCCAGAAAGTCCATCCTTATAGTGGTGGAACCATCATGGTATGGGCGGGTATTTGGATCGGCGGAAGAACTGATTTGATTCGGATCAGAGGCAACCTCAACGCTCAAATTTATGCTGAGACGATTGTATTAGACGTCATCGTTCCTCTACAAAAGCAAATCGGTCCCTTATTTCAGTTAATGCATGATAATGCACGATCGCACACCACAAGAGTTGAAAGACAGACTCTCGCCGCAGCTAACATCAATGTCCTGCCCTGGCCTGCTCAGTCGCCAGACTTGAACCCGATTGAGCATGCATGGGATATGCTACAGAGAAGAGCTCTGCTGAATATGGAGGGTATCCAGTCGCAAGAAGACCTTTTTTTGTTGTTGCAACGAACATGGGCGGCCATTCCACAGCGTGATTTGGATGAACTCATTTTGAGTATGCCAAACCAATGTTCTTGTGTTGTTAGTGTTCGCGGTAGAAACACGGATTATTAATTGTTTAAGTTACCCAATAAAATTTTAAAGAAAACTGTTATTTCAGTATTTTTTTCGAACTTTAATGTTAGTGGTTCAAATGTCAAAAATCCCTTTATTAGAAAAATGTCAAATTTCTTATTAATGCAAAGGTGACTTGGTTAATCGTTACTGTAGACAAACGAAAACACTTTATTTGATGAATCCTTAAAGAAAATTTTAATTAATATCAATCGGGAGAAAAGTTATTGCAAAAATATATGTTGATCCCTAGACACATTTTTATGTGTGTATATTTTTGCAATAACTTTTCTCCTGATTGATATTTACCCAGATTATACTACTGGCCTTTTAAAAGGACACCTTAGTTATTAGAAAGGACGTATAGTTATATCAAGTATAGCTTACTTTTTATCAGTTTACATTTATTTTAAATGCAAATTATAATAAAATATACTCTTTTGTGTACCTGAAACACATTTTTACCTATTTTTAATGAAATGTACCTTTGAATTATACAGTAATATAACTATTTCAATAACTATTTTAAACAAACAAATTTTGTACTGATATTGTACACAGGACCTTTTGTTTCTTAGGCAGATTTTTTCCGTCTTAAGTGGGAAATTTTCTTTAAGGATTCATCAAATAAAGTATTTTAGTTTGTCTACAGTAACGATAAAACAAGTCACCTTTGCATTAAAAAAGAAATTTGCCATTTTCCTCATAAAGGGATTTTTGACATTTGAACCACTAACATTAAAGTTCGAAAAAAAGACTGAAATAACAGTTTTCTTTAAAATTTTATTGGGTAACTTAAACAATTAATAATCCGTGTTTCTACCACGAACACTAACAACACAAGAACATCGGTTTGGCATACTCAAAATGAGTTCATCCAAATCACGCTGTGGAATGGCCGCCCATGTTCGTTGCAACAACAAAAAAAGGTCTTCTTGCGACTGGATACCCTCCATATTCGGCAGAGCTCTTCTCTGTAGCATATCCCATGCATGCTCAATCGGGTTCAAGTCTGGCGACTGAGCAGGCCAGGGCAGGACATTGATGTTAGCTGCGGCGAGAGTCTGTCTTTCAACTCTTGCGGTGTGCGATCGTGCATTATCATGCATTTACTGAAATAAGGGACCGATTTGCTTTTGTAGAGGAACGATGACGTCTGATACAATCGTCTCAGCATAAATTTGAGCGTTGAGGTTGCCTCTGATCCGAATCAAATCAGTTCTTCCGCCGATCCAAATACCCGCCCATACCATGATGGTTCCACCACTATAAGGATTGACTTCCTGGCAGGATTTTAATCGCTGTTGGCGTCCAGGGGTTCTCCAGTGTCGTATACGTCATGTATCCGGTCTCATACCAAAACGAGACTCATCAGAAAAGCACACGAAACGCCATTGTTATTCTGCCCAATTTCTGTGTTCAAGAGCCCAGTGATAGCGGATCCTACGATTGTGCATTGATATAGGTGGTACCCGTAGCGGTCTTCGGGAATGAAGGTTCACTTCATGCAAGCGGTTTCGGACTGTTTGGTCGCTAATTAAGTTCCTTGAAGAGTGATGAAGCCTCACGGCTAACATCATGGCGGTTATTGTTGGAGCTCTTCGAGCTGTGATTTGAATGTATCTGTCTTGTCTCCGTATGGTGCAGCGATACCGTCCTCCATGGCGCTCAGCCACGGTACCAGTGCTTCGGTAACGTGTCCAAAGTCGACTGATAACACTCTGACTTGTATTCAGAGCTAAAGCCACAGTACGTTGCCGGGAACCAGCTTCTACCATTCCCACGGCTCTGAGCATTTCTTCCCTGCTTAAATAACGTCGCCGCTCCATAATAACGTTGGTTTTAATCAGTAGTAGGGAAACAGTAGCACTAATAATGTCTTCAATGCGTTGTATGTTTTTATAGGGAAAATATTGACAGCTGATTTTCATCTTTTACTCGAATTTGATTGTTCCTGTTTCAAATTATGAAATGCACCAAAAAGGATCCATATAAATTTATAAAATCATAAATTTATTACAAAGCTACATCTCAATCTCAAGAAATCCGCATAAAAATGCTTGATCCCTAGACACTTTTGATGTGTGTATTTTGATCACTAGACACTTTTGATGTGTGTATGTGCTACTTCGGAATTGCCCTTAAGCACGGTAAATACGGATTTACCTCTTTGTTAAAGGTGAATGTATAATTAACTAGCGGTCCCCCGTGGCGTCGCCCACGCAAATTTCAGATTTCCCGTGAACATACTTAACACACTTATTTTTATTTTCATTAAGAGCCTCAACCATAGCGGTTGGCGCAACCGTTTGTTGTACTTACGAGTAAGCTGTAAGCATTATTATGGTGGAGAGTTATTTTAAGACTGTGATAGCTTCTAAGATATTAATTCAAATCAAAATGAAATGGTCGATATGATAAATTTGTTTACGAGTATTTTGATAAGAACCCGTATGCATTAAAACACTTTTGAAAATAGTATGTGAATTTATCTAATTCATGAACATAAAAAAGTTTGTACTAAGCAAACGATACAAGAAAGACCACTTATGACACAAGATAGAGAACTTCTGAAGTGGAACATTCCTGTCATACATTGTCTTTGTGTATTTTAAACGGTTTACGCTGCATACGCAACGGAAGCTCTCCAAAGGATTTTTTTCCTTCGTTTTTGCAACGTTTATTGTTGCCCATCTCTAATATAAGTCTATAAGTCGTATCTTGATGTTTTATAGCCAATAAAGCCTTTTTCGATGAATAAGATATCCAACACAAAAACAATTTGAAATTGGTATATTTGTTTAAGAGAGTAGCGCTTTCTAACAAACAAACTCTTCAGCTTCATAATATTAGTGTAGATGTTTTTAAAATGACAAATGCATATACATACTTATATGATTAATATGTGGTCAAATGTATTAAGGAAATTCCTAAGAACTGTCTTAGACCCCTTACACACTGCGACTTTAACATCGATGCAGTCGCACGTTTTCAAAAAAACACTTCAGCATTGCGACTCACACGATGAACAGATCTAATTTAGCATCGGTGCAGTCACGCGTTTTAAAAACCGGCTAAGCGCGAGTTGGACTCGCCCACTGAGGGTTCCGTGCCAGCTTTAACTGAATTACTTCATCCATCCACTTATTTCCACTAAGCTTAAATACCACAATATTTTGAGACAGCAAATATAACTTTGTTTCTCATAGTGTTTGTATGTAAAACAAAGTTATGTATGCGGTTGTTGAAAATGTGCTATATCTCAAAAACTACTGGTTCGATCCCGTCCGAACAAATTTTCTTTGAAAGTTTTTGTTAAGATATACATTACATACTTTTTTCAAAATTTACACTAGCTTAGTTTAGAAATTAGATGGGGGACGCCCATTTTACCACTTTGGAAGCGTCCAGCTGTGAAACGTTAGACTTTAAAATATAATGTTTTAGGAACCTCTATGTCATTTTAAAAGACCTATCCATAGATACCCCACCCCACACGTATACGTTTGACTAAAAAAATTTTTCAGTTTTAGTTTCATGTATGGGAGCCCCCCCTTAAATATCATTATTTTTTTTGTACGAGAATCGTAAAGCGGTTAACAGGATACATACTCCTCCCAAATTTCAACAGTGTGATGCTTATAGTTACAAAATAAAATGGCTGTGACATACGGACGGACAGACAGACAGACTTGACGAAACTATAAGGGTTCCGTTTTTTGCCATTCGGCTACGGAACCCTAAAAAGCGCTTGTTTTCGCCAAAATTCAGTACGTGATTTGTCAACTTCTAGCTTCAGAATCGCGACTGTATCGATGCTAACGCGCGTTAGCATCGAGACTGCATCGCTGCTTGCCTTGACTACTTGAGTCGCGATCAAGTCGCAGTGTGTAAAGGGTCTTAGACTAGATGAAAAAAATAGTTGAATTCAATCATAATATAAAATTTTGATATAAGATTCTGATTTAATCGTAGTTACATTTATTCAAAAGCAACTTGACATAATATTCTTGTAGTAATCATACGTAGAAATATATAAGACACATCGCATCTGTCTTATGTATTTCTAGCCATAACTGCATACTCAATTGCAGCTGTATTTCTGTAGTTCAGCTATTTATATACATTTTGGCTCGCTCATCGGCCGACGGCCCCGATTTATAAGAATTAAAACCAGTTCTCTTTCCATTTTCCTATTTCGTACAACGTAGAGTTGGAAATCGCGTGTTCAGAATCGAACTCGAACTATTTAAGTTTCATGTCAAGCAAAATTTGCGTACTGGACAAGGCCGTATTTTTGGTGACGTATGGTTGAATTTTGAATGACACTACGATGGTTTAGCATTCGAGGTGCTCTAATTCTGGGACCAGTACGCAAGTACCTCACAGTCACCTAATGCAATCCCTAATGTTATGTGTACGAGCTAGCATCGTACATTGTGACAACCACCGTGTCAGCGACCTACATCGCAGCGGCGGACCGATGGACCCAGCAAGCAGCGTCGGCACTCACACCGGCGGCACACAAGCATAAACCTTCACATGTTGACATATAATTAAAGCATTATAAATACATGTATCATAACAAGCAATAAACTAGATATCAACCGTCCGTGTTGGTTCTCATTTCCCTCCGCTGCGGCCAAGACACCTTTAGCCGTCACTATGATCAGTCTGGTGAGCCTGCCAGACTGGCAGCGGGTCCACGCCACCTACCTACCGTCCTAACGCTGCTACCCTGGGCGACCTGGGCGCAGCTATCCTATCACAACATCCTTATTATATCTAAGTATCTATTGTTAGGCTGGGCTAGGGCTCTAGGGACTTAGTATCTTAGGCAAAGGGATATCTACGCCACTAGGGAGTTAGTTTCCATCTTAACCTTTTATATACTGTACAAACGGGACTTCTTCCCGCCTGTACATCTTCGAACCGGATAGATCATCAGTTACCATAGACCAGCAACGTACATACATAAACTGACTGACTGCAGTTATGTCAAATGACGTTGACTGGTAGGGACAAGCAAAGCAGTAAGTCTGCCGTTCAATTCAAAACTATACCGGCAGTACTTAATTACAATTAACTTATTTAAAATCATTTCAATAATCGAAGTAATATCACCAACACTTATTCAGTGCAAGTGAAATATGAGAACTCAGGCATTCTTGCATTAGCGCCTAACGCGATTCAGCAAACTAGTAGGTAATTACATTTTATCGAGGGACATTTATTAATATTTTAGCTGACCTACATTTTAAACGTTAAACATGACTAACATTGGTAGGGTAGGTTAGGGCAATAAAACAAGACTATCAACTGGGAGTGGTGATTTACAACCACCGCTTTCCGACATAGCATAGCACGACATCGACAAACGGGAGTGATGACTTACAACCACCACTTCCCGCATAACATTGACTTGACATAACATATCTTGAGGCTCATCAGTAGCTCAAGTTTTAACAAGCAAACAAACATAACTTGAGGCTCATCAGTAGCTCAAGTTTTAGCAAGCAAACAAACACAACTTGAGGCTCATCAGTAGCTCAAGTTTTAGCATTATCATGGCTTGAAGCTCAGCAAGGAGCTCAGGTCTTACTTGGGACTCAGCAAGGAGACCAAGTTTAAGCATAACATTTTCTTGGGACTCAAATCAAGGAGACTTAGCAATTATCAAAACAAGAAAGAAAAGAAAGGAGGAAAGTTTAGCAATTATCAAAACAAGCTCATTACAGGGTCAGGTGCCTTACAACCACCTGCATCCCGCTTAGTTTATAACAAACAAACATTAGAATTATAGGGAACAACGGTGACTTACGATCACCTACATCCCGACTTATCAATATTTACTTATCTATGTATTATTTATCATAGACTTAAACATTAACTTGACTTGACAGGGACTTAATACGTTAATACAACTTTACACATTAACAGCTAGCAGCCTTTCCCTATTCCCTTGTCTGTCCTTTCCAACATCCTGAGGATCAACCGACGGAGGACTTCTCAGGAAGCAACAAACACGAACAAGCTTAAAATCAACAAGCAAGAAAGACAGCAAAGAAGCAAGAAGATCAAGCAACTGACAGTAGCGGTTCGGTTACTGGCCTCCCAGAAGCGGGTCTCACCAGTAACTGAAACACCACCGCATGCTGTTCAGTACAAAGAAGAACATGAACATCATCAAAAAGAGGAGGAGCGAACGAGCAGAACATCATCACATCATGAACCAACTTCGAAGAGGATTTGATCGATACTCAACGTGAGGGTCTCACCAACTTATCTTTGCACGCCAGGAGGCCGCAATTTTCAATTAATCGATGGAAGCCAAGAGACTTACCATCATCATTAACACTGTGCAGGCCAGGAGGCTTGCCGGCTAAAATAAACACTGAGGGTACAGGCTAGGAGGCGTGTACTCTCTTCTCGCCCTCGTACAAGTCAGGAGGCTTGTACACCATCATCGTCTCCACGGAGGGAGGCTACTTATCCTTGCACGCCAGGAGGCTGCAATCTTCAATTCATCGATGGAAGCCAGGAGGCTTGCCATCATCATCATCAACAAGGTGCAGGCCAGGAGGCTTGCAGCCACAAGCAACACATTTGGAGTACAGGCAAGGAGGCGTGTACTCTCTTCTCGCCCTCGTACAAGTCAGGAGGCTTGTACACCAACATCGTCTCCCCGGAGGGAGATAACCAGCTCGTCCAGGCATCAGGACTTTGGACGGGTCAGAGTCGTCGCGTCGACATCAGATTACCTCATGATCAACTCACTTCATGGATCATTATCAAACCAATAACAAACAACATTTCCATCGAGTCAACGCAACAACTGCAACGGGTCAACAAGCAGACAACGCCAACAACAACCACGGATGGTGCTAGCAGTCAACACATCTTCGAGACACACCACTGGACACTAGAACGGGGCCGCATCTTCTTCCTCTCTCTTTTTGAAGATGCCCATATGTACGAGCTAGCATCGTACATTGCGAGAACCACGGCGTCAGCGACCTACATCGCAGCAGCTGACCGATGGACCCAGCAAGCACCGTCGGCACTCACACCGGCGGCACACAAGCATAAACCTTTATATGTTTACATACAATTAAATCATTATAAATACATGTATCGTAACAACAATAAACTAGATATCAACCGTCCGTGTTGGTTCTCATTTCCCTCCGCTGCGGCCAAGACACCTTTAGCCGTCACTATGATCAGTCTGGTGAGCCTGCCAGACTGGCAGCGGGTCCACGCCACCTACCTACCGTCCTAACGCTGCTACCCTGGGCAACCTGGGAGCAGCTATCCCACCTCAACATCCTTATTATATCTAAGTATCTATTGTTAGGCTGGGCTAGGGCTCTAGGGACTTAGTATCTTAGGCAAAGGGATATCTACGCCACTAGGGAGTTAGTTTCCATCTTAACCTTTTATATACTGTACAAACGGGACTTCTTCCCGCCTGTACATCTTCGAGCCGGACTGCAACGACATTGAGAACCAGCAAGTAAGCAAGCAAGTTAACAAGAAATTTAGCAAGTTTTCTAGCAAGTTGAAGCAAGCATGTTAGCAAGGAAATTAGCAATTTATCAGGCAAGTTAGTGATCTATCAGCAAGCAAGTTAGTTAGCAAGTTATCAAGCAAGTTGGTTAGCAAGTTATCAAGCAAGTTAGTTAGCAAGTTATCAAGCAAGTTAGTTAGCAAGTTATCAAGCAAGTTAGTTAGCAAGTTGTCAAACAAGTTAGTGAGCAAGTTATCAAGCAAGCTAGTGAAAAATTCAGCAAGCAAGGATATCACCAAGTAAGCAAGCACGCCATCTGTGAAACTTTTAAACAAGTAGGTACCTAATCAATTTCAAATCATTTAGCAAGCAAGCAAGAACATGGCAACAATGGAAAATCTCCTAGCCAACCAGCAACAGCTCATCGAAGAAATCGCCAAAATTCGGACGAATTTCAAAAAGGATGGGCCTGAAAGAAAAACTACTGATTACATAAATCGTAGACTAAAAACCCTAGAAAGCTACTGGATGGAATTTAACAACAACCATCTTCAGCTGTGGGCATTTCAAGATAAATCTCATTCATATTTCACCGAAAATCAGTACGATATAACGAAAGCTACTTATGAAGAAATCAAGACGATACTTCAAACATACGGGTCAACGACGGAAGCAAGGCCGCCGACTCCTAGTATGCTAAAACCTGCAACGCTGCTCGGACACCCATTAACATCTGCATCCCCGTCAGTGTCTAAGGAGTCACGAGGCACCAATAGCAAAACTGAAGATTTACTGAAAAAGCAAGCAAGTAACTTCAGAGCGTTTCATCGAACAGCTACAAGCACTAACCCAGATTCCGTGACAGAGAAATGGGAGCTCGAAGATTTGCTTCATTCTCTGCAGTCAAGGTGGTCTGCTATCGACAAGCTGCATTGGGAGATTGACATTGAAACTCAAGGTTCCACTAACAACGATTATGAAAGAGCATTTTTATCCTATGAGCAAATGTATAACAACATCAAACGGTCCATTAACAGCAAGCTATGGTCCGTATGTCACAGAGAAAAATCAACGCCGCAGATGGACATTCCTACATTCGGTGGTAGTTATCATCAGTGGACGTCCTTCAAAGATTTATTCAATGAAACTATTCACAATAATCCCTCGCTATCGAATGCTCAGAAAATGCAATTTCTTAAGGGCAAGGTACGAGGAGAAGCAGAAAGACTGTTACAACATCTACCTATTAGTTCTGAAAACTACACCGTATGCTGGGAAATACTTAACCATCGCTATAATAACAAGAAGCTCATTTTCACCTCGCACATGAACAACCTACTTTCATAAAAAAGTCATAAAAGTCATTTATTTATGCAAATAGGCCCTCTGGGGGCACTTTTACACGTCCCAATATAAACCCTACCACAGCTTCGGGACAATTGTGGGCTAGTGCTGAGAAGAAGCTGCGCAACAAACTCAGTCACTATTGTCAATGCCTCTTTTCAAAAGGTTTACAATGTTTGTAGTGATCATGCAAGTCCATACATTATTATCATTTAAATAATCATCTACTTTATAATACCCTTTCGTCATAGGGGTTTCTTTAATAACAGTTTTAAATTTATTAACCGGTAAGTTAATAATGTGTTCTGGTAGTTTATTGAAAAATTTTATACCTTTCCCCATGAAAGAGTTACCAACCTTTCGAAGCCTAAATTGTGGAATAGCAAGCTTATCCTTATTTCTAGTATTATATTTGTGTATGTCACTATTTTTCGTGAATAAATGAAATTTTTTCCGTACATACATTAAATTTTCGTAAATATACTGAGAGGCTAGAGTTAATATTCTAATTTTTTTAAACACCTCTCGTAAGGAATCTTGAGGTTTAAGATTATAAATAGCTCGCACGGCTCTTTTTTGTAACACAAAAATTGTCTCTACATCAGCAGCCGCGCCCCACAGTAAAATGCCGTAGGACATCAAGCTATGGAAATAACTAAAATAAACTAACCTAGCTGTTTCTACATCAGTCAAACGTCTTATCTTCCTTACAGCAAAAGCAGCTGAGCTTAGTCTCCCTGACAAGGCCTCTATATGAGGACCCCATTGTAGTTTGGAGTCTAAAGTGATTCCCAAGAATGTTGTGGAATCAATAGTATCAAGCGGTTTGTCTTTTATCTTAACCTGAGTTGATGCCTGTCGGACATTAGGCATTGTAAACTTTACACATTTAGTTTTACTTCCATTCAGAAGAAGATTGTTAACAGTAAACCAATGTAATACTTGCGAAAGAGTATTATTTACATCGTCAAAATTTCCTTCACCTCTTGGAATTTTAAATATAAGTGAAGTATCATCTGCAAACAAAACTATATCACAAAGATTCCCCACAAAATGCGGGAGGTCATTTATATATATTAAAAATAAAAGAGGTCCTAATATAGATCCTTGGGGCACACCCATTGTTAGAGGTGCTCCAGAAGACTCAGTTCCGTTTATACATACTTTTTGCATTCTACCTGAAAGATATGAATTAATTAAATTTAACGAGTTCAATGATGCCCCATAGTGACATATTTTTTTAAGTAATGTTTCATGATCCACACAATCAAACGCTTTCGATAGATCACAGAAAATCCCTAAAGCATCATGCCTATTATCATAAGCATCAAATATATGTGTTAAAAGAGCAACTCCTGCATCCGTGGTGCTTCTTCCTTTAGTAAAACCGAATTGTTTGTTATGTAATAACTTGTTCGATGAAAAGTGTGCTAAAATTTGATTGAATATAATCTTTTCATATATTTTACTCAAGACTGGCAGAATCGATATTGGCCGGAAGTTTGAGGGGTCACTTTTGTCACCCGCTTTGAAAAGCGGTATTATTTTACTAATCTTCATTAAACAAGGAAACTGGCCGTCATCAATACACTTGTTAAAAATTAATGCTAGTTGAGGGGCTATTATATTAATAATTGACTTAATAATATGCACAGATAGTCCCCAAAGATCCTCCGTTTTTTTCATATTTAACTCTCGAAATGTTTTTATTATTACTTCAGGTCCTACATGCCTAAAGTGCAGTTGAGAATTACATTCACTGACATTAAGTTTTAGAATAGATTCGGCTATTACTGAAGAAGAAGCAAGTTCTTTCGTTGTTGTTGGTGCAACATGTGAAAAAAACGATTCAAAAGCAGTTGCAACCTCTAAATTTGAATTTATTGTTTTATCATTGATTTTTAATGCAAATTTACCATCTCTCAATTTATTTTTACAAGTTTCTTTATTTATGATGCTCCATGTAGCTTTTGCTTTATTTTTGGAGCTAGAGACTATTCTACGAAGGTAATGGGATTTTGCTGTAGCACAAACTTTTTTAAATATTTTTGAATAATTTCTAACGTATTCAATAAAGATTTGGTCTTGAGAGTTTTCTCGTAGACTATATAATTCATATAATTTAATCCTACTTTTATGAATTCCCGGCGTGGCCCAATTATTAAATTGACATTGGACCTTATTTGATTTAGTCTTTTTTATGGGAAATATTTCATTAAATTCGTTTTTAATTAAGTTAAAAAGGTCTTCATATTGTTTATCTACACTATCACTAGTATTTTGTTTCACTGAATATAGTGTATCGTTAATTGTATCCCTAAATCTATCTAACCTATTTTCTGTGACAGGCCTATACATAGTTTCCACAGGTAAACTTGCGGTATGATTGTGTTCAAATAAAACTTTTTGACCTCTATGATCAGAACTGAGGCCAATTAAAATACCTTTATCAATGACACTTGCGTTTTTGTCACAAAAAATATTATCTAAGCAAGTGGCCGTGGTGGGAGTTACCCTTGTGGGTTCACAAAAGAGATTTTTTAAATTAAAAGATTTGAAAAGATTAAGAAATCGAATGGCGCTATTCCATTCCTTTAAAATATCGAAGTTAAAATCTCCACATACTATTATTTTCTTATTAGATTTTGAAACCTTTTCTAGCGCTGATTCCATAATTGGTTCAAAAAGTTGGTAAGTAGCGTCGGGGGGGCTATACACAGATAAAATTATATAATGTTCGAGCTCAATACACGCTAATTCGATAGTACGTTCTAAAGAGAGTGACACAATGTCCCTGCGATCTTTACAATTTAATTCATATACAATTTCGATACCTACCATGCAGCAGCAATCACTAAATCAACTCAAGCGCCTTCATGACACGGCCCTTGAAACCCTAAATGCAGTGAAAAACCTAGGTATTGATATTAGTACCTGGGACCCATTGCTAGTACACCTACTCTCGCAAAAGCTAGACAACGAGTCATTTAACGACTATAACGAATGTCTAGAGCAGCCAAGAGAACTGCCAATACTATCAGACTTTTTGAACTTTGTAGAATGCAAGTTCACAGCAATGGAGTCCTCACGTCGAAAGCAAGAGCAAGCCACCACAAGAACACAAACATATCAACTTTCAGCAAGGCAAAATAAATCAAGATTTCAAGTTTATTCGAACAACAGAGCAGAACCAAAAAAAACAAATTACAACCAATTTCGAGCTATCAAGTGCCCTCTTTGTAACAACGATCATGGAATTTATTATTGTGACACATTCATGGCGATGTCACCACATCAAAAACTCAACACAATAACAAGACTCAAGATGTGCACTAATTGCTTATTCAATCACAATGGCAAGTGTACATCAAACAAGCGCTGTCGTGAATGTCAAGGTCTCCACAACACTATTTTGCACGAAGCATTCGCAACACTAGTTAATTCAAATCGTCCGAACACATCAAGAATGGTTAACTACAGTAACTCATCTACAACATCGCCATCTCAAGGTCAATCATCAGAAATATTATTAGCTACTGCGATCGTCCAAGTTCAATCCGCCAATGGGCAGTGTTATAATCTACGAGCACTTCTAGACCAAGGATCGCAAACATCTATTATAACCGAAAAAGCAGCACAACTTCTTTCATTACAAAGACGTCAATGTAAGGGTGTCATAACTGGAATTGGAGCAAAAGAAAACAACTGCAAAGGAATAGCGAACGTAACTATCAAGTCGACTAACAACGAGTACTCAATAAATACCGACGTACTTATAATGACAACCTTGATAAACAACCTTCCAAGTCATACATTAGTAAGACCATCGTGGGCATTTTTGGAAGGTATACAACTAGCAGATCCTGAATTCTACATTAGTCGTCCTGTCGATCTCCTGCTGGGCGCTGAAGTATACTCAAATATTCTCCTGGATGGCATCTGTAGAGAAAACAGTCAAACACCGATCGCACAACAAACTCGCTTTGGGTGGATATTAAGCGGAAGCGCTAATTCCACTACCTTACAATGCAACGTGATATTAAATAATATCGACGATATTCAACAGTTTTGGCAAATCGAAGACATTACACAAGAATCGGCCCTATCAAGTGAAGATCAAGCATGCATAGATTACTATAAGTTATCAACTATTCGACGAGAAGATGGGAGATATGAAGTGAAAATTCCATTTAAACCAAACTTCAAGCAACAATTGGGAACATCGAAAAACAAGGCCATTGCGCAATTTATTCAATTAGAAAATAAATTTACAAAGCAACACGACACCGCATCTGATTACAAAACGTTTATCGACGAATACCTAGCATCGGGTCACATGGCGCCGGCGACCGGAAACACGAGACCAGAGAGGCTTGCAGCCACAAGCAACACATTTGGAGTACAGGCAAGGAGGCGTGTACTCTCTTCTCGCCCTCGTACAAGTCAGGAGGCTTGTACACCAACATCGTCTCCCCGGAGGGAGATAACCAGCTCGTCCAGACATCAGGACTTTGGACGGGTCAGAATCGTCGCGTCGACATCAGATTACCTCATCATCAACTCGCCTCATGCATCATAAGCAAGCCAACATCAAACAAACATTAGCATTATAGGGAACAACGGTGACTTACGACTACCTACATCCCGACTTATCAATATTTACTTATCTACGTATTATTTATCATTGACTTTAACATTAACTTGACTCGACAGGGACCTAAATAGGTATTAACAAATATATCATGTAACTATTATCAACCTTTTCCTATTCCCTTGTCTTGTCCTACTCAAAATCCTGAGGATCAACCGACAGAGGACTTCTCAGGGAGCAGCAAACACGAACAAGCTTAACTTCAACAATAAATCAACATCAAAGAAGAAAGAAGATCGACAACTGACAGTAGCGGTTCGGTTACTGGCCTCCCAGAAGCGGGTCTCACCAGTAACTGAAACACCACCGCATGCTGTTCAGTACAAAGATGAACATGAACATCATCAAGAAGGAGAAGGAGCGAACGAGCAGAACATCATCATCATCAACAACTTCGAAGACGATCTGATCGATACTCAACGTGAGCGACTCACCAACTTATCTTTGCACGCCAGGAGGCTGCAATCACAATTCATCGATGGAAGCCAGGAGACTTGCCATCATCATCAACACGGTGCAGGCTAGGAGGCTTGCAGCCACAAGTAACACATTCGGAGCACAGGCCAGGAGGCGTGTACTCTCTTCTTACACTTGTGCAAGTCAGGAGACTTGTATACACCAACATCGTCTCCCCGGAGGGAGATAACCAGCTCGTCCAGACATCAGGACTTTGGACGGGTCAGAATCGTCGCGTCGACATCAGATTACCTCATCATCAACTCACTTCATGGATCATTATTAAGCCAATAACAAACAACATTTCCATCGAGTTAACGCAACAGCTGCAACGGGTCAACAAGCAGATGACGCCAACAACAACCACAGATGGCGCTAGCAGTACATCGCATCTTCGAGACACATCACTGGAAACCAGGAGATGGGGCCGCATCTTCTTCCTCTCTCTTTTTGAAGATGCCAATAGCATATGAGCGTACGACAGCATATGAGCATCTTTAATATGATTTACTATCGGACCTAGCGTACTTTGTTTCTCCCCCTGCCCCGTACCGCCCAGCCTCGTAATTTTAAAAGTTAAGCGGTCCCAGCGAACAATGGTTTGCCCCGGCCCCATCCCGCCCCAGCCCCGGACCCGTCTATAAAGTATCCCATATCCATTTCCTGGTTCTAAAATACCTCTAAACCAATTTTTAAGCCAAATCGGTTCAGCTGTTCTTGAGTTATAAATAGTGTAACTGACACGACTTTCTTTTATATATACAATCAGCAGTGGACGTCTTTTGCCCGATAATAATGATAGTGACCTGTTGCTACTTGTGCAGTATACATACAAAGTAAATATACGAGTAATGTAACAGACAACATACTTTTAAATAAAATTGTGACGGAAAAAGTAACTAAAATACTGCATTTCAATAAAGTGTAACACACCTACATTTATGTAAACTTATACATTAGTTTTGCTACCAGGCAAAAGATGGCGCTTCTCAATATTAGCTCGCGCTGATTAAGTTTTAATCAATATTATAAGTAAGCCCATATATTAGTCCCACTACCTGACCATAGGTGGCGCTAATCATATGTAACTCGCGCTGAACATGTTTTTGTACCGTAGGTTAAGTACTCCTGAGCTTTGTATGTAAAATCAATCCAATCCAATCCATTCTTTGGGTCTCTAGGAAGCACCTTATTGGTTTTTACCATCTTGGGCATCTAGTCTCTCCAATACGTTAGTGGATATTTTGGGTTCCTAGAACGCACCTTATTTGTTTTTACCATCTTGGGCATCTAGTAATCCCATATTATTTTAATCTGTAAGGCACTGAGCTCGAATCTTTTTGCTGCTCGGTCCGCACCCTATTTTGTACCTCAAGACTGCGGAATAAACTCTTATCTTCGCACTTTGGACTTTTACTGACGGTGACGTCACGTCGTGCCCTTCCGCCCGTACTTCGAGCAACAGCGACTACAAATATGGCGCCCAACTCGCGGCCTTGAAGATCTGGAAGCTCAACCGACACCAGGATAGCAACCTGCTCTTCAAGCCAAAAGAAACCACACCACCTTAATGTAGATGAAGAATGGACGACGAAGAAAGTTCGAGTTTGGCATCATGTTGGCGTTGCGGTGATGTAACACAGCGATGCAACAGTCAGATAACTATCTCTCGTCCAGGGGGAGTGAGAGATCAGCTATGACATATCTCGACATTTACTGCTATTAAGCAATGTGACCTAAAATTCAAAGACATAAGATATTCAACATGACGATTCAAGATAACATTCATTCTGATGCAGATTCGTATTAGATGGCGAGAGAAAAGATAGACACTGACGAGATCGAGATAGCATTCGCCATGCGTGACCAAACATCATGATGCAGATTTGAACTAGGGGGAGAAAAAGATAGACACTGACGCGATCGAGATAGCAATCGCCATGCGTGACCAATCATCGTGATGCAGATTTGGACTAAGGGGAGAGGGAACAAAGTATAGACAATGAGTCAGACTTGAGAACCCACCCACGGCCGTTTTATCCTGTCTTCCTCGTCGGGACGACTATTGAAGACAGAGGGGGAGTCTGTAACACACCTACATTTATGTAAACTTATACATTAGTTTTCCTACCAGGCAAAAGATGGCGCTTCTCAATATTAGCTCGCGCTGATTAAGTTTTAATCAATATTATAAGTAAGCCCATATATTAGTCCCACTACCTGACCATAGATGGCGCTAATCATATGTAACTCGCGCTGAACATGTTTTTGTACCGTAGGTTAAGTACTCCTGAGCTTTGTATGTAAAATCAATCCAATCCAATCCATTCCTTGGGTCTCTAGAAAGCACCTTATTGGTTTTTACCATCTTGGGCATCTAGTCTCTCCAATACGTTAGTGGATATTTTGGGTTCCTAGAACGCACCTTATTGGTTTTTACCATCTTGGGCATCTAGTAATCCCATATTATTTTAATCTGTAAGGCACTGAGCTCGAATCTTTTTGCTGCTCGGTCCGCACCCTATTTTGTACCTCAAGACTGCGGAATAAACTCTTATCTTCGCACTTTGGACTTTTACTGACGGTGACGTCACGTCGTGCCCTTCCGCCCGTACTTCGAGCAACAGCGACTACAAAAGTTATTTAATTTTAAAATAATATATTTGAACGTGAAAGAGAATAGGCGAACAGGAAATGCAGTTTCCTTTTCAACAAGGGACAATTTTACAAACTCTGATTTCAAATCACGAGCTTCAAAGTGCGAGGTGATGAATAGTAGATAGTAGAAATTATTCCAAGCCGCGACATTGCTATATTTCAGCCCCCATTTTGTTTAACAAAATTAGATTCCTGAGCATACTGCGCCCACGATTGTTTGATATTTGTTCAAGCAATATAATCTAAAAGTTACGTGTTTCCGAACAAGAGTATCAAACTTTCTTCTTCCAAGAAAATTGGCATAATTTTGCAGATAAACGATTAAACAATGAATGAAATGTTGGATTTATGGTATATTTTGTTCCTGTTTCCATAAATTTAGTATTTTGTGGCATTATATTTTATTTAGACTTTTTATTGGATAAACTTATTTTATTCTAAAAACTAAGATTAAGAGATATTCAGGAAATAGGTAGAAAATAAATAAGGATGTGACTGAATTCAGAGTCTAAGGATAGTTTTTGATATAAGAAATATCATTTGTCTATCTCTATGTTACAACGTAAATTTATTATGTTAAAAGTTTATCGTTAGTAATTTAGCATGAAAGAGATACTTAGTAGGGCATAAACAGAATTCAAAATGAAAATATCAAGAATATTCGCCCCAGTTTCAGTAAGTAGGCCGACCGGAGACAGACGAAAAGGATTTTATGATTAAGGCAAGCGCTTATTATCGCCGCTAACTAATGTCTTTGTCTTCCTCCAATTATGGCCACTTGGACGATTCACCTCGCCTCTGTTGCCTAAATAAAGTCTTTGAATATAAGTGCCTTTTGCGTATATTTTGCGCGGGTTTCGTTAACTTTGCACGAAAACGTTTGGACAAGCATGAACTTTTGATCGTTTCGTATCGTTAGAATTGTATTGAATTACTAGGCGTAGCTGCCTAGTGAGCGGTTCCGCAATGCGTACGATGTCAATCTGATCTGCAGGCCAACTACGAAAAACAATATCCGTCAACACGATGTATTTTTAGTATGCAATCCTCACTACGAAATGCATCGGATTCGTAAGGATGAAGATAGTTTACGAACAGAAAGAAGTAGAAGTCTATTTACAAGATGTTTATTAACAGTTCATATATATATTACACTCACACAATATCAAACACATTTCTTTATATATATATATATATATATATATATATATATATATATAGTTATGGATTAATTTGCTTAAAATTACACAACATTTTATTTTTATTTTATTCTACAAATTAATAAATAAGAAAAGCTTCATGGCGGAGGGATGTAGTGCGTAAAGCTACCATACAAATAGTTTTACAAGGCTGGCACTTTTTTCACGTGTTTGGACCGGTTGAGGTCGGGAACCCTTCTAATTTAATGTTGTGTAATTTTAAGCAAATTAATCCATAACTTTTTCAAACAATCCATGCGTGCTTGCTCTGTTCTGTTAGTAGTACGTCGTATGTACGGTTCAGCTGCAAGGCAAATTACTTAGTCCTGTTATTGTTATCATGCGGCTCGATCGGAATACAGCAAAGATATCTAGCGTGAAAATTGTGCGCATCCTAGTTGAGTTCAAAATCAAAAACAACCCTTTAGGTATTTATTATTTATTCGTTTGCTATGTACCAAGGCACCATAATTAATCACCTTTTTGGATCATTAAATATCAGCTTCTTTGTAATAAAAATGTATGTAAAAATTTCTTCTTATTTAAATTATTTTCGAAAATATACTATTATTATTAATTTTCCTCTGAGCTATGAGCATCTAAAAAAGTCAAACTAAAGTTGCCGAACAATATCGGACGGAGCGTGAAATGTTTCGCTAGTGATTTGTCTCTGAATTAATTCGTCTAGACGAAACTCATTTTCGACATATTTCATAAGAACTGGCACGATTTTTGCTCATCACATTTAGTTGAGGCTCCACATGTTTATTGCAATTATATTTTACATGTCACTCGTACATCTTATAAAGAAGAAATATGAATGGTCTAAATGTTACTTTATATTATTTTTTTACGAGTTCGATGCTTCGGACGTTAATTTTATGTTCATAATATTCACAAAGATGAAAAAAGAAGCCAAAAACTTGCGCACGGGCGGGACTTGAACCAGCATTTTCTGGCTAAATGCTCTACCAATTGCTTAATTGCGACTGCGAAATGTGTGGTCTCTTACGGATACGTCAGTATGCGTGACGCTTAGCGCCATCTACCCGTCTGTTTATGCAACAGTGGGCCAAGTTCTTTACAGAATAAATTCAACTTGGAAATTGATTACGCTTCGCTTTCTAATGGTTTAGAAGGTTTTAACACTTACAGTGACATATTTTATATTCGCAAAGATGAAATAAGGAACGAAAAATATACCACCATGTTTATAAAATATTTGAAAATGAACTCAGATTTCTCTTGATCACGGCATCATCACCAGCGGGACCGGCTGGACCGATTGTTTTGCTTTTTCTGTTGTGTTTTTTTATTTATTTAAAACACTTCATGCACAAACAAAAGGTACATATGGCGAACTCAATGCTAAAAGCATTCTCTACCAGTCAACCATTGGTCTATACAGAGAAAATGCTGGCGGCGCGAAGGAAGTGATAGAAGGGCAAAAGTGAGAGCTTGACTACGATTTGGATTGTGTTTGTTATTGTAAATGTGTTTAAAATGCAACGC
Source organism: Pyrausta purpuralis (assembly GCA_963924145.1). Classification (NCBI taxonomy): domain Eukaryota; kingdom Metazoa; phylum Arthropoda; class Insecta; order Lepidoptera; family Crambidae; genus Pyrausta; species Pyrausta purpuralis. The sequence continues at coordinate 24,205,990 of OZ001646.1, forward strand.
GAAAATGTCAAAGTGTTTAGTGATTTTCCCAGCTTGTTTGTTTTAGTCATAAATTACCGGCTGATCACCTAGTATAAAAATAAGATTCTTCGATATCAAAACACTTTTTACCTGTAAAAAAAAGTTAATCATTTGAGCTGACTGAAACGTCACTTCAAATGATCAACAAAGCATACGGAAGTCAAATGAGCAAATGTACACAAAGTCACAGTGTTTTTACACGGACGAAAATCGTTATTTGTTTTAACCGTACTTTATTTGGGTCTTCAACAAATTGTTTTTGGCGTCCGCTGTTTGTGGAGCAAACAATTTTTGCAGAGATGAGGGGCCTGAGTTCACTCGGGTTATATAGCTGTGAATGGGGGTCGAACCCACGATAATTATGCGGGATTGTTGACAACCCTCATTACTGAGATCTGCTGTAAAATTGTCCGGTTGAAGTGGGTTTTTTTTTTTTTTCGTCTGTCAACATTACCGCTAACACCTGATCGGCTTTTGTCCCATAAAATAATTTTAATTTAATTAGTTTCTAAGTGTTTAATAGGTCAAAAACGTAAGAAAAACGTTTGATAATCGTATTTTGTGTGCGTTTGTGTGTTTGTGATAATCAGTGTTTTAAATACGTATTTAGTGCTAAGTGCTACGCTAGTGATAACCGGTCAATGACTTAGCAAAAATTCAAATTGTTAATCGTTGTCATCGCTTTTATTTCATCCGATCTAGCAATATAACCGTGTGTATTCAATATATCACGCGTTTATAATCTTATTTTTATGAATATCTAACAATTAACTGAGCTACGGTTTTGTGTTTTTATCGCGTTGAGGTTATAACTTTGTTTACATTCTATAAATAGCCTCGAGTTGGTCGAGCGGCACTTTGGTTTACGTTTTTGTTTTGATCCTTTGTATTTTGACGTAAATATGCTTTCTCGCAAGGCCTGCGCTCGCCAGGAGGAGTCCAAGCTCAGGATGGCTTTGAGCGAACTACAGGCGGCCAAGGAGTCGATCGAAAAACTGCATAGGGAAAGAGATGACAATGAAAGGGAAATGCTAGGTGAGTTTGATAGGAACGCTAAACTAAGAAAAGAGATGGCTGAGCTGCACACCAACTATAACTTGGTAGTTAAAGAACGGGACCAATTGAAATTGGTGATAGAAGGGTTCGGTGAGTGCTGTGAGGAGTATGAACAGAACCTGAAACGCATATCTGTTCTTGAACAAGATCTTGGTGATGCCCATGATTATATCAACCAGCTGGAGACGGAGAAACAGGACCAAATAAACAGCCAAACCACCCTTCTATTTAATAAGTTGGTTGGTAGTGCGCCCAGCCTGACGACAGCTGCACCTAGTAATCAACCAATTTTGACAATAGATTTCACTCATGACACACCTTCTAAAGGTATTACTAAGTGCAGCAAAAATAAGTTTAAGAAATATGTTAGAATAAACCGTTTCATAAAAAAAAACTAATAAATTAATCAAAAAACAAAAATCCTTACACACTAAAGTAAAATACATCAATGAGCGGAGACAACTTGGAGATGAACTGGATATGTATTCTTTAATTTTAGAACAAAATGTAGGTAAATATGAGAAAGATGTTATGAGTTTAGAATGTCAAATTAGGGAACTTAAGCAGTCATTAAAAATAATGACTGAAACTTATAATTGTACAAAAAAGGAGTGTGGTGAACATATCCAGGCTTTGACAAATATAATAGCTTCCTGTGAATGTAACTCTTCACATGTGATTTCAAAAAACTCCATTGATATCTCTGGAAAGGAGTCATCACAACTCACCAATAAGATTACTAGAACTAAGTGTAATGTGAACCCTTCCTGTTCTCAACCCAGTGGATCGCTAAGCAAGTCTGTTAAAAATATAGTTTTGTTTAGTGATCAGATTGGGAAAAACATGGGTCACTTATTATCAAAATACATGGGACAAAATGTGATCAACCATTGCATGCCAGGGGCATCATATTCAGAAATAGTTCAGAAAGTGCTTTCTTATGAGTTTCAAGAAACTTCAGATTTAATTATTTTCATAGGAAACAGAGGTAATATGAACAAGAAAAACCTAAATACATACTTTGACAGTTTAAGAAAATTAAATGTGAATAAAACAATATTGTTTACATTACCTTACAGTAGTGGATTGCCAGACGAAGAAAATGATTTAAGATATAAAATAAATTTGCAACTGCATAAATTGACATTATATGAGGTGAATAAATTCCACCTACTTGACATGAATAATTATTTTAAAAACAAAGTGTATTTGACGCGAGATAATTATTATGTTAATAATTATTTCAAACGACAGATAGCAATGTCGCTATCATATTATTTTGACTATTCAGCCAAGAACTTGGCTACCAAATCTGCTTTTATTGAGCAGATTATTGACATGAATATTCAACCATTGGAAACAGTTCCAATAACAAACAATCATTTAAATTAGTAGATCAGACAATAGAGGATAACTCTTGCTTATCAGAAATTGTAGAATCAAATCAATTAAATATCGTACATCAAAATATTCAAGGCTTTTCTGGAAAAGATTTGGAAATTGAATTGTTTTTAAATAAAATGAATATTCATGTTCTCTGCATAACTGAGCACTGGCTCAAGCAGCATGAACTGATGTTATCGATAGATAATTATAATCTTATTAGTTCGTTCACTAGGGAGACTGCCATTCGCGGCGGGACACTTATATTAATTAATAATAAACTTAAATGTAAAGAGCGAAAAGACATAGTGTCTCTCACTATTGAGCGAACAATTGAGATACCGTGTGCGGAGCTGGACGACTACATTATTGTCTGTGTTTATAGACCCCCAAGTGGAAACTTTAAATTATTTGAATCTGTAATGGAAAATGTGTTAAACAAAATATGTAAAACTACAAAGAAAGTAGTTGTATGTGGAGATTTCAATGTGGACATTATAGATATTACGGAGGAAAATCGCGTTCGGTTTTTGAGCATTTTCAAATCATTTACCTCACTCCGATTTTCGCTGAGCCCACTAGAGTAACTCCTACAACAGCTACTTGCTTAGATAATATTCTCTGCAACTGTAAAATCATCAAAAAATCTATTATTAATTTTGTAAAATCGGATCATTGCGGACAGATAGTTACACTACAGAACCGTTTTATTCCACCCCGTCTAGAAATCAAATGCAGGCCGGTCACTGCATCTCGTAAGGACAAATTTAAAAACCTTGTAAGTGATAAAATACCGTCTATACCTTTTGATAAAAAAAATGCTAGTGACTTGTATGAACAATTATTTCAGGTAGTTAAAAAACAATTTGATATTACTTTCCCTCAAAAGAAAATAGTTATCAATAACTGTAAACCGAAATTCAGTGACTGGGCTACACGAGGAGTTTATACAAGTAGGAAAAAAATGTTTGAATTGTATAACAAAAAAGCATATAGAAAGGATCTATCGTTTCATGAGTACGTTAAGAGGTACTCAAAAATTTTCAAAAGAGTTTGCTTTGTAGCTAAGTCGAATTACATACGCGATAAAATTAAAAAATCTTGTAATAAAATCAAAGAAACATGGAATATTATAAATAAAGAAACATGTAAAACGAAATCTCATGATAACAAATTTAGTCTAGAATAAACAACAAGCTTATTAAATCTGATGACGAGGTAGCAAACGCTTTTGAGGATTACTTCTGTAACATTCCTATAGAGACGACTAAACAGTTGAGTTCTTGCTCAAGTCACGCGAAATCATTACTTGTGTCGAGTGTTCATAAGTGCGAATCCTCATTTAAATTCAGAAATATTAGTCCTTTAGACATCATAAAAACATTTAAAGAATTAAAACAAAAGAAAACAGAGGATAAATCGGGTATATCAATAGACACAATAAAACCCATTATACCTCTAATAGCTCCTTACTTATCTTATATCTTTAATGAATGTATTGACCAAAATCAGTTTCCAAATTTATTGAAACATAGTAAGGTTGTCCCTTTATTTAAATCGGGAGACAAAAGTGACCCCAGCAATTTTAGGCCTATTTCAATATTACCCACAATAAGTAAAATTTTTGAAAAACTCATTTATAATCAATTGCTTTCCCATTTTAAACTTAATAATTTACTACAAGAAAAACAGTTTGGGTTCTCTAAAGGTAGAAATACAACTGATGCCGGAGTAGCACTCATCAGACACATTCTTGATGCTTATGAAGACAAACATGATGCCGTAGGTGTATTCTGTGATTTATCAAAGGCGTTTGATTGTGTAGACCATTAGACACTGCTTATTAAGTTAGAACACTATGGTGTCTCGGAAAACTCATCTAAGTTGTTAAGTTCGTACTTATCAGGTAGAATACAATCAGTTAACATAAATGGTAACTACTCTTCCGGAGCCCCTCTTCAAATGGGGGTCCCCCAGGGCTCAATATTGGGGCCTTTACTTTTCCTGATATATGTAAACGACCTTCCATTTTATTCCACAAATCTTTGTGAGATAGTTCTGTTTGCTGATGATACTTCTTTGATTTTTAAAATGAAAAGACATGAAGAAAATTTTGACGAAGTAAACAATACTCTCTCCAAAGTATTGAATTGGTTCACCACCAATAACTTGTTGCTGAATGCTAGTAAAACTAAATGTGTAAAATTCACTTTGCCTAATGTAAAGCAACTTACACCAAATATTGTACTAAATGGTAATAATCTAGTTTTAATAGACTCCACTGTATTTCTGGGCATTACACTTGACTCAAAATTACAGTGGGGACCTCATATTGAAGCCCTAGCTAGGAGGCTAAGCTCGGCTGCCTTTGCAGTTAGAAAAATAAGGTATCTGACTGATGTTGAAACGGCGAGGCTTGTGTATTTTAGTTACTTCCACAGTATTATGTCTTACGGTCTTCTCTTGTGGGGTTCTGCTGCAGACATTGATACCATATTTATTTTGCAGAAAAGAGCCATTCGTGCTATTTATAAACTTAGTCCTCGTGACTCCCTGAGAGAGGTCTTTAAGAAAATCAACATATTAACTGTGGCTTCTCAATACATTTTTGACAATATAATGTACGTCCGTAAAAATTTAGATTATTTCATGAAGAAGAGCGACATTCACTCATATAACACAAGAAATAAACACAAGCTTGTCGTTCCTAACTTCAGATTAGTTAAAACTAGTAATTCGTTCATGGGAAATTGTATAAAATTCTTTAATAATATACCACACAATCTTGTCGAATTGCCGGTTGATAAATTTAAGAAACACGTTAAAAACACGCTTATATCTAAAGGCTATTATAAGGTTCAAGACTATCTGAACGACACGAATGTGTGGTCTGTCCAGCCTGCACCGACTGATGTACTTACCTTTGATGATTTTGATTTTACGGCAGCTAGTGGTGACTGAGTTTGTTCCGGCGTTTCTTCTCAGCACTTGCCTAATTGTCTGTGTTCTGTCTCGAAGCGCTGGTAGGGCCCAAAAGATAAGGAGACATGATTCGGCCCCTTCAGGGCACAATTATTTTTATTTTATTTTTCACTGTACATTTGACGTTCATAAGTGGCATATTGTGTCCTAAATTGAATAAATATTTTTTTGATTTGATTTTGATTTTGGTTGAGATATATTAGCTGTGCCCGTGGACGTCAAAGTCACAATGTCGAAATTAAATACATATGTAGCTGCGTTTGGGCAGAAATGTTCTAGATTGGAGACCCATCGATGCGGCGTAGGATGTTCACCGACAAGATAGACAGACAACCTTGTAAAGATCGCAGGACCAAACTGGATGCAGACCGATCGCTCGCTGTGGAAAATTGATGGGGAGGCCTATTTTCAGCAGTGGTCCTTAAGGTGATAATGATGATGATGATGGATATACGTACCGTACCTTGGCATGCCTGCATAGTTGCTTGCACATTTATAAGTATTGCGGAGTGTCTTTGCAAATTGTAATGAATGCAGGATTTCATTCATACTGTTAGCTTGTTAACCCGCGCCCGCAGTCAGGATGATTACATATCTTGCAATTACTGGCGAATCTTTTACGAATTGCAATTCTTATGAGACATGACAAGAGGCTATGGATAGGTGTCAAACAGTTAGCGTTGACACCTGTCTAGGGCCTGCCTCATTGGCGTCTTAGCCGCTCAAAAGCTGAGTGCCACATGCACATGTTTATTACTACTTATAGAGAAGCTATGCCAATCAAAAAATGAGTCGCAAATTCAGACACAAGATTGTGACGTATTCCTTGAAATTTGAATTTCGAATATGAACCGTTTCTATGAGTTGATGACAAGTGTCAATTCATGGTGCACGAAATTTGTTCGTGGTGTCAGTTTCATTCTCTTGTTATACCGATTCCATGGCCACATGATATATCTATGCAATTTTCTTTTATCAAAGCTAATTGTGTGCTAGCGTCACCACAGAGACACTATAAAGTCTTGTGTCCCAGTAGATTATTCCTCAAAACTGTCAAATGCCAGTGTTTACATACTTTACAGCTTCCAATATACTTAGCATTATGACGTTATCAATAATTGCAAAACGACAGTCATCAAGATGCGTAATCTTAGGCTTAGTAACTTTTGTGTTAATTAGTGGTTTCTTAATTATTTTTTCGCGCGCTCATTTCATTTTACCGCCTTCGTGGATCTCTCTTTTGTTAAAAGCAGTACACAGTGTAATTCTGAGAAATGTAGAACAAAGATATCTTACATTTTTGTGACTTATAAATAGAATGTGATCCGTTAGTTTCAATGTACTCTTCAAATGATTAGAGTTAGATTTTCAAACAAAAGCTATTGGTTCTTAGAAAGAGAACAATGCGTCCCAAGTACATGTAAAAAATAGCCGTTGATTTAAAATAAAGATCTAATTTTTAGTTTGTTCACCTTTTTAATAATAAAAATTAAAAAAGATCTCTACGTTGTTTTGTTTAGTAAAGAATTTTCGTTAAAGATCTAATTAAGAGGTCTTATTCAGTTTCATTTGCTCAACCAACAAGATAAACTAGACGGCAGAGTAAGACTTAATTAATTTTCCATGTACGCCTAACCCTAAATTTTATTCCAGCTCACATTCTTGCAAATCTCATAAAATTATGCGCGACCGTGCAGCGGCGAAAGAAAATGGGTGTCCACAGTCGCAAAAAGCGCTTGATAGCAAAAAGATGGACGCTCAGCTCCGTCAGTTGTGCTGAGTGACAGTTGTCAATTTAGTTCCAATTTGATAGATTTTGCTTTCAAACTATGAACCTATGATTGGTCAACATCAAACGGATACTGCAGTCTCTTGTGTCATTCTATACAAGCTTAGGTACACTCTTTACAATTACTAATAATTTTAAGTGGTTTACTGGTAGAGAATACCATAAGACATTAAGTCCACCAATTGTGCAGCTTACAGTGAAAAATAATTTAAATAAATAAATAATTTTACTACGGGATATTTTTAAATAAGGAGATACGTAGGAGAACTGAGGTACCTAACGGTAAATTATTATAATGGATAATTCTCAAGGCTATGTGCCTTGAGAATTAGCTCAAGTGCCAATAGGCAGGGCACATAGCGCGACGAACTGTTGGCCGTTGGGGCAGGAAAGTTCTAGATTGGAGACCCTTCGACCAAAGACGCATCGTAGGACGTCCACCAACAAGATGGACAGACGACCTTAAAAAGATCGCAGGATCAAACTGGATGCAGATTGCTAGTGATATATCGCTGTGGAAAGCCGTGGGGGAGGCCTATTTTCAGCAGTGGACATCCTTTGGCTGATAATGATGATGATGAAATAATTTTACGTGACTGTGCCGTGGCAAAAGAAAAGGGTTTGAACTGTCAAAGGTAACTTAAAAGCAATATGGCAGACGTTTAGCTTAATTGAAGTGCTGACATCTGTCAATATGGCAGAAATTGTGTAAGTCCATGGTGACAACCTTGTGATAAAATTAAGAAAATGGTTAATAAAAGTAAAATTAACTCACCGCTAACTTCTTTGGACACGCTAACAGTCAGCATTCGTTGCCAAGTGCTAAGTAGCGCTTACTTCGCTCGCTTCTGAACCAATGGTTCAGTGTAATTAAAATACTTGGCGGTTCTATGAAAAGAACCAGCAACTTCAGTTATATTATGATGTGCTCTATGCAGGTGAGGTGAGCAGGAATGGATTGTAGAATAAAGAAGTAGATTATTTTTACAAAGTGAGCTTTAATTGTATCTTTGCCGCTCCGAGGTCCCGGGTTCAATTTCCGGTCGGGTGAATGTAGAAATCGGAACCTTCTATATTTTCTCGGGTCTGGGTGCTGTGGTACCACCGCTGTTTCTGATTTCTATAACCCAAGTGCATTAGCTACTTACTTTGTGATTAGAGCATATTCATACCATTGTAGCATTATGATGTTGATAATTTTCGTTTACAAATTGCATTTAATGAATAATTTTATTTCTCTTGAATAAAATTTTATACTTGAATTGGATCTCGTACGCGCATATAAACGCTATTTAGTAAGGAATTGACAGACAAGTGCAGCGGAACCTTATCAAAAAAAAAATGAGACGAATTTGTTAAATTAAGCTTTTTAGTCAGTTTTTATCTCCGTTTAATATTTAAATTACATGATTTTTAGTTAAAAAACTAAACGCAAACATAACTGGAAAGATTTTCATGAAACTTATACTGTACACTAAGTTGAACTATACAAGATTGAACTAAAAAAGAATTATCTCGATATCACTTCCTGTTTTTGAGAAATCCTTAGCCAAACGTAATTTTTCACACGTGTTAGGAAGACTTAATAGATCATACGCACATCTATACAGGTCAAATTGAAAACTTTTTTTTTGGAGCGGGTAAAAAACCAATAAAACTTAAACCTGCATATCACATTAAACTTAAAAGATTTTGAAAACCATTTCAAACTGGTTCAAACCGCGTTTTTTGCGTTATGAGTGGGGAGAGCTGCACTTCTTAAGCGCACTCTAGAGGCGGAAATTGAAAGCGATTCCTGAAAATTGGAAGCAGTCTTCGGTTTAATGTCCATTTTGCAAACACGCTCCGTTATATTTTCCGGCTTTTGGAATCGAGGAGGGTTTTGTTAAATCAATGGTAATTGTTTGTTGAATTGTTATTTAATTGTTGTGACGGGTGTTTGCTTATATTTGCTCCTAAAGCTAGTGTATGTGACATTATACAGCGCTTCGGTCGCGGCGCGCTTCGTGGCGGCGCTGCGCCGCGGCGACCCGCTGCACACGCTCTACAGTACAATATTTAGTAAATAGTGAGCACTTGTCGATTGGAGTAAATACCACTTAACCTCTCACTTAGTATTTTATTTATACCGACTCCAAAAAAGGAGGTATTAAATTCGACTTGTATGTATGTGTGCGATATCATTAAAATTGGATAAATTATATATATGTATGTTGATTTTTAGGAATTCTCTTCCCGTGGATATAAAGAGAACCGATGCAAAGTTGTCTTTCAAGAATAAAGTTAGTACATTTCTGAAAGAGTGAATAATTGCATAATATTATTATTATATGTTTGTATTTATGCTTTATTTATGTTTATGTATATACTTATATATATATTGTATTTATCGATATAGTTATTTATTTAGTTTATTTAATTCAGTAATATATTTATTAGATTCTTGTTACTATTTTCCTATTTTCATTTGTTGTTTTTTTTTCACTGCACCCGTTGCTATCTTTCTGCATGACCTAAAGGTTTGACTGGCAGAGAATGCTTTTAGCATTAAGTCCATCTTTGTACACTAAATTTGTGCAATAAAGTCTTTTTTTTAAAAAAAAAAACAGCAATCTAAGTTTTTTCTCCTCGATGTAAAAGACAGAATCCTATTAACACACAGGCGTTCCGCCACAACGCTTCTATCTACCGATCTGATTGAACCGGATTGGTCCAGACTGAACTAGTTCGATGCGGTTTTACGAGGTTAGCTTTTATCGTGACCTGTGGCCGGCAAATTACCTTTCTTTTACTACCTACAACTTTTACCGACTTTAAAAAAAATAGGTTATCAATTTGACGAGTATGCATGTGCTATTGTTGGAATTGGATAATATTTGTAATCTAATAAATGTTGTGAACTAAAATTACACCAAAATAAATTATGTTAAGGCCAATAATAAAGCTGGCTGGTTCCTAACTCTTGGATAGCTATGCTAGCTAGCCAACGCGGTAACGCAGCCAGCATCACAGCCTCCTTGGTACAAAAATGGTTTTGTTTTTGAATAGGTAGTGTTGAATTTTTATTATGATACATATCTTAGTTTATTTGTACTGAAATTCGAACGTGAAGGTAATTTATCAGTCAAAATTGTGTAAGTGAGATATAAAAAAAAACATAAAATTTTCAATTTATTAGAAGACTTTATTAGAAATATCATTTTTCGGCGTCCACGAAATTTACTTATACCTATTATTCAATATTGAAAAAAGAAACCTTATAAAAAAGATATCACGTGTAAAAGGGAAGGGAACATTCCCAAGTAGCACAGAACTGCTGTATATTAGCTGAACTACTGTCCACAATATAATCATTAGCTGTACAAGCCTTCTGAATAAGAGAGTTAGAGGCGCTGTAAGTGCTTATTTAACTCTAATTTGGGCACAAATTAATCAGCTATTAGCTGAACAACTGTCACTTTAGCATTATAACAACATTATTTGAGCATTATTGCAGGTAACTGTCACCCTAAGTGCTGAACATTGACTAAATAATAGAGTAAAATGTTACCAATTTAACAGCACACTGGCCAATTATAGAGTTTGTAGTAGCCAAGCGTTACCAAAGTACACTTTAGCAGGATCTTTTAACGCTTTTACGAAGTTGAATATTCTTAAACTTAAGGCTTGTGGCAAATCTGTGAATTAATATAATACTAATTCTTTAGCCTTAAACTTTTATATTTTATTATTGACGTTTTGTTTGTTCGTCTTCATTGATGACAGTTTACTGTGGTAAATTGATTATTTCGTAAACTTCGTATTGATTTTCCTTAATGTTACTTGAAATTCGAATGTGAAAGAAAGTTTATTGTCAAATACTATATAAATATAGGCGAAAATTTTCACGCGCTATCAAATTATTTCTGTTTTCTAGTAAATAAATATGTAAAATGGGCAGAAATAAAATAAAAAATTGTCATTTAAGTTTTATAATAAGATTTTTATCCACTCATATACAATATTACTAATTCATAGTCATACTTTTATGCTATTGTCGTTAACTTAACAAAGATCGGTGATGTGAATATAGGTAACTTATTCAATTGATCTATAAAAAATGGCGGCCAGCAATGTGAACTGTATTAATCACAATAAAATGCAAAGGGGTTTCTAAGTGTTCACTTGTGGACCGTAAGTCAGCTTTGAGCTGACAAAAGTAGTTCTTGTGATAAACTATTCGGCCACAGGTTCGTATAAAGCATGATAAGGGTCATCATGTGCGCTAATACCACATTTTCTAAAACAATTTAGGGGTCCGCGATTTTCTTACAATTCAACTATATACTGAAATAATAAATCTAAAACTTTATGCTGAAATAATAAATCTTCCAAGACGTCTTTTAACTTCATTAGCAGGTTTATTGCTGTTGCTAGGACAAGTACTCAGCTCTAAGCGAGAGTATGGGTTACATTGGTCTAATTTATAGCAGTGTGCTCTAATTTTACATTATATCAATACACTCATTGTGATTATGTGAGCTGAATAAATGCGTATATACGATTGCTGATGAACAGTATTTAAGATTAACTATGTACAGCAAGAAGCAGTATATTAACATTAATTAAAGTCACAAAATAACTATTTACATTTTAGTGATTCACATGTTCTTCCTAAAAATTCCAAAGTTTTAAGGTTGTGCTTGTGGCCTTCTTTTTAGCAAATAGCTTAGTTAAAGACCAAAGAAATGCTTATTAGCAGCATACACCTCTTTAAAAGGATGAGTTACCCATATTAAAGCTTATGACATTACTGCGTTCTCACCGTGACACATAATAGCGCAATTATACAGGTGAGAGAGTAATTTTCTGCTATGGCTGTTAGAGTGTACTCTTATAAGTGTTCAAAAATGCTCGAATTGCCGATGTGGCCTGTTGTGTCATCCTATAATGCAGTTCTGTGCTTATTGGGTTAAGACCCTTACAAATATTAAAGCTGTAAAAATATCTAACATTTGAAGTGTGCCGGTGAAAAAATCTGTCAATCTTCCGATATCACGTCCCTACTTGTGTAAAAATTTTACGAGTGTTTTGCAAGCCATATTCGTACCTTTAGCGGGGTTATTATGAATACTAAAATCGATCGCTATGCCATTGCAATCGATTCCAGATAGGCACGGGCAAAAAATTTAAATATCTCTTTCTCTGTCTATAAACAAATATAAAGACACAGAATATCATGATTTTAAAACTTAATAGAGTCTGTTGCCAAGAAGATATAAGTCACGATTAAATTGATAAGCTCAAGTCAAAAAATAGCGCATAAAAGTGTGTTTTTGAGCTACTGATAACTGTTCAGTCTTACATTCCTAGATCAGTCTCTTTAGGTACGTAGAATAGAAATAGAGATATGTTTAGTTTTAGCTCTCAGCATGTCAAGATGTCGAGCTGAGCGTGTGATATGGTTGGAGTTAGTAGTATTTTAAGGGAATAAAATCAAATCCTTCGTATCGAAATTTGTCATCCTCTGATTGTCTTTCAAAAAATTGCATTTTAGCCCGTTATTAGGGAATATTTTGATAAATCAATACTTTTCTGACATTACTAGCAATTGCTAAGCGATAGCGATCAAGTTTATTAAGTTAGGTAATAGAATAGCTCCGTCTTTTTATGCTGTACTTACTATTCGCGTTTTGACTTCACAGTCGTAGATTCCGTTAGTGTTAACTTGGGCTCTACTGTGATCTAGTACAACTGAATCGAAATTGCTGTGGTTTGTAAATTATAAATAAAAAAATCCTATTAAGTTTTAATATGGCTCAAATTATAAATTCCCTTACGTTCAGCTTGATTTCCGACTAGTTGGTGACGTTTTAAAATTAGGCGTATTAAATTGTAATTGATAAATATTCCTTACCTGACCAGATAAGACTTATCCGTCGATATTGTTAAATAATAATAAAAAAACTTTTGAATAACAATATTTATTGTCCAGATAGAATAACAGAATTATTCAGGAATTAATTAAATAAATGAACTAAACTATATTAGAAAAAAAGAGCCGGTCTAGCCTATGGCAGAACGCAATGGGAGTTGTGGGTAGATTGTGGGGTGAGACCGAAGCCGATACGTATAAAACGATTTAGGGAGCAATCACAATTTAACTTAAAGTAAGGTAAAAATTAAATAAATATGAAGGTGTGGAGCGGAATTGGCAGGCCGGGGTTCTCCGCAAACGTGGATCCCGAAGGCACCCGAAGAGAAGGTAATGGGATTAAATCAAACCAAAACAAAAAAAAACCCCTGGAAAGTGACAAAAGACCTATTTTATGGTTTGTCAGAACCAGTACTAAAAATAAAGAGGGGAAATTATCTCAAATAAATGCTTTTCAAATGTGAATTTACTTCGGTAATGCTATGGGAAATCTTAAATAAAGTGAATTTGGAATGAAAAATCTAAATTTGTAACAATAGGGCGCGACCTTTTCATCTACCCTCCAGCGAGAATATAAATGAAAAATTTACCTCAAAAGGGGTTGGAATGACGGATTTCAGCGCCGAGTCTTCTGTTGAATCGCGCCTGCCACGCCGTCTCCTGTGACCTCCAATAGTTCTGCGAGGACGAGGGAAATACCACAAAAAGTTAGTTTTCGAAACAACACAACCTCAACGAACTCAAAGAGAATTGGAAAATCGCACAAAATGCGAGAATACTTACAATTAAAAGATCTGAAATTGAGTAACGGTCTCGGGGACTGATCTCTGAGGCTGGTGGCACTGTTGGGCGGTAAAAAGGTTGATGTGAACTTCACGACGCAAAATCCAAGAAAAAAGACCCGGAATCTGCTGACCAGTACTTTTATATCAACAACTGCCACTTTCACTGCATTCGACCAAACGACCATAGACACGTAGAATAAAAACTATTAGAATCTAATTGAATTTTAGATGAACATTTAAAAGCGATAATATTTTTACTCTGAATTAATTGGAAGCAAATTAAACAAATTAAAAATCAAAACAAAAATAATTGGAAAGATGAAATTGCTGAGCTAACGAGCTCAACAAACCGAATCGCTACATAATCTGTGGCAACGGGAAAATAATACTTCTAAGCTGTCAACGCCAGTGTCAAACTTGATGAAATATTTGTTTTGGAAGCTAGCTACAAATCAATCTCAAGATTCATGAAATAAATTTTAATGATAAAACGAATTGCAGTGCAGGAATGAGAAGAAAGAATGCAATAAAACCTTAAACTATCGCAGGAGGTAAGTTAAAAGAAAGGTTCAATTTTTACTATGTAACAATATAAGTATAAAATGACCGATTTTAATTCAATGCAATTCAATTTAATTTATTTATTTCAGATAACTTAGATCCAAAAGTGTTATTAACAGAGTTTATAGGTCTTAATTTAGTATAAATGCGATAAGAATAAAATAATTACATAACAATAATAATTAGATCAATTAAATTAAATTTATATAATATATTTGGTCCGAATTTGGGTTTATTAGGGCAGTGATCCTATGCTTCATTAGGGCACTATCCCATCTCCCCACTAATACCATTAAAATACTGTTGGGACTACCGAGCATTATTTTATTGATGGAGTTATTTTTTTCCGCATTAAAGCATCAAAGCAATCTACGTGAGCGTCGCACAATGAGACGAATGCGAAAAACTCTTTAACACTTTGGATTATGTATACTTAAATTCTGTTTAGTTTGTAAGCTTAATTTATAATTTTTGAGTATGATTTGCGAATATACGACTTTGCTTAGTAAATATCGTAAGGAAAAAACATCCGAAAAAATAAAAACAATATGTAGGTATGAACGTTAATGGAAAAAATCTGTTGTTTAAAAAACTGTAAAAAAAAATCGCGCAACAGGCTTTCACTTTGGACTTTGGTATTATGATGCCGAATGTTTAACGTATTTATAACACTATTCATTTAAAAAGAACTTTGCGCAAATTCGAAATATCGTGAATCAACATTTTTGTACCAACAAAATTAAAAAGACACGGTTATCTGTTCAGCTTATCAAAAAAATCTACATTGTCACAGTTTTACATCGAGTACATACCTTGGTCCTTATAAGACATGATCAATAATTTGAAAATAAATATCCTTTAAATAAATATCCTTTGGACATTCCCACACATCGCGAAAAATTCAACAGAATTTCTAATATACTGTGTGGATGACTAAACACTTGCACTTAAAGAGTCAATGGCAGTATTATATTATCTGGGGTCAATAGCTGCTGATTAATAGCCAAGGTAACCGCTAACCTGACGACCTGATATGTCAAATGCCCTCTAATTTTATAAACAAGCATTATTTTTTGTTATAACCCTTATTTAAAAATATCAGTTTTTAGCATCCGTCTCATATAGGCAACCCCAGTGTGCGTCGGCAATCATGCCAGATGCGCTGCCTTAAAATGGCATATACATTAATGATGGCTGACAAATAGGTGACGTTTTCAAATTAGGCAAATTGTGTTTTATTCGACGAATATTCTTTATCTGCCGTTGGAAAAACCAGGCTATAATCGGATACACAATATGCAGTCATTGTCAGTTTTACATCCTTTTGTAAGATTATATTGTTTTTCATCTTGCTATTGTTTTTGCTTAGCAGACTTTGCATTTCATTTGTAGACGTGCTTATATATTTCTTCAATGTCCATGTTATGAAGTTTTGAGTCTAAAGGATGATTCACTCTACGAAGTGCCGGGGCCGGACCGTGCTGGAGCCGGGACAAAGTCCCATAGACATTCTAACGCCGGCACGTTTAGGCATGAATCAATTCATACAATATGTGTACCTACAATAATGTTTGACCGCGTCCCGGCCGGCGTCCGGTCGGAGCCCGGCCCGGTAGAGTTTATAACCATCAGCTAGATTTATTGTTATCGCTGAATAGTAGAACTTTGCCTACAAGGGCACAATTCTTAATAAACTTACGTGATTTTCTTTAGACAGGTTGTTGTATTGATCTGTTTTAATTCTAAAAAAATATATTTTCTTAAATTAGAATCTCGCACCCTCGCACATATCTACGAAATCTACGCCGTAGCTAGTAAGCTACGAAGAGGCGGCCTAGTGTTGGTTGTTTTGACTCGCTCGCTCAAGATCATTAGGATCGTTTACACAATCACCCCTGAGTCGCTCGTGGCAGACCATAAGAACGCCCTGTATATTAAAATACGTTAAGTATATCACTATAAGCCGCAATCTTTCTAGGGGGTGTTTATTGCTCACATTATATGTATTAACTGCCTCGGTGGCGCAGCGGTAAGAGTGTCGTACTTTAAAGCGACGGCCGCACCAGAGGTCCCGGGTTCGATCCCCGGGTCGGGACAAAAATATATACCTGAGTTTTTCTGTTCAGAAATTCTCAGGGTAGCCCAGAGTTTGGAAGTTGGCGGTGTTTCTTCCCCGTGCCTCGGAAAAGCACGTAAAGCCGTTGGTCTTGCGCCTCATCTCTCTCCGGTCGTGTCAGATTGCTGTACCATAGGGCTATGAGAGTGAACCTGAGTTTGCGCACACACTTGTGCACTATAATATGTCGCGCGCAGGCGGCTAGTCGTTGTGACTGGGCACTGTAGTCGAAATCGGCTAGGGGGACTATTATTATTATTATTATTAACTTTCGTATTAAGTATACCAAAACCATGGTAAAGATGCTTTAGAATGTTTTTAACACTCGCAGTGTCATATTTTATCTTGATAAAGATGAAATAAGAAACAAGTCCAAGTGGTTCAAGTCCCGACCGTGCGCAAATTTCATCTTTATCGTGGTAAAGATGTTGACTTTTTCATACAAATACAAATAACATAATTAAATGCTATCGTTATTGATGTATGGTTTTGTTGGAGACATTGATGATTTGAGCATTAAAATCGGCCCTGAGGTTATTTTGTACATGAGAATTATATTAAACATCAAATATATTGTATCATATGGGTAGTTAATACGGTGAGGTACAGATTCGCCATATTTGAAGGACAGCTATAATAATGAGTCACGTAATACGCCTCGGGGACTGATGAAATTAATTTCGTCGCTTATTATGACAACGTATCAGCTGGAGTTTTATTAAGAACTAGCGGTCCCCCGCGGAGTCGCCCGCGTAAATTTTGGATTTCCCGTAAAATATTTCAACGCAAAACACATACTTTTTATTGTAAGTAAGAGGCCAGAAAACTTAGCGGTTAGCATAAGCGCGTGTTTTTTGAGCTGCGAGCATTATTTTGGTGCTGAGTTATTATAAAACTGTGATAGCTTCTAAGATATTTATTGAAAACAAATGATGTAAAGTGCATTTTTGTTTATGAAATGTTCGTGATGATGAATATAACATCTATTTTGAAAAGAATAAATACTCGTGTGCATTTAAATACCTTTGAAAATAGTACATTATTTTGTATCAAATTTTTAAACATAAGAAAGATTGTAGTGAGTTAACCATATCAGATAGACATAATATACTGTTATTCATAAAGATGAAATAAGAAACCAAAAATTTGCGCACGGGCGGGACTTGAACCAGCAACCTTTACATAAGAAACCACAAATTTCGCCGGGTCGGACTGATAGCACGGTAGCTCAATTGGTAAGAGAGTTTGGCCCGGTCTGCCAAAAGGTTGCTGGTTCAAGTCCCGCCCGTGCGCAAATTTTTGGTTTCTTATTTCATCTTTATGAATATAAAAATATGACACTGTGAGTGTTAAAAACATTCTAAAGCATAATATACTGTTGTTGACTTAATTGTAGAACTTTTAAAGCGGAACTATCCAGTCATATTTTGATGTATGTTAAACGGTTTACGCTGCGTTCGCAACAGAAGCTCTCAAAGGGAATATTTAAAATAATAAAAAAAAACATAGACAGATTTAATTAGTTTTCGTGTTGCAAAGTTGTCTCCCATGGGCAAAGTTGTCCGGTTTCACGTTACCCTAACCGGCCGCTCTGCCTAGTGTTTCGTCATTTCAGTTTACATTATAACGTAAGTAGTTCAATACAGTACGCACGAAATTGACAGATTCCAATCTAACGCATTTACAACCGTAAAGATGTTATACAATATTACGGTGACATATGTTTACTATCTTTTTCAAAGTATACGAATAGCTTAATTTATAACATTCAATCCATTCTTGTTGGCCACATTTTTATTCCTTAATCCTGAGAATATAAACACCCGTCATGACATTACCTACGGCACGCGGTCACCCGTGAAGATAGCAGCGAGCAAACTCCTGCTAACTTCGTTCGATAATTCATTTTGGCGCGAACCACTCCAGTTTTGCTACTCGTTACGTTGTCTTTTATTTTCAGAATGTAGGTGCTATTTTATGCTGTATTATTCTTCCGAGACCTCCTTAAATCGAAACAGAAACAAGAAGATGAATTAAAGATTATAATGGTCGGAGAGTAGCCAGATTGAAGTGGGAGTGTGCTGGTCATGTTGCGAGAAAGGAAAATTCCTGGTGTAGGGAAGTATTAACATAGAAACCATGCAGATACAAAAGATCAAGGTGGAGACCGCAAATGAGATGTAAGGACGACTTAAAAGAGATAGCGGGCAGTAACTCGATCGTAATTCTTCAAAACAAGGATAAATGGAGGGGGTTGAAGGATGCCTACACCAAACGTTTGGTAGATAGTGGCCGAAGAAAAAGAAATTTGCGCACGGGTGGGACCTGAATTCGCAAACTTTGGCTTATCAGGCCAACGCTATTTTCCATTAAGCTACCGTTCAGTCAGTTTTTTTGGTTTCTTATTTCATCTGATAAAAAATCCAAAATAGCACTGTGAGTGTTAAAAACATTCTATACTATTGAATAGCAAAGCATTATCAATTTCTAAGTTGAATTCATTATGTAAATAATAACTACTTTGCCTGTAGTACTGTTGTAAAACATTTGGGTAGATGGCGCCGATGTTTCGTGTAATGATGTATATGTCGTAGCCAAATCGCTGAATTGATCATTTCATGAAATGGTTGACCATTTCGAGAAGTGTTCACGTTTCATGAATTGACCAACTAATGGTAACCAAATTGTTAAACGATAAACGTTTAGCGAATTGGTCACCCACGTTTGACCATATCGTGAAAATTGGGTAAACATAAAATATTTAATGAAAACTTAGAATAATTTTGTTACGTACTTGTTTATTTTTAGTTGTTTAAATTTACTATGGAATATTAAAATAATTTTAAAATAAGTATAACAAACTTACTTAATCTAAAAAGGCACATGGACGAACGCACTCACACGCACTGAACCACACGTGACATCTTAGGCGCGCACTGGAGTTTTATAGGTATCTCAAATTTTTGGTAGGAATGTTTCTTTACCTGAGTCTTAATCACATACATACTAACTCTTATACTTAACTCTTATATTATTTATAAAAAATATAGGTAACATAACAATATGTTGAACAAAAAAGTAGGTACCTAAGTAAATAGAAATAACGAATTATTCTCGTTTTTGCTGTGAAAAAATACGTCTTCGCTTACAAGGGCCGCCGTCTTGACACATACAAAGCGCTTATGCGCTTTCAGCGCCCCTACCGGTAATCAATGAAACAATTTCGCGATATGATCGATTAGGATTGATTATTTCATGAAATAGCAGTGTGTCCAGCTGACCCTATCGTCAAACAATTTCTTATCATTGATCTGGCCTGGGCACATCATGATATGGCCAACGGACAGTGAAATATTTAATGAAATGCAATCATTTCATTAAATGGCCGATCATTTCATGAATTGGGCAATTCTACGATGCGGCTACGACATATCCATAAGAGACCAGAAATTTCCCTCGGACCAACTGCACGGTAGCTCGATTCGAAAGAGTGTTGGCTCGGTTAGCCAAAGGTTGCGGGTTCGAGTCCCGCCCCGTGCGCAATTTGTGGTTTCTTATTTCATCTTATAAGATTATCAACATGCTATCAAATCAACACAAAATTATGAGCCGACACAACATTACACCCGAGCGGTCGCATGAGACCGCATAACAATAGAATATATATTGTGTCTCGTTCACATACGCTTGATAAAGCTTTTTTTATGACGGTAACTATCAATAAAGCGATCCGTGCATCAAATTATTAGTTCAAGCGACCAGAAACGTAAGTCTACTGTGTGATTTTCCACTATGTCATAATTGTGCATTTTCTTGGAAAAAATACAAAATTATACTCTGTGGGACAATACTAGCGCATGCAGATCGTAATGAGCGACCCCGCCTACGACTCCTCTTTGTTTTTCAAGTTCATTCACGGATGTAATGATGTCTCCGCTTCGCATATCGTCTGCCTCATGGAGATATTTTAATTAAAATATGTATGAAACACCGTTTGTGCTAAGTAATGTGGTTTTTGATGGATATACTGGAACATTGCTACAGGGCGAATAAATTATTTGGACTGTTGAAAATACATTATTTGGTTGGTATACTTAGCAAGATTATTTTTAATGTATGTTAAAACCATAAAATTAATATTCCTATCGGAAGAAATAATAATTTTATGGTTAAAACTAAAATTAATTGTCTCTTTTTGGGGTTTTTAATTTTATAATTTTGATAAAACTGTTAATAAAGACCAAACCTCACAAACTAACACAATATTAGACAACATAATATTAGAGGTATTTTAAATTTTAAAAATATATTTTGTTCTTGATAAGTCAAGCTTCATTTGATACTCATTGGGTTGACCCATAATTGTAACTTTTGAAAACAAATCTTATTGTAGAACTTCTATGTTTGTTTGTTGTTTTAAGCAATTCCAGTGACTGAAAACCATACCGTTAATTTATTTTATTATGCTTTTCCGACTGAGAGAGTAATCACAATTCAGCGGTCGCAAAAACCAAAGTATTGTTTTCACCGTATTCATTTGCAAAGTTAATTGAGGACGATTGTACGTTATACTTGTGACATTACCGATATTGTAATTAAGGCGTAACTTCATTGGGAAATCATCCTTTTAGGGCTGATTTTACCAACAAAAAGATTGCTTTTATTTATTAAAAACGAAATGTGCCGATTGTGCGAGGTAACGAATGACTCAGCCTTATCCGAAGAAATAAGTATAAAACGATCGATTTTAAAATAACATTTGATAAAATGATTGCTGACAAATAGTTTACATTTTCAAATTAGGAATATTGTATTTTTTATGATGAATATTCCTTTTTTGACATTGGAAAAATCAGGCCATATTCTAAATATAATAGTTTGTCTTATCTTAAGAGGTGAGGTTTTTCTTTTATTAACTTTATTATTTCTTTCTCAGATATCTATGAAATAGTAAATGAACAACAAAAATCCGCTTCCTTAGACACGCTTCTTTAAAAGCAGGGGTGGTCAACCCGAAACGGCTGGTTCAACGAATCACTAATGAAACACGTCTTCATTGAAAATAATGAGGTGTCGCCGACCGAATGGGGACAATTTGTCCTGGCCCCGGCTTCTCTCTAATATTAATGGACAAGAGAAGACGGTGAAGCATAATAAAAACCGTGTAAATTACTCCTTTCGGGGTCCAATGATGCTTATGACAAAATAGAAAAAATATGTTTGCTTTTATTTTTTAGAAGTGAAAAGGTGGGCGGCATAGAATGTACAGTCTCGCATACTGATTTTGAAAAGATACCTAACTGAGGAAATTCGCTTACTTCTAAGTAAATTAACTGCAAATTCCAAAATTTCCACAGTATTCAATTGAAAAGAAGTTCTTTAGTTACATTTCTATATAATGCTTCTATAAAGGATATTTATTTTGTATTGTCTTATTTTTTGCATTTAATGCAATATTTTCGGAAGAACACTCTTAATAAATTTATTCGGCTGATTTGACAATCGTGGTTTCGTTCAAAACTTAAATACTCGTAGTAAGCATATTTTCAACAAAGAGCTTTATTGTCATCTTAGTCAATATGTCGTTATTTTAGTTTTAAACTCAGTTTGTTTATCAATAAAATTAAAGACTTATGACATATTTTTTGAAAAACGAAACATAATAGAATCCTTCTATTCATTTATCACTGGCCATTTTTTGTGCCATCATTTTACATGACCAGTATTAAAAACAAAATCAATTTGCAAATCGAATGCCTTTCCGTTCCACGAGAAGAAAGATGAGTGATGAATCGCAATTCACGCTTGTCGACCCCTGCTCGACTGATCAACGTTGTTCAATAAGTTCCCTCTTTCACAATCGTTTTCCCGTCTAGGCACAGTTTTGCTGGAATATTCCTTTGATTTATAAGTCTGTCAGAAGACAAGCTGTTATGTAACGTGGGAAAACACAACGAAAGTTAGTTCTTCGTTTCGGTTCTTTGGGGTACCTAGTGGTTTGGGAACTAAATCAGATTCTATTTTGGTAAATAAAAGCTTTTTGGGCACGAAATAAAAAGAAAATGTGCGGGGATATTTTTACTATAATAATAAAAATATATTTACATCGAATACGGATATAGGTTAGTCAACGACAGTGACCGACGAATTGATGGCTGAACTTTAATACCTTTTATTTTATTTTGTAGTTTATAATTTCTATTTTTTAAGTTTTATATATTATTTCATAGATGTATATTTTAGTTTACGGTATGAAGTATGTATAATATTTCAATTGATTACGTTGACTGGACTTGATCATCTTATATATAAAATTCTCGTGTCACAATGTTCGATCCCGTACTGCTCCGAAACGGCTTGACCGATTCTCATGAAATTTTGTAAGCATATTGAGTAGGTCTGAGAATCGGCCAAAATCTATTTTTCATATCCCTTAGTGATAAGGGTTGTCCTCTCTTAACATTTTTCTTTAATTACGTGGCTGGGCGGGACGAGGCCGTGCAAGACGAGGTTCGGGGCGAAGCAAAGTTCGCTGGGTCCGCTAGTTATCTATAAAAAACTATCTAGCGGTCTAAGTTACCACCGTTGACGTTTCGTAATACACACTTTGTTATGGAATTGTGCACGGTGCACTGGATGCATTCAGCGTTTAGGTCCATACAAAATTGACCAGATGGAGCTACGTTTTATTAACCGGACCGCATCCAGTGTGTCAAAGGCTTTTATATTTGAAGAGCTAAGTACTGCAGTTAAGTTTTAGGTAGGTACTTTTTTACGTTTTTTTTATTAACAAATACTATAGATATACGGTTCATCTATTTGATATAGCAAAACTTTTTTCCAGAGCGTGGCTCTGACCTAACCATCACTAATGAACAGCGGAGGGCAGTTCTCATTGTGGACGGCCTATTTCACTGACGCGAGGCCGATATACTAGACGCAACGGTTGGGAAAGAAAAATGTGTGAATTAAGTGCTTTAGCGTCCCTTCGATAAATGGAGAGAGATTAAACGCAGTATTTTGATCTAACTAAAATGTAACATTTACTTTGACCTTTACTTTGCCCTATGCTCTATTTTAAGGGTTCCGTAGCCGAATGGCAAAAACGGAACCCTTATAGTTTCGTCAAGTCTGGCTGTCTGTCCGTCCGTCAGTATGTCACAGCCACTTTATTCTGTAAGTATAATTACACTGTTGAAATTTGGAAGCAAGATGTGAACAGTTAACCACTTTACGATCCTTATACAAAAAATAAAACATGATGATATTTAAGAGAGGCTCCCATACATGAAATTAAAACTTTTTTTTGTCAAATCTATGCATGTGGGGTGAGTCTATGAATAGGTCTGTCAAAATGACATAGAGTTCTCTAAAACCATTTCCTTTTAGAGTGTAACGTTTGATAGATAGACGCTTTCAAAGTGGTAAAATCCCCCCCCCCCCCCCCCCTCCTCTATCTTCTAAACTAAGCGACTGTAAATTTTGAATCAAAAAAAGTAGACTTTATGAAATACTTTCAACGAAAATTGTTTTGGACGGAATCAAACTAGTAGTTTTTGAGATATAACACATTTTCAACAACCGCAAACATAACTTGTTCTTCATATCAAACACTATGAAAAACAAAGTTATGTTTGCTGTCAACAAAATATTGTGATATTTTGACTTAGTGTAAGTTAGTGCATCCCTAATTCATTAAAGTTGGCACGGAACCCTCAGTGGGCGAGTCCGACTCGCTTTTAGCCGGTTTTTAATTAATATTGTGTTCAATTTTATCCAATCAGTTTACAACGTCTACTTATACCATCAAGTTTACCTATAAAATATCAACTCTAAAGCTTAAGTTTTTGGGTCGTGTGTGCCAGAAATTTTCGTTCGAAATCGGTAAGGCAGCAGAGACCTTGGCCGTTCATAGTTTACTATACATGTAAAGATATAAGAACTATACGCCTGTAAAGCAAAAGCTACTTATTATTATATCTTGCCAAGAAAATTCTGGGTCCTAATGAAATAACTCAATTTTCACCAGAGCTCATTATTTCACCTCATTGTGGGTGAAGCACCACCAAGGTCGCTTAATTAGGTCAACGTAGCGGAGTCTGTCTGTAAAGTATGATGATAAATATACTCTACAGACTATATAATTATTCTATATAATATAATTTTATTTTATTTTATTTTGTAATTGACATATTTTTTAGTATGTTTTTGATTATACTAATTTAAATTTAATTGCAATTTACTATAATTATTTTCTAAATTTAAATTATTTTATGTTTTGATACTAATTGATTATTTTATACTTTATGGACATTGTCTGAAATAAATGTATTTTATTTTATTTTTTTATTTTAAATATACCCTAATTAAAGAATAGCATTATTTTTTGATTTTACCCGACTATGGTAAAGCTAAAAGGAAGGGTCATGTAAATATATGTGGGTATTTATGGGAGATCCACATGTGGCTAAACTTAGCCGATTATCGATAACGAAGTATTATTTATTTATTTAAAAACACTTCATGCCCAAAAAAGGTACATATGGCGAACTTAATGCTAAAAGCGTTTTCTACCAGTCAACCATAGGTCTATACAGTACGTTTTTTACTCAGGGAAAACAATTACAAAAACAAATAGAGTTTTTACATAATAATATATTGAACAGGCGTCTTTTGGGCGAACTCCTTCTATTTTACTCGTACTTGGCTTAGTCAGGAGTCAAGAAAAAAC
The DNA here is from genome assembly GCA_963924145.1 of Pyrausta purpuralis. Classification (NCBI taxonomy): domain Eukaryota; kingdom Metazoa; phylum Arthropoda; class Insecta; order Lepidoptera; family Crambidae; genus Pyrausta; species Pyrausta purpuralis. Next base: position 24,231,328 of record OZ001646.1, read on the forward strand.
CGATAGTAACTAAAATAAAATAAAATAGGTGATTTAACAATAAAAATGTAAACATCAGCATAAAGTGAGTATTGAACAAGTAAAACCTTACAAGTGCGAGTCGGACTCGTGCACGAAGGGTTCCGTACCTACTATGGATGTAAGCACTTTTATAACCACAAAAATTACAAGTAAAACGTGATAAAAAATTTCTTATAATAAGGATTCGATTCCGGAATTATCAATCACTCACGTCAAGATGGCGGGTGCTATTCATAGATTTAAGTCTGGTTTCGAATGAAATACATTTGTAATCCCCTTAGGGGGGTATCTAATTTTCACTTGTTTTCGTTGATTTTATTTATTCCTTTTTGGAACGAAAATCACACGCCATAACCAAGCGAGTGATTTAAAAAAAAGAACTCCTGAACGTGCCAGTTAGTCACTGGGACATCTGTGCAGTCTTCTTTGTTTTTCGTTTCACAACAGCAATACGAGTGCTTTGAGAGATTGGTGCCTGAATCTGGTTGCGTCTGAAAAAAAAAGAGTTGGGTCAATAATGCAATGATCTTTGTAGCTTTTGGCCAAAATATACGCTATTATTAATAACGATTATTATTTCTTATTTTTTGTTTAGTTTTAGTTATGATAAGAGTTAATGTAAATTGAGGTTGTCTTTTATTTGTAACATGAAAGAAAAAACCTCACCTTCGAAGCCAAAACAATTGGGCGTGTTGTATGGGGCATGTAATATTTATACCTATATAATAAATATTTTACACGTGTTTTGTTGACTCGTGTGAAAATAATATAAATATCTTGCTTTAATATTTATAATATTGTTACAGGTAAGATCCAATGTTCATCGTCCCGCTAACAACACAACTTTGGTAATCTTCGGAGTTTGAAAAACGCCGAGTACTTATGAGTTAGATGTTCTTCGTTTAAAATAAGTCTTTATTAAAAATAAGTTAGTGACAGAATTTTTAACAAAATTAACAAATTCCGTCGGACAAAAGAAACCCGATCTAACTGAAACGCGGCAGCGGCAACTTGACACAATTAGACACAAAGCCACCACGATTAGGTTAATGTTAACCAATTACCGGATCTGCGGCGACACCCGTCCGGTGAGCCGGATGTCACCTCTTAATTGTACCGGTTAGGGTCACACAGTATCAGGAAGTTGGTTATTGAATAAAATGAAACGTTTTAAATCTACATCAATTTCTTATTGTATAAAATTCGCCATCTTAAGTTGGCTGGCTGGCTGATGTTTTATAGGTTATTGAAATCATGTGTACTAGTATGCTGTTGACATCTTCAAGAAAAAAACGATAGGCTGTGACATGATGATACTTCGCCAGCCGCTAGCTTAACCTAGTTCTACATAAAATCATCGTTCTTTCTCAGTCAGTTCATATGAAATTTAGAAAGAAACATCATGATTAGATAATTGTTAACTTAGTTAATCCTGACTTCCGCAAGTGGCCTTATAACCAGGTTAATTTGCAGCTGAATATATAGCTATCAAGAAAACAAAACGATCACGAATTTTATTTTTAATGGTTGAAGCACATCTACCCACCCGTAACATGAACAGCACCAACCTTATGCGTCAGCGCCTCATCTAACATTGGGTTTGCTACAATAATAGTTCTTCTTATGAATGACAGGTCTTTTGACAGGGTGATCTTTTATCACGCCCTAAAAGCGTTAAATTGCATGCGCCACTGATCGAGCATGGATCCCGAATTGATTTCGATCCGAGGTAGTGACGCTACGAAGTTTGATACAAAGAAGAGTTTCACACAAATAATAATGAAGGCCTCCAAGTTTTTGTTGTAGATCTAAGATCCAAATAGGCATATAAATTTTATTTATTTATTTTATTAAAAAACAATAACTACCTCTCATGCCGATATGCTACAACATGCTCCGTCCCAGTCTGACTAAATAGTCAGGATGGTAGTTGCTAAAAAATATTGATTTGAAAATCTGTTTAGAAGGATTTATTCTTAGCTGACTCATTAGAAAGCTTTTAAAATTATGTAACATAGTAATAACATACAAAACAATTTATTATGTATAAGCTTAATTAAAACATATGTGACGTAAATAAATTACCCTTTAAAACACTTTATTATTAGCCTAAATGTTATTGTCTGCGGTACAAAATAGAAATTGGTCTCGTTATAACCACAACAAGACAGTTATTTCTTACTTTGTATCCCTATTTTTGTCTTTCGTGGATATTCAATGACGTAGTCGTGTCACACGCACGTTGAATATCAGCCCTAAATAAATTCTGATTAGGGTAACGCGGTGTGACGCCTGTGACGCCTGTGACGCCTGTGACAGCCCTAATGCTTCACGCCACTTTGTGTCAATGATACTGATTCTATTACCAAAAAAATATCTTACTTTTTTGTAAATAAAGTTTAGGACCTTTATACAATGCTACTTTTTAAAGAAACACAATTCAGATAACAGCGCAACGCAAATCCCCTACACACGTTACTACAGATATAGCCATCCACGAAGTGCCACTCATTTTTAACCGACTTCAAAAAAGGAGGAGGTTATCAATTCGACTGTATGTTTTTTTTTTGTATGTTTGTTACCTCATATCTCAGTCGTTTGTCGACCAAATCGAAATTTTTTTTCGCCTACTTTTAGAGGGTGTACCTTCTAGTTGGTCCCATTTTTTCCATATTCGGATCTGATGATGGGATCTTGGTGTAATCGAGGGAAACCCTCAAATTTTAAAGGCACGTATAGTATTTCTTTACTAGAATCTTAATATTAACGTGTTGTTACGTCTGATAGTCAACATCTTGTGGGGCTGAGCTGATGGTGGAACTTTTTAACGCTTAAGAGTTCAGTAATTATAATGACGGAACTTATGATAGGTAATTTGTAGCTTCTTAAAAAATAGAATCATTAGGTGCACCTCCCCCCCCAGTAATGTAATTACTAAAAAAAAGAAAAATAAATAAACTTTAAAAAAGTAAAAACCGACTTCAAAACCAAAATGCACTAAAAGGTCCAACTTTGAGAAAGAGGTCAATCGACGAATCCAACTCGGCTGGGCAACGTTTAGGAAATTGCGCAAGAGCGTCTTCTCGTCTCAATTACCTCAGTGTATGAAGACGAAAGTCTTCAACCAGTGTGTGTTACCAGTGATGACATACGGATCCGAAACGTGGTCTCTAACTATGGGCCTCATAAATAAGTTCAAAACTACACAACGAGCGATGGAGCGGGCTATGCTCGGTGTTTCTCTACGAGATCGAATCAGAAACGAGGAGATACGTAGAAGAACCAAGGTAACGGACATAGCCTTGAGAATCAGTAAGCTCAAGTGGCAATGGGCAGGGCACATAGCGCGAAGAACTGATGGCCGTTGGGGCAGGAAAGTTCTAGATTGGAGACCCTTCGACCAAAGACGCAGCGTAGGACGTCCTCCAACAAGATGGACAGACGACCTTAAAAAGATCGCAGGATCAAACTGGATGCAGACCGCTAGTGATCGGTGAAGAATCTGTGGAAAGCCGTGGGGGAGGCCTATGTTCAGCAGTGGACGTCCTTTGGCTGATAATGATGATGATAATGACTAAAAAGTCTTAAATAAACTCTTCACCATTGAAAGGAAAGGAATCCGTTTTAGGCAAACAATAAGAAATTTTTTGCCTAAAACGGATTCCTTTCCTTTCAATGGTGAAGAGTTTATTTAAGACTTTTAAGTGCATTTTGGTTTTGAAGTCGGTTTTTACTTTTTTTTAAGTTTATTTTATTAATTGAGCATTGCGTGGGGTGTGGCGTGTCTGGCAAATATTAAAACAGTAAATAATAAATAAATTGTCTTAATTATAACCTCTATCAAATATGGATTAAGCTTGCACACATGTTATTATAAACTATTAAGGTGCGCTTACACGAGGCCAATAATTGCTCGGCGACACGAATAGACCGATCTGGAGCAATTAGTGGAGCAATATGGAGCAAAATAAATAAATTGCGGCAATTATTTCGGCGACATTGCTTCTAATTGCTCCAGATATTTTATATCGCTCAATGTCGCAGATATGAATTGACGAATATCCAATGGGCTTGGAAATTCTAGGCAATTTTTGTATGCAACTCGTTCGCACTTGTATGTTTTACGGCTTGCCGTCTTGCTTCCGCGCGGGGAGCGAGAGGTCGGGTGGAAGTAGGATAGCGCGCGGCAAGGCGTCATCAGGTAGTCGCCTCTGTTTGTTGTTAAATGTGACTGTATTTTAAATGAAAATTGCGCCATTTTTGCCAAAAACGATCGGACCCAGATACGCCTATTCCTTTTTTTTATTTTTTGTTTTTGATGAATAATAAAAAAAGCGCTACAAGCCGCCGCAGCAAAAACAATGTCGTCCATAGCGAGCGAATACTGAAATGCTCGTGTAGGACAGTATTGCCTTGATGAAGTTGCGCCACTGAAATGCTCGTGTAGGACAGAATTGCCTAGTTGATGAAGTTGCGCCATAGCGCTCAATATTGTATTGCGCAGTATTGATGCTTGTTGCCGTTGCCGTAACTTGCTTGATGTAGTCATGGCGTCATAGTTGACGAGTATTGACTAGAATTTAGCAATTTTAGTTGCCCGTGTAAGCGCACCTTTAGGACGGATGGTGGCGTACCCCGTTTTCTTTTTAGCTGTGCAAATTACTTTAATTTATAATTGTAACAAAATTACAGCAGAAAAAGAGCCGATTCATCGAAGGTTTTATAGTTAAATTTAATATTTATATGAAAATGTTTTTTCTTAATTTACAATTGTAAATCGGCCTATAATTAGGTTAAAACTTATTTAATTTTGTTGTTATTAAATACTATTAATATATTTCTATTACAATACGAAATTGTATTACTGCTTAAATGTTGAAGCAAATCTACACACTTGACACGGGATCAGCACCAACTAGGCGTCAATCATAAGCACGTTACGTAAAGGGTACGGGGGCACGTACAGTAACGCCTCGAATGGGATCGGCACCGGACAGCGAACGCCATGTCTCGGATCGTGTTTGCTACAACTTATGACAGTTCTTCTTTTAAATGACAGCCCGTTTGACAGGGTGGACAGATAGTCGTCAAGCAGCGGGCGGGGCGCTGTAAGCGCGTTACAACGCATGCGCCGCTGGTCGAGAGTGGGTCTCGAGTTGGTCCCGATCCGAGGTGGTGACGTTACGAAGTTGATAGATGTGCGTTAAAGTATGGAATTTCATACAAAGAATACTAAAAGCCTCGAGTTTATACGGTGCTGTCACCGTGACGGGTTAATTAGTGGGCTTCGACCTTAAAGTCGCAATAGCATTAAAAATCCCAACAAGGAAGTTTAATTGAAGTCTTGTTACAAACAATATGATACTCTTTTTAACCGACTTCAAAAAAGGAGGAGGTTATCAATTCGACTGTATGTTTTTTTTTTTTTTGTATGTTTGTTACCTCATATCTCAGTCGTTTGTCGACCGATTCGACAAATTTTTTCACCTGCTTAGAGGGTGTACCTTCTAGTTAGTCCCATTTTTTCCATTTGGGGATCTGATGATGGGATCTTGGTGTAATCGAGGGAAACCCTCAAATTTTAAAGGCACGTATAGTGTTTCTTTACTAGAATCTTAATTTTGACGTGTTGTTACGTCTGATAGTCAACATCTTGTGGGGCTGAGCTGATGGTGGAACTCCTTAACTCTTAGGAGTTCAGTAATTATAATGACAGAACATATGATAGGTAGTTTGTAGCTTCTTAAAGAACAGAGTCATAAGGTGCAACTTCCCCCCCCCCCCCCCTCTTTTGTAAACTCTAAAAATGGAGACATAAAATTAACTTTAAAAAAGTAAAAACCGACTTCAAAACCAAAATGCACTAAAAAGTCTTAAATAAACTCCTCACCATTGAAAGGAAAGGAATCCGTTTTAGGCAAACAATTTCTTTTTGGAGTCGGTGCCATCACTTTGACCATCAAGCATCAACTATCACAGCACCGACTCCAAAAAGAAATTGTTTGCCTAAAACGGATTCCTTTCCTTTCAATGGTGAGGAGTTTATTTAAGGTTTTTACTTTTTCAAAGTTAATTATATTTTCATATTCATAACATAATACTCAACTTCTTTTCTCGCTGTTCCATCACGATTCAATACCCGGAATTTTATAAAGATTTACTTAGGACCGATCACAAGAACCCATTACCTACCCTACCGGCAGCACCTGCCAAATGACGTATGAGCTATCGTCCCTTCATTTTGACCGTAACGACCTGTCTCTATCATGACCTTTATGGGATCCTTAATCAAAACTCCTTTGAAAAACTGTGTCCCTATTTCCCAAAGTATGCGATAAAAATAAACAGGAGCGTACACCTAATATATTTTTCTGCTCAATGTGTTTCGGGTGTAGTGGCCCTAGGGTTATGCAAAGTTTATGATCTTGGAGTGGGTCCAGCAGTCCTGCGGTGCCTTTGAACAAGTACCTCCTTCGTAACTCTGCTGGCAGGCATGCCAAGTGCATCTGATTAAGATGTTACTCTTACTTTTTATTGCGCTATAGAAGTTTTGATTTTCTTTCTCAGATATTTGATTAGATAGACCAGAATGACAGCATCAATCGAAACTTAGTAGGTAGGTGTATCCCGTAAACTGCTTTACGATGCCTATACAAAAAATAAAAAAGACGTTTGACGTCATTATTTTTTATTTGTATGGGCATACATGGAACCAAAAAAAATATTTATGCTCCACCTATTCATGTGGCTCTATGGATAAGTTTCTTAAAATGACATCGAGGTTCCTTATTCCATTTTTCTGAAAGTCTAACATTTGGGAGATAGATCCTTCAACGTGGTAAAAAGAAAGAACTCTCTAAGGACCCTCTAACTTTTGGACGAAGCGAGTAATAAATTAAAAATAAAAGAAACGATATTGTGCTTTACAAATTCTTTTAACGAAAATTGGTTTGAACAAGATCAAACTAGTAGTTTTGGAGGTAAAGCACATTTTCAACAACCGCAAATATAAGATAGTCTGTTATAAAAATACTATTAGTTATTTTTGCTGTCAGCAAAATATTCTGTCACGGAACTCTCAGTGTTTTTAAAGTAACGTTTTTTATTTATTTTAACCCTCAGTGTGCGACTAGGTTTGTGTTACTGTGTTATGTGATTTTACTTATTTGATTACATGTATAACGTTGAATATAGGTATAAACGAAAAAATACATAAATAAAATTTTCTAATGAGCAAAAAAATTAAGACGTCTTATTAGCCATAGCAATATTTTTTGTATGACTTTAAAATATTTTGATTACTACTTTTATAATTACATAATTGAAAATTATGATGGTATTTGTGGGGAATATTATTGTAAACGGGTTTTATTTTAAATAATAAATATATATCCTTTGGACATTCCCACACATCGCCATCTAGTCCCAAAGTAAGCTACTCAAAGCTTGTGTTATGGGTGCCAGACGACGGATATAATACTTAAATACTTTTTGTATGTATTTTGGTAATAACCCCGTTATATTTTATGTTCATAAACTTCTGCACCACACAAATTCTAACTTTATATACAGTCATTAAAAACAACATGTGAAATAAAATAAAATTTATCGATTATATAGGAACAACTTTTTTTTTAAATTACGAATAAGTGGCATTCCACCAATTGTCATTTCTTTTATGTAACGAAACAAACACCTTTTGCAATAATCATAAGCTCGGAGATTTAAAAGTTTCGCTGGGATTACGTATTATTCATTAATTAAGTTCTAAATGGTTTTTAATATAACATAGTAATTGATAATCACTGCTGAATTGCAAGGCTAGCGGTCATATTTATAATCGCGTTCAGATTTGTCATAATGTCTGAATGTAATTTATGATTATTATAACCTAGAAGGTAAACCCTTCTTATGGAATATAACTTTGATACTGTACTTTATACTACTCATACTTGTTCAGTGGCTATAGGTATTATTATATAATATTTAAGTTATAATCTGCTCTCATTTTAACAAACCTAAGCTTTTTAAAAACGAATTTCATAACACGTTACGAAACGTTTCCAAAAGCTATAATTTCGATGTAAAGCATCTCCTTAAGCTGCAATTGTACTATTATATTTTGATAAACCCCGAGGAAATTACTGACAATTCTATTATAAGCAAAGCTTAAATTTAATTCTCCAAGTTGACAAAAAGTCATTTGTGACCAAATCCAAATTTCGTAGTTAAGCTCAAATTACTCTATTATAGTTAAAACTATGAACTGTTAAGTAAACCTTTCAGAGCTTTCATCAAGCAAATAGATCATTCAAAAGTTACGTGACTATTACTTTGAAGTAATTCTACGTCGATTAATTGAATTTGATAAATTAGACGCAAATAATCTAGAACTTATCTGCACCAACGGACCTCAGTTCTTCGCGCTATGTGCCCTGCCCACTGCCAATTGAGCTAACTGATTCGTAGGAATATGTCTGTTATGTATGTATTGGAGACCCTTTGACCAAAAGCGCAGCGAGAGACGTCCACCAACAAGATGGACGGATGACCTTGTAAAGATCGCAGGATCAAACTGGATGCTACTCACAATCGGTCGCTTTGGAAGTGGCTTATGTTCAGCAGTGGACGTCCTTTGGCTGATAATGATGGACGCAAATAATGTTGCGATCTTCTACAGTGGCTATAGTAGTTAGGTAATCTGTTGATGCTTTTGCTTATATAAATTTCTAAATAAAATTAACAACTGCGTTGATTGTCGAGTTTGACAAGATTAAATAGCGGACCTACCTATTTCACGAATGCATAATCATTTCCTAAACTTCATCTGGCAAAAATAAAACTATCAATAAGCGTTCTAAGAGAGGGCGGGTGTTGCAATCTGAATTTGCCTGAACTAAGACTAAACGCGGTTACAGTTAGTGTGGTTGTGTGCCTGCGCCAGCGTCGCTGAGCAATAATCAATGTAAAGCGTCACGGTGCGGCTGCCGGCCGTACCATGGAAGAGGGGTATATGAGGGGCGCGGGTGAAATCTGTTATTTATCTAGCTTATATAGCCCCCTCAATTAAAACATTTAAATGAACCTAAGCAATGTAATTTTACAATCCCAACTATTAATAATCAAAGTATTTTTAATTTATAATAATAAAAAATACGTAAGTGTTATTTTCTAACCAAAAAATCGTATCATTGATAGTACTTTCTTTCTGAATTTCTAAAGAATCTGAGCTCAGATTCTTTAGAAAGAAATAACGTTTCGTGTATCTTTTATGAACAGTACCATTTGACATGTAGACTGTAAATCAAAAATAAAGAAATAGTACCGAACAAAATTACGCATAACATATTTTAGAAATTCTGCTGCACAGAACATTTCTGCATTGAAATTCACACATTTGTCGGGAGATAGACAGACGGGCCTGCACGCCATCTCAGAAATTTTCGCATACATTGAAAAGATGTTTCTATCTTTAAATCTGACACAATTTTAGACATACTTACTTTTTTAATATCTTAAATGATATTAGTGACGTATGCCACGAGCCTTCCGTGCTTCGGAAGGCACGTTATGCAGTTGGTCCCAGCTAACAACAGAATATTAGAGGTAATGCCTACTCAGAGGCTTTAATGAGCGGCTTGATAATATCAGACGGTAAGGTTGGTCGCTTCCTTGCAAGCTCCCCTCAACTAATCCGCACAGAACCCTTTAACCACCTCATACTAAAACCTTTACACACTGTGACTTTTAGCTTCGATGCAGTCGAGATGCAACATCGATGCAGTTGCAAACTGTCAACCTATACATACTGTGCTACTTGGAAGAAGAAGAAGATGGAAATTAACAAAATATGTACTGTATTTTTGCAACCGCATCGATACTAACGCACGTCAGTCGCGCTTCTGCATAGATGCTAACACGCGACTGCATCGATGCTAAATTCAATCTGCTCATTACGTGAGTCGCAATGCTAAAACGCGTTTTCAAAACGCGCGACTGCATTGATGCTTAAAGTCACAGTGTGTAAGGGGTAAGATAATTACAGACTACTTTTACTCGACTTTCGGCTGTGATTACTAGTGGTAGTATTCAAGAACCTTTTAATAAGATTAGTTCGATAAGGGTGGTAAAAATTGAATGCCCACTTAGTGTCTGGCAGCGGTCTCTGGACACTGGCCAGGACATTTCAAAACCCGCGGATTTTAGTTCTAACAATATCAGTGGAATTGCAATTGCTTGGATTCCTTGAAAAGCAAATACGAGTATTTATGCTGTAGCTTTTTTTAATATTGGACACCAATCACATACGAGTATATTGCTCTGATACCAAAGTAAGTAGCTAATGCTCTTGTGTTTGTCGTGAAGCGACAAATGTGGAGAAGTAGAAGAAGGTAAAAGAAAGAGGTAGAAAAGAGGGAATAGAATTTATATTAAAACAAAAAAAATACAGTACCGAAATATGAAATGAGGTGATGTCTGTATGAATGTAAGTAAAGTGCAGTGGGCGTGAGTAAGTATCTTCAAATCTTCAATAAGTATTGTCCTGGAGGCAGCAAAGGTCGGCGTCGGAGTGCAGGGCCGACACAGCGGAGGTTGCAGCGACGCCGATGTGCAGCGGTGACAGGCGCCGTGAGGGAGTGACTCACAGCAGTAATGAGGGTAACGGGCACTATATAGAAAATGTTATGATCAGTTGGAGTGCCAGAAGTACTTGGTCTCGGATCCTCTTCCGAGAAGGAGACAGGTCCCTCCCCTAGAGCGAGGAGGTGTTACTGCAGTCAATGGGCTTGGATACTCCTCCGGTGTCCGGTCCCTCCCCTAGCGTGAGGAGGTGTTTCAGTAGTCACCGGCGGTTCTTCAAGACTTCTTGAGGGAAGATGTAGAGTGTTTATTTCTTGAAGTATAATAGAACTGTTCGAGCTTAGAACTCGGAATCGAATGAATAGAATGAAAAAAATAAAGGCTTATATAGGGGGCCGGGGCCGTTCAAATTTAGATCGAGGTAGGTTCAAAAATAGAACATGAATACTGGTGGTTTACAGAGGATTAAACCCGAAAAAGTAATAAACTTTGATAGAAGTTGTCAGACTTTGAAAGATATTGTCATAACAACCATGTCAATAAAGATAAAAATACTATCAAAAATCAAGCAAATTACGAAAATACAGGAAAACGAATCATCACCCAATGCAAATTAAAGGAAAATTGCAAACAAAGGTAAAACACAACTATTTTTACAGTATTATGTAAAGAAAAGTAGAATAACAGAGCTTTGAAAGTTTGACATTTTTAGATTCACAATAAATATTGTTCAAAAAGGATTAGAAAACATCAATAATCCAAAAATACAGAGTAATAGTAATAAGAAGAGTAGAAAGGCAGGTAATGCCTATAGTTTAATGTCTACAGTACGACTTTTTAGGGAGAAAATACGAACTGCGTTATGGTAGATAGAATCTATGATTAACTCTTATGTTCGTGCTTACAGCAAACGAACCAGCAATCTTTGGATGGAAAAGGAAATGAAAGCATGAAAAAACAAAGATAATATGATGGGAATGTTAATGTGAGTCCGATGAATACTAAATATATTAAGGTACTCAATTTATTACATATAATACATGTACAACAGTACATTTCCCCCACAACCCCAGAAAAATTTTCGACTTAGAGAAAATTTTTGAAAGAAGACCTAAAGAAAACCTAGGAATCTATTTCGCCTAATATACTACCTTACATAAAAATATTTATTCTTCTTCTAGCATTCTATCATCTTCATACCGTAAGGGTGGAGTTCACATTCAATGACTGCCACTCTAGAAAAGAATTCCTCAATAACGACAGGCTTATTTAAGGAGTTGTCAACCGCTCCATAGATGGAAAAAAAAAAGTTTGATCTAGGCCTACTTAAGGAGTAATCAACCGCTCCAATCTAAGGCTTATTTAACGAGTAATCAACCGCTCGGACCTAAGGCTTATTTAACGAGTAATCAACCGCTCAAAAGAACTTACTAGTTAGTACTAAGGGGTTTAGAGTCCCTTAAGTAAAGAGAAGAGGTTTAGAGCCTCCCGAGTTAACGTAAGGGATTTAGAGTCCCTTAAGTAAAGAGAAGAGGTTTAGAGCCTCCCGAGTTAACGTAAGGGATTTAGAGTCCCTTAAGTTAAAAAGTTAAAATAAAATTGAGTACCTTGATTCCTCTTCAAATAGTGATTAAAGTGAATTAGTGAAGATATAGGTTGAGAAAGAAAATCGGAGAGTAAAAATGAATAGGTAGAGAGTTTAAGAAAAATAAGAGTTCTCGGTTAATTAAGTTAATTAGAGAACAGTTATTTAAATCAAAGTTAAGTTAAAAGAACAAAGTTAACTTAAGATCAATTAAGGTAGATTTAGTTAAGTTAATAATTCTCAAGTTAAGTTAATTAGAGAACAGTTATTTAAATCAAAGTTAAGTTAAAAGAACAAAGTTAACTTAAGACCAATTAAGGTAGATTTAGTTAAGTTAATAATTCTCATGTTAAGTTAACTAAAACAAAATTTTACTATCTCCGAGTTTCAAGGGGTTAAGTTCTGAGATGATAGTTAAGGTGTTAAGATTTAGGATGATATGAGATGGTAGTGAAGGGGTTAAGATATGAAGATAGTGAAGGAGTTAATAATATGTTATCCAAAAGAGATAGCCAAAGAGGGTGATAAGGTAAAGAGGGTGAAAAGGTAAAGAGGGTGAAAAGGTAAAGAGGGTGAAAAGGTAAAGAGGGTGAAAAGGTAAAGAGGGTGAAAAGGTAAAGAACACTAGATAAAGTGTTATTTTTGAATTTAGAAAAAGATAGAAGATGAAAAGAATGAGATGTAAGAAAAGAAAGAAAGAGGGAAGACTGAAGACTAAAGTTGGGCGCCAATTTGTCGTGAAGCGACAAATGTGGAGAAGTAGAAGAAGGTAAAAGAAAGAGGTAGAAAAGAGGGAATAGAATTTATATTAAAACAAAAAAAAATACAGTACCGAAATATGAAATGAGGTGATGTCTGTATGAATGTAAGTAAAGTGCAGTGGGCGTGAGTAAGTATCTTCAAATCTTCAATAAGTATTGTCCTGGAGGCAGCAAAGGGCGGCGTCGGAGTGCAGGGCCGACACAGCGGAGGTAGCAGCGACGCCGATGTGCAGCGGTGACAGGCGCCGTGAAGAGCAGTGACGCCGATGTGCAGCGGTGACAGGCGCCGTGAGGGAGTGACTCACAGCAGTAATGAGGGTAACGGGCACTATATAGAAAATGTTATGATCAGTTGGAGTGCCAGAAGTACTTGGTCTCGGATCCTCTTCCGAGAAGGAGACAGGTCCCTCCCCTAGAGCGAGGAGGTGTTACTGCAGTCAATGGGCTTGGATACTCCTCCGGTGTCCGGTCCCTCCCCTAGCGTGAGGAGGTGTTTCAGTAGTCACCGGCGGTTCTTCAAGACTTCTTGAGGGAAGATGTAGAGTGTTTATTTCTTGAAGTATAATAGAACTGTTCGAGCTTAGAACTCGGAATCGAATGAATAGAATGAAAAAAATAAAGGCTTATATAGGGGGCCGGGGCCGTTCAAATTTAGATCGAGGTAGGTTCAAAAATAGAACATGAATACTGGTGGTTTACAGAGGATTAAACCCGAAAAAGTAATAAACTTTGATAGAAGTTGTCAGACTTTGAAAGATATTGTCATAACAACCATGTCAATAAAGATAAAAATACTATCAAAAATCAAGCAAATTACGAAAATACAGGAAAACGAATCATCACCCAATGCAAATTAAAGGAAAATTGCAAACAAAGGTAAAACACAACTATTTTTACAGTATTATGTAAAGAAAAGTAGAATAACAGAGCTTTGAAAGTTTGACATTTTTAGATTCACAATAAATATTGTTCAAAAAGGATTAGAAAACATCAATAATCCAAAAATACAGAGTAATAGTAATAAGAAGAGTAGAAAGGCAGGTAATGCCTATAGTTTAATGTCTACAGTACGACTTTTTAGGGAGAAAATACGAACTGCGTTATGGTAGATAGAATCTATAATTAACTCTTATGTTCGTGCTTACAGCAAACGAACCAGCAATCTTTGGATGGAAAAGGAAATGAAAGCATGGAAAAACAAAGATAATATGATGAGAATGTTAATGTGAGTCCGATGAATACTAAATATATTAAGGTACTAAATTTATTACATATAATACATGTACAACAGTACATGTTATGAAAAATAGAAACCACTGTGGTACCACAACACCCAGACCCCAGACAATGTACAAAGTTCTAATTTCTACATTGACCGACCTGGAGTCGAACCCGAGATCTCGGAGCCAACAACGCCTTGAAACCCAGCGTGCAAAGCTACTATAGTCTGTTTTTCTTTGCTACTCGAATATTGTAAGATCTACGTATTACTTATGTATGTTGTAAAATACGTGATCATCTTATTTCAATTTGAATAATTTCGTTATATGAACAGAGGAATGTTAAGATTGTTTATAATATAAGACTTGCAAAGAAAAACTGACTTTTCACCACGGATGTCGTCAACAAGTCGCTTTTCAAGGCGACTCATGTCTTGTGGACTCTAGATTATTTACTAATGCACGGTCGCGGTTAGGAGCCTAACCACAAAAATCGTTTTCACCTCGAGTTGTCTTTCGTTTGAAGTGACACCCGTTTCTGTGTCGTGTGTGCAAGCAATTTTGCTTTGAAAACGGTAACGCGACATAGACCTCGACGTTGAACACAATCTTGAAAATAATGTTTAAGCATGGTGAGTTAACAAAAAAAGATTTTTTGCCTAAAATAGTTTCCTTTCCTTTTAATAGTCTAGAGTTTATTTAAGACTTTTTCGTGCATTTTGGTTTAAAAGTCGGTTTTTACTTTTTTTAAAGTTAATTTTATTTTCTCATTTTTAGAGATTACAGGAGAGGGGAGGGGGGGGGGAGTTGCACCTTATGACTCTGTTTTTTAAGAAGCTACAAACTACCTTTTTAAAGTTCTTTCATTATAATTACTGAACGGCTAAGCGTTAAGGAGTTCCACCATCAGCTCAGCCCCACAAGATATTGACTATCAGACGTAACAACATGTCAACATTAAGATTATAGAATAAAATAGAATAGAATTTATTATTTGCGTTTAAATGGGGTACACAGAAGTTTTGCTTTAAATTTATGTTCGGCCCATTTAGCCATTAACAAATAGCATGCAAATTTAAAGTTTACAATAATTAGCTGTTTCTATTACTAAGAAAAGGTATTATTATTTTACTGCAATCATCATGTTAGATCCTACATATAATTATATTAGTAACATTCTTTTTATTTTAATGTCAATTTCATTACGTCTTACAAGTCTTAAATACATACAGCTAATAAATTATAATATAAAATGTCAAGCAAATTATTGATAATCGTGAGAAAAATATATTTAGAATCTTAAAATTATGTCATACTATTCATAGGAACAGCACAAATATTCTTTCACTGTGTAAAACATTCTTTCATAGGAAAGAAACACTATACGTGCCTTTATAATTTGAGGGTATCCCTCGATAACACCAAGATCCCATCATCAGATGCCAAATTGGAAAAAATACAACCAACTAGAAGGTATATCCTTTAAGTATACGAAAAAAAAATTCAAATCGGTCGACAAACGACTGAGATATGAGGTAACATAGATACAAAAAAAATACAGTCGAATTGATAACCTCCTCCTTTTTTGTAGTCGGTTAAAAACATACAGTCGAATTGATAACCTCCTCCTTTTTTGAAGTCAGTTAAAAACAGTAGCAATCACAACAATTGAAAACTTAAGTCATAATTATAAGCAAACAACACAACCTATTAGATAGAGGTTGTGTTCTTCAGACACAATACAACACAACCCACAATAAACAAGGGAAAGTTAAGGCCGTTCGGAGATTAATCAGCCGTCAGCATTCTGCGTAAGCGTAGGGTTGTCAATTAGAGTCTTTTACAATGTCCAAGTAAGCATTACTCAACTAATTGTTCAAATATAGAACGTCATTTTGTAAGAAGTATCTGGTAGATAGCTAACTGGTACTACCTTGAACATTGTTAACATGCCCTCATTGTAGTGACATTCCAATGACTTGTGCTATTGTCATGTCGAAGACTGAACTGATTTTGATAGCGTGGTAGATAGGATTTAGGACAAGGATATAGACTATGTATATGACTTTAAATCACTATTGCAAAATTCCTTCAGTGCTGATATGCTATTGTTAAAAGGCAACTTTTCTTTGCGAAAGTTTAAGGATTTCAATCCTCCTAAACAATGCAATAAGACTTTTAAAGTGAATTTTCCTACAAACGTAAAATATCTTTGAATTAAAACGCTTCCATTTAGCAAATACGCCACCTGTCGACCTTCACCATTCCGTTCCATGCAAAAACCATCGTTTAGGTAATTAATTATACTCAGGCTTCGTCCTCGGGATTAGCAAATAACACTTGTAGTACCGCCTATTAGGTCGCCATTCACGCACTGTATTTGAGGGAGCATTCAAAAAAGAAATCATTCATTCATACACTCATATCGGTTCGCGTCCCGCTCGTTCGTGTCAGTCGTCGTTAGTGCTCGCCACGAACGCACATCTCGCCTCGCTAACGTTCGCTCCACTAAAACTTTTACTTTGTTATTATGCCTAAACGTAAAAGTGATGATTGTTACGAAAAGTTATGGAAAAAATTCAAAAAAATTGGAAAAGAAGCTGCTAAGTCGACGTCGCAGTAGTAGTGTTTCCTCGAATCGGTCCACGGATAGCCGTTATCAACAACGAGATCTGGATATAGAAGGTTAGTAAACAAGTGTAACTAGGTACTTACGACCTGTAGTAGAATACCCTCATGGAAGAATGCATTTATTTATTTTTTGAGTGTTAATTTTCGAATAATATATTATCAATTTTGCACAACACATGTCTGAAGGGTTTGCGTGCTTCTCTTTGGAGATGATACTACCCACTCCTTATGCCTAATAAACTATGTTTTACGCATGTTTTGGCATATATTTCAGACATACAACCTGTTTATGGATATTATACAAATGGTAAAACTTACCTATCTGGGTTTGCGTACTTCTCTTTGGAGACGTACTGCCCGTAATTTGATTTTGAATTCGATTTATTTTACATCTATTGTCATAAATGTGGTTGATGGTCAGTCATGATGGTCACATACATACCTACGGGGTTTGCGTACTTCTCTGTGGAGCTGTACTTCCCAATAAGTTAGTTTTGCGAACAGTACTTTGGTCTGTTTCTTAACTAATATCTCGAAATCTGTTGATTTCAGAATATGACTATGCAATAAATGACAGAACTCAAGGTGCAAGTGAATGTAACGTAGAAGTTCATGACGGCTGCGATAACTTTCAGCCAGATGCGTGCGGCGATGCAAGCAAGGAACACCATGGCCTACAGCGCGCCCCCGAGCATAACGCTGAGCCCACGCCGGTGTACTCGGAGGCCACTGCAGTCCCCGCCACGAGACCGGCCTCGGTCGTCATTGCTATCCCAGCGGTTCCGTCTACTAGTGCACTGTGTCCGGACGCTACAGCTAATTCCGAAGACCCTGAGACCGTTGATATCGCACTAGATGGGTCAATTCTTGAAATATTAGGCGAAGATCCTACAATTTCTAATATGTATGGACCTGAAATCCATAAGGACTTGGCACTAAGGCTCGAACACTTAGCGCGAAATGGATTGCGTAAGGATCTTCGTAAGGAGTTAGGCGAAAAATATTTACTGCCCAGTAACTGTAAGCTAATTAATGCTCCTGCTCTAAACGCAGAGATTAAAGCAGCTATCTCCGATGTTAACGCTAAACGTGACAAGAATATCGAGATACGGCAGAAACAAACAGCAAGTGCCATACCATGCTTAGGTCAAGCCATTAACTGTCTTATATCTAAGAATGACAGCAATACTGATTCTACTCTAGTAAAAATGCTCATGGATGCAGAGCGCATTTTATGCGATGTACAGCACAATGACTCAGTCGTAAGAAGAAACTTCATTCTGTCATCGCTTAAAAAGGATATGAAGGATCAACTTCAAAACACTAAGCCAGACGAATTGCTGTTTGGCCAAAATTTATGTGAAACTATAAAGACGGCCAAGGCCATCCATAAATCGGGGGCTGAATTGAAAACTACAGTACCAAAGTCGCACTACAACCATGCTAATAGCAAGAAACCTTCAGCGGTAGCCTGCACTTCAAAGGCTTTAAACTGGAAGGGCCCCTACCCTGCTCGGAAGCCTCTGAATCCTCCGAAGGCGAAGGACCTCTCACAGAGCAAGAATCAGCCGTCACCCTCATCGAGACACTCGCAGCCGCGACCGACGCGCGGCCGCCGCTAGACCCGGTAAAATATTCTGGTAGATTACCCTTGTTTTATGACCAATGGTCTCGCCTTACCACTAACCCGGTGGTACTGTCTTGTATCAAAGGATATGAAATTCCATTTGTTTGCCCAGTTAACCAATCATTCCCTCCGGTTGTTAAAAAATACACAGAGATCGAAAAAGGTTATTTCTATGAGTCCATAGAAAATTTACTTTCAATTGGCGCTATTTCGAATTGTCAGCCGATCGAAGGTCAATACCTGTCAAGCGTGTTCTTAGTACCTAAGCCAAATGGAAAATTCCGTTTTGTACTGAATTTAAAAAACCTTAACAAATTCATCAAAACCGATCACTTTAAGATGGAGGACTTACGAACGGTATTAAAATTAATAACAAAGGATTCTTTTATGTCTAAAATAGACTTAAAAGACGCGTACTATTTTGTAAAAATACATGAAAATTCAAGAAAATATTTACGGTTTGAATTCGACAATAAGCTATATGAATTTAACGTTCTCCCATTTGGCTTATGTACAGCGCCATATATATTTACTAAAATAATGAAGCCTATAGTCCGTCTTCTGCGCTCGGCTGGACTTATATCTACTAACTATTTGGACGATTATTGGTTAATGGGCAAGACATATGAATCATGTTTACACAATACATTACTGACTAAAAAGTTAGTAAATGCCCTTGGCTTCATGATAAATGAGGAAAAGAGTTCCATGGTACCAGCAAAAGTATGTACATTCTTAGGTTTTGTACTAGATTCAGAAAATTTCCAAATCACGTTTCCTAACGAAAAAATTATCAGAGTCAAAAATGAAATTAAAAAGTTGTTGACTCGTGATCGTTGTAGAATACGCGAATTCGCTGGTTTAGTTGGCTTATTAATATCTTTTTGTCCTGCTGTGGAATACAGCTGGTTGTATACAAAAGCTTTCGAGCGTGTAAAATATTTAAACTTAATGCCGGATGATAATTATGACAAAATTATGATTTTAGCTGCATCAATTAGACCTGATCTTAAATGGTGGCAAAGGGCTATAGAAAGACCTTACAGCAAAATCAGGGAAGATACACATGTTTTGGAAATTTTCTCGGATGCCTCAAATACGGGGTGGGGGGCTGCATGCGGTGAGGAGAGGGCCAGCGGGTTATGGAATATAGAAGAACAAAGACAACATATCAACTTTCTAGAAATTCAAGCGGCTTTTTTTGGTTTAAAAATATTCGCGAAAAATTTGACTAATTGTCTAATTTTACTTCGTATTGACAACACGACGGCCATCTCATATATCAACCGAATGGGAGGCATTCAGTTTCCCCATCTTAACAATGTTACTTTAGAATTATGGAAATGGTGTGAATTTCGCCATTTATTTGTAATGGCTTGTTATATAAGCTCGGCGGATAACCATACAGCCGATGCAGAATCAAGGCGCATACACCCAGATATAGAATGGGAGCTAGCTAGATGGGCATTCGAGGAAATTGTATTGTCTTTTGGCTCCCCAGAGATAGATTTATTTGCTAGTCGAATAAATAAAAAATGCTCAATATACGTAGCATGGCATAGAGACCCTGATGCCTTTACAATAAACGCATTTACAATTTCCTGGAATGATCATTATTTTTACGCGTTTCCTCCTTTCTCAGTGATTTTAAAAACCTTGAGAAAGATCGTTTCTGATAAAGCTAGGGGAATAGTGGTCGTGCCATCATGGCCTACACAGCCGTGGTACCCTCTTTTTAAGACCCTCTTGATTTCTGATCTTTTAATGTTTAACGCAAATAAAAACCCAATTATATCTTACCATTCTAGCGATCGCAAAATTCACACCAAGATTACCCTGGTGGCAGGGATCTTATGCGGGCAGCGTGGTTAAGAAGATCTGTGCCTCCCTCTGCGATAGAGGTTATGCTAGCATCCTTGTCACATAATTCCATAAAACAGTACGATGTTTATTTAAGGCGCTGGTTCTATTTTTGTAAAGATAATAATTGTGATTTGTTTAACACGTCTGTCCCACAAATTATTTATTTTCTTAATAAACTGTATGAAGAGGGATCCCAATACGGTACCCTTAATTCTTGTAGGTCTGCGTTAGCCCTTTTAATGGGTAATAATATAGGAGAAGACGATCGAATTAAACGTTTTTTTAAAGGAGTTTTTCGTTTACGTCCTCCTTTGCCAAAATACTCCATGACGTGGGATACTTCGATAGTTCTGAATCATATGGCTACGTTGTATCCAGACGAAACATTAACTCTGGATCAAATTTCTAAGAAACTTATAACATTAATCGCTTTGATTACTGCACACAGAGTACAGACACTGTCCAAGATTAATATTAAAAATATTGAAACACTATCATCAAAAGTTCTTATTAAAATACCAGATTTTTTAAAAACAACGCGCCAAGGTTGTTTACATCCAGTTTTAGTATTACCATATTTTGTGGAAAAGCCTGAAATATGCCCGGCAAAGTTGTTACTATTCTATTTAGATAAAACTCGCCCTCTTCGGAAAAATATTGATTCCCTCTTCATTAGTCTCAGAAAACCATACAAAGCTGTTGGTTCTCAAACATTAAGCCGATGGATAAAGGAGACACTTCGTAATTGTGGGATAGACGTAAATGTATTTACAGCGCATAGTACACGGCATGCGGCTACGTCCACTGCTCATAGTATCGGAATCAGTCTAGATGAAATAAGAAGAACCGCCGGATGGAGCGGTTCTTCCAATACATTCTATAGGTTCTATAATAGAACCATAAGCTATGTAAATAATAATGATGATTCCTTTGCCAGAACAATTTTAGGTGGCGTTAATGCCAATGATAACAATACGTGATTATATTCTTTTTGAAGTACTAATTAAAATATTTCAATTGAATCTCTAAAGGTCTACAAGTGTTATTTGCTAATCCCGAGGACGAAGCCTGAGTATAATTACTGATTAAACGAACTTACCTGTACGTGAAGTTCTATCAGAATTATGCGAAGGCTTCGTCCGAAGGGATTAGCAACCCTCCCTCCCCCTTTTATATAAGGATTTCTACCCATAATTGAAATATTTTGTACGTCTAAACTACCTGACACGAACGAGCGGGACGCGAACCGATATGAGTGTATGAATGAATGATTTCTTTTTTGAATGCTCCCTCAAATACAGTGCGTGAATGGCGACCTAATAGGCGGTACTACAAGTGTTATTTGCTAATCCCTTCGGACGAAGCCTTCGCATAATTCTGATAGAACTTCACGTACAGGTAAGTTCGTTTAATCAGTAATCAAAGCGGAAAAACAGCTGCCGACGGAACACCAAAAGGAACAAACGAAGTGAATTTATAATAACTATTTTAACGCTGCGACCGGGGTTTCGGGAATTCGGTCATGTTTGTCCGGTAAAATTTTACGCGGATAAACGCTGCAGTTACGCGGTTGAGAACATTTGGATGTGTAAATATAGGAATGTAAAGGGCAGAGACATCTAGGGTAACCCTTACGCCATTAGTCTATCTGTGCATTCGCATGCGGTAGCGTTCAGATTGAACGATACCAACAACATCTACATATGTAAGAGCATATTTGAATTTTGCATGCCGCATGCAAACGCTTAGGTGTACCTCCTATTGGTGAAACGGCATAACGCAGTTAAAGTAAGTAATGTCTTAAGGCCTATCAAGGTTGACGACTTCAGTGGTGTAGTGGCTAAGCACGCTGGTTACAAGTCGTCGGGAATCGAGCCAATATAGAAATCAAAATTTTCTATATTGTCTCGGGTCTGGGTGTTGTGGTACCACCGTTGTGTCTGATTTCCATATCACAAGTGCATAAGCTACTTACTTTGGGATCAGAGCAATCTTTGTGATTGGTGTCCAATATTTATTAAAAAGAGGTTTTTGATGGTAAATCATTACGCGTGGATAAGCGCTGCAGATACCGACACAAACACATTGAGAAATCTTACAGAGTGGTATGATTTGTAATCCATGTAACAAATATGAAATTAGCATTCCCAGTTTTCAATGTGAATTTCACTGCACCCGTTGCTATCTGTCTGCATGACCTAAAAGGATTGACTGGCCTAACTGACCTAAAGGTTTGACTGGCAGAGAATGCTTTTAGCATTAAGTCCACCTGTGTACACTAAATTTGTGCAATAAAGTCTTTAAATAAATTAAAATAAATAAATAAATAACCGCTTTATATGCAAATGTGACATTAAAAGATACCTAATTTGATCATGAAATAGGATAACCGATTAATATTACTAATCACCAACATAAAATAAATAGAAAACTTCATTTTTTTATAAAAAGTACTATATAAATCTACTAAACTTTCTTAATTAAAATAAGTTGCAACACAACCTATTTTAATCGCTTAATAAGGCATTAAAAGGTACGTAGGTATAAACGTAGAATAACATAACTTAGAAATTGCCGGCCGATTGAGCAGAAATCTTTAGTTACTGGCGAATGGTCGAGGATTCTGCCTTTCGGCCTTTAGTGATCCGTAAAAATCGGTTAAATGGATTTTTCTCTTCCATACAGGATGTTCTGAATAGGATTTTCCCTTAAGGAATGTTCGAAGCCGGTTTCATAAAGTGAGCGTAGCTAATGATTGCGTTCTGATTGTGAAAGCAATTTCTAATCTTAGTTTGTAAGGTTGGATTTATAATTTTGATGCCGCTTGTAACTAGCAGGCACCAAATGGGAAACTCACCCAAGGAATTTTAAGGTTTTGTTAGGTCTAAATTGTAAATGTAAATGTAACGTGTGAACTGATACTAAACTCTGGTGGTTTCACAATCTACATAAAATATATATTCAGAATAAACTCACCAGAGAATCAGCCGAGAACAGCCTTCAAGCTGCAGTAGCGGGGGGCGTCCGTCGATAACTTATTTCGGTTTAAATTCCACTCACGTCACAATATACAACAGATATATATATTATTTACAACAAAACACAATGTTTTTGAGTTGAAAGGATAAAGTACAGAGAGATAGTCATTTTTATTTATTTTAAGTGTCAAATCAATAACTTTTTATAAAATTCACCAAAGAGTTTTATTACATTTTTGACGGGAGGTCTTAGTATGACCTTTTTTTGCGCCGAGGGCAGTCTCCGGACAATCCAAAAGCTGATCTCCGAGAGCAAGACTGAATAGTCTCCAAAGTATACTATGAAGACCACCAGAGCAACATTTTCTATGATTTGTGTTTTAAACACGAATTATAAGGTTTTTAATCTTGGCTTTTGGCCGATCTAGTTCGCGCCTAAGCCTTGCGCGCGCATCGGTATCGCGGCAAGAAAAAAAAACAACGCGCCATTTTTCGTAAATAATAATTGTCGTCTGTGACGAAGTTTGGATTAATAATTAATCATAATTATTATGAAGTTTAATATTAATGAAAATATCTACTTCAAGTGAAGAAAATGAAGAAAACCTATTATTAACTCCGCCGGACATACGTAACAAGGCGAAAAACGCGTGCGAAAGTCTTTGCCATCAAAATCGAGTGAAATGTATTTTTTTCTGTTTTAATAATTAAAAACTTAGTAAATGAAGAGTCTTGTTTTTCCTCGCAAGTGTGTTGAAAAACGTCGTATGAAACACGTATGCTTGTGACCATTATATACGCGGCTTTCTTATGGCGCACTCGCTTTCGCTCGTGCGCACACAATATCGCCTTGTATGTAATGGTCAACTTAGCACACTTGTATCATATTGTACTATTAATATAGCTTAGCCAACGGATTTTTTATAACAGATGATGCATTTTTATAGCGTGAATGCAAACCAGTTTATACCTAATTAATTGAGTAATGATTGGTTAATGAATACATAAAAATAGATTTCCAATATTTCAACTTGTGTTTAAAAAGTTCCTTACCTCTGAATAGATAACAACAATTAATGTCTAAATAATGTAGTTAAAAAGCCTATGTACCTATGTACGGACAACAGCACGTCAAGGTAAATACTGCGATATCTTATTCAGTTGTAATAAGGGCTATTTTGCAACAAAATTGGGTAACCTGACGTGCTGGCCACTGTTCATAAGTTTATCAAAATACGACAGGAGTCTAAAACATACATTGCTAACATGATTTTAAACTTAATTTACTATAAATATAACAACTCATCTTGAATGGCCATCCGGAAAGTGCCCAACAAAAATCACGGTTCCATAAAAACAACACTTGAAAATATTGCCTATTACGTCACGCAAGCTCGTTTGTCCGTCAGAAGTAATTTATTACACCCTCTTAAACTACGGATGGTTCTTGAGTATGGAAGAAACAATAATAGCAATATCTCTGGTCTTTTTTTGGTCCTTGAAATCTGGTGGAATTCAAACAAATTAATTTCCTTTCTTTTTATTAGAAGCATTTTTGACTAATTTAAAATATATTTCTTTACTTTTTAATAACATCTGAAAACAAAAATAGCAGACACTGAACACTTTAAAATTTCAATTTAAGCATCCTGTTTTGTTTCCAATAAATAAATAAAAAATCTGTCTATCTATCTTCTATCTATGTATCTTTAGTGGTTCATGTAATATATTTATTTATATAGGGTGTTGTTTTAGTCAGCGACGAGCGATTCAGGGGTGGTTGTTCAAACGATACTGATGCCAAAAACATATATATATATATATATATATATATGAAATGGATATTTTGAAATGGAAAACACTCACAAAATCAATTAATTAATGCGATACAGCGATCGAGTCAAAACTACCAACACCAGGTAGCCTCTTCGTAGCTTACTAGCTACGGCGTAGTATTTCAAAGCTACGCGCTAGCTACGCGCGTGGGTGCAGGTTTTCCCATTCATTTTGTTTTTTTTTTAAAATTTTGTGAAGAGGTTTTCTTTTACATAATTTTACATAATTTAAAGAAAACATTTTTTTAGAATAAGTATAACTCATTTTATCATCCCCGAGTTGGATGTCACTGACCAAAACAACAACCTGTATTTATCATTTATATATTTGTTATTTTAGTGTTCACCATAATTGAAAAGTTATAATGTGAGCTTTATTCATCCGGAGTAGGACAACACCAATGTAACCCAATATATCAAAACCACAGTATCCATATAAAATCATGAAAACCTCAATTATGGTATTCCTAAAAGAGTCATCATTACGGAGGATATGTTTCTAGGGGTATTAAACGTATTTAACGTTTTATAAAAAAGACATTTAGATTTAACCGTGGCAGAAAATTTCCATAATTGCTGCAGCATAAAAAATTCTACCAAAAAATCCACCAAAAGTATTTTACACAAAAACGAGGAAGCACTATTTCATACTGTCATTTAGCTAAACGGGCATTTGAGCCAACGGCAGATTATATCGTATAACGACGACATAATATTTTCAAGGCACACATTAAAAAGCTGTAACTCAGTACAGACACCAGTAAGGATGTGCGGAAACATGACATCGATACAAATCGTATCGTAATCGATAACACATCGTCATTTCGAGTCGATTTGTACATACTAGTTTTTTTTTATATATTCATCATATTTTCCATACTCAACGGTGACAAGTACCATAATTACTTGATAATATTGAGTTGTAATGACATTCCATTAAACGAAGTATATTATTATTAACGCATATTACTGACAGACTGTGCATTACATATAATGCACTGATGAGTAAGCTCGGCCATGCATAAAACATACAAAATACACACCACCAAGAATAGTGAAGTTTATATGTCCATGCATTGCATATTGGCTAAGGCATATTGGCATATTAGACATATGGAAATTGTCAGCCCCAAAGCAATAGTAATTGCTTTGGGGCTGTAAAAGTGCTAAGATTCTTTGATGTCCCACTGTAAAGCATTGGCTTAACTCTTATTACTCCACTTCAAATGATTTAAGCCATTTACAAAAACTTACTAAAGCTAAGCTTATTACCTCTAATATGATTACCCTTAAGTATTATAAAATCGTATTAAAATCAACAAATTCGACGATTGTTAAAACCTTCGTTTTAGTTTGAGTATGTTGCAACAAAATCAATGCAACAATGACGCATGCATCTAGGATACGCTCACGGTAAAAATCGTGAATATAAATAACACAATTGCGTATAACTCGACGTCGATATTTTGTCGTCTTTGGTCTATATTCATGCTTACTTCTAGGTCTAAAAAGCTCATGTGTAGGGAAGAGGAGTTTGTTTTACGAGTTTATGCAGATTACTTGGGGTTTACCTACATGTCGCGTAATTTATACATGACTTCGTGTTTTCGTGGGAGATCGAGAGATTAGAAGCATTTCGTCATAATAACTGTTGTTTGTTTGGCATGTAAGACTTTGTGCCGGAATGAGATACATCCCTATGAAATCTTGTTTGAGTTTTATCGTATAAGCTTGACAGCTTACTAAGAATTATTTAAGATTCAGATAAGTAGGTACTTTTAATCATATTTCGGTCACAGATACCTAAGAATGAAAAAGTATTAATACTTAAAGTTTCTTGACTCTGTGCTTAACTAAATATAATATAACTCTGTCGATTCTACGAGTATTTTTAATTTTAATAACACGAAAGAAAAAAATGTAATTTGTGCACGTATTAATTTATTCTTGTAAATTAAAAGCATAGCGTATTTTGAGACAATACTGCTATCACATGTCTATTTTAGTTAAACGTGTCACTTACTTTTCCATTTTCATTAACAAAAAAGCGTCGGATATTTTTTGAAGCAAAAGTAAAACATCAAGTTTTAAAATGAGCGGTATCCGAACAACGACGTTGACGAGATTTATTCAATACAAAACAGTTCTGATCTTCTTTAAACGGATACATACCATTGCTAGCTAGAATGCAACGCCTATTTGTACAAGTTCCGTTACCCGATCCTGGAGGTCTACAATGAACACACGAAACCCGAACGAACTCCGTATTGTCGGGCTGTTTCTTACCATGAAAATACTACGGGCCCGTCAACGGAACGAAATCGGGCTTTGACGTTTGTTGTTACGGATAGCTTACCATGAACACTCGAGCCCGTCACGAAAATTCGATTTTGACCTAAAGTTTTTCGGGCGTTTAGCCGAACTTCTCACGAGAACTCAAGTGCTACCGTAGGCTTTTCGGATTAACATTTTATTCCGGTAATAAGTTACTTTTTGATAATTATATCACATTTTCGGTTTTTTCTTTCACTGAGGTGTACTTTTAAGTGAATAGTGAATATTAATACAGTAAGAAGCATTTCAATTTGCTCTGCAGTTGATGGTGCCGACATGATTGTAGGTTCTGCAAAGAGAACTCAAAGTTTAGTTACAGAAAAGAAATTACATAGAATAGGGACAAGAGGAATATAGTCAAGTTACTTACATGAAAGTGTTTTGTGGTGGATAAATTTTTAGCCCTGACGACGTTACGAACACCAAATATAAAGTGAGGAGAATTTGAACCATGAATGATTTAATCTTCATAAGCGTCCCTTTTTTGAGTTTTACGCCAATATCAGATGAAATATTGCCACTCATGATTTAGAACACTTGAGAACTCGGCGCGAGGTAAAAAACACTTGAAAGTTAAACTTACTCGGAATCGCATGAAAACGTCATCACATACATCACAAAACGAACGTAAACAAACAAAGTTATGTGTATAATACTGCGGTAGAAAATATCCTATCAACATCAAAATGTTATTAGTGGGACGTGACATTCTCTATTTGGTTGACCTATCTTAGGTATTTTAAAGTGTATTCACAAAATTTCTTTGATAAAAATTGCTAATGTTTTAGTAACATACGGAGCATTCCACTAATTTTAACTGTAGTTTATAAAATGGAATGCATAAATATACTGATTAAAAGCGTTAAAACTATTAAAATACAAGTAATTTTAAAATTTTCATGTTATTACCGGTTTTTAGGACAGGCACTATAAATAACCTTTTTCAATCATTCGTTCACGTAACTTTGTCTATGCGTCCGAACTAAACCTAAGCATCCGAAAATATTTCATGGTAGCTACGAGTCACGTATTTCGGTCGGGTTACGGACGGGCCCGAAAATACGGACTAACGTTTCATTGTAGGCCTCCTGAGCTATCGGAGTTGTGCAAGCCGATTGTCAGATTTGTAACGTTGTAATTGTCTGTTAAGAAACAAGACACCTTTTAAGCTGTCACTCGATCATTTCAGGTGCCTTAAGCTATTCAGGAAACCTAACACCGTATAGATTGGTAACGTAGAATTTGGGTTTGCTTCGTCCAGATGTAAGGCTCGTCTAAAGGGCGTAACATTATCACTTTATGAATATCGGTTCTGCAGTTAATGTTTGATAAGATAATACATTATTATCATGAGCATTAACTGCCAAAGAAACGTACACTGCTGTATATAGGCCTCTTTCAAACAGCGACCGGTCGCAAGCAGTAATATGTAATCCTGCGATCTTTACAAGGAAGTTTGTCCATGTTGTCGGTGGATGTCCTTCGAATATTTGGTGAATATTTGGTTCATCTAAATATTTGGTATTATTTTAGTCAGCAGTCCTGCTCTGAGTTGGATGAATGAACGTTTTTTGTAAAATGAAATATTTTTAGTCCACTCTGTTATAAGTTTACCTGTCTTGAAAAAAAAAAACACTTGTCTCTGCTTGTACAGTTTATTTAGCCCTAACTAATGAAGATAAGTTTACTTCAAATATTTGTGTTTAAAACGACACCACAGTCAAGACTCTAATTCAAAAGGCTGTTGCAAACTTCATAAATATAATGTTATCACAGTCCGGGCAAGGATCGCTGAAGTGCGGCCGAACTTTTCTCTTATTTTCCACTGAAAAATGTGAACTCCGATATTTTCCACACTTTTACAGCGTGAAAACATTAGCTGGGATAGGTAACTTCATATTTTTCGCTGGACCGTGAAGTCATAATTAAGAGCGTCACGTAGATTTTAGAACACTAGATTTTCTCTTTTGTTCTCACTAAATCGAGGTTGAAGGCGATTGGGAGTGAAAATGCTTCAATATTATTTTGAACTTATAATATTTTTTTATATTATAAGGTAATTCAATGATGTACAAACCATATAGGTTAATCCATTAATCGGATTTGATATAGCTATATAAAATCCGTGATCCGTGAAATAGACTATTGTATACTAAGTATTGGATACCAATCATATACATTGCTCTGATTCCAAAGTAAGTAGCTAATTGCACTTGTGTTTTGGAAATCAGACATAACGGTGGTACCAGAACACCCAGACCCGAGACAATATAGAAAAAAATGTTTTCTATATTGACCCGACCGGGAATCAAACCCGGGACCTCGAAGCGGCGACGCCTTGAAACCAGTGTGCTAACTACACCACGGAGGTCGTTGAAATGATTAGTTCAAAAACTCAACTAAGTAGAAAAAAAACAATCACGTTTCTATCCATTTCTTTCATTAGGTTAAAGCAAAGAACGTCCCTGTAAAATGTTTTCTCCGCCGCTTTTCCTTCTCTGTGAGTTTTAATTACGTGAATGATGAAATTTTAATACTATCTGAGGTATGTACCTAACTATCCTAGCATCCTGTAAGCGTCCATCGGGATTCTTGGAAAAAAGGCCGTTCATTATTTAGAAATGTAGAGAAACTCATAAATAAAGAAGGAAAAAACCGTTGCTTATAATATATGTGTATACGTTTAATTTTGCGTTTAATATCTGGCGAAATAATGATGGTATCAGTATGTGTAAGATCTCAATAGATTGAACGCAAGAAAATGAGAGCTCACTTGCCTCGTTTGTAAGATGTAATTGTTTAATACATTCCCATATTATCAAACAAATCCATTCATATTTCGCAAAATAATCATCTTAAAATATGAAAATTGTCTGATAAGATTAAGCTCAGAGAATTAAATTAAATATTGTGATGATTTTTGAATTTAGATTCAATCAGTAGCCCTGTTGTAATCTTAACCCATTATAATAACAGTTAACGTTATTTATATAAAAACGAGTATTGTTACTTTATCGAATAACGTTATTGCTATTTAAAAATGGCAACACTGGCTGCCCCTTCCCTTCTTGCCAGGCCAAGAAACTTCCTCCTCTTCCCTTCTTATTTTCTGACTTGCAGAGTGCACTCAAAAGGCGAACAGTCTAGTACTGACCGCCGAAGCGAAAGGTTGATGGAAGGAACCTATGTTAAAATGTAGTTATAATTATTAATGTAGCTAGAGATAGTGATTTGTATCATAGATAAGTGTGTTGATCGAATAAAGAACTTTATAAACTCAACCGAGTTTGATTCACGACAATATGATACTTTACTTGCCTAGTTTAATAAATGTGCATGTTTTATACACCATTAACTTTTTTAATAAAACCTTGCCTGACTTACAACATATCCTTATATGATATGATCTTGTAAGTATGAGCATCGTCTCATTCGATAAAGCACAATAAAATGCCCATATCTTCTGACAGAGGGAATGACGCCTAAATTTTGGAAGGACTTATATACAGGTGTACATATTTTGCCGCCAAACAATCTTAATTTTACTGAAACAAAACTATTTTAAAGTTACGAACATTTCAGAATAGATTTGTGACAGAAACACCCTTGACTCACAATACGAATCTTGAAACCCTCTGACTATAACAGAAAGTTATGTGGCTACCTCACATAGCCTTCTGTCTACTTAAGCCTTTGTCAAGTGTCTAACTCCATCTGATCGATACATCAATATTACTTAGGCTGATTAGCAAATAAGGCAGGTGTATGACCGCAGATGCGGTACCCCAAAACGATGCCTTGGTTAAGTTTAATCAAAAATATAGCCCCAAGTTTTCGCAAGCGCTCCATCCAACGTCTCCCTGTAGCCTCGTAGATGCAAATATTAAAGATGACTTGTACTCCTAGGCAGTAAAGGTAACTGTTTGCCGAATTTCACCCCAAAAAAGGGTTGTGTCATTAAATTTTACGTTAATAATAGATGAAGGTGGTTAAGAAAGTAACCCTGTGTGATCGTTGGAGTGAAAAACGGGCATAAAATAAATACAAAATCAGTTTTTAGCTCTGACATTAACCGAAATAAGATAAGTTTCTTGGTGTTTATTTTTCTTGTCTTATGAGAATTTCGGTTACAATTTTATTTGAAAATTAACCCAAGATAAAAACATCCACAAGCTAGAACGAACGACCTTTTAAATATAAGTGATAACAATGGATCTTACAACTGATCATTTGGATATTATGGTATTCTTCATCAAGTCTTTAAGGGTCAGCAGAAGATGTCCTAGGTCAATAAAATTGCGGGCGTTTTTTTTTATCAGTATGTGCTTGTCCTAGTCACTGTTCAATAAAAGTAGGCCTTTACGATAAGGAGTCTGCGTACTGCTTGCGTTGAACTTGCTTTATTAATCAGCTCAGGCTGTAGTAAATTTGGTTTAATCGGTCAATTGCCGCGACCGGATTCGGCCGTTATGTATCTGAACAAGCAATAGTTGCTTAGAATACCTACTATAATCGAAACAATATGCTGACGTTTTGTCATGCCTGTTCCAGAGCGTATTCCATGGCAAAGTGGATTTATACAAGCGCCGGTCGCATCTGCGCCTCGCCTATATTCCCTCGTTACACTGAATTTGTTATGACCATCGCTAGGCAGAACGAATCGATTTTCGTCAATTTCTAGTTCACGAATTGCGAGTAAATAGGACGAGAATCGGTAATGGCGGTAATTTACAAAGAAACAATTGGGGTTCTTGTGATTTTTGCCCGCTACAGAAAAAAGAAAAGTTATCGATTTAGGCACACAAATAGACGCCGTATTTTATTATTTAGAATTTTATCTCTTTAATTTTTACCGCTTGGTGCAAAACCCCGACCCATGACCTATGTTTTTATAACAGGTGTTTTGTTTAGGAGATTCGGTCAGAAGTTCATCAGTATGAAAAGTAGGTTGCAATATATTTAAAAAAAAACTGTAAATAAAAGCACCATAGCACATATTTTTAAGCAAGTAAATGAGCCTACAACCGACTACACGTTAGTTTCCCAAGTAATTTTAGTTTCTCGCCAAGGATTATTTATTTGCGATAGTCACCAGACTAATAAATCCTCTATCTCCCTATTAAAGTTCCTTCGGGCTGTAAGATATGGGCATCTTGCCACGGTTTAAAGAACTTAGCAGTTTACCATGATTCCTAAGTACATGTTAGATGGTTTTATAACACAAGTAGGTTCAGTGACCTCAAGGTAGACTTTCGAGAAATGCGGCCTGCGTCAGTAGCATGACGCATGTGGAGCCTCGGAGCCGCGCGGCTATGATGGTATGGTAATTAAGACCCAAAGAACTCGGCGTATTTTAAACGCGCGTTTTCAGCGCCATAGATGTTTATTGTTATGTTTGTTTTCATTCAAAGACACGTTTAACGCAAAACAAACAAGAGCGTATACGAGCGTTTGAATTGATACAAACTGAAGAGGAGTCTTTGATCAAAACGCGGAAGCTTCGAGCGACTACAGCACTGGATTTGCGCGTATACGTGCAAAAAGCGCGTTTCACGATCGTAGCGTATGCTGATAAATTACAAAATTTGGTTCGAATCTCGTTTGAAGCGCGTGTACACGAGTCAACTGCGCATCGCCTGTGCGTTTAAAATATGCCCAAATGTGCTCAAGGGCCTAAAGCAAGCTACATTGCTCGGAGGTCTCCCTTGACAACAATAGTTGAACCACGACAAGAGTGTTTGTGAAGAATTTTTTAAGGTACCTGCTTTGATGTGCCCTTTGTTGACTTAAAAAAGTACTATCTTGTACGTTGCAAATAAAATACCTCTGAACCTTCATAAATGTGGACTTTTCATACAAAATAAGGCTAAAAACGATCCAAGGTCAAGTGCAAGGATGAGGAACGGGGCATATCCTAAGCAATAAATAAGCAAGGACATACATTGTGACATAAGAATCCACAGGATTTATGTGTAAGACCCTAAATGGATGTATTACAAATAAAAATAACCCTCTATGATAAATCAGCTCTGGTTTTTGTATTTAGTTTCGTTCTTACGCGAATAGATAATCCTTTTATATGTTTCGTCGCAAATGCTGAGATTTATTTTACAAATAATATGTGATGTTCTTTAAATCTTCCCAAATAATTACTAAGATTGCTGGTGTTATCCAATAATAATACGTTACGAGGGTAGCTATATTTTTTGCTATCTGTTTGTTTGCACGAGAAACTCCAATCTTCTTTTCGTGTTGACTCTGGCGTTATATTTTTGAGGACCAGTACTCGTCGACTGAGCGTTATCAGTACCGTTGTACAGGTCCACACGTGTGCAGGTGTAGGGACACATAGGGCAAGACAAAAGGTGTGCCATCGTCTGTGGAGAGACACCACACAAGCATGCGTCGTCTGCAACATAACCCCATCTGTACAAGTTCTCCTTGCTTCGGCCGACTTGTGTCCGCTCGCAGTCTATTTAAGGACTTCCATGTTTACCAAGGTAGATTACGTTTAAGGAAGATCATTTTAATCTTTGTAATAATATACTTCATACTAAAACTATAACATAAAATCAGTAAAATTTTAATGATCGCAGAATCACACTCGTTGCAGACGCAATTTGCGCACGAGCGGAACTCGAACTAGCAACTTTCTGGCTGATATCACGCGTAATGACGTAGGTATTCATAGAGACCAAAAATTTGGCACGGTCGGAACCGCAGGGTTGCTCAGAGCGTTTTGGCCTGAAAGTTACTGGTTCGAGTACTGCCAATGCGCAATTTGTTGTTCATTTTTATGCTCTAGTTATTACCTACATACTTTCTCCAAAATCAAAACGCTCAAAATAGTAAACGGTTACTGGCGCCTAATACCGCCTAAAGCAATTGTCCTCCCTAGCCCGCTACTTATTCTATAAAGCCTTAATAGTGTTATTCCCTCGGCAAAGTATATTAGCCTAAGCGTGTTTTATGTGCCATAAACAGGAGTTATATCTCGTTGACACACCGACCTTTCCGGCTTGTGTGAGACGTTGCGAAACTTGCAAACTTATTTTGTGATTTAATATAGGATTTGTCGCTGTTTTCGATAAGAAGTCAGTCAAAGCCGTGATTCTTATGCAACACACATTCAAAAAAATCTAATTTAGTTAGTTATACGAAGAAAATACAGTTTTTGCTTTCTCAGGGCCACGATTTCTTAACGTGCCTTCCGAAGCACGGAGATGCTCGTGATGTACGTCACTTATATCGGTCGGAATGGTCACCCATCCAAACACGACCGCGCCGTATGGCCGCCGTATTCTTGTATGGCTTTAACCAATTTTGACTTTTACTACTTTCTATAAAAAAATATTAGAAATTATAATGGTATTTGTAAGAAACATAATTTTTCATTGGATTTTATTTTCGTAGATATTTGTAATAATACTATTTTATTTTATGTTTATAAACTAATTCAAACTTTATCTATTTAAGTATCCAAAATCTTTTCAAAGCAACGATTGAATCTGGTAATTGCTTTGCAACAACACTACTTTTTAATTACGAAAAAGTACTAATATGGTAATAAATTAAAAATCAGAGTATAAAGTGACTCACTTGTTTATGATGAGCGACTTATTCATTTCAGGAACTCTATGTTTTAATCAGTCTATTAATTGACTGGTTTTCCTTCAAAAAACAATTTAAAGTTAACGAAAATCACGCAAAATGTAGATGCTAGTGGTTATAAAATTGAGTTATCTTTCTATCAATCACTGCCTTGTGGGTTTCATGATTTTCACTATAAAATTAATCAAAAAAAAGTTTGTAAGTTTTTTTTATTGCAATACATTCTGATCATCAAAAAAAAAAACTTAAGTTTACTGACAGCCCCTATTACAACCTCCTTGTCAGTGTTGTCATTGATACAAAGGGAAAAGGGTAATTATTATTTTTTCTTAGCTATAAGGGAACTGCCCACTTCACCATTCAAATTCGAAAGCTCCACTCAGCTATTAATCAGTTCCAATTAAAACATAATTAAAAAAGATAAGGCTAGGGTTGGAAGGTCTCTGCCGTCATTTAGCTTATTAATATTAATGATCTGAGCCAACTTAGGGGTGTCGTGCGAGGATTGCTGAGGTTTTGTTATAATTGAGGAAAAATGATTTATATTAAATAATATAGTTTGAATTCTTTCTATTACATGTTTTAGTTATTTTCTTCTCCTGCGTTGGAGGCTCGACATTATTTACCTGTTGAGCACCAGATGGCGCTAAATTCTTGAATCATGATCCTTGAATCTAAGTTCGTGTTTTTATTAATTAAAATATTTTATATTTATTTTTTATTTCATAAAGATACAGATTACAATCATTACGAACAAAAAAACGAATTTTGTTTTCGAGATAGAGAAATACAGTTTCGTTTTATTCTTAACATAGATAAAGATTAATCAGAAAGTGAAGGTTTTAGGAGTCTAACCTACATTATTCAAATTAAGTCATGCATCAAGCTAGCATAATACAATGTGCTATATTAACATATGTCAAATATAACAAAAAAGTTTAGTAAGCTAAAGTACAACTTCATAAGACAATGATAAATTAATATAAATGGATAACAAATTCTCCTCAATGTAACGGTACTATCAGCTGCTAAAAACATTCGTTAATTAAAAAGACTTTTCTTATGACTTAAAAGGATAAGTCAATAACGATATCCGATCACTACTGCGACAACCCTTTAAGTTTATTAATATCTAGAGCTGTCGACGAAGGATTGTTCGTAACTTTAATATCCACTAAGGAATCGACGTTTAATCTACTTGAATCTTTCACCGCTATTTTGATAGCTGACCTTGGAAAGACAACTAATCGTTTTTAACAATCGCTGTGTGCGAAGTTAGCGGTAGGGGAAGTAGAATAGATGACAGGGTTCGCAGTGACCAAAAAAGCAACGTTTGAGGCGTCTCTCACCGTTACTCTAGCAATTCTAGCTTAAAATTTACATATCCGTTTATTATATAAATTAATGCTAAGTAGTAATCGACACATATATTAACGTTATTGAATTTATTAAACGGATAACACAATGTTTCATTAAAATAACTTTAGTAAATTGCATAACGTTATGACAGCCAGACATGTGTCGTTTCAACGTCCGCCAATAGTTTGAGGGGCCGCCACGCCGTCGTCGCACACAGTTCCAATACGTGTACAGTCGAAGTATCTCACTCCTAACTACTACACAAGCGTAAAAAACAGCCTAGTGCGAGTCGGACTCACGCACTGAGGATTCCGTGCCAACTTTAACTGAATTAGGGAATCCATTTACTTCCACTTAGCTAAAATACCACAATATTTTGTTACCAGCAAATATAACTTTGTTTTTCATAGTGTTCGTATGAAGAACAAAGTTATGTTTGTTTGGTTGTTGAAAATCTCAAAAACGTCTCGTTCAATCCCGTCCGAACCAATTTTCGTTGAAAGTTTTTGTTAAGGTCTACATTACATATTTTTTTCAAAATTTACACTCGTTTAGATGGGGGGGGGGGGCGCCCATTTTACCACTTTGGAAGCGTCTAGCTATGAACAAACATCTTCCCACCAAATTTCAACAATGTTATGCTAATAGTTACAGAATAAAGTGGCTGTGACATACGGACGGACAGACAGACACACAGACAGACAGACGGACAGACTTGACGAAACTATAAGGGTTCTGTTTTTTGCCATTCGGCTACGGAAACCTAAAAATGGTTATTACGTGAGGCAATGGCAGTCAATTTTATATATTCCTTTTTCGTTAAAAAAACGTTATAATTATTAGCCATTGTTACCCATAATTTAAATGTAGTTGTTATGTTTTTTATTGTCTGATAATTTCATAAAAAATACTGATGTACATTTACAGTAAGCATTATGTTTTTGTATGATTAAGTTTTTTTTTGCAATTACCTTTACTTTTGAATACTTTTAGGAATTATTAAATTATTTCTAATTCAGCTAATGTTGTAATGAAGTAACAGTGTAAAATACTGTTACTTCATTACTTTCATAGAAAATTTGTATTAAAACGTTGCTGTGAGCGCATCTGGGGTATGCCATCTATTACCCGATAAGTGAGACGTCTTTGTAAAACATACGACGCTGTACGATGGGAGAATTTTTCTTAGTAATAAAGTTGAGAGGATGTAGTAGGTACTTTGGAACGCTCGTTTAACTTTCAAAGCAGTTGTGGTTTTGTATGGGCAATAGCAATTTTAACCATGACGTTACAAGTATTCGTTAGATTGTCAGAACGCCAATACAAAAGTAAAATGTACTAAGGTTGTAACATTAGATAGTACCAAAATAAAATAGTAAAGAAATTGCAATATCTATAACTTACTTACTTTTTTTTGATTTGTCAAAACACTGTTTTGTTAACCCATAAATATATCAAACAAAAATATAACAAAAAACCTTACTAAGGCCGAGTAGGTATTGATTGCAATTGCAAGTGATTAATCTATTAAATTAATACAGCTATTTTTAATCTATTAAATTAATACAGCTATTTTTAACCTTTCAAAACATCGGTATGAAATATCAAACGAAAAGTTCATAATTTACAAACGAAACCCTGAAAAATTAATCTCGCCGTCTTTATATCGATTTTAAAATTCACGTTTACGCAAACTGTGGTTGACATCTGGTTAACCGTAATTGAGCATTAATTTGATCTCTGTTTCGGTCGCTTCGTTTGGATGAATAAATTAATTTAAGATTGGAGTATGCCTGCTTTTTTTAGCGCTATTGAGGTCAAAAAATATATTCTATGTTGTGCATGCGCGTTTAAGTCAGTTTTAAGAATTTTTAGTTTAAATACGCATACTTTATGTGTGTTTAAACAAACGAGTGATCATTATATGTTTTTGACGACCTTAATGGTGTAGTGGTTAAGCTGGGTTTAGAGGCGTCGCCGCTCAGAGGTCCCGGGTTCGATTCCCGATCGGGTCAATGTAGAAATCATAATTTTCTATATTGTCTCGGGTCTGGGTGTTGTGGTATCACCGTTGTGTCTGATTTTCATAACTAAAAGTGCATTGGCTACTTACTTTGGTATCGGAGCAATGTACGAGTATGTGATTGGTGTCTGTCTCTTATGGATACGTCATTGCGTGACGCTTAGCGCCATCTACCCGTCTGTTTATGCAACATTCTGTGATTTGTTAACTTGTCATAGCTGTGATCGTTTTCCTTCTAAATTACAGTTAAAGATTGTTTATTTCTCAATCGAAAATACATTTCATTTACGAGAAACTTAAGCACTAAAAATTTCACATAATTTGTCTGAGCGACGTTAGCTTCTAAAAACTAACACTACAAATGACGGTATTTTAGAAAAAACAAACATAACAGTCGGATCGTGAGCTAAATTCCTCTTATTATACGTATGCTACTCTTTTTTTTACGTATCTACCCTACTACCTACTTACATTTTAGATTGGAGAGGGTAGGGACATCGGATTCTGTATATAGTGAATAGCGGTATATAATCCATCAAAAATGAGCCGTTTAAGACTGAATGTCATGGAAACATGCCACTTTATCAAAAAATATGAGTAAACTTATGGTTATTATAAAATACTTATTCAAAATTCACACGATGAGTAAGGCAAGAGAAAAAAAACATCTCCACATGAGATCACAATTATAAAAAAATAGCACTTCGGCGGTTAAATTAGAATGCCAAATTACATGCCAGTTTTCTATGCCACTCCAAATAACTCATGACAATAACATCATTGATAACGTTGAAAGTCTCAAATTTCTCGGCTTTACTGTAGATAAACATCTCAATTGGAAAGAACATATAGACCAAGTTTTCTCTTGATTAAATAGATTCGTCTTTGCTCTGAGAAAATTCAGACAAACGATTTCTGTGGAAGCTGCCTTGGCGGCGTATCATGGCTATGTCTCGTCAGTTCTAAGTTACGGGCTGATACTTTGGGGGAATTCTGTCGATATAGACAAGGTATTTAAAATCCAAAAAAAATGCATACGCGCAATCGGCAATGCAAGGTTTGATGCCAGCTGTAAGCCACTTTTTAAAAAA
The DNA here is from genome assembly GCA_963924145.1 of Pyrausta purpuralis. Classification (NCBI taxonomy): domain Eukaryota; kingdom Metazoa; phylum Arthropoda; class Insecta; order Lepidoptera; family Crambidae; genus Pyrausta; species Pyrausta purpuralis. Next base: position 24,270,848 of record OZ001646.1, read on the forward strand.
ATCTGATACTTCCTATGCCATCTATGTATATAAGGGACTTGTGTGTGTTTGTGTTCTCCCATCCGGAATATTGGAAAAAACGATCAGACGTTAATCCGTGACCGACTCGTGCGAGAGTCATGAACCGCTTATACCATCCTTCTTGCCACAAACAAATTTATGAGAAAAATGTATTTAATATGGGCATTGTGTTGTACAATAGTCTTCCAGATGATATTAAATTGATTGACAACCAAAATTCGTTTAAACGCAAATTGACTAACTGGCTATTACAACATTGTTTCTATAGTATTAAGGATTTTTTGACTCTAATATTAATTGTTTAAAATAATATATAATGACATGCTATATCGTAATTAAATTATATATTTGTAATTGAGACATGTAAAATAATTATTTCGACGGTTCCCGGGCTATTTGTATTAAGCGACATTTTGTAAACTTTATACCAGAGCTGTTTAAAGTTTTGATTTTTGAAAAAAAAATCATAACTATCGTAATTTGTAAAATTTTAGAAAAAAAATGGATATTTTTTGATTAGGTTACATAGTCTGCATTATCTGATAGGTTTTTTTTTCTGATATTCCTATTATTAACAAAGATACATGTCGTTTAATGCAAAATGATCCTTTTATTCAATTTTTTGTTCCAGGCTAAATGATTTTACCGCCTAAGATTAGTTTTTGTTGTTCCTGGCTAAGTGACTTATCCGCCTAGGTTTATTAATACTTGCTCCAGGTTAAATGACCTTACCACCTAGTACTGAATGTAATAGCTCCAGGTTAAATGGTTTAAATTGAAGAGTTCTTCATATTTCATAGCTGAACTAAATGATTTAAATGCCATAAACTATACAATTTCGTGTATGGCCTATTCAATTTAAGCGCCGATTTACTTACGCTGATTACTAATTTGTTCCTAATCAATCGTGCCTGAGTAATGAAGTTTACTGAAAGGGCCAATTAAAATATTGTTAAATTTAAAGGAACCTAGGAATTATTATCCTAAAAATAATTAGGAAATGAGAAATAAAACAGATTGTTTAGCTCAAATGTACTTATTATTTTAATTATCATCAGCTAGGAACTACAGTGACTTTCCAGTTTACCAGATTAACCTTTTTATCACAATTGTATAGGAATCACAAGTTAACAGTATTTTATTTAAGTAGCCTATAGTCTCATTCATTATAAATGATTTAAACGAACTACATACAAACATACTTATTTTAAATTTATTTAGGTACTTAGTATTCTAAACTCAGCTGGGCAGTGACTTCCGAAATCTGTTACCGTTTCAGGCAACGGATTCGCCATATTTTTTTTAGGTCCTGGACTTTATTTTCCTTTACCATTTTCTTGGTTTTTTGTGGTCATATTAGAATTCACATAAAAACCTAATGTTTCAAGTGACCTCATCTAGTAAATTCAAGTATCTAGCTAGTTGTATTATGCGACATCTCTAATGTATTTATGAGGTAAAGCTAATTGTATGAAGCGACATTATTATGTATCTGTAAGGAAAGGCCAATTGTATTAAGCGTCAATCTTATATAATCATAAGGTAAAGCCAATTGTTTGAAGCGACATTTCAAAATATTTATAAGGTGAGGCTAATTGGTTTAACGAACATTGCCTGTAAATTTTGATCCAGGAATGAGAGTTTAAGTAACTCTTTGGTATTTCATAGTGAGCTTAAGTACACAGTTCCTCAATTTGACAAAATTTTGTGTCGGTACATACATCGCAGTGCAAAATGGGCTCCGAAAATGCGATAGTATGAAGCGACAAAAAAGTGCTCAGATCGTCACAAAACCCAGCTCAAACGACGCGGAAAAAATCGCTGATTCCGAATATGTATATAAGTCAATTTCGCCCAAAATGTCGCTCAATACAAATAGCCCGGGAACCGTCGATTTAATTTAGTTTTGACTGTGCTTTATTAATATTTGCATGCTATTATTTTTGGCTGAATGCACTGAACGTATTTTATGTTTAATCACCTTATCATGTACTGTGTTCTTGCAAATAAATGATGATTCTGATTCTGATTATGTCTTAAAGTCTCTTTGCAGACAGACGCACATAGTGAAACTATAATTTGATAGTCCACTTAGCCGATTTCGACTGCGGTGGCCAGTCACAACAACTGACCAACTGCGCGGGACATATTATAGTGCACAAGTGTGTGCGCAAACACAGGTGCATTTTCTATTCCTCTAACTCTCATAGCCCGATGGGACAGCAATTTGACACGATCGGAGAGTGATCAGGCGCAGGACCAACGGCTTTACGTGCTTTCCCATGCACGGGGTTTAAGCACCGCCAACTTCCAAACTCCGGGCTTCCCTTAGAATTTCTGGATAGATAAACCCAGGTACACATTTTCGGCTCGACCCGGGAATTGATCCCGGGACCTCTGGCGTAGCCGTCGATTTAAAGTGCCACCGAGGTAAGTGAAACTATGGAGTTGTGTGACTACAGAACCCTAAAATTACGAGGTTTGGAGATAGTTTTGTAATGGGAGTCTATGAGAAGAGTGTCAAAAAATATACCTTCAGCGGTCGAAGTCTAAAGCACAAGTAATATTTTATTCTGACATTTGTTTCCTTCTGCTGCATCAAAAACTTACGTAGCTATTCTTAAATGCATCGTTAATTGTTTCGTAATTTTTTTAAGTATAAATCTTCTTCACAAAAACACCAATTTTGTCTCAGCGTTTTTTGAGCGCCACCTGGCTGTTCCATAGGGAAACTATGTCGAAACTTCCAACCCTGGTATTGTTATGGTGCATCGAAGCCTTCGTGATTAATCTTTGATTTTCTAAATATAAGAGAGACCAATCATTATTGTTCTTTTTTTATGATTCTTTAAACGCCTAGGCCGGTTAAAAAATAGTTTGCATTTTGAAAATATTGTAACCTACACAGCTTCTAATTGGCTTTCAGTTCCGCTTAGCTCGGTCAAGTCGCTCGAAAAATGGTGCCTCGTTGATTAAGCAAGTTGCCTTTGATTAATTACACAGCTAAGTCTGGCTTGAGGTTTGCAACGCTATAAAAGTGCAGCCGTTTTGTTTAAAAGGATTGCAGTCTTGCAAATTGTATTTTGAGCAAGATGATCAGGAAATTGCTGGATTGTTCTCGTTTGATATTACATGAGCTTAAATTGGGGGTGACTCGGTAAATGTAGGTATCATTGTTGAATAAAGTCACAATCATTTTGGTTACACACATTTTGTTATGTTTACACGGTAAATATTTATGAAGTTTTCATAACGTTTCGACATCCAATGCTTGCTCGAATGACGAAGTCCTTTAAACCTCTATAAGAGATCTCTCTATTCAAATGCTGTGATTAATAATAGTGCTAAGAAATTTTGTATTTTTTTTTACCTAAGCTTTAATGGGCTCATAGCTTAGTAGGTGTACATGCATACGACTTATATTAATAAAAAACGACAATGTCATTAAAAATACAATAGTTTTAAATGTGCCAAAACAATTAAACTGTAATCAACCGGCACCCGAATTCTTAAAGTTTGGACACGCATTATCATTAATGTCCTAACTATAAAAGTTGCCACTCGACCGCGGTATGGGCGCCCTTAATTGCTTGTACGGGTATCGTAGTACGAAGGGCATGAATCTAGCGCAAGCGCACGTTGTACTTAAGCTGCGAACATTATTTAAGGTGCGGAGTTATGTTAAAACTGTGATAGCTCCTAAGATATTTATTGAAATCAAATGATATACAGGGCAACTTGGTTCCAAATGAAATGCTCGTGATGATGAATGTATTTATTTTGATAAGAATAAATACCTGTGTGTATAATACACCTCTAAAAATAATGCATTATTTTTTTACAAATTTATTAACATAAAAAGGTTGTAGTAAGTCAACCATAAAAGATAGACTTATGCTGTCGCGGACTTTATTATAGAACTCTTAATGCTGAACAATCCTGTCATACATGATTTTTGTGTAACTTAAGCGGTTTCCGCAGCGTATACAGCGGAAGCTCTCAAAAGGAATATCTTTCTCCTGTTTTCGCAACATTTTTCATTTCTGCTGTGGTCTTATGAGTCGTATCTTTATGTTACAGAGCCTAAAGCCTTCATCGATAAATGGACTATCCAACGTAAAAAAAAAATTTCAAATCGGGCCAGTAGTTTTTGAGATTAGCGCGTTCAAACAAACAAACAAACAAACAAACTCTTCAGCTTTATAATATTAGTATAGATATAAAGCAAAGACAGCGGTTAATGATGACCTGGATTTAGTGCGATATGTTGTGTGACCCTCCACGTCTTACAAACTAAAACCTTCGGACAAATGTAGACCAATTTTTAAAAAAATTAAACTATTAACTTTCCCTTGTTTATATATTTTGGAAACATGCCTCTTTGTCAAACATAATCCGGACAAATTTAAAATAGAAAATCAGATATTGGCTCATCGTCTTCGGCCTAGAAAACCTAGATTGCAAATTAGCATATGTAAGACAGCCCTCATGAGAAAGAGTTTAATAGGTATGGCACCAAAGATATACAACAAGCTTCCACAGTACATACAGGAGCTTGAAGACAAAATGTTCAAAAGGACATTAATTCATTTTTTGGAAGAAAAGAGTTCATAAAGATGAAATAAGAAACCAAAAATTTGCGCACGGGCGGGACTTACTATAAAGTTACTATAAAAGAGTTACTATAAAGTTGATGACTATTTAAATGATTGTTTTGATTAACTTTTGACATGCTGTATTTGTGTAACTGCTTGTTTTGTTCTTGGAAATTTAATTGACATTAATTTTTATTTTGACTGTATCTATATATTTAATTCAATCAATGTATGTACTTTATTATTTAGTTTAGATGACATTGTTTTTGTATAATTAGTTTGACTTGGTTTATATAAAATATATTTAATGAGAATTCGTATGCCTTTAAGGTAGATCATAGTGGAACACTCTAAATGTATCAACTAACTTAAATACCTATGATGACGAATAAATAACAATTTCAATTTCAAACATATAGCATGATATTGGACCGGAGTATTTTGAGTTCGACTCTCCTGGTTAGCTTCAGCGATTGCCATACTTGTCTTGCATTCGAGTCATTGTAAACTTCAAGTATACAAATTTTAAGAGACGTCAGCAAAAGCTCGACTTGTCAAGAGTGATCCAAAAATAGTTTCCCCAGCCCTAAAACGCTGGTATTCAGCGGTTGAGTGTTATTCAGTTATTTACGAGAGCCGCCGCCCTCCATTAGGGCGCCTCGTTAGGGAACAAAATCTAGGGATTATTGAAGAATTCAGCAACGACAGAATAAACAATTTAAGTGGTCCACAGACAAAAGGTCAATTAGAACTCCATGGGTATCTCTTGCCTAGCCTTAGCTAGACATAGCCTTGAGAATCAGTAAGCTTAAGTGGCAGTGGGCAGGGCACATAGCGCGAAGAACTGATGGCCGTTGGGGCAGGAAAGTTCTAGATTGGAGACCCTTCGACCAAAGACGCAGCGTAGGACGTCCACCAACAAGATGGACAGACGACCTTAAAAAGATCGCAGGATCAAACTGGATGCAGACCGCTAGTGATCGGTCGCTGTGGAAAGCCGTGGGGGAGGCCTATGTTCAGCAGTGGACGTCCTTTGGCTGATTATGATGATGATGATGATGGGTATCTCTTGTCTAAACCATAGTCTACAACTCATTATATCCATTTAATTGTACGTACACACAAAAAAACCTTTAGCTCTCTTTCTCTCATCTTTAACTTTCAAAATGATTGTATGAAGAATTTTCTATTCAGTATATAACTAAGTGGTAGCTCTTTCATTTTCATTACATATTAACGGAGAAAATAAATCTCGCATATTAATTAGAAGTCTACTTTTCATATTACTTTCTCGGACAAATTTGTGCGACTTTCAAACACCTATTAGATTTTCTGCTTACACCCTTTGAAAGTTATTAAGAATTTTGGAATGGTTTAAATTATATACATAGATTCTATGAATTTCTAATGATAATTCGAAATTTTAATTTATTTATTAAAATACCTACTTAGAATTCCTCTTGGAATTCCTAATTTTTTCAACTAAATAAAATTAAGTTCGAGTGTGTGTCTTTTTTATGATTTTGATGATTGTCTTATTTTTTCCGGTAATAATTCTATTGACTCAATACAAATTATCGATGTCCACATGTTATCCTTGCCTGCGGTTTCAGTTATATCCAGGCCTACCTACAACTTTAAAAATCAATAGTATCCGCATGACACTGGGGCGAATGGCAAGCAAACCATAATTAACTACAGAAGCCTCTATCAGTCAGTACATTATGTAATTTGAAGCTGTAGCCTGCGTTATCAAGACAACCCGCAGTAAAACCGTCCAAATTATAGCTTTATATATTTGCCAGTCGTAAAATGAAGTTGCTCGATAAAACTGTTTGGCTTCCATTGTTGGGATCCAGGTCACATAGGGCGTAACGCTGGAAGCTATATAAAAATTTGCATTTTTCCAAGATAGGAAAATGTGGTATTTGGCATTGGAACACCCCTTTAATTTCATTACATTGTTTGAAACTTGTTAGAAATAAAGAAACTGCGTTAGCAGCGTCTATGAAAAATCCAATAAAGATAAACACACATTCCCGGAACATGTACAGAAATTAAGAACTTCGGTTATGAAAACTCACAAAAAGTAATTGTACCCAAATACTTTAAATTCGTTAATTTTAATTTAATTCAATATCAAAGAAACGGAAAAAAAAACTCTTATATCATTATTTTTGTGATACCTACAGCTATCAACAATTAAATTCACATAATATTGTGCTGAGAACATTTTGATTTCAGGTTTTTTCAACATAATTCATTCATATTATTTCGCTTCCTATCTTGCCAGTTATTTAGCAATTACGGCATTGAGAACCTTTGAAGAGATCCGTAATAAGCAGAGACGCTCCTGCACCATGCGTGCGGTTTCAAAACCGCCATTTTAATTAAGATTGTACTCATAAATTTTCGCTTTGTCACCGTGATCTACCGTCGACTGAAAATATAATGCATTGCGTATATTAGTGAATATCATTGTCGACTCCCTGTCTTCGACCGTCAAGACCGCCCGAGAACAAACTCTTTAAAAATTAAGATATGTACGAAAAACGGTAGTATAACAGGCGATTATTTTTATTGTATTCCTCGTTGGTGTTGGATAATAGCAATTGCATTAGCTGGGCCGCATGCGTAGGTGCTGAGGAAGGGCGGGCGGTGCAACCTGCATTTGCCTCAACTAATACTCAACGTTACCGCGTAACGTTTCGTGTGAGTACCTGCGCCGGTGTCGCTTAGTGGGGAAAGAGAGCAAAATAATTATTAATAATAAAAAAGTAAATTGAAAACATAAATTAGAACCGACTTTATGTTAAGTTTAGATACATATTGAATAATAACTATGCCGCGATACCTTAAATTACTTAGTTTTTTTAGAGAAAACCTATTTGAGCAATCCACTTACGTCTTAATCTAAATTCCATAACTAGGAAAAAAAACTACTGTCATCATCGTTTTACACTCGTTACTCTCCAAAGTCTTCTTCAACTACTGCAGTCACTTAACACAACTCGGACAAAAGCACTCTAATGTAATCCAAGGCAGTCAATATTATGACCTTAACAATCAAGATTTAAAGACCGTTGACACGGTCACGCGCAGAAATATCAATTGCATTTAAGAGGACGCAAGTGAAGTGATATTTTCTGATAATGTTAGCGTTTATTTGATTTATCACTGGCAGCACAGTCGCGGGCGCCTCACCTCGCTCCGAATTTGTAAAATTATTTTATTTTGCTTATATTTTTCTCGCTCGCTTGTTTGTGAAGATTAATGCTGTTATGAAAGGACCAATCAAGATATTATAAGTGTACTGCAGCTGTTGCAGATGCTTATAGAAAAATGGGAACACTTTGTTGATGGAGCAAGCACTTGATAAGGGTAAGTTAGTTTAGTATTTACTTTTTTTCATATTATATTTAGTTCCTATTTATAGTGCGGGGCATTTTATCCATATTAATATTAAATTTTGAAAGTAACTAAGTATGTCTGTTACAATTTTACTGCTTACTGTACTCAACCGCTCATATAATTACTCATTCCGCTTTTTTGTATCGATACACGGACAACAGCACGTCATGGTAAACACAGCGATATCTTATTCACTTGTAATAGGGGCTAGTTTGCAATAAAAGTGGGTAGCCTGTCGTGCTGGCCACTGTACAATCGGGCCCCTACTTTTGAATCTCTCGCGTCAAGATGGCGTGTGATATATTTATTTACTATCGGCTAAATTTTACGTTATTTCCATTGATTTTTAATTCGTTATTGGACGAAATTCATACGCTATATTTAAGCGATTGGCATGTTACAACCATTTTTTTACTATAAATACTATTTTTTTTGTTTCTTTAACTATGTTCGTGACGTAGTACACTTATTATATCTACAGCTTACGAAGAAGGAAAATGTAACTAATTCTGATAATCACATCAACATTTGTTCAACCAAACAGGAGATAATACCGGTCAAACTGAGAACCTTTTATATGATATATAAACATTTTTCACGTCCGTTGCTTGTTCTTAAAATCTACGGAGTTTGCTTTACCAAACTTCAAAGGATTCTCACCGAGAGCATCGTTCCCGTTCTAGCAAATTGTTAAAGCGATTGCTTAGATCGAACTCGAGAACATTCTTTCCCTAACTGAATAGAATTTGAGAAGAAGATCGTTGAGCAAATGTTTGCCCAAACATACCAGCCACAGTCTGAAGCAGTCGATAAGTTTAATCGGTTTAAGATCAGTAGAATCTTTAATAAATCGTAAAAAATAAGAGAATTTTTAAAAAGTATTTACCTTTAAGCCAATATTTGCACCCAGTGGATCCCCTTGTGGAAGACGGCTACGTGGTTGACCCAGAAAAACATGGCGTCACAAGCTGGACTCATTTAACATGGACTGGAAGGCAATTGCCCAAAATTAAGGGAGAGTGGAAAATGGATTGCAAGGCCTTTGCCCTGCAGTGGGACACTATGGGCTCTTAATATTATTATTTGAAAAAATATATTCTGTAACAACGAGCTGCAACCACACCGTACACCGAGCAAGGGCGCTACGCAGTTTCGCATGATTACCGATAGATGACGCTGTCTCTTGTTAGCTCGCGGTATTCCTTGGTTCTTCCCGAGATGATATATAGCCAACGTGATAGGAGCTTAATGCGTACAGCAGCTTTCACCTCTGGATCTATTGGATTTTTAGAGAATCTAAGGCCTCGTATCATATTTAACCTCGCACGATTACTTTTTCTGGCTTGTGTACGGGATCATCCACACTACGTCATTGGTTGTGACTCATAAAACTGTTACTAACTACGTCACTTTGAAAATAAACGGACTGGAGCTTGAGCTTTTTCATTAAAAAACCCCTACTACAATTTTAAATTATTCTTTTCAACCAATAACTAACGATACATGCTTTTTTCTCAGCGCTGTGTGAGTGCTATGTGACTTACGACAAGTACCTAGAGTACTCGAGACTACCTCGCCTGCGGACGTAGTCTGAAGCAAATATTTTGACATTTTGCGTAGACAATGCTGAGACAAAGTTGTTTTTTTCGTGTATTTGTTGCTTAAGAAGAATTTTTTAAAACTTAAAACGGTGCAGTCGCAGAAGCTTGAAATTGACAAATTATGTACTGTTTTTTGGCGACTGCATCGATACTAACGAGCGTTGGCATCGCTGCTAAATTAAATCTGTTCATTGCATGAGTCGCGATGCTGAACCGCGGTTTTCAAAATGCGCGACTGCATCGATGCTAAAAGTCGCAAAGTTTAAGGGTTTTAATAGGTCTAACTCGGGCAAAAGAACTATAAAGTTTACAGGTGCTTTTTAAATGGTAAAGCCATAAAGAGATGTTTAATTAAATATGTAAATAAAAGTAACCTTTCATTTATTTACATTTATATTTTTAGTAAAGTAAACATTGTACAAAAAGCTTCCGAAAGGATATTTATTATATTGGCAATCGTTATTTTCTGTGATTAAATAAGCGGAAATACTGTTGTAATGTAGTGTTGCGACTGTTAAGTTCTTTTTTAAAAAAATAATCTAATATTATGAGACTATATTTACAATTGAAATAAAACCTAAACTAAAATACACATCTATAAAAAAACACAGGGTGTTGCTTTGGTCAGCGACAAGCGACTCAGGGGTGGTTGTACAAACGATACTGATGCCAAAAAAAAAATAAAAAAAATGACATGGAAAGAACTCACAACATCAATTTATTAATACGATACAGCGATCAAGTTAAAACTACCACCAACAGGTAGCCTCCCTGTAGTTGACTGGCGTAGTATTTCGTAGATATGCGCTAGCTACGCGCAGGGGTGCGAGTTTCCCCATTCAATTTGTCATTTTTTAGAATTGAAATTTATAAAATTATTTTGCTTTAAATTTCCGCGAAACGACGCCGGCGCAGGCAACTAACTACACGAACCGTCACCGCGTTTAGTATTAGTTCAGGCAAATGCAGGATGCACCACCCGCCCTCCCTCAATACGCATGCGGCACAGCTGATGCAATTAATATTACCCAACACCAACTTGCAAAAAACCTCGACGCGTTTCGCCACTACACGTGGCATCCTCAGGAGATGTTGTCGCCTCGGCGGAGCACGTCTGACGTGCTCCGCCGAGGCGACAACCTCCTCCGAGGTGACGGTTCGTGTAGTTAGTTGCCTGCGCCGGCGTCGTTTCGCGGAAATTTAAAGCAAAATAATTTTATAAATTTCAACTTAATAATGGATTTGCGCAAAGTAACGCCTGATTCCATTAATTATTTTTTAGAATGGTGTGAAGAGGTTTTCTTTTCGTAAATTTTCATATTATACTTCAAAGTTTTTTATTTTATTTTTATAAGTGTAATTCATATTATCATCCCTGAGCTGGATGTCACTGACCATAACAATACCCTGTATATACAACTTAAAAGAAAACTGTGAAGTCGTCTTGGTAATTATTCGTTTTTTGCTGTCGCTACTAGCAAGTCAAGTGCGCGATCGGTGCTGTGCCAATGAAAAATCGTGACGAGGAGATACTCGTATATTTTCAACACGTAAATGAACATAACTTGTTACCATCAATAAGTCTTCGACTTCGTGACCCTAATGCCTTCTTTCAAATTCATCGTTTTGCATAATACAATTATGTATCTGACGTATCTCTTTTCAGATGGTAACAAAATACAGGCTGACATTTGTATCAGATACCAAATTTTTCGTGAAGACTCCACTGAAAAAATAAACAACTTTTATTATGAGAGCATTAGTGAAATCGAGAAAAAAATAAAACCGACTTCAAAACTAAAATGCACTAAAAGTCTTAAATAAACTTTTGACCCTTAAATAGCAAGGTAGCCATTTTAGGCAAACAGTTTTTTTTGGAGTCGATGCTCGATAGTTGATGCTTGATGGTCAAAGTGATGGCACCGGAAATGGCTTCCTTTCTATTCAAGGGTCAAAAGTTTATTTAAGACTTTTTAGTGCATTTTGGTTTTGAATGTTTTGTTTGACAATACTGTTTTTTTCCCCGATAATACTATTGCTTCCATAAAATTGTTTATATTCATCAAAGGACTCTTTGCAAAAAAAATAGTTTATAAGTTTTAAGTAAAGCTTTCAATATTTCATCTTTTCCTGTAGTTTAATATTTACACTTTTGAACTCGATCAACTCGTGTGATAGTAATTCATTATTGGGAATGAATACTTTTTTGTTTACTTCAAGCAATCATTACGTGTTTTGTTTTTTACAACCAATTAAAATGTGATAGAGCGAATACGAATCCCATGAGTCCATCAAAATGTCAGGAGCACGGCTGGACTAATAATGTTACCGGTAGTAGTCAATGTTTTGGCAGACCTTTGCTAGATTTTGCCTGTCCGTTGTTTAAAAATTGTTGTAGTTTCAAGCAGATAACAGTGGTCACAAACTGTATTCAATATCTTTTGAAACTTGACTAACGTAACAACACATTTTCACGGTATTTATAAAGTATTTTTTGCTGACAAAGTAAGTCATGCCTTGGTCTTTCTTTATAAAGGATTACTCAAAACGATTGATGACTCAACGCAAGACAGCACGTTAATATTATGATGCTTAAAACTTTGCTTTCTAGTGTTCCGTAGACGAATGGCAAAAAACGAAACCCTTATAGTTTCGTCAAGTTTGTCTGTCTGTCCGTCCGTATGTCACAGCTACTTTATTCTAAAACTTTTAGTATTACACAGTTGAAACTTATTAGGAAGGTGTATTCTGTCCTCTTGAAGATTTTTATACAAAAAATAAAAATAGATATTTCATAGGAGGCTCCCATACATGAAACTAAGACCTAATTTTTTTTGTCAAACCTATGCGTGTAGGGTATCTATGGATAGGCCTTTTAAAATGAAATCGAGGTTCCATAAACCATTTTCCCTAAAAGTCTAACTTTTGAAAGATAGACGCTTCCAAATTGGTAAGATGGGCGTTGTCCCCCATCTTTTAAAATAATACATGTTGTAGATCTTGACAAAATCTCTCAACAAAAATTCGATCGATTCGAGATTTAACTAGTAGTTTTATTATTATTTTACAAGCTTTTATACACATATATTACAAGCTTTTATTAAACCTGCTATTTTTGTTTGTCCTGTGGGAATCTTTAATTTTGAATCAGTTACTGAGCTTAACCGATTTAGCTGAAATTTTGTGTACATGCTTAGTTTAGATGAAAATACTTGGTTAGCTTTGAGCTATCATTCTAAATCCAATATAGCGGATTATCTAAGATGGTAGGCTAGTATTTATTCTGCACTACCACAATATGGGTAAAAATAAAAGGGCTTACAAATAAAAACACAAAAAACATAACTAAAATAAAAAAATATACTGAAAAAAACCTTTTTTATTCCAATTTTTTTTTAAGTGACCTATAATTAAAATAAACTTTTAATTACAATTAATTTATCAATTTGGTATCATGTACCTATTGTAAAATTTTTAATTTTATAAAGCTTGTCAAGAGATGTTCCTATATCTAATCAGTTATGACACAGAGACCATACAGTGTGTCTCGTCACCGGTGTCCGACCCTTTAGGGCGCAGTAAAACGATAAATTTTATCGAAAAATCCACTATAATAAAACATTTTATTTCTGATATTAAAAAATAACCTTTTTTTGGTTTCTGAGTCCGGGTGGATTCATTTATAAAGCAATATCGAAGAATCGACAGGACCTATTACTATGAAAACGAATTTATTCAATAATCAAAAAGATAGGCAATAAGGTTCATCCAAAAAAATATAAAAACCTCCCATCAAAATAGTCAAAAAGCACCGTGAGACCGTGATATGTTCATGACCTTTTTTCACTTTTTAGATGCCCTAAGATATTACCTAAAAACTGATGTTAATGCCTCAGCTTTAAGTCAACTACTCTTTGCGTTATGATTGATTGAATATACGGGAATGCTGTGAATTCTGAAAGATTTTTTTTTTACATTTTAGTTGCACTAAGTCATTCCCAAAAACCTAATGACTTATTTATTACAAGCATACGAACTACGAGTAACAGTGTAGGTATTTTTCCACTCTGTATGGGATTAAGCCATGGTTTATTCATACCTTCAAATTGTTTGAATCCGAGTTAACAATTTAAGTAAACAAAGTTGCTTTTTCATTTTTGACGGAAAAGTCACTGCGAAAAAGAATACCCCCCGCCTGGAATTCAGAGAAATGCGAACACAATTTGTCCAAGCGTAGTAATTCGTGCATTTTTAACGAGATTCCGAGTCTAAGGGCGTGATGTGGTTAACGAGAATTCTTCAGAAGGAGTTCTTTGTACACCGAAGCACGCTTTTATCTGACTTGACGCAACCTAATCGCAATCTTAAATAAACTATGAGTAGAAGTTAAAATCAAGATTTAGATATGTCAGAGTATTGATGACTGTACTACTTAAACTTCCTTGAGATGATCTCAAAAGTGAGAGACCGCATTTTCCGTGTCATTGTTAGCCTATACATATTAAATGATCGGATTGAAAAAATATGCTCTTTTTGACTTTCACTACTAAACAAAACGTTGTGCAAGAACGGTAAAAGGTAAACCGCCTTCAAAAACTAACTTACAAGCTTAAAATAACGCATTTGTCTACTATTTTTTATTCTTTATTATCTTTTTAGGGGAACGAATTCTTTTGGAGTTGGTGCATGATGTCAAGCTTACAAATACCAACAGCTGTCTACCTCCACATATCAAGCACCGACTCTAAAAGAATTTGTTTCACTTAAATAAAAGACGAAAGTATTTAAGCTTTTAAGTGAGTTTTTGAAGTTGGTTCATTTTTATTTTATGATTTTAAGAAACATGGGGTTTCAAAAAGTACTGGACCGATTTTAATAAAACTAACTCTGAACCCTTAGGTCGAATATACCTGATGGAACTATGTATAAAGAAATCATCTCGATATGACTTCTCGTTTTTGAGAAATAATTATCTTTCTATTAATAACTTAGTTGCTTATTAAATTGCGTTATCTTTGGTCTTTCTATTTTCATTCACAACAGTCTTGCGGATTTACTCAACAACCATTTTGGCCTTACAAAGCTGCTTCCCCGCATATTTGCCTCATTATAGTTCGCAGGACTCTGTGCTCGAGAACCGGTGGGTTCTACTTTTGAATGTTTTTTTTTTCCATTTTTCCAATAATATAGGCAAAGTTTAGGCCAAACTCAATAAAATAACCATAAACATAAGAGATAGAGAATAACGCAGATTCATTTAGTTTATTATAGTGGTAATTAAGGGTATTTTAGAATGTTTTAACACTCACATTATCACATTTTATATTCTTATAGATAAAAATAAAAAAAAATGACATAGTCATAGAAATTTCGCACGGTTGGACTGACAGCGCCTTTTGCCTGGTTAGCCAGAAGTTGCAGGTTTGTGTCCGGCCCATGTGCAATTTTTGGTTTCTTATTTTCAGTTTTTAGGACATCAATTGGTCAAGACTATCAGACGGACAGGCCGCGGGCGGATGTCTGGTTTTCTATATTTTACGACTAGTACCTACATCAAAAGATAATATGTTTTATACTGCCGTTATGCTTTAATCGTCTTCCGTAAAGACAGGGAGCGTTGTGTAAGTTTACCTCCACCATAAATGTGATATCGTCTATTTTTCCCATACACAATGGGCATTTTGTTAACAATAAAACGATGGACTGTGTTCATTTTTATAGCAGTTTTATAGCTTTTCGATAATGTTGAGGCGGCCGTTTCACAACGACGTTATTATTGGATGTTGCGTGTTCATCTCACTCAAGCTAACTTAACTTTTCTAAGTTTATATTTTTATTTCATGTATTTACTTACATTTAGTTTTGGAGATTTGAGTAAATCATTTCCAAAGGGGCTTAGAGATCAGTTAGATCTGAGTAGTTAAATGTATTGTTCTACAGTGTCACGATCTGTTCTAAGTGAGACTAAGGGCCCAGCCACACGTACCACAACCACACTACATCGCAGCGCCAAAATTAAGCCATGTCAAGCAGTGTGAAAATAGTATGTGAAGTGAGGTACGTGTTAACAGTCTTATTAATTTTCAATACAAAATATAAGTTGTGGTACGCCTAGGTCGGCACTAAGTGGATAATCTGATTGACTAGCAGCTTGACGATGGCTGTAGCTGACGGGAAGCCGAAGGCAAGTTGACTCTTGTCTTTAGCAAATTGTTGTCCGTATCAAAGATCTCATTGACAGGACATGGAACTTAATTAAATAGAATGTAATAAGTACGTTGTTTTACACGTTCATCTACTCGTATATATTTTATATCAGTAACTAGATTGAGCTACATCTGTTTTATTACTAGTTTTTATTAATGTGAATGAAAAATATATAAAGTAACTTATGTTATACAAAATCCGATTTACGTTACACGGAATCCATATCTATCCATATCATAAAAAGCGGATGCAAAGCGTGGGCTGCCGTTGTCATTCATTCAGTTCTACAGTTACTCATTCGAATCTAAATTAATAGAACGGAATAGTCAACATTTCAAGTCAGCGGCTACTAAAGCAACACTAAACACCGATTTATTTATTTATATTAAGGAAAACCACATCTACATTAACTTGTCGCATCCAACAACGGCTGTTAATCTCAACTGAGATTGGCCATCGGCGCGTGACATTGCTCATAGTACTCCAGTCTGTGCGCAAGACAAATGGGCACTCTCTGTTCCTTCATTCTAAGTATTCGGTGAGATGGCATCCGACATGACCGGTGAGAGATCAGGCCCAGGACAACTTGTATGCACGATACCAAATCCATACAAGAAGTAGCAGCTATGGGACTCTAGGATACATATTAAATAATAAATATTGGACACCAATCACATACATTGTTCTGATCCTAAAGTAAGTAGCTAATGCACTTGTGTTATGGTTATCAGATACAACAGTGGTACCACAACACTCAGACTCGAGACAGTATAAAATATTTTGATTTCTACATTGACCCGACCGGGAATCGAACCCTCGGACCTCGGAGTGGCGAGACGCCTTAAAACCAGCGTGTTTAGCCACTACACCACGGAGGTCATCAAACTATTGAAGCAAACTCAAAGGTTCACACAGCAGCTTGAGGAGGAATTTTTAAGTTTTAACTGAATTATAATACTGATCTTGTAAGGATATCTTAACCATTTTGCACAACGCCTTCAACGCCGTCTCAGAAGCAGTGTTTTTTAAATTATTTCCTATGCCTTTAAATTTGACCTCGATCGTACCCAATGTCTGGTGTGAATGAGGTCTAGGGTAATGTATATCTATCTGCTTAGTAACAGCCTGTTCAATTTGCCTTAAAGAGGCTTAGATCATCATAATCCTTAGGAAAAACTTCAGTAAGCAGCGGATACTACTCCCTGGCTGCATGAAGAAAGTGTCAGCTGATGCTTAGTGCGAGCAGTTGGAATGTCAACGTATAAAATGTAACGGAGCTGGCGGAAACAAGATCATGCAGTTCAGTTGCACAGTGGCCGAAGTGCAGTCATAAAAGAAAAAAAAGTGCATTTTTTATTGCTCATCGCACTATGAGTTATTTCTATAGGCAAAGATCAAACAGTTTTACTCTCAAATCTTCAAAATGTCTTCACCAACTAAGGTTTTCAAGCTCTAAAGCACTTTCGAATTTAATATGTAGGTAATTATACCAAAAATCGTTGAAAAGTCACTATATACTGGTGGCACTGTAGACATTCTATGACTTGAAAATTATTTTTCTATGAGTTTAGCTGCAGTGCAAGATTGTCAGTATTTTTTGCCTATTTCTATTTCCGCCGGTTTCCTGAATTCTCAGTTAGACACAAGTTTGGAGCGAACCTAAACTTGCATAATACCAAATGTGCAACTGAAGTTTGTGTTTTCTCACTAGAAATATTAAATACTAGATCTATGAATTATACCAGCAATTAGTACGTAGCAGTGTTTGCTATACATATTAATGGTGAAATGCAATATTAAAATTATATTTTTTACAACAACAAAACCACATCATGATTCGTTGATGTCTTGTCCGTCTAATCTGTACAGCAACAATTATAAATATAATCAAAACATGTCTGACTGTAATCAGTAAGTAATGCTTGACATATTTTCATTATTTACTATCTCTACTCACGTTTTTGCCAGTTAAAATAAATGAAATAAATAAATTTGCGCCAGACAACACACCAATTGTCGTGGTTTCGAAGTAAAAAAAAATACTTCCTTGTATAACGAATACCAGACAACGTTTATGACGGGCGTCTCCCATAAATACCTAAATACATATTAAACATCCATGACTCAGGTACAAAATGTTCGTGCCCATCACACAAACATTTGCCCCTTGCGGTATTCGAACCCGCGACGGCCGGCGTAATAGTCAGGAGCTCTAACCAATACACCAAACGCATCGTCAAAGTTATCTAACTGGAAATAAAAATTCACTATTTTGAATATACTGCATCAATATTTATATTATTCTTTGGTACTCAACCTGGCGTTGAATTTTTAATAGCTATTCATAAAAAAAAGTTTCATGAAGTAATCGCCGCCCGATCGTTTGCCAGTCAACACCACTATGATCTTTTAATTCGATTCTAGTTTGCGGGCAAACAGTTCTAATTCAATTAAGTCTACATCCCTCACACAGAAGGATTCTTCTCTGTCCGCTAATAAAACGCGGTCAAGCCTGTGTTTAATTTCCTGTCCGTATAATTGTGGGAACTTGCGGCATTTATAATTGGGATCGGATTTGTAGCATTGAAGGCTGAATGAGGGTCGTATGAGGGACTGGTGTATTCAGTAAACATAAGTTGCTAAAGGAAAGGCCCAGAAGGACGTCTCTGTACTTAAAAGACCACTAAACAAACCACTGGTCTATCACCTAATAATTTATGTAATGTGAAGCCATCGAGTTAGAAATCTCAACAGCATTCTATAAGGTAGGTGTCTTGCGTCGCATGTTGCTTGAAAACACTGTATGGCGTGTTATTCACATTTATATGTATAACAGCGGTGCAGCATTTAATTGCTACACCGAAATAATTTAAGCGCTAACGTACAAGGATTTTATACAGATTACTAGTATGATTTCCTTAGACAAGATACATTTATTCTCAACGTTACTGAACGTCTAAAACTGATCCTTGTGATGACGCACATAGTCTAACTACGTCCTAAGAAAATTTTAATTTCAATGCAGAACGGCTGGCGACATCGAATTTCTATATAATCGCCGCATCGTGTCTAATTTTCAAACATTAGTTTTTTGTTACTTGAGCATAAGACTTTGACAAATAAAAACACACACACACACACACACACATACACAACGTCGTCAAACGTCGTTTTTGGTAAGAACCGCCATACTGCCAGTCAACGTTTACAGTGTTAGCGATTCGAGTGTGGACGTCCTCGAACTTTGTATGGAGTTCTCATGTGCCACAACCTGTAGGTTGACTATTATGATATGCGCATAAGAATGTGTGTCTCAGTCAGACTTTGTACATGAAAGTCTTTTCAATTGTAGTACCTCTTTTGCAATAACTGTTGCAAAATTGCAATCACTACTGTCAATACTTTGAGCGTCTGCTCTATACATACTAACAAAAGTCTGCCTGTGATTGTCTAGCTATAGAAAGAATTACAAGTTCATCATTTCACGCAAATTACACGGTGATCCTGCTATCTTTGAATACATTTTGACTTGAGTACTGAGTAGAGCGGATTAAATTAAAGATGGAATGTTGATGCTAATTAATGTAATTCCGAAAAAGGAGGCCGTGTAATGCGATACAGAATGGTAAACAATTTAGACGGCTTATGTTTTATCCGTGTTTATGTTTCGGCATTATTTTTAGGGAATTAAGTTTCAGGGCCTTACGAATAGAGAGCATTTCGGAGTGCAACAAGTTTAAGGTAGTCATTTTGGAATGAACCGTAGACAAAATTTTATGCATCAGTGAAGTCCATCTGACTGGACTGATGAGGCTGATACCAGTATAATGGAAAAATTTCATGGTTTGATTTTTATCAGTTCGTATAGGTAAGACCCTGACCCACTGCGACTTATAGCATCGATGCAGTAGCGCGTAAGCATCGATGCAGAAGCTCGACTTAATCGATGCCAAAAGTAGCGCAGTGTGTAAATGTTGACATTTTGCGACTGTATCGATGCTAACACGCGTTAGCAACGCGACTGAATCACTGCTAAAAGTAGCAGTGTGTAAAGGGTGTAAGACCCTTTACCCCTATACACACTGTGACTTTTGAAAACGCACTTCAGCATCGCGATTCACGCAATGAATAGTTTTAATTTAGCATCGATGCAGTCGTGCGTTAGTATCGGAGCAATCGCCAAATTTCAGTTAATAATTTGACAATTACCAGCTTCTGCATTGCGACTGCATTACTGCTAGAAGTCGCAGTGTGTAAAGAGTCTTAAAGATAGTGCTATCGACTAAGGCGCGCGCCACCATTCATCCTAATCGCTTAACATGTACTCTAAAGTTAGACAATATTTGATAGTGAAATTATTTATGTAATTAGTTTTAGACATATAAATAACGTTAAAGTAATATTTTATCTAATACATAAACGATAATTCTCCGATCGTGCCTGGGAAAAAGACGTTAAGCCGTTGGTCCTGCGCCCAATCTCTCTCCGGTCGTGTCAGATTTCTGTCCAACCGGGTTATGAGAGTGAGAGGAATAGAGAGTGCACCTGTGTTTGCGCACATACTTGTACACTATATTAAGTCCCGCGCAGTCGGTTAGTCCTTTGTGACTAGCCACCTTAGTCGAAATCGGCTTGGGGAACTATTATCATTACTAATTCTCCGATCATTCAGGATAGAGTGATGATCTTAACTGATAGATGGCGTAACCGTTGTTTAACAGTTACGTGTCCTAGAATATATTTTTGTAAGTACCGGATGTTGTTTTGGTCAGCGACGAGCGACTCAGGGGTGGCTGTACAAACGATACATGCCAACAAAAAAATTAAATTTTTGAAATGGAAAAAGCCAAAAATCAATTTATTGATGCGATACAGCGATCAAGTCAAAACTACCAACACCAGGTAGCCTCTTCGTAGCTTAGTAGCTATGGAGTAGTATTTCGTAGATACGCGCTAGCTACGCGAGAGGGTGCGAGTTTCCTCATTCGTTTTGTTATTTTTTTAAATGTTGTGAAGAGGTTTTCTTGTATAAAACTTGCTTAGAATTTAAAAAAATATATTTTTTGGCATTGACCAAAACAATAGCCTGTTTATTGTCCATCTTGCGTTATTTTGAAGACACAGTCAGTTTCATTGTTTATTTTCGTGCGCAACTGAAGGAGATGTGTAAAAAGCCTTAGTTCACGAGGAACTAAGTTTTTTTACTGAGAACCTTGCTTTGAGAGTCTCGCTACATAGATTCTTAGTAATGCCTCAACGTTTTCAACTTCAATAATAACAATATTGTCTCCTTCACATTAAACTGGATGTAATATTACCTATATATACGAAAGTTACGTGAAGTAAATTCGTTGCTGTATTTAGCTGTAAATAATTTACACAGTGAATTTTCTGGAACAGGAATATAATGAGGGAGAACATAACACAATTATTATATCAAGTGTATAGGGATATGAATAATTTCAGCACTGGAAAATTATTATTTTACTAGCAACCTGCCCCGGTTTTTCACGGGTGCAATGTTTCTTGTATCACTACAACTTTTTTAAAAAGGCATCAAATTCTGTTGCGTCGTTTTTAATGTTGAGGCGAACTGTATGTATGCCTAAATCTTGCAATTGTATATTATCTCGAGTACATACACCCTAAAATTCATGTTTGGATTGAGTTATCAAAATAAGTTAAAAATATGAGGGCGCAAAAACCTATAAAACGCGACCAAATCGTGAACTTCATAATATCGTGCCATAGAATTCAGACTTATCTTTTGTTTCTGTATTCGGCACACTAATCTGCATATAAAAGCAATGAAGGTTTTATTTAATTCAAACCCTACCCTCAAACGGTTCCATTTTGGGAGTTAGGACCCAAATCATGTCTCTTGATTTCGCAATTTAATTTAAACAATGTATGCAAGAACGTTGGAAGAATGTTCGAACACAAGGAAAAATTAGATAACGTTGGGCTTCATTTGCGAAGATTATTGTTTCAAATATATTTTGTATTTTTCTTATAAAGGAAGTGGTTTCTCACGATCTTGTGTAGCAATGTATCGAAAATGGCAGAAGATTTTATGAAAAAATCGAACAAAATTGTGTGTGACTAATGAAGACAAATTATATTTTGACTGGTAAGTAGGTATGAGACTTCATGCAATACAACGTTAATGTTTGTGTGGAAAATTTGATGCAATCAATGATTGTACAGAGAATATGTAGTTACCTGACCAGCGGGCGTAGTCTGATGTATCATTTTTGACATTTCGCGTCGACAATTTCAATTTTATGATTTTCTAATTCATTAAATATCATTTAAACTTACGCAGCTATATCTTTAATAAATCTTAAAAAATATTTGTAGTTTTTTAAGCATCATTCAAAAATTCTTCTCAATCAATAAATACACGAAAACACCAATTTTGTCTCAGCATTTTTGGAGCGCCACCTGGTGGTTTCACACGGAACTATGTCGAGACTTCCGACACAGCGCTGGTAGTCTGATGTAACATTTTTGACATTTCGCGTAGACAATTTCAATTTTATGATTTTCTAATTCATTAAATATCATTTTAACTTATGTAGCTTGTGTGTTTAATAAATCTTAAAAAAATATTTGTAATTTTTAAGCTTCATTCGAAAATTCTTCTCGATCAATAAATACACGAAAACACTAATTTTGTTACGGCATTTTGCGAGCGCCACCTGGTGGTTTTACAGGGAACTATGTCGAGACTTCCGACACAGGTCATAGTGCTCTTAAATACTTTAACTCAGAGATATTGAAATTCAAATTTATGATCCCTAATCAATGTATATCAAATCGCTAACTCGTTGTTAAATGACAATGTCAAATTTTATGACTGGAGACATTTGTACGCAAAACATTTCCGGTTCTATTTATTTTATTAGAAAATAACTTTTTTTTAAATTTTTAAGTTGAAACCAATTAGAAACGTTTCCTGGTTACTTAAAGGTCCTATGTTTTTTGTTCAGATTACAGGCTACACTCTGTATAAACATCCATGGCTTTAGACACAAATGTTCGTAAGAATTAAACAACTTAAGCTAGCAAATATAACAACATTATCTCAGTACCTATATTATATTCAACTCTTATATAACGAATGTCGTTCACGATTCTCTTGATTATTTCGCATTTCTCGCGTTCATCAAACAAATCTAAAAATTTTTCATGTTTGGATTAGTTTGATCGCGTATTAATGCCACGACAAAATGTTGGTCAGAAAGTTTTTGGAACTACGAGTTTTATCGCAAGCGCTGGGAATATGGGACTTATTGTTTGGTTGCGCCGTAGAACCGATAGTATGAATCAAATCAAATCAAATCATTAATTGCATGACACATTACATATTAAGATGGTATAAAAGTTTTAAAAGTGCATGTGACGAACTGCGCAAGACATAACAACATTATAACATAAGACAAATGAGGAAGACAGAAAAATTGTTAATTTCGAACTTTACTACACTAAGTTACAAGGTGCAACAAGATTGGATTGTTATAACTTTAAAAAAAGTAAAAACCAAATGAAAAAAGTTTTAAATAAAATCTTGACCCTTTAAAGGAAAGGAATCCATTTTAGGTAAAAAAGTTATTTTTAGAGCCCGTGCTATGATAGTTGATGCTTGAGATGGTCAAAGTGCTGTCACCGACTCGAAAAAAAAATTGTTCGCCCAAAATAGATTCATTTTCATAAAAGGTTCAAAAGTTTATTTAAAACTTTTCAGTGTATTTTTGTTTTGAAGTTGAATTTTACTTTTTTTAATTAATTTTATTTCTTCATTCTCAGTGATCACAGAAGGGGGAGGGGGGGTTTGCACCTTATGACTTAATTCTTTAAAAAGCTACAAATTATACTAAGATCCCATCATCAAATCCCGACTTGGCAACAAAGGGACCAACTAGAAATTATAACCTCTAGGATAGTGAAAAACTTTTTTCAAATCGGTCTTCAATACAGTCAAATTGATAAAATAAATATAATGTTGATGACCCGTGTAAGTCTGGGTAGGTCATGTTAAAGGAAGCTCAGCAAAAAAACTGGCCTGTATGCATTACCTATACGTAAACGGCTCAGGCCAATTTTTCGTCACGCAAAATAATCTTTGATCTAATATAAGTCAGTAAAATAAAATTTTCACCAAGCCTGCTCCACTCTGATAGCAAGTCTCGTTCAAAAGGTAAGATGTGCCTATGTCCACTTCCAAGTCCTCAAGACAATACTTGAAGCACTTAGATAGCGCCCTGTTCTAAACGAGAAGTTACGTTCAGTGGCTTAAGTTCGATGCAGTTAACTTTAAGGCTTTTATCAGCGCAAAGCAAACCTTATCCAAGCGGTGCTATACTTAAAATAACAATAAGTAACCATTATGATGAGGGTCACATCAAGATTATAATCTTGAAACATGTTCTAACTAAAGTACAAGTGTACCACAGCTTAAGCCACAATTCTGAGATAAGCCTACGACATATCCTTCGCATAAATAATCTTATGTTTCTAGAACAATAGGTCTGTGTAACAATAGGTCTAGCGTTTCAAAGACGGTCTAGTAGCTAGTATAAATGGGTGTCCTTGTATAGACTGCTGTTCAGTTGGCACGATCAAGTTTCTGTTACCTTTGGCATATATTAAGATCACTAATTTCAGCTTGTTTCAGGTAGTAAACATATTATGATGCAAATGTGCTTTTCAAACATGAAATGTCAGATTAATATAATCCGCTTTATTCAATTATTGCAATACATTCATCTCTCAATACAATCCAATGTAGCTACTAAGTCGATAAAAAATTTTCGTCTCGTCCTACATCTACACCTGACATCGGGTGCGATCGTGGTCAAATATGTGCTTAGCTTAAAAAATAATCTCTTCATACCAAAGGAAAGAGGCCAGTATGGGTTTGGTACTGTTAGTAAGTTTTTATATATGTGTATATGTGTTTAGAAATTAAGTAAGCAATTATTTATTTTCAAGAACATAGTTACAAAGATCTTTATATTTGAACAGTCTAGGGCCCCTATTTTTGGATCACTCGCGTCAAGATGGCGAGTAAAATTCATTTATTTAAGTCGAAAGTTAATTTTAAAAGAAATAAATTGGCCCACCACATATCTTTTGTTAAATTTTGAGCGAGTTATGTATTTAAAAATAATCAGTCCAGGAAGTTTGTACAAAAGGCGCACTAAATGCAAAAAAAGGGAAGTGCAAAAAAATTGAGTACTATAAGAAGTGCCGCCTCGATGTCATCAAAGCGCCTTAACTTGAAGCGATCTCATGGTGCATTTGAATGCAAATTGCATGTCACCCAGCTGAGCGGTCACCATCAACTTTGTACGGTCAATATAATAACTGAGATGTCATAAAAAGTCTTGGACAGAGTTTATTAGCGCACAGAGTGTAAGGATTTAATGGTTCTTGCGCAGTCTAAAAAGTTGTTTCTTTGTTTTTCTTCTTGAAAATATTGTTTTTTAATGCACAAACATAAGAAAGTATTAATTGCGGACTTAATGCTTATAAAATTCCTTAGCAGTCAAACAGTTGGGTGGGACAGAAAAAATATATGTTAAGACTTATCAAAGAAAGGTACTGACTTCAAATTCTTACATGTACATACTTAATATAGGCCTGCATACAGACTGAATACAGCACCTACTTTTAAGATATTGGAGAATGTAACTCAAATTAATGATTGATTAATTTAAAAAAGAAAACGGCTAGAGTCGCAAACGAAACTCTGTGCCAACTTTAACTGAATTAGAGATCCACTTACTTCTACTTAGCTTAAATACCACAATATTTTTTTGACAGTAAGTTTAATATTTGTTTTCATAGTATTTGTATGAATAACTTAGTTATGTTTGCGGTTCTTAAAAATGAACTTTATCTCTTCCAGTTTGATCTTGTTCAAACCACGTGAACCAAAAGATCTACATAACGTTTTTTTTTTCAAAATTTACGCGCCATTCATATCAGTACAAAACTGCACTGGTACCTATAAATCGTTGCAAATTCGCTGCAAGACGAATCAAGAACAGCATATTCAATGCGAACCAAGTTACGATCAGATTCTTTGAGCATTCGAACGTTGACAGTGAACCAGCATATTTTATTGTTACAAAGTGTTTCAAAGCTTTCGTGTTTACTTCAGCCGCAAACCTCGAACTCAGCGCGGTCTTCCCAACTAGTTTAGGTCTGTCGTACTCTCGTACTGATGCCACGGGAACTGTGGTCGTGGGTAAATTATAACTACAGATTAGTAAAAAAAATTATGTAGAACATAAGATGCGCATCTGTTTATCGTTTATCGCAGCAATCAAAACGTCTTTTTTTACATTTTAACAAGTTTTAATAAACTTTGATGTAGTTATTGGTTTTTAAAAGCAATAACAATGATTTTGGGAAACCATGTTGTTTTCGAAATTAGACTATTTTATCGACTTTATAAATATTATAGAGCCGTGCATGTTAGACTTATTGGTCGCAAGAATAAATATTAGATTTGTATTAAGACATGCACTTCTACTTACTGTCAGCAGTAATTTAAGTCCTCAAATCCGTTGCAAAGGTAATTCAAAATGTATAAATGCCTAATTAAAAATACTCAGACCATGTCAATCTTTTTGATCTGAGACCTGACAAAACTGGTTCATATTATTGGCTCACATAACCAGCGCCT
The DNA here is from genome assembly GCA_963924145.1 of Pyrausta purpuralis. Taxonomy (NCBI): domain Eukaryota; kingdom Metazoa; phylum Arthropoda; class Insecta; order Lepidoptera; family Crambidae; genus Pyrausta; species Pyrausta purpuralis. The sequence continues at coordinate 24,297,379 of OZ001646.1, forward strand.
TTAATACTTATAATCCATACCGAAATTTAACCAAAATTCAAAATTTACAAATTAAAAAAAAAAAAACTATCTATACTCACTTTGGAGTTGGTTTGCTTTTTCCATTCACACCCACTAGTGATCAATAATTTGTCAATCACCTCTATCTCAATGGCTTTAGTCACTCATCTGTTTGTCAGGCATGTCAAGACACAATACTAAAGTAATGAATTGTTATCGCAGTGGATATTTGGTTACTTGGATTGTGGTTTTGACAATTTAATCACATGGGTCTCTTTCTTTCGCATATCCACAGTTTAGACAGCCTCAAAAGCTGAACCTACGAATGGCGGCGAAATCAAGTAACGCCTCGCTCAGCCGAGGTCGTTACGGACTGCACGCGACACTCTGATTCACTGAGTCACCAACTTCTTAATGAGCTGTAAAGATGTGTAAAATACGGGTGTAAATGGAAATCTCATTACCTCTGATTTGAAGAGCGTAGGTTTAAATGCGAAGTTTGAGAGATAAACTGGGATTTGAAGTCATTGTTTGAATAAAAATGATATTGTTGGTATGCATTCTAGCTTATTTGTAATAGCCAATAGCAGGCCCTTTATTGAAATGCGAAGTTTAAGTAGTCTATGACCAAACTATTTTTGAACAGCTCGCTTAGATATGGCGTGTGATATTCATTAGAAAACGAATAAAATCGCGTGAAATATGGATGTGAGTACTCACAAAATCGAGCTATCTTTGTTTTTAATCCCTACTGTGTAAAAATATACTTTTAACTTCCGATTTAAAATGACGTAAGTATTTAATGGATGAAAAACATAGATATCTCAGAAACTAATTAACTATGGTATATTCAGTTAGATTCGAAAATATATTTAAATTACTCCAACGATCACAAAGCTCCTGCATAAAGTTGTTTATTCGGAAGCCCGACAAAGAGATATATAACTACCCTGTGTTCAGTTAATCTGGCGAAATTAACACGTACATAATTAATATTTAGCCCGATTGCATCTTTGATGTGGTAATTAATTTGTTTAACAATGCAATTGAGCACGACGCCTTGAGAGTTGTTAAGAGACGTTTAATAGAATGGCTAAGGAATTGCTTGAACGTTCTTGTCTTTCGGAGGCTCTATGTTATGTTTAGTACTAGTTGGTATTTAACAGTTGAATCGGCATGACAAGATTCCGAGAAATTTACAGCGATATTACCTATTAAGGCGAGGCTGGTTAGCGGTCGAAGTCTGAAGCAAAATTTTTGACATTTCACGTAGTCAATTTCAATTTTCTCATTCCAAATCAAATATCCTTTTTAATTACGTAGATTTATCTTTTAATAAATCTTTAAAAAATATTTGTAATTTTTTAAGCTTCATTTGAAATTTTTTCTCAAGCAATAAATCACGAATACACCAATTTTGTCTCGGCGTTTTTCGACCTGGTGGTTTCACAGGAAACTATGTCGAGACTATATATATATGGTATTTTTAGAAAACACGTTTTATATTCAATTTTTGAAGTAGTGAAACTGAAATCTAATAGTAAGAGGTGGTATCTACATCATTGATGATAAAACGAAGATAAATTAACAGATGGAAGCCGAATTCTTTCAAAAGTTAAAGTTATTTTATCAATTTTGCGGTTTTATTTCTCAAACTGTGTTTATATAATGAGTTTTTTTTTTAAAAAGTTCAAAGATAAGAAGATGGTTTTCGCCTCATCAAATCTCCTTTTTTTATTAACCGAACTCAAAAAGGTTACCTATCCATTCGACTGTAATTTTATTGTGACTATATTACCTCATATCTCAGTCATTTGTAGACAGATCTGTTTTTTTTTCATTTACATAGAGGGTTCACCTTCTGATTGCTCCAATAGTTGCCAAATCGGGATCTTATGATGGGATCTTGGTGTAAACGAGGAAAACCCTTAAATTTTAAAGGCACAAATAGTGTTTTTGTACAAGTATCTTAATTGACATATTTGTATCTTGACATATTTTTATGTCTGATTGTTACCATTTTCTGGAGCTGACCTGATGATAGAACTCCTTAACGCTTAGGAGTTCAGTGATTATGACGCCAGAATTTATGTGAGGTATTTTGTAGTTTATAAAAAAAGACTCGAAAGGTGCAATACTCCCACTTTCTCCTTTAAATCACTAGAACTAGTTCCAATTGTAGTAGTGATTTTCTGTTAACATTTTTGAAGTAGCGTTTACAACAGAGCAATAGTATTTTTTGATAATCAAAATTTTCAAATTAAAAAAAATCCTGACAAGTCATATTCAAAGTCATGGTTACCTTACCATGTTATTTATCATTACAATATCATTGAAGTAGCACAGTACAAAATTTCGAATCGATAGGATATATGGAATATAGTCAGATGCCCTCATCAATTTACTAAAGAGATGATGATCTTTAAACTGCCGATCGGGTCTTGGATACTTTACCATATACTGTCAATGTCATCGGCAGCGGATTTTGAATCAATCGGACAACTGAAAACTCGAAAAAAGCTGATCTTCAAATGGCTGATTAGATTTTCATGGAACGTAGCTAGGACATTTTCTATGACAAAAAAAACGGTTCATCCGTTTGGGTGCCACGACACCACAGACAGATAAACAAATACACAGACAGACACCATAAACTTATAACACTCTACTTTATTTGTCGGGGGCTAAAATAATTTTGCTTATTCATAAATAATCGCCTGATTGCGGCTCAGAAAAGTGAGTTGGTTGGAATTTTGAGATGAAAACATTTGGTGTTTATATATTACTAGCGGTCCCCCGCGACTTCGTCCGCGCGTTTTGAGTTTGCTCCCTCCCCTCCTGTCGCAGCGTCATGTTTTATATCCTAAAGCCTTTCTCGATAAATAAGCTATCCAACACAGAAATATTTTTTCAAATCGGTCCAGCAATTCCTGAGATAAGCGCGTTCAAACAAACAAACTCTTCAGCTTTATAATATACTAGCGGTCCCCCGCGACTTCGTCCGCGCGTTTTGAGTTTGCCCCCTCCCCTCCCGTCGCAGCGTCATGTTTTATATCCTAAAGCCTTTCTCGATAACTAAGCTATCCAACACAGAAATATTTTTTTCAAATCGGTCCAGCAGTTCCTGAAATAAGCGCGTTCAAACAAACAAAATCTTCAGCTTTATAATATATTAGCGCAAGCGCACGTTGTACTTAAGCTGCGAACATTATTTTGGTGCGGAGTTATGTTAAAACTGTGATAGCTCCCAAGATATTTATTGGAATCAAATGATATAAAGGGCAACTTGGTTCTAAAAGAAATGCTCGTGATGATGAATCTATTTATTTTGATAAGAATAAATACCTGTGTGTATAATACACCTCTAAAAATAATGCATTATTTTTTTACACATTTATTTACATAAAAAAGGTTGTAGTAAGTCAACCATAAAAGATAGACATATGCTGTCGCGGACTTTATTATAGAACTCTTAATGTTGAACAATCCTGTCATACATGATTTTTGTGTAACTTAAGCGGTTTCCGCAGCGTATGCAGCGGAAGCTCTCAAAAGGAATATCATTCTCCCGTTTTCGCAACATTTTTCATTTTTGCTGTGGTCTTATGAGTCGTATCTTTATGTTATATAGCCTAAAGCCTTCCTCGATAAATGGACTATCCAACGCAAAAATATTTTTTCAAATCGGGCCAGTAGTTTTTGAGATTAGCGCGTTCAAACAAACAAACAAACAAACAAACTCTTCAGCTTTATAATATTAGTATAGATTAGCGCAAGTGCACGTTGTACTTAAGCTGCGAACATTATTTTGGTGCGGAGTTATGTTAAAACTGTGATAGCTCCTAAGATATTTATTGAAATCAAATGATATACAGGGCAACTTGGTTCTAAATGAAATGCTCGTGATGATGAATGTATTTATTTTGGTAAGAATAAATACCTGTGTGTATAATACACCTCTAAAAATAATGCATCATTTTTTACAAATTTATTAACATAAAAAAGGTCGTATCTTTATGTTATATAGCCTAAAGCCTTCCTCGATAAATGAACTATCCAACGTAAAAATAATTTTTCAAATCGGGCAAGTAGTTTTTAAGATTAGCGCGTTCAAACAAACAAACAAACAAACAAACAAACAAACTCTTCAGCTTTATAATATTAGTATAGATTTTTAGCAGAAATTAGTATAACTTTTATTACCTCATAATGTTATAAACTGTTAATTCTAAAAATGTTTTTTTAGTTGTTTAATTTTTTAAGGTTTCTGTGCTATTATAACAAATACGCGAGTACCTACCTAACTGATATTACGAAAAATTAAAGTTTTTTTTATTATGTCTTATTTATTTCTTTTCTTATCTCAATTAGGGCACTAGGCCATTCACATGACACGGGTTTTCTCTGTACTTTTCAATAGGGGTCCTACTCAAACATCGTCATCGAATGCACCGGTGTCGAATGTTGGCTAATGGAAATTATTCAAATGGGGTTCGCTATTAACCGTCTCTAGTCAAATATCGGCAAATTGGCCGCGGTCCGGACAGTGTCCACATTTGGCGAGCCTCTGCATATATTAGCACGCGTTTGCGGTGTTAGATTAGCGTTATAGCGTAATTTTCATTTGAAAAGAGGGTCTGGTTATACCAGTTATAATAATATAATAAAAAGGAGCAAGCTATCAGATATGAGCAAAAATTAAAATTTTAAGTTTACTAAAGACACGTGTGTATAAAGCGTAGTTTAATGCAAAGATTACACGAAATTTAAAATGAGAACAATGTTGGGTTTATAAAAAAAGATTTGTAGAATAAATTTCAAGCAATTTACAACATTTAAAAGTGACAAATATTGTCATTTTTAGGGTTCCGTAGCCGAATGAAAAAAAAACGGAAACCTTATAGTTTCGTCAAGTCTGTCTGTCTGTCTGTCCGTCCGTATGTCACAGACATTTTATTCTGTAACTATAAGCATTACACAATTGAAATTTGGTATGAAGATGTACCTTGTTAACCGCTTACCGATTCTTATACAAAAAATTAAAAATAATGACATTTAAGGGGGGGGGGGGGGGGGCCTCATACATGAAACTAAAACCAAAAAAAAAATTGTCAATCCTATGCGTGTGGGGTGTCTATGGATAGGTCTTTTAAAATAACTTGGAGGTTCCTAAAACCATTTTCTTTTAAAGTCTAACGTTTCATAGCTAGACCCTTCCAAAGTGGTAAAATGGGCGTCCCTCCCATCTAATTTCTAAACCAAGCAAGTGTAAATTTTGAAAAAAATATACGATGTAGATCTTAATAAATACTTTCAAGGAAAGTTAGTTTGGACGAGATCGAACGAGTAGTTTTTGAGATATAGCACATTTTCAATAACCGCAAACATAACTTTGTACTTCATACAAACACTATAAAAAACAAAGTTATATTTGCAGTCAACAAAAAATTGTGGTATTTAACTAAGTAGAAGTAAACTGATTCCCAAATTCATTTAAAGTTGACTCGGAACCCTCAGTGCGCGAGTCCGACTCGCACTTGGCCGGTTTTTCCATATTATATTTTAATATAGGTTTAAATTTACAAAAAAAAGTGCTAAGCAGTGTGTATGATGAAGCTAAGTTAACATATAATAAGCAAAATTTTATGAGCTACAGTAACAACAAGTGAATATCGGATATCCCTAAAATATTGCAATCTGTTACAAGATCAGCGCCGGAACACTTGGTATCCCATCAAATTGATTTTCCTAGTTGTTTGCGCGGAACGGCCGTGCTTCTGATCCCGTTGCGATACAAACAAGGATGACAACCTACTGTACCTGAGGTGATACTGTTAGCCACTGTAATAAAATATATATATTAAGTCGCATAAGTTTTTTTTAACATACTTTAGAACACACAAAACCATGCAATCGAAAAGATCTAAATTAACTAAAACAAAACTTAACTAATATGTACAAAAAATAAACAAAATAAAATAAAACAAAAGAGAAACTAACCTAAACCCGAATTACACTTACGTAGTTATACATATTTTCCAAATTTCAAGAATATTTATACAGTCTGATACAGTAGTAAGTTATCTTTTAAATGAATGGCATTTAAGTCAATAAGTACACTCGAGAGCAATGAATCCGGGTCACTTAAAGAATCCTAAAAATCTCGGAAACTAAAAATGCTAGTTTAATGCGATAAATCGTATTTAATAGACAATGTAATACTCCTTAAATGAAGGTATTAAAACTTCTTAGTTATTGTAAAGTTATATCATAAAAAAATCAAATTTGAAAAAGGGCCACTTTCGAAGATGGAACTACGAAATTACAGCATTTGGTTTTGCTTTTGTTTGTAATCTGTCATTTATGTGGGTACATAAACCATGTTGATAGTGCTCTATATTCATTATTCAAGCTGAAATTATGTCGCTTACGCCTGAAGAATGCACCAGAATACTTACAATGCTGAAAACCGGCCGGAGTCAGCGCGATACAGCCAGGACTGTCGGTGTGTCGCTGTCAACAGTACAAAGAGTTCTCCGACGTTACGAAGAAACTGGTTCTAATCTACGCAGACCAGGAACGGGCAGAACCAGGTGTACCACAACACGAGAAGACCGATACTTGCTGAACACCACGCTTCGAAATCGCTTTCTCACAGGAACTGAACTCACAAATCAGTTTCGACGCCTCGGAGGAAGTAACCCAAGTGCATGGACAGTAAGACGTCGGCTTGCTGAATAACCCCTTAGACCTGCAAACGGCCCTAAACTGGAGCGTGGGCATCGTATTTCAAGACTAAGATATGCCCAGAGCCACGTAAATTGGAGGATTGAAAGGGTTTAGTGGATGATTTATTTGGGACCCACAAAATTTTGTTGCTTTGACATTGGTTCGCATAACGTAGTCCATAACTTTATTTATGGACAGAAATTTTGAACTCCATACTTGTGGCAACGTTTTACTTATATTTTGGTTTAGTTTTGTCAGTTAAATATACTGACCCATCCACCAGACCAGATCTACGAGAAAGACAAGTACGTCCTAAATTAATATTATAAAAGAGTAGAAATTATTAATTAACTACGTCTTTCTCGAAATAAGAGTATTTTCTGCTTATGGATGAAAAATATATGCATAGTAATGAAGCTACAAAACAAGTGGAAAAAAATACGAAAGTAGCGTATATTTTAATATTTTCACCATTAAACGCTACAAATAAACATATTTGCATAATTCATTAACAAATGAAGTAAGCATTATATTGTTCTAATGAGATTACATCACACTTCATCAGGGAGCCGTAAGAACGTGAACATCTTCTAAGGCTTTGTTATCCTCGGATATAACAGATAATCTTATTAACGCCATTAGATATAAAACAGGGCATAGCACACAGTAAACAGGTGGTGGGAACAGTATATTTATAGATATTTTAATTTTAAGCTTTATTTTGTATCTTTATATGATTTTATTTCGAAAGCTCCGAGTATGCTAAAGATAGCGTCCGTTATGATAGAGCTCATAATGCGAGAGATCGTTAAGCTTATAATTATTACTATTCAAATCAAATTCTACACATGAGCATTAAACGCCGATCCGCTAACAACAGTGCCGACACGTGCCGATCAGCAACGTTTTCATCAACAAAATGTATGATACTATATAATTTTTCACTGACATTGATAAATAAATTACAGATCGGCACGTATCGGCACTTTTGTGTGCGGAACGGCCGTTATGCAGACGCATAGCAACGGTGTGAAACCATATTTTCGTACCAATGTGAAATAATTTATATATATGTAGTTACTTTTCATTACAAGTATACGGGAGTGTCTATTGCAACGTATTGCTTAAAAATATAATCAGAAAAACCAGAAGTGCTTTATTCAGATTTACACTCTTATGAACCACTTACCTACTTAAGTGGAACACAAAGAACCAGATACAATTAAGCATCTTTAGGATGATTTAAAACTTTACTATACATCAAAGAATAAACAATCTGGATGCTTTTACCCTTCAAAGCTTATTAAAGCGCTGTAAACGTCAGACTTAATTATTTTATTTTAGGAATCAGGGTCGGAAGTCTCGACATAGTTCCCTGTAAAACCACCAGGTGGCGCTCGTAAAATGCTAAGTCAAAATTAGTGTTTTCGTGTATTTATTGATTAAGAAGAATTTTTGAATGAAGCTTAAAAAATTACAAATATTTATTAATGATATAGCTACGTAAGTTAAAATGATATTTGATGAATCAGAAAATCATAAAATTAAAATTGTCTACGCGAAATGTCAAAAATTTTGCTTCAGACTTCGCCCGCAGGGATTTTTGGAAACCGGAATAATGAAATTCGAGGCAGAAGTATTCAGTCTCAGTAATTTCGGGGTTATTTGTAACTTTTTACTACATTTTTATTACTTTTCCTTCTGATTCGTATGGCAACTACGATAGGGAAAGTATGTAAATAAAATTTCTGTGAGCGATATTTTTTATGAGTACCTACCAGGTTTTGTGACAGTGGTAAATCGTATGCAAACAAGCTATGTATAAGATGAAAATAAAAGAAATGCGAACATCCTGGATTATAAATCTGTTATAGATACGTCATTACGCGTGATGTCAGCTTCATCTACCGACTGTATTGCAACAGTCACGCAAACTGACGTATTAATTAATTTATTTAAAACACTTCATGCACAAACATAAGGTACATATGGCGGACTTAATGCTTAAAGCATTCTCTACCAGTCAACCATAGGTCAATACAGAGAAATTGCTGGCGGCGCGAAGAAAGTGATAGAAGAGCAAAAGTGAGAGCTTGATTGAACCTACAATAGGTATTTATAAATATCAGAAATTTCGCGCGGCTGGTATCGGCATGGTAGCTCGATTGGAACAAGCGTTTGGCCCGGTCAGCCAAAGGTTGCTGGTTCGAGTCCAGCTCGTGCGTAAGTTTTTGATTTTTTATTTCATCTTATCAGAAAAGAATAAAACACTGTGAATATCAAATATTCATAAAAGTTAGGTATAGCAGTAAATAAAATGTTAAGTACATTCTGATCTTTTTAATGAATTTGTTGGGTCTCTGAAATTATATGCAGAGTAGCGCCTATATGGAAAAGTTTTTTTTAAAACCTCTATCTCTCTTAAAAAGAACTGTAGAGAATATCAAAATAATATTATGATGGCGTCAATATTTTTGCAATTAAATCGCTTCACGGAAACATCCGAGGATAGCTCCTACTATAATTTTGGTTATGTGTGTTACCAGCGTATAAACGGTCAAAGTACAGAATTGACAACAAATACATAAATTTGAGTCTTCTGAAAAATTAAAATATATTCGCTAACCTTCATAAATGTTTTTATGTATTTTACAGCTTGGCTGAAGCGCTGAGTGTTTGAAAGTGCTTTGGTTTGTTGAACCAGTATCAGCATTCTAATATGTCTTCAAATAGCTCACATTTAAGGCACAAATTTCAGTATTTTCACTTGTCAGTGCTGAATATGTTTTATGTCTTATACTCATGCCCGTAAAACCTCTGGTCGTTTCTTGAATTATGCAGTTATTACGTGAGAAGTGGGAATTCACATGTCTTCATCATGCAAAAGGTTTGGTGAATGGTCTCACAGATCAAAAAAGAATTTTATAATATTACGAGGGATACATACCTATCAATAGTATATCGGTAGAGTTCTCAAGTCGATAAAGAACAAAGAACGACCAGCCACAGTTATTAACGTTTGGACTCTTATGGACACTATAGGGTCGTGTCAAGATCAAAAACCAGTAGGGTTTTTTTGACATGCTCTGGTCGTCAAAAGGCTCAAAGAAATTTTTCGTGGGTACATTGGATACTATAACAATGCAACATGGCTGGAAACCTTTTGCCAGTGATACATATAAATATTTTCATCTCTCCTCTTCGGAAAATTGAATTTTCATATGGAGATAGCCGGGTGGAAATTAGATTTTCCATCTCTAGCGCTGAAAGTTATATAGCATTGAAAATCTTATGTTTCAAAAAAAGGTTTAAAAGAGCTTTTGCTTAGCTAAACATGAAATAATTGTACTTTTTACGATTGTTGATGTAATAAATGTACAATTATCTAAAAATATATATATAATTTCACTCTCGCATTATTGAAACATATGGAGTGCAATCTAGGCCGCTTTCTTCCCTTGTATAACAATGTACAATAACTTCAAAGCTACAAAGCTATTCGTATAAATATGTATATAAAAATAAAGTATACTCGTATATACAGACGCTGGTAAAATTTGCACTAAGTGGTTTTCATACCTCAATTCTCAATTTTGGTTATTATCATAATGATTTTAACTCTATTACTCAAGTAACAGTGCTGCCTTTCAATATAATAGCTGTTTACTTTCAAGCAAAAATACACTGCAAATGGTCATGCTATTAGAAAGCTCAAAACCGCGCGCGAATCTAGTAAAGTCGCCATTTTTTTTTCCTGTTTCTCGGCAAAAAGCGGATAAAAACAATATAGAAACGGGTGATAATTTCCCAGCGTCCCGTATTCCGTGTTGTGGATTCGCAAATGGAGAGCCATCTGAAGTATTTAATCCCGCTATTGTCCTACTGTACCGTAGGGATGTACAAAAATCGATTAATTTTATCATATTTTATCAATGTACTTTTTACTTTTGGTCTTTTTACCCATGTTAATTCTTCTTCATTGCTACAGGTTACCTGTTCAGTTAGTTTCGGTTAGTGTTATTGACCAGATACTTCCAACGAATTTTAAAAAAATCCTTGATTCGAGCTTACTTTTTTAACTGTTGGTTAAGCTCCTCCGATATTGGATGTCTTCATATAAAACTCGCCAAAATGGTTAATGTTTTATTTTCAAGTTAATTCGCAGTACCTAGTCTTATTTAGTAATTCCTTCAGTTATGCAATATGTCTATCCAAAATTTCATCGAACATACCCCCCTAACTTAATCACATCTCTACCGATGCAATTACGCCGGCTCTTAGCTTAAGCGCATCCGGCAAGCATGGGTAATCGACTATCGATGTTTTGAGGACATCCCTATTCCCCGGGGATGCGGGCTGGGTAATCTTAACAAATATGCCCTTTAAGTCAAACAACCCAGTGAGCCTGTTAGAGACGCTTAGCTCGCTTCTCGGTCAGTCCCTAAACTTTATCGGACGGATTATTTTTGTCAAACGGTCATTCGAATGTTTTTACGTTTGTTTTAGAATTGTAGGATTTCTGGCATTCATTTCTGTGAATAATGAGTTTTATGTTTTGTTGAGCGTATTGTTTACACGGCATTATTGCTTGTTTTTTTTGCACAGTATATTAGTATACCCCAACGTTATGTGATACAAAATAAGTGGTTCTGATTAGCTACTAGAGCAAAGCACTAAATAAAACTCTTACAAGAAAGGGTATAGATATTAGGGGACCAAGTCCAATCATTTCTGTGTAGCCCAAAGGCATGACTGGTTGGCCAAACTCCATATGGCGTTAAGTCCACCTTTTGTACAAAATTTTATTATTATACAATAAAGTATAAGTAAATAAATAAAAAAAAGTCTCGTGCAATTCATATACGCAAAAAAGTTCACCGATCGAAATTTCTTCGTAGAAGAAAAAAGGTCACGATTTCAATTTATTTTTATTTTTTCGTGAGCTAATTTTTTTACATGTAGATGTTTTACTTGATTTTTAGGTAAACCGGTCAAAATAGCAATCGAATTACCACACGAGTTCGATTGCCGCGAGAATCGCTCCCTAGATTGCAGCCATAAATAGTAATGACAGAACAGTTTATATACACCGTTTGAACATCGTTTAAAATAATAAATTATATTTGTCGTCGCTTCACTAAATGCTTAGACAGATTTTTTCCCCAGATTACGTCGTATTAGTAAAAATGCTTGACATAACGAATTCATTACACACATAAAGACGTATCTGCACAGACGGAAATATAACTGCGTCGTGATTCGGCTTACTCCGAGTCCTTAATTAGGGCGGGGACTCGCTTCGGAACATTTATTTCTATTTAAAATGTCAGTTGTATAACGTATAACTTTACGGCATAAAATTAAAAACTATTTAATTTCTCGAACTTTCCCCATTATAAGGGTTGCCGATCGTCTTTGTTTGCGTTTGCGCTCATTGTTTTAATTGAAAAAGCAAATTAAACAATGCCGTATACTTCCAGAGTCAAAGTTTTGTTCTGGAGGAATCGTCGGAAATTGGAATGAGCAAGCGAAGCTGCACAGTCGAGGCAAGAAAAATATTTTAGTAATATTTGTAGTTAGGTTTTAATTAGGTACACGTGCAATATGTATGCACTACGTTTGATACACAGATATTATAGAGATAAAATTCAGTAAGTTGACAACTACGACACTATTTTAATTGTGTTTTCTTAAAAATCGTATTTTACCAAAATCAGAACAGTACAAAAGATAATTTTCTCAACTGCGACAAAAAATCTTTTAGATTTGCTCAAATTCATGATAGAAATAACTTACAAAATATCAATTTAACTTCCACGTATTAATCAATCGACCAAATACCCTGGACCGGACGGCACGAACCAATTCCTGGTAATGCAGACAAAGGAGCAGCTATATGTAAACTGGCAGCGTTGGAATCGGCATGTCATTAGATTCACTGATTGACTACCGCAGGCTGATATTGTAACGCTAGCGATAGCGGTGTGATTGCAATCCGTGTGAAGTGAAATGCACTAGAAGACTAGAGGGGCACTCTTTGTTTTGTTTATTTTTATTAATTTAGATAACTAGAGTTTACAAGTAACAAGCAAGCTACAAATCAAGCGCAATCTAAAATACATTATTGAGAACATTATGAATTATGAGCGCACACTGTTTGGGATATAAAAAAGAATCTCCATTGTTGTTATTTTATTTAATTTCTCTTTATTAAGGAAACATCAGCTTAACAATAATTCTTAAGGAGTAAATATAAAAATAATAACACACGAGCCTTATGCGTTTACACTGCTGGGTATTACAAGCTAAATCAAATATACTGTGGGCTACTCCTTACAATTAGAAATAATTATTATTAGTATTTACTTAGTTAGAATTATTTAAGTATAATAAACACAGCTTGTAATATAAAGTTCTCATAAGATCTTTATATTACATATAAAACATTTATATACACTATTTACATAAGAATTAACCTACTTATTATAATACACTTACTAACTAATTACAACTACACTTACAAACTAACTAACTTACGCGTAGCCACCAAGTTGATATTATATTATAACATTTTATCGCGCGCGCGTAGCTATCGCGGCGCGATCTAATGGAGTCGCCGCTTACGGCAGTCCGAGCTGCGCGTCACAGCGGCGGCACAATACTGGAGCCGCTCGGCGAACGATCCCGAGCGCGTGCATTCGTTGAATCAGTCCGAACATAGCTACTACGCGGAGCGCACGCCGCTCGCCCGCCTACTGTACCTATCGGCTCGCGCGTATTTTATTACCGATCTTTCGTGTTATCATTTCATCCATACACCTTCTGCATACAACTAGGGGCAAACACCTCGCCCCTAAACTGGTGACCCGCTTGCACACGTTTGATGGATGAAGATAGCAACGACGACCATTTTTCCGAAGCGATGACGGGTACCGGCAACGATGGCGTGGCGCAAGGGCAAGCCTCCACTGGAAGCGATGCGGGTGATGTACATCGTGTTGGAGTAAGGAACATACCATTTTATCCTGATAAGCCAGCACTGTGGTTCGCGATGCTAGAAGGTCAGTTTATTTTAGCCAACATTACTAGCGACACCACAAAATTTTACCACACTATTGCCATGCTCGACCATCAATACGCAATAGAGGTAGAAGATATCATCGAGTCCCCGCCGCCTACAGATAAGTACGACAAGCTAAGGAGCGAGTTGATAAAACGCCTGTCAGCATCAAAGGAACGCAAGGTGAACCAGCTACTGGACCATGAGCAGTTAGGTGATCGTAAGCCCTCTCAATTCTTGCGTCACCTACAGCATCTAGCCGGCCCAAGTGTACCAGAGGACTTGATACGCACCATCTGGAGTAGCAGACTGCCCAGTAGCATGCAGACCATAATCGCATCTCAGGCCACTTCATCTTTAGAAGCCACAGCTGACCTCGCGGATCGCATCCACGACATCGTACCGGCATCTCCCTGCGTAGCATCAACATCAGCGTCTACCTCATCACACCACCGCAGTACAGATGACAGGTTGGATATGATGGCGGAGCAAATAGAGAAGCTGACGCAGCAAGTTCACGCTCTTACCACACGACCTAGCCGAGCAAGGACGAATTCCAGGGCCAAGGACAACAGACGTCCGCGCAGTCGCAGCAGATCCCAATCCAGTTACCGCAAATACCCAGTTTGTTGGTACCACTCCAAGTTCGGCAGCAAGGCTCACTCCTGCATCAAGCCCTGCGACTACAAGCCGGAAAACGGACAGGGCGGTCGGTAATGGCGACAGACGATCGCCCCAACAGCCACGGTCGCCTATTTGTGACAGACCTGAACAGTAAGGTGCAATTTCTTGTGGACACTGGCAGTGATTTGTGTGTGTTCCCCCGTTCAGCGTTCAAGGAACGACGTTCCAAGACTAATTTTGAACTTAGTGCCGCGAATGGAACCGTTATACATACATACGGCTTCGCAAGCCTGCGTTTAAACCTCGGGTTGCGTCGAGACTTTGTGTGGCGTTTTGTAATAGCCGATGTAAACAAAGCTATCATTGGTGTAGACTTTTTAGCACACTTTAACCTTGTTGTTGATGTTAGAAATAAGCGTTTGGTGGATAATGTTACTTTATTAAATGTTTCTGTCGTGTCAGCCGATAGACATAGTGGCATTTCGTCAGTTAAAGTCGTTACCGGTGATTCCATCTATCACAATATTTTAAAAGAATTTCCCGATTTAATTCGACCTGCTGGCTCACCACGCAACACCAAACACAACACCATACACTACATAAAAACCACACCTGGTCCACCTGTGGCTAGCGCACCTCGTCGACTTGCACCCGATAAGTTAAAAATTGCGAAACGTGAGTATGACATGATGCTGCAGGAGGGGACAGCTCGACCCTCTGATAGCCCTTGGTCGTCCCCACTACATTTAGCACCCAAAAAAGACGGCTGGCGCCCCTGTGGCGATTACCGTAGGTTGAACGCACGCACCATCCCTGATAAGTATCCGGTGAGGCACATACACGATTTCACTCATAATATTTCTGGTTGTACTATCTTTTCGACTCTAGATCTCTTGAAAGCCTATAACCAGATACCTATCAATAAGGACGATATCCCTAAAACGGCGATCACAACACCTTTCGGCCTCTTTGAATTCACCTACATGACGTTTGGCTTGCGTAATGCAGGTCAAACGTTTCAAAGATTTGTAGATGAGCTGACCCGGGATATGGATTTCGTCTATCCATATTTGGACGATTTTTTGGTTGCGTCTCCTGACCCTGTAACCCATCAAAAACACCTCCGACAGCTGTTTCAAAAGATGACTGAGTACGGAATTTTATTAAACACCTCAAAATGTGTGTTCGGAGCGTCAGAAGTTACATTTTTGGGGTACAGCATCTCAGCAGACGGTATCAAACCGCTTGAAGAAAAAGTTCAGGCCGTTAAAGACTTCCCTAAGCCAGTTACTGTTAAACAGCTTAGGAGGTACCTCGGCATGCTCAATTTTTATAGACGGTTTATTCCACGTGCAGCTGAAACCCAGGCACCTCTTAACGCTCTGCTAACTGGCTCAGTCAAAGGGAACCAACCTATAGAATTGACAGGGGATGCGCTAAAAGCTTTTAACGATAGCAAAGACAGTTTGTGCAATGCAGCACTTTTAGCCCACCCAGATTGTCAGGCCAAGTTGGCAGTCACTGCCGACGCTTCCAATGTTGCATTAGGCGCTGTTCTTCAACAACGAATTGAAGGCGCCTGGCAGCCACTAGCGTTTTACTCATGCAAGTTAAGTCCCGCGCAACGTAAATACTCTCCGTATGATCGCGAACTCCTTGCAATTTACCAGGCCATCAAATATTTTCGCCACATGCTGGAAGCGAGAGAATTCACGATCTACACGGACCACAAGCTGCTCACCTTTGCCTTTCATACGCGAAAGTCAAGTTGTTCGCCTCGTCAGTTCCGCTACTTAGATTTCATCTCGCAATTTTCCACTGATATACAGCACATTTCTGGCAAGGATAACGTTGTCGCGGGTACCCTTTCGCGTATCGAAGAGTTAGAAGCCCCTGTGGACCAGGATTCTCTCGCCAAGGTTCAAGACGTCGACGGCGAACTTCAAAATATTATAAACGGCGGTACTTCACTCCGTTTGGAGAAAATGAATATACCTGGCAGTCGCCATGAGCTCTATTGTGACACGAGTACACCGACTCCCAGGCCATTCGTACCAAAAATGTTGCGCCGTCAAATTTTTGATTGCTTACATTCGTTAAGCCACCCGGGACCCAACGCCTCCGCCAAGCTCGTAGCCCAAAGGTACGTCTGGCCTAGTATCCGAAAAGATTGTAGGGATTGGGCTCGAGCTTGTCTAAAGTGCCAACGCGCAAAGGTAAGTCGACATGTTTCCACACCATTGGGCACATTCGACCTACCACGCGCCAGATTTAAGGACATACATATAGATCTCATAGGTCCATTCTCTGTATCGAACGGTTACCGGTATTGCCTCACGGCAGTCGATCGTTTTACACGATGGCCTGAAGCGATACCCATAGCCGATATTACTGCGGAGACTGTAGCAAAAGCATTTATTGAAGTTTGGATCGCACGTTTCGGTTGCCCAACGATCATTGTCACAGACCGTGGCAGGCAGTTTGAGTCGGCGTTATTTAGCTCTCTCTCAAAACGTATCGGATTCCAGCACCGTAGAACTACAGCGTATCATACTGCTTGTACCGGCCTCGTCGAA
Source organism: Pyrausta purpuralis (assembly GCA_963924145.1). Lineage (NCBI taxonomy): Eukaryota > Metazoa > Arthropoda > Insecta > Lepidoptera > Crambidae > Pyrausta > Pyrausta purpuralis. The sequence goes on from OZ001646.1 coordinate 24,314,368, forward strand.
CGTTTTCACAGACAGTTAAAAGCCGCCATAGTCTGTCACGCTAAAAATAACTGGACGGAATTGCTACCGTTAGTCCTGTTAGGTATGCGAAGTACCCTGAAGGAAGATCTACAAAGCTCACCAGCTGAACTCCTTTATGGTGAGCCTTTACGGCTTCCGGGAGACTTTTTCAATCCGATCTCAGCGGTACTACCGATATGACAGAATTTATTACGAGACTCAAATCTTTTGCTCATAAACTTAGAACTTGCCCAGCCTCTCGTCATAGTTCCGACAAAGTATTCGTCTTTAAAGAATTATCTACTTGCACCCACGTATTCTTACGTGATGATACTGTTCGGGGTACTTTACAACCTGCATATACAGGACCATATAAAGTTTTAGACAGAGGCCATAAAACGTTCAAATTAGATGTTAAGGGTAAGACAGTAACAGTATCCATTGATAGGCTTAAACCGGCCTATATACTGTCACCAGAAAATACCGTGCCAATCAATAAACCACTACCACGAGAAGACAACATAATTATTTTTTCTTCTAGTACAGAACCGAGAGTAACCCACTCGCCAGAACTTAAAACTACTCGTTCCGGCAGACTTGTCCGCTTCCCGGATTATTATCGCCCGTAGTGACGGTCTCTGGGGGGGGGGGTAAGATGTGGGCTACTCCTTACAATTAGAAATAATTATTATTAGTATTTACTTAGTTAGAATTATTTAAGTATAATAAACACAGCTTGTAATATAAAGTTCTCATAAGATCTTTATATTACATATAAAACATTTATATACACTATTTACATAAGAATTAACCTACTTATTATAATACACTTACTAACTAATTACAACTACACTTACAAACTTACACCAAGTTGATATTATATTATAACATTTTATCGCGCGCGCGTAGCTATCGCGGCGCGATCTAATGGAGTCGCCGCTTACGGCAGTCCGAGCTGCGCGTCACAGCGGCGGCACAATACTGGAGCCGCTCGGCGAACGATCCCGAGCGCGTGCATTCGTTGAATCAGTCCGAACATAGCTACTACGCGGAGCGCACGCCGCTCGCCCGCCTACTGTACCTATCGGCTCGCGCGTATTTTATTACCGATCTTTCGTGTTATCATTTCATCCATACACCTTCTGCATACAACTAGGGGCAAACACCTCGCCCCTAAAATACTAAGGGAAAAAAAAAAGAACAAACATACTGTAGATATTCAACACATGCATGTCCGGACAAAAGCACGTCAGGGTAAACACTACACTGCGGTATGTATCTAATGTACGAGTAGTAGTGGATCATTGACAGTATGGTAAAAAAAAGTTCATTATAAACTCAAATGATTTTCTAGTTCAGATACAAAAATAACTCTTCTCATACTTATATTATGAAGCTGAAAAGTTTGTTTGTTAGAACGTGCTATCTCAGGAACTACTCGACCGATTCGAAAAATATTTTTTGTTGAATAGCTTAGTTATTGAGGAAGGCTTTAAAATTGTTTTAGGCTTTAAAACATTACGCTGTGACGGGAAAGGAAAGGGCAAACTTATAACGCACGGATGATGTCGCAGGGGACCGCTAGTAATACATATAAAGTAAATACTTCATGGATATAACATCGATATTAACATCTTACTTCTTCAATTGCTACACACTCCATCACTATAAATTGATACTTTATGGGCAACGTTGGCCTGTTTATTTTTATATTTTTTTTTTAGGTTTTTTAATCGAATATAACAAAGTCGTGACCTCGCAACATCCTTTCGCTAGTTCTTACGCTCTTTTAGAATAGTAAGATTTTTATAAATAATTATTAGGGAAAATACTGAAAAAAAAATACTATCAATTTCAAAGTCATTTCAGTAAAAAAATAATATGCATCTGCATTGCTATCAATTTCAAAGTCATTTCAGTAAAAAAATAATATGCATCTGAATTGTTTGAATGTTGTCAATTATATAACCACTGGAGTATTCAGCGCATAAAAAACACGCGTTTTGCCGAAATCTTAAATAAAATCGGAACAATCGGAACTGATGACCTTGTGGGCAGAGAGTTTTGGAGACCCTTCGATCAAAAGCACAGCGTTGTACGTTTACCCAAGATAGTTAGGTGACGATGATGATAACACTGGTATTCACTGGACGCCAACCATTCACTGTGGCATGGAAATCCTAGGGGAGGCATATTCAGCGGTTTGCGTTCTGCCGCTGATAATTTTAATAGCACACATTCATGTCACATTCACATTACCTTTGCTTGCATCATCACTATAACCAAATTCTACGGTTTCCAAACGAATTTCCACCGGATCACAAAATGTCATCGCTATCTAAAGCGTTCGGAATCTTATCATAGCTCGAGTGAATTTAACGACTTGCCGAATTCAATTGAGAACAAACATTTTGAAGTGATTTAAATTAATAACGAGCTCCGATCTCAGTTCCTAATTGGCCGCCTTTGTTTGTAAAACAATAGGCTGGATTATATTGGGATTTAAACTCTTTAGCTTATTATTTCTTGGTTTACTGCTAGCTTGACCATTCAGCCATAGATTAAAGAATATTTTTTTATTGAATGAAAATAAATTACATTAAAATTCCGACCATAATATAAATCAATCACGTATATCATAAGTAGATTTTCGTTCATCAGAAGGCATGTTCAGCAGTTGGTCACGGCATAAGCCAGGTTAATATCGGTTGATATAAGTCGTTAAGCCTAGTATGGCCCTATGGGTTTGATAAAAATCTGACAGCAAGGTTGGTCGCTTGCCTTGCAACTATTTACACTGAGCCCGCGTGGTGGAGTATAGCTGATATCACCCCTTATTTGAGGTGAGGCCTTTGCCCAGCAGTGGGATGATTACTAAACTTTCCTTCAAAATAAAAATAACCTTTATTTCTTATACCATCTTAGTTTATGTAAAAATTCTATAAATTAATTTAAGTCAGCGGTTATTCCTGCGGGATGACTTGTGTAAATATTGGGGCTTATTAAATACTAGCGGTCCCCCGCGACTTCGTCCGCGCGATTTGAGTTTGCTCCCTCCCCTCCTGTCGTAGCGTGATGTTTTATATCCTTAAGCCTTTCTCGATAAATAACCTATCCAACACAGAAATATTTTTTCAAATCGGTTCAGCAGTTCCTGACATAAGCGCGTTCAAACAAACAAACTCTCTAAGCTGCGAACATTATTTTGGTGCGGAGTTATGTTAAAACTGTGATAACTCCTAAGATATTTATTGAAATCAAATGATATAAAAGAAAATTTTGTTCTAAATGAAATGTTCGTGATGATGAATGTATTTATTTTGATAAAAATAAATACCTGCGTGTATAATACACCTCTAAAAATAATTCATATTTTTTTTACAAATTCATTAACATAAAAAAGGTTGTAGTAAGTCAACCATAAAAGATAGACATATGCTGTCGCGAACTTTATTATAGAACTCTTAATGTTGAACGATTCTGTCATACATGATTTTTGTGTAACTTTAGCGGTTTCCGCAGCGTACGCCGCGGAAGCTCTCAAAAGGAATATCTTTCTCCCGTTTTCGCAACATTTTTCATTGCTGCTGTGGTCTTATGAGTCGTATCTTTATGTTATATAACCTAAAGCCTTCCTCGATAAATGGACTATCCAACGTAATAATATTTTTTCAAGTCGGACCAGTAGTTTCTGAGATTAGCGCGTTCAAACAAACAAACAAACAAACAAACAAACAAACTCTTCAGCTTTATAATATTAGTATAGATATTTTTTCATTGTAGCCTACCTATACTCGTATGCCATTCCAGGGTGTAAATTTTATTTTTGTCATAAAAGTCATTTATTTATGCAAATAGGCCCATTGAGGACACTTTTATACGTCCCAATATAAACCCTACCAAAGCTTCGGTACAATTGTGGGCTAGTGCTGAGAAGAAGCTGCGCAACAAACTTAGTCACTATTGTCAATGCCTCTTTTCAAAAGGTTTACAATGTTTGTAGTGATCATTCAAATCCATACATTACTATCTTTTAAATAATCATCTACTTTATAATACCTTTTTGTCATAAGGGTATTATAAAGTAGATAATATTAGGGTTTCTTTATCAACAGTTTTAAATTATTAACCGGTAAGTTTACAATGTGTTCTAGTAGTTTATTGAAAAAATTATCCCTCTCCCCATGAAAGAATTACCCAACCTTTCGAAGCCTAAATTGTTGATTAGCAAGCTCTTTATGCCTAGTATAATATTTGTATATGTCACTTTTTTCGTGAATGAATGTATTTTTTTCCGTACATACATGAAATTTTATTAAATATACTGAGAGGCTACAGTTAATATTTTAATTTCTTTAAACACATGTCATACAAAATGCGGGAGGTCATTTATATATATTAAAAATAAAAGAGGTCCCAATATAGATCCCTGGGGCGCACCCATTGTTAGAGGTGCTCCAGAAGACTCAGTTCCGTTTATACATACTGTTTGCATTCTACCTGAGAGATAAGAATTAATAAAGTTAAATGAGTTTAATGATGCCCCATAGTGACGTATTTTTTAAAATAATGTTTCATGACCCACACAATCAAACGCTTTCAATAGATCGCAGAAAATCCCTAAAGCATCATGCCTATTATCATAGGCATCAAATACAAGTGTTAAAAGAGAAACTCCTGCATCCGTGGTGCTTCTACCTATAGTAAAACTGAATTGTTTGTTTGTATGTAATAACTTTTTCGATTAAAAGTGTGCTATATTTTGATTGAATATAATCTTTACATATATTTTACTCAAGACGGGCAGAATCAATATTAGCCGGACGTTTGAGGGGTCACTTTTGTCACCCGATTTGAAAATCGGTATTATTTTACTAAACTTCTTTAAAAAAAGGAAACTGGCCATCATCAATAAACTAATTAAAATTAATGCTAGTTGAGGGGCTATTGTGTTAATAATTGATTTGATAATATGCACAGATATTCCCCAAAAATCCTCAGTTTTTTTTCATATTCAACTCTAGAAATGGTTTTTATTATTACTTCAGTTCTTACGTGCCTCAAGTGCAGTTGAGCATTACATTCACTGACATTAAGTTTCAGAATAGATTCGGCTATTACTGAAGAAGAAGCAAGTTTTTTCGTTGTTGTAGGTGCAATATGTGAAAATAAAACGACTCAAAAGCAGTTGCTACTTCTGAATTTAAATTTATTATTGTATCATTGTTTTTTAATGCAAATTTACTATCTTGCAATTTATTTTTACAGGTTTCTTTATTTATGATGCTCCATGTAGCTTTTGCTTTATTTTTGGAGCTAGAGACTATTCTACGAAGTTGGTGTCATTCTACTGTAGCACAAACTTTTTTAAATATTGTTGAATAATTTCTAACGTATTCAATAAAGTTTAGGTCTTGAGAGAGGTTGTAGACTATACAATTCATATAGTTAAATCGTAATTTTGTGAATTCCTGGTGTGGCCCATTTATTAAATTCACATTTGACGTTTTTTGATTTACTCTTTTTTTCAAATTTGTTTTTAATTTTAGCTGTATCGCATCGCTTCCACATCCAGAATTATCCACAAGTCACACCCAATATGAAATCAAAATTTATGATTGCCTTTTTCCAAAGAAAGATTTTTTATCGACTTCAAAAACAAAGAGGTAATCAATTGGTGTATGTATGCGTTATGTTTAGAATTTGAATCACGTTGCAAAATTTCGTAAGTGTATGTATGTTTGTATGTTTGTCCACGGATTTCTCTAAAACAAGTAGTCATAACGAGGTGGTTCTTTTTTAGTTCGATTAGGTATATATTTCAACTTAGGGTGCAGCGTACGTTTTATCAAAATCGATTTATTAGTTTTTGAGATATGGATAAATAACTTGAAATCATGAAAGAAGAAATCGCAAGATGTCAAGCTTACCTACGAGAACAGTCTATACTCATTACACACCGACTTCAAATGAATGTGATCCTCCTAAGAATAACGCAATTTTAATCTTTTAAGTCAGTTTTTACTGTGTTGGCTGTATATGATTTGGTTGTATGGAAAAAATACTTTAAAAGTGAAAATCTGGAAAACGTGGAGATTAAAACGAAGGAAGCGATAAATTGCTGTATCTCAATCCATATTGGCACTTATTTACTTGTAATATTAGGAAAACTTCGATGAATAAGAGACTGTGTGACCGTTCTGTCAACAAGCGATAATTCACATTACGTCAACACCAACAATGATTAATCTTTTCAAATTTACGAGCCTTCTGTGCTTTTAAGAATTGCAAACGATCCGTATAAAACCTTCCCACTACATTCTTCATAATCTTCGCGATGTTTCAATGTTATTTCGACAGAAGACAAATGGTCCAGCCTTCGCAGGATAAAATACTAATTCAGTGAGAGAAAGTAATTCTTTATTTAACGTCAATGATTTACTCGAGCGTCGAGGGAATAATAAAACTTCTGGTCGTTTTGGGGAGAACCCAATTTTTGAAGTGCTCGCTACGGAACTTTGACAATGAAACTGCTAGGCTTAGGCACGAGATTGATATTGTTATAAAAAGCTCAAACTGTGTTTAAAAGTGAATCATGGCCTTTACTAAGTTTACTAACGCATTCGTATGCGGCTGGACAATACCGACTAAGGATGCAACTTACATTTACTTATATTAGAGCAAGACATAGGCATATACGAATTAAGCTTGCGAATGCTTTGATGCACCATGGCGTATCTAAATTTATCAATCCGTCATTACGGGTTGATAAATTTAGATGCTATATAGTCGCCTGGTTGGTGCTATTCCCATTGGAATAGCACCAACCAGGCGACCACCATACGAAAGTATGTTACGTAAAAGGAACAGAAACGGCATGGGATCGGCATCGAATAGCAAACGCCTCGCCCTCGTATCGTGTTTGCTACAACTTAGGACAGTTCATGTGAATGACAGCCCGTTTGACAGGGTGGGCGGATAATTGACAACCATCGGGCGACTCGCCGTAGCCTTCACATTAGAGCGTCGGTAGCGCGGCAGCAACGGATGCCTTTACATTAGCAGCGCAACGGTCGCGCGACTGCGTCGGTCCCACTACACCCATTACCCATTTCAGTGCTAACACGGGGATAGTTTTACCACTGCAATGGGTAATGGGTATTGTGGGACGGACCTGCGCGACTTACGCACACATCATGGCTCCATAAAAATTAATTGCGTTATTTTATTTCCTTTGATTATATGCGTTATTTAAAAAAAAAGCCTTCAAAAACTGACTAAAAGGATGAAGGTGGTAAACAAATTTTTTTTTCATGATTTTTAGTCATTACTCATATCTCACAAAACTACTCAGCCGATTTTGATTAAACTTACACAAAATCAAACTAAATTAAACTATACCTGAGTGAACTAAAAAAGAATCAACTTGCTATGACTTTTTGTTTTCTAGAAATCCTGAGACCAACATACAATACGAAATTTTGCACAAGTATTAGCAAGCCCAGATTAACATACTAAAATTTTGTCCAATTCTGACGATATCACATGTATGGAATGACCCTTCTTTTAAACTTTTCTGAAATAGTGCGAAAAGATAAGACGTTATGGTGTTGGTCACCTCACTTTTGTTAGTAACAGTGCGTTAGTTAAACGTTAAATTTAACTTCTCTTTGAACTTTCATTACGATCATCCTAACTTGATCTGCAAACGACCATTAATTAGTAGTCAGAGTCAAATGTAAAGTCGTTTTGATTGAAGAAAACTTTTAAAGACGCGCCTTCAAAAGTGTCTACCAGTGATAGGGAAGGGACACAGCTATGATTTGTCAATTAATATCGTCTGACAAATCATTAGAAATCATCCTTTTAATAAATTACTGTCGACTTTTAACGCAAGACTGAAAAAGTCATCATACTTTATGGTATTTATCAGGAGGGTAATTCTCGCGCAATTCATGTACGAAAAAAGTTCACCGATCGAATTATCTTTGTTGAAGAAAAAATGTTTTTGATTTCAAAAGGATTTCTATGTATTTAGATTTTGTATGTGCGATAGTTGTTTACGTGTGGATATTTTACATGTTTTTTTGTAGGAAAATCAGTTAAACTTGCAATCGAATTATCACACGAAAAATAATCTATTGCATCGAGAATTGGCCTAAGCAACTATCGAATTTTATGTAGGAATTTCGAAAAAATTCAAAGAGCGTCTTTCTATGATTTGAAACCCCTACGTTAATAAGAAACGCGATCTTTTTAGTATTTGTTTACACATGTAATGTGATTTTTGTGGGTAGCATAACGTCTTCTTGCCGCTGACTTATTTAATGATTGCCGTGGTTATAACTCAAAAACCGACACAATATTTCGAAAAAAGTAGGACCTTCGCTTGGCTTTGGCGCGGGCCACTACCGTTGCCCCAGATATTTAAACTTTACCTACAAGAGTAACAAGATAATGTAAAAGAAAACGAAATAATGTGCCCATAAAATCAGGAAAATATTTATTTTATATTAAGTTAATCAATACACTTCCATCCCTAAACCACAAGAGTTATTTACCTCTCAGTTAATAGCAATTTATTTACCGTAATAAATTGAAACGAATATATAATCATAATTATTGCATTGTTTCAGGTACGTCTCGCTGGCAACTTTCCCGGAAACTTTGTATGAGTATTATTAAGCGAACCGTGTTGTTTATTGTTGTGGTACTTTATAATGTGGGAAATGTATTAATTTAATGCTACGCTACCACCCCCAACGACAACTGGCCCTGGTAACTTATAACGCGTGCACACTGAGGACAGACGAGAAGCTGCTCGAGCTAGAGGAAGAATTGAGCAGGTTACACTGGGACATAATGGGTTTATCAGAAGTCCGCAGAGAGGGCGAGAACACGATAACTCTGAAGTCTGGCAACCTGCTCTTCTACCGGGTGGGTGACCAAAAGTCTCAAGGTGGTGTTAGGTTTCTTGTCCACAGGTCCCTCGTAAACAACATCGTAACCATCGAGAGTGTGTCGAACAGGGTGATATGCCTTATACTCAGAATAACCGAAAGGTATTCGCTGAAGGTCATACAGGTATATGCACCGACCTCGAACCACCCGGATGAAGAGGTGGAGGAAATGTATGAGGACGTAAGTAGAGTCATACACACTTCCAAAACCTATTTCACTGTTGTTATGGGCGACTTCAACGCAAAACTCGGCAAGCGAGGCGAGGATGAGTTGCAAGTGGGACCTTTTGGATATGGTCAAAGGAACGTCAGGGGAAATACGCTGGCCGACTTTCTGGAGAAGGAGGGACTCTTTGCGAAGCCGCCTTAAAGGAAATGGACCTGGCTGAGACCGAATGGTAAGGCGACAAATGAGATAGACTTCATCATGACCACCAAGATACAGTTATTCAATGATGTCTCCGTGATCAACAGGGTAAAAACCGGTAGTGATCACCGTTTGGTTCGGGGCACATTGAATATAAATGTCAAATTGGAAAGGTCCCGCTTGATGAAGTCCACGCTCCGACCTACTCGTGCCCATATCCAAAATACCGAGAGCTTTCAACTCGAGTTGTCAAACCGTTTTAATTGCCTAGAGAATTGTGTATCAGTGGACGAAATAAACAACGGGTTTGTGGAAACTGTCCAAACGGTCGGATCTAAGATTTTTAGACCTGGCCGTAAAAATAGACCTCAAAAACTCTCGGTCCACACTCTCGACCTTATGGCAGAACGTCTATCTATGGCATTGCAGACCTCCGTTAATGATCAAACCTACAGGCAGCTTAATAGACGAATATTGAAGTCTCTGCGACATAACATTCGTTCCTTTAACACGAATAGTGTTAAAGAAACAATAGAGAGAAACCAAGGCTCCAAAGTGTTTGCAAGGGACATGTCTATTCGGCAAAGCCTGTTGACGAAGCTTAAGACGGAGGACGGCAGTGTAGCGTCGACGAAAGCAGAGGTTTTGAAGGAGATCGAAAGGTTCTATGGGCAGTTGTACACCTCAGTAGCCAAACCCGTTGATAGCTCGGCCAGAGACCTACGAGCTATCCTGACCCGACACTACACCGAAGACATCTCGGACATCAGCCTCTACGAGATTAGGATGGCCCTGAAACAGCTTAAAAACAATAAGGCACCTGGCGAGGACGGAATCACAGCAGAGCTCCTGAAAGCGGGTGGAACACCGGTACTTAAAGTCCTTCAGAGACTCTTTAATTCCGTTCTGCTAGAGGGCATCACGTCTGAGGCATGTAACAGGAGTGTGGTGGTGTTGTTCTTCAAAAAACTTAAAAAAAAAGTAAAAACCGACTTTTTGGTTTTGAAGTTGGTTTTTACTTTTTTTTAAAGTTTATTTTATTTCTTTATTTTTAGTGATTACATAAGAGGGGGGGGGGAGTTGCACCTTATGATTCTATTTTTTACGAAGCTACAAATTACCTATCATAAGTTTCGTCATTATAATTACTGAACTCCTAGGCGTTAAGGAGTTCCACCATCAGCTCAGCCCCACAAAATGTTGACTATCAGACGTAACAACACGTCAACATTAAGATTCTAGTAAAGAAACACTATACGTGCCTTTAAAATTTGAGGGTTTCCCTCGAATACACCAAGATCCCATCATCAGATCTCAAAATGGAAAAAATGGGACCAACTAAAAGGTGCACCCTCAAAGTAGGTGAAAAAAAATTTCGATTCGGTCGACAAACCACTGAGATATGAGGTAACATATATACAAAAAAAAAGATAAAAAAAACATACAGTCGAATTGATAACCTCCTCCTTTTTGAAGTCGGTTAAAAAGGAGACAAAACCTTATTGAAGAACTATACACCCATCTTACCCCTGAACCATGTCTACAAGCTGTTCTCAAGGGTCATCACGAATCGTCTCGCACGTAGGTTTGATGACTTCCAGCCTCCCGAACAAGCCGGATTCCGAAAAGGCTACAGTACCATAGACCACATTCATACGCTAAGGCAAATTATATAGAAGTCCGAGGAGTATAATATGCCTCTATGTTTAGCTTTTGTGGAATATGAGAAGACCTTTGATTTGATCGAAACTTGGGCGGTGCTGCAGTCTCTTCAGCGGTGTCACATAGGCTATAGGTATATAGAGGTGTTAAAGTGTCTATATTACAACGCTACGATGTCGGTCCGAGTACAGGAACAGAATGTGAGGGCGATTCCATTGCAAAGAGGTGTAAGACAGGGCGATGTTATATCTCCGAAACTGTTTACAGCGGCATTGGAAGACGCCTTCAAGCTCCTGGAATGGGAAGGATTCGGCATATCCGTCAATGGCGAATACATAACACACCTTCGGTTTGCCGATGACATAGTCGTAGTGGCAAAGACGCTGGATGATCTTGGCACTATGCTCGAAGACCTCGACCGAGTATCCCAACAAGTGGGTCTTAAAATGAACATGGAGAAAACAAAAATTATGTCGAGTTCCCATGTTGTACCCACTCCAGTATCAATTGGGAACTCAACTCTCGAAGTTGTCGACGAGTACGTCTACCTGGGACAAGTGATCCAATTGGGTAGGTCCAACTTCGAGAAAGAGGTCAATCGACGAATCCAACTCGGCTGGGCAGCGTTCGGGAAATTGCGCAAGAGTGTCTTCTCATCTCATCTACCTCAGTGTCTGAAGACGAAAGTCTTCAACCAGTGTGTGTTACCAGTGATGACATACGGGTCCGAAACATGCTCTCTTACTATGGGCCTTATAATGAAGCTCAAAGCTCAAGAGCGGGCTATGCTCAGTGTTTCTCTACGAGATCGAATCAAAAACGAGGAGATACGTAGAAGAACTAAGGTAACGGACATAGCCTTGAAAATCAGTAAGCTTAAGTGGCAGTGGGCAGGGCACATAGCGCGAAGAACTGATGGCCGTTGGGGCAGGAAAGTTCTAGATTGGATACCCTTCGACCAAAGACGCAGCGTAGGACGTCCACCAACAAGATGGACAGACGACCTTAAAAGATCGCAGGATCAAACTGGATGCAGACCGCTAGTGATCGGTCGCTATGGAAAGCCGTGGGGGGAGGCCTATGTTCAGCAGTGCACGTTCTTTGGCTGATACTGATGATGATGATGATTAATTTATTGAAATTTATGTGGGATGAGTTACATGCATAAACTACCACAATATACTTCAACAAATATACTTGACTAAGGCCCGATTTTACCTACGTCAGTACCGTAACCATGAGTTTACGACGGTTTTACTCGCTAGCGATGACGTTAAATTGCACAGCGCCTCTAGCGGTCATTATCAGAACTAAATTTTTCCATACAAAAAGTTGCGTCGTCGCTAGCAAGAAAAACCATCGTCGCTATCGAGTAAACTCATGGTAAGGGTACATATAAGGAACATTCGTCGTATATAAAACAAAACGCCTGATTTGTAAACGTCACCTATCCAATGGACCCTAATGTCGATTTTACCAACGTCAAATAAGACTTATTCGACTGAATAAGTATAAACGACCTATTTTACACAAAAATCCATCATACTACAAAATAACATTCGAATAAATGATTGCTGAAAAATAGGTGACGTTTTCTAATAAGGCGTACCTATTGTATTTATTTGACGAAGATTCCTTATCTAATAGATAGATAGATAGATAGATAACTCTTTATTGCACATAACATACACTTCTGGACACATCTATTGGCCCACCTTGTATTTTCATTCATTTCAGCTAAAATTTTATATTGTCCTGCCTTCGACTCTGAGATTTAATTGACCATGTAGTATGCCCTACTACGCGTCCATTCACTCGCACACAGGTTTAGCGCAAGAAAGAGAAGGTAAATAACCTCACTCCCTCCCACGCCTCACAGCACTGCCAGCCGCCTGTCACTCATTCGTGTCCGTGCGCGCGCGCCGTTACAACGCACGCAGTAACCACAGTATTTAATCGTAATTTTTTATTTCGTGCTAAACGAAACTTACCTTATAGTGATACGTATTTATTCATAAAGTGAATGTGAAGTAAAACGCACTACCCAGCGTGGCTGCACCATGCATGCTTTACGCTTGGCGGCCGAGCTAGCACGCGATGCTAGCCAGTCCGCATTTTCCGCTCCGAATCAATACGCGATATTGATCTGTAGCAAATACTGGCAGAGCTGACACGTGAGGTCAGCCAGTCCTAATTATCTAGATTATTCTAGATCTTATCTGAGACTTTTGGTATGCGTTGCTTCCAATATCCTACCCTCATTTTCATTGCGAAAAAAGGGGAACAAGTTGAGTGAATTGGGCTTAAATGCTAACAATAAATTACAGCCAAAGGCATTCATGCATAATTCCACATACTAAGCAGCGCTGACAATGCGCCATCATGGCCTCTAAGTATGAAGCAGCGGCCCTCGCCCGAACTCATCCGGCCCAACAGGCGCCTGCCTGGGTATGTTCTACCTGTGAGAACGCGACGGCCCATGATGCGCCGCGAATTACGTCGTGACGGTGATCTACCGTCACAATTCCAGCGTTTTTTCAACGCCTCGCACTCGGAATCAGTATCCGACCACAAAAGGTATGTGTTTTATGAAAGCTTTGTTATACCATCTTAAAGCCGTACGTACATATGTACTTATTACGGGCTACCGTATTCCACTCGTGGCGAAACCACGACCGAACACTTGTCTCAGCCAATCTTTTGACAAATATTAAAATGGAGCATAATGTAAGCCATCACACTTACAAACAAAAATAGCAATAAAATAATACCAAGTATCTTTTTCGTAAGTACCGAAAAATAATAGTGGCAGATTTATTTCAAATCGAATAAATTTATATTAATTATTTTGTACATTTTTGCTCGGAAAAGTAAAATTGAGATATTTAAAAACACTTTTACTGCCTCGACCTTAATCATAAATATACGTATTCTGCAACCTGCAGTACACGCTCCAAATTTTTTCCCAAAGCTCTAAAAACGGTAGCATGGCATCCCTCCATAGCTCACGTAGTTATGGGTGGTTTTGGTCCTATATCCGCGATTGATTACAACTCTTTTGTACCTACTTATTTTTTGCCAACGGCTATAAAATTGTCTAATTAGACAATGCTATGGTAAACACAACATTGCCTTATAATACTACTTAAAATATCGAATTTAATAGATTGTGTAAAAACAAAACAATTTACTTTTTAAGAAAGCAAGTTGCTACATACATTTCTGCTTTCTTCTTATACCTATAAATATTTAGCTTGTGGTTGGCTCTTTGATAATAAATAGCAAGCAAGCAAGCTGTAAGCTTGCCCAGTACGTACCAAAATATGGTTGGGTCCATATAAAAACCGGTCCGTTTAAAAACCCCATTTTTTGCTTTTAATTTTAACAGCTATGATAAAAATGAGAATGAGCTTTGCTCAATACCTGGCATATGTATGATTCTGAATAGTAGAAAATTTGCCGTATTTAGTTTTGAAATCCAACTAAGATTTAATCAATTTCTCAGTAAATAAATCGGTAAAGCTTAGATTTTATTTACCGACGCAATAACAACTAGCTGGAAACCGTAATTATTTTGAAATGTATCAAATTCCGTAATCAATTTAGTACTACCGTCATATTAGATCTTAATAGATAGTGCCCGCGGTATTCCATTGTTTTAGAGTTTTTACATTAGTGTACATTTTTAGAAAAATATGCTGTGACAGTGATACGCTTTTTTATGAATGCATTCATATGACCGTCGCAAAGTTTGGTACTTAATCTCGAGTCGAGAAAACTGTGTCCTTTATCTTTGGAAAAGTCAGCCACCAACCAGTAAAGATTGTGACAACCTTTGGTCACCTTAAATTAATTGACTTTTGTTTCTATGAGCTTGTTTTTTAACATATGCTACCACGATCACCACCGAAGAAACATTCAAATAAAATGACATATTGTATGAAGTATCCGGCAGATAGCACTTACCAGAACTAATCAACACATTGTTAAATATACCGTAAGAATAGGTAGCTACAAAATTGAAACAAGTCCATTTTACGAAAATAATGCCTTTTTTGTTTTTTATGGATATGCATAAACAAAGCATATGAATTGGTAGAAATTCATTTTCTCAAGTATAATATTATTATATTTCATATTCTTCGGTTATTTTTATTTGCCATTTGCCACATGTCACACGTTAAACGTAGGGACGTTTAAGGTAAGATAAATACAAGACATGTTCAATATTACACAAATACCACTACCTATCGATATTTTTTAACACAAGGCAATTATTATATATTTAAAAAAAAATACTGGCGTATACTAAATGCAATGCAGCGTTAGACCCAAACTGCACTACAATTATCTAATTCGAGTTATTGGAAATATGAACCATGTTTACTTTCCTACTGTTTATTCTGTGATTTAAGAATAAACTACATCAAGTAAATATTTTCTTTAATCATCAGTTTATTCCACCCAATTACATTCATCCACTCCACAACAATCTTCCCAGAAAGCCACTAAGTTACTAAGGAACGATTCCTTGAAACGTTGCTCCTATTAGTAATAAAATAGATTCTTATTATATGATTTTTTTTTGTGTTTGATGTTTATAGTATTCGATAAACTGTGTTTAATAAATTTTCAAAGGACATTTTATCTTAATATTCACCAGTTACTAAGGTATGGTGAAACAATTGTAGAACTCAAATTAATAAGAAAACAGGTCTAAGGGCACGATAGTCCGGCCTGCTTCCTAGTTAAAAAATATATATTTTATTTTCAAAATATTTTTTTTAAAGGACTTTCCCTTTACTCTTACGCCTGAGGACGTCATGTGATACAATCATTTATTAAAATTTGAATCAATTAATTATTGTAAACAAAATAATTCTTGTTTTTTTTTTTATGCACAACATATAAGGATTATTTTTAAATATGTTTTAAACCAGTCCCCTCGGATACTCGATATGACAAAGGTACTTGTATACGATATCCGTTCATTTTTAGATTTCTTGTCCAAATAGGTACCCTAATTCTGAATCATAATCAGATTTCTTTGACACTACTCATAATATTGAACAAGTCAATATTTGTCAAACTTAAATATATATATATTATATATAGTTAAATAAATAAAAAACTCATAGTAACTAACTCGAAAGATAGGATTGATATTTATTGTAATCCTTAAAGGTAATCCAAACATTTATCCAGGCAATAAAATTATGAATAAATTTACAACGAGAAATCTGACCATGTGCCGACTATCGAATACTCGGCGAACATTCTTAGTCGATTAGTCGAATATTAGATAAACATATTTGATCGGGGCCTGGTAGTACCAAAACTTCTGTCGGAAATCTTTTTGCGGTCGTTTGCCCTTATAAAGTCGCAAAGCTTTTAGAAGCCGATTTTTAATCTTCTTCAGAAACGTAACTTGAATACTTATTAAATTTAAAGTTATATATAAATAATTAAAAAAAAAAAACATTACCTACTTACTTGCCTTAAAATTTCTGATAACGATAATATTTCAAAGCCGTTGAATTATCGTTTTCTTTTTGTAACTCAGCATTTAATCATATAGCATTGATAGACACCTATTAATATTTTTACGATCTTATGAGAATTACATTACTTCAAATGAATTTATTAATCAAATGCTTTTATACCAATCATTTCTTGGTTGGTTTTTACAACCAAATGTTTTCTCAGGTATTCGAAATTTAAATGTATAAAATATTATTTATATGTTTGGTATTCGGACGAATATCTTTAAAACAGTCGCATTAATACCTAAATATCCCATACTTAAAAGCAATAGAATATCATGTATGTATGTCAAAACTATAATTAGAAAATATGTTGATAACTGCAAGACAAAGATAACGATTTGTCAGACTTACCTTCAAGCCCGTTACCTTACCAAAGATAATACGCTAACTAAAAAGTGTTTTCTGTATGTAGCTTTCCTCTTAATAAAATTATCATTTGTTTTACATGCCAAATTCAGTGTGTAAAACTATAATATTCGCAAACCGTCTCAGCTCAACAATACGTATTCCGTTTTGTTTGCAATTTTTATAACACACCACAATAATAATAAAAAAAATCTATTTCAATTTCAGACTACTAAAATAAATAAATTATATATTTTTAGTTAATCATTAATAAAATTAAATAAAAACTAACAAATATATTCTTCTTCCTAGTAAAAATATTTGTTTATATTAGAAAGTTATAACTTATCATAGTTATAATATATCCATTCTTTTTTAGAAATAGTGATACATGTAAATGTCAAAGATAGTGACATGAATAATGAATTGTTATTTAATATGATCGGTTTAATGATCAAACACTACTAACATCAGAGATGTCAACTTATCCTAATGTAACAACATTGATTTTACTCCAAACATCTACATGGTCAATTAAATCTCAGAGTCGAAGGCAGGACAATTGGATGATCAAACGAACTTACCTTAAGTGAAGTTCGATCCAAATTGTCCTGGCTTCGACGAAGAGATTTAAGGTCCCACCCTTCCCAATTTCCGTGTACGTTTTTATGCAAAAATAATCGTCACCCTTACAATAAGTATAATCAATGTTGTACATCTCATATAACGGTCTCCTTGCTCTGAAATGAATGAGTGACAGGCGGCTGGCAGTGCTGTGAGGCGTGGGAGGGAGTGAGGTTATTTACCTTCTCTTTCTTGCGCTAAACCTGTGTGCGAGTGAATGGACGCGTAGTAGGGCATACTACATGGTCAATTAAATCTCTTCGTCGAAGCCAGGACAATTTGGATCGAACTTCACTTAAGGTAAGTTCGTTTGATCATCCAATTAGGTCGAGCAAAAAGTTTTTATGCAGTTTTGAACCTGGCACATTCACAATTTCATTCAATAGTCTTTTTTTGAATTTCGAACAAAGAATTTAAATAAACAAAAGACAATTTGGAGCCTGTTTGTTGATATCAAACAATCGAATACTACGAAAACTTGGTTTTATTGGTTTACTTGGATTTAATTCTTGAAAAAGTGAATGATATCTTTGGTTTTGCAACAAACATCACCTATTCTTAACATTAAGGTCAGGTTCTATCAATAATCTATGGATACTTCACCTGAAGTCGCCGCCCAAGCTGTGGCACTTATTCAGGCCGGACACAGCCAAAAAAACGTAAGTGCTCAACTTAATTTAAGTCGATCTGCGGTCCGAAATGTTTATCGAAGGTACCTAGAGACTGGCGGCTTTGTTTGTCGCCAAGGAAGGTCACAACTGAAAGGCAGGATCGATTCATCGTCAAGACCAGCCTAAGAAATCGTTACCTTACCTTCATTGAGATACAAAACCAACTTCGCGACTACCACGGAGTATCTGTGAGCGCTCGAACTGTTCGGAGAGGGTTAAAAGAACGCGATATGGTACCACACAAGCCAGCTAATGGGCCCAAACTAACGCGAGCCCACCGAACAGCGCGCCTTCATTTCGCACGCAGTCATTTAAATTGGACACAGCAAGATTGGAGCCGTGTACTCTTTTCTGATGAGTCTAAAATTGTGTTACATGGCAATGGTGGAAGGAAGAAGGTCTACCGACGTAAGGGAGAGCGTTTTGCACAATGCTGCTTTGAAGAGAGGGTTGCTTATGGCGGTGGCTCGTGGATTGTCTGGGGCGGTATATCCGTGAGCGGCAAAACTCAACTTGAGATTGTTACAGGACCACGGTTGCCAACATTAAATGCTGAAAGGTACATTCGTGAGTGCTTAGAACCTTACGTGATACCATACGCAGACTATGTGGGCCCAAATTTCCTTTTTATGCATGATAATGCAAGAGCCCATGCGGCCGGCATCGTCAGGGAATATCTTCGGGATGTGAACATCACAGTTATGGACTGGCCAGCCAGAAGCCCAGACATGAACCCCATTGAGCACATGTGGGACGAGCTAAAAAGACGTGTTAGGGCTCGTCAGCCAGTTTCCCAGACGATGCAGGAGTTGAAAACTGCCATCGAAGAGGAATGGGAGATGATCCCTCAAAATTTCATAGAGCGGTTGATAAACTCTATGTCTAATCGTATGAAAGCTGTGGTAGATGCCCATGGAGGCAACACGCGTTATTAAATTAAACCTTTATTTGATAAAACATGTTTTTTATTCAAAAATCAATTGCCTTTAACAAGGCGCATATCCGACTTGTTAGGCGTAGCTCCATATCGTATGGTATTCTGAATTCAAATTTAAAACAATACGATCGAAAAAGATGGTAAAATGTATTAGGTTTAAAATTGCATCAACAGTTTTTGTTCAATCTAGCAATCATATTTCGGTAGAGGCCATCGAACCCTAAACTCTAAGGTGGGCCAAAAGATGTGTCCAGAAGTGTACATCAATTTATAAATTTGTTTTAAGGAAAAGTATAATTTAGGCGATCTTTCCGCTATAAGCGATCTCTTCCAGACTACCTTTGGGTAAAGATATTATGAGTTTTATAGGAAACGATGTTGCTAAAATCAAGTTTAATTTGGTCGGAGGACTTTAATATTATCACCAACCATTATTATAGTCCTCTTTTATCTCTTCCATTGATATTTATGAAAGAAAGAAAGAAAAAAAGGGAATAGTCGCAAAATATAAGTACATCAATTAAGAAACAGAATTTTAATGTATCAGTATGCGTAGTTAAAACAAAAGTATTATTTTGCAGTAATAATCATAATTTTATAAAGGGAATAATATGATTATACGGCAAATTACCGTAATAACTTAAGAATATAAGCAAAAACGCTTATATAGCCACCGTTTTACTTACATGATTTTTAGTTACTTAACGGAGGTAGGAGCTTAAATTCTCTACATTTTTCTATTGCAAATCTAACGTAAAATATATACCGACAAACAAAAACACATTAGGTATCTTCAGCATTTTTTTATCGCTCATATTCAATGTTTTAACATAATCAAATCATGTTGTTAATTATCGTTCATTATTCATACGTGGCTCCATTAAAATATCAGCGTCCATTAGTCTGTGGGCTCTTGAGAGTGTCGAGGGGCTCTTTCGATCATTATGATATTAAAATTTACATATTGCGAAAAAAGTATTTGTCGAAACAAATATTTTTATGTAACGTAAATGGAACTACAGTGTTTAGAAATAAGAATCGGTATGATTTTGTTAAAAATAACACGGAATATGTTCCTATTAATGGATAAAAACTATTTTGTGACATGTAATATTTAAAAAAAATACAAGCCTAATGTTTACGTTCCGCTTTTTATTCATCTCGCCTGTTTGGATTATGATGACATAAAAGGCCTCTTTCACAATCGACTATAAATACACTACATTTTGACTAATCATCCAAACCATTGCATGTGAGCAGATAACACTCGCCGGAACATATTATATAAATATTGTGAAGCGGGCCCTTAAGTTCGATGTAAAAATTAATTGGTATCCTGTAAAAAGTTGAAAATATTATATTTCATCAACAGTTTTCAGGAAAATCGTGTTCTGATACCCATATCCCTACTGTGCTTTCATATTTTTAATACATGTGAAGGACAAATATTGAAGTTATAATGTTCGGTCGAGGTCTTTCGTGCGT
This sequence comes from Pyrausta purpuralis, assembly GCA_963924145.1. Lineage (NCBI taxonomy): Eukaryota > Metazoa > Arthropoda > Insecta > Lepidoptera > Crambidae > Pyrausta > Pyrausta purpuralis. Next base: position 24,334,965 of record OZ001646.1, read on the forward strand.
AACCAACTTTAGAGCCAAAATTATTCCAACATCGTGTCGTCTTTTGTTTGTAGTAATTTCCGTTTTTGTGTTGTATGTTCAAGCAATTTTCGTTCAAAAAATATTAGGCGCGAGAGACCTTAACTGTACTAACGATAGTGCTAATTCAGTTAATTTAACTTAAAACGGCGCGGCGTAAGAATTCTAGCTAATAAATAATATCGCTAATCAAACATAAAGGCTCATGCCAAGATTTAAACCAACAAATGATTAACAATTAATTTTAACTAATGTTCTTGTCACCGTAACAATAGTATTTAGATCCTATTTAAGCCAATTCAACATAAGAATACACTTAGCATTCCCTCTGACGCATCTGATAAATTTAATCATTTTCACAGACGTACACAGAATATTAATCTTAGACGTAATTGAGGATAATGTGTGCATCAAACAGAGCCAATTTACGAGCCCATTGAATTTCAGTTTACTTATTTGCTTGGGCATCACTTGACGTGGGCTCGGTGTGAAAGGAATTAATACACAAAATATGATGGTTTTTAATATGCTTTTTAAATTAAGCCAATTGTGACTGGTATACTTTATTTAATAATTTTTATTTCGATCCGTAAGTTTTATTAATTAGGTAGGTATATGCATTTTGATAATTAAATAATTAGTCGTTTTAGTACATTTCAGTAAACTGACATACTTTAAATCAAGAATTAATATTCTAAGTGGGCCATCTAAAATAATTTTCACTTTGCTCGAACCATTTCACAAACTACAACGTTATGTACTTGCCTGAAAAGCTACTTTCGAATAACGCACACAAAATCGCGAGGAGTGCAGTTGGCGGCATGCGTTTAGTAGCTGTAGATATTTTACTGCGTTAAAAATAAGATTCAGATTCGTTTAATGAAAGATGTTGAAGGTTGTACAATTGGGTACACGCCATCAGACCTCGCGCCCACGGGGAAGTTGGCTATAAAGAGAAATTGGCAACATTACCTCTTCGTCGTGAGATGCTTTGGTTAGGTGCTTTTACACTCTACGAACAAAATGTCTAATTTTAATCTTCAGTGTTCATTTTAAGCTATTATTGAATAAGTTTTTAAATGCACTTACCACATTTTCGGTAGTTCTCCTAAAATCTACTCCTCATGACCACGACTGTGCTGAAATTTCACTCCATGTTTCGTATAAGTTTGTTGTATTTTTGATGATAATACTAAGATCTTTATAATATGATGGAAATCTGATCTCGTACTTATTCATATTATAAGTCATAATTTTGATAACTCTATCTAGAAATGTGGATTTTCGACAATTATTTTATAATTACCTACTCAAATATAAACAGTCTCCTTTAAATGACCTCGAAACACCGTCGTCTCTGTGTTTTCTATGATTGGCTAAGCCTAGACTCGAGAGCAAAACCTATCGGAAATCAAATATAATAAATGAATATTGGGAACGAAAAGTCGTCGGCTCTAAAACATCTAAACTTCAGTCTAAGAAACGTGTCGCGGTTAGCACATGGGGCCGCGTAATTTTGAATATTTTGTGAACGTTTCAGCATATGAGATTTGCAAGTTTTTCTCTCTCAAGTGAAACAGTTTAATCTTGTCACTTTCAAGAGAACCGGAATTGGAAATCTTATGAATACTAAACTTCGTTTTGTATTAAACTTAGGCCTTAAATTAAACAGAGTTAGAAGTTTCAAGTGAGGTTGGAACCGTTAAATGGATAAAAGTAAGTAAACAATCGTAGAAATACTGAAAACCCTCGGGTATTTATCAATTTACGTTTTAATGTAGAAAGTTTTGATTCGATAAATAATTACCGTTGTGATTCGACAAATATCTTCAAGTACTACTATCGCACTACTAATTACATAAATTTATTAATTTAAATACTACATTGCACAAATTAAAGTGTACAAAATGCTAAAAACATTTATTCTCAGTCACACCTTTTATCGGTTTAGATTGTTTTAACTTTTACATTTTGTATTCTTAAGATCAAATAAAGATAACAAATTGCGCACGGGCGGGACTCGAACCTGCACCTTTCTGGCTAATCACTCTATCGAAAAATAGATGGGCAGATGGCGCTGACGTAACCCGTTATAACGTATCCTCAAGAGACCAGAAGTGTTGGCCTGGACAGACCTAGCCAGAAAGATGCTGGTTCTAGTCCCACCCGTGCGCAATTTTTGGAATCTTATTAAGAACACCTTTAATAGCTTACATTTCATTGTACTTTTTTCTCAACTTTTCTTTACTATACAAAGCTTTTCTGTGTAACTATTACTTAAAAAGCGTTTATTAATAAATAGACATAAATAACTGATATGCTCTTCGTATGCACAATAAGTAGGATATCTGTATGTTTCTATCAATGTCTTAAGGCAAAGTATATCACTATTCTCCCTTCAATTCTAATTCCACTTTCATCCGCTCATTGAGTGGGTAAAATACCTCTTTTTCTTTAAAATAAAAAGATTAATGTTCAATCCACCAGCCCACCTCCGAATCCCTAATTTTCTTTATCCAGGAAAGTGGTAGATGACTGATGACGCTGTAAAAAACCTTTCAGGGAGACTTTTATAGGTTCAGGTTCAGACCCTTAACTCAGTAAGATATTTTAACCATTTTCAGCTATAGCTTTTACACTCACACCTATTTTGCTGCTGTTATGACTGAGTGAGAAGGCTGGAGTTGACATTTTGACTTTGTATAACAGAATAGCTCTGTAGCGCGATTTGGGAAAGTGCACGTATTTTGAATACTACCAGGGGCGGTTATATTATACGATATTTTTATCGTGTTGCTTTTTCTCTAGGAACTATTTATGGAATTAAGGAGAATGTAGCTTACGTAAGTGGCGACATGAAGATGGCTTGATTTAGAAAATAAAATGCGTTGTAGACAGATGCTTAATCGCAGATCAGATAATTTTTCAGATAGTTGTTCATTTATCTATGAAGAATACAACATAATATTAGATGAATAAAATAATGCTAATTGCCCAGTTCAATCCATAGACTCAAAGAAAGTTGAATTGATAATAAGATTATTTTGAGGTGTTACCTATTTGTTAAATAACATTGTAAATGTTATTTTGTCTACGAAAACTGGGCGGCAATTCTCGCGTCAATCAATATTATTTCGTGTGGTAAATTACTTGCGAGATTACTTACGGTTTTACCTGAAAACTCAAGTAATATTCACCCGTATAAAACATTCGCACGAAGGAAATCAAAATGCCTAGACACACTGAGAAATCAGAAACTTATTATAACAGCGTTTGAAGATTATTTATTTGACAAAAAACTGTTCCATGAAAGAAACCTTCAAACTTAACACCAAATACATCACAATTCGAGAACATCCTAAGCTATTTCATTCTTGAAACATTCATAAACGACTTCACGCTCAAAGATTACCATTTCAAAGCCCCTCGCGACAAAGGCGAGATAGTCTTAAGTCGGTAAAATAGCCTGTGACGTCATAGGCTAGCTTTGACGCGCGAGGGCGGGACTTGAATCGCTTAGCAACTAGTTTATGAAGAATGCATAATAACCTAAACTACGACTAAAATATTGCCTGTATTTATAAACATGGCTTGCTCATCACGTGAAGTATAGTCAAGAAGTCATTTATTATTTAAATACGTTATTGTACAAATAATGTCATACTTACAAAGGTAGATTTATTGTTCAAAGCATTATCTGCCAGTCAAAAGTTCCCAAAAAGAACAGATTGCAAGTATAAGAAAGAAGACAAGCATGTGTGCTTTTGTAACTAAATCCTGATTTGACGTAGGCTGCAATTATACTTTTAAACGTTTAGTGACAAGCCGAAACCGTTTCAATGAATGAACTTATCTCGTAAGCTCTTAAGTGAAAGCTCAGCGCTTTGCGGCAGCGGACTAAGCCAAATAGTTTTTCTGCTTAATACCATCTTCGTCTTTGCAATGGTAATCGTCGGCTTATGAATGTTGCAAGCTTGCACTGAAAGCGATACCGTCTTTCACAGGCTGGCTGATTTGGAATGCTCGATCAGCGGCATTGCTAGCTGGGTAACCGAGGTCACCGGTGTATATAATTAAGTTTAGGGCTCCGTTGTCAAATAATGACAAACGGATCTTACGAATCTTCATTTGTCTGTCGGTCCGTGTACGTCTGTCCGCTTTTAACCTCAGAGACATTTGATACTATAAAATTGTATTTTGGTATTGTAAGTATTCTTATTACACCTTTAATACTGGAATTGGATTAGTATTTGTATGCATATCTCACACTGAAGTACGTTGTGCAGCAGTTAGCCAGCTACACAAAATTCCGTGAAGCCCCATTGACCCAATATGGCGCTTTAACAATTGATTAACTACTAGACGAAAACCCGGCTCCGCTCGGGTGAAATCTGACTCATAATACACATCTAGGTACACAACGTAGGTAAATATTTCTGTAGTCATCATTCGGTTCTCAAGGAATATTAAAGGCAAGCCATAGATTCGTGTAGCTTCTTTCATTGTGTTAATAAATATAATTAATAAAATCTGCAATAGTTTTTACACAAATATTTTTTATTTTAAATCAACATTCTAACTAAACTAACATTAACTAAACATATAACTTTTTAAGTTTATTCTCTGAAAACCGCTTTGTTTTAAGCACTCAGTCTTTTTCTCTACTTTGGCGGGTAGATGAGTACTTACTAATTAATTAATAAAAAATGAAGTTGTTGTTCTTTATTCAAATCGGTAATTAATGTGTGATGGTTTTATACCTTTGCCTGTATATCATCCGTATTAAAGAAAAATACCCACCACCCCTAAGGATGAGTGGGCAAAGTGCTTTTCCCAGTGGTTCCATCGCATGCAGCGGTGTATTGACGTCAATGGACAATATTTTGAAAAGATATAATAAAACTAATAACTGGCTAATGTAATCAGTTTTTGATTTTCTAAGAACTTTCAGTTTGACCCTCGTATCTATACTAATATTATAAAGCTGAAGAGTTTGTTTGTTTGTTTGTTTGAACGCGCTAATCTCAGAAACTACTGGCCCGATTTGAAAAAATATTTTTATGTTAGATAGTTCATTTATCGAGGAAGGCTTTAAGCTATATAAGCGCGCTCATTTCAGGAACTGCTGAACCGATTTGAAAAAATATTTCTGTGTTAGATAGCTTATTTATTGAAAAAGGCTTTAGGATATAAAACATCACGCTGCGACGGGAGGGGAGGGAGCAAACTCAAAACGCGCGGACGAAGTCGCGGGGGACCGCTAGTAAGATTATATAACTGAAGTGTTTTAGCTTCAAACGAACCCATCACAGTCACACTGTGGTGCAGTGGCTAAGCACGCTGGGTTTCAAGGCGTCGCCGCTCCGAGGTCCCGGGTTCGATTCCCGGTTGGGTGAATTTGGAAATCATAATTTTCTATATTGTCTCGGGTCTGGATGTTCTGCTACAACTGCTGTCTCTGATTTCCAAAACACAAGTGCTTTGGTTACTTTGGGATCAGAGCAATGTATGCAATTGGTGTCAAAATTTAGTTATTTACTCTAGTAGCGCCACAGCGCTATCACGATCTTATTAATACAAATCACTCACTCAATGCAAATCAGTCAATACGTGGTGTATCAAAGGGGTGTTATAATTCTGAACAAAAAAACATTATGTGCTATCTTGTTCTTAAAATTGTAAAGGCAAACGAACATTCATTTTTTTCTGATAGTGAACTAGCAAAGTTCAGGGTAGGTGCGGAAATCTTGACAGCCGTTTAATTAATATTTCAGCTCCGAGCTAATTATAAATCAGTGAAATTCGAGAAATTTACGACTGTAATGTAGGTTCCAACTGCGTAAACTACTCTTTAGAAATATTTTTTGACACTATCGTTTGCCTTATTTATTAACGCCTGATTTTACTAACGTCAGATAAGGGATATTTGTTTCATACAATACGCCTAATTTGGAAACGTCACCTATTTGTCAGCAGTATTTTTTTAAGATATCATTTTACTTATGTTATACTTATTCAGACCGATAAGACTTATCGGACAATGGTGAAATCTGCCCTAAAAGTTGTAGTCGCTTTAAGCTAGGACTAAAATAATCATCCAAGTCATGACACCATTTTGATGGTGAAAAAACATTTATAAGAGCAATAGCACTGCAGATGTTGTGTTTATTTGGGACTTGAGCTCTATTATTGTTGGTTGAGAGTGGTTTATAGAATGTAGGGTAATATTTATAACTAAAAAAAATATAACACGTTACCAACAGATCTAGCAAACTTCGTTCCCCCCAGCCTCATCCTACTCTGGCTTCGGTAGGTATTTTAATAGTCAGGGTCAGGCACGAATCCAAAAAAGAGAAAATCATAAAAACTGTCCGATTTCGTGTTACACGTGGTGTAGCTTACACGACTTTCTTTTGTTTATATTGATGATGATGATGATAATGATACCATGATATGTTTTATGTTCCCATCCTGACAGCATTAAAGGTTACTGAATAGATAGTGTTTTAAATCTTACGGGCGCTTGTAACATATAATTTCTAATCCCAGTATAGGTAGATAACTCTTTATTGAACATACATAAATTGATTTACAACTTCGTTTCAAGAAAATGAAAAAGTAGGCGGTCTCTTCCAGACAACTTTAGGGTAAAGAAATTATGAGTTTTATAGGAAAGGGTATTTTATGTATAGAAAATGAAAAGCTGAATAAGTGCAATAAAAATATATGTATAAAAAGATTATAATACAAATTATAGTATCAAAAATACACACAAATAAGATTAATATATAATATACATGTTTTTCATTTAAAATATAACAGAGTAATACACAGTTACAGTACCTATATTAGAATAAGTCAAATTGGTTTAACCCAATGCCTTGCATCAAATTGTCAGCTCAATAAACACGTTATCCCATGATTTTAACTACCAGATCCGGAATAATAGTTGTAATAAACTTGCGCAAAACATGTTGATCCTAAAGGGCAGGGCTCTATAATACCCAGTATCAAAACTTCGTTCCAAGTTTGCCCTTTGACCACTGGGGAGTTACTTTTAAGTGAAATTGGAGCTGGGCTCGTGATTTCGTTATTGCTTTATAGTTTAATTACAGTCGAACTCGAGTTTTGCCAGTTGGCATAAGTCTTGGTAGGTACTTGTAGTTCCTAACTTTAGGACATTTATTTATTTTACTGTAATAAATTATTGTCAACACTTGTTGAAAGAGTTGATAATAGAGTCAGTTAAATCATGATGGCGGTTACCAAATAGAAAGCGATTAAATAATTTCTGTACAATATTTTGTTTTAAGTAGCCAGATATAAATTAAAAAACACATCTTCTAGCTCTCTTGAAGAAAACGTCAGACCAGTCCTAAGGAAGCAAAAGGCAATTGAAGCGACAAGTGTAGCCAACAGCCCATCAGCACAGTGGAACGTAATTTGATTTTCCTTCAGACATAGAAATAATTGTAAGTACTTTTGTAAGCAAAAATATATGAGAGATATTGATTTGAATACAGGCAGATGAAGTTTTTGATAGTCATGTTAGAAAAATTAAAACCGCGATTGCAATCTTATAATTATTATTTTTGCTTTTACTTACTTACTTTTCAAAATTCTTTATTAAATAATGATAGAAGATACAAGTACAAACACTAAAAGTAACATTAATGTATACTTACAATTTAATTTCATCACACTTACTTGGCTAAACACCTTTGTAAGTTTATTTACATGAATATAACACATTTTTAATTGTTCACTGTTTAAACATTATTTTATATAACTGAAGTGACTAAACTACTATTATGATCTTTTTAGTTAAAAGTTCATACTATAAAAGTGAATAAATAAACACTCATAATTTAAAGTAACTGCGAAGTGATAACAAAATCGTTTTGAACAGGGGGTATAACTAAAACTCGTACAATACAAATCGTTGAGCTACGAGTTACGGTCGCAGTAGCCGGTTTTGTGCGAGCGCGTATGAACAAAAGGCGACGTCAGACGCAGTGTTGGGATAAAGCGATAAGTGCCATAAGTGTTGATATCGGTAGATTTGATAGATGTTTTTATTATTTATTTAGTACGTGAAATATTTGAAATAAGTGGATTACTGTGATTCTTAACGTTATTAAAGAATTTAGAAGTATTTTTTATAATGAAGTCGAGTAACGGTAAAAGATTTATACCATCGTGTAATTTTTGTAAGTTTGTACGAAACGGCGTATTGAAGGCTATCTTTAATGCTTTGTTTTGGATCACTTGGAGAGCTTTGTAATTTGTAGGGCAAGTTTCGTGCCATGCAGGGCAAGCGTAAGTGATACAAGGTCGTATAAGAATGGTGTAAATTCTTAATTTTGTATTGCAGCTGAGAGGGCTACGGCGATTAAAAATAGGATTAAGTCCAATCATAGCAGATGCGCCTTTTGTTTTAAGGTTATATATATGTTTAGTCCAGTTAAGTTTCCTATCAAAGGTGATTCCGAGATATTTTACTGAGTTTTGCCAAGGTATTGAGTGCGTACCTATTTTGAGGGTTCTACTGGGTACCTTACGTTTACGAGAGAATATGATAGCCTCTGTTTTTGTCTCGTTTAGTTTAAGTTTCCACTTCTGAAAGTAGGATCTCAGGCTATCAAGCGACAGCTGCAGTCTACTAATAATAAGATCTTCATCCGTCGATGAAGTTAGAGATGCGGTGTCGTCAGCAAAACATGCAAGAGTGGTGCGTGTCTGCACAGGGATGTCGTAAACGTAAAGGATAAAAAGTAAGGGACCGAGGATCGATCCTTGAGGTACGCCAGCTGGAATGCTTTTAGGCTGCGAGAAACTACTGCCTATGAACACTTTAAAGGTGCGACTTGAAAGATACGACTGGACCAATTTTACTAGCCCAACGGGTATATTTAGGATTAATAATTTATGAAGAAGACCTTCGTGCCAAACAGTATCGAAGGCCTTTTCAATATCAAGTAGAAACATTCCTGTTGACTGTTTTAGGTTGAGGCTGCGGGATATTTGTTCAGCTACTCTGACCAGTTGATGATTTGTGGAATGGGCTCGTCTAAAGCCAAATTGTTCATCGGGTATTATACGGTCTGCAAATTTAAGTAAACGTGTATGAATGGCAGCTTCAAACAACTTGCCTAAAACTGGCAGGAGGCTGATAGGTCGATAGCTTACAGGCTTTGATGCATCCTTATTAGGTTTTTTAATGGCAATGACTTTAGCGGATTTCCATGCATCGGGGTAATAACTAAGGCATAAACAACCGTTCATTATTTTTGTCAAGTATATTACAGCTTTCTGTGGTAGATTTTTGAGCAGAGCATTATGGATATTGTCCTCGCCAGGTGCTTTGCGTCGCTTCAGTTTCCGGATGAGGGTCCACAGCTCATGTGGGTAAATGAGAGGAGAGCTGGGATTTGTACAGGATTTATCTAGGATCTTAATTGAATTTTGAACAATAGTCTCTAACTCAGGGTCACTCCAGTTAGACGCAATTAACATGTTTGATCTAAAAGTTTCAGCGAGAACTTCGCACTGTTCCAAAGTATCCCGGGTCAAGGTTCCATCTTCTTTTACAAGAGGGGGCGTGATAGAAGACTTAGTTTTTAATGACTTGACTAGACGCCAGATATCGTTTCTCGGATTATCAACTTTAGCCAGTTTTTGGTTCCAAACAGAATCCATGAACTTTGCTATCTTAGACCGGATGATTTTTTGAAGTAAATTAATTTCAAGACGAATAGCTCTCCTGATGTCGAAGTTAATCACGCAGAGTAGGTCACGACGTAATCGATTTCTGGATTTTATGAGCCTACGAATGTACCATGGGAGCTTTACAGTCCTATCAGCTGTTTTGGTTTCTTTTGGTACACATTGATCGCGAGCTTCGACTAAGCATTTATTGAAATGATATATGTTCGCATCTATTTGTTCACGAGTTTTGGGGGTACTACTATCCAAAGTGATTTGGTCATTAAGATATGAGCGAAACTTTCGCCAGTGGGCATTTTCGTATTTGAAGTAATGAATAGGCTGTTTATGAAAATATTTACCTTCTAGAGAGAAAAATAGGGGCAAATGGTTGGACGATAGGCAATTGAGCGCGTCGATTTTACTCAAGTTAGTTATGTTTTGCGATATGACGAGATTTGGGTTGGTAGGTGTGAGATCGGGTCGATAATGTACTAGAGTTGGAGTCTCACTTGCGTGAATTGTAAAGTCACGTGTTAGCATATGCTCAAACAGTTTTTTACCATGAGCGTTTCTAATGCCAGGCATCCAGAGGTCATGGTTCGCATTAAGATCGCCCATTACAATGACACGATGTGCCAGAGCCAATAAGATGTCAAGATCCCTAGTTTTGAGTTCCAGATTAGGAGATTGGTAAGCCGAGATAAAAATGTGCTCCCTACCAGATATTAACATTTTTATTCCGACAGCTTCAAGATGCGTAGTAGTGGGTAGAAAAAGGAGACTATGTTCAATGCTCTCCTTGACTAACATTGCAACACCTTGACCACGAGCATTAATTGTCTTATCCTGCCTATAAAGCCTATACCCGGGGGTTGAAAGAGAAATATTTGAAGTCAATCTAGTTTCACTTATCGCCACAATATCAACACCTAGGGCACTTACCAAGTTCATTAGTTCATGAATCTTGCCACGAACGCCATCCGCGTTCCAGCATAACAGCTTGAGTAAACCATGCTCACACACAATGCCCAAGGTGCGACAGCACCAACAAAACTTTGTCCAGCATCGACTTGCAAGTGACAAATTTACTTTTAAGTTCCCTGACTGCAGTCAGGATAGTAAGGATTTCTTTTGTAACTGTGTCATTTTCTGTAGTTGAATTTTCTTCTACGTTGGATGCGTTGGTGTCAGCAAAGAACGCAACATGTTGAGGTTTCGGAGACTGCGATACTAAGTTACGGCGAGCAGGTTCCTTTTCAGTGTGCTGAGTTGGCTCAGGAAGGATCATTGACGTTTTCATATAATGCCTGTGCTTAGCAACGGCGGCCCAGGAGTTTCCAGGTCCAGATATCACCAGATTTCGTGGCTTGCGTTGGAGTTCTTGTTGCTCGCGGATGCGCTTAACATAGGCCAGCCTTGCACTACATTCCCTATAGTTTGCTGGGTGATCCTCGCTGCAGTTGACACATTTAGCGGGTTCCATGCGGTTTGTTTTCGGGCATTCACCCACGGGATGTTGGTTCACGCACTTCACGCAACGTGGGGGCATATTGCAGTTCCTAGAGGAATGGCCAAAAGCTTGGCATCGGAAACATTGAGTGCCTAATGTTTGGTTTGGTCGATACCTTGCGATAGTAACCACGCAATTCAGGATGAATTTAATCTGTCGAAACTTCGTAACGTCTGCTCCAGGAGCCAACTTAACCAAAAAAGGTGGGCACTCCACCGGTTTCTTCGTTTTCATCATCACCACTGTGGTATCCTTGAATCCCATCGTTGCCAGTTCATCCGGTATTTGTTGTTGTAAACTAGCTGGTAAGCCACGCATTACTAGTTTGGGGGTTCTTTCATCTTTTCTCGAGTATGTTAGGAATTGAATGTTTTTATCCTTAAGTCCTTCTTTAAGATTTTTATGACCTTCGGCTGAGTGGCAAAAAACTGCAACCTTACCCTTACTTCGGTATTGCATATGGTATGTTTTGGTGTAAGCTGATACAAGTTCTCGAATTTTCTCATGGGTAATTTCTTTATCTACATTCAATATTATAGGTGGTATGTGACTTGCCTTCTTATACGTGGCTACTGCTGCATTGTCCTGCGAGGCTGAATCTGCATCGGTGTCCACATCAGTTTGGAGTGGTTCGAAGCTATTTTCATGAAATATATGTTGAGGGCGTCCTTTGTCCACTGATCGGGCGAATGCCAGACGCTTCGCAGTACGAATTGCATATGCTGACTCGTCGGCTTGTCGCTTTGAAAGGTTTGGATTTGACGGCGACCTAATGACGAATTTATTCATGTTGTTCTTAAGGCTTCACATAGCTGGAACTAAAGATGAAACTATCGATGTCGATATGGATCGGTATCTGCACAACCCTATTCACGGAACGGACGAAGTACGTGTACTCGCAAAGACAGCAGGTGCGAAACTGAATTATTTTTGCTTTTAACTTTCTTAAATTCAGGAGATAATATTAATTTAACTGAAGTTTTTAAAAGTAGTTACTCCTAAATTGTTCAAACTCAAAAAAATAGGTAAGTAATTCGTTCGAAATCGACATTGGTTTAGAACGTCAACACTATCTTTATAAAATTCGTTATTCTCTATTCAAGTAGCAAATAAAAACTGTGCGTTGTTTGCAATATCGCGGTGCAGTTCAGACGCCCTGAATAAGTCGGTTTAGGGTTACTTAATTGATCTGAAAGAACTTTTTGTACGCGTGAGTTAACTAGAACATAGCCACGCCATATATAATATAATAGGTATTATTATTGTTATCAAAGGTTTGCTACACTTTTGAAATTGTATTATTTAATCCATACAATATATATTTTTTCCCCACTGTGCGTGGCCGACTATATCGCGGTGCCATTGTGCAGGCGCCTCCATTAAGTGCGCAATCTAGATAATTGGTAATTAAGAGCTACTTTGCCTTATGGAGTTAGTGATGTAGTTTTGTGGAATGAAACTAATATTTTTAGCGCATGTGAGAATACTTATAATAAATGCATTATGCAAACCTTAGGTAGTAATTGCCGTTTATACAGAAAAGGTCGTAAGTTATAGCGAGATGATTGTTTGGTTGAGTTTTGTTCATCGACAGTGGGAATTAAGAGCTACTTTGTCTTATATAGTAAGTGATGTAGTTTTGTGGAATGAAACTAATATTTTTAGCGCATGTGAAAATACTTATAATAAATACATTATGCAAACCTCAGGTAGTCATTGCCGTTTATACAGAAAAGGTCGTAAGTCATAGCGAGATGATTGTTTTTAATTTAGTTACAAATACAGTGTAGTAGTTCAGTAGTTTTTGAGATATAGGTAATAACTAAAAATCATGATATAAAATAAATAAAAAAAAACTTAAAAAAACGGGCTAAAAAGCTCAAGTTAACAAATTTGCGCTCCGTTTAGGTAAATATTTTGTAATATTTTAAACACTGTTATCCAAATACGAATAATACTTTTTGTACACAAACTTCTTTAATTTCTTCTACTCATGCATCAAAATCAGCTCAGAAGTTTAGCCACAAATGTAAACCCACATAAATACGCACGTAAATAGACACTTATCTTGCTAAAAACATTACCCTTTTGGTTTTTCCGTGGTCGTGGAGAAAGATTGTAAGTAAGAGTTTACCGCTCGATGTCGCCTTTTTTACTATTTAAACCTGACCTAATATGACCTGCTTTAACGTATTTAGTGTGTATTGGAAGCCGAAATATATAATATTAGCTTATAATGTTTGCTTTGGTTGTTGCGTTATGGGTTACACAAGTGTGTGCGCAAACACAGGTGTACTCTCTATTCCTTTAACTTTTATGGAACAGTAATCTGACACGACCGGAAAGAGATCAGGCGCAGGCCCTACGGCCTTACGTGCTTTTCCGAAGCACGGGAATGAAACACCACCAACTTCCAAACCTCGGGCTACCCTAAGAATTTTTGAACAGTAAAACTCAGGAATTTATTTTTGGGCCCGATTCAGGGATCGAACCTGGGACCTCTGGCGCAGCTGTCGCTTTAAAGTGCGACCCTCTAACCACTGCGCAACCGAGACAGTTATAATAGTAGCTAGAATACAAATGGTATCAGTTGTACTGCACTGGAGCTAACAATAATACTACTTACAACCGAAATTGTAGACGACAAATTCTGCCAACATTGAGCCATATCTTTTTCTTTTGTTTTTCTGTAAAGTATCGTACTGTGTAACGTAATTTAATATATTTGAATAATTTCCCAATTTAATTGTAATTTGATTCAAATTATCAATAATCTAATTTCTTATCTCATAACTGAAATATACGCTATTATGAGGTTACTGAGCCTCCTGTTTCTTACACATCTAAGGAACATGTACTTGGTGTGTACTATGTACCAACGTATTAATTGTCATGTAAACCACTTTTGTACTGTAATCATTGATGATGACGTCACGTAGCCTACGCGTTGAAGAAAAACATGGCAAATTCAACAGGCTTACCAAGGTGTCGGTGCTTAGGTGGCCGAATGGTATAGGCCATTTTATTAAATTTTTGGCAGTATTTTTATTTTTTTTCTGAGTAGAGCTTTTTTTTGATAGTAAAACCTATTACAACCAGTCTTTTTGATTCTACTACAAGGTAAACGTCTCTCGTAGATAGGATGAGCCAGTCTTTACAAAACCGTTAGCTTTTCTTACTAAAGATGTAACTCTCTTTGTCCCTAATATGAGATCAGATTTTTGACAAAACACAAAAATATTCCCCTAAAAAGCGGTCGTTAACATTCAAATGTTAAACTTTAATCAATTGTAATCAGAATAAAAATGTCTCTGCCTAGCCGAGGGAGTTATACGGTGGACGATAAAAATACAGTGTCGAGGGACTGTCGGGGATTCGCAGAATATTTTCGGCATCATAACCAAAGTAATTCATTTCTTATTCATTGTCAGTTCCGGTTTTACAAGCTCTTGGTTGCAGGGCTATAAACTGGATTTTGTCCGCACCGTATTTTTTGGGAAGACTCGATGTTACGGCGCCAGCACGTCAATACTACCTATTTTTGTTGAAAATTAGTCCTTGTTGCAACTGCACAAGATACCGCAGTGCTTACCATGATGAGCTGTTATCCCTTCGTGATTTGTCTTTGTTTTTACCGAAAGCAGTTGAGAGTATCCTTACAATGTAGGTATTTAAAAGCAGTATTCTACTTTTTTTATTTATGACAATGTATCAATTGGAGTAACAAATAACAAATACCATAATTTGCATTGAATGGTCAGTTTTATAGGTTGTTGAATTAAAAGGACTTCGACAAAGGAAAGGTATTGAAGAACCACTCCCTTGGCCCGAGTTTATTTACCTGTGATAAAACTACTAAACTAAAAACACACTTTTGAAATGCGGCGAAATAATGCAACACAAAATATTAAGGCCCATTTTCAGGTCTCTATCACACGCCTTGACAAACCTACCTATACGACCAGTCTCAACGATTTGTCTTGTATCGGTCCAGTGCTGACGCATCGCTGTTGTCGCGATACATTGCGGTCTTTACACAGAACCACAGGAGACAAGGGAAACATAAAACACATTTTGTGCGAGAATTATCGCCGTATGTGAGAATTATCGCTCTGTTTGTGAGCATTAAAGAACTTAGGCGGATTTTAAATCATGCTTATGTTCCAGGCAATGCTCTTCCTTTGTTGGGTTTTGTTACAAAAATACGGTTTTGTTTGAAGCGTTAAATAAAGGGAATCGGAATAAACTTTTTTGTTAACATTGCAAAGTTAAGAATAAAGATTACGCTCTATTGCCATCTAAATCGCATATTTTTATTAATGCATCAACATCGTACAAATTGCAAATGGTGGAATTAATGCTTAAAGCATTCTCTACATTGAGTATTGAATTGAGTAAAGTATCAAATTGGAATGTGTCTTTGAATTCTTATTACATAAATTCTAATGTAACTTATAAAAAAACAACGTTGATATTTTTCTGACACAGTATATATTAGGTACTTTGTTCTAATACCGAACAAAAAATGTTACAACCAGTCTCGAGGCTAGGAATTTATGTTGTAAATCTGGCTGGTTCCTACTTCAAAGGATTAGCATAGCTATCCGACGCGGCAACGCAGCCAGCATCATAGCCTCCTTGCCGCAAGGAAATGGTTACGTTTTCAAATAGCTAGGTTTAAGTTTACTTTTAATGTTGCATGTCTTAGTTTTATTTTTTTCTTGTTTGTGATTAATATAGTTATTCTGCGTAGGAAAATATTATCACATATAATTAAAAAAATGTGCGTCATAAAATCAAAAAATACGAAAACGCTTTCACTAAAAAGAATGATACTCATCGTAGTACGAATTATATCTTATTTAGTCCGAATCGATCAAACTAAAGCTTTGACAGGCAGATAATGTTTTTCACTAATTTTATCTTTGTACATTTCAAGTACATCAGTAAATTCATTGAATAAATGGAAAGTCAAGCTTGGTATCATTATTATCATCGATATCAGCAAAAGTACGTCCACTGCTGAATAAAGGTCTCTAAGGGTTTCTACAGCAACCGCCTGCAATCTTTACAAGATCATCTGTCCATCTTGTCGGTGGACGTTCTACGCTACGATAAATAAATATAATAATTTTCGTAAGATACCACCATGTTAACCTCGATATACTGCACTTTGCTATTCAATGCGGACAAGTGGCGAGCTACCATTACCTCGTGTGATTCACAAACACGGCTTTGTTTGCCTTATCAACTCGGCCAGGGCTAACGATTTGCATGCTCCATGCCATGATATAAGGGCCAACAAAATAAAACAGGTACAGTTTTTATATTTTGCGTAACAATACTATGTTTTTCGGGTTCCGTAGACGAATGGCAAAAACGGAACCCTTATAGTTTCGTCAAGTCTGTCTGTCTATCTAAAGAAAGAAAATCCTTTTTTTTTGTCAAACCTATGCGTGTGGGGTTTATGGATAGGTCTTGAAAATGGCATAGAGGTTTCTGAAACTATTTTCTTTTAAAGTCCAACGTTTCATAGCTGGAAGCTTCCAAAGTGATAAAATGGGCGTCCCCCTCCTCCATCTAATTTCTAAACTAAGTGAGTGTAAATTTTTAAAAAAATACCTTTATGTAATGTAGATCTTAACAAACACTTTCAACGAAAATTGGTTTTAACGGGATTGTACGAGAAGTTTTTGAGATATAGCACATATTCAACAACCGCAAACAACTTTTATTCTTCATACAAACACTATGAAAAACAAAGATACATTTGCGGTCAACAAAATATTATGGTTTATTCCTCCAAGTATTTTATTAAGTGAAAGTAAGTAGATTCCCTAATTCAGTTAAAGTTGGCACGGAACACTCAGAGCGCGAGTGCGACTCGCACTTTGCCGATGATGAACTTTCATAAGTACGACCATATATATAGTTGGACTCATACACTTTAACTGGATCAGAGATTCATTTTAGATCCACTTAGGTAAAATACCATAATATTTTGTTGACAAACATGCGTTGCAAACATAACTGTGTTTTTCATAGTACTCGTATTTGTATGAATAACAAAGTTTTGTTTTCGGTTATTGAAACACGGCACGGTGCTACGACAGTTTCGTAGCATCGCATCGTAGTACTGCATAGAGGTATATTCGTAGTCATCGTAGCAGAGCGCAATATTATACTTCTAGCAGCTAGCAACATCTTATCTCGATGCCACTGACCAATTTATGCATCCCCAAACAGTTTACAGGTAGAGAACACCATTAGGCATTAGGTCAGCCAATTTAGCAACTTACAATTGATATTAATATAGGAAACTGAAACTGTTTGTGAAACATAACTTACATTAAAGTTTAGTAAATGAAGTCAGTTCTTCATAGTATCGAACCATCTATAAAGGAGGAGGTTATCAATTCAACTGTTTGTTTTTTTGTGCTGTAGTTACCTCATATTGCAGTCATTTATGTTCTGATTAGAAAAAAAATCGCATGCCTAGAGGTTGAACCTTCTAGTTGGTCCCATTGTTGCCAAGTCGTGATCTGATGATGGGATCTTTTTGCAATCGAGGGAAACCCTAAAATTTTATAAGCACGTATAGTGTTCTTGTATCTTTTAATCTTAATGTTGACATTTTGTTACGTCTGATAGTCTCTACGCTTAGGATTTCAGTGATAATAATGACAGAACTTTTGATATGTAATTTGTAGCTTCTTAAAGGAGTCATGAGAACAGAGTCATAAAGTTTAATTTAGTTTTAACAGAGTCATGAAGTAATTTTTAAATTACGAAAATCGAAATCGACGCAAAAGTCAATCCAATCCAAAATAAATGTACCTGAAAATGTTACGTAATAAATGGGTAATATTCACAAAAATCTTCCAGTTCTGATCTTGCAGTGCAGTAAATGGTATGTTTAATATTTATGAGTGCATCAAAAATTTCAAGCGTGGTGTCGTTAAAAGTAATTTAAAAATAAACGAATGTATTTTTTTGATATAACAGTTTGATATAAAAAAACGCAATAAAAAGAAGTTAAGTTTTGCCTTTTAATTAAAAGCAGCATTAATTATTCTTTTAAGTACAGAAATTAAGCTATATCATGTATTTATTTTAAAGAAATTACTAGTTACTAATCATACTTCTAACATGGTCGTCACATTCTTTAATAAGGGTAGTAACCAACATCTAGCTATTAATATTTAAAAAGAAACGTACTAAACAGATCTCCTGTCTCTAAGTGAATCAGACACATGGTGTATCAAAACCAACAGCCCTAATAATTGGCGCTTTGTTTCCCGTAACAAGGTAGCTCCGGCTGCCAAGGAGTTCATTACAGCACTTTGATATTAGCCGCCGTCATAGGTGCCCTGGGGCATTAATGGACTTAATGGACCTCATTGAGCCCGACAACCATGTAGGCTGGAAATTATATTGTTGATAGCCTATTTATGTCTTAACATGTATTGATCGGTGTTGGGCGTTTATTTTGATAAAAGCCCGAATATATACAACGCAATTGAGTTACCCACAATCTTAATACACATATTTTGTTGGACTATTTTAAATAGAAGTATTCGTTAATAAGTCGTATTTGTCTGCTAACAGACATCTATATTAGGCATCACGCTATAACAATACATTTATTTATTTATATTTTATTGCACAACCAGAAATTTGTACAAAAGGTGGACTTAACGCCATATGGAATTCTCTACCAGTCATACCTTTGGGCTAAGCAGAAACGATACATCAAGCTACATGCCTTATTTGTACGTGCACGAATTTTACTTTTAAGCTGTTCTTAGACACACAATTACTCGGCAACTTTTGAACACACACACACATCATAGTTGACTTGTTTTAAATAGATATAACTAAACTATGTAGGTACATATACCACAAGGGGCAAATGTTTGTGTGATAAGCACGAACATTGTATGAGTCATGGATGTTAATATGTATTTAAGTATTTATGGGAGCTTTGCAGCATCGATGCAGTCGCGCGTTGTGAAAACGCGCTTCAGCATCGCGACTCACGCAATAAACAGATTAATTTTGTTTAGATGAATTCGCCAAAATTCAGTACACAATTTGACAATTTATTGCTTCTGCATCGCGACTGCATTGATGCTAAAAGTCGTAGTGTGTATAGGGTCTCAAAAGACCCCTTACACAGTAACTTTTAGCATCGATGCAGTCGCAAAATGTCAACCTTTACACACTTGCGCTGCTTTTAGTATCGATACAGTCGCGATACTAACGCACGTTAGTATTGAAGCAGAAGCTAAACAACAACAAATTACATAATGTACTGTTTATTAGTGACTGTACTAACGCGCGACAGCATCGATTGCATGAATCGCGAAGCAGTCGCACGTTTCCAAAACGCGCGATTGCATCAATGCTAAAAGTCGCAGTGTGTAAGGGACCAAACACTCATTTTCTGGCAGTGTCTTCGTTGTTATCCTTGGTACAGCAATTTCAAAACAAAATGGAGTATCTCAGCGTTATTTAGAACATTCTTTCTAACATTTTTGCATACGTGTGGAACAGCAACAAAGTATCTAAATCAAATCATATGGTATTTTGACATAAATCTAATTATATTGACACAGGCTGTTTGTCCGTTTACCATTTCACAGTTTGCTAGCGAAATAGTAATTTCACGCGAATGCCTAAAAAGCTTGTGTAGCTGGCCAAAATGAACGACCATTTAGGTGGTCCTACGTAACTGCAGCACCCGCACAATTCTCCACTATCTCATCAGCCTCACCTTCGTGTAAAATGAGAATTGAGTGACGTTTAACACGGGCCTGAGTTGAGATGGGGCCTAAGTTGTTGCCGGACTACGACTTTGTGTAACCAACTATATTTTATTTTATTAAAAACTTGTGGTGTTCCACTGTAGGGCAAAGGCCGCCCTACTTTTTCTACTTTCTACAAGCAGCTGCTCTCCATTTATTTAAAGTGTCTAGCTTGTCACGCCACTACCTTCTAGGTCTATCGCATGGTGCTACTTTTGGCATCGATACAGTAGCGATGTTTACGTGTAAGTATCAATAGAATCGCGATGCAGAATCTGGCTTTTATGGCACTTTTATGGAATGGCACATCTATTAATTCTTATTTCTTAACTTAACGGAGTTAGTAAGTTGTTCGAGCCTCATCAATTCACCTGACGATTACCTGATACTGTGTTTGCTTTTATCATTGTGTGACCTATAGGGACCTGTAGAGAAAGGTCTGAACTAATGTTAGGTGGGCGTAGCCATCATAATCAAGCGATAGTATTATTAATTAGAAGTTAATTAATAAAAAAGATGTGTTGATGGACGCTTTGGCAATTAAAGTGTTAAAACGCTCACCGGCACACCTCGCACCATACCCTCACATATGCGGACGCACGAATTGACGTAAGTTATTACAGTTGTTTCGCACGCACCCTCTCATTAGCAGTTGGAATGTTGCAAACTCCTTGTGATTCAAACAGTTCCCGCGTTATGAAGAGAAGCGCAAACATGATTTATATAATCTTGCCGACTCTGGCACGGATTGGAAGTTGGATATTGGACGAACTTTGCCAGTGGTCGTGTGGTCTGATAATACGCCCTTTGATTTATTTCCCGAATTTTTGGGGTCATCAAGCACAAATCCCCCAAAATTTCTCTTTAATAATTCTATGCTAGAATTGATATGGAGAAGCTATCAAAATCTCATTAGTAGTAGTGGCAATATTAACACATAAGAGTTATATAAAAATTATGATTATTAACTATCTATTTTCATATTTACAACCGTACTTAAGTGTCAATTTTACCAGCGTTTGATAATACTTATCCGACTGACTGAGTAAGTATAAAACGACCGATTTTAAATGATATTTACGTAAATGATTGCTGACAAATAGGTGACGTTTTAAAATTAAGCGTATTGTATTCCGTATCTTACGTTGGTAAAATCGACTCTTATTTGATAATGACATCTATTTGTCAGCAATCATATAGATAAATGTCATTTTCGTCGTCAAATCTTTCATTTTATACTTATTCAGTCGGATAGCTCTTATGAGAAGTAAGAAAAATTTTCAACTTTACCGTTGTTTGATGGTAAAGAATGTTTTTAACACTCACAGTGTCATATTTTATAATCATAAAGATGAAATAAGAAACCAAAAATTTGACGCTAAGCGTTTGGCCCGGTCAGCCAAGAGGTTGCTGGTTCAAGTCCCGCCCGTGCGCAAATGTCTGGTTTCTTATTTCATCTTTATGATTATAAAATATGATACTGTGAGTGTTAAAAACAATCTAAACCATAAGATAGCGAAGCGTCATCAATTTCCAAGTAGTATTTATTCTGTAAAGAATAACTGCTTGGGCCCACTGTTTCATAAACAGACGGCTAGATGGCGCTAAGCGTCACGCAATAACGTATCCATAAGAGACCACAAATTTCGCAGGGTCGGTTGACAGCACGGTAGCTCAATTGAGCGTTTGGCCCGGTCAGCCAAAAGGTTGCTGGTTCAAGTCCCGCCCGTGTGCAAATTTTCGGTTTCTTATTTCATCTTTATGATTTACCGTTGTTTCCTTATTTCTCATAATACTTTAAACAAAACAATTGTCTGTATCTAACATTCAAATACGAGATGAAAATACCTATATATAAGTACCTATGGTTTTGAATATGTACCTTATCAACGTTTGATCAGCGCACAGGAAAAATAATGTACCTACCTAACAAATAAAGTTCTCAGGTTGTAGTCTTCAGATTTCTCACTTAATGAAAGTAGGTGCTGACCACGAAAACCTTTGTCATATAATGACAAGACAACCCTGAACTTCTCCGAGGTAATTTAAGCAGGTTAAGTCGCTAAGCCACCATTAACTTGTAATCGACACAAAATACGGTCTTTTTACAGACAAATATGACCTCTAGACTTTTCAATACGTCCATTTAGTTCCATCAACCCGTTTGTTTCTACAGTTTGGACCTCGCTTTCTATAAGGACATCGATTACGGGTCCTAACTTACTCTTATAGTACACGGATATCACAAATGTTAATACACTAATTTAATGATTGTCGATATTGTAGTAATATAATACAGCGCATAATAAACCGATTTAAAAGTTCTCAGTTTGACGTGTACAGACATCGGAAAAAGGTTGCGACCAGTTTGAAAAATAAAAATCCATTTTGTTACGGTAAATGATAATATTATTACATTTTATGTTTTGTTTATATAGTCAAATTTCAATAAATTAATCATTTTATGCTTGTGATCACAAACTTTTTTTCATAGGTGCAGGTATGTTTTTATAAATATTTGTACTTATTGCACAAAATGTATACAAATGATATACTAAACGCTATACAAAATTCTGTACCAGTCACACCTTTGGGCGAAGAAGAAATGTTTGTAAAGCGTTAAAACTTAACGCTTGATGAAATTATGCTTTAATCAAACGTATCTCTTATGTTATGATGCAGTTATACGAGTTATATGTGACTAATATTTTACAAGCCCAAATTCGGCACAAGGTTTCAGCAAAAAAAAAAAAGAAATAAATTGGCTGTCGGCGTCTATGCTAAAAACTTGTCTATAGTCCTGCCCTCCCTCACGGAGGTAATGTGAGCCTCATTAATGCGAGAACGGTGCGATTAAATTAATTTACAGGCATTATAAGATAAAAGAGGATTCCGACCTTTGTACGCTGCCAATGACTTTGAAGACTTTCGGAATTAGAAACAATATTTTTTATTGCTTGGCTCGATTTTATCAACGGTCGGATAAAGAATATTGCTCAACGAATTGCCAAGAGAGATACAACAAGAATTTTACAATGTCTCAAGAAATTATCTCAAACAATTACTGCGAAGACAATATTTATCAATGTCCACCTAGCTCCTTTATGTCAATAATTAGGGCTCGATTTGACAGTGTTTACTTAGTTTAAGAATGGTTCAGGTAAATGAATTAACATACATAAGTAAGATACTTAGTACATAGCCCACGGAAACTCTGCCGACAAACTGTTTAACAGTATGGCAGGTACCTAATTAGTTAAGGTCATTTGATGGTTCTTGTGAAATAAATTGACAAAAAAAGAATATTCTTCGAATAAAATACAAATTACCTCATTTGTAAACGTCACCTTTTTGTCAGCAAGCAGTAATTTGTGTAAATGTCATTTAGAAATCTTATCAGATGTTGGTTAAATAGACTTATAAGGCCTGATTTTTCCAACGGCAGGTAAGGAATACTCAACAAATAATTACAATACGGCTAATTTTCATAACGCCACCTATTTGTCAGCAATAATTTATGTAAATGACATTTTAAAATCGGTCGTTTTATACACATTCTGTTGGATAAGTCTTATCTGACGTTTATAATATCGGCCCTTGTGAGGAAAGTATTAATTTACAATATAGGCTTAAAACTAAAGTCTACAGATAACTTTCAAACATAAATCTATAAGCATGACAATTTATATTTAGATTACGATTCAAAAAGCAATTTCGCAAAGTTTAAGTCATAATTTATTGCTCAAGTTCTCTTCAAATAGAATATAAAATTAAATGCTGGTTGTAGTTGTGAAACTTAAATCATGTATTAATTTATTTTTCTATCATCATAAGCCTGTATAAATGTTGGGGCAGAGTAGCTGTTAAATTTATCAATGGCCATTCATTCGAGTCGTTAAAGATCCCGAGAAGTGCCCGGCAATAAGCGGTGACGAACTGCCCCCGGCTCAGCAGAACGACGAAGCAGCTACTGAAAGCTTTTAGAGGTAACGACACGATGACGATACGATTTGCGACGATACGAACACTCGTAATTGGCAAAATGCTTGTTCTAATAAAAGAGGTTTTTAATTTGACCTGTATGACCTGATAAAGTCAGAGGTGTAAAAAATATATATGTGTCTTCATCTATTCAGGCTTCTTACCATGTGAGCAAAATTTAGTAAGTGTGTGTATGTTATGTAGCGAGACGACTATTTTTTAGTTTAATCAATAGGTATGTAGTTCAACTAAGGGTACAGTATAAGTAGTAAAATCGTTCTAGAAGTTGTTGAGATATGAATAATGATTGAAAAATATAAAATAGTTTAAAAATGAAAACGTCTTTACCGCCGCTTTTTAGTCAGTTCAAGGTTTTTTTTACCATGAATGCTCGTAGCGCAGTGGCAGCACTACTTTAGTAGTGATTACCGAAGTAAGACACATTTAGATAATTGTTGTATAACATATTGTTCGTACCTTATTTATAGTACTCATACGTTGAGCAAATATTTTGAGAGTTTAAAGTGAAAAAAGAGCATGGAAAAATTCTCCGTCTTACAATAGTTTTGAATATTTCTAACCCACGCGGTATTTATTCTTAATCCTATACAATGAAATAAAAACCTAAATTCCGCACGAGTAGGATTTGAAACCACGACCTCTGGCTTACAGAACCAATGCTCTTACCAACCGGGCTGTTAATTCCCTCGAGCGAAATTTGTGGTCTCTCATGAACACGTCATTATGCTTGACGTCAGCGCCATCTACCCAAACTGAATTACAACAGTGGGCCAAGTAGTTATTCATCACTAAATAAATTCAACTTGGATCCGTCACAGAAATTGTAACATCTGATTCTTATTTTAAATCGTGTCGTTATATCTAATAAGATCCATTAGCGGAGTATGCAGTGCAATAAGTTTCGTTGGATATATTTTGTCGACCAAATGGTTGGGGCAAACGAAATGTTTGGTGGAAAAACATTACGTTATCTTTACTAATACTATAAAGCTGAAGAGATTGTTTATCAGTTTGTTTAAACGCGCTCATCTTAGGAATTACTGGACCAATTTTAAAAAAAAAATTTGGATAGATTATTTATCGAGCAAGTCTGTGGGATATAAAATATCACATTGCGAAGAGAGGGAAGGGAGTCAACTCAGAATGCGTGAATTCAATTGCGGGGGTCCGCTAGTAATAGAAATTTGCTAATTAATCCTAGGGAAATAAAATATAAAAGTTGTTTATTTGGGCTTTCTATTTATTGAATTGCTGTAATAAATGATGATAACCATTTAATAAACCACCCGAGGAATTCAGAGCGTGCCTTAAAAGTCTAGACTCGTTGCTTAAATTACATCATCATCATCATTATTATCAGTCAAAGGACGTCTATTGCTGAACACAGGCCTCCCTCACGGGTTTCCACAGCGACCGATCTTTAGTTACGTTACGAAAATTACTTTAGATGTAACTTAATGTCAAAAGGGCTCGTTTTTTAAAGCTTTGTCTGATTTTTGATTTCAATTATTTTTATCTTGACATAATTTTAGATTACTTAGAAAGCCTATCAGATGACCTTCAAATATACACGCGAGCGGAATAAACTAATAACTATGGAACTCATTTAAATTTTGTAATCTATTATATTGGTGAAATTACTACAGCTCCATAACCGAGTTGTCAAGAATTAATAGCGCTTTTTGTCGCACAGTAATTTTCATAGCCTCTCAAAGGTGACTGAGTAGTACTCATTTTCTCATTAAGGAAAAAAATTGGTCTGAGTCTTACGCTTACACATTTTTTTTATTAACATACACCACATAATATTATAAAAACATTTGAAAGCAAGTAATAAAAATATAATTTCAAAGCATGCATCTTTGTCAGTGCCAATTCTCAAAATGAAAAAGGATTTTGACGACAGCGATCCTTTTACTCTGTACATAAACCACATTTACAGCTCTTGAAGAAAAATTCATTTTTATGGACGATAAATCTCGCGCTTCCGGTCCTACATTTAACGACTTCAAAAAAAAAGGAGGTATACATATAATTCAACAGTATTTCTGGCTGAACTTAAATAATTCCTGAAACGTGCAATTTTGTAGGTGCCCTTTTTTTAGTAGCGTATATGCACTGATTCAAATAGGTTGTGCTCCTTACAAAATCAGATTTACACTAAATCGAATTTCCATTTTAACGTTCCAATCAACCAACAAATTGCCCGTAAAATATTACCTTTTGTAAAAGATACCTTTATTAGACTTAGGGCAAGTGTACTCACAGTTGCAAGACCACTGTGTGGTGTAAATTTTTATGCAAAGGCTTTTTCTGCCAATCTAAGGCAGATAATAAAAGTGTGTGCTTTGTGCTCAGAGGTTTCCCAACACAATTTTGGGCTTTAATCTTTATTGAGAAGTTGAATATCTAGAGGTAGCAAACGATCTGTTAGTAAAGCCTGTTGGTTCAGCGATTTTAAAAACTATTTGAGCTATTCACATTGAAATATTTGGTCAGTTTAAAGTTAGGGTTAATCATGAAACGTCAATTCGTATGAAATAGTGGACAGATAACGCCGATGTGAACTTTTCAGACATTGTAAAACAGGCTGTAAATCTTTCACAGGGACAAATGTTGCCTAGTTAAGTTACACTTCTAGTATTTTTGTGCATCGACCACACTATAATTGTCTAAATCTCCTACAAGGAGGAAGGTAACAGAAGCCTATTCTAATAGTACCGCAAGGCCACGTCTACAATCTAAATGGTATCTTTAATTATTCAGGTTGCTTTAGCTGCTGAGAATATTTCTTGGCCCGTGACATAGAGTCAAAATGGGTGGAAAGCTTTGAATATTTTTTGAGTAGAATATTGTTTGTAAATCGTCAAAGTGTGAATTACAACTGCACGCACTTAGTTACAAACTGTTTTTTGTGTTTCGAACAAAAAAAGTAAAACGTTTATTACCATGAATCAATTACGCGTAACAATAATAATAACTCCGTTTAACGTATATTTATCAGCCAATACCGTATCAATCAATGCAGGGTTTTACTTCTGAGCAGCCCTAATCTATAGTTTGTTTGCGAAGGTAGTGCGTGAGGAACACCCATTTTTTTCATTTTTAACCGACTTCAAAAAAGGAGGAGGTTATCAATTCGACTGTAAGTTTTTTTTGTATCTATGTTACCTCATATCTCAGTAATTTGTGGACCGATTTGAAAAAAAAAAACGCCTACATAGAGGGTATACATTTTAGTTGGTCCCATCGTTGCCTATACGGGATCTGAAGATGGGATCTTGGTATAATCGAGGGAAACGCTCAAATTTTAAAGGCACGTATAGTTTTTTTTACTAGAATCTTAATATTGACGTGTTCAGTAATTATAATAACAGAACATATGAATATAAGTAAACTCTTGACCCTTGAAAGAAAAGGAAGTCATTTTAGGCAAACAATTTATTTTTGGAGTCGGAGCCATCACTTTGAACATCAAGCATCAACTATCATAGCACCAACTCCAAAATAAATTGTTTGCCTAAAATGGCTTCCTTTCCTTTCGAGGGTCAAGAGTTTATTTAAGACTTTTTAGTGCATTTTGGTTTTGAAGTCAGATTTCACTTTGTTTAATCTTCTGACAAAGTGCGTAGAAATAAAAAAGCTGTCGATCTTCCATAGCCGTATTCCCTTCAAGTTACCGGCGGGCTAATCAAATTGTCGGCATGCGCGTAATCAAGCGCTATAAAGATAACTCGAAGAGAGCGCTGTGTTAGGCGCTCATTACGCCCTGAAAAGTCGATGAGCGCTGATTATTTCTTAATTGAGGCGAAGAATGTGTGTAAGTAAGTCACTTAAGACTAGCTAAAGTTTATTGGGAAAAATTCTAAATTGAAATAGCAGTCCAGGCATAGCTTGGAGACTCACGATCAGATACATACTCGTATGTGTAACATTATGTTATATATTTATGGCTATCGCCGCAGCAGCAGACCCAAACAGTGATGGTCTGACGCAGTATGTACCTTTTATTTTATTTTATTTATTTATTAACAAAATAACATGAATATATAGGTAATATTAACATCTAAAAACCACGGAGGTTAAAATTTACCTATATAATGAGAGCATTTAAAGAGAAAACAATTTTTACTGCTGCGTTCGAAAGTAACGAAATCAATAAGACGTCTATCACACGTAACAAAATAGATATCCTCCCCCACTATCCATCACGTACAATTTTTTTCTCAAATAGCTTTTACATTATAGTACCAAAAATATTTAACTATCTACCATATTCTTTAAAAGAACTAGAACTAAACCATTTTTAACAGTCTGCGTTTCCACCAGGTGAGCAGCTCCAGATTCAATTGAATGTATATGTATCATTTAGTTACAGGTTTAAAACAATTGTAAAAACAAGGTTTTCTTTTTGTAATGCGATTGAATGAAAGATATTTAGTTAAATGTGTGCTCACTCAGTCCTCACAAGCGGTCAGCCATATCTTCATACTGAAATAAGTTGGTCGAGTCATTCAGTGTTCTTTTTTTTTTGTTACAGCTCTATTTAATTGGAGCCTGTAATTTCAGATCGTCAAGTTTCGTATTAAAACATTTACTATTAATTTAATGTGCTCACTCCATCCACACGCTATTGTATCTCTACGAACCAACTATAGATTCGCATTGTATCGTTTACATTGTATGAATTGGCTAGAAATAGGACTATTCAGCATAAAAACAAACCACTTTTACTGTGCGTTCATGAGTAAAACGGATGCCTGGTGCTCACTCCGTCCGCCATCGCTAAATACTTAAATATTTTTTGCTAAGTTAACTTAAAAGAAAGAGTGAACATATGATTTTTTTGTGCAAAAATACTATAAAATATTCGGCGGTACACAGTTCAATATTACTTTTTACTTTTATAGATATACAAAACTAAATTTTTGGTTTAAATGACTTATAATAGGGTGTCTCCACGTGAAAATAATAAGAGGACATAAAGTTAGACTGAAAAATGAGACGGTTTATTCCTTAACCAGTTTTCACGCAATTCGTATACGAAAAAGTTCGCCGATCAAATTTTCTTTGTCAAAGAAAAAATATTTTTAAATTTGTCAGAGTCACGATTTCTATATAATTAGTTGTTGGTCATGCGATAGTTTTTTACATGTATCTACATTCTTGATTTGATTTTGAGGTAAATAAGTTACACTCGCAATCGAGGTACCACACGAAAAAAGTTCGATTGCCACGAGACTCCAGGCCACGGCCTCCAGGCCGCGGAAAACTGATGAAGGAAATTAAAAGTTGCATATAGATTTTGGTTTTAGATAATGCCTTGTTTCATTCCTCATCAACAGAGTCCAGAAAAAATACTTATAACCCTGAAAAATAAATGTGGGAAATAATCTCTGAGCCTGGCTAAGGATTTCCTTTTTTTGTTGCTACATATAATTCTTGTAAATTATTTTAAATTACGTTATATATAAGGAGGTTATTTTGCTGAAGTCTTATAAGTATGCAATACATAGAAATGTCAGGAGAAACACCTAGTATTCAAAAGAAAGTTATTTAATGTTGACATAAACAGGCATAAGTCGTATAGTTCCCACAAAACGCTTAGCTCCAACGGGCTAAGGTCATATGTTCCCCACATGTTTATTTTCCTTATTTCACAAAGTCCCGCAAGAAATTAACACTTATTTTGTAATTCCAATTATAAAAACAGAATCTCCAACATACCTAAAAATCGAACGGCGTATCTTCCTTCGTATAGCCATAACCGATAAGAATCACGCACATTGACCGAAAATCACTTGTCAGTTAAAACTCAAATGGCAGTCAGTGTCACACACGGTCTAATTCTTAACTTATTTTCTGTTCTAGTTCTTTCCTTATGTCCGTATTTACCATTCAGCTTTAGCGCTAGTGTTGAAAATTACTATTAAATAGTCGAAAACGGTCATCAACTGTCATGTATGGTAATTCATATTGATTCAGTAATATTTTATTACTTTTTCGGTTGTGCGTACGCGATTGGTCGAATTCGGTAGGTCACGTGACTTTCGCGCAGGTCCGAGAAACACCGTTCTTTACATCTGATTGCAACCATATTTACAAAAATAAATAAATAAATAAATAAATATCCTTTGGACATTCCCACACATCGCCATCTAGCCCCAAAGTAAGCTACTCAAAGCTTGTGTTATGGGTGCCAGACAACGGATATAATACTTGAATACTTTTTTTTTTTTTGTAAATACATACATGATATACATAGAAAACACCCAGACCAATACAAGCAGACATGTTCATGCACACAAATGTTTATATTGTGCGGGGATCGAACCCGCGCCCGCTGCGTAGTAGGCGATTTCTCGACCACTACACCACAAGGATCGTCACTACACCATACGGGTCGTCAAAAAAAACAATCAAAAGT
This sequence comes from Pyrausta purpuralis, assembly GCA_963924145.1. Taxonomy (NCBI): domain Eukaryota; kingdom Metazoa; phylum Arthropoda; class Insecta; order Lepidoptera; family Crambidae; genus Pyrausta; species Pyrausta purpuralis. The sequence continues at coordinate 24,365,437 of OZ001646.1, forward strand.
CATAATAAGTAATCAAAACTCATTCACACAACGACACAAAATGTGTTTTTCTTGCGAAAACTGAGTCAGGAATTATATTTACGGTTCATCACATACGGTCAAATTGATTGATATTTACCGTATTTGACCAGTCATGTATGGTTTCTGACAAATGTGACCGGTCAGATATATTCATTTTACATTTAGTACACAAAACCTCAAAATTTAAACTAAACCCAAACCCCAGCCCAAACAAAGTACCTATTAAGAACAAAACCTTTTCCTTCAGGCAAGTAAGCGAGGATGACACGCAGCTAGCGTGAACACGTGAAGTTTAGTCAGCCAAGTCCTGCTATTTTATCACGTGTAGCCACCCTATTCCATGTCCTTCATACAAAATATGAAATTTTGTTTTACTCTATAAGTAAAAAGAAATATCAAACTGGGTACTTCCGAATATTTTATAGTATTTTTGTACAAAAAAAATCATAAGTTCACTCTTTCTTTTAAGTTAACTTAGCACAAAAGATTTAAGTATTTAGCGATGGGGGACGGAGTGAGCACCAAGCATCCGTTTAACTCATGAACGCACAGTAAAAGTGGTTTGTTTTTATGCTGAATAGTCCTATTTCTAGCCAATTCATACAATGTAAACAATGGAATGCGAATCTATAGTTGGTTCATAGAGATACAATAGCGTGTGGATGGAGTGAGCACAATAAATTAATAGTAAATGTTTTAATACGAAACTTGATGATCTGAAATTACAGGCTCCAATTAAATAGAGGTGTAACAAAAAAAAGAACACTGAATGACTCGACCAACTTATTTCAGTATGAAGATATAGCTGACCGTTTGTGTGGACTGAGTGAGCACACGTTTAACTAAATATCTTTCATTCAATCGCATTACAAAAAGAAAACCTTGTTTTTACAATTGTTTTAAACCTTTAACTTAATGATAAATATACATTTAATTAAATCTGGAGCTGCTCACCTGGTGGAAACGCAGACTTTTTAACATACATTATGTAAAATTCTATTATAAAAGTTACTACTGTTTAGAATACTAATTTTATGATAAAATCTCCACTTGATTAATTATTAAATTAATCAAGTGGTTTAGTTTATTCTGATTTGTAATTTATATCACTTCTCTTACTGTACGCCCGACGTTCAGGTTATAGATTACACACTAAGATCTGTTGTAAAATAACTTATTACCATGCAATAAAATAATTTGCTTTGATTTGATATTTCATGTTCACAACAATAGCAATGCTACAAAAGATGTCCCAAAGACTTGCAGAATATTTCTTGTAAAATATCAAAATTCAAAATATTCAAAATTCAAAATATTTATCCAATTTAGGACACAATACGCCACTTATGAACGTCAAATGTACAGTGAAAAGTAAAATAAAAATAAATGTGCCCTGAAGGGGCCGAATCATGTCTCCTAATCTTTCGGGCCCTACCAGCGCTTCGAGACAGAACACACACAATTAGGCAAGTGCTGAGAAGAAACGCCGGAACAAACTCAGTCACCACTAGCTGACGTAAAATCAAAATCATCAAAGGTAAGTACATCAGTCGGCGCAGGCTGGACGGACCACACATTCGTGTCGTTCAGGTAGTCTTGACCCTTATAATAGCCTTTAGACATAAGCGTGTTTTTAACGTGTTTCTTAAATTTATCAACCAGCAATTCGACAAGATTGTGTGGTATATTATTAAAGAATTTTATACAATTTCCCATGAACGAATTACTAGTTTAAACTTATCTGAAGTTAGGAACGACAAGCTTGTGTTTATTTCTTGTGTTATATGAGTGAATGTCGCTCTTCTTCATGAAATTATCTAAATTTTTACGGCCAATGGAAAATGTATTGAGAAGCCACAGTTAATATGTTGATTTTCTTAAAGATCTCTCTCAGGGAGTCACGAGGACTAAGTTTATAAATAGCACGAATGGCTCTTTTCTGAAAAACAAATATGGTATCAATGTCTGCAGCAGAACCCCACAAGAGAAGACCGTAAGACATTATACTGTGGAAGTAACTAAAATACACAAGCCTCGCCGTTTCAACATCAGTCAGATACCTTATTTTTCTAACCGCAAAGGCAGCCGAGCTTAGCCTCCTAGCTAGGGCTTCAATATGAGGTCCCCACTGTAATTTTGAGTCAAATGTAATGCCCAGAAATACAGTGGAGTCTATTAAGACTAGATTATTACCATATAATACAATATTTGGTGTAAGTTGCTTTACATTAGGCAAAGTGAATTTTACACATTTAGTTTTACTAGCATTTAGCAACAAGTTATTGGTGGTGAACCAATTAATACTTTGGAGAGAGTATTGCTTACTTCGTCCAAATTTTCTTCATGTCTTTTCATTTTAAAAATCAAAGAAGTATCATCAGCAAACAGAACTATCTCACAAAGATTTGTGGAATAAAATGGCAGGTCGTTTACATATATCAGGAAAAGTAAAGGCCTCAATATTGAGCCCATTTCAAGAGGGGCTCCGGAAGAGTAGGTATCATTTATGTTAACTGATTGTATTCTACCTAATAAGTACGAACTTAACAACTTAGATGAGTTTTCCGAGACACCATAGTGTTCTAACTTAATGAGCAGTGTCTGATGGTCTACACAATCAAACGCCTTTGACAAATCACAGAATACACCTACGGCATCATGTTTGTCTTCATAAGAATCAAGAATGTGTCTGATGAGTGCTTCTCCAGCATCAGTTGTATTTCTACCTTTAGAGAACCCAAACTGTTTTTCGTGTTGTAAATTATTAAGTTTAAAATGGGAAAGTAATTGATTAGAAATGAGTTTTTCAAAAATTTTACTTATTGTGGGTAATATTGAAATAGGCCTAAAATTGCTGGGGTCACTTTTGTCTCCTGATTTAAATAAAGGGACAACCTTACTATGTTTCGATAAATTTGGAAACTGATTTTGGTCAATACATTCATTAAAGATATAAGATTACTTATCTTAGCGTAGCTAGGAGCTATTAGAGGTATAATGGGTTTTATTGTGTCTATTGATATACCCGATTTATCCTCTGTTTTCTTTTGTTTTAATTCTTTAAATGTTTTAATGATGACTAAAGGACCAATATTTCTGAATTTAAATGAGGATCCGCACCTATGAACACTCGACACTAGTAATGATTTCGCGTGACTTGAGCAAGAACTCAACTGTTTAGTTGTCTCTGTAGGAATTTTCAATTGACATAGCTTTAAAAGGATCGTCTTAACTATGTTATAGAGAAGAAAACATAGTTTTACGAAACGTCGACGAGAAAATGGTTCTTAGCATTTTAGCCGTTTTCTTTAGACTTAGCATGCAAGCCTTCTTAGGGGAAATCTTTGTGAAAATTTTTATGATACTTAGGTATGTCAACATGGAAAGTATTAAATTCTGAACGGTAGCCTTAAAATTTTAAAGATCCGCATTTCTCATGGAATTTTGATTATAAAAACATATAATCAAGAAATATTTTTATTTTGCTTTCATTCTATAGCCTTCTTAGGGGAAATCTTTGTGAAAACTTTTATGATACTTAGGTATTTCAACATGGAAACTATTAAATTCTGAACGGTAGCCTAAAAATTTTTAAGATCTGCATTTCTCATGGAATTTTGATTGAAAAAACATATAATCAAGAAATATTTTTATTTTGCTTTTATTTTATAGTTATCAGCTTAACTGAAAACCACTCAACCTCAAGTTTAAATACACCTCTAAATAAATAAAATTCATACAAATCAATTAAAATTGCATCTCAATCAATAAACATAATAAATAAATATAAAACAAGTATTTTATCTCTCATATAGTACTTAAGCTTTATCTTTTTACTCTAACCAAAAGTTAATATACTACGCTCTGTTTGATAATTCTCACTTTCCAGTTCAGTTTTTCCAATTTCCTTATTTACATTAACAGGAACGCATTCGAAATGAAAAACCTTCGTATAAAATGAAAACAATCAATCACATCGATCAACGTCCATCTCCCACTATTTCACTATTAACAAAGCGGTCCTGAATTTTACCGTGGCTTCATTCTTGAAACGCTCGACAACAGTAATACTACAATTAATATCTTTATTTTATGAAAGTATGGTAACGCATTTATCCTTCTTTATTCAAACAGTACATTGAGAGTTTTTATTACCTGGACTAACGCGATCCAATCGGTGACATATGTAAAAATGTTTTATTTATTTATTTGTTATATTGGTAAGTACGCTCAACGCTAGTAAAGCGAAACGTATTCATTTTATTTCGATAACTATACCGGGATGGTTCTTATGAAACTGAAGCATATGCGCGTCACCTTCTTCTTAGTGCACCATTATCGTCATTATCAGTCAAAGGACGTCTACTGCTTAACATAAGCCTCCCCAGGGTTTTCCACAAGAACCGATTGCAACCGGTTAGATCTTTTTTCAGATCACTGATTGAAAATCACAAAAAATAAAATACTATTTTGAAATATCTATCGATGCAGAAATAGGCAGTACTTTTTCAACCGCGAGCGCATATTTTCTGGCGGCAAACAGCGCCGTTCGTCGTGTGTCGCGACCCACTCAATGTTTAATAACATGAGTGATGCCGCGATGGAGAATGCTTACATTTTGTAGTAAGCTGCTCGTTTTTATGTGACAAAAAAGTTAAAACGTTCCTTATATTTTTCGTAGAAGCCCAAATATACTTTTTGAAGTGGTTTTTACCGTAAATGTTTTATGCTAGGTTCATACTATTTTGTTTTATTTTAGTGAATCTATTAAGTTGACAGACAACCTGGATTCATTATTAATACGTTCAAATCACAAAGACTTGCTGTAAGACAAAGTTTATCATGATTGCGCACTATTCAGAATTCCCGAGTTAGGGAAAATAGGGATTCTATCAATTCAATTATAGCGTGGGAGCTTTGTATTTGTGCGATAAATCGCTAATGCCGTTACAAAGGCAGAATCGGGAGGCTTTATTTTCTAATATTGACAGAATGCTAACGTGGTATTAGTAAATATAACCGTCTAAATTCCGATATATACACGTGTAATAAAGCTTAAGACGACAATAAATTCTAAGCTTATATCGGAAGATGTAAGTGCTAGGATGTATTTTTGTTAGGTTACAATTTAGCTCATAGGGTGTAGTTTAAGTAAACTATATCGATTATAAATTGTAACCTACTATGCGTACTAATAAAATAAATAAAAAACACTAAGGACCCGCATTTTTTTTAAGACTATGTATGTAGGCTTTCAGTGTAAATACTGTTTTTCGCGATACTATTCGTTACGAACGCTTTTTTTTAACGAACGGTGTCTAGTCAGCATACTATTTACCTTGACTCAGTTTGACAGCTCATCAGTATTCGTAGGCTGGATTAAAAGGTCTGACTAAGGTTTTTGCCGTTCCGTGATAGTACGGACAACATCACGTCAAGGTAAACACTGCGGTATCTTATGCAGATGTAATAAGGGCTGATTTGCAAAAAAAATAGGTAACCTGATGTGCTGGCCACTGTACAATTCATTAATATTACTCTTCCATTATTTATACAACTCCTACTACTACTAAGTTAACATGCTTAATTATTACAACAATATTTTCTTTTAAATAGTTTTTAATCTTCTTTTTATGAGAATTTGACAGATAGAACTTTAATAATGAGTAATAAAAAAAACTTTTAAGTCAGTTTTTTGAACATTGAATTGATTACCTCCTTTTTAATCCGGTAAAAAGTGAAACTAATCCTCAAAATATCATCAGCAGTCAAGAAATGTGATTGTTCGGTGCTAAGTTCATTATACGTATAAAACAAAATAATTAGTGAGTGTAAGTGCTTCGAAGCTTTCCTTACTACTGACCTGTTAAGGTAATTTATCCATAACTTTGACAGTTGCTTTGCGCCGCATCGTGACAAACTGAAACAAAGTTAAAAAGCTCTTGCAAGCATAGCTACAAGAGGATGTCCATGTTACTTTGTCCAGAGGGGTTAGTAACTTAGTTGACCTCGGTTTCTGTTGGAACAACATGAAAAGTGTGTTGCTTATGTTTACAGCGCCTTTCATGCGATTTTGTCCTTGAATTGTGATACTCATTCTTACAAAACCTTTTAATATTGAACGTAACAGATAAAAAGGTTATATTGTATGCCCGTTATAGTAGATATGAATACGTCAATACAAACTGTAAAAAATGTGTCATTGTGTCTGCCACGTGCGAGTCTGACACGTTTAGAGCGCATTTACACTTAGGGCACTTTCACACTTAGGCGTTAGTTTTAATTTGGCATGGATGCTGTCGCGCATCAATTCGTCACGGATGTGTTTATCAACAGTCTTTTGTTTATTCGACCGCCGGCAGCCTTTTGATCTGTGAGCGTTTTCGATGCAGTCTTTAATATACAGTACATATTTTTTTAATCTCCAGCTTTTCCATCCACCGTCTTCATTGATGCTGAATGTAGCGCAAGTGTGTAAAGGTTGACGACTGCAGTGCAAAGGGTTTATGTGTTTTCACATACTTACTCTTAGTAGCTACTACGACGAGTTATTTACACAGTATAATAGGTATCATAATAACTGCCTCGGTGACGCAGCGGTAGAAGGGTCGCACTTTAAAGCGAAGATTGCGCCCGAGGTTCCCAGGTTCGATCCCCGGCCAAAAATTTATACCTGAGTTTTTCTGTTCAGAAATTCTTAGCGTAGCTCTGAGTTTGGATGTTGGCGGTGTTTCACCCCCGTGCTTCCGAAAAGCACGTAAAGCCGTTGGTCCTGCGCCTGTACTCTCTCCGGTCGTGTCAGATTGCTGTCCTATCGGGCTATGAGAGTGAAAGGAATAGAGAGTGCACCTGTGTTTGCGCACACACTTGTGCACTATAATATGTCCCGCCAGTCGGTTAGTCGTTGTGACTGGCCACCGTAGTCGAAATCGGTTAGGGGGACTATTATTATAATAACTATCTAAGTATTATACTGTATAAATAACTCGTGTAGTAAGTTAATATTAATTTTGGTGTTCTCTAGATAATTTTACTTAGAAACAGTTCTGAATGTAAACAGAAAAGTTTCTACGCGTGTATGTAAATTGGAAATTGTTTGAAGCATTAACTTGCAAAGCAAAACAGTTGTCCAAAAAAGTAGTTTCTAAAATAAGAGTTGAACTTAACTTTTTAAGCTTTGTTATTTGAAACCCAGTTTGATAATTCAAATCTGTCGGGAAAGAGAAGTAATAACTACGCTGCTAGTTCTCTTACGCATTTGCTTGCGGCTGCGATGCGAAACCGCTGCGAATTTAACATTTAACAGCGAAACATTTACAGTTGAGAGGTTGTAAATTGTTTAATACTGTCAAGCCAGTTTGTCTACCTGTTTTCAAAAATATTTTTGCTATATATATGTTTTCAGCAGCATGTTTGTGAATGTCGTGGCAGCCTATAAGTAAGGCAACACTGTAAAATTGTGCTTTAATATTAAGTATGGAATTGTGTGGTGTAAGCTTTGTTGGTTGTCCTTAACAAATAAAATAATAAAAAATAAACATTGGACAAATTGTTGCGTCCATCTGCGTTGGTGTAAGACCCTTTACATACTGAGACTTTTAGCAGCGATGCAGTCACGATGCTAACGCGCGTTAGCATCTATGAAGTCGCAAAATGTCAACCTTATCACGATGGTAACGCGCGTTGGCATCGGTACAGTCGTAATGAAGAAGCTGGAAATTGTCAAATTATGTACTGAATTTTGGCGACTGTGACATCGGTGCTAAATTAAATCTGTTCATTGCGTGTTTCACGATTCTGAAGCGCGTTTTTAAAACACGCGACTGCAACTGCTTCTAAAAGTCGCAGTTTTAAGGGGTCTAATGACCATTTCGCGTTTGTTTATGGAATGAGATATCTTTCTATCTCTTTAGGTTGGTAAGGATGCAACTATCACATCTGGTTTTATGTTAAAAATGACACATAGCTTATATGCGAAACGTGGCCATACAATTTACAGATTTTCGCATTGCCGTTAGAGTTATGCATACCGCATGCGAATGCGTTTTGTCGACTAACGCCGTGATAGGTATTGTATTATATCTTTTTTACTTCATCTATTGAAAACCGGTCAAGTGCGAATTGGACTCGCACTTTCGTGCCAACTTTAACTGAATTAGAAATTCATTTACTTCCACTTAGCCAAAATACCACAATATTTTGTTGAAGCAAATATAAATTTGTTTTTATAGTATTTGTATGAATAACAAAGTTATGTTTGCGGTTATGGAAAATGTGCTCTATCTTAAAAATTACTATTTCGATCTTATTCAAACCAATATTTGTTGAAAGTCTTTGTCAAGATCTACTTATAATATCATGTATTTTTTTTTCAAAACGTACACTTGTCTAATTAAAAGGTTAGATGAAGGGGACACCCATTTTACCACTTTAGGAGCGTCTATCTCTCAAACAAAACATCTACCTACTAAGTTTTAACTGTGTATTACTAATAATTTCAGAATAAAGTGGCTGTGACATAGAACGGACAGACAGACACATATAACGAAACTATAAGGGTTACGTTTTTAAAACAAATAGAATTGATTTAACTGAAATTATAAATCAATTTGCAAAACTATTCATTACTGCGTGCCAAAGGAAGCGTCTCCTATGAGTTGAAGCCAAAAAAGTTTACAGCTTACATACTTTATCTAAATCCACTTGTCATTTCAAGCGTATGCAAAACGCTTAGCAATACTGACAGAAACGTCGTGATGAGAAATGAGACTGGATTTGGAAACGACCTATTTCAATACGACTTTATTGTATTTATGTCTCCGTAACTGTTAAGGGCCCGATTTTGCCAACGTCAACGGGCCTAATATTCGTGCCGATTTATCATTTATCGCGGCGATCGATAAATTTCAAACGTCATTTTAACTATATTTGAACAGGTTTTTACTAACTTAAATGTACATATTCATTTGTTTTCAAAAGCAATAAGGATCGCCTTACACGTGGAAACAATGCGGGAAAATATGTTGTTTATGAAATAAAGTTATTTTATCGACGCGATAATCGGTAACGGTGCATGTTAGGCCTACTGGTCCTTTCCAATTACTCAAATATAGGTAAAACAAAACGTCTAAGCCGCCTAAAATCGGTAGTCTTATACTTTTTCATTTCAGATTTTACCAACGTCAGATAAAGAATATTTGTCAAATATAATACAAAACGCCTATTTTGAAAACGTCACCTATTTGTCAGTAATCATTTATGTGAATGTCATTTTAAAATCGGTCGTTTTATACTTATTCAGTCGGTTAGTCGGTCAGATCGATATACCGGTCGACTAACACTAACGTCAGATAAGACGAGATAAGTAGATATCGACCCTTAGTGTGCAACGAACTTATAACCATCACCGTATATTGTTTTTAAATTAGGTCAAGAAAATAATGTGCTAAGATGAATGGGGTTTTTATATCTAAGGCTTCTTTTCTAACTACATACGAGTACTTCTTTGTCACCTATTGCTTTGTCAAATTTCCGATCTGTGCGTTTTTTTGAATTCCTTATTTAAGGCCCGGCTACAGAAATCTCAATTCCATTTTTGTTTTTATAGTGTTTTATGGCTATACTAACTTAATAATATAAATAAAACTCGTAAAAAGCAACTTTAGCTCTGTGACAGACGAGCAATCGAACCCCGTGTCTAACGCTAACACTACTCGGACACCGTCACATTGGTCTAGTACAGCGGTTGTACTAGACCACCCTACCTATGTTGCTCCAATATTTGGTTCATATCCTACGCTGCAGTCCTTATCACTTACTGACTGTGCCTATAAGACCGTAGGTAAACTTAAGTATACCAGCCCTAGTTATTTCGGTATTTTGTATGCGCAAAGTGAGCCCCCGGCACTCCCTTATTACAGAGTTCTTACTTTCATATATTTTTACAGCGCCCATTTTGCTAAGTACTGAGTAATTCCGAATCAAAGTGCTAACCGCTGAACGCGTGACGGTTTTGTTTAATTGCGCTTTTTAGTTTAACTGCTACGTTATTTTTTAATAAATGACTGTGTTGTGTTTTAAAATAGAAGCTGGAAAAGTAGTAATTTTTGTTAATCCTAAACTTAAAGATCCTGTTTTGTTTTGCGATATGCAACAGTACAGTAACAGTTTATTAAACTTTTCGTTTCTGTCTTTGAGGTGACATCGCATTATCTTGGATTTGATTAGTCCGGGGTCAGCTATTATTTAGTTGCTAAGAGTTGTTCTGTAATATTCCTAAAATTCACAAAAACATAAACACTCGTTATCATTTATCCGTAGCTTAACATAGCCTCTTATTGCTAAAAGGGCATTATAAAAGATTTTTAAGTCCGTCGATTTCATTCACGATTCTAAATAAACAATTAAACTGTCCCTAATACCTAATACAAGGAATAATGTTATTACATTATCGACAAAATATGGCACACAGGTTAAATCGATTTCTAATTTAATGCGTCATTAACATAGATAACAAGCGGTGGCGTGTAGATATTCGCTTCGGTTCCCCCGAATACGGCAATTACACCTTGCAACACAGAACTCCACTTCAATTTATCAGCAAATGTGAATCTGCTTACTTAGCGCTAAATGTGTAATTACCATCACTTTGAACTGATAAGCTTGGGAATGATTACCAGAGATATTATTTCTATTAACGCCATTATCATTTTATTTATCTCCTTTTTCACTTACACTACTATAAAACTTGGTTTTCTGAAGTTCTACTATTGATTATTAAATTGAATTGAAGAAATTCAAATAGTGGTATTGTTTGTATTTTGTGTTACTGGGTTGACAGTAGCTTATGTCGTAATATTATGTCCCACAGGTATGTTCGTTGCACCTTAGATGTTAAAGTAACGCTTTTTTAAGCTTACTGCCACTCACTTTACACGTGCAGCCTGTGGACAAATTATACCCTAAGAGGATACGATGTCCATCACATTCAATATAAATATGCATTCTGGGGGCTGATGGGGCTGCCACTACACTGCAGTGAATGAAAGATGCTATAGTAGCGGCTTAAGTAGATAGCCTGTCGGCCATTATTAGGAAACGCATCGCGTCCCTGCTGCAGCGGGTTCGGGGCAGCGCCACTAGCCTCTTGAAGGCGGTCGCGGCGAGACATCTCGTCAAAGACACTAAAATTATCTAAAATAATTTCAATATGAACTAATTAATTAATTTAAATTTAATTTAATTTGAACTTGTACTAACATAGTTTTAAGCTTTCTAGCTAGATTGGTATTAACACTATATGGACATGGACCCAGGTCCAAAATAATAGTAGTTTATGGAACTGGTACATAATGAGAGGTATTATACACGAGTGTGAGTTTAAAAAACGAGCGAAGCGAGTTTTTTAAAAGTATCACACGAGTGTATAATACCTAGTTATGTGCAGTTTCATACACTACTTTATCTACTCTCATTCAACACGAATATATCAAATAAAAGATAAATATTTCCATGCTAAAAAGTCTTGATAACATTTATCGTATAATTTTCTTGACTTTACTGGTAGTAGATTAAGACAGACTGCTGTCGCAGTCTCTAAAAGTCAAATTTCCTGCACTTTCACTATCAGACATTTTAATAAACACTAATAATTATCTACCGAAACACAAACGTACTATGACGCCAAAATTCCCGTTATCACCGCGCATGCGCCAAAGCGCGCGCAGCCACAGATAAAAAAATAAATAGATGTATCTATGATCTGTAATCTGTATCGTAATGAAAAAAAAATATTATAACATTATTTTGTTAGAGAAATAGTGTCATAATTATTTTTTTTAAATTTCATTTCGATATACTATTTATAAAGTACGTCTATATAAACTCGTTTTGAGTTTTGTATTTTCAATTTAACGATATGAGAGTAGATAAACATATTTTATTTTATTTTTACTTTTTATGTTATATGTTTTGAGAATGAACGATGGATGGTTATATAACTTAAAAAGCAAACCAAATCTTAATACCTCAACACCTGAGTGGTCGCATGAGACCGCATAACAATAGAATATCTATTGTGTCTCGTTCACACACGCTTGAGGGATTAAAGTAAAATAATATTTACTAAACAATAAGGTTCATTTCGTAAGTGTTACTTGACTTGTACTAGACTTGTTCTATCTACATCTTAAGTTCAAAACTACGGAGTACGGCTTCGCAACTTTTCCTGAAGTGCACGTGGGTATTGCAAATTGCAAACAACTGATATGAATATCTCGCCAAAGCACTACAAGGGCCATGGCAATTGATGTAGTAAGTCCACTTGCTACTTAAAGGATAATCTGGTTACATTTTATCATCTCCGATAGTTAAAGTAAGGTTGTAATAATTGAACTTTACAACTGTCACAAAAACTAACAGCCGGTTTCTGATTTGAGCATTTGAGTGAAAATCTGATGAGATCTGCTCAAATAGTTGATGAATACTTAAGTTTCCTACGTTTCATTCGTCAATTTAAGATTGTCTCAAACCATATTCAACTGAGTTTTGTCCTTGATTATACAACGTTCCGTTACAAGTAAAAACAACCGATTTTTACCAGTTTGTATTTATACATGGCATTAATAAATTCTGGATTTCATTTTGTCAGTTATAAATTCCTAAGAGCATCAGATTGCAAATAAGATTTGAAGTTAAATAGTCACTATTATATATTTTAAATAAAATGAAATTGTAAACGACTGTCGAGAAAGGAATGTCTTTTGTCAATCAATCAGTGTCAATGTCATACTCAAACTTGATTTCCTGCAATGTTTGATGATTGAAATTTTATAAGTAGAAGAACTTCGAAATACACTCATCATCATCATTATCAGACGTTCACTGCGGAATATAGGCCTCCCCCACGATTTTCCACTGCGACCGATTACAAACGGTCTGCATCCAGTGTGATCCCGCGATCTTAACAAGGTCGTTCGTCCATCTTGTCGGTGGACATCCCTCGATGCACTTTGGATCGAAAGGTCTCCTCACTCCTTCTCCGAATCTAGAACTTTTTTGCCCCAACGGCCATCATTTCTTCGCGCTATGTGCCCTGTCCACTGCCACTTGAGCTTACTAGGGATTTCTCCGTTACCTTAGTTATTCTTCGTACCTCCTCGTTTCTGATTCGATCTCATAGAGAAACATCGAGCATAGCCCTCTCCATCGCTCGTTGTGTGATTTTGAGCTCCTTTATGAGGCTCATTAGACCACGTTTCAGATCCGTATGTCATCACTGGTAACACACTGGTTGAAGACTTTCGTCTTCAGACACTGAGGTAATTCAGACGAGAAGACGCTCTTACGCAGTTTCCTGAACGCTGCCTAGCAGATTTGGATTCGACGATTGACCTCTATCTCAAAGTGGAAATACATTCAGTGTGCCTATCCTTTTTACTGCTACTTGTGTTCACCTTCGTATATTTGTGATTAATATAACTTTGTCTGAATTATAGTATTTTTAGGGTTCCGTAGCCGAATGACAAAAAACGGAACCCATATAGTTTCGTCAAGTCTGTCTGTCTGTCTGTCCGTCCGTATGTCACAGCCATTTTATACTGTAACTATAAGCATTGCACTAAATAGTAACTATAAGCATACATTACCGATTCTCATACAAAAAATAAAAAATATTGACAGTTAAGGGGGGGCTCCCATACATGAAACTAAACCCAAAATATATTTTTTTAGTCAAACCTATACGTGTGGGGTGTCTATGGATAGGCCTTCTAAAATGACGTAGAAGATCCTAAATCATTTTCTTTTTAAGTTTAACGTTTCATAAGCCAAGCAAGTGTAAATTTTGATTAACAAATGCTTTCAACGAAAATTGGTTCGGACGAGATCGAACGAGTAGTTTTTGAGATATAACACATTTTAAACAACCGCAAACATAACTTTGTTCCTCATACAAACACTATAAAAAACAAAGATATATTTGCAGTCAGCAAAATGTTGTGGTATTTTACTAAGTAGTAGCAAGTGGATTCCCTCATTCAGTTAAAGTTGGCACGGAATCCTCAGTGCGCGAGTCCGACTCGCACTTGGCCGGTTTTTTAGATTAACATAACTTTGTCTGAATTTTAATAGCGTTTTGCCTGCACTTCCTTATTACCTGTTGTAGCGTAATCTTTTACACCCATAGCAAATTTTCGCAAATTTGAATTTAAGCAGGACTTAAGTACCCTCATTGGGTTGCTTAGCTTTCAGACGCTTAAGTTCACAGTGAGCAGGTTTTGAGTACTGTCAGTTGTGTTGTGCAACGCAAATTTCGTGTTAAGCACTAGTTGATGTCAAAGTTGAGAATTCTCAACCTTAAATACTCAAATTACACTTAAACTTAATTCAAAAATAGAAATACTTTTGAGACATACTTAAGTCGAGCTTAAGTTGTTCTCAACGTCAAATGCTCAATTCAGAAACCGGCTGTAAGTATGTCACTTAAGAGGGTAATGTAAAAAGAAATAAAAGTTTCTAGTTGTTAACTTGTTTCTAGGTAATTAAGAAAAATATCACAAATCAAGTTTTTTTGAAAGTCTATATCATTAAAATTAAGAAAACCAGTTTCTTTAATTGTACTTCACGATCTAAACGAGATTCAAGTTCCTCTTATAAGCATCATCAGCCTTACCGTTACACATCTTTATATACATTATTATCCATAAAATTTTGAATATTAATAATGTATAAGTACTCCAAATAAAATTTAAATCTACAACACAACAACAAGAACACACTCAAATACCTAAGACTGTTATAACCTTGTTAAGGTTTCTCTTATTGTCAGCCGGCATCATAACCTCCAAATGCTAAACAGAAAACAAATTCTCATAAAGTACAATAATATGCTTTCTTACTAAAATATACGGTGACATTATAAAGCATTGTAAAAACCACGAGATTACAACCTTACGGTTTTATATCCGGCAGATTGTAAACTGTCGATTCATTGTAAACAAGCTAGACATGATTTAGCAATTACGATTTTATTGATACTTACATGTCAACCTAACACGAAGATAAACGAGGATCCACTTGGCTTTTAGTTTATTCTTCATCTACTCTATCCCATCATCTTGTCCAGTGATTCGGCATTTCTGTTTACGTTAAAATGTATGAAGTTCACAATAAATCGACAGATTACAATCCAACCAATTTAAAACCGTTGGATTATAATCATGCAATTTTAGGAATATAACGGTGACATATACTATATAATAGCTGCAGCTGCGGTTCCAAAAACATATACAATCCTTAAGTAACCATCCATACAATAAGATAAGAACGCCGTAATAATTATTTTTGTTTACTTCACTTCACTCGGTTACAATAACGAGTCAGACCGATTAAGGCAATTCGACCCTTTAGCGCCTGCAATTCGGAGTTGTGGTCCATTAAATTAAAGCAAAAATAAATCATGTAAATTTCGGCCAAAAAAAAATGTTTAACTCCGCTTTAATATATGAAACTGAAACTGTTGTCAAATATTGATTCTGATTGTCTCTTTTAGATTTAAATAAATCAAAATTGTGAGTCAGTACCATCATAACATATGAGCCGTAATTTATTGATATTAACTAATTATTGACGTTCATAAGTGGCATTTTGTGTCCTAAGGGCTGATTTTTCAATAGTCAGATAAGAAATATTCGTCGAACAAAATACAATATGGCTAATTTGAAAACGTCACCTAATTGTCAGTAATCATAGGTACCTGTCATTTTTGAAAATCTGTTGCATTATAATTTATCACTCTGATAAGTTTTATCTGACCATTGAACAATCGGCCCTAATTGAATATATTATTTTTGACTTTGACTTGGACTTAGTGGATACGGAACTCGTCGTGCGCGAATCTGAGGCGCAATTGGCTGGGATTTTGTATTAAATATGTAGTTCAACATTGTATTGCCGGCAAAAAGTATAGTTATGTCTACCTTACTAATATCTGTTACGTAACAAGCTTTCCAGATAAAAACTAAAAGCAGCAGACAAACTTGATGCCCGATAACTTTTAATATTCCGCTTAGTTATATTTATATTTTTCCGGAACGGTTAGCGAAGCAATGTTTGCGTTCCCAGTGATATTACTTGCATTTCGCATATCGGTTCGTTTGAATTCAAATGTATGAACGTTATTGGATATTGCTGTTGTAATGTTTCATCTCTTATTTAAATAAGAATTGTTTGTTTATAGTTCGTAAATGCACCGTCCACCATCTTTGATATACGTGAAAACGATCAGGCATTGATAATGTTTTTTGTGTGATTGTGCGTTCAGCGTTCTGTGAGTTAGAATTAAATAAATAAATTGAATTTCCTTACTATAAAATACGTTAATAAATATTTTATAATATCTTAAGGTCACTATAATATAATAATAATAATAGTCCCTCTAGCCTATTTCGACTACGGTGGCCAGTCACAACGACTAACCGACTGCACGGGACATATTATAGTGCACAAGTGTGTGCGCAACCACAGGTGCACTCTCTATTCCTTTCACTCTCATAGCCCGATGGGACAGCAATCTGACACGACCGGAGAGAGTTCAGGCGCAGGACCAACGGTTTTACGTGCTTTTCCGAGGCACGGGGCTGAACACTTCCAAACTCCGGGCTACCCTAAGAATTTCTGAACAGAAAAATTCAGGTATATATTTTTGGTCCGACCCGGGGATCTAACCCGGGACGCAGCCGTCGCATTAAAGTACGACCCTTCTACCACTGCGCCACCGAGGCAGTTATGCACATTACTGTGACTGAAAAAATATAAAACTGTTTTTTTTTTTCGATGTATCTGTAATCTGTAGTTGATCTAACGGTTTACGCTCTTCATAAAACAATTGTTTGATGTTTATTACGTTTTGTATTGCTGAAACGTCTGTAGATGTATCGATCTTTTTCACACACAAGGAAATTATAGAAGTTTTCCTCGATCAGTTTCTTTCTTTTTTTATCGCGGGGCGCTCCAGTGGCCAGCACGCGCGGCGAAGAGGTTGGTTGTTGGTATAATATTTACATGAAATTACGCAACAAGTTTACTTCAAAATCATTGGTTATTTCTAACGTTTAAATTCTTTCCATAAATAAAGTGGAACTTGGTTTAGAATCCTAGACAGAATGCACACCAATCCTAGCTTATCAAACGACCTCCTAAATTGCAGCTCTGCACAATATATCTGGATATAATGATATTTTACGGTGGAAACGTGGCCTATATCTGTCTTAAGAACAATACGGATAATTTAAACAGTCTGGCATATGCGGAAAGAGTGCAAAAATGCATACATATTTCTGCGAAATCACGTCTCTTATATATCACGCGCCGTACTGTAGACTCGAAATGAAATATTTTCAACTGCGCTTCGAAATGCAAGTTAGGGTACATAATGTTCCTTGATATAACATTGTTAGGATAAGACAGACTGGGCAAATTGACTGTGTTAACAGGCTTGAGAGAAAAGATGCAGTTTAGCTTCTCTTTATCTTCAGCTCTGGGATTTTGGAATTAACTTTTGATATTTCTTAGTTTATTGAAATTTTTTATTCAAGCATGAAAGTACACTCGTAGGATGACACAGTGGATGCCATTCGAAGAGATTTATGCAATGACGCAGAGTAATATAGTAATTGATGTTAATTATGTTTTATTACTATCGGCCGGCTAGTCGGTCTCTGGTAGTCAAGTCAGATGCCCTATTGGTTGGCTTGATAACATCTGACTACAAGATTTGTTATTTGTCTTGCAAACACACCTTGACCAGACCACTTGTGCCTACGTAGCGGAGACCAGCTCAATCAGACAAGACTTGATACCATGCCCATGACCCAGCAGTGGGATGTCTACAGGCTTTGATGGGCAACATCGAGACAATATTATGTATTTTATACTGCTTGAGTATTGACCTACTCTCGTCAAAGAAGCTGCTTTCCATTTTTCAGTAGAACTTATATTAAGTATTCATACCTTACGCCACGCAAAAACGATTATATCTCTTAATAATGGCTACGCTTTTCATAATGGGAATTTGCTAAAGAATAAAAGAGTTCCTAAAAAGTGTGGAATGATTCGCAAAATAGTTGCAAGATTCAATGCAAGCCAAGCTCTTGCCCACAACTGTCCTAACCGCTGTGGTAGGGTTTATATTACGACGAGTAAAAACGCCTCCTAAAGTAGGTCTATTTGCAAAAATAAAATACATTAATGACTTTTGTGCTGTAGTGGATTTATAAATTATGTGAAGTTGTTGAAAATCATAAATTCAAGCCCAATGTTAAGGGGTTGCTCATAACAATGCAAGAGGATATTCATTCATCAATCAATCGCTGCTAATTCAGACGCCATTTTCAAAAATGGTTTGCAGCCGCATATGCATGCAATGGGAAGTAAAACGATCAGTTATTTACGAATAAAATAATGAAGAGAAGGATTGAAATATATTCTGTGAAGGTATTCCACAATAGGTTTGGATTTCAGATAACAATAAAATAACGTTTTGAGATAACAACTAGCTTTGTTAGTTTATGGTCCCACAGTATTTAAGCTCAGTAATAAAACATAAGTTCCCGTCTGAATATGAGCACACATTAATTACATTAATCCTAAGAATAGCGTAACGCTATTGAAAATAAAAAAGTTAACGTGATCAAATGCAGTGATTAGTGATCAATCTATAAGAATCTGATTCTCAACTGAGTTCAAAAAAGGAGGTTCTTAATTTAGTTTAGTAGAGTTTTTTTTTAATCAAAAGGTCAGAGTCCTCAATCAATGATTATTCTGCCATAAAATATATGTGAGCACTCAGCACCATTTGTGTCGAAACTTCTTCGCGTTCATTTGTCATCTGGCTACCAAACTCGACTGAGATTTTCTTTCCAATTAAGTGGAAACGAGAATCTGTTCACGAACTGTTTTTGTGGTTAGTAGCTCAACTACCCCAATTATTTGTTCGAATGCGAATGAATCTTCAACTCATGGAAGTGTTGTGATACATAAAACGGTAAAATATTTTATTTGAAAATGTGCGCCAGGGAAAGCAATTTTAACACATTTGGTACCGCGCACTCAGACCCTATTTTTACAGTGACCAGGAGGCAATTCTCATGCAATTCTTATACGAAAAAAGTTCACCGATCGAATTTACATTGTCGAAGAAAAAATAGTTTGTGAATTCTCAAGGTCACGATTTTTATTTATTTACATTTTCGATTTTGTTTGTGCGATAGTTTTTTACAAGTTGATATTTTACTTGATTTTAAGATAAAAATATTAAACTCGCAATCGAATTACCACACGAAAAAATTTCGATTGCCGCAAGAATTGAACTCTAGCACCGACCGAGTGCCGACCACTCGGGCATTATTTACATTTTTTTTTGTAAAAAAAAAACAAGAAAACCAAAGACAAATGTCATTCACCTGGCGACCTGTATCACCGGTTTTTCAGACCTATTTCAGGCACCAGCCTCTCGCACGTTGGGAACCTTATAAATTAAGAACAACTACTTTTGTACTTGCTACTTCCCTAATGTGCCAGAGAGAAATAAATGATTTATTTATTTATTGTTATTCATAACTGTAATTCAACATCATTTTTCACACAAACATCCTAATATTCAGCCACAGGTTGTCTACTGCTAAAAATTAAACTTTCTCATTGTTTACCCGTATCCACAATAACCAGTATTCAATATTTAGATTACATGAAACACCTGTGCGCACTGATCCATAAAGTATAATGAACTAAACCAGCAAGGTTGAAGGATTAAAACTAAGTTTCTTTCGTATGCAATCTGAATCGTGAGAAATCGTGAGACAACCCTTTCTAGGGTAGCCAGAGGCTCTAACCTCTTACGGACACTTAACCCCTTAATATAAAAAAGATAACCAGGCTTAAACGAAGACTATAATCACCCGATCAAGAAGAAAAGTATGCATTATTTAATGCTGATGGTAAAATACGGGCATTTTAAATTGATCGGCTATTATCTTAGTACAGGCTCTAAGCCTAGCCTGGTACTAAGATTTTAAAATTAGTAGAGTTTTAGTTCTTTATTAAATCAGTAATGCACAATTTTGCTTTTTTTAACATTATGGTTAACACGTATATTTCTATTAGAATTGGTTTTCCTTTAACATGACAATCTTACCATTTTGTTCCAGTTCATTACCTGCTATTAAATACATTGTTACTTTACCCCATTATGCAACTCCATGGTCACCCCAGCAAACATTAGAAGAGCGTAGTGGATCACTCGGGCGCTCCCACGGGACGAGCCCGTGACGCCACACGGAGATCACGTTATCCTCACGTAAAGTGCAAACAAACCTCGACTCAGGTCGGCAGAAGATCGGCGAGCGTGTTTTGTTTTGTTTAGTTTAGCAACCCCCTTTTTAGCTACAAGAACGCTGTATACATAAGGCAAAATTTTGATATCTGTGTAGACCGTACAATATTGCCTTGTTTTAGTAATAAAAGATTCGCGGGATAGTAGATATTAGTAGTCTAATAACAGGTTTACGGGTAATAACTAATGAGTCTTTGTCAATCGTCATTCTTATGTAGGTTTGCTATACCTAAAATAAATGAAAGAAAATTATTGACATATCAGTCAAAAAGTACTTTAAAGGAGTTCCAAAATATCATCGCTTCCACATCGATATCAGACGAGATCCATGAACAGTAGGCCTACTACGAAAAACGTAATCTGTCAATACGATAGTCGTTTCGCGGGTTCAAAGCATTTTGTAGTAACGGTTTCATGCTAAAAATGTTACAAATCCAAAAAACTATAATTGTATAGACAGATTTTGTTTTTCGTAGCACTTACAGACACTTAAATATTGATCTACCCAAAATTAGCAAAATCTATTATTTACAACAGCAACAATTAAAGAGCATTCTATAATTTAAAACGATTCCTGTCTTAAAAGTCGTAGTTTCATTGTTGGTTTAGCAGAAATGAAGGATATCTTATAAAACTTCGCCAACGGTGTTTAAGTCAGACTGGCTCTAGCCGCTCTACAAAAGTAGGACATTTTAAAAAGTCTCTCGTATAGTGTCGTGTATGTGTCTACTGTAGGCTTATGCGACTTATTATGCAATCGTTTGTTCTGTTATATAGTTTGGCAATCCAAATAAAAGGCCACAATGATAACCGGCACCGACGTTTGACGAACTCCATGGCGTAGTGGCTAAGCACGCTGGTTTCAAGGCGTCGCCGCTCCAAAGTCCCGGTATCAAAATTGTCTATATTGTGGGTCTGAGTGTTGTAGTACCAACGTTGTGTCTAATTTCCATAACACAAGTGCATTAGCTACTTACTTTGGGATCAGAGCAAAGTATGTCATTGGTGTCCAAATATTACAAAACTGGGTTGTTTCTTCTTTTTTCATTTTTTGTAAGGATTTTGTAAGGCACTAGCATAGTATTGCTTTAGTTAGAGTGACTAAACAATCTGAAGTCAAGTGAAAACCAGTTGAAATATTTTTTGATCGACGCGATTGATTCAAAAATAGCGTTCCAGGTCTCAAAGCAAATGCACTCGGATCCCGAGAGTTATAATTAGGATTTGGTTCGCTTGCCAAGTGCAAAAAGACAAGTCGGTACACCAAGTAGGATGTCCCAGCGTGAACTATCATGTACAAATATAACATAATGCAAGTAAAGTTTGTTAGTTAACGCGACCTCATTTGCAAAATTGACTACGAATGCTCGTAACAACAGTAAAAAATTGTGAATTCTTGAACTCCAAAATATTATTTTGGCTTCAAATAGTTATTTTGACTACTACTTATAACTTAAAAATAATGATCATTTATTTATTTATGTATACTTTATTACACAACTAATATTTGAACAAAATGTGGACTTAACGCCATTTGGCATTCTCTACCAGTCATAGCTTTGAGCTAGGCAGAAACGAATGTGGGCGGTGCGACAAATGAATAAAAATGATGACTAATGACTCATTATAATACTGATCAATTTCTACTACGAAGTTCATAATGGTGTTAGCTTGAAAGCACATAATACGCATTACTAAACTCTTACAATTCAATTTAATTTACAAAATAAAAATCTCTTACATACCTACTTATAGCATTCCGCCCAAATGTGTCTCCCGAAAACGAGCCCTCCCATTTTTTAAGTGAAATAAAAAGAAATGACAAGCGACTCGCGTCTGACGTCACGGCGTAAGTGGGGGTACGTCTCGCGGCATTTGTGCACGTATCACTTAACATTTACATATTCACCCTTTAACGATAAAGGTGCGATTACAGATGGAAAAGTTGGCTAGATGTGTTATTAGGGAAAATCGGTCAAATTTATAGTAATGGCCTATTCAATGGCGTCGCAAAAGCGTAGAGATTGCCCTCCTCACTGACACTAGGTAATCCCTGTCTTGTTTCCCCATAATGTTTTTTTTAAAATATTGAATGTATGCGTAAATCGGTAAAGCACGGAAATTAATTTGCAATAATAATATGTGACAATTGGCTAAAATAAAATTTTTCTTAGCTTGTCGAATAAAGTAAACAATCTTGTCATTCCTTTTTAACTAAATAATTGATTTTAAAATAAGAAAAATACAAAACTTGTAACCTGCAGAGGGGTCATCATATCATCGTTTAACATTGATCCTTTTAAATCAAATAGTTAATTAATTTGATTCTCTGATATTAAGAGATTTAAAAAGATTGTTGACGATTATCTAATGACAAAGAAAAACGGACTTTACTTTTCTATGATCTGAGTTAAACTACATTTGTTAGCAGTTACTTTCGTTGATGTTAACAGAGAAGGAAAGACGCTTTAACATTTTAATCTCAGTAAGATTTAACTTTGGTCTGCGCAAGCGGGAATCAACAACACTCGGACGGCAGTTTGCCGAGTGGCGGTGAATGCGACAAGGATTCGACGCGCCAAAAAGGTTGTCTAAAAGCTGCCATAGATGTTTTTTTTTTATCCTGGTGGCTTTTGAAAATAACATGCAAAAATGTCTCATTCTGCAGCAAATCTAATCTGTGTATGTAACATAAACATTATTTTGATTTCGCGCAGATACGCTGGTTTATTCACCCGCTCTGACTTGTCACCTGTCCTCGGATAAACCGTTTTATTTCATGTTTACGTCTTTTTATTTCCCTGTATATTGCATCGTATAAGACTGCAAATTTCACTGCTGTCACATTATTTATGCTAGAAGTAATTGAAATGCCTTTATCGTGCTGTGACATTGACTAATATTATTACTTGCTGTGTGCTATGAAAGTGATGGGGGGAACCCGAATCGATAACAGCGCTCTCATCGACCCAAAAAATACAACTTTAGCAGACTTCTGCCACCATTTCTCTAGCAATTTTAGTGCAAAATGTACGCAGCGGAGCATAATATTTTGCGCATAAATAAAAATGTACACTATACAAACATTAACGTAAATAGATAATACAATATTTTATTGATAAAACTTTGGTTAAATAACTTTACGTAATGACGGTCCGCCAATAGTTTGTAATGATGTCGTCGGGCACGTCCCAAAACGCCCTTGGTCTTATGCGTGATTCTTGGCATGTAAAATGAAAGATTCCATGTCCTACACGCAAGTGTCTAACTAATCATTTTTTTTTTATTGATTTATCTTTAATCCATTTTTCTTGTGCTTGTGTTACATTTGATTAAATACAGGCTGTAACAAAAAGGTGCAGTGTAAATCTAAGATAGCATATAAAAACTTATAAGGACCAACCTATGATTTTTAATAATTATAATATAAATAATAATCGTCGGTTTGTGTCACAAAGCTTTTAGATAAATGTTGTATAAAGGGCCTCTGCGTGTTGGCTTCGCCTTCCAAAGGTCCGGGACTCCATGGTCCCGAGAATAGAAAAGACACAACATAATAATATAAATAATTTATTGCACACAATAAATATTATAATTACACTGGATAGCATCTTATATACCTAGTCTTGCCATAAATATTGTCACAAAGAAAAAAAACTTTTTTTAATGCAAATAATATTTATTACTTTTACAGTGTGTTGGTATTATACATAAATATAATTCAATTTAAAATATAAAAAGCTTATTCGAAGTGGTCTCCATTGGCTGCAATAGAAGCACGCACTCTTTACATGGGAAAATTCTTCACTGCCAATCGTATGGATTGTTCTAGGGACTCCAAATTATCATGGCGTTAAGAGCAAGCTCTCTAAAACTGACCATAAATCATAATCCAGCGGATTAAGATCGGGACTAGACGAAGGCCAGTCTTCAGCTCTGATGAAGTCCCAAACATTCGCTTCGAACCAAGACTGCGTGGACAGAGCTTTATGACCCGGCGCCGAGTCTTGTTGGAGAGATCATGCTTGGTTATTGAACATGGTGTTGTTAAGGGGCTTAACTATCTTCTCAAGAATGTTATTCTGATGCGCTTGTGCCCATGTTTTAATATCTTTTTCACAAAAATATGGCTTAGTCACTCCTTCATAGCTAACAGCCCACCAAACCATCACTGAAGTCGGGTAATGCCCACGTTGCACTCTGCCGACTAATTAAGATGCTTCCTTAGAGGTTAAAATATAAATGCGGTTATTTTGTTTGTTAAAATGTTGCTCAATTTTAAAGATTTTCTCATCCGTAAACAAAATTTTTCTGTGACCTCTCTTTGCGTACCGCTTCAGTAGTTTTTTCGTTTTTACCATCCAGTTCTTTTTTAAATGATCAGTTAAAAATGACCAGTGCGTCTCTTATTGGCTGCAAGTCCTAAGTCATCTTTTAAAATACGCGAAGTTCTGGGTGCTATCTTCATCTCCCGAGATAAATTGTTTTGCTTTCGGTCAGGATTACTGCGAATTCTTTTCCTTACTGCTTTGACCACCTTTTTCGTACGAACACTACGTGGACGGCCAGATCTTTTTCTGTCACTAACAGAGGAGGTCTCATTGTTTTTATTGATAGCCCGGTACACAAACGTTTGACAAATACCAAGCGTATGGAGAGTTTAAAAAAATGTATTTGGCTCCATACCAACTTTGTGTAATGCAATCACAGCGATTCGGTTCTCATTATCACCCCACTTCATTTTAATATCGCAAAATATTATTAAATGGATTGGCGCCAAAATTAGAAAACACAATGAGCAATGGTATGAAAATTACAGATTCCAAATTCAAATGTATTGTCTTTCTTATTTTTAATTGTAACAGTATTTATGGCCAGACTGTGTATTCGCTAGTAGTACAATTTAGGCGGTCATATTGCTTGAAGTAATTATCTACTTTTAGAAATTTAATTTATGTACGTTCTTGTAAAAGTTATCCTACTTAACACTTTTCGTGGCAGTGCAAGGATAAAACCGTAAAACAATAAAAGTTCTATTGTGTCTGGGCTAGTGCCCTGTAAAGTGTTAATATTTTCACAATAAAATACAAATTCTGGTCAAATGAGCTTCAGTCAATGATGTGTACCTAGCTGTTTAGGTAATAAATAAATATTGGACACCAATCACATACATTGCTCTGATCCCAAAGTAAGTAGCCAATGCCCTTGTGTTATGGAAATCAGACACAACGGTGGTACCACAACACCCAGATCCGAGACAACGTAGAAAAGATCGTTTTCTATATTGACCCGACCGGGAATCGAACCCAGAACCTTACGAAATGGCGACGCTTGAAACCAGCGTTAGCCACTCGACCACGGAGGTCGTCGGACAATCAATGCTATGATATTTAAAGAACTACCTTTCATGCTACGATGGCATCATATTACTCACCACCAACGCGTTCGCATGCGGCTTGTTCAATTAGCATGTGCTTTGTCTCGCTCTAACAAGTTAAATGTAATAGTTGCATTCTTGTCGGTATTGCTGCCGCATGCGAATACGCAGCTTGACTAACGGCGTAACAGCGGTAACGAAAATTAATGAAAGACACCCATGTTTTTCGGCATAGGAAAAACTGTTTGTTATTTAAGGATCCTTATACAAATTAATTAGTGTAAATTGATGTTACTCAGTGTCATCTATTAACAAGACCATTCAAGGTCGGCTTCCTGAAAAAACTATAGTAATAGCGTATCCGTAAGAGACCACGAATTTCGCAAGGTCGAAAAGACGGCACAGTAGCTCGATTGGTAGAACGTTTGGCCCGGTTAGCAGAGAACGAACGAGTTCTGGTAACAAAATGAAGTAATTTATTTGATTTCCTAACATTCTTTTCACTGTCCTACATCAGACCGAGTGCTGGTAATATTTCATCTTTTATGCTCGCAAAATAGTAGTAGTCGACTGATTCCATCGGTCTATAGATTGGGCATAATGAAATAAATGTTTCTGTATTTGTTAGGAAGTCTGGCTGGATATAGCCAGTTGTTCCTTTTGTCATATCCACATTTGGTCATTTATTGACTCCCTTATCTACAACTGAATAAACATATCAAATAAACTTTTATGCTTGTCTAGTTTAAGATTAGGTTGTTTCTATTGTTTTTCCTCATGATTTGGATAAAGATAAGTCATTTATAAAGTTATTTGTTTATTGATGAAACAGTAAATTTTACTGATTTTCTTGTACTGATAATCTAGGCACTTTAGAACTTAAAATTCTTGGACATTAGCAGAGTCAGAAAACAAAATGTTAAAAAAAGTAGTTGAATAATACGTAAGTCTGTTTTTCTTTGCTAGGTGAATGTTGTTAACAAACTTGATTCCTTTTTAACGAAATGACTCATCTCAAAATAAGACTTGCGACTCTGCCCGGCTTCGCACGGGTGCAATGCTGATAATGCTGTCATGTTCAGCCAGCGTTTGCAGTTTAAGCCCATAAAAGTGTGTATTTACGACTTTACATCCAAACCCTATAATTATCAGTGTTTACTACTACTTATAAGCCTTCCTCTTTAAATAGTTTTTCTATTAAAAAAAAACTATATCAAAATTCATTGCGTTGTTTTAAAGATTAAAGGTAGCCAAGACAACTAATCATCCCGTCACGGTGACAGCACCGTATCAACTCGAGGCGTTTCATTATTCTTTGTATGAAACTCCATACTTCAACGCATATCTATCAACTTCGTAACGTCACCACCTCGTATTGAAACCAACTCAGGACCTACTCTCGACCAGCGGCGCACGCGTCGTAACGCGCTTACGGCGCGTCGCCCGCTGGTTGACGGCTATCCGTCCACTCTGTCAAACGGCCTGTCATTCACAAGAAGAACTGTCACTATTTGTAGAAAATACGATCCGAGGCGAGGCGTTCGCTATCCAGAGCCGATTTCTGTTGGCGAGGCGTTGCTTTTCCATTTACGTAACGTGCTTCCGTATAGTTGACGCCTGGTATGTGCTGTTCCCTTGCCGGGTGGGTAGATTTGCTTCAACCTTTACGCATACATTCACACATATTAGACAGCAAGAAGTGACTTTGTTTTGTACTGTGTAGTGATAATCACAAAACATTAGGTAATTAATTGTTGAACACTGATATATTTTTTATTATTATAAGTAAATTAGTTTAATTCACTGATATTATTAAAAAAAATGATTGCCTACAAAATTGGACCAGTAAAAATAAACTGTCTTTAAGTAGCTTAATCGAGGCACATAATAAGTACACATTTATTTGAGTGAATGCCTAAGTACCTTCCAATTTCGTATGGGTTTCTGTACTGAATGAATAGATAGTAAGTTTTAGTTTTAGAATACGTTTATTTAACTAGTACCGAAAATTTTTCCTTAATTTTAAGGACGTTTCGTAAACAATTTAATATATTTTAAAAAAAATAAACAGTCGTCCCTTCACTTCTTCAACGTCATGACAAGTACATTTCACAAGCAAAAAAATACTTTTCCAGACTTGCAATGATTTAAAAGAGCGTAGTTGTGTTAACTCTTTTGTTCTCATTTATTTTTGGTCAGTGCTTGAATTTGGTTTTCTTCGAAGAGTAATTTGCTGGCTTTGTACAGCATCCTCAATCTTTGGTCAGTTGTTTATTTCGTTGGGCGAGTAAATAAGTAAACGCTGTTTATTTGTCTCGCTAATTTGGTGCACACTGGAAAATGTTACATGTTTTTCCACTGCATACAATTTGAATTGTTTAGTTTAGGAAGCTTAATGGAATCCGATTTGAAATTGTTATAGAGTAGGTATAGATCATAGACATAGATCGAAGGGTAATTTTTACCGACTGCTTACTCGCTATGGCCCTAACAGAAAATTATATTTATTATCATCAAAAATCCTTACAAATAAATATAACTAAACTTATTACTAAACATGATTGGGTGTCCGTAACACAATGTTTGACGTGAAACATATTTTTTTGTATTGTAGGTATATAAGTTCAATTAAGACAGCATCAGTCAATAACACCTAATGCAATAGATCAGTCTATCATTCAATTTTAATACAATTATTATTAAATAGAATATCGAATCTAATTAAAAATTCCGTCGTAAATATTTATCTCTGCCTTCTCGAAGCAGTTCCGCGGTTTCCCTCCATAAATTCCACAGCAGAATGTTATTTGAAAATAACTTTTAATACTTTGCGATTAGAATATTTTATTAGAAAATTCCTGTTTCCCACAATATCACTCGGACATCCTTTGTAAAGAACAGGACATCAGGAAGATAGGAATTCTATTGTATTCTTTGCTGGATTAGGTATTCCGGAATTCAGGTTTTATTATAGTACCACGTTTGAATTTTGCGAAATATGCATATGAAAACGAATATACTTCTAGTAAACATACTGTAGAGAAGAGGTCAGCTTTAGAAATTGATCATAAGTTATAAATCTAGAGTACTGTATTTTATGGCTAGTGAAGTCAGGTGCGACTTCATTAGACTCTCATAGAAACTACAAAATTATCTCGTATTTTAATATGTTTATTATGCTGATTTATGAAAACATCGACAAAAACCTGCTTTCAAAATCCAGCTGTGTGTCGACAAAAAGTCTTATTGAACTGTCAACACCAAATTATACTTTTTATTTAAAATGAAACAACAAAATATACTTTAGATAAAAGAACACTTATAAAACAAGCGTTCGTATGCAAACAACGTTTCGTCCCAGCCACTCGGCGTTGGGTTTGGAAACTAAACGCAAAAAAGTTACCCATTTGGCATATGAGCTCCTACAAAAGCTCTTCGGTTATAAATTTTACAGTGGAATTACTAAACGCGAGTTTAAGCCCTCGGTGTAAAGTTATGTGCAAAAGCAAAATTGTAATTTTATTTTCGTCGAAATTTAGAATTTGTTTTTTATTTACCACTCGTTAAAAAATTATAAACTGTACCTAGTGTTACGTGTATTAAGTGGTACGTTTAAATTTTAAAGCAAATGATGTTTATAAAAATACGTAATACTGCGCGTTGCTCTAAATTTAAACTCCTCTGTAACCATCTCTTTTTACACTATTTTGTTCTATACTTGAACGTGTTTCTTTATTTTCCAGGCTAACCATGCACCGGTTGCTCAGCATCACACTCTTCACCATTGTGATTGACCACGTGTGCTCCCAAGAGGGGGACAAGGAGCACCAGGGCCCCCAAACCTGCGGGGGCCACCTCAAAGGCCCAGTGGGGGTAATCCAGACCCCAAACTTCCCGAACGCGTTCCCCGTTCCCATAAAGTGTCGATGGGTTATCGAGCATGATATATTAAACGGGACTATATCAGTGTATTTCACACAGCAGTACACAACTAGCGGGCTGACGTTCACAGAGTATATGTACTATGATGAATCGTACAAGCTGGGTGAGCGGAGGGCGCTGACCGTTACCGAGGAGAATATAACGAGGAATACATATCTACAGGTAAGTGAGTTTGTATTATAATTAAGAGTTATTTTGAGGGTCAAGAGATTAAATTATAAAATATCAATCTTACTAAGATTCAACAATTTTTTTTCGAAACGCGTGTCAAGAGCAAACCCGTTTCGAAAAAAAAAGAAAAAAATTCGACTCGAATAAAAGAGTCAAGACTCTAGACTAGACCTGATTAGACTTCGACAGAGTCAACGATGTGGCCTTCTTACCCAAAAGAAGGCTGTTCACTCTGACTTTAAGTCTTTAGATGTATTTCTCTACAACTAGCACAGTTACTGAAAATTCAGGATGCACTTTTGAAACTTTTAAAGTATTTATTATAATTATGATTATAGTATGTACAATTGTTAGTACTTCAAAATAGAAAAAGAAACATCGCTCTTTTAATTTCACACAGACAAAACGTCAGCTATCAAAAACTGTCTTAATATAACGATATTGACAACAGAAATGACGTGAAAACAAATAACTGCGAAACGAACACGTCGTCAAATTAAAATTAAAACCGATAAAGCACAAAACATGTTAATGCCGATACATTTGCGACATGATCGCATTATGTTAATGTGAGTTAGCGCTAATAAGGATACACGCTCGTGAGCGCGAATACCTCATAAATGTTTTACAGGAAAATATATCCAACATGCAATTATGAGCTGGTTGCTTCACATACGTCACAGTTCAGAAAGAATCGGTTGGTTTGCTTACTGTACTTATTAGTACTTTATACCCGACCTGAAGAATTTAATTTATTTTTAATTTATTGCACAACCAAAATTCGTACTAAAGGAGGACTTAACTCTGCTAACAATCAGAAATGGTTGTGTACAGAGTGTCAAAGAAATAAAATTTATAAATAAAAAAGGTAAATCAAAAGGAATCTTACAAAACTCTATGTTTACGTGTACAGAAACAGCACGTTAAGGTAAACACTGTAGTATCTTATGCAGTTTCAATAAGGGTTAGTTTTACACCAAATTTTAGAACCTGGTGTGCTGGTGACTGTACTTCGAGGGTCCGCCAACATTTTACGATGAATGCCAATATATGTGCCGCACTGGAATGTTGTCGGCAACATTCTCGTGAAAGTATAGAAGCTACAATGCTTAAGTTGCCAGCAACTTAAGCAATTTAAGGGAACATAAATTTTTTTATAGTTTTTTATTGAAATGTGAATATTTATGATTAATATTTTAATGCAAAGATGATAAACTTTATAATGTTCCCTAACATTGTCGAATTTGTCGGATATTTATGCTGTGTTATTTAAATATTCATTTCTATGGAATGTTGCCAGAAACGGCACATCTATACTGCTGACTAACGGCTTAGCATCAAGGATGCTTTTTTTATTATAATTTGAAATTGTAATTACCTGTATTCTTAAGACTTTACCCGAGATTAGAACCTAAGACTTTTTGGGCAGTGGGCCACTAATTGACCATTAGACCAAGAATTCACTTGAGACCAGCATTTCTAATTGA
The DNA here is from genome assembly GCA_963924145.1 of Pyrausta purpuralis. Classification (NCBI taxonomy): domain Eukaryota; kingdom Metazoa; phylum Arthropoda; class Insecta; order Lepidoptera; family Crambidae; genus Pyrausta; species Pyrausta purpuralis. Next base: position 24,396,824 of record OZ001646.1, read on the forward strand.
GAAGATATGTATCACATACAACAGTATAGTTTTAAAGATGTCCCATTTAAATAGAAATCGAGTGAATGCTGTTTGCGAACCCTCTTTATTTTCTGCATTATGCATCCTGACACGATGAGTTGAGATAGATTTATATTATGACGCATAAAAATGAGGTGCCCGCTCGGGTTCGCTGCAATCTATTCTGCATAACGTAAAAGCACCAATCTGTTGACAAAATCATAATAGCATCTAAAACATTGTGCATCATTATCTTGACCTGTTTCTTGATGCGTACCTACTTCACGTTACTTTCTCAATTATATCATTTCTAATTTACACTGCGACCGCGCGTTTTGAATTTTTCCTCCCCTCTCATCCGAGCATGATGTTTCATAGCCTAAGCACTTTCTCGATAAATAACCATCCAACACATTTTTTTTTAATTCAGTCCAGTACGAGTAGCTCCTGAGATTATCGCGTTCAAACAAACAAACTCTTCAGCTTTATAATATTAGTATAGATGTCCGATAAAAAGATACCGTTGTGTCTCGTATAAACTACAATTATTTAAAATAAAACTTGTTATTACATAATATTATTGTGATATTTTTTAGATACTTATTTGATTAAAAAAAAAATGAACACGTTTGTCCACGACTGTACATAAAATGAGAAAAAATAAGTTGACTTTTTTGCGGTTGAAGAGAAAGCGATGCCAGGAACTCTGGCTTATTTTTACATGGAGCGCCGTTTTATATTTTTTTTATTATTTACTTAAGTTTATCACAAACCTATAGTGAAAGGATCTAGCGTATTTATTTAAAATATTTATCTTGTATTGAAATAAAAAATGAGATCTTATTCATAGCCAAATTAATTATTAATTAATTACTTATAGCTTGGTACTCGCAAAAGTTTTTAAATTTTAATTCCCAATATTGTTTTCAGCATCTTTATCAATTATACTTAAAATAGTTAAGAACAACAAATGAAGAACATGGTCAGAAAAAGAATAATTTGAGATAAGGAGGTAAAATTGAAGTCATTTGCATATTTACTACCCATACCTTATTATTACGTAATCGACACAAATTAATTGAGAAAATATTAAAAATGCAGATACACTAAAAATATTGGTAAGAAAACACGGAACACATTTCAGCTCAGGCACTATCTTCACATAACTCTAATGTAAAATGTACCTCGGAATACAATTTCCAACGTTGCATTCTAGTTCTTTGTCAATACTACATCGCATTGCATAATGTCACTTCTAACCATTCGAGTGTGCACAGAAAACTTTACATGATGTGACCGCGTGTGGGGTGCTTGAATAATAAACACGTAGTTTAAATCTTCAGGTTCTTCTCTAATAGATTTATTCCAAGAAAATATCACAAAGTAAGGGCACAAAGTGAGAGAGAGTGCAAATAGAGGACGTATTCTGGCATGCAGTTCGCTTATATACAAATTAAAACCCTGAACAACTGTAGAAAACAGTGGGCGCGACATTCGTTTACATTCCTGATCAATTACTAAAATATTTATTTGTAGGGATAAACAATCTGCTAATTAAATATGTAAAATCATTAATTATTAAGCTTTTTAGATTATTATTTTTATATTTACATATATCTGAAATAAATCTAACCTCCACCATGTAATCAGAGTAAACTTCCTTTTGGCGCCAAAATGAATATTTGTGATACGGCAGACATAAAAACCTAATCATCTATTATTAATAATTTTACAATAAATTAAATATTATTTTAATAATTAAATCATCTAAAGATTACTCCAAGTTATTCTTATATCATAGCCGAATTACATTCAACATGGTGGACACTACAGGCATTACCATAACACACGATAATCATAATATGTCAAATGTAGATCGGTGTATAAATTATGATGTATTAAACATATTATGACGAAGAGAATGTGTAATTGAGTGAAGACAGCGGGGTTACAGCTTAACGGAAGCTTAGTGAAATTAAACTGAATCTTGCTTTCGATGAAAAAATATTCACATAAAAATAATTTTTGTTTCTGCTGTTCATAAACTTTCTATATGTATGGTTGCATACACTATAGGTTGAGTTGAGTTGAAGTTGATGAGCACGCACAATAGAAAAGATCACCGTAGTTAAGAAAAGTTATGTTTAATAAAGTAGTTAAAGTTACAGTTAAAGTAATGGTGGCAAATCTTTCCTTGAGTTGTGTATCGTTAGAAAGTTATTGACGTACTAGCTAATTAAAGTAAAAATATTATACGAGCGATCGCGCGCCTAAAGTAGGGCGCACCGTAAGCGCAAAATAAAGTTGAATGTACGATGGCCTTGCCCGTACATATTGGCGACTCAAAAAGAAGAAAAGAAAAAATATACAAATGGAGTTAAAATTAAATAACTACTTGTTATAAAATCAAGGTAAAGAAATGCCAGTACAAAGCAAAGAATTGTAAACAGAGAAGTCGTCGAAACTGAAAGTTATGTTGTCCTTCGCTTGCGTTGTAGAGCGCTGCGTACGTGACGGCGCGCGCGGCTGCGCTGTGGGCGCCTGGCTTGGTGCTTCTCTGGAGTTATTCTTCATTTCTTCTAGTTCAATAGTTTCGGGGACTTCAGTCTTTGACCTTTTGTTAGAGCAGTAATGGCTAAATCGTTTCTTAGCAAGCCATATACTGATAATAACAGCAATACCAAGGAGAGAGTAGCAAATAGAGTACTGATGTATGTCATGGCTTGAAAGTACATTATAGAAAAGTTGAAATTAGAATCAATATCAGAAAAAATCGACAACTATATTTCTTACTTTGTGTCAACGCGCTACTCTCAGGAACTAGTGAAACGTTTTGAAAAAGTATTTTTGTGTAGGGTATCTTATATATCAAGAAAGGCTTTAGGCCATAAAACATCACGCTGCGACGGGAGGGAGGGAGCAAACTCAAAACACGCGGACGCAGTCGCGGGGGACTGCTAGATTAAATAAAGTGATAAAACACAAACACAGCACTAGTCTATGATTCAGAAATTGCGGCATGCAGTAAATTGAGTTTCATTATTAACAGGCTGGCTGAATGTTAGCTTAAAAATGTCTTTAGGGAAAATAACCAATAACAGAAATAATCAAGCAATACGCGGGTCGAACGGTGGGGTATCGATCGGCATTTATGTTTTGATAGACAAAATTTTGAAGAGAGTGCTTTACCTTACAATAAATGCAAGGTTTATTGAAAAACACTCATAAACTCGCAAGTGAGCAAAGCTCACATTATGAGAAAAAATAGTTTTACCATTATTTAAAAATCGGCATACCTATATATACTTCACTATTAAGAAAATATGTCAAGAAAAAACTTTTTTTGATATTTCAGGGTCACGATTTCTATGCACTTTGATTTCGTCCGAGTACGTGTTTTGTACGTGTATATTACGTAAATATTACTAGATTTATAAGGTTAGAGGGTCAAATTTGCAATCTAATTACCACACGAAAAAAGTTCCATTCCTGCGAGAATCGCAGCCCTGAGTCGATTTTCGAATGAGCATCAGTTGAAATCCATACAGCAGTGATTCAAAAAGACAACTCAATTTTGAAACTACTTGTGTCTACATTGAATATGAATTTTGTTGACTTTTAATTGATTTTCGAACGAAGACTTAGCGACATATTCACGCGAATGATTAAGAAATAGAGGTGGTGAATAAAAATTCTTTTTCATTTCTTCTGTTCGGAAAATTGAACTTTCATGTAAATTGACGGCTGGAAAATAGCTTTTCCATCCCTAGGGTGGAAAATAATTTAGTTTTAATTGCTACGATCAGACATTGAGTTAAAGATAATTGAGTCACATCATATTAATAAAATAAACAAGCTTTCTATATTTTTATGATTCGCTTATCTTTATTAGGCAAAATTGAACCTGAAAAGTGGTAGTTTTAGTGACAAGTGACCTTGTTTTCGCAAGGTTGCTTTCTTCTACTATTATTATTGTCTGTGAGAAAAAATCTATCCATATTTTTAAAAATGATTTAAAATAATTGAGTTTGTTCGCGTTTTATGTACTCTGTTGTCCTCTGTGCCGTTACTGTCCTTCTAATCGTGTGTTTTATGTATAACGATAGTAAACAAATCACGAGTGAAATGGGTCACTTTCTCCCCTTGTATAACAATCTACTATTCTGTACTTATTATGTACACATAATAATGTTATACACCACCTAAATATAACCCGGGAACGGGGGAGACAGATTTTCATGATTTTTACTTTGTTAGATTTGTTACCGCCCCAAATAGGACATAGAGGAGAGAGAGGGCAGGGAGGGGGACAAAGATCACTGGGCCTGCTAGTTATACTCAAATTTATTGGTAATGATTAGGATTTTTTTTAAACAACCCACGACGCCATACCGGATGAACTTTGTGATCTGAATTAACTTTGATTAAAAATATGTATAAAGTTTGGGGGAAGGTAAGACCAATGCTAGTTATAATGAAGTTCATACAGAATTTTAAAATTAGACCATTCTTATGTAATTGTATCGGAGTCATATTCTTTGACCTTTCCTACCACGTAAGTAAAAAGTTCGGTTAAAACCAGCAATCTTTTCCAATGTTCAAAACAAACACTCAAACCCGGCGACTGTAGAAGGCAACTCGTAAATTTTCCGTTTTACAGATCCATCTACAACTTGAACTTGATGTAAATTTTTCTTTACGACATTTTTATTGTGAATCCAAAGTTTTGACACAAATATCTTCGCGAAAACTCGTTTCTACTTAGCACTTCCACGTTTGTTTACAGTAATAAAAAATAGTCAAGTACGATTTGGAATCGTAAATCGAGTGACGTTTGTTAAACTTACAATATTTTTATCAACAGTCCAAAATTCAGAATAAGGTCTGCATTTTTACAAATCATAACCCAGTTCACAATGCACAATAATTTGATATATATATCAAAAAATAATTAATAAGTAATAAATAAGGCATCTTTCTAAAACCTACAGCTAAAATCACACAGACAGGTGTAGTCACAAAATTGATTGGCCGATTTACAGATTTTCTTTATTAGAAGTCAATTCATAAAAATTCGATCATAAATCACACATAATATTGATGCGAGTCATTCAAAATGGCCCCAGGAGGCAGATTTTTAAATCCCTCGCTTGGATATGGCGATATTAAAAATGTAAAAATCAAGTGAATAAGTAGATGTTAGTACTCACAAAATGGAGTTATTTTTAATGACTCCGGTCTGAAACTGAAAATGATTTTCATGGGAAAATGTGGCTTTAATCAATGAATATCACACGCAATCTTGACACAAGTCATTCAAAAATAGGTCCCCAGATATTATTAGTAAGTGGTTTGATATTTTTTGTAATACATTTCTCAGTTCAATAAAGCTTACTAAATTCATTCATGTGGAGTATTGTTTACTAACCTGAAAGCTCTATTAATAATATCTAAAAATAGAACGCCAAACTGAACTATTTACCTGACAGCTTTAACCCGAAGCTTTTTATCCCGTGAGGTTATCGAGAGTTGTTTAAGAGGAGCTTTTCAAAATTTTATTAGTTCTTTGAAAGCGGTGATCGCCGCAACCTTTTAGCTTTTAAACTCACCGTTGGCTAGGCTGGAAATCGAAACGACAGTGCTGTTGTGCCTGGCATTTTGTATCGATATAAAAGTTAATACGGCTGTTTTGAAAATTTTCAGTTGCAATAGACATAGAAATGTATTTTCAGCGATAAATAGTACTTATTCCAGTAAAACTGAGGGACCACGTAAGAAAAGATACTATCGTTAATTAAAATAGAAGTTAGTGAGCGGTACAACAGCTTTAAGATTTTTTTTTTCAAATTGTTCTATCAAATGCAGTAGTTTTATAATATTTTTTTGTGTTTCAGAAACTGATTGCAAAAAGCTTGTTAGTACGTGCAGTCCTATCACAGAAAAGCAAATTGTATATTAGCGGCCTTTGCTCTTGACTCCGAGATACATAAGATTTTACATCACTTGTTATTTTAATCAATTTCGATGCAAGCATCAAGTATGCGGCACATAACTAGCTCTAAATTCAAAATAAAGGCCTCGAAAACCGTCAAACCAGGAGTCTATTCAAAATCGTCAGCCAGTGTAAAGCGGACCTATCAAATATTTACCCGACCAACACTGCACTGAAAAATATAGGGCGCCAAACTTTTTCTATTCGAATCCATTTGTTTAAACAACCCCAAAAATATTTTCCAAAGGATTTTCAGTTGATCCGTTTACTTGAATAGAAAATTGGAAGCGATGAATTTTTATACGAATCCACACTGGCTTTGCATTGTTCATCAAATTGATAGATCGTTAATAATAACTTGGGCGTTTTCAGATTTTTTTAACTTTAATTATCACATCTTTGTTTTTATAGTGTTTTGTTACTATAAAAACTTTAATAATACCTATATGCCTATAGGTATACGCCCGGATAGCGTAAAGCCCGCGTAAGACACGGGGTTCGATTCCTCATCTGTCACACAGCCAAAGTTGCTTTTTACAAGTGTAATTTATAATAACTTTTATTATTATCCACTGATTTTGTTTTTCTGTTACATTATTATGACTATTTTAAATGAGTTAAATGTTAAATAGGGAAGATTTGAATGTTAATATCATAAAAAATACTTACTCTTTGCATGCACTCAGGTGATCTTAAACATATAGGATATAAAAACTATTTACATTATGAAAAGTTACCCGTCACGCCGTAAAATTCTACAGCTCACATAAAAAGTTTCTAAAATCACAAATTCCATCCGGTAAAAGCGTAACGATAACCGCATACTGAAACTACGGGCACAGACTACAAAGTGTATAGAAGACCCAGTTTTATGGCTAGTATTGAGCGAACGAGTCAAAACTACCAACACCTGGTTGCGTCATCGTAGCTTACTAGCTACGGCGTAGTATATCATAGATACGTGCTAACTACGCGCGAGGGCGCGAGTTTTCACATTCGTTTTAATTTTGACAGAATTTTGTAAAACGGTTTTTTTGTATAAAACTTGCATCTAATTCATATTATCATCCCTGAGTTGGATGCTACTGACCAAAACAACAGCCTGTATACTTCTGTGGTTTATAGTCTGTATATAAAATTGATTTTGTACGTTTTTTCAATTATTTAAAAAAAAATATTTTTTCGCATCAGTATCGTTTGTACCATGAGTCGCTCGTCGCTGGCCAAAACAACAACCTGTATAGTTACATATAAAATAAAGAGACATAGCAAAATGTTGAGGAATCGCGTACTTAATTGAATATTATAAAACGACAAACATTAATAGTAATATTAATAGATAGTTGATTAGCGATGTAGTCTTTGACGCAATATCTGACTTTTATGTGTTAACGAAAAATCTTGCAGTTCATTTAGTGTGTTTTTGCTAGGCGATCACTGACACAATAAATAAATAAATATTCGCCAGATATCACACAAATTGAATTTTCTTCCTTATGTAACAATTATGGCGGGGGCGTCTCCTATAAATACTCAATTTTATTTTCGTGTAAAAAATAGAACGGGTCTTTAAAAAGTAACAATTTAAGGAGTTGACATGATATGCCATGAGCGAAGACGCTTTTTTTAGATATTAAAAGTGTGGGTATCTAGAAAAAATATCCTTCGCTTTTGGAACACCCCGTTCATTGTCAAAGAAATACAGGTTCAGACTATGTGCATGAATTATTTGACAAAGCCAATATTTATCCTGCGTTTTTGAACTTGATTCCTCTGTATTATTTAAGTACCTACTCTATGTCTTGACTACCGTACCATTGTAAGAAGAAAGTCCCCCGATACAGAATTATGCATTCCGCCAGCAGCACCGCGCGTGACGCGACTCGCAACGCACAAACTAGTGGCTGTAATTCATCGATATTTTTCTTATAGCCGAGGTAATAAATAAATAACTTCTGTCGATTAGAATTCGCATAGTGTTTTAAATAAATAAATTCCGTTTCGTAATGATTAAGCACAATCCAGTAGTCAGACATGGTGATGCTTTTTAGGCTTCCGTAGCCGAATGTGTGTTTACACCCAGTGCCTGGCATGGGTCCCCGCTGTTTCGTGGCATGCTTACCATCTGTTGTTACAACATATACTGAGCGTGGTGACCTTGGTGTTTTTTTTTATGGTAATGTTATTTATTACTATTTATGTGTGTCTTATAAATAATAATTCTATTCCATTCCAATGGCAAAAAACGTAACCCATATAGTTTCGCCAAGTCTGTCCATCCGTATGTCACAGCCACTTTATTCTGAAACTATTAGTGTTACACAGTTGAAACTTAGAAGGTAGATGTATCCTATTAACTGCTTTACGATTCTTATACAAAAAAATATAAATGTGATATTTAAGGGGCGGCTCCTGTTGACGACAGCCGCAAGACCACAATTAATTATTTAAGTTTTATGTGATTTGAATGTAAATAGTCATGACTACAATTTCAATAAGCTAAAAGTAAAAACATGCTTTCAATTTAATTATTTTGTCGCCAGCATGTTGTAAAATAGTTGCTCAGAAAATAGTTAATATTATTAATTAAATCACCGCCCTACAATTTAGTATTATCAATTCAATGTGCGTACTAGGTACACCCTCAGAGAAGTAAATAAATACGTTTAAATATTATTCAGTCCTAATTTGTTTATAACTCGATACGGAGTCCTGAGTCCACATTTGGCCAGATAACAGAATGCAAATTCAGAAGTTAGGAGACTATGCATAGTTAGACTCGGTCTCGTTACTCCGCGGCGAAGTTATTATTATGCTTGTTTTGGTTTTGTGAATACAACTAATGTCTCATTCACCTCCTAAAATTTGGTAACACCTTGCGATATCACCCTGTATAATATGTCACCGTAATATTTTCAAAATCGCATGGTTACAATCTAACCGTTTTAAATCCGTTAGATTGTATCTGTCGATTTATTGTGTTCTGTACCGAACTTCATACATCATAACGTAAACTTATATGACGAATCAATGGGCGAAGTGATGGGTCAGGGTAGGTGAAGGATGAACAGGGTGACCAAAGCGAATCCCCGTTAACGTTCCCACTGCTGGGCAAAGGCGTTACCTCAACTATGAGGTAGTTCGAGCCACGCGGGCTCAGTGCAGATTGGTGGAGGGGTATTTGCAAGGCAAGCTATTAACCCTGCTGTCAGATGTTATCAAGCCGCCCATAAGGCCCCTGACAATGCTTAACGACTAATATAACCCGATATTAGCGGGAACTAACGGCTTAACATGTCTTCCGAAGCACGGAGATGCGCTTGATATACGTCACTTATATGGTCAGAATGGTCAGCATTCCAAACAAGACCGAGCTGTAGGTCATTCTTCAGCTTCACTTCGGTATCACTGCCAAAGCGCTGCTACTACTGCGCTACGAGTACCTAGTGTTAGGTTGATTAATACCAAAAAAAGCTTAAATGCTGCATTTTGTAGAACTTGCTCACAATAAAACTATATATTATTATCTAACGGATTTCAATAAAAGTTGAATTCCCGTATCATAACAAACAAACAAAAAATTAAAACTAAGATCGGCAACATAAAATAATAATAATAATCATCAGCATCATTATAAGCCAAAGGACGTCGACTGCTGAACATAAGCCTCCCCACCGGCTTTCCACAGCGACCGATCACTAGCGGTCTGCATCCAGTTTGATCCTGGGATCTTTATAATGTCTGTCCATCTTGCCGGTGGATGTCCTACGCTGCGTCTTTGGTCGAAGGGTCTCCAATATAGAACTTTCCTGCCCCAACGGCCATCAGTTCTTCACGCTATGTGCCCTGCCATACTAATAATAATAGTGATGTAATTATAATTCATTTATTTTAGGCAACAAGACTTATAATATATGAAATACAGGCCCATAAAATATATACCTTACAGGCTAACATAAAAAGAAGATTAACATAAATTACACTAATTAATTAGTACACTATTTCGACGTCGTGTTGTTCGCGGTGTCACGTAGGTATATTACCGCGGAACACGACACTTGTCGAAAATCTTCTTGCTTATAGGTCGCCTTCATACCGGTCGGAATTCCAATCACAAAAGAATTGAAATTCACATTGCGACTAAACTACAGCTTGATGACCCGCAGATGGATTGGTCTTATTCTGCACATATTCTACAACCTCCTTAGGCTCAGCCTCTGCCTTTAGGTAGGTGTAATGCAGGCGAAAAATATACAGCAGCGCTGTCGGGATCGTGGGACGTAGCAGCATGTTAGGTCAAGTCAGTGCATTGATTGCGAGTCACGGCTTCTTCTTACGCTTAAATCCTTAAGGTTATAATCTCTCAGTTTTTATAATACTACTCACTGACCCGTCTCATTGACATTAATTTATGTGTACCATATTATGTATATTTAAATGATGTGTATATTTATATAATAAATACAATATTTAATTATTTTTATATAATCGTATATAAGTAATAGGCAGTATGTATGTTTATCATCGTATTATAGTTATCTCTATCGCTATTCTCTTCTCTTTTATTGCCTCTATAACTATACTTGCACCTCCTGTATATATATTATTCTCTGTCCTGACCTATGGTTGACTGGTAGAGAATGTTTTAGCATTAAGTCCGCCATTTATGTACCATTTTATGTTGTGTGCATAAAGTTTTAAATAAAATAAATAAATATATACTATGGTCACATAAATACATTACAGGGCACGAACAGTCGCAAGAGCAGCAATTCACCTTTTAAGGTGTCTGCCCCGAGAAAAATATCGTCTCTTTTATTTTCAGACACCGCACGAATGCTGATAGGACCGTCTCCGCACGTTAGTAAAAGAAAAACATCAAAAAATACGTGTCACTTAAAACCACTCTACTAAAGGGACTTTTACAAACCCCAACAGTTTTAGTTTGCAATAACGCCGCATTTTACGACATCAATTTGCGGAAAGTGTGAAACTCTGAACTTTGAGGCTAGATAACATTAAATGTTTCTGTATTTTCACTGTACATATTATGTTCATTACACATATCCTGACTTCTGGCATGTCTTTAAATGCCTCTTTTAAATTTCTTTATTTATGTTTTCTGGTTATCTTGAGATTATCACGACTAAAGAAGTGATATAAATTGTTATAATAATAATAATTAAAGTAACTGTCACACGTGCAGCCAAACCGTGTCAGCCTATCTAAAAAATAATGATTGATCATGAATGCCATAGGCAATCACTTTTTACACTATTTTCTGCCTCATTCGCTAATAACACACAGAAATGAAAACCCGCTGTATTCCCGAGCAAATATCTCCAATGTTTGCACGAGCATTTTAAAGAAAATGTCAACACAATTTTTAAAATTAGCGATCTAAAGCTACCTAATTGCTTGAGTTGAAGTGGTTGGCAGCGTTCAGACAATTTAGGACCGAAACAGTTAATGGTTAAATGCGTTTTTACAATAGCAAAGATGGGATATTGCAGTTAATGGCTCGACACGCAATAAATTCGTTTTTATGGGCGTTAAAATGCAGTTGTAATGCTGGCTGGACGATGACAACCACGAGGCAAGCTTCAACCTCACACTTCATTGCTAGGTCAATTTGAAGAAGTTGCCTGTGAAATAACTTACAATTAAATACAAATTGTTTGTGACATTGTACATGTAGACGCTCACGGATCAGAAGGCCGCCAGCGGTTGCATAAACAAAAGCATAACAAAAAACTGTTGATAAACACATCCGTTTTAAACTTGGAGCTCCAGCCAACCTTATTGCTAATTACAAAATAATTACAAGACTTATAAAATTAATATTTTCTGTAAGGCCAGTCAAACGAAAAGAAATAAAAGGGAGTGAACAAGGGAAGTATTCATGGTTAGAGTAATAGCGTGATAATCGTTCATTTGATTAGTGACTAGGGGTGTTACTGTCAAGTAAGTTAAAAAAATAACAATGTGAGACTTACTTATTTTGAGGTTTATATTTTTTAAATTAATTAATTAAAATTAAATAAAAAAATAATTAAAAAAATAGCTTTAATGATACTAATATGTCAGGTATGAGCAAATAAGTCAAAATGGGAATGTTTCGAAGCGGTGAAAATGCATTTGGATGCACAAAGGGCAACTTTATATGGCCGGGAACTGCGCAAAACAAGAAAAGTTACAATAGATGTTGTTAGGCTTTCAGACTGCATGAGCCCTGTGTGTTTATTACTTTGTTAGTTTTATAATGACGTCATTATATAAAAGAGTAGGTAATTTAACTGCGGGAAGTGAAACAAAAAAAATCTTTTAAAACTTTATTTAGGTGGTTGACTACATTCAGCCAAGCAAATAACGTTTTAATTATAATATTAAAACTTATAAACTAAATATTTTATATAATATTATAACTTACACATCATGGAAAGTGAGATTGTATGATATGACATGATGTCTTGTCAATGTATAGATAATTATTTCCTAAAACTATTTATCACCGAGTCAATATCCAACTAAATCACACACCTCTAAGTTTGCCAAGCATAAAGGTTAGGAAAAAATATTATATGGCAAGGTCGTGGCAAGTATGGTCAGACTGTGACATTGCAAACACAGATCAAAAAACTACAAAAAACATATCAACCCTTCATTCAAAACTACATCATTAGTTCATATACGCTTATTATAAGTAAACAAGAATATCCTGAATATTGAGAATGATTTCTTTTAGTTGGTCGTAGCATTTTTCTGGTCTGGTGTGTGCCGGTGACAGGGGTTAGGCTCGACCTTCGTCAGTCACACTATCACTGGTTGTGGGGCAAGGCATAAAAATTTTGAGGCTGAAACTAAGGCTAGAAAAGGCCCACTTTCATAGAGTATAAAAAACTAAAGCTCGCAAAAACAAAGTCTAGATAGACCCGCATTTATAGAAGCCTAAACAGATGAGGAAATGATACATTGTATGCCAAAAAAGCTAGACGTAGGAAAGCTCTGGTTTTTGTAGAAACTCGTCGCTAGTAACAAAATACAATCCTATGGAGTTTTATACTTGGATAAGTGTTGAAATTTCTGGAGGTTTACATTGCAAAGACAAGTAAGATAAACTTATTAATTTTTTATCGTTTTCTGAGAAAAAGAGTTTGCAGCAAACCTACGAATTCAAATCTTTTGGATTTGGATTTTGAGTAACATATTTTTGTTGATACATATTATTTTGTGTACATAGATATAACCGATTAGTTCTATAAATGAAATCAATATATTAAGTAACTTATCACTTCAACCAAACGCAAAAAACTAGTACAGTGAAATTTTTTCGGCAATTTCTCTTGGAACAGACGTCTATTGGCCTTTTGCAATTAAAGTTTGTACTAAAAGATTGCTCGGGTTAATAGAAAAGTAACCGTTTTCGGGTCGCTAGCCTAACGGAAGGTATTTTAATTGCTCCCTTTTTCCAGAATTTTCCCTTTTGTATTTAAGGCTATTGAATTTTCTTACCTTTCCCTTGTAATAGTTTGTCTCGCAGGGTAATGTGGATTTGTGTTACGTTCCTAAGGAATTATATTTGTCCTTTGAATTGGATTTAGCTATTCGCTGTTGATTTTTGTTTATTTTTCTGTTTGATTTCTTAAGTGCAGCGGCCGCTTTTATGAGCATAAAAAATGCACTCAAACAGCAATCATGAGCTTTAATTTTAGACTATTACGTATACCACAGCACGTCGCTAGTCAAATCCTTCTTTACGTAAAAGCTCGCTTAACTAACACTACCTGATTTTCGGTGGATCCATTTGATCCGGTTTACATTCAGCTAAAACAAACAGCCGACTATCAAATACTCGTCAATTCTCCACAAATTTATTGGAAATGGGCTTTTTGTAACATTAAAAATTTACACACTGAAATTCAGAGCACTTACGAGTATCATTTACAAATAGCGAAGATACCTTATTAATAAGACTTCTTCTACCTTTAAATAAAATATACCGAAAGCTTTTATAAGTACTATAAACAAATGAAGTACAGACGATAGTACGTATACATGTTTCATTCCCTTTCTTTATATTCCACTCATAATAAGGCTTGTTGAATTGTCTGTTTGCAGGCGACGTGATTGGAATCCATCGTATCAACCGTTGTGATTGGTTACTGAGCTATTGTTGACCAATCACAGCCGTTGATTTTGTATCAATTAGGCAATCACGAAAATCTGATTACCATGTTTTGAGAAAGGAGAAAAGGAGCAAGCAAACCAATGCGGCAAGTATTGTACGGCAGAAACGTAGCAAATATAAATCTGTTGGAGTTTTATTCAATCGGACCATTTAGCCGGCGAGCGTAAGAGGCCAAAATGGACAATTTGTGCCCTAGTCTAATTACTCTAGTCAAGTCTAGTTACTCTGGTAAAAAAAAACATGTTATTTCTTGGGGTACACACACATGCTTCTTAGCACATGTGTTGTGACGATTTCTCATCAGTTTCACGGTTGTTGACGTTCCTTGGCAACTTATTAATTCTATTGACAGAAAGTAAACAGCGTCACTTTCCTACCAAAGGGTAGAGACTATTAACCCTTCTACGTCATAATTCATATTCCTACAAAACGCCCATTCAGACGTCAGGCACGTCATATCAGACGTCGCTGACAATTGGGGTAAAAACGGAAGCGCGTCACGGGCGTTACGTCACACGCTGCGTCATGGGGTCGAGATGTCATGAACGGTACTGTCATAGAAGCGAAGTACAGACACATCAGCTAACTTTACTGGGTTTCGCAAGTTTCCGTTCTTGCACTGGGATGACTATAAGACTACGCAGACATTTGACCTATTCGATTGGTTTCTCGTTACACATTTCAATTAACGGACTTTATCCATCCAAATCGACCCTCAAGGAACCTTGAGGCATATATTGGCTGATATAAATGTGTAAAGAGGTCAAAGCAAACGCCGTCGTTTCGCCAGCGGCACCATGGCGTCCCGCCCCGTCCCGTTTTATGGTTACTAACCTATTCGGGACTAATACAAAATGTAACGATGTAATAATTATGATTATCGGTCTACCCATTCTCGAGTTATTAGTGGTGTAACTAACACAACTTATTTTTATGTGTATAGAAAAGAAAAAGAAGATTATTACGAATGGTCTGTAAATCAGGTCTAGGGTGCAAACTTCTCGTTGAAGTCCATACGCTATTCTAAATTTTAGTGAGTGGGCTCTTCTATCTTCCCCGTCAAGGACGAACCTCGGAACCGCGGGCCGCACAATGGCCGATATTAAACCCGCCGCGTGGATTAGCCCAGTAATTTATGGTGCACGCCGCTTTGTGCTTTGATAAATAACATACAGAAACTAAGCGGAACTCTGTTTCGTTTTGTAAGGAAATTCTATTGATAAATGACCTGTTTTGTTAGACGATATCAGAGGATCTTTGCACTTATAACGGCAATATAGCTCGGGGAATGAGGAAAACACAGGTACCTAATACTTAACTTATATTCTAGACTAGCGGTCTCCCGCGACTGTGTCCGCGCGTTTTGAGTCCGTGGAAGGGTTTCCCATCACTTCTATATGACGACCTTTGGGTGTAATGGCACTAGTAGCTAAGCATG
This sequence comes from Pyrausta purpuralis, assembly GCA_963924145.1. NCBI lineage: Eukaryota > Metazoa > Arthropoda > Insecta > Lepidoptera > Crambidae > Pyrausta > Pyrausta purpuralis. The sequence goes on from OZ001646.1 coordinate 24,412,442, forward strand.
CTGACTTTTGAAGCGATTTCGTTCCCGGTCGGGTCAATGCAGTCTCGGGTCTGGTTGCTGTGGTACCACCGTTGTTTCTACTTTCCACAACACAAGTGCAATACCTACTAATTGTATTTTATATTTTAATTTATATCATTGTATTGCGTGTAAACTGATTCTCACGGATTTATAATTTACTTAGCAGGCGTTTCAATAACTAATCCGTAGCTAAATCGGGCTAGATCCATGGCATCATAACCCTTTTATTAAACCATACCGGGCGGTGTAAATAACCTTTGCTCACGTGGAATTTATTATACTCTTCTTACACAAGATTAACCGTTTTAAGCTCCAGTTAAAATGGAAAATATTTCTAAAGTTACACGCGTGTGGAAGTTAAACACGCATTTGATGAGATTTTTTATACATACATTCTTTTATTATAAAACTAGATGGTATTATTTCAGAAGTGCATTCTGATAATTAAACATTTTATTATGGTTTTTACATAAATGTATTATGCAAAGAAACTAAACAAATTATTGAATAGAATAAGGAACACAAAATTAGGGACGATTTTAAGACGAATGAAGAGGGCTTCACTTGACTGTAAATTACGTCACAGTTCGACCTCTTACACACTGCGACTTTTAGCATCGATGCAGTGGCGATTCTTACGCGCGTTAGCATCGATGCAAACAAAATGTCAACCTTTACACACTGAGCTACTTTTAGCATCGATAAAGTCGCGATGCAGAAGCTGGAAATCGTTAAATTATGTACTGTATTTTGGCGACTGCATCGATGCTAAATTGAATATATTCATTGCGTGAGTCGCGATGCTGAAGCGCGTTTCCAAAACGTGCGGCTGCATCGATGCTAAAAGTCGCAGTGCGTAAGGAATCTAATAAATAAATAAATATTAGACACCAATCACATACATTACTCTGATCCCAAAGTAAGTACCTAGTCAATGCACTTGTGTAATGGAAATCAGACACAACGGTGGTACCACAACACCCAGACCCGAGACTATATAGAAAATATCGTTTTCTACATTGACCCGACCGGAGATCGAACCCGGAACCTCACGAGATGGCGACGCTTGAAAACAGCGCAGCGTGCTAGCCACTCGACCACGGAGGTCGTCAAAGGGGTCAAATCTAAGGGGTCTTAAAGCGAGTAACAGCTAGTTATAAACGGCTTTCTAACAAAAGCTGTTGTGCTTATTTGAAGCAGTTGTGTTGAATAATGTTACATGAAGCAACAAAAATAACGAGATCCAAAATACATATCTGGCCGCAACCGTAGCTTGATTATGTTTATCTATCCTAATTCACCCGAATTTTATGATAAGCAATAAAACAAAATCAAGCAACACAAATAAAATAAGGGCGTTAAGCGTAATTGCTTATTTTAGTACAGTGCTGATTCAGTTTATTAGTTAAGCTCTAAAGGATTAGTTATTATGAACAAAGACCCCAGATAATTGGGGTCTGGACACAAAGTTTTGATTATATCATAATTGCTATACGCGTGTGCCATTGTGTCGGTAAATAATTTCACATCGTCTAAAGTCTAACCTTTGATGATGTAAAAGTTTTATTTATGCATGTCACTTTGCTATGTAATTAAATCTGAACAGAGGCTTTCAATAGATAATATTTTATTTTATGCTAGTCTCATTATTAGATAAGTGTCAAGATTATTTTTTTATGTCGGACGTCCACCGACAAGATGGACAGACGACCTTATAAAGATCGCAGGATTAAACTGGATGCAGACCGCTAGTGATCGGTCGCTGTGGAAAGCCGTGGGGGAGGCCTATGTTCAGCAGTGGACGTCCTTTGGCTGATTATGATGATGATGATGATGTCATTAAACCTAACTTTTTAGATATGCCAATAAAACTAAATACACTTTTAGAAAAAATGAGTTTTTTCTACTGACTACATTACGTCAAAACAAATCCATTTCTGATACAATGAAGTTGTTAATGACAAGAATTTATATGTAATGCAATTTTAAGGCGTTTAATTGTAATTTCGGTCATTATCTTTAGCTATCCAATAAAATAACACTACGCAAAAGCAAATTTCACGGTTAAAACCCATTTTTTTTTTGATTAAAACCCATTTTTGTTGAAGGCATCGTTAGGTTATCTGCGCTCAAGTTCTAGTTCCGAACTCTGTATTCCAATAACCTAAGTTCGGTCGGTATACGAACGAAAAACTTATTTTAATTTAGACCCAAATATTTTAAAATTGAATTCCCGAACAGATGCCGCGGCTCGGAGATTGATTAGGAATATTATAATTTTTCCGTGGGATGCCTTTATTGAAAAATGGATACTACATTTTGGGCGTCTTGAAAATCTAGACGTGATCTTTTTTATTAAAGATAAACGCTATGGAACGCTATTCAAGCAAATAGCTTAATAAATTTGATTTGATTTATAAATACTTTATTTTAAAAATTACTGAGAGTCGTAAGTGTATTTTTTTTTAAATTCCAATGTTCAATTAAGTGAGATAACCTTGTATTTTTTTTATTATAACACTTTCGATGTTTCCATTATTTTCTTCTGATTTTTACGAATGATGCCATCCAAAAACAGACGAAACGATATAAATTGCTCTTTTCGACATTGAAAAACCGTATCCTAATTCCTGTGCGAGATAAAAATATTGTTTCCGACTTTGGCCAGTGAAAAATACGCATTTTTACGCAAAAACAAACGCAAAACATTACTTATTGATCCCCGATGGGACATTTGTCGACTTCTCACTATCTTGGAACGCATGACGAGGGTCTTGGTACATAAACTTGTATACTTGTCCCATTTTCGGCTTACAAGTTTCGACTGACGCCGGTTTCGGCCAACTATGGAAATGTGTCAATTAATTTGACTAGGTCTAGGTCCGCCTAGGCGAGAGAGATTTCATGGAAATACTTAGCCTGCAAAATCCCACTGCTGGGCAAAGGCCTTACCTCAACTATGAGGTAGTTTGAGCCATACTCCACCACGCGGGCTCAGTGCGGGATGGTGGAGGGGTGTTTGCAAGGCAAGCGACTAACCCTGCTGTCAAATTTTATCAAGGCCTCTGACTAGGCTTAACGACTAATATCAACAGATATTAGCCGGGACCAACGGCTTAACATGCCTTCCGAAGCGCGGAAATGCTCGTGATGTACGTCACTTATATGGTCGGAATGGTCACCCATCCAAACACGACCGCGCCGTAGGTTGCTTCACTTTAGTCTCACTACCAAAAGCGCTGCTTCCACTGCGCTACGAGCACCTCATTATGGGGGAAAAATTTATATTAGTTTTATATATGAGGGCTTTAAGTGTCTTTATAAGGATCGTAAAGCGGTTAACAAAATACACTACTCACCAATGTTAATAGTTTCAGAATAAAATGGCTATGACATATGGATAGACAGACATACAGACTTGTGTCACACTGGTTGCGGTCTGCGGTCCGGCTGGTATAATATTGACCAGTGTGCCAAATCCTTGAGGGTTCCTCTTTTTGCCATTTGGGTATGGAAACCTAAAAATACACACACGAAAAAAACAAAAAATAGGTCCAATAATCTAATGTAATGGTAGGTAGGTACAGTCGCGAGCGTTGAAACGTATACAGGACGTTCGATTTGGGATCTTACTGCCTGGACACATAGGGCAACGTGTGTATACATTTCATTGATCCCGACTGTACTCATATAGTGCGTTCCCTCTGACAGATGGATCATATCTTGACAACACCCTCGTCACTCTGTCAGCCCACTGACAAATGTGTGGATTACGATGACGTCACGGTTGCCGATTGTCAATAGTTGAACCTTTTGGGACAACTTTATGAATGACTTATGCGCTTGTCGGTTTTTCCAAGTTTTTCCAACTATAGGATTTTTCCTGACGGTCATTGACAAACATTTATATTTCTTGATATTATAGTTATATAGGGTGTTTGATACATCGTGTGCCAAGTTAAAATAGCTTACAATGGGGATCGGTTCAATTATTTTCTGCCTTTAATTTATTGGCCAAAAACGATTTTTTATATTATTTTTTACGGTTCACATGAAAAATATCCAAAATGTGGCATCCGCATATATTTTTTTAAATATAATTGTTTACTACATAATATTTTTGTGTGTTATTGTATATTATTTTTCGGTTTGAATAACATCAAAATCATATACACAACTCATCGAGTTCTTTTTTTATTTATTTTTTGCAAAGTTACAGAACTGTCATAGGTAATCATAATGTTGCCATGTTTAAGTTCCAAAACCTTGCAGAAACTGTGTATCTGATAATGAATTTATTCTTCTTAGCACCCTGCGAAAACATAGATAAAGCTTGGTGGCACTACCTTACTATAACGTACCTATAATTTTGTAATGTTCTTTTCTAAGGAATTTGACAGCTTTAGGACGTTGCTTTTCAACAATGAAATGGTTGAAACTATATAATCAACATTTCATTTCATATTCTCGGAAACTTTTAATAGAGCAATATTACTAACCACATTTGTAGAACCTAGAAGAGGCTACATTGTTAGTTCTTCATTTTAAAGCATTAAACTTAGAAACGTCACAAAACTTATTGAAACCGTAGTCCATTTAAGTCCTTTATGACCCGAGCGGCCGCAAAACGAGCATTGTGAAATTTGGGGGTCCTCAACAGCCCGCCGTTTGAGCGGTAATGATACGTATTCTTACAAACTGTATCCCTTGAGAGGCGTAGCTGCAATCTACGCTGTCCTTTGAAAGGCCCATGTAGTTTTCGGGCGGGGACTCAGTGTGCGAGAAAATATTGCTCTTTTTAATTTCCTGATTTTGTTTTATTATTTCTAAATAATAACATTAGATAAATTGCATATACACTATAACTAATATTAATGATTACTCACATTCTAAATTATAAATCTTTTATTGCATCAAACTTGAGTAATAATAGTTAGACTTTAGAAAAAAAAAGTATCGTTATAACCTCATTTGAAATGACTTAGCTTTTGCTTAGATAAAATGCTTGATGTTTTTATATTGTTTTTGAAGTGTTTTGTCTCTCTCTCTCTTGGCAGGGAGCAAATAATGATTACAAGACGTAGTGGGTGCAAAGGAGTAGCCTAATGGTGTATCCACACCGCCCGGCGACTTTGCCGGTGGCATACGTAAATTAACTGTCACATATTATAGAAACTGCTGCTGCGGCATTAGCGGCTGCCGCTGCGGCATGAGCGACGTGGCCCCCAGCACGGCCGCCGACACGTACCGCCGGGCCGTGTGGATACACCTAGAGCGATCACAGCGTTCGCTACGTCTAATACATTTTTGGCGCTGACTTAAGTTGTCGAAGCCATATTGTATTTAACATTGAGATTGAGATAAATTTAATGGGGTCGTCGTTTTACGTAAAGTTGGCATTCGAAAAAGCTTGCCAATGTGTGTCCGAGTCCCAGTGTCCGAGTGTAATAAACCTGCGTCTGGATAGCGTAAGACACAGGGTTCGATTTCTAAATTAACACAGTTGCTTTATACAAGTGCAATTTATTATTCTTAAGTAACTTAAGTGGTCAGTACTTTATTATCATTACGACATAATTAACGTATTCTCATTCACTTTACCGTGTGTAGCTTAACTAAACATAGCCACTAAATCTTCATCTAAACACTTAAGCGGCCCTTAACCGCTGGCACTGAAGCTGCACCCATAAAGAGTTTTAACTCTAACAGAGCTTTTGAGATAAAAGACGATTCACGACCGAGCCGTTTTTACGTCCACAAAACCTTTTTTCGCGAATCCATTTCTTTGGGAAGGAGGTAATATGCGGTTAACACATTTCCCTAAGGATATGACCGAGAAACGAATTTATGAATTTTTTGTGAGTACCGGCCACGCGGTGAACATAATCGTCGACCGTTTTTGCTATTATTTATTTTCGCTAACGACTGACTCAGGAGTAATTTTATTTTAATATGAAATCTTTAAATCGTTCTACCAAGGGCCCGTTGAAAGAATATACAGACACAATAAATGTCTATAGTAAACTTTTGGTTCCTGTTTTACTTATAACTTTAACTTTACAACTGATAAAAACTCGTTAATAAAATACGAAACTTAAAAATAGAATTGCCAGGCAAGCTTCCTACAGTTTTTTTTTCACCAGCCGTCATGCCAGGACATCAAAATATAAATCTACCCTCGTTTACATTCTAATTGCATGGACCAACAGACCGTTGAGTTTGAATAAGCATTTAATTATACGGAAATGTACGAAATATTGCTGACTCACAGTATAAATATACTTCTGATTTGATATGCTTTTCAGTATATTTTTTTGTCTGAACATATTTTTATCTTTCAAAGGTCGCTGTAGAAGTTGGATATTTATAACTGAATTAAATGTTTAATGTATGTACATATCTGCTACAAGTACAAATGGGCTAATCGATTAAAAACTACATTGATAAGCTATCTAAGTTTGAAATCACATCTCTGCATTCCCGTCGAAACAAATATTACCTACTAAGTCTAAACAAAATAGTGCATTCGGCTATGGATTCCCCAGATTTGTTATCTTCACTCAACTTCAACACCTTTCATAGATCTCGAAACCCAAACATACTCATATGTGCACTTCAGGTATGTAGGAACAACACCTTTAATCCTTTCTTTTTTTCAATCCCACAGTGAGGATATACCGTTCATAAAACGAAATGGCTCGCAGTGTTAGAAATATTTTTAACGGTGATTTTACACGGTTTATGAGAGCTATCAGCGATATTTTTAAACATAAATGAGCGTTCTCAAACCCATCCATCAATAAATGTTTTATAGATAAGGAACCTACTCATAAAATTATTTATGTTTCCACAATTAATTTTGACGACCCGTCTGGTGTCGAGAAATCGCCTACTACGCAGCGGGTTGCGGGTTCGATCCCCGTACAATACAAACATTTGTGTGCATGAACATGTCTGTTTGTATTGGTCTGGGTGCTTTCTATGTTTATCATGTATTTATTTACAAACGAAAAGTTTTTAAGAATTATATCCGTTGTCTGGCACCCATAACACAAGATTTGAGTAGCTTACTTTGGGACTAGATGGCGATGTGTGAGAACGTCCAAAGGATATTTATTAATTTATTTTATTTATTTATTAATTTATTATGGTGTTATAATGATGCATTATTGTATTTAATATTATGCATGGTGTGTACGCTAATTTTGGATCTTTGTCTTGTTAAAAAATGTTATGTGTGCTTTGTGGCTCTGTAAATGACAATGATCTGCTTATGTACAAATTTGTAATAAATCAATGAATACGGAGTTTTTGCAATAAAAAAATATTTATTGGGACGTACGGTATTTTGGACCATCCTAACGTTTTTAATAGCTATAAAAACTGTTCGGTATTCGTCGTCATTCATTCATCGTCTTTTTAAATTCAGGAAAATTAACTTCTGAAATTGTTCAAATATTTGTCTTATTCAATAAGAATCAAAGAAAGCGTTTTAAGATAATACTAAGGCAAATGATGATTACCTCTCATTAAATATCCAGGCTAAAATAATTCAAAAGTTTGTACGAAAACTGAAATATAGAAAACTGACTTGAAGCATGCCGTTTAGTTTGTTGAAAGAGGAAATGTTATTTCGTTTCAATTTTTAATAGCGAGGCAATAATTAGCGAGCTATTCGTTTATTTTTAAATATATTTCAGGCATTTTGCAAACGTTCACCGTACGCATCAGTTTTAAGAAAAAAAATATAAAGTTCTTTGTAGAGAAAACTCTATCAAGTCCGCAAATTGTACAAATGGCAACAAAGTTATAAGAAAGTAAATAATCCATTAGGTTCTTTCCTGCAATTACCAATTAATCAACGACCCCAATATTTAAACAATACAACTTTTTATGTCAACTTCTTATTGATTGATTTTAAAACGTAATTTACAAAACGTGTTTTAATAGCGCTCCAAACCGTGAAAAGTCCGTTAGAAGAAAACAGAAAACTATAACATCAAAGTTTCAAATCGTCATAAATCTATTAAAGAATAACATTTTGACAATTATCTAAAAGTACGTCAAGGATTGGTAGGTTGGTCCTAGCTAATAGCGGATTATATTAGTCGTTACTCCTAGTCAGAGGCCATTTGACGCTTGCCTTGCAACAACCCTCCACCAATGTTCTAGAGCCCGTGTGGTGGAATATTCTTGGTGTCAACTAGCCTATTGAACGCTGTAACAACAAATACGAGCAAGCATAATAAATGACATCAATCGAAAATTGGCGATCAAATTGAAAGATCGTAGCTCACGAATAATAATAACCTTTTCATCGATTCAGGATTATGACCGGCTCATCGAGGAATTTACGGCTTTCATCATAATTTAATGTATTACGAAACTAATCGAGTTCGTCGGCTAACGGCTCTTTCATAAGGTTCTGTTTAAATGGCTGTATAGGAATTTATAAGTATTTACTTTCTTGCTCATTCGGTATTAGATACAGTAGAACCCCGATAGAACGTCCCCACTTTACACTTTTCAAGGCAATAGAACTTTTATTGTTTTACGGCTTTAGCCGTTCACTGTCAGGAAAAGTGTTAATTCGATTTCCTGCACATAACGCTGTTTAACTTCGGTCCCTACAATTTGGTGTACGTTTTCATATCATACATTTGTAACCCGCTCAAATACAATTCGTCTCCCCCTAAGTTCGCTCATTTTTGATGAAACATGTCATGGTTCATGGAAAAAATTCTTGATAACCATCTGATGGTAAATTTGAGGTAGAATATATCGATTAAATTGTAGATTTTATGAAGTTTGATATACTCACGAGTTAAACCTAGCACAGGGTTTATTGTGGTCACGTGTGTACTTGGATATGTAATTTTATTTTATTTTTTATACTTGTGAATTAACTGTTACTAGTCAAACAATTTCTGAAACATTATACAAACCTGACACACGCACGCTACACAGCACAAATAGGGAACAAAAAATATATACAATAAGACAACAACGGAAAACAGTTAAATTCCAGCCAAGTCAAGCCAAATGTCTGCATATATGTTAAAAAAAAATATTTTCGTCTCATTGAAGACGCTTTTCTATATTTAAGAAAGTACAAGTAGCTCTGAAATAAAAGAGTAATTATAATTTTATACTCAAGTCTTCAGTACTCCAGTCTAGCAACATACATCGGCCATTTAGCTGCAATTGTCCATCAGAAAATACTTAAGGTAAGTGACTAAAACATAAATATTTCCAAATCACTTGATGTTGCGTATTAACATATAAAAACATAAGTTTATGACCCGTATGCAACCTCCTCACAGCGCGAGCTGGCAACTTAAAACGTTGCGCGCTGAAATAAAAAGAAAACTAGACTTCTTCGTCTTCTATTGTTTTCTTACGCGAAATCGATCGATAATATCTAAAGACTTTGCAGCAGTATTTAACGCAATAAACATCAAACAGTTATATATACGAAGAGCTTAAGCTATTTTACCAACGACAGATATTGTCAGGTGAGTTATCATATATTTTTATATATATTTCGTAGCACCCACATCGAAATTATTTACAGTCATATTTTTACGATCCACACTAATCTTATAATTTTCCTAAGTCTTCTGCTTTGTGTGCACACTTGATATTCAAAGAATTCATAGAAAACAATTAATCTGGCTATTGAATATTACGTGTTTGCACAGTCCTATTACATTGAAACATTATTACATTCTGAGCCTGCTTCCCGAACGTTTCAGCGGGAAATTACAGAAGTCATACTTCGATTTACGTAGGTAAGACGAAATTAGAAATTTTCTCAATTTTCCAGTTTGTTTGCCCTCCTTGCCTCGAAAGCCATCGATTCAAAGGGAATAATTTAATTTTTGATATGGAATATAAACTATGCTTAGTTCCTATGGTCTCCAAGAATGCAATAATTTTCATTTACTCCTGTATGCTGCTACTCAAAGATGGCAGTGCTTTGGTGGCGATAGTCCAAGTTAACCAACCTATGGCACGGTCATGATAGGTATAAATAACCATTTCAACCATTTGTATCACTTATATTATAAGCGTCTTCGTGCCTATGCAGGCGCGTTAGGCTCTTGGTCTCGGTTAATATTAATTGTAAAGTCGATTGAGAGTCGTTCACCTTCTGTGCTGTAAGACCCTAAAGCTCCCTCCCTGATAACATTATGACTTTATTGTTAAAGTATTCTTTCACGTAGTAATTTTTTTTCTCAGTCATGATACCACGTGATGCTTGAAAGTCAAGGTTTGACCTTCTCTATTTCCCCTATTATAATCTCTGTTAACTTGCTAGATTACTTAATCTAGCAAGGTAACTAACTTAAGTTACTTTACAACTTACTTTAGGAACATTTTTGTTGGTTTAGAATGTTTTTAACACTCACAGTGTCATATTTTATTATTCATAAAGATTCGTAAAGGTTGCTGGTTCAAGTTCCGCGGCGTGCGCAAAGTTTTGGTTTCTTATTTCATCTTTATGATCATTTTTGTTGTTTCTTTTTTTTTAAAGTTTTCTTAATAGTAATATGAGAATATTTACTTTTTTGTGAGTGCTAAACTTATGTTTAATAAAGATTAATTTGATTTCATTTGTTTTGTATATGTATGTTTATTTATTTAGATATGTTTATTTTTAAATATTTATGTAATAGTAGTCCGTGTCTCCGAGCGATTGGAAAAACCGATCAGCGCCACACTGCACCAAGCGACAGACCGCAGCTGATGGAAATTGTTGGTTGACAAAATCCGGAGTCACGATACTCAGCAATGAGTGAACGATTAAGAAGAGAGATGTAATAGTAGTAATAGTAAAGTATATAAGTAGTATACAATTAATTTGTAGCTTTTTGTGTTCTTCTACGCCGCCACCTCAATCATTTCTGCTTCACCCAACGGTTGACTGGTTGAGAATGCTTTTAGTATTAAGTTCGCTATTAATACTTCATTTTATGTTCCCCTAGGAATAATATAAATAAATAAGAGACCCATAAATTGGTATTATTTAATATATATTTTTTTCTAACAATGCAAATGAACACTATAGTGTTACACTTATTAGAATTATCATTCATACGAGGGTCAAACTGAAAGTTCTTAGAAAATCAAAAACTGATTACATTAGCCAGTTATTAGTTTTATTATATCTTTTCAAAATATTGTCCATTGACGTCAATACACCGCTGCATGCGATGGAACCACTGGGAAAAGCACTTTGCCCACTCGTCCTTAGGGGTCTCTTCAATGGCATCGCGATACGCAGCCACCGCTTCTTCAGCATTCATAAACCGCTTTCCTTTAAGTTTTTCTTTAATTTTTGGAAATAAATAAAAATCACAAGGCGCGAGGTCGGGGCTATACGGCGGGTGACCCAGTAATTCAACGTTTGATGTCGCCAAATAGTCGATCGTTCGCTTGGCGGTGTGCGACGAGGCGTTGTCGTGGTGAAGGAGGATCCTACTGCGAGGTCGTTTCTCTCGAACGTGATGTACGTCACTTATATGGTCGGAATGGTCACCCATCCAAACACGACCGCGCCGTAGGTTGCTTCACTTTAGTCTCACTACCAAAAGCGCTGCTTCCACTGCGCTACGAGCACCTCATTAAGGGGGAAAATTTTATATTAGTTTTATATATGAGGGCTTTAAGTGTCTTTATTTTGTATAAGGATCGTAAAGCGGTTAACAAAATACACTACTCACCAATGTTAATAGTTTCAGAATAAAATGGCTATGACATATGGATAGACAGACATACAGACTTGTGTCACACTGGTTGCGGTCTGCGGTCCGGCTGGTATAATATTGACCAGTTTGCCAAATCCTTGAGGGTTCTTCTTTTTGCCATTTGGGTATGGAAACCTAAAAATACACACACGAAAAAACAAAAAAATAGGTCCAAAAATCTAATGTAATGGTAGGTAGGTACAGTCGCGAGCGTTGAAACGTATACAGGACGTTCGATTTGGGATCTTACTGCCTGGACACATAGGGCAACGTGTGTATACATTTCATTGATCCCGACTGTACTCGTATAGTGCGTTCCCTCTGACGGATCATATCTTGACAACACCCTCGTCACTCTGTCAGCCCACTGACAAATGTGTGGATTACGATGACGTCACGGTTGCCAATTGTCAATAGTTGAACCTTTTGGGACAACTTTATGAATGACTTATGCGCTTGTCGGTTTTTCCAAGATTTTTCCAACTATAGGATTTTTCCTGACGGTCATTGACAAACATTTATCTTTCTTGATATTATAGTTATATAGGGTGTTTGATACATCGTGTGCCAAGTGAAAATAGCTTACAATTGGGATCGGTTCAATTATTTTCTGCCTTTAATTTATTGGCCAAAAACGATTTTTTATATTATTTTTTATGGTTCACATGAAAAATATCCAAAATGTGGCATCCGCATATATTTTTTTAAATAAGATTGTTTACTACATAATATTTTTGTGTGCTATTGTTTATTATTTTTCGGTTTGAATAACATCAAAATCACATACACAACTCATCCAGTTCTTTTTTTATTTATTTTTTGCAAAGTTACAGAACTGTCATAGGTAATCATAATGTTGCCATGTTTAAGTTCCAAAACCTTGCAGAAACTGTGTATCTGACAATGAATTTATTCTTCTTAACACCCTGCGAAAACATAGATAAAGCTTGGTGGCACTACCTTACTATAACGTACCTATAATTTTGTAATGTTCTTTTCTAAGGAATTTGACAGCTTTAGGACGTTGCTTTTCAACAATGAAAGGGTTGAAACTATATAATCAACATTTCATTTCATATTCTCGGAAACTTTTAATAGAGCAATATTACTAACCACATTTGTAGAACCTAAAGGGGGCTACATTGTTAGTTCTTCATTTTAAAGCATTAAACTTAGAAACGTCACAAAACTTATTGAAACCGTAGTCCATTTAAGTCCTTTATGACCCGAGCGGCCGCAAAACGAGCATTGTGAAATTTGGGGGTCCTCAACAGCCCGCCGTTTGAGCGGTAATGATACTTATTCTTACAAACTGTATCCCTTGAGAGGCGTAGCTGCAATCTACGCTGTCCTTTGAAAGGCCCGATGTAGTTTTCGGGCGGGGACTCAGTGTGCGAGAAAATATTGCTGTTTTTAATTTCGTGATTTTGTTTTATTATTTCTAAATAATAACATTAGATAAATTGCATATACACTATAACTAATATTAATGATTACTCACATTCTAAATTATTCACACTTACTTGGCTCAAACACCTTTTATTTACATTAATAATAAAACATAAATCTTTTATTGCATCAAGCTTGAGTAATAATAGTTAGACTTTAGAAAAAAAAAGTATTGTTATAACCTCATTTGAAATGACTTAGCTTTTGCTTAGATAAAATGCTTGATGTTTTTATATTGTTTTTGAAGTGTTTTGTCACTCTTGGCAGGGAGCAAATAATGATTACAAGATGTAGTGGGTGCAAAGGAGTAGCCTAATGGTGTATCCACACCGCCCGGCGACTTTGCCGGTGGCATACGTCAATTAACTGTCACATACTATAGAAACTGCCGCTGCGGCATTAGCGGCTGCCGCTGTGGCATGAGCGACGTGGCCCCCAGCACGGCCGCCGACACGTACCGCCGGGCCGTGTAGATACACCTAGAGCGATCACAGCGTTCGCTACGTCTAATACATTTTTGTCGCTGACTTAAGTTGTCGAAGCCATATTGTATTTAACATTGAGATTGAGATAAATTTAATGGGGTCGTCGTTTTACGTAAAGTTTGCATTCGAAAAAGCTTACCAATGTGTGTCCGAGTCCAAGTGTCCGAGTGTAAAAAACCTGCTTCTGGATAGCGTAAGACACAGGGTTCGATTTCTAAATTAACACAGTTGCTTTATACAAGTGCAATTTATTATTCTTAAGTAACTTAAGTGGTCAGTACTTTATTATCATTACGACATAATTAACGTAGTCTCATTCACTTTACCGTGTGTAGCTTAACTAAACATAGCCACTAAATCTTCATCTAAACACTTAAGCGGCCCTTAACCACTGGCACTGAAGCTGCACCCATAAAGAGTTTTAACTCTAACAGAGCTTTTGAGATAAAAGACGATTCACGACCGAGCCGTTTTTACGTCCACAAAACCTTTTTTCGCGAGTCCATTTCTTTGGGAAGGAGGTAAAATGCGGTTAACACATTTCCCTAAGGATATGACCGATGATAAAAACTCGTTAATAAAATACGAAACTTAAAAATAGAATTGCCAGGCAAGCTCAAGCTTCCTACAGTTTTTTTTTCACCAGCCGTCATGCCAGGACATCAAAATATAAATCTACCCTCGTTTACATTCTAATTGCATGGACCAACAGACCGTTGAGTTTGAATAAGCATTTAATTATACGGAAATGTACGAAATATTGCTGACTCACAGTATAAATATACTTCTGATTTGTTATGCTTTTCAGTATATTTTTTTGTCTGAACATATTTTTATCTTTCAAAGGTCGCTGGAGAAGTTGGATATTTATAACTGAATTAAATGTTTAATGTATGTTCATATCTGCTACAAGTACAAATGGGCTAATCGATTAAAAACTACATTAGTAAGCTATCTAAGTTCAAAATCACATCTCTACGTTCCCGTCGAATCAAATATTACCTACTAAGTCTAAACAAAATAGTTCATTCGGCTATCGATTCCCCAGATTTGTTATCTTCACTCAACTTCAACACCTTTCATAGATCTCGAAACCCAAACATACTCATATGTGCACTTCAGGTATGTAGGAACATCACCTTTAATCCTTTCTTTTTTTCAATCCCACAGTGAGGATATACCGTTCATAAAACGAAATGGCTCGCAGTGGTAGAAATATTTTTAACGGTGATTTTACACGGTTTATGAGAGCTATCAGCGATATTTTTAAACATAAATGAGCGTTCTCAAACCCATGCATCAATAAATGTTTTATAGATAAGGAACCTACTCATAAAATTATTTATGTTTCCACAATTAATTTTGACGACCCGTCTGGTGTCGAGAAATCGCCTACTACGCTGCGGGTTGCGGGTTCGATCCCCGTACAATACAAACATTTGTGTGCATGAACATGTCTGTTTGTATTGGTCTGGGTGCTTTCTATGTTTATCATGTATTTATTTACAAACAAAAAGTTTTTAAGAATTATATCCGTTGTCTGGCACCCATAACACAAGATTTGAGTAGCTTACTTTGGGACTATATGGCGATGTGTGAGAATGTCCAAAGGATATTTATTTATTTATTTTATTTATTAATTATGGTGTTATAATGTTGCATTATTGTATTTAATATTATGCATGGTGTGTACGCTAATTTTGGATCTTTGTCTT
This sequence comes from Pyrausta purpuralis, assembly GCA_963924145.1. Classification (NCBI taxonomy): domain Eukaryota; kingdom Metazoa; phylum Arthropoda; class Insecta; order Lepidoptera; family Crambidae; genus Pyrausta; species Pyrausta purpuralis. Next base: position 24,427,862 of record OZ001646.1, read on the forward strand.
GTTAAAAAATGTTATGTGTGCTTTGTGGCTCTGTAAATGACAATGATCTGCTTATGTACAAATTTGTAATAAATCAATGAATACGGAGTGTTTGCAATAAAAAAATATTTATTGGGACGTACGGTATTTTGGACCATCCTAACGTTTTTAATAGCTATAAAAACTGTTCGGTATTCGTCGTCATTTATTCATCGTCTTTTTAAATTCAGGAAAATTAACTTCTGAAATTGTTCAAATATTTGTCTTATTCAATAAGAATCAAAGAAAGCGTTTTAAGATAATACTAAGGCAAATGATGATTACCTCTCATTGAATATCCAGGCTAAAATAATTCAAAAGTTTGTACGAAAACTGAAATATAGAAAACTGACTTGAAGCATGCCGTTTAGTTTGTTGAAAGAGGAAATGTTATTTCGTTTCAATTTTTAATAGCGAGGCAATAATTCGAATTAGCGAGCAATTCATTAATTTTTAAATATATTTCAGGCATTTTGCATACGTTCACCGTACCCATCAGTTATAAGAAAAAAAATATAAAGTTCTTTGTAGAGAATACTCTATCAAGTCCGCAAATTGTACAAATGGCAACAAAGTTATAAGAAAGTAAATAATCCATTAGGTTCTTTCCTGCAATTACCAATTAATCAACGACCCCAATATTTAAACAATACAACTTTTTATGTCAACTTCTTATTGATTGATTTTAAAACGTAATTTACAAAACGTGTTATAATAGCGCTCCAAACCGTGAAAAGTCCGTTAGAAGAAAACAGAAAACTGTAACATCAAAGTTTCAAATCGTCATAAATCTATTAAAGAATAACATTTTGACAATTATCTAAAAGTACGTCAAGGAATGGTAGGTTGGTCCTAGCTCATAGCGGATTATATTAGTCGTTACTCCTAGTCAGAGGCCATTTGACGCTTGCCTTGCAACAACCCTCCACCAATGTTCTAGAGCCCGTGTGGTGGAATATTCTTGGTGTCAACTAGCCTATTGAACGCTGTAACAACAAACACGAGCAAGCATAATAAATCACATCAATCGAAAATTGGCGATCAAATTGAAAGATCGTAGCTCACGAATAATAATAACCTTTTCATCGATTCAGGATTATGACCGGCTCATCGAGGAAACTACGGCTTTCATAATAATTTAATGTATTACGAAACTAATCGAGTTCGTCGGCTAACGGCTCTTTCATAAGGTTCTATTTAAATGGCTGTATAGGAATTTATAAGTATTTACTTTCTTGCTCATTCGGTATTAGATACAGTAGAACCCCGATAGAACGTCCCCACTTTACACTTTTCAAGGCAATAGAACTTTTATTGTTTTACGGCTTTAGCCGTTCACTGTTAGGAAAAGTGTTAATTCGATTTCCTGCACATAACGCTGTTTAACTTCGGTCCCTACAATTTGGTGTACGTTTTCATATCATACATTTGTAACCTGCTCAAATACAATTCGTCTCCCCCTTAGTTCGCTCATTTTTGATGATACATGTCATGATTCATGGAAAAAAATCTTGATAACCATCTGATGGTAAATTTGAGGTAGAATATATCGATTTAATTGTAGATTTTATGAAGTTTGATATACTCACGAGTTAAACCTAGCACAGAGTTTATTGTGGTCACGTGTGTACTTGGATATGTAATTTTATTTTATTTTTTATACTTGTGAATTAACTGTTACTAGCCAAACGATTTCTGAAACATTATACAAACCTGACACACGCACGCTACACAGCACAAATAGGGAACAAAAAATATATACAATAAGACAACAACGGAAAATAGTTAAATTCCAGCCAAGTTAAGCCAAATGTCTGCCTATATGTAAAAAAAATATATTTTCGTTTCATTGAAGACGCTTTTCTATATTTAAGAAAGTAGAAGTAGCTCTGAAATAATAGAGTAATTATAATTTTATACTCAAGTCTTCAGTACTCCAGTCTAGCAACAAACATTGGCCATTTAGCTGCAACTGACCATCAGAAAATACTTATGGTAAGTGACTAAAACATAAATACTCCCGAATCACTTGATGTTGCGTATTAACATATAAAAACATAAGTTTATGACCCGTATGCAACCTCCTCACAGCGCGAGCTGGCAACTTAAAACGTTGCGCGCTGAAATAAAAAGAAAACTAGACTTCTTCGTCTTCTATTGTTTTCTTACGCGAAATCGATCGATAATATCTAAAGACATTGCAGCAGTATTTACGCAATAAATATCAAACTGTTATATATACGAAGAGCTTAAGCTATTTTACCAACGACAGATATTTTCAGGTGAGTTATCATATCGACACTGGAAATTTCAAATGTCGTAAGGGACAAAGTCCTACTTTTCAGGAGAGCCGAAAAACAAAATCCAAATTTTTAAAAAAACGTTACTTGGTAAATATTCATCCGAATTAGATAATTCTTATACACATAACTTTCAAAAAGCTTTTCCTACATCATTGAGATAGTATTATATATAGTATCTCAATAGTTTAGGAAATAGTGTCCCTTACACAATAATGTTTAGAAGAATCTGTCCCTTACGCATACAAAAAATCTGACTATTTTTATGAAAATCTCTTACGCCATAGACTAAAATTCAACCCGACTGTCGTAACTATGACACAACATTAAATTTTTCGATTTTTTCTGTTGTAAAGTTATTATTTTTTCTAGGTCACTGAAGTAAGTATCGTTAAAATATATGAAAATATTAGGAACTTATATATCTATGTATTGAGAATTGTTTTATTTTCATTGTTATAGATAAAACTATTAGTTTCCTTTTTGTTAGCTTGTTATTTAGGTCAATATAAAAATAAAAGTCATAGGAATAATATTTTAAACTGTCTGTGTGTGTAATTTTAAAAGTCAAAGGAAATAAAACAATAGGTTGGGTTCATTTTTTGTATTCTTTAGCGCAATTTTTAATCAAAGTATTAATCATTATTAAACCTTTTTAGTACAGACACGATACTATAGTAGCCCGTTTAGATGGTCATTCGAGACATAATTAAGTTACTACTTAGTACAGTACCAACTAAATAACAATTGTAAATTACAATAATCTAAAAGGAACTTTCAAAATGAGTATCATCTTCTTACAAGCTAAGAACAATGTTTATACCTGATAACGAGTATTCAGACTTTTAAATATACTTTGTACTATAGCAAACGAGTATCTATACTGCAAAGACTAAGTATTATGTACCGATAAGTTTTCAAACAAGAAATAATCACAATTCCCAATAATACACCTAGGACATATAGGTAGCATAAACCACCAAAATAACTTAAAAATTAGAACTTTGTTTTGTTTCGATTATTGATTAACATTTAACCTCCTACCTGCACACAATATTGATGAATACAGAACAAGATATTTGTAATTAGACAATACTACTGTCTACTGAATTATAATTATCGAAACAAAAAGAAGCTTTTCCTGTTAATAAATATCAGGTTTAACATATTATATTTATCTTCGTAATAGCTATTAAAATAAATAATTATGACTGAATCATTCTTCTGGATCTTCAGTCTTTTCGTATTCTTCGCCAGTCTCTGCTAGTGTATCAGGGACTTCATAGGAAGTTTAAATATTCTGTATGAAAACGCTTTGGGACTGTGCCGTTCTTACATTATCGTTTCAAATCGTTATATTTTGCTACGAACAAAGCTTGTTAGTTGTTGTGGCAAAGACGCTGGACGATCTTGGCACCATGCTCGAAGACCTTGACCGAGTCTCCCAACATGTGGATCTTAAAATGAACATGGAAAAGACGAAAATTATGTCGAGTTCCCTTGTTGTACCCACTCCAGTATTCATTGGGAACTCAACTCTCGAAGTTGTCGACGAGTACGTCTACCTGGGACAAGTGATCCAATTGGGTAGGTCCAACTTCGAGAAAGAGGTCAATCGACGAATCCAACTCGGCTGGGCAGCGTTCGGGAAATTACGCAAGAGTGTCTTCTCATCTCATCTACCTCAGTGTCTAAAGACGAAAGACTTCAACCAGTGTGTGTTACCAGTGATGACATACGGATCCGAAACATGGTCTCTAAGGGCCTCATAAAGAAGCTCAAAATCACACAACGAGTGATGGAGAGGGCTATGCTGGGTGTTCTCTACGGAATCGAATCAGAAATGAGGAGATACGTAGGAGAACTAAGGTAACGGACATAGCCCTGAGAATCAGTAAGCTCAAGTGGCAATGGGCCGGGCACATAGCGCGACGAACTGATGGCCTTTGGGGCAGGAAAGTTCTAGATTGGTGACCCTTCGACCAAAGGCGTAGCGTAGGACGTCCACTAACAAGATGGACAGACGAAAACCTTAAAAAGATCGCAGGATCAAACTGGATGCAGATCGCTAGTGATCGGTCGCTGTGGAAAGCCGTGGGGGAGGCCTATGTTCAGCAGTGGACGTCCTTTGGCTGATAATGATGATGATGATGAAAGCTTGTTTTGTTTCATATAAAGGTTTCAACTGAACTTCTTCCTCTCCTGTGTGATTTACATTCAAATTTTCCTGCTCTTCAAGTTTTTTTCCTTTACCTTTACCTTTGCCCTTGCCTTTTCCCTTAACCCTCTTCGGTTTTGTAATTTTCTCATTCAACGGTTTTTCATAGAGTTGAAATTTGTGAACTTCGGAACCTGGCTTCATCGAATATTTAACCATTAATTCATTAGGATACTTTTTTTGCAAGGTCACAGTTTTTATTAGTCGATTTTATTTTTTTAAAATACCATTTTACGTCCGGAGCATAAACAAATCGCTTACATCTTGCCATGAATTCAGTAAAGTTACCTAATTTCTGTGTAAGCAAAGTGACGAATCAGTAATAAGTTACAAGTAAAGTAGTAAGATTACGTTTGTATCGAAATCGGTTGCTTAATTATTTATGTACTTTTTACATATTTTTACATTATTTACATTACTACACACTAACGAATATCACAACTATTTAAAATATTAAAACTTATACAAAAAAGTGCCTTATAGAAAAACTCGAAAATAAGACTGGTATTTCTACCTACTAACTAGATTCAATACACACATCATCACAATCATTCATAATAATAAATTATCATGTTTGTATAAACTAAGACAAGTATTAACATTACTGTATTTTGTTTTGTTTACCATTATAATCTCAAATGTATAACAATAATTCGTAAAAATACTTACCGTAACATTCGGCTTTGAAAAACTTAATTGCTTGTAATATTTTCCTTCTAGACTGTAAAGGATCCAAACGTTTTTTATGGGCCATAGGTCCTTAAAACACAGATTGTTGCTTAAACAAAACAAAGTCGCAATCTGCGCACGCGACACACCTTCACTTTTGTTTTGATTTAGCACTCACTCCTATGACGCGGTGCGATATGAAAACAAACCGCTCCCGCCTACTCCCCCCCTGACGTTCCGCTCTTGCCGCACCGATTCTGTTACAAGTACCATGAAAAAATAAACTAAATGTTATAACGTACAAAAAAATGTTAAAAAATTAAAAAAAAAAACTCTTTTCTGAGACGTAACTGTCATGTTCCACAGCTGTTAATGTAACTATTTTATTATATTGTTTATATTTGACTTACTACATCAAACTTTTGACATTATTTTTATTTATATCTACATACAACAATGTTTATCAATCAAACAAGAGCCTAATACTCTTGAGAATTATGTTGTAACAGCCACAACCCTATAATAAATTCCCCTTACGCCAATGTTAGTTCAAAGTTCTATATTTAATTCATGTCGTAAAGAAAATCGTTTTTTCCTTAAGTTCCTTACAACATTATGATTACAGAGTTGATAGATATACGACGTTGCGTTTAAGCACACGATACCTTTAAGAGTAAAATTTGACCCATACTACAACGATTTTTACACTTCGTGTAGTTACGACAAAGTATATTCACCTCATAACTTCTTTATTTAAAAAGATACCACAAAGTCTACTATACAGATCGCTAGAGATTTTTTTTCTGATTCCTATGCTGTGTTTAGTGTACTTACGACAAAATGTCCCTTACGACATTTGAAATTTCCAGTGTCGATATATTTTTATATATATTTCGTAGCACCCACATCGAAATTATTTAGTCATATTTTTACGATCCACACTAATCTTATAATTTTCCTAAGTCTTCTGATTTGTGTGCACACTTGATATTCAAAGAATTCATAGAAAACAATTAATCTGGCTGTTAAATATTACGTGTTAGCACAGTCCTATCTCATTGAAACATTATTACATTCTGAGCTTGCTTCCCGAACGTTTCAGCGGGAAATTACAGAATTCATACTTCGATTTACGTAGGTAAGACGAAAGTGGATTTTTTTTCAATTTTCTAGTTTGTTTGCCCTCCTTGCCTCGAAAGCCATTGATTCAAAGGTAGTAATTTAATTTTTGATATGGAATATAAACTACGATTTGGTGTTCTCTTATGGTCTCCAAAAATGCATTTTTTATTTATTTACTACTTGTCTGCTGCTACTCAAAGATGGCAGTGCTTTGGTGGCGATTGTCCAAGTTAACCAACATACGGCACGGTCATAATGGGTATAGTTAACCATTCCGACCATTTGTTTCACTCATGTTATAAGCGTCTCCGTGCCTATGCAGGCGCGTTAAGCTCTTGGTCTCGGTTATTATTCACTATCAAGACGATTAAGAGTCGTTCACCCTCTGTGCTATAAGACCTTAAAGCTCCCTTCCTGATAACCTAATGACTTTATCGTAAAGTATTCTTTCACGTAGTAAATTCTTTTCTCAGACAGATGATACCACATGATGCTTGAAAGTCAAGGTTTGACCTTCTCTATAATCTCTGTTAACTTAAGTTAGTAAACTTGCTAGATTAAGTGACAACTTACTTTAAGATCATTTTTGATAGTTTTTTTTTGATTTTTTTAAAGTTTTCTAAATAGTAGTATAAGAATATTTACTTTTTTGTGAGTGTTAAACTTATGTTTAAATAAGATTTTATTTGATTTTGTTTGTTTTGTATATGTATGTTCATTTATTTAGGTATGTTTATTTAAAGTATTTATGTAATAGTAGTCAGAGTCTCCGAGCGATTGGAAACACCGATCAGCGCCGCTCTGCACCAGCCGATGGAAATTGTTGGTTGACAAAATCCGGAGTCACGATACTCAGCAATGAGTGAACGATTAAGAAGAGAGACGTAATAGTAATAGTAAAGTATATTAGTACCATAAAATTAATTCGTAGCTTTTTGTGTTCTTCTACGCCGCCGCTTCAATCATTTCTGCTTCACCCAACGGATGACTGGTTGAGAATGCTTTATGTATTAAGTTCGCTATTTGTACTTCATTATATTTTCCCCTAAGAATGAAATAAATAAATAAGAGGCCCATAAATTGGTATAATTTAGTAGATAATTTCTTATCTATCAATGCAAATGAACACTTTAGTGTTACGCTTATTAGAATTTTTATTCATAATGTACTAAACGCATAGTTGAGAAACTCTATACCTATTTCAAAGTCAAAGAAGTCGTTCCGAGGGCACAGATGAATTTTAATTTCCAATTCAGACGAAAGTGTCACTTTCGCTATCAAAACTGAGAAGACGTAATTTGCTGCTTTGAAGAAGGAAGCAGTGGGCTTACTTAAAAATAAAATGAATATTTAAATTATTATTTTATACTATATATGATATATTAATTACTATTTATAATTGATGTTTTCTTGTTTTAATTATTCGAAAATTTATATAGAAACTACATTTGTATTAAGGATTTTATCTTCAATACTAATAATCTCTAATTGTTCAGAAAACACGTATTTATCCGGTCATCAAAAACGCGTGTAATATGGCTTTCTGTGATGGTTGATATTTGTCTTTATTGAGTTTAAGATTATGTCTATTGAAGCTACTCTTTATATTTCTATTCTATTGCATCGTGTCACCCTTAGTGTATCGTGCTCAACGATACAGTGACGTTCAAATTAATCGCCCGTCCGTCTGTCGCGTAGAGTGCCGCGGCTAATATGCAGCGCGGGTATTAAGTAGCATGTAGAAATCGCCATAAGATTACTATTCATGGTTGGTATTGCTGAAGTTAGCACTTCATGTGATTTCAACGTTTAACATGCCATAGGGTTCTATACAAGTAGAAACCGTTATCTTACTTTTTATGGAATTGACAAATACCAACGGCAAGAGTATGACAGAGATTTATGATAGTACTGTTCTATAGCTTTTTTAAGCGTTAGCGGGAACGATTGACAAGTGTCTAGAGCAGACTGTTTGTAGCGCTTACTTGAGAGCTTTAAAAATGATATGAACTCATTAGATAGATAGATAAGTGTTAAGCAGAAAACAGCTATCCTAAGTGCTTTCTCTGCCAGACTGTTGCTTACAATATTTGAACTGACAAACCTGAGTATGTTTCGACGTAGCTGTCTAAACTCAAACTTGTATTGAGTCGTACAGCTATGCAATATTTAGCGTGTTCTAGAAATATTAGGTACTGACTATGTGTTGTTCTTTAGCGCTTACTTCATTGTTCAAAGCTTAGATAGCTGTTATCTGCTAAACACACCCATTAACGATTGTCGTTTTAAAAGCTATTGACTTAAGGAATACCCCTTTCGGTGTGAGAGGCTCTGCGAGATATAAATGTCACTTTGGTTACGGAGTACGAATGTTTGAGAACGATTGCTGTGCAAACTAGTCACACGACGGTTGACAACGTGTTATGAGTAAACCACATGTTTGAAGTGTGATTCTAAGTAACCCGCAGAACATTCGCTAAGTAACTGCTTACATTTTACGATATCTAGTAATTTACTGGTACGTATGTGAACCAAACTGAGGTATCGATACTGTGAGCGAGATGACAAAAAATACGATTTAATTAAGGATTTAGACTTTAAGTTTATTTCGATATATTTGATAAACGAGCTCTCCAACCATGCCGAAGTCCGCAAAAGGAAAATAATTATTTAAATGGCGGCAACAGGGCTCTTTTTTTATTTAATGTAAAAGTTTCCATTACAAATTAGTATAATTCTGTTCGAGACAAATTATTCCAGACTACTAAGACTAAAAAGAGACTGAATTATGTGATTACTTACGTCTATATTTCGCGTGATTTTCATTAATTTTTCATTCGTTTTCAAGCGAAAGTCACACGTCATATTTAAGCAAGAGATTCAAAAATAGGGCTCCCGTTCTATGTCTTATTCGATGCAAAAACCAAAACAAAAAGGTAAAAACATGAAATCGGTGCACCCGTCCTCGAGTTTTAAGTGGTGTAACTAACACGACTTTCTTTTAAGTATCAGATAGTAGAAATGTCAAAAATATGTTCACGAGACCAACGATTACGTACTTATACCTGACAGAGTATTTACCATCAGTAATTACTGCTAATTTGTTTCTATCTTAACACACATGGCTTGCCTTTACTCTTACATGATGGTTTTGCAAACCTCACGGATTTGTTTATCAACAGTCTTTCGTTATGATTTGTTTATGCGACCGCCGGCGATCTTTTATTCCGTGAGCGTCTACATCAATCTAGACTAAAAAACTATACAATTTTCCTCTGTGCTAGCTTCATTACGACATTTTGAAAGTCAGGCTTAGTCTTCTAAACTTGGGTAGTTTTGACGTAGCTAAAACCACCTTGTTAGCTCAATCTTAAGTGTGCTTAGGCTCACAGATTGATTTTAACTCATAATCTGAATTCCCAATTGCGACACTTCCAACTATAATCTGAAGTGTTTGTGGTAATTTAACGTAATAATTATAAAATTTTATCTGATTTAAATGGTGCAAGAAGCCAAAAAAAAAATGAATCGTATAAATGATTGTGCTAATCCAATGTTTTGTACTTGGTAAGCATGTATTTTATGATCATTATTTCATTAAAGCTCCTTAAAAAAATCACCTTTGACGACCTCCGTGGTGTAGTGGCTAAGCACGCTGGTTTTCAAGGCGTCGCCGCTCCGAGGTCCCGGCTTCGATTCCCGGTCGGGTCATTATAGAAATCAAAATTTTCTTTACTTTCTCGGGTCTGAGTGTTGTGTTACTATCGTTGTGTCTGATTTCCATAACACAAGTGCAATTAGCTACTTACTTTGGGCATCAGAGCAATGTATGTGATTGATGTCCAATATACCTAGTCTTGCCATAAATATTTTCACAATGAAAAAAAAGTTTTTAATGCAAATAATATTTATTACTTTTACAGTGTGTTAATATTTAACATAAATATAAAACAATTTAAAATATAAAAAGTTTATTCGAAGTGGTCTCCACTGGCTGCAATACAGTCCTTTAAACGTTGGGGCCAGTTATCAATAGAAGCACGCACTCTTTCCATTGGAAAATTCTTCACTGCCAATCGTATGGATTTTTTTAGGGACTCCAAATTATCATGGCGTTTAGAGCAAGCCGTCCTCTCTAAAACTGATCATAAATCATAATCCAGCGGAATAAGATCGGGACTAGACGACGGCCAGTTTTCAGCCCTGATGAAGTCCGAAACGTTCGCTTTTAACCAAGACTGCGTGGACCGAGCTTTATGACCTGGCGCCGAGTCTTGTTGGAAAGACCATGCCTGGTTATTGAACATGGTGTTGTTAAGGGGCTTAACTACCTTCTCAAGAATGGTATCTTGATACACTTGTGCCGATGTTTTGATACCTTTTTCACAAAAATATGGCTCAGTCACTCCTTCATAGCTAACACCCCACCAAACCATCACTGAAGTCGGGTAATGCCCACGTTGCACTAATTGTGACTGGCGACTAATTGGGAAGCTTCCTTAGAGGTTTAAGCACAAACACGGTTATTTTGTTTGTTGAAATGTTACTCAATTATAAAAAAAAAACTCATCCCTAAGCAAAATTTTTCTGTGACCTCCCTTTGCGTACCGTTCAGTAGATTTTTTGATTTAACCATCCTATTCTTTTTTAAATTATCAGGTAAAAAATGACCAGTGCGTCTCTTATAAGCTGCAAGTCCTAAGTCATCTTTTAAAATACGCGACATGGTTCTGGGTGCTATCTTCATCTCCCGAGATAAAATCTTTTGCTTTCGGACAGGATTTCTGCGAATTCTTTGCCTTACTGCTTTGACCACCTTTTTCGTACGAACACTATGTGGACGGCCAGATCTTTTTCTGTCACAAATTGAGGAGGTCTCATTGTACCTATTGATAGCCCGGTACACAAACATTTGACTAATACCAAGCGTATGGAGAGTTTTAAAAATTGCATTTGGTTCTGTCCTAACAAGTTTCTGATTTTACGGTCGCCACATTTAATATAAAACCATATTTTTCCAAGACAATTATATAACATTTTATTTTTTTCTTTTTGACATCGTCAAAAAAAAACTCTCTTTAAACGTACATTACATTTTTAAGGGCAGTTTTCCAACAGTTACTTCACGAAATAACGGTCCATATCTAAATTATTCGTTGGTGAGTGCATATGTGTCGATGGCAAAACGGGCTCTTGGTCAAAATAAGCTTAATGTTGTCTCGTAAACGTAAGTGAATGAATTTAAAAATTGAAACCTATTTCATAAGAACTGATAAGGTCTCAATTTCCCAATAAACAAACAAACATTACGTATAACAATACAGATAAACATCCTCAGAAAAACTTATCTCAGTTGGATAACAGTGTTATTTTTTTCCTCTCCGAATGAGAGCTAACGAATACTCATGATTGCTTCAGAATAACTCACGACGAGCGAGCGTGATTAGCTTTACGTAAGCATGTTACTGGATAGACATATTTATTTTTGGCTAGAAAATCTCCATCTAGTCTTACGTTCTGTTTCACATTGTCTTAATAAATTCTAGTTAGGATTATCTGCCAAATACAATATTCGTTCTATATTTTTATAATTCGTTGGTAAGTGCTAATTTGTTAATAGGAAAATAGACTCTAACACTAAGTGTCAAGTCCGTTTGTCTTTGCTTGTCGAATATTTTAAACAACATTTTTATATCTTTTAAAATAATATCAGTGAATAAAGTAAATGAACTCTATTCGTTTTTTTTTTACTTTTTACCGAGTTTAGCTATAAAACCTGCATACATTGTGAGCTTTGTGTGTATCTTATTTCCTTTTAAAACCCAGCTAAGTGCGAGTCGGACTCGCCCACTCTGAGGGTTCCGTGCCAACTTTAACTGAATTAGGAATTCACTTACTTTCACTAAGCCAACTAAAAAACTTTTTTCGGTTTTATTGAATCGTAAAGCGGTTAACAGGATACATCTTCCTACCAAATTTTAACAGTGTGATGCTTATCGTTATAGAATAAAGTGGCTGTGACATACGGACGGACAGACAGACAGACAGACATGACGAAACTATAAGGGTTCCGTTTTTGCCATTCGGCTATGTAACTCTAAAAATAATCAAGATTGTTTACGATCGCAAATAAACGGACTTTAGTCTTATTCTTAGTGTATGTTCTGAGACTAATATCGTTACACAATAATCTCTATCATCATTGTGGGATACAGCGATAATTTGACCATCGAAGTATCAATATCCGCGTTTGGTGCATAGTTTATAAACAGATGATGATGTCTATATAGTACGAATAGGGCTGTGAACCCGCTTGTTTATTTTATACCAAAACACTAGGTTTAGAATCTCAATAAGCTTTTATCTGACCAAATTAAAAATAATGTCATAGTTATGACATTGAATTCAGATACATACATTTCTAATTGTTTGGGTTTTTTTAGTCTTATTAGTATCTTCTTTGTAATTAGGGGATTACTAGTCTACGTCTACGGTAAGTTGAACACAGGCCTACTTGCGCAACAAAGTTACATTTAACTTTATTTAAAATATCAACATTGAAGAAATTGTCACTGATTCAGAGTAAGATAAACAGGTAAAGTGAAATTAGAGGAAACTATATTTTTTTTTGCTAAAAATTGAAATTCTAAATGAGGTGAGCTCACGTTCTTACAACGTCTTGTAAATAATTTTATTAGCATCTTTATAACTTCAGACTTTGTCTATCACATTCAATTCAAACTTTTAGTAATAATATACTCCTACCGATTTTCGGTAATGGCGGACCCTCTCAAAAGAGATAGACCACGGAGAGGTCCCAGGTTCGATTCCAAGGACAATCTTTTTTTAAACTTTTCTGTCTTGAAAGTACAATGAAACAGCTTGGAGTTCGGGAGTTGGTGGTGATGAAAAATCTGTGCCCCGAAAAGCACATAAGCCATTGGACTGCGCCTGATCTCTCATCGGTCATGACGAAGTTGACTCACTTAATTACTGAAAGTGAAGAAGCATAGACTACACTGTGCAATACGCACACATCTGGGCACTATAATATATCCTGCATACAGGTACACGTACCTGTATGCAGGATATGTTATAGTGCCCAGATGTGTGCGCTTGGCTTATGTGCTTTTCGGGGCACAGATATTTCATCACCACCAACTCCCGAACTCCAAGCTGTTTCAGTGTACTTTCAAGACAGAAAAGTTTAAAAAAAGATTGTCCTTGGAATCGAACCTGGGACCTCTCCGGTATGGACCATTCAATATTAGTAATAGTATTCAATTCATAATTCTAATTGCAATGTCTTATAACTCTAATGTTAATATAGTACATTACCCTTACTGGCAATTCCAAGGATTCACAGTAAAGCAATCTAAAGAAATGAATACTCCAAACAATTAAACGGTTTGTCTATATAATAAAGTTCAAACAGATTAGTATAAGTGCGCAACTCTAATTTAATTAAAACAGAGGAACTCGACAGGAAATAATTGCCGAGTAAGCCTTAAAGAAATTTATTATATTAGAATAACTTTTGTACTTAGCTTCGAAAATGTTTTGTGTATTTCATTGTCATTAAAGTGTTGTTATCGACTATAAAAACGGGCCAGTTAGCCTAGTTATTAGACTCGCTAGCACCATCTAAGTTGCTACAAAAACAAGAAGCCAATTGCGAGTCGGACTCGCGCACTGAGGGTTTCGTGCCAACATTAACTGATATTAGAGGTCCACTTGCTTTGACTTAGCCAAAATAACCAATAATAGTAATCTCAAAAACATCCGGTTTAATCTCGTTCAAGCCAATTTTCGAAAAATTTTACCGTTCTACCCAGAATCATCAGGACAGTCTCATATTGCGAAGTCGTAGTTGAAATTTCGCCGATATGACGAATCGACTAGAAATAATATCGTACCTCACACGACTCTATTTTAACCCTCAAACGGTTATCCCAACTTATGGCAGTGGGATGGGCAAAACTTCGGTAGTTGTTCGGATAGTTAATGGACTTCAGTGTGTAGACAGCCTGAGTCAAGCGATGCATTGTCCATATAGTTTGACCGTTGATTGTATTGGCCGTATTTAAAGTTAGAGCCCTACATTGCACATTTGCAAGGTGGTATTAGCGTCTATGTTTGCATGCTCAAAGCTTGTTAGAGCCTTTATAAAGCTTTCAATGGCTTATGCCTATATGTTTTGGAGGTATTTGGCAACTAAGCATGAAAATGATTGCTACTTTTTAATCATTTTCATTTATTGTGAAATTTCAAATGCTTCATATGAAATGTTCCATGTCTATCGGCAACATAGTTCGTTGAAAGTATATATTAAGATCTACATTACATTTTTTTTTAAAATTTACACTTGGTTGGTTTAGAAGTTAGATGGGGGGGGGAGGGGGCGACGCCCATTTTACCACTTTGAAATCGTCTAGCTATGAAACGTTAGACTTCAAAAGAAAATGGTTTCAGGAACCTCAATGTCATTTTGAAAGACCTATCTATAGACACCCCACACGCATAGGTTTGACTAAAAAATTTTTTTTTGGTTTTAGTTTTATGTATGGGAGCCCCCCCTTAAATGTCATATTTTTTTATTTTTTGTATGAGAATCGATAAGCAGTTAACAGGATACATATTCCTACCGAATTTCAACAGTGGAATGCTTAAAGTTACAGAATAAAGTGGCTGTGACATACGAACGGACAGACAGACAGACTTGACGAAACTATAAGGGTTCCGTTTTTTGCCATTCGGCTACGGAACCCTAAAAATGTGAGAATGGATTGATGAATGAATGTTTGTTTCTCCTACACAAAAAACTACTGCATAAAAATTTGATGATACTATCATAAAATAGTAACACTATAATAATAATATCGCCATAATTTGCGATTACAATTTGAGGAAAAGGATATTTACGCGGACAAAACTGCGGGAAGTTACCATGAAAAAAAAGTTTGTGGCAACCCTAAAAAGAACCGATACAGGTCGCCACAAAAAAGCAATGTTAATATTTAACCAAATATTGACGGGTAAATTTCATCCCATGAATATTTATTCTTTAGTATGAATTGAAAATTTGTGAAAGGCAACCCCGATAACTGAACTGACGGACTTCACACGGCTCTAATTCAAAAAGGAGGTTTTATTTATTGAAAAATCGACTTTTACTCCACTGCTTTTGTATAGAAACAAGCATTTTATTAGCATTTAATTTCACAGTTGAAATACTTCAAAAGACGAGCGTGTAATTTTTGACTGATTCGACGGGTATTGTTTCCAGCGAATTTCTTCGAAGGGATGAAAAGGTTTTTTTTTCTATGAAAGAGGGCTGTTTGGTTTCCTTATGTATTTTGTATAATATATATTTTTAAATTCATGACTTACCGAAAGTCCAAAAAAACGGCCAAGTGTGAGTCGGACTAACGCACGCAGGGCAGGCAGACTATCTATTATGTATGTAAGCACTTTTCTTATTATTAAAAATGACGTGAATAACGTTGATAAAGATTGCCTTATGATAAGGATTTCGGATTCGATTTTGAATATATTTTTTATTTACAGTGAACCTTTTTAGGGTTCCGTAGCCGAATGGCAAAAAACGGAACCCTTATAGTTTCGTCAAGTCTGTCTGTCAGTCTGTCTGTCTGTCCGTCCGTCCGTATGTCACAGCCATTTCATTCTGTAGCTATAAACATAACACTGTTGAGATTTGGTAGAAAGATGTATCCTTTTAACCGCTTACCGACTCTCATACAAAAAATAATGTCATTTAAGGGGGCTCCCATACATGAAACTAAAACCAAAAAATTTTTTTTAGTTAAACCTATAGGTGTCTATGGATAGGTCTTTTAAAATGATATTGACGTTCCTAAAACCATTTTCTTTTAAAGTCTAACGTTTCATAGCGATCCGCTTCCAAAGTGGTAAAATGGGCGTCTCCCCCTCCCATCTAACTTCTAAACCAAGCAAGTGTAAATTTTGAAAAAAATATGTAATATAGATCTTAACAAAAACTTTCAAGGAAAATTGGTTTGGACGAGATCGAACTAGTCGTTTTTGAGATATAGCATGTTTTCAACAACCGCAAACATGACTTTGTACTTCATACAAACACAATGAAAAACAAAGTTATATTTGCAGTCAACAAAATATTGTGGTATTTTACTAAGTCGAAGTAAGTGGATTCCCTAATTCAGTTAAAGTTGGCACGGAACCCTCAGTGTGCGAGTCCGACTCGCAATTGGCCGGTTTTTTTAACAGCTAAAAGAGACGTTCAATGCCAATATTGACTACAGTTATAGTTTTGTGCATTTTGGAAAAAATAAAAAATAAACAGTGAAATTTACATGTAAATTATTTTACTTTACTACTGTCATTTACGTATGAAATTACCAGCAGCACGGCTGTCGCGCGACTGTTGCGCTGCTAAAGTCGCTAAGCGTGAACGCACTCTAAGTTTGTGGACTACATCTGTCATTTGTTTACTTATCATAGCAGTGTAAGTTTTCCTCCTAAATTCATGTTATTTTTTATTCTTCTTTTTTTTTTTGCGTATCCACCTACCACCGTTTAGTTGGGAGAGGGTAGGGGACATTGGCCTCAAACAAGAGTTTGCCTTTTTAAACTCAATGTTATGGAAAAAGACTCCTTTATAGAAAAAATATCTTAGTATACTTACATTTATTTTAAAAGACTTATTCAACGATACCCCACACGATGGGTTAGGCAAGAGAAAAAAATCATCCTCACGTTACTTGTATGAGAGGTACCGGAACAAAAACAAATTAGCACTTAGTTGCTAACACTTAGGCGGGGAAATTATAAATATCTATGCAAAATTACAGTTTTCTAGCATCTCGGGTATCTGCGTTGAACTGCGGGCGGATAGACGGACAATGCTAAGCTATAAGGGTTCCTTGTTAAGCTACGGAACCCTAAACACACAATATTTTCAAAAGTTTAAAACATAATATTTATGAAAATTCGAACTAAGCCATTGAAAAAATATCTACGAATCTCCATACCCCGAAGATATTAACCTTGAAGTAAAAAACTTGAAACTAGGCCCTAAATTTTAACAATAGTTGATCCCATCTAGAATTTGGTCAAATTCCTGGGGTCCAAACTTGGTACAAATGTCTAAATATTTCCGACACATAGTTTTCGGGAAAATGGCATCTCATAACTTTGATAGTTGCAAACGTTTAATACTCGAAATAAATAAAACTCTAAATATTTTGTAACAAAATATATTGTAGTGCAAACACTACATTTTAATCAGTAGGTACCGATATTTTGTGTGTGTGTAATATGGGGGCAATAGTGAAATTGAAAAATCAGCTGTTCCATACAAAAGTTTAATTAGCGCGTGGTCAAATTGTATGTAACAGCTTTTTTTTTTTTTGATCGATTTCACTATTTCCCCCATAGTAAAAGTTGTTCATATTCATCAGTGAAGTCTTTACACAAAATTTCGGAACTGATTAAAATTTCAGCCTGTATAAATATATTTTGTAACAAAATATTTGGTGCCGTAAATATCAGCCTAGAATTATAATATAATCATTGACTAGTAGAGAATACTATATGGTGTTAAATTCCACCGTTTTTACAAATTTCGGTAGTGCAATAAAGTAAAAAATAAATATGTTTATTATCTTTGATCTGTTTTACTTGAAAATCATTCGTCTCAACATGTGCTAAGTAAAACCACCTCTTTGTAAAGAAATAAATATTTATAATCAGAATGTACAACGAATTTCTGTGCACATCTTTCATATCAGTACAATTTCAAATAACATTATGCTATATTTTACCTAAAAACACAACTATTAAGACAAAGGTTTTTATTCCAATGTTTAGTATTTATTTACGCGTGCCAACTTTAAATCACTCGCCAAAAGTGCCCCATGACGACGGGCGAAGCAGGCCCTCAAAATTCAAAACACTATCTACACTTTGTACTGTTGCTGAACAGAGTGGCTGCACTCTGTAAATCAAAACCTCAGACGATCGTTACACTCAAGTGTTTCGACGCCCTAACCGCGTGCTAAAGTTAATTGGTGTAGCCACGTGCGGGGCTGGTACTTTCTTGTGATAAAATTAATCAAAATGAGAGTGTTTGATTAATGGTAACGTCGGGTAGACGCTCAGACGCTTCTGTTGGATTAAATTAAATAGCTGGATACAGCTTGGAAATTGGGTTTGGATGCGTCCAGCACTTTTCTTATCTTGTGAACTTGGTGAGTTTAGCTATTGTGCACGCTTCTTGTGTTAGTTTTAGTTTATGACAGCGTTATAAGACTACGAGAACTTTTTTATGTGCTATCAACGTGTTTTGATAATGTATTAACATATTGATGAGATCTCAAATACAATAGAATCTAAAGAACTATAGCAATTTGATACGAATCAACAAATAAAGTTTCAAACATAATAGTTTTTATCGACTTCGAAAAAAGTAGGTAATCAATTCAATGTGTTTGTATGTGATATCGTTGGAATTTTATAATATTTGAGTGATTGATTTTTCAAATTCTTTATTAATAAAATCAAATATAAATATACAGTGTAACTTACGACTAACCGCATCATTACATGTAAAAACATCCAAGCAATTAAACTACTTTGGGCTGAAATCACCCTTAAAAGTAATACAAAAATGAGTATCATGCTATTTAAATCATACATTTCATATACATTGTTATCTTGTCGCTATGGTCCTATTATGCATTATTGAATAAAAACATTTACGGCTTCTTATTGAATTTACATGCTACCGCCGCTCGGCTAAAATAATAGCTAGTAATCAGCGTAGCGAGGACTCCATCCGACCGGCTAGCGCCTGCGTAGATAAACGCAGCGCGGCGGGGGCGGGCCTGCTCACGGAGATCTCGTTAACTGGTTATCATGCGTTCGGGTGGCAGGCGCGCGTTCGCTGCGAACGCTCGGTACTGCGTCATTCGTGAATAGGCAATAGTGATGAGGTAAACGGTAAGTTCCATACTTGTCGATATAGGGTAAATCATCCTTGCTACTTTGACCAATACTTTTAACTAATCGATTGCAATGTAATTTATTCTTAAGATAAAATTTACGTGTTAATTTAATTATAAAATCTTTGAGTGTAGGAAAATTTATTTTCGAGTGAAGTGTACTCAGGTTTGTATAAAAAGGAGTGTTGAAAGCTATCTTAAGCGCTTTATTTTGGACTACCTGAAGGGATAAATAGTTCGTATTACACGTACTGCTCCAGACGGGACACGCATATGTTAAACATGGCCTGACTAAGGTCGTATAAATCCTGAGTTTGTTTTGGGCACTTAGTTTCGACCGCCTATTTAATATGGGGTTAAGCGCTCCCATGACTTGAGCTCCCTTGACCCGCACTTTGGAAACATGTTTTGACCAGTTCACTTTGGTATCTAAAGTGACTCCCAAATAACGAACTGCACTGTTCCACGGGATGACATGGCCGGCCATTTTTAACTTGCGAGTTGGAGGTTTTCGGTGACGGGTGAATATTATAGCTTCTGTTTTCGAAGCATTTAGTCTCAGTTTCCACTTGGTGAAATATTGTTCTAGTGACTCCAGCGATAACTGCAATCTATCTACGATGAGGTCGTAATCATCAGAAGATGTATATGAAGCGGTATCATCAGCGAAACATGCTAGATGTGTTCGCGGTTGTACAGGTAAGTCTTTGATGTACATGATGAACAAGTATGGTCCTAGTATTGATCCCTGGGGTACACCTGCTGGCATTATGTATGACGATGATTTGCAATCACTTATATGAACCTGGAATGCGCGGTTGGAGAGGTAAGACTGAAGGAGCTTGACTAAGTCCAAAGGAACAAATTTTGAAAGTTTATGCAATAGACCATCGTGCCATACCGTGTCAAACGCCTTCTCGATATCAAGAAGGAACATACCCGTTGATCGTTTAAGGTTAAGGTTATGGGCAACATGTTCAACAACTCTGGCTAGCTGTTGCGTTGTGGAATGACTTTCACGGAAACCAAACTGCTCGTTAGGAATGAGATGACTAGTATGCTGGGCAAGACGCCTATAGATCACCTTCTCAAACACTTTACCGATTGTTGGTAAAAGGCTGATAGGCCGATAGCTTGCAGGCTTTTGATCATCTTTGCCAGGTTTTTTAATGGCGATAATTTTAGCTAATTTCCATTGCTCGGGAAAATAACCCAGGCGCAGGCAACTGTTAAAGATTTTGGTAATGTATACTATGGACTTTTGTGATAAGTTTTTCAAGAGAATATTATTAACTTCATCGAGACCCGGTGCTTTACGACATTTTAGTTTGCGCAATATATTCCACACCTCTTTGGGGTACGTTAGTCGGATATTGCCGACCATTTTATGTTTATCTAAAATATCAGAAGATTGCCGGACCTCTGCCTCTAGTTCAGCGTTGGTCCAGTCTAGGGTCAGGGTCATATTTTTAAGAAATGCATTAGCAAGAGCATCACATTGGTCTAATGCACTATGGGTCATAGAACCATCTGAGAGTTTGAGCGGGGGAATGTTGTGATGCTTAGGTTTTATGGATTCGACTATTCGCCATATATCTGAAGAGGGGTTATCAACTTTTTTCAATTTGCGATCCCATACTTCATCGTTATGATTCTGAAGACATGTATGAATTTTAGTTTTTAAGCAATTTATTCGGGCGCGAATCAACCTCTTTTCATATTCATTGTCAAGAAATTGATCTATGCGACGAAGACGGTTTTTGTGTTTGATGAACTTTTTAATGCGACGTGGCAATTTAGATTTATTGGTAGCCTCTTGACTTTTAGGGATATTATGATTTCTAGCATTAATCATGACTCTGGTTATATGATTGACTGCATCAGAAATTTCGGAAGTAGATTTAAAAGGTTTTGATGACAGATGAATATTACAATCGATTTCAGCTCGAAAACCTTTCCAGTTAGCATCGCGGTATCTATAAAGCTGTTTTTTTGGTTTTATTTGTAATGCGCCTTTGATTGTAAAGTACAGTGGCAAGTGGTTTGATGACAGAGCGGGTATGGCTTTAATTTCGCTAATGGCTATAATATTTTGAGCAAGAATTAAATCGGGATTAGTGGGATTCAGATTACATTTGTAGTTTAACTGGGTAGGTGTATCTGGCACGTGAATGATGTAGTCATTAAGAAGCATATGTTGAAATAGACTTCTACCGCGTGTGTTGCTATATGAACTATGCCAGTGAGCGTGGTTGGCATTGAAATCACCAAGTATGAGTGTAT
Source organism: Pyrausta purpuralis (assembly GCA_963924145.1). Lineage (NCBI taxonomy): Eukaryota > Metazoa > Arthropoda > Insecta > Lepidoptera > Crambidae > Pyrausta > Pyrausta purpuralis. Next base: position 24,449,473 of record OZ001646.1, read on the forward strand.
GCTTTCCCAGTGACAGAAGTTGATCAAGGTCTGAATGAAGTAAAGGAAGATTTGGCGATTGATATACCGAGATAATATTATACTCTTGACCAGAAATAGATAGTTTTATGCCGATAGCTTCAAGGTTTTTAGTTTTTGGTATAGGGATCAGTGAATGAACTAGGTCCTGACGGATAAGAATAGCCACCCCTTGGCCCCTACCTGAATGGTGTTTATCATTACGATAGCAAGCAAATCCGGGAGTATGAAGCTTCGTTAAAGGCGATAATCTTGTTTCACAAATACCAATAAAATCGACAAGTAGGGAACTCACCGCTAAGTCCAGTAATTCGTCATTTTTTTGTCGCAGTCCGTCTGCGTTCCAAGATAATATTCTGAAATCCTTACGGGGGAATATGTCCTGTTTTCTTTATTGTAGTGGTTGCTGCATGATATCCGGTACTAGCTGCTTCTTTGTCATCATCTACAGGAAGCTGCTCAAAGGTGTTGTGAATGTTTATGCTGCGGTGCTGGTCGTAATCCTTAGCTGGAACAGTACGCTTTGCGGTATGCCATTCTTGTTGGTCTTCAGCTCCTCGTTTAGTCCTTGGATTTATTTCAGAGGAGGGCTTGGTAAGAAATTTATCCATTTTTCTAAGGGGGTAAAGTTCCGATGATGATGTGGCACATCACTAGAGTAGTAACTTGCGTAGCGAGGATATTTGAAGCAAGCGTGCGATCACAGCGAGGCTCGCACACTGACTGTAAGACTGAATATTTGAGTAAGTTAATCTATTAAGGGTTCTAAACACGTATCCAAAATTTCGTAAGTAAATTTTTGTATATTTTTATGTTTGTCCGCAGATTCCGCGAAAACGAGAAGTCATAGCAATGCTTTAGAATGTTTTTAACACTCACAGTGTCATATTTTATTCATAAAAATGAAATAAGAAACCAAAAATTTGCGCACAGGCGGGACTTGAACCAGCAACCTTTTGGCAGATCGGGCCAAACGCTCTTACCAATTGAGCTACCGTGCTGACAGTCCAACCCGGCGAAATTTGTGGTTTCTTATGAAAACGTCAATTGCGTGACGCTAAGCGCCATCTAGCCGTCTGTTTATGAAACAGATGGCCCAAGCAGTTATTCTTTACAGAATAAATTCAACTCGGAAATTGATGTCGCTTCGCTAGCTAATGCTTTAGAATGTTTTTAACACTCACAGTGTCATATTTTATATTCATAAAAATGAAAAAAGAAACCAAAAATTTGCGCACGGGCGGGACTTGAACCAGCAATACTATACAATAATACTACAACAGCACAGTAGCTCAATTGGTAAGAGCATTTGGCCCGGTCTGCCAAAAGGTTGCTGGTTCAAGTCCCGCCCGTGCGCAAATTTTTGGTTTCTTATTTCATTTTTAAGTCATAGCAAAATAATTCTTTTTAGTTCAATTAAGTATATTCTATCTTAGGGTACAGTGTAAGTTTTTTTTTTTTTATTCAGAATGGGTTTGCTCTTGACTCTAGCCTACACCTAATTGGGCTTAGACAGAGTCGACGATGGAGCGAGCTCACCCAGAAGAAGCCTGTTCACTCTGTTTTTAAAAGTTTTCGGGTTATATTCTCTTGGAAACACCGATGTAGGCAAAGAGTTCCACTCTTTGGCTGTGCGCATTATAAAAGATGATGCAAAGCGCTTAGTTCGCAACAGTGGAATATCTACACGGTATGGGTGGTAGCCCGCGGTGCGTCTAGACGTGCGGTGGTAAAAAGGGGATGGAGGAATGAGCTCATGGAGTTCCTGTGCACACTCCCCAAAATAGAGCCTGTAAAAGACCGAAAGACAGGCAAATTTGCGTCGATGAGCCAGGCTATGGAGTTTGGCGCATATATTTTTATCGCCAATGAGCCTTCTAGCGCTGCTTTCCACCGTTTCAAGTGCAGCTAGTTGGTACTTAGCTGATCCATCCCAGAGATGGCAGCAATACTCCATGCAGGAACGGACTTGTGCTTTGTAGAGTGTCGAAAGCTGTCCAGGCGTTAAGTGTCGCTTAACTCTGTTGAGGATGCCCAGTTTTTTAGCCGCAGTCTGAGCTTTTCGTTCGATGCTAGCTCCAAAGTTGAGACTAGCAGTCAGCTCCATGCCCAGAAGCTCTAGGTGGTTGCCGACTGCAACAGACGCACCACGGAATGTTGGAGACTGGAGAAATGGTGTCCTCTTGGTGGTGAACAAGCACGCTTGTGTTTTTTGCGCATTAAAATTTACTAGATTCTCGTCGCCCCATCGGGAGACACGATTTAAAGACAAATTTGTCCGTTCTACCATGGATTCTCTCAACAAACGTATTTCATCCCCACCGGTCCCGGCGCCCGTCAAGTATCTCTCTGAAACCGTGCTGTCATCTGCGTACCCAATGATACCAGGCTGAATAGGCTCGTAAATAGGCAGGCTCAATAGGCTGATAAGTTTCATGAAAATAGGCCTCGTAGTTTATGAGATATGGGTAATACCTCGACAGTTTGCCATGACAAATGTAAGACCATAATAGAACTACTGAGAAAGTAAATTGAATTTATACGCTCTGGCATATGCTAGCGCGACTATAAAATAATAAGTCTGCCTCAAAATTATCTTTCCTCAAAAATATGTTTAACAGCCTTTATTTCTGCCATTGAACTAAAAAGCGTTGCAGATAATGGAGCTATTATCGCGTTAAAACCAATGATTGAATGTTTGCGTTCAGCTTACCGCAACCGTTAAGCGGTTACCAACATACACCACCTAAACAGGGGGCTACTCTGGTACAACATGCGTAATGTTATGTTTAATATAACATCCACTTAACATTATCTTGTTGCCCTGACTAACCAGTTTTTTTTTTAAACAGTAGATTAAAACTCGACTATACCATTAAAATCTAATTAATGTCTATTGGGCAAAGTCTGTTGACGAAGCTTAAGACGGAGGATGGCAGTGTAGCGTCGACGAAAGCAGAGGTTTTGAGGGAGATCGAAAGGTTCTATGGGCAGTTGTACACCTCAGTTGCCAAACCCGTTGATAGCTCGGTCAGAGACCCACGAGCTATCCTGACCCGACACTACACCGAAGACATCCCAGACATCAGCCTCTACGAGATTAGGATGGCCCTGAAACAGCTTAAAAACAATAAGGCACCTGGCGAGGACGGAATCACAGCAGAGCTTCTGAAAGCGGGTGGAACACCGGTACTTAAAGTCCTTCAGAGACTATTTAATTCCGTTCTGCTAGAGGGCATCACGCCTGAGGCATGAAACAGGAGTGTGGTGGTGTTGTTCTGCAAAAGAGGAGACAAAACCTTATTGAAGAACTATAGACCCATCTCACTCCTGAGCCATGTCTACAAACTGTTCTCAAGTGTCATTACGAATCGTCTCGCACGTAGGTTTGATGACTTCCAGCCTCCCGAACAAGCTGGATTCCAAAAAGGCTACAGTACCATAGACCACATTCATACGCTTAGGCAAATTATACAAAAGTCCGAGGAGTATAATATGCCTCTATGTTTAGCTTTTGTGGACTATGAGAAGGCTTTTGATTCGATCGAAACTTGGGCGGTGCTTCAGTCTCTGCAGCGGTGTCACATAGACTATAGGTATATAGAGGTGTTAAAGTGTCTATATAACAACGCCACCATGTCGGTCCGAGTACAGGAACAGAAGACGAGGGCGATTCCATTGCAAAGAGGCGTAAGACAGGGCGATGTAATATCTCCGAAACTGTTTACAGCGGCATTGGAAGACGGCTTCAAGCTCCTGGAATGGGAAGGATTCGGCATCTCCGTCAATGGCGAATACATAACACACCTTCGGTTTGCCGATGATATAGTCGTTGTGGCAAAGACGCTGGATGATCTTGGCACTATGCTCGAAGACCTCGACCGAGTATCCCAACAAGTGGGTCTTAAAATGAACATAGAAAAGACGAAAATTATGTCAAGCTCCCTTGTTGTACCCACTCCAGTATCTGTTGGGAACTCAACTCTCGAAGTTGTCGACGAGTACTGTCTAGTCTACCTGGGACAAGTGATCCAATTGGGTAGGTCCAACTTCGAGAAAGAGGTCAATCGACGAATCCAACTCGGCTGGGCAGCGTTTGGGAAACTGCGCAAGAGCGTCTTCTCGTCTCAATTACCTCAGTGTCTGAAGACGAAAGTCTTCAACCAGTGTGTGTTACCAGTGATGACATACGGATCCGAAACGTGGTCTCTAACTGTGGGCCTCATAAAGAAGTTCAAAACTACACAACGAGCGATGGAGCGGGCTATGCTCGGTGTTTCTCTACGAGATCGAATCAGAAACGAGGAGATACGTAGAAGAACCAAGGTAACGGACATAGCCTTGAGAATCAGTAACCTTAAGTGGCAGTGGGCCGGGCACATAGCGCGAAGAACTGATGGCCGTTGGGGCAGGAAAGTTCTAGATTGGAGACCCTTCGACCAAAGACGCAGCGTAGGACGTCCACCAACAAGATGGACAGACGACCTTAAAAAGATCGCGGGATCAAACTGGATGCAGACCGCTAGTGATCGGTCGCTGTGGAAAGCCGTGGGGGAGGCCTATGTTCAGCAGTGGACGTCCTTTGGCTGATAATGATGATGATGATGATGATACCATTAAAATCACTTGATCATGAACCATCAACGCTCGTCACAACTATTTGATTCTCACTGCTTTTAACCCAGTTTATACTACTGTCGTTTATAAAGAACATGTTGTGTTAATAAGTAATTTACTATTTATCAGTTCACATAATTTCCAAATCCAAATTAGTAAAATGAAATAGTTTTCTGTGTACTTGAAACTTATATTTACGTGGGTATATCTAATTCAATTTAACTTTGAAAAATATATTGAGATAAAGTAACAACTAGTTTTAACAAACAAGTTTTGTTCCTATTTAGTACATACAACCTTATGTTTCTAAGGTATATTTTTTACGTACTATCTGGGTTAACTACAGCTCTTTCCTAGTCAGCATCTTTAATTTTTGACATTCATACTTCACAGTTTTATTTTATAAATTACTTAAATGTATCTAATTAAAAACCTGTTAAGAAATTTATTATGTTGAGATTAACAAATAATTAGTGACAAGTTTAATCGGTAAGTAAGGAGTTGTAGCAGTAGGTGCACGAACTTATAATATAATTTATTGCAAACGCCTTTGTTAAAAGGCGTTTAACTATGGCCATAGCATTAAACGAAGTTCCTATTTACAGAACTTAACTCATATTTTCTATCCCTTCTCTCTTTGTATTACAAACATGCCATACTTAGTAGGACCTCAGATTTGGATAATCCGATGAAATCCCCGCGGAGTGCCGGGTGTAACAAAACGGAATACGTGGGTACGTCTCGATTTTATTTTGATACCAGCTGCATCTGGCTGGCATTTGAAAACAATTAATGCTCTTTTTGTTTTAAGTCCTGCGTACTTTATGTTTTGAGTTTGGTGTAATTAAAATGCAGTTATGTTTTAACTTACCGGAGTTCAGGAGAAACACCTAAAATCGGTGTTAAAAATTGTGCTAGGAGGTGCTGCATTTAGATAGACCGAAACATTTTACTGCACAGCACATGCAGTAAATGATACAGGTTATTAAGTACTTATTCTGAAACTTATGACATAAGTTCAATAGTTCACTTCAAATGGATCCTTATTATTTCATCAAGTAATCTAAATATGGTCAAATCAAAACTGTGTATTTGTATACATCATAGACACAGGGTACTATCATCATTTCTTGGAAAATTGAGTTTTTTATTTTAATTTCTCTAATAAAGAAATTATGTTTTTTTAAAAAGCACCTTGACGATTTTAAAAGTTATCTACGTCATCGCCTTCGCCTCTTTCAATAAAATGCCCCTATCCTTCTTTTTAGGGTTCCATAGCCGAATGGCAAAAAACGGAACCCTTATAATTTCGTCAAGTCTGTCTGTCTGTCTGTTTGTCTGTCTGTCTGTCCGTCCGTACGTCACAGCCATTTTATTCTGTAACTATAAGCATCACACTGTTGAAATTAGGTAGGAGTATGTATCCTGTTAACCGCTTTACGATTCTCATACAAAAAATAAAAAATAGGGCTCCCATACATGAAACTAAAACCAAAAATTGGTTGCCTGTAAAGTCGGTATACGGGCGAAAGTTTTACGTGACAACGACTTTTTATGTCTGTCTCTCTCGTTCTTACGCGTGCCTCTCACTCGCTCTCAGTGCTGCGCGCGCGGGCCTCTCTCTCGTTCGGTGACTCATCGTAACGTTACCGAGCGTTACACTTTTTCATAAGTGACTCCCAGCCGCAACCTAATTTAAGACGTTGTCACGTCAAAAAAAAAATGTGTCAAACCTATACGTGTGGGGTATCTATAGATAGGTCTTTTAAAATGACAGAGGTTTTTAAAACCATTTTTTTTAAAGTCTAACGTTTCATAGCTAGACGCTTCCAAAGTTGTAAAATGGGCGTCTCATCTAACTTCTAAACTGAGAGAGTGTAAATTTAGAAAAAAAAATATAATGTGGATCTTATCAAATACTTTCAACGGAAATTGTTTCGGACGGAATCGAACGAGAAGTTTTTGAGATATAGCACATTTTCAACAACCGCAAACATAACTTTGTACTTCATACAAATACTATGAAAAACAAAGTTATATTTGCTGTCAACAAAATATTGTGGATTTTACTAAGTGGAAGTAAATGGATTCCCAAATTCAGTTAAAGTTGTCACGGAACCCTGAGTGCGCGAGTCTAACTCGCACTTGGCCGTTTTTTTTATCTTATCTTAACCTTTTTAATAAAGTTTTTTTTTTCAAAAACTAGTGTTACTACATAAAAATCACTTATGCTGTATTGGCCCTTCAAATATTATCACGTAAAAAGAGGTGACCTTATATAAATTTCAATTAGGCATATTTTTATCAATTTCCAAACAATAAAAAAGGGGCCAACTCTTAAATTAAATTTTTTGACGATTGCTTAAACAGCAGTAACAGAGCTTGTGCAGTAACCCTAACAAAAAACAACGGTGAAACTTACATCCAATATTTGCAAAGCGGCTTCGTTCGTCAGAGGACAGCCGTCATCCCTCACAAGAAAACGTCATTTGTTTCCATTCCACCAGCGTCGGTGTAAATCGGCCATTCTTATTCGGAACGAGCCTCTTTCCCGCCCTACTATGGAATGTTTAGTCGCGAGCACATGAGGTTATTCATTGTTATTGTAAACTGGCCCTTATTACAACTGCTTAAGATACCGAAGTATTTAGATTGACACACGATAGTTGCATCACAAGTTATTCATGGAAATCAAAACTGTGGTATTTGACTTTGCCGTGGACAAAATCATCAATCAAAATCTGCTATTTTTCCTGATTGTGTGATTTAGCTTTAAAAATGATAAAAAAAAGAAATGTAGTTCATAAAGATGAAATAAGAAACTAAAAATTTGCTCACGGGCGGCACTCGAACCAGCAACTTCTTACCTATAACCGGGCCAAACGATCTACCAATTGAGCTACCGTGCTGTCGGTCCGACCTTGCGAAATTGGTGGTCTCTTTTGGATACGTCATTACGCGTGACACTTGCGAATTAGGATTTCTCGAAAATGAAAAGTTATATAGCGAGATTAATTATTTTTAATTCAATCCTGTATAATTCAACTAAGGGTACAAAATAAGTTTCATCAAAATCAGTGTAGTAGTTTTTAGATACGAGTAATAACTAAAAATATAAACAAAAATAATAATTGTAACATTAAACCACCTTCGAATAACTGATTACATGAATAGCTTATTCAGGAGAAAGAAACTCTTATGTAGTTGGTGCATGATGTCAAAGCATACGTACACTAACAGTGCACCGATTCCAAAATAATTTATTTCTCTTAAAGAGAATACGAATGCGCTATTTTGATTTCCTCCGAAACGCTAGGTTTCAAAGCGTTGCCGCTCCGAGGTCCCGGGTTCGACTCACGGTCGGCTGAATGTAGAAATTAGAACTTTTCTTCAGTCTGGGTGTTGAGGTTCCGCCGTTGTGTCCGATTTCCATAACACAAGTGCATTAGCTACTTACTTGCGATCAGATCAATGTATGTGATCGGTGTTCAATATTTTAAGCTTTTAGTCAGTTTTTTGAAGTCGCTTGTTTTTTTTTGTCTCCATCGTCGTAGCGTGCTGTTTTATGTCACACGTAGTAGTGTGTCGTATAGTCTAGATTTTACCGATCAAAAAATCTAATTATCTCTTATAGTTGGGGCTGTCTTGCTGTAGATAGATATCCATGCACACATATGTATTTTATGTTAAACCTTTGTGAAGAACGCAGGCCGCTTTCCGTTTCGTTTTATATTGAAACAAGATATTGACGCCGATTCCAATATAGCGATTTCATATCAAGTGGTAGCTGATGCTACCAATAGAATTTGAGTGGATTATTGGTTTATACATATATGTCATTTTTCGTTGACCCCAAATGAATTTGTTTCACCTAATCATAGGTAGAAAACACAAGCTTATTTTAATTTTTTTTTTTTTAATCCTTTTTTTCCGTAAGGCGAATTATTTATTTTTTATTTCTTAATGTTCGTTTTTAATCCATAACTCAATAATTAATGAACCTATAATTTCCCTCCCAAATTATAATGATCCCTTATAACTGGTAATCTTAAACTTCGATCCTTTTTTTCTTGAAGTTGGTATGTTTGTATAAATCTTTCTTGTCGGTATAAAATCCTTATAACTTTATCTTATGTTTGAAACTAGCTTGAGTGCAACAGCTCAACTACGGTAAGAATGTTGACTAAAGTGCTAATATTGTGTACGAACAGTGAATTGTATTGTGTACAAAGCACACATGTCTGTTTATTCTCTGGTGTTAGTTCCACAGAGCTAAGAAACACTGTATTACGCTGATGTTAGACCTTGTTACATGTTTTCATAGTGAAATCTGAACATTTGATGTGGAACTATGCTCATAGAGATTCTCTAATGAAAATACTACACCATGCGAGTATTAATATCAGACGTTATTCCTTATGCGTGAATGTAATGACAACCTTATTTAAACCTTAAGGTTATAATATTTTAACAGTTAGTAACTCTATCAAAATATTTGAGTACTTGCGTATTACGGTAGTACTTTAAATTTAAACCTATTTTTATAGGTTTCATCAAAGGAGTTTTAAGTGGAGGTTGCATCTAGTTTACTGGCCATTAATTTTACGTCAAACAAATGTTACTTCTTAAGATCGAGACCGCTTTTTTTTACCCAAAACTAATACCAAATGTAATTGATTATCAATAAATTCCTAACGAGTTTCATTCATAATCGAATCCTAAATAAACTAACCTACAGTTTGTACAACGTGTTCTTTTTGTTTTCTTAAATTTATTAAGGATATAAATCAGACTACATCAATTAAGGGCGTGTTAAAACTTTTTTTTTTATAAAATTCGCATTTTTTAGTTTTTTTCGAATTTCATAAAAAATAATTCAATTACAACTTTGCTCTCGGTGTGTCCTAATAAATGTAAAAAAATGCGTTCTAGTACGGCCAGCAAATTTAGTTCTCAGTAATGGCTGACTTCTGACGTTTTCTTAACAAAAAAGTTCCTGCGATTATTCTTTGATTCCTCTTTTCTTCTTTTATCTATGAATAAAATGGGTATCAGCTTAATGTTACGCAGGATACGTGCACGGCATCGTCACAAAATGACAAATTCGTAATAAGCAATTTGTCATTAGATGTTTTTTTTATCAAGAGATGGCGCCAGTGTAACTTTGGGGAAAAACTTTTAAACTTTATGAAGGTGCTAAACCAGAGGGTAATTGTTTTTCGCCAACGTAAATAACCCAGATTTTCCTACTGTTCCTTAAAAGACACAGCTTAGTTATAAGGAATGACACGTAGTTTTATCAAGGAGCTGACTATTTATCAGTTTTATGTGTGCTTCCATATAAAGTAAGTTCAAAAAATTAACTATTCTATGTTTTTAATACATTAACCAACCCATTTAGGTATTATAAATACGATATTTTGAAAATATCCTAAAACTATGTAATAACTTATTTAAAATAAACAAATTTTGTTCCTACTTGACACATAGTTTCTTATATATGTAAGGCATATTTTTTCCGGAATATCCGGGATAATGAAAAGAAATCACAATAATGCGTACCTACGTCAAGTAAAACATGGTCATTTAAATTACTTAAATAAAAATAATAAGTATCTAAATTAATCTGTTCTTTTTTTTACATTTTATACTTTAAGTGCCGACATATTTTTTAAGGTCTTAAAGACTACTTTAACGCCATTTAGTGAGAGATAAATGATATGTGAAACAGTAATAAAAAAAAATGCACTCCGGGAGTGCCGGCAGAAGTGAAAACTTAAATATCAACGTTGTGCATTTTTGATTTTTTGGAATAGTTATTATCAATATAAAAGTACTATCATTTTTGTGATAGAATACAATAATAATAATAATAATAATAATATCCATCCATCCATCCCCAATTCACCAAACCTGAAACAAAAATATGCAGATAAAATACAAAAAAACATACCTTTAGCAGATGAGATTAAAGAGATGTGGCACCAGGATACTGTAAAAATTTTACCAATAATAATTTCATCAACAGGAATAATCCCCAATACACTTGGAACGTCATTAAATACACTCAAACTCCGGAAATCCCTCTACATTAGTCTGCAAAAATCAGTAATTCTGGATACTTGTGCAATAGTACGCAGATTCTTGAACCCATCCACGGAAATAAATAATCATTTGATGCAAACCACCCACACTCAACAATAGTGTTACGGCATTCACTTGACTAGGTCCCGTGAATGTCTGTTGTAAGCCGGCTAAGCCGAGGTAACGGGAATAATAATATAATATTTTTATAGAATACAATATTTATTTATTGCGCTATCGTACACAAACATTACAATTTATATTATATTAAATTACATTAAAAAGTTTATCTCTCAGAAAAATCAACTTACATCCATAATTTCGCCAACCGTCTTACGGTTTTTCGATCAGCCCACGTGTCCTGACGCGAGTTTCACATTTTTCCCCCATCCCACAAAAGTGCTCAACGCCGCTAAAGAAGTTTTCACTTCAATAATAAAAAACAGTTACAAAACAATAACAAAGTATGTTCATCACGTAAAACACTGAGAGCAAATAATGACGAACTGATTTTGAAAATCAACTTACTCGTGCATTAAATTACTTTAAAATAAAATATTTCCTTATACTTTGTAGAATCCATGGTTTAATTTTTAGGAAAACAATAAAGCACTTGTATATTGGTGGAGGTACAGTCAGTTATAAACATGTTTTGTTTGAGAATCATCTTTACGTGATTTAAGATTGGCTTTTGTATTTTTTTGGTATTAGTTTGTGGCATTAGGGTGGAATAGGTCCTTGTTGGTATGAAGTTTGATAGCCTAGCTAGGATCACATATAATTTTCGTCTTTAGCTCTAAACGTAATTAAACATTAGTATAACTTATACATTTGCAAATCCAGTAACAGAAAAGTCGTACAAGAGAATGCATAAATATTCTGCTGAGCAATCTGGACCTTACCCTGATTGCCAGAGGAAATAGTGGTATCAATTTATCAATAAAAAAGAAAAAGCGAGGCAGCAACAAGATATCTCGTTTCACCGACAAATAGTCAGGGGTCGCCACGCGCCATCAGTTCAGCAGACTCAACTTGTGTACAGCTCGTACAAAACAATCAGTATATATTGTTAAAATGAAAATGAAAATGAAAATTATTTATTTGCTCAAAACATGGTGATACAACTATGTTATTTTAGTGCATGTTCTCATGTTTAACAATGTTGTCATGCAAATATTTATATAAATTAAAAATTAAAATGTCATCTGAATCATCATTAATAATCTGTATCCCGTTTCTTCATCATATATTATTCATTTTTGATGGCGTTTGACTGTCGTCTCTACAACGTATTTGTAACCGAGAGTTTTACTACGATAAAATTAAAAAAGGTTTTTTAAAAAATGAATATAAAAAAGCCCTTAAAATTTCTCGGTTCCTGATCATTGTATAATGATGGTAGTATTGAGTCTGCGCTTTTCAAGGGTCGATATTCCAACGTCAGATAAAAAATATTCGCCAATACGCCTAATTTGAAAACGTCATCTGTTTTTGAGATCATTTTAAATTCGCTCGTTTTAAACTTATTCATTTGGGTAAGTTTAATCTGACGTTATTGTTAAAATCGAACGTAAGAGAGACTCATCATTAGATTATTACTGTAATAAAAATCTTATTATGGTTCAATGATAACTATTGATGATAATTTAAATCAATGAATCTAAATCTATTTTTATTTGTTTTTTACATTTCGGGTAAAAGCTGTAAAAAATATTTTGCGAGCGTAAATTGCAATAAAAAAATATGCCAGATACAATGCAGCAAGGTAAAAGTTAAGTTGTTTATTTTGTTACAAATGCTCTGGCTTTTCTTTACACACTGTAAAAGTTGCGGCAAATTGTCCGTCCGAGGCACGAATTGAGATCGGCTTAATGCGGACGCCGTGCGTTTTATTAAAGTGATTTTTTACTCCACTGTGGGACAGAATTAAGCGGAGAGCCGTGAAATAAAGATTTTACGCTCGAATCGCTGGGCAGAGGCACTAAGGTAATTAAGCTGTATTTTTTATATAATCACAGCGGAAAGGTTGCCGTTACAGCGACACCGCATTTCGATTGTTTGCTATTCAAAGATGGTAATTATAAGCATTTACATTAGAGCGACAGCAGCGCGTTTATCTAATGTGAAGAGCTTACCGCTTTCATTTTATGTATGAAATTGACAGAAGCGCGACTGTTGCGCGACGGTCGCACTGCTAAAGTCGCCTAAGTGTGAAAGCGCCCGAAAGGTGGCCGTAAGCTGTACTTATATTATAAGCGCAATAGTGTGTGTTTCTAAAAGGTAATATGAAATCATATCCAACAACTATATACTACTTTTACAATAACTCAAAAGCTACTTATTCAAATCAAAACCGTGTCTGTGTGTGTGTCAAAGAGATACTGACTGCGTATCGCGTTTAGTGACTTTAGCAGCACGACGGACGCGCGACCGCCGTGCTGCTGATAATTTCATACATTAATGACATCAGTAAGAGCGCTTTTACACTTAGGCGACATTAGCAGCGCGACGGTCACGTGGCAGTCGCACTGCTGTCAATTTCATACATAAAATGTCAGCAGTAAGCCCTTCACATTAGAGAGAAGCGCTGTCGCTCTAATGTGAAGGCGCACTAAGCCCTTTACATACTGATAAATATTTTATCTTACACACCTTCTTAGAAAACAACCTGTTACCATGTTACCTCGTCGACTAATTGTTCTAGATAAAAGCAATAAACACTAGAAACCGATTGCAACACTACTTGAAAGTTTTAACAGGAATAAAAAAGCAAAGAAGAGCTCTGGAAACAAATAATTACAGCGCTTCAAACTTCATCACTCAGGAAAATACTAATTGAAAACGAGGAAATATCGTGCGTGCGAGTGAAATATGATGATCCCCGGATACGGTGAATAACGGATGATAATAGAAACTCAATTAAGACTGCATGATAATGATTCAATACCAAGTCGATTACGACTGCAAAAAGTTTTTGGGCTTCGAAAATGCAAAACGTTTGTGCTATATTCACTTTTACTTGCTCGCTCGCGCTCAAGGACTTCACTCGCTACATGTCAATGCGTCAATGAAATAAAATGCACAATATTATGTTCTACGATTTCGCAGAAGCTATATGAATATAAGTAGCAGGTGTGAAAAATGATTTTCATTTCATATGAAATTTCATTTGCTATTCATGAAATGTCCCATGCCTAATTTGTACACTATATGTTCTCAATCTAACCACATCAAATCGGAGTTGATACGAAGCATTCTTTCTAACCCCATTTTACAGATGATCAAAGGTTTCTACGTTTCCTGACCTGCTGATGGCTGAAAGTGCTTTGATATTTCAAAGGTCGGTAACGGTGTCAGACTTTCTGATCCACTTAAAGTACCTGTCATAAAGATGCACTAAACCAAATAATTTAACTCAACAGTAAATCAAGTCAAAATCGTACTTACAAGCGACAAGTTAGAGCCCAAGTAATGATAATCGTGCAACCGGACTTCTTTACCCGCTTAATTAGTTTTTTTTGTACTTTATTCAAAAATCCAACCTTTATTTGATTTTTCTAAACCTTCAGTTGAAACTTGTAGCCACGAACAAACTTTTAAAAGTAGGTACCAGAAAAGTTTTCATGCAACCAAACTCTGATCACGTTTACGTAATAAAGCCCTGTGTTGAGACTGAGAGGACTTGTGATGTGATCCTGTTGATACCGATTATTATGGGAATCTGAAAAAGGTTCAATTTATTGAGGATGGGATAAGAAAGTAAAATTAATTTTGACATCCACGGTACCACTCTATTTAGAGTCGTGTTTGGTACGTTGTTTTTCAAGAAAGTGTAATATATGTAACCTGTTCCCATATGAGCATAAATCTTTATAATTCATACAAAAATCGGTTATTAAATCTTTTACATTGTTGTAATATTTATGTTATAATGTTTTTTTCTTCATTCCGTAAACAAAAAATGGTCCTTCGAGTCGGATCTTGATTAAGCTCCACAAAACTTAGACAATTGAACCGCTGAAACCGCATTAAGATAAACTTACGCAGAAATTCGCGTACAATACAACTCTTTCGGCAAGCGAATAATCTCGAAGACATATTTCAATTCTTATCTATCCATTTTGTTGGAAGGACTTTACCACAACATATTTTATGATCAGTAGAGACACTTATGCACGTATTCTTTTGAATTTATATATTCAAACATAACATGTTTCACTATCTTAACCTTGGCTCACTTCAGAATAAACAACCATTTTCTTTTACTTGTGTCATTTTGGATGTCGTCAATATCATCACTTTTATCACTTATAATTTTGATTTTATTAAGTATATGTATTATATGTATGTTTATTAGTCTTTTGCTTATATATCTTATAATATATTTGTGTAATATTAGAATTTATATTGATGTTAGTGTATTTTACTTCTTTTTTGTACCACTCTTCTAAATTATTATTAATATTCCGCCACTGATTAAACTATCTGCATTACCATGTGGTTGACCCGAAGAGAATGCCATAAGGCATTTAGTCCGCCAATTGTACAACTTACAGTGCAATAAAGTTTAAATAAAATAAATAAATGTTTACAAATAATTATTTACGTAACTAATCAATACTACTTATGGTTTTAAATATAGCAGTTAAATAGCATATAAATAGTAAAAAAAAGAAAAACTAACAATATTGTTCTAAAAATTATGAGCTCCTTTCACGCGGAGCTTTAAACGAACACTTAGCTTAAATGAAAGTAAACTAAAAAGGCATGGGTCCTTAAATATGTGGAAATAATTATAATACAAATGAAAAAAAAACATATACTAGAATTGTTTATACTGTTATACTAAAATTCTATCTTCAAAGATATACCCAACAAGCCCTAAGCGTTAATAAAAATCTGATACAACGATGCCAGATTCCCTAATATGGTGTACAAAGTCTGACGCCCGACTGTTGATAAGAATATTTTTTGATGTTCTTTAATTATTGCGATCTGTCTCATTTCATTTATTTAGAAGAGAAAGAGACATGTCATAATATTAACAACTTATTTTTTAATTACTATTGAGATTAATTAAAAAATAAGTTGTTAATAATATAATTTAATTAATAATTATTTTAAAACGATCCCAGTGCTCAACGATGGATCACTTATGTAGCTTATAAGTTTTGAAACTTATTAAAAAAATAATCATTTCGTCAAAAAAATATATAAAGATTGCTTACATCATTCGCCAAGCAAAAAAAAAAACTTACTTTACCGCATATTTTTACAGTGGTCATGCGTTGTAAACAACGCTATATCTCATTTTATTTCGCCGAGACTCACAGACGATGTTTGTTGCCAAAAGAATAAGGAGTAAAGTTTTAATTTAACTTAATATTTGACGGTAATCTATGATCTATGGTGTGGACGCAGAAATAACTCTTCATAATAACAAAATTTAACTATCAACCGAATTTTTAAACGAAAGTTAATCAGTTACGTGCAATTATTTGAATGAACTTACATGCTCTGGAATATGATACTCGAAAGATAACAATGCTTTTGGTTACCTAAAAATACACATGATATTTTATTGTAATATGAGAATTAAATTGCATGTGTTTAGGATCCCAAACGGTCAACGAAAACACTATCGAACTTATAACGAGGGGCGATGTTGGTGTCAATAGCTGTTAAAGCTCTACTCACAATTATTAATATTTGAATATGTATAAATTAATAATTGTATGTATAAAGGAATAAGTCTATTAGCAATGCCCTGCAGCTGTACACACCTTTACATAAGACTGTTTATATCCCTAACTCTTTCCCCCTCAGCGCCATCAGACTTTGGAACTCCCTCCCAGATACGATCAAGACATCAACATCAAAATATGTGTACAAAATTCTATACGCAATATTTTTCTCAATGAGAATAAATAACTATTGCACTTAACAATGAAACTATAGGTTTGTTCAAAGATATTTTGTATATTTAAGCGGAGCACAACAATTCAAAGTAATAATCACAGAGTAGAGAGAGTTAACCATAGATTACAAAATTATGTAATTGTCTTAGCCACATAGCTTCTTTTGTAGCTGCACAAGCAGCCATAAATTCGGCCTCCGTTGTAGATAAGGCCACAGTTTGCTGACGTTGAGACGACCAAGTGACAGCAGCTCCATTTTTTAGAAATACATAGCCAGTTATTGAGCGTCTATTATCTATGTCATTTGCAAAATCAGCATCACTGTATCCAATCAGTTCAGTACTGTCTGAGTTAGATATGTAGCATAATCCATAGTCTTTAGTCTCTTTGAGGTATTTTAGTATTTTCTTTACAGCATTCCAGTGAGAGTCATCATAAGAATGTAAGTATCTACTCACCTGGCTAACTGCAAACATGATGTCAGGTCTGCTTACAGTTGCTGCATAAATAAGTGATCCTACCTCTTCTCGGTAAGGATATTTTTTCTTGGGTTCATTATCAGGCTTGTGCAGCTTCACATTAGGATCAGCAGGAACACTGTTTGGGTTGACATCTTGCATGTTGAACTTCTTCAAAATTTGATCAATGTATTTGGTCTGATGAAGAAAAATACCGTTTTAATAACTTTCAATTTGCATGCCCACAAGGTTAGTTAAACTAGAACATATTTTAAGATCAAAATTTGCTTGTAAATCATCGGTTACTTTCACTATGGTAGGTTTATCTTTACAGAACAAGAGTCCATCGTCAACATAGAGACACAGATAGCATTTGAAACCATTTATGATTCCAGTATAGACACACTGATCAGCTTTACTTTTCTCAAAGCTAAATTTATTCAAGACTGAGTTGAATTTAGTATTCCAACACCTAGGTGCTTGTTTTAATCCAGTTCGATCAGTTTGGTTCGCAGTGTAGTCCCTCTGGTGGTGTCATAAATATGTTTTCCTTCAACTCGCCATATAGAAAAGCAGTGGACACATCGAATTGAATTATCTCTAGTTTTTCTTGAGCTGCAATGGATAATAATAAGCGAATAGAGTCATACCTTACTTCGGTGAGAAAGTTTCATCATAATCAATCCCTTATTTTTGCGCGTAACCTTTTGCACACAGTCGAGCTTTAAAACGAGGACCTGTTGGTTCATCTTTCATCCGGAAAACCCATTTGCATCCAATTGGCTTTGCTTTCGGATTCTTTCCCCATTTGCATCCAATTGGCTTTGCATTCGGAGGCTTTTCCACCAATGACCATGTTCCATTCCGACGATGAGATTCCAGTTCATTCTCAATTGATATTTTCCATTTTTCAGAATCATTTGATGTGACTGCTTCTTTGTAATTCAGTGGAACAGGAATATCTTCAGTGTAGCCCAGTTAACCACTTTCCTGATCATTCAAATATTTTGAAAACATTTCTCTATTTCTAGGTCTCAGAGTTATATTTGAGGTTGGTGGTGTATCAAAGGCTTCACTTGGTAAGTATTCACTATCTGTAGTGTTATCTGGCTCGGTTACAGTGTTTATGGATTTTAATGTTTCATCAGCATTAGAGCTCCCAGATGCGTGCTTGTCAATTGGTTCGGATGATGAGTCACACATTGAGCTATCTTCAATTAAATCCACCGGAACATAATTTCTTTTTACTGTTGATTCTAGAAACACGGCATCTCTGCTTTTTATTACAGTTCTCGAACCAGGAATCAAGAATCTATAACCTTTTGTGTAATCGCAGTAACCAACAAATCTGGCTTTCTGTGCTTTTGGATCCCATTTCCTTCTCTTTTCTTTAGGAAGATGAATCATGGCTTCACACCCAAATATTCTTAGGTGATTCACATTTGGTTTTTGTCCATACCATATCTCTTCTGGTGTCTTGTATTGCAGTGATCGTTTAGGAGTTCTGTTGATAAGATAAGCAGCAGTGTGCACAGATTCAGCCCAATATTGTTTAGGTAAGTGAAAGTTGGCGTTAAGTAACAAGCATTTTGCTTTTTCAGCAACTCCGTTTTGTTCAGTTTGCCGAGCCACTCATCGTCCACTTTGAAACCGATGTTTCTTAATTTGTGAGCCGTGGTCACGATCTTACATTTGAAAATCCAGCGAGGTTTGTTGTGCATAAATCTCGAAGCAGACCAACTCGGCGTGTTAGCCCTGAGTCGTCAAAGGCTTTTGCCAAACACCCCCATACTTCCTTTTCTCTGGTTGCATCTTGTATATGTATGTAGTTTATGGAATCTACTAGTAGGTAATCTTTGACTTCGCCTTTAAATCACGTTTGAGATCGATAATTTGGCCTTCTTTAGGTTCAACACAGTCCCACAATTCTTCTTGCTCGAGATATGTTTTGAGCGCAAATCTCCAAGTGGAATAGTTTTCCCTGCCAGTCAACTTCTCGATTACAGCTAGCGAATTGCTTGACGACATTTTTCAGCGATATTTTGACGAACCGAATGATATTTCACAGTCTGAAGATACAACGTGCACTTTGAGGTTATCTTTCCGGCAGAATGTAATTGTTCGACATTTACACTGTTTTGACTTTGTCCACATTAATCAGGGCTTTCTGGGCCCATAACCTATTGCACTTAACAATGAAACTATAGGTTTCTTCAAAGATATTTTGTATTTTTAAGCGGAGCACAACAATTCAAAGTAATGATCACAGAGTAGAGAGAGTTGACCATAGATTACAAAATTATGAAAAGGCGCCAAATTTACCATAGACTATATTTAACAAATATTTTAACAATAACATAATATCTGTTCAGCGTGATGTAATATAGATATTATTATTGTATTTATGTAGATTTATTTAAGTAGTATTTATGGAGGATTATATAGTTCATTCCTAATTATGTTAGTTTTTTGTTCTTTTACGCCGCCTCAACTGTATCTGCCTCACCCATTGGTTGACTGGTAGAGAATGCTTTAAAGCATTAAGTCCGCCATTTGTACTTTATTTTGTTTGTGCAATAAAACAAATATATATAAATTAATAAAGTAAAGGATTCGGTAAATAACTATTGAAAAAAGGATTACCTTTATTGCTTTAATAAAAAAAGGTAATCTTTCGTATCCACCCATATTTGTGGATTGTTACCTCCATTAAATAATCTCTTAATCAATAATAATCGCCAGATGTCCCCTTAGCCGATTTTTGACTACGGTGGCCTGTCACAACGACTAACCGACTGCGCGGGAAATATTAGATTTGGATCCAAAATGTTAGGCGCTATAGACCTTGACCGTATCTAACGAAAGAGTTTGAATATACACGTAATAATTATGTGAAACATATTATGTGTATGTTTCACAGTAACAATGTAAATTAAGCATTGCAGGATTGCTGCATGTACAAAAGATGTTACATTTTCAGAAATGCGCGATCATTATGAACCCTCTCAGGCACTGCAAAATAAGTCATAGGCAGAGATAGGAAACTTCCCTATTTTAGTTTAATTTTTTACTGCTAAATAGAAAAAAAACGTGTTTTATATCGATCCAAGTATCCATAACATTAGTCATTCCATTGTAATTGAAGCTACGATAGAAAATAGTTACAATTTATTTCCGGATAATGGAAGCATATTACTACACAAATACCCAAAAATACAACACGTTATCGCATAATTTCTATGTAACCCTATATTACTATGTTCCGGCCATTGTCAAAGTTTAATTTAGTATTTGAAATACGTTACATTATCGGGTAATCGCGCTGCGGTCGCGGCTGCAAATTATACGGCCACTATAGTGTAAAATGCATCGCTTAACGCATACAAAGCCTGAATAGGTAGACGACCCGTCTGGTGTAGTGGTCGAGAAATCGCCTACTACGCAGCGGGTGCGGGTTCGATCCCCGCACAATACAAACATTTGTGTGCATGAACATGTCTGTTTGTATTGGTCTGGGTGTTTTCTATGTATATAATGTATGTATTTACAAACAAAAAGTATTTAAGTATTATATCCGTTGTCTGGCACCCATAACACAAGCTTTGAGTAGCTTACTTTGGGGCTAGATGGCGATGTGTGGGAATGTCCAAAGGATATTTATTATTATTATTTATTTATTAGGTCAGCCTCGTTTTTTTCCGAGACAATCTATTCAAATTGTGACTTTTAAAATATTGCCAAGATTCTCTGGTATACTGGCAATACACATTGGTAACCTCACGATATGGCGACGCACGCTGGTTTCAAGCGTCGCCATCTCGTCATCTGGGTTCGATTCCCGGTCGGACCTTTTCTATATTGTCTCGGGTCTGGGTGTAGTGGGACCACCGTTGTTTCCGATTTCTATAACAAGTGCTTGAGTTACTTAGCTTAGGATCGGAGCAATGTATGTGATGGTGTCAAATATTTATTTATTTATTTTAAACTACAAGTGCAGTGCGGGTGGCGGCAAACAGCGGCAAACCTTTGACCCTTTACACACTGCGGCTTTTAGCATCGATACAGTCGCGATACTAACGCGCGTTAGCATCGATATAGTCGCAATGTAAAAGCTGAAAATTGACAAAATATGTACTGAATTTTGGCGACTGCATCGATACTAACGCGCGTTTGCATCGATGCTAAATAAAATCTGTTCATTGCATGAGTCGCGATGCTGTAGCGCGTTTTCAAAACGCGTGACTGCATCGGTGCTAAAAGTCGCAGTGTGTAAGGGGTCTTGGACTTAGAGAATGCTGTTATGACGTTTTGAATTCTGACACAAAAAGTATGGAAAAGTTGCGAAACTTCCTGAGTAAAAAATCCAGTAGAAAAAAGCAAAGAAAAAATGCAAAATTCAATAACTCTATAACGTTAAGGTTTCGAATACTATAAGTAAGGATAAATTAAATCAGCAATTACCTGAATAAAAACGCCCTTGAATATTCTGTACGACTTTCCCTGTAACCCTGTACACTACACTGTAAGGCCGGCCTTAGAGTAGGTCGGACTGCACTTAGTTCCTTTTGTTCCGTTCGTTTAGTTTAACTTATTAGGTTTTAAGATTTTAGTAAAGTCATTAATAAAATATGAATGTGCTTCCGTGTGTGCATGTGTGGCGATCGCTCAATTCGATGTATGCTTCATTTGTTACGTCTCATCTTTTTGGTCTTGGTCAAGTATTCGCACACTATAGAATGGAGTGGGCAGTGACTGGACTGTGGAAATACTGCTAGTGGCTGTTAGCAAATTATTCGCGCCTCCAACCTCGTGTGTAATATCTGAAAATTACTCTTTAGTAAACGCAATAATATATACACACGCACGCAGTTTATGCCCAGATTAGTTGACTATGAGTATATTCACTACATAGTATAAAACAAAGTTGCTACCTGTATGTTTTTATGTATGCTTAAATCTTTCAAACTACGCAACGGTTTGAGAAGATAGAGTGATTAAAGCGGAAGGTTGATTTGTATAATACAATATATTTAGTATTAGTATTGCTCCCGCACGAAGCCGGGGCGGGTCGATAGTATGATATAAGGCTTTAAACTAGAAGGTGCTCCTATTTGATTGGTGAAAGATAGTTTGCTTACTGGCTGAACTAAATAATAATAATAAGACCATGATGTAAGTATCACAGCTAGCTTAGAAGACGCTTTTTACTTAATTATATCTAACGAGATATATTCAGTCATAACTGGTATGTTCTCCAGGTATACATATTGTCTTACTTAATTTAATAGGTATTGGCTGATAATTTAATTTGGCATAATGAGTAATTAGTAGAAATCATACAATTTCTCGTTAATAATATGCAGCGCAGTATCTGCTTTTGAATACGAAATGTATGCTAAACTTACTTTTTGTGTCACTAAAGCGACATATTGTGACTTTGATCTCAATTTTAGTCTTTAAATATGTCTTTAGACCCAGCTTTAGATCAAACGCATAGAAACATTTAATTATTTATTGAATATGTTGCCCTATCAGCGGGTGAAGTCTGAAGCAAAATGTTTACAATTTCACGTAAACAATTTCAATTTTATGATTTAATAAATCTTTAAAAAATATTTGTATTTTTTTAAGCTTCATTCAAAAAATCTTCTCAATCAATAAATGCTTAAGCATTTTTCGAGCGTGACCTGGTTTTACAGGGAACTAGGTCAAGACTTCCGACACAGGGTACAGTTAAACTATAGGTTTGAAATATATTTGATGATAGAAAAGTTTACTCCTTCTCACAGCCAAACTTTTATAAAGAAGTACGGATATGAAGTACACTGTAAAAAGAAACTTCAGCCAACTTCATAAGATCCAACTACCCACTAACAAACGTTCACATCTGTTGCTCTAACTAAAGCTGAGACCACACTAAATGCTAGCTGAAACTTTTAATTCCGCGTCTCTTTCTTTCATGTGCTTCAGTAAATAGAGCGAAAGAGACAGAAATACAGCTGGTGCATTAGCTGAAACAGGCCGTGATGCATCTTTGCACCTGCACTACGTATGATATATACTCTCCACTGGGAAGTTTTGAAGTTTACATTTCGTTACTTTGTAGAAACTTTTTTGAAGTATAAGGAAGAAAATAATAAACAAAACAACTTTACTTACATATGAAGATGTTGAATACTTTCTGTATTTTGCCTGTTCATGATTTTTACAACATGATAAGGATAAACGGCTTTTCCACTTATCTTTCTTATCTTTCTCTTTCCACTTATAAATCAACAAAATTTGAACTACTCTAAGTGCTTTTAGAATGTTTTTAACACTTACAGTGTCATATTTTTATTCATAAAGATGAAATAAGAAACCAAAAATTTGCGCACGGGCGGGACTTGAACCAGCAACCTTTTGGCTAACCGGGCCAAACGCTCTTACCAATTGAGCTACCGTGCTGTCAGTCCGACCCTGCGAAATTTGTGGTCTCTTATGAAAACGTCAATTGCGTGACGCAAAAGGTTGCTGGTTAAGGTCCCGCCCGTGCGCAATTTTTTGGTTTCTTATTTCATCTTTATGAATACTCTTTAAGTGTTATGCGGCTAAAGTGAAATGTATGTTACTCCTAATGTCATTTTACCTGGTTGAAGTTAATTTTTAACTAGTCATATTATATTTAAACAGTGATCCTAACTTAGTTTATTTTTTTTGTGGTAAGGCTGTATGAGTTTGATTGTTAACAAAGCCAAAACCAAATCCATATTTAAATTCGAATATGTTACTTAAGAAAAAGCGGCGGCTTAATTTTACGATAGCCTTTGATACATTGATCGATAAACCACAGTCATTCCAGTTTCTAGAAACCACAGACCAGCACCTGACGTTCATGTAATTTTTCTTAGATAGGCAGATAGGAGTGATCCGACCGAAAAAGTATAAAACGTCCGATTTTAAAAATGACATTTTTAAAAATAAATGATGTAAAATAGGTGTTTTGTATCATACTCGATGAGTATTCCCTATGTGACGTTAGTATAATCGACTCTAAATCACAAAACCGTTTCGAAAGTATATTTCCAAGGCACTTTCAGCTCTGTATGGTAAATTCAGCATATAATTGGGGAATAATGATAAACACAGTGACCTTTGAAGCTTGCAAGTGGGTTTTTCTGCGCTGGTGAACTGAAGTAATGCAATTAACACTCGGCTGCCGAATAATTTGCGTCTGACCACAGGGCGCCCTACTATCATAGCAGATACTTAGCTCACTCAGTTAGTATGGAACTGAGAGCAGAGTGTTTTAAATAAGTTTTGTTGTAAACTGTCGATAAGTGTAAAGAGGTTAATATGAAGTTGGAACCAATATAATTTTACTACGAAATAAATAAAGAAAATCAATGATAAACACTATAAGTCTGCATACTTTTTGCAGAGATCAGTGGCAGTGCCGCCATTTTCGTACATCGGGCAGTTATTATTTGATAAATAATAACTAAATGTGTAAATATTAGTAATTGTTTTTGTTATGAGACTTTATAACGTCTGATTGTTTGGGTAATCAATGATCAAGACTAAAATAAATTATTTCAATATAAGTACATTCACTTTGGCAGTGTTCAAAACAGCACACAAATAATTAATTTACTATTTCATGAATTCCCATTATGTAATCTGAACCTCAGTCAGGTATTGAAATTAGCATTCATCATTAATTCTGCTGTTGGCTTCACTACACAGACGGAATTAATGATTTTGCCAAACACTAACATTAGCAAATGGTGCTAAAACTAATAATTAGCTGAGGTCCAATCTCTTTGTAAGCAAAATAATTGTCAGAAATACTTTTTATTATTGAATCGACTTCATTTAATATTAAATAAATAAATATTCGACCTCATGTACCGTTGTACATGTATAACGTGTAATAAATTGAGTACCTTAATATATTTAGTATTCATCGGATCCACATTAACATTTTCATCACATTATCTTTGTTTTTCCACGCTTTCATTTCCTTTTTCCATCCAAAGATTGCTGGTTCGTTTGCTGTAAACACGAACATAAGAGTTAATCATAGATTCTATCTACCATAACGCAGTTCGTATTTTCTCCCTAAAAAGTCGTACTGTAGACATTAAACTATAGGCATTACCTGCCTTACTACTCTTCTTATACTATTACTCTGTATTTTTGGATTATTGATGTTTTCTAATCCTTTTTGAACAATATTTATTGTGAATCTAAAAATGTCAAACTTTCAAAGCTCTGTTATTCTACTTTTCTGTACATAATACTGTAAAAATAGCTGTGTTTTACCTTTGTTTGCCATTTTCCTTTAATTTGCATTGGGTGATAATTCTTTTATCTGATTATTTTTATAAATTGCTTGATTTTTGACATATTTTTATCTTTATTGACATGGTTGTTATGACAATAATATCTTTCAAAGTCTGACAACTTCTATCAAAGTTTATTACTTTTTCGGGTTTAATCCTCTGTAAACCACCAGTATTCATGTTTTATTTTTGAACCTATCTCGATCTAAATTTGAACGGCCTAGGTCCCCTATATAAGCCTTTATTTTTTTCATTCAATTCATTCGATTCCGAGTTCTAAGCTCGAACAGTTCTATTATACTTCAAGAAATAAACACTCCACATCTTCCCTCAAGAAGTCTTGAAGAACCGCCGGTGACTACTGAAACACCTCCTCACGCTAGGGGAGGGACCGGACACCGGAGGAGTATCCGAGCCCATTGACTGCAGTAACACCTCCTCGCTCTAAGGGAGGGACCTGTCTCCTTCTCGGAAGAGGATCCGAGACCAAGTACTTCTGGCACTCCAACTGATCATAATATTTTCTATATAGTGCCCGTTACCCTCATTACTGCTGTGAGTCACTCCCTCACGGCGCCTGTCACCGCTGCACATCGGCGTCGCTGCTACCTCCGCTGTGTCGGCCCTGCACTCCGACGCCGCCCTTTGCTGCCTCCAGGACAATACTTATTGAAGATTTGAAGATACTTACTCACGCCCACTGCACTTTACTTACATTCATACAGACATCACCTCATTTCATATTTCGGTACTGTATTTTTTTTGTTTTAATATAAATTCTATTCCCTCTTCTACCTCTTTCTTTTACCTTCTTCTACTTCTCCACATTTGTCGCTTCACGACAAATTGGCGCCCAACTTTTAGTCTTCAGTCTTCCCTCTTTCTTTCTTTTCTTACATCTCATTCTTTTCATCTTCTATCTTTTTCTAAATTCAAAAATAACACTTTATCTAGTGTTCTTTACCTTTTCACCCTCTTTACCTTTTCACCCTCTTTACCTTATCACCCTCTTTGGCTATTTCTTTTGGATAACATATTATTAACTCCTTCACTATCTTCATATCTTAACCCCTTCACTATCATCTCATATCATCTTAAATCTTAACACCTTAACTATCATCTCAGAACTTAACCCCTTGAAACTCGGAGATAGTAAAATTTTGTTTTAGTTAACTTAACTTGAGAATTATTAACTTAACTAAATCTACCTTAATTGGTCTTAAGTTAACTTTGTTCTTTTAACTTAACTTTGATTTAAATAACTGTTCTCTAATTAACTTAACTTGAGAATTATTAACTTAACTAAATCTACCTTAATTGGTCTTAAGTTAACTTTGTTCTTTTAACTTAACTTTGATTTAAATAATTGTTCTCTAATTAACTTAATTAACCGAGAACTCTTATTTTTCTTAAACTCTCTACCTATTTATTTCTACTCTCCGATTTTCTTTCTCAACCTATATCTTCACTTATTCACTTTAATCACTATTTGAAGAGGAATTAAGGTACTCAATTTTATTTTTAACTTTTTTTTAACTTTTTAACTTTTTAATTTTTTTTTAACTTAAGGGACTCTAAATCCCTTACGTTAACTCGGGAGGCTCTAAACCTCTTCTCTTTACTTAAGGGACTCTAAATCCCTTACGTTAACTCGGGAGGCTCTAAACCTCTTCTCTTTACTTAAGGGACTCTAAACCCCTTAGTACTAACTAGTACGTTCTTTTGAGCGGTTGATTACTCGTTAAATAAGCCTTAGGTCCGAGCGGTTGATTACTCGTTAAATAAGCCTTAGATTGGAGCGGTTGATTACTCCTTAAGTAGGCCTAGATCAAACTTTTTTTTTTCCATCTATGGAGCGGTTGACAACTCCTTAAATAAGCCTGTCGTTATTGAGGAATTCTTTTCTAGAGTGGCAGTCATTGAATGTGAACTCCACCCTTACGGTATGAAGATGATAGAATGCTAGAAGAAGAATAAATATTTTTATGTAAGGTTGTATATTAGGCGAAATAGATTCCTAGGTTTTCTTTAGGTCTTCTTTCAAAAATTTTCTCTAAGTCGAAAATTTTGCTGGGGTTGTGGGGGAAATGTACCGTTGTACATGTATAACGTGTAATAAATTGAGTACCTTAATATATTTAGTATTCATCGGATCCACATTAACATTTTCATCACATTATCTTTGTTTTTCCATGCTTTCATTTCCTTTTTCCATCCAAAGATTGCTGGTTCGTTTGCTGTAAACACGAACATAAGAGTTAATCATAGATTCTATCTACCATAACGCAGTTCGTATTTTCTCCCTAAAAAGTCGTACTGTAGACATTAAACTATAGGCATTACCTGCCTTACTACTCTTCTTATACTATTACTCTGTATTTTTGGATTATTGATGTTTTCTAATCCTTTTTGAACAATATTTATTGTGAATCTAAAAATGTCAAACTTTCAAAGCTCTGTTATTCTACTTTTCTGTACATAATACTGTAAAAATAGCTGTGTTTTACCTTTGTTTGCAATTTTCCTTTAATTTGCATTGGGTGATAATTCTTTTATCTGATTATTTTTATAAATTGCTTGATTTTTGACATATTTTTATCTTTATTGACATGGTTGTTATGACAATAATATCTTTCAAAGTCTGACAACTTCTATCAAAGTTTATTACTTTTTCGGGTTTAATCCTCTGTAAACCACCAGTATTCATGTTCTATTTTTGAACCTATCTCGATCTAAATTTGAACGGCCTAGGTCCCCTATATAAGCCTTTATTTTTTTCATTCAATTCATTCGATTCCGAGTTCTAAGCTCGAACAGTTCTATTATACTTCAAGAAATAAACACTCCACATCTTCCCTCAAGAAGTCTTGAAGAACCGCCGGTGACTACTGAAACACCTCCTCACGCTAGGGGAGGGACCGGACACCGGAGGAGTATCCGAGCCCATTGACTGCAGTAACACCTCCTCGCTCTAGGGGAGGGACCTGTCTCCTTCTCGGAAGAGGATCCGAGACCAAGTACTTCTGGCACTCCAACTGATCATAACATTTTCTATATAGTGCCCGTTACCCTCATTACTGCTGTGAGTCACTCCCTCACGGCGCCTGTCACCGCTGCACATCGGCGTCGCTGCTACCTCCGCTGTGTCGGCCCTGCACTCCGACGCCGCCCTTTGCTGCCTCCAGGACAATACTTATTGAAGATTTGAAGATACTTACTCACGCCCACTGCACTTTACTTACATTCATACAGACATCACCTCATTTCATATTTCGGTACTGTATTTTTTTTGTTTTAATATAAATTCTATTCCCTCTTCTACCTCTTTCTTTTACCTTCTTCTACTTCTCCACATTTGTCACTTCACGACACTCAATCACATTATAATTGACGACCCGTCTGGTGTAGTGCTCGAGAAATCGCCTACTACGCAACGGGTTGCGGGTTCGATCCCCGCACAATACAAACATTTGCGTGCATGAACATTTCTGTTTGTATTGGTCTGGGTGTTTCCTATGTATATCATGTATGTATTTACAAACAAAAAGTATTTAAGTATTATATCCGTTGTCTGGTACCCATAACACAAGCTTTGAGTAGCTTACTTTGGGACTAGATGGCGAAGTGTGGGAATGTCCAAAGGATATTTATTTATTATAAAGGATATTTAATTACTCTGGAACCCTTTTTAATCACACTGTTGAAAATTGTGTGTGATTTTTGCTTGAAAACAAATTTAAAATCAATGGAAAATACGCGGAATATTGACGTTAGTTCTCACAAAATTCAGTTCTCCTTTTTCGAATTATTTCCGTGCGAAATTATACTAATTTTCATTGAAAAATTTCAACATTGGACATTAATCAATGAATGTCACACGCCATCTTGACGCGAGTGATTCAAAAATAGAGGCTAAGCATATATTTTATTCTGTTACGCAAGGTAATTTTAGTAGGAACTATAATATGATCCCAATAGACCAATGCTGGTTCACGTAATTTCGTCTGCTTATTAAGAAAATGCAACTTTTACATCTTCATATTAATTCCAAAACATAACTCGCTCTCAATTTATTTGCCAGTCCATTGCACTTAATTTTCGTCGGAATGAAGAGAAAATAAAAGCTGCAGAAATTCGCTCCGCATTTTGTATCATAGTAGAATTTTTATTCGCTATGAAGATTTATAGAACTGGGAATACTGAAGTTGTGAACATCCTCGACATAAGCCATGTAGTTTATTATAAGTGTAGTTTTACGGCAGACTCTTTGGCTTTATACTAGCTGAAGCTGTTTTCCATGCAAGTTGTTTTTAATGATACAGATTTAACTTTTTTTATGAAAATTCTTAGCAATGGACATATAAAACCAAAAGCACTAAAGGTACCTAAACCTAAGAACTAAAGGTTTTCTACTTCATAAAGATTTAATTATATCTATCCACTCGTAAAGGGAATATTACACAGTATAAACATCAAACAGGTATCAACCATACGAAAGCACGTTAAATTTATGGAGCAGCAACGTCGCAGCATTGGATTGGCTACGTATAACAGACGGCTCGACGGATCGCGTTTGCTACAACTTATTACAATTCTTCTTGATAGCGTGGACTTTTGTTAGGGTTCAGTAGATTTAAAAAAACGTACAAAAAATTTGATGACTTATAGAGTATTAATTCAGGCAAATGTAGGACGCACCATCCGCCCTCCCTCAATACGCATGCGACACAGCTTATGCAATTATTAGTACTCGACACCAACGTGCCAAAAACCTCGACGCGTTTCGCCACTACACGTGGCATCCTCAGGAGATGTTGTCGCCTTAGCGGAGCACGAATGACTGACCGTGCGCCACTCCGAAACATGCCGAAACAGCTCAATTGTTGTCAGCAAAACGATTTGCAGTTTTTCTTTAAAATTCGACTCGTACGCCGTCCACTATCGTACAAAGAATACTGAACGCCTCGGTTGATACGGTGCTGTTCCCTTGAAGAATGGTTTGATCTTCGACATTTATATAACGCAATGATGCAATCATTGCACGAATAAGCGATGTGACCATTGCATTACATCGTACGAAAGTGCGATATTTTTTTCATATATAAATCTGGCACAAGTGTCCGAGTTGGCAAACTATTTGGTTTACAAAATATTTTATCAAATATATCTACATAATATATTTACATAATTTAGATTGTCTTAATTACCTACATTCAGTTTTGTGATATAATTAATGATTATACGTTTTTGTTTCAGGTACGTTTCTTTAGAACGCTCAGTCTCAGGTATGATCGAATGTATCAAACCTGTTCCAATTGAATTAAAAAATAATATGTCATGTTCATGATACCGTAAAATGTTAAAAATTAATATTAGTTGCTACAAATGTAATAAAATAAAAATCTACAGTATCTACGAAATGTTTTGCGTTCATAAACATGACAATTCAATAACATTTAATTGCATTTCAATTAATTGCATAAATGTTTCGTGAAACTGTCGCCACCCATTTCACAAGCGTTTATTTATTTCCGTTCGTAACAAGGGTTGATGGTTTGCATGTAAGTAAGGTATATATGTGGCTAGACGTTAGACATACTCCTCATATGAAATATGGGTCCATTACAAACTTATCTGAGAATAATGTATTTTAGAATAAGACTCCTTACACACTGCGACTTTTAGCATGCTAATGCTAAAAGTAGCGCAGTGTGTAAAGGTTGATATTTTGCGACTGTATCGATGCCAACGCGCGTTGGCATTGCCACTGCATCGCAACTAGAAGTCGCAGTGTGTAAAAGGTCTAACATTTCAATATTTATTTTTTCATTGATAAGAAAAGATCGCATTCAAAACAGATTAATTGTACAGGTATTATTAGGTTGTCTTTAGTATTGTCCTCTTTTCCTATATAATGAAGTTGTGCCACCAAGTCCATCATATTGTCAATGTTGTCATATTTTCTTTTCACTAGAATCTCAAACAAATAACAGCTGATGTCCCAGCATATTTGCATCGCAAACTCGGTGATCCGTGTTAATCATCGTAATAATAAATCAATTTGCCGCGGCTTAACCGATAGAGCCGTCCGCAAGACGTTTACTTGGGACGTAGGTATTCAATAATCAATTCTCAAGTTTGACCACTGAGATAGAGTTCATAATGTGTTCAGAAGTGGCAATCGATAAACCGAACGGCGCGGAGAACTGATGGCCTTTGTTCTAGATTGAAGACCTTTTACCCAAAAACGCAGCGTAGGACGTCCACAAACAAGATGGACACGACTTTGTTCAAATCGTGGGATCATACTGGATGCAGATTGCTTTCACCCGGTCGCCACTTTGGTAGAGACGTTTGGACGTCCTTTTGCTGATAATGATGATGATAGTCATCATTGTCAGCAACGTAACAGCAGCAAGCAACCGTAACCAAAAAGCCGTTACAAACCAACTAGAGCTATACTGCCGTCATAAGAAGAAGAGACGTATCTAACAATTTTTTCAAAATTGAGTTATATACATATTTCAAATCAGTAAAAAAAGACGCATCTGTTAGTATTTTTAAAATTCTTTATTTGTGGCCGCAACCCTCAAATAATTGCTGTTAAAAAAAAACGTATCTGCATCAAAACACAACATTTAGGAAGAAAAAAAGTCACTTGTGACGCACACTAGATAGGAAAAACGTATCTGAGTAGATGCGTCTTATTACTTTGAGAAATATTGGTCAATACATAAAATGAAAAGACGCGTCTACATGGTCGACAAGAAGAAAGGACGCTTCTGTGTAGCTGCGTCTTTTCATTTTAGTATTACAAAAAAAAGCCAGGCGCAAGTGGCAGTAGCGTCTTTTCAACTTCGTATTCTTTATTGTGCGGGGTAAAGGAGGGGATTTCGGTGTGAGACTGTGCGTGCAATGTGCATTCAGTTGTGCCGTGGCATTCAGAGGCTACATACGTGCGCAGAGCACGCATATTGTTTTTAGGGTAACGTAGCTAAAAATGTAATGAAGATGCGCCTTTTCATTGTAGTTTAACGATATAATCAGCCAGACACAAGTGGTAAAACCGTCTTTTCTATGTAGTATTTAAAGGCATTCGCCTAATTTAGGCGAGTGTCGTTTTAGTGGTACTAATTATTATTGAATCGAAAAAGGCAATCAATTTATTTGCTGTCAAAAGTTTATAGCTATTTTAGTAAATAACATAAAAATAATTATAATATAAATATAATAAAAAAGTGCAATTTAATTGAAATTTGAATTTAAATAATTGTTGTTACTAACATTAATTTATAAGTTAATTGTTGTTAAATAATTACTAAACAATATCAGCCGTGATTACTTGAAATAAACAAATTTTAATTTAGTGTCGTTAATGCTATTTCAGCTGTGTTCGCTTTACACCCCCACCTCGTCCCTTGCGCGCCTAAACCCCCAAGGCACACACACCACCGTCATTATTATTGCAGGTTTTCGTTTTGTAATCAACTTTTACTCTATTGTTTAATTATATTGGTTGTAGTTCTTGAGCCGTTCTTAAGATAACTAATATTATTATAACTAGGTATTATTTACTGGTGATATTTAAATAGAAATGGTGCTGATAAAATATCTATATTATTATATTTATGTTAATTAGTATTTTGCTTATATGTCTTAATAATTATTTGTGTTATATTAGTATATTTGTTTATGTTAGTGCATTTTACTTCTGTTTTTTGTACAACTCTTCTCACTTATAATTAAATTTCCTCCAATGATTAAACTTTGTGCATTACGAAGTTGCCTGGTAGAGAATACCATAAGGCATTAGGTACGCTAATTGTACATCTTACAGTGCAATAAAGTTTAAATAAAATAGTTATATGTACGAAGTGGCGGTTTCCAACATATTCAATAAGTATATTTATAAAGTATAACTATTTTAAGTTGTATGAATCACATATACCAAGCAGTTCTACTCAAGACCTTGACGCATTAGCCAGTTTTTTGACGGAGCTATTGACACGTGCTAGTTCTTCCCAGTGTCGGAAGTCTCGACATAGTTCCGTGTAAAACCACCAGGTGGCGCTCGAAAAATGCTGAGACAAAATTGGTGTTTTCGTGTATTTATTGATTGAGAAGAATTTTGGAGTGATGTTAAAAAAACTACAAATATTTTTTAAGATTTATTAAAGATATAGCTACGTAAGTTAAAATGATATTTGATGAATTAGAAAATCATAAAATTGAAATTGTCTACGCGAAATGTCAAAAATGTTGCATCAGACTTCGCCCGCAGGAGTTAATGCCCGATAATAGAAAATCATTTTGGTATGATTTACTTATCAATAATGGCAGTGTTGATCTCACTGAACTTTATAAAGACAATGTTGTGATAACATTTACTAAGCGTTAAACATAATAGCGTCTAATGAAAAAATAGTACATTATGATACAAGTGTGCTAAGTTGACCATTATATACAAGGCGATATTGTGTGCGCATGAGCGAAAGCAAGTGCGCCAGAAGAAAGCCGCGTATATTATGGTCACAGGCACACGTGTCTCATACGACGTTTTTCAACACACTTGCGAGGAAGAAACAATACTCCAATTATTTACAAAAAATGCGCGTTTTCGTTCGTTTTTTTTCTTGTCGCGATACCGATGCGCGCAAAAAGCTGAGGCGCGAACTAAATCGGCCAACAGCCACGGTAAAAAATGTAATAATTCGTGTTTTAAACACAAATTACAGAAAATTTTAGATTAATTTTAGTTATTTTTAATAATAATTTATTTAAATAAATATGTACGTACAGTTATTTTTCGCATAAATAACGTTTGTAATAAAAGTTATAACCCGACTAAATTATATCGCTTCTTCATCTTACTTACTATTTGGTACTAGGGTACAAATGTAAATTGGTCGGGTTAATAAACTAAAAGCACTAGTGCAATAATATACTAAAAAGCACGCGTGTTTAATATCTAAGATTATGAGCCAAAAATCGGTGGAATAAAGACGTCGTTATGAGCAAGTGTGTTGAAAAGGAATATTTAATCACTAGGGCTACTAATACTTAAAATTTTAAATACACATTTATGTATCGAAAGTGTTTTTTGGGATTAAAGTTGTACATTAAATAATGTAAAATGACACTATAATTCTTTAATAAAGTCTGATCCCCATATTTTATGTTTTATTTTATAGTAAAAGACATCCTTTCAGCTAAAACTTAAAAAGGTTATTGGAGTTACAACACAAGGGTAATACTGATCATAGAAAGAATAGACGCTTCTGCGTAGGGACGTCTTTTCATCGTAGTATCATGAATTTATGTACATTTTATTTACTTAAAAGAAAAGGAAAATCACATTTATACATTAAATAATATATATATAATACAAATTTATATTTATCAAAAAATAGTTTAAAGTATGATATAATAGTTTGCATACAAAAATTTAAATGTTTTATCTTAATTCTCGCACAGCGATTTTTTTTCGAAAAAAATTGCAAATTATTTTATTTCTCGGTTTAGAGGTTTAGGTAGATACGTCTTTAGTCCTTATGGCGGCAGTATAAATAAGTGAGAAAGCAGTGGAATTAATGTTTATACTCAGTGAATTTCTGTAACTTGCTGCCATTTTTTAATCTATTGCAATTAAAAATAATATGTCTATGTTAAAATCTCTGACTCACTTGAATTGTAATGGGACCGTGCGCGACGACTATGTCACAAACGTTGAAATGACAAAATGTTCTAACTTAAAAAAAAATCAATTCAATTCAATCATTTATTTCAGATTTGCATCCATAAGTGTTAGTAACAAGGTGTTTTTATCCTTATGTTAGTAAAAATAAATTAATACAATATACAACAAGTAATAATATTGGTGGGGCTCGCGCATGTGCTATATGCATTCATAGCTAGTAGCTGGGCATGAAGCTGCAGCCATCGGTGCATCAGCGGGGAGTCCCAGCGGTCAGCCAGCACGCGAGCTGCCACGCACGCGAGCCCACAGCGAAAAAATTATATGTGACACATAAAAACTATACGAAAACAACGATACCACACATAGCCATGTTAATCTTATAACTCTCCTTTTTTGAGTCGGAGGTTAAAAGAATAAGAGAATTGGAATCGGAAACAAATTATATGATAAGATCAAAGTGAAAAGTACGGCTTTTTATGCTTAAAATTTTAGCATTTTTGTTCTATCCCGATCATGTCCGCCGCCTTTATTCAAAATTAAGTTATACCACTGACAGCAATGATTTTTTATTACAACGAATAGCGAAGCTACGCCAAGCAAAAAAATTGTTGCAAATACGACGACAGAAATGTAACGTATTCCTTTAAATTTCAATTTTCAATATAATATCGTCTGTATGAATTGATGACAAGAGGCACGCACATGTTCATGTTCGTGGTGTCAGATCCATACGCTAGCAATAGCAATTCAATGACTGACATTGAACTATCAAAGCTTATAGTACCTAATAAGTAGTACACAACAGTTTCAACAACGAGATCAATACCGCAACATCAATTTGCTTCAGGATATAATACCATTCAGGGCGTCCCTTATAGATAAATTACCTACACAATTTATTATAATCTAAAGATTCAATTTGCTATCACGAGACAGTCCATATATACCACAAGCAAGCCCAACCATCCCCACTTCCTTAAGAGAGAAGTCAACCACCCTGCAGTGTGCGCGGACACTCTGTTTTTACCTCCGTGCCGCGGTCCGAGAGTTTCGGTTGTCAAGCGGCTTTTGTACTACACTTCCTCGCTGCCGATTATGCCCTCACCTTAGCCACCCACCAACGACCACGCTGTCGCGCTGGCTTTCAGCTACTATCTCCGCTCCGTCAACCGCCAACGGTCCAAACTCCCAGTGTGTCGCGCTGACTTTCGGCTTTGAAGCCTCCGACCTCACTGGACCTAACGGGAAGGGACGTTAAACGGGAGAGAGGACGGGACAGCAAATCACTGGGAGTCCGCAAGACAACTGTTACCAGAGGTCGCACGCGCGAGTTTGCGTCTTCTTGTCTTTGCGGCCGGGCTCTAACGAAGTGCAAGCGTGGCTCTGCGGTTCTGTACAGGCTGAAATTTTAATCAGTGACCAAATTTTTTGCAAAGACTCCAGTGATGAATATGCATTGGGGGCAAAAAAACTGTCAAAGATTTTGATACTAATCGTAAATGTTATCGGCACCGTCACAATTAGTATCAAAATATTTAATGCCTGTACAAATGGAGAGAAGTAGGTACATAATGATAACAAACAGTTTGTATTTTGTAGGTTACAGTACAGACCTACACAGCGCTGATTTTCAGTCACCGACCAAAGCCGAATTTCGTCAGAGATACGCCGTCCCAAAATCAATCATATATAGTGCACGTAACGAAGATTGTATCTTGCTCAAACAACGCAGCGAAGCTAAAACTCTGGTCACAAAATATGCCAAAAGCAACCAGTTTGCCTTGTGGGTGCGCTTCAAATCACAATCTGCTATTGTACGTACACAATTGGTCAGTCATGAATACATCCCCCTCATGTACTAACGCTCACGTACTCCGATAAATTGCTCAAGTTACTTGTTAAAGTGTTCTCTCTTGAATAAATTGGTCGTTTATTCAGCCCGTGTCCCCCACTTCTCGGTTATGAAAGTGAAACTTGAACTTTAAGCCGAGTATTTCGACCCGAGGTTAAGTTGCGACTTGAAAAGTGTAGCTGTGAGTTACAGTGACGTAAGTTACGCATTCATTGACCTAATTTTGCCAGAGCAAAAGATTGCAACACATAATTTTGTGGTTACTGACAAAAAATATTTACATAAGTAATAATAAATATTGATCCTACAGTATGTAGCTTATGCACTTGTGTTAAAGAAATCAGTAACAACGGTGGTGCCAAAATATCCAGATCCGTGATAATATAGAAAATTTCTACTTTGACAAAAATGGGAATCGAACCCGAGATTTGTCAAGAACACTTAGTCTTTTCGCTCTAATTTAATTATATCAAGCAAAAATGCAAGGAACCATCTTGAAAAAAAACCGGCCAAGTGCGAGTCGGACTCGCGCACTGAGGGTTCCGTGCCAACATTAACTGAATTTGGGAATCCACTTACTTCCACTTAGTAAAATCCACAATATTTTGTTGACAGCAAATATAAATTTGTTTTTCATAGTGTTTGTATAAAGTACAAAGTTATGTTTGCGGTTGTTGAAAATGTGCTATATCTCAAAAACTTCTGGTTCGATTCCGTCGGAACCAATTTTCGTTGAAAGTACTTGTTACGATCTACATTATATATTTGTTTCAAAATTTACACTCGCTTAGTTTAGAAGTTAGATGTGGGGGGGGACGCCCATTTTACCACTTTGGAAGCGTCTAGCTATGAAACGTTAGACTTTAAAAGAAAATGGTTTTAGAAACCTCGATCTCATTTTAAAAGACCTCTCCATAGATACCCCACACACATAGGTTTGAGTATATATTTTTTTTGGTTTTAGTTTCATGTATGGGAGCCCCCCCTTAAATGTAATTATTTTTTATTTTTTGTATGAGAATCGTAAAGCGGTTAACAGGATACATCTTCCTACCAAATTTCAATTGTGTAATGCTTATAGTTCCAGAATAAAATGGCTGTGACATACGGACGGACAGACAGACAGACATACAGAGAGACAGACAGACAGACAGACAGACAGACAGTTATTTCAATATGTGTCGAATAAATAATATTTCTATTCAATTTATATCTCGATCTGCTATGTTTTAATAGCGTTTGCTGTTGAAATTATCATTTTCAAGTGTTCCCCTGCCTATCTACTGTACCCCAGTATTCTGAGTTGTCTTATCATTCGGTCACAGCGATGCGCCTGTCAAAACAAACTTTCAGATTCAAAAGTTCCAGTCTAGATTCTAGAACTTTCCGTCCATACTTTGTTGCGGCTTTGAAATATCTATGAGACGTAGTGAAAGTATCTACTACAAGACACAGTGCGGTGAATATGACAGCACCCAGGTAACTAATATTAATAAAATGAAACAGCCAACACGTTTCGAAGTAAGCTGTTTTCTTACTTGTGTTACGAATACCAGACAAAGATTACGACGGGGCGTCTCCCATAAATACTTCAATTAAATCCCATAAATACATAAAACATGACTGAAGAAGAAACACAAAAATCTGCTCCTTCAGACCAAACGGGGTTCAAATCCGCGACCGTTGGCATAGTAGTCAGGAGCGCTAACTCAACAACTAAGAACCAATTTCTTCATCGATAGTAATGGTAAAATGACGTTATCAGCTGTTGCATAGTAACGATTGTGTAGGTTTTGCATAACAAATACCTTAACCAATGTATTAACTAGCCTTTGTGATATTTGATGAGGGTAGTTTTTCTTCAAAACACACACAATCGTAAATAATCAACCGCTGGTAACGAAACTTTACTATTACTACCAATCAAGAAACTGGACCTTATAGAATAAACTTAACTTTGTTATGCCTTAATTTCTAAACGGCACATAGGGAATACTCGTCGAAGTAAATACAATACGCTTAATTTAAAAACGTTACCTATTTGCCAGCAATCATTTATGTAAATATCATTTAAAATCGGTCTTTGCATACTTATTCTGTCAGATAAATGTTATCTGACGTTAGGAAAATCGGGTTTAATATTAAAACTGGCTTGGCGTAGTTTACAGCAGCATATCGACCGAAGACACCGCCTTATTACTACCTATTATAAGAGCCAAAATCGTTTGCTTCTAACTTGCCTTTCGTTTGCAGCTGCCCGTATTTGTGTCGTGTGTGTAAACGACTCTCGTTTGAAAGTGATCAGGCGGAAGTGTCCACACCCTTCTAAGACTTCATTCTATAGGTCGACCGCAAAACTGGGATGTTTCTGGGGTCAATTTTGTCACCTTCGTTTCGTTTCCTTTTGTTCTCCATATCGTTCTTATGTATAAAAGTGTATAAAAGATCTTTTTTAGGGTATCGTAGCCTAATGGCAAAAAACGAAACCGTTTAGTTTCGTCAAGTCTGTCTGTCTGTCCGTCCGTATGTCACTTTTCTGAAACTATAGGTATTAGTATTACACCGTTAAAACTTAGCAGGCAGTTGAAGCCTGTTAACCGCTTAACGATTCTCGTACAAAAAATAAAAAAGGGGAGCTCTTATACATGAAACTAAAACCTAAAAAAATATTGTCAAACATATGCGTGTAGGGTGTTTATGGATATGTCTCTTAAAATGACATCGAGGTTCTTAAAATTATTTTCTCTAAAAGTCTAACGTTTGAGAAAGAGACGCTTCTAAAGTGTTACAGAATGAGCCCCCCATCTTACATTTAAACTAAGTTAGTGTACATTTTGGAAATAAATACATAATATAGATCTTGACAAAAACTCAAAGAAAATTGGTAGTTTTTTAGATATAGCACATTTTCAACAACCGATAACATATCTTTGTTACTCATAGAAATACTATGAAAAACAAAGTTATATTTTCTGTCAACAAAATATTGTGGCATTTTGGCTAAGTGGTAAGTGGTAAGTATGTAAATCTCTAATTCAGTTACAGTTGGAACAGAACCCTTTGTGTGCAAGTCCGTCTCGCATTTGACCAGTTTTTTACATCTAAAAGGAGAATATTTAATTCATAATAATAATATGAAGTACATAGATTGGGCGAAGAAGACGACAAAAGTGACGTAAGACAGTTCTGCTGTTTACTTACACCTAATATCATTGTACATCATAAAAAATTGGCATACGCGAATTATTTTATTCACCTAGTACTTTTTTACAAATACACTCATTTACGAAGCGATAAACAAGCTGCACGGAGAAATAAAAGTAATCTCCACTGCCGTTCAAAGCCAGTTTCCCAAAT
Source organism: Pyrausta purpuralis (assembly GCA_963924145.1). Classification (NCBI taxonomy): domain Eukaryota; kingdom Metazoa; phylum Arthropoda; class Insecta; order Lepidoptera; family Crambidae; genus Pyrausta; species Pyrausta purpuralis. Next base: position 24,489,798 of record OZ001646.1, read on the forward strand.
AAACAGACGTAAAACTTTTACGGTGGACCAATGAATTATAACTAGTGCTGAAATCAGTAGGCTCAGTCCTTCTGGATAGATTAGCAAATTTTGAATACAGGTTGAAATTGTAAACAGACAAACAACAATGAATATGAACAACGTTTACTATGGGGGTAATAGTGAAATCGATAAATAATAGCTCTTCCATACAAAAGTTAAATTGGCGCGCGGTCACAATGTATGGAACAGACGATTTTTTTCTTGGATTGACTGTTGTCCTCATAGTAAAAGTTGTTCATATCCATCAGTGGACTCTTCACACAAAATTTTATCACTGATTTAAATTTCAGTCTGTATTACGTCACCGTCTTATTGTAAAAACAGCGTGATTACAATCTAACAATTGAAATCCGTTAAATTGTAATATGTCATTTTATTGTCAACTGTACCGAACTTCATACATTATAACGTTAGCTTAAATGAAGAATCACTTGGAAAAGTGGTGTGCCAGGGAAGGTGAACGATAAACGCTTATCCTCCGTGTTAGGTGGACATGCAAACTAAGTTCCAATAAAATCGTAAGTGCTAAACCAAGTCAAGCTTGTTCACAACAAGTCGACAGATAACAATTTAACGGATTTAAACCCGTGAAATTTTAATCACGCGCTTTTAACATCATGACGGTAACATTTATAAGCACAAATACAACCTAATATGAAGAGTTATAATTACACCTCGCAGACACATAGACAGGTGAAGGAATTTCATTGGAGAAGGCCTCTGCCCTGCAGTGGGTATGTAAAATCTCTAAACGCACTTACTCTGAAATTACATTTGTGAATAGGTACAACATAAGAATGATAAAAAAATATGTTTTTTTTTCTTGGGGTTTGCGAGAAACCTTCATTATAATAGGTTTCTACCATTGTGTACTTATGCTTTAAAAAACTACGGATCTATGTTACCTCCGACAAAAAACACTTTGATGAAAAATTGCAGGTTGTATTTCTTTCCCGCATATCTATTTATTTATTCCTCATTCTGTTTATTGGCGTTTGACAACCATTTAGATGGAGGGTTGTCGGTAGTAACCCAGTTTACGTCTTGCGAAAGTGATAAACTAACAACTTTATACTTATAGGCAGTCATCTTACTTTGTCCAGTTTTTACGGTAATCGAAACCTTAAGCTTTGGACACAAGGGCGGCTATCATCCAGAAAGGAAAATCAAACGGCAGGATACGAGATCTATCGGCCAATGCAGATGCGTAAAAGTATAGCAATTACGCCAGATTAATTTTGGTTTATTGTGTTTGCTACCCTGAAATTGATCTTTGATCTTCGTAGTCGATTTGGAAGTTAAATTAACGATTATACTTGCTATATTATTTTAGGGAACTCCGGAATTATGTTTGGGATTATGTGATGGCACATTTGAGGTCACTCCTGCCGAACCGCCTTAAGGACCAAAATCACTAATTATAACTAAATTCTAGACTATTATAATCAAAATCACTAACTAAATATATTAGTGACAATTGATGGAGGGATGTTTGCTAAGCAAGTGACAAACTCTGCTGTCAGAAGTTATCAAGCCGCCCATAAAACCTCAGACTAGGCTTAACGACTAATATCAACGAATGTTAGCCGGGACCAACGGCTTACGTGCTATCCGTAGCACAGACGCGGGCCGACAGAAATACAAACATACTATACGGTGAAGTTAGCAGTGTTCAAGGAAATACGCTTTCGCAAGTTTGTTTGAGTTGTAGCGTTGCATGTCTTCGTGTTGGACGTGGAAAATGAAGCGACCGGCGACACCGCGAAGGACGCGGTGGGTAAAGCGATAAATTAATTAAATAATATATTTTAAATAGTAATTATTTTCAAGTATTACAAGCAATACACACGTTTGGTTTTTGTAACTAGTAAACCACGACTGAGTTGCAGCGGGTGTTGCTCAGAACGACGCACTATAAAGCGGCGGGCGATTCCGCGTAATTTCAATAGTTTGAGTTAGCGCGTGGGACGACGCAGGTCGTTTCACGCGCCGATTCACTTTAAAAGGTAGAAACCCGACGCACCACGCGAAGCTAAGTCCTCGAACATACATATTTACATCAAGTACTTCACTCTTTGTAGTGAAAATAGGTATGTATATATAATTTAACGACCTCCGTGGTCGAGTACACGCTCGTTCGATTCCCGGTCGGGTCTAGTGATGTAAAATGAAAAAAAAAAACAATTTGTTTTTTTCAGTTTTTGAAAAAAAAACATGAAAAAAAACTTAGCACCGTTGTTTTTTTTCTGAATTTGTTTTTTTTCTAACATACATTTTAGTTCAATGATAAATGAAATTTGTATAATAAATCAACTTATTTATTTAATTATAATTAACTTATAACAACTTCGACGATTTCTCCGTGTGCAAATGTAATTGATTTGGAGATTTCCCTTTCGTTGATGTAAATGTCAATGAATGTTGCCAATATATTCATGAAATCTTGATACCACTCAACCAGAAAAGTATAGTAGAGTTAAAAATAGGCCGAAATTGTATTCTTAAGTATTAATCTTAAACGGTAACTGTCTTAAAAGTTTTGGATGAAATCCAATACTCTTGAAAAAAAACATGGTCTAGAAAAAAAAAACAGTTTTTTCAGGTATTTTTTCAACGCTTTTTTTCACACTAGGAAAAAAAACGGTTTTTTTGCAACACTAGACGGGTCAATGTAGAAAACGTTTTATTTTATTATTGTCTCGGGTCTGGGTGCTGTGGTACCACCGTTGTTTCCGATTTCCGTGCTTTAGCTACTTAGCTTGGGGTCGGAGCAATGTATGAGATTTCGTCAAATATTTATTATTTATAATTATTACTCGTATATGTCTGTATTATAATATATATATAAATAAAAATTAGAGTCCACCCATGTAATAAAAAAAGACTCAGAATAATGCAATTCGCAGTATACCTCCAACCAGATTTTAATCCAGCTCTAAAACTATTAGAGGATATATAGAACTGATTCACAGTGGAATTCCAATTTACAATCAGCGACGTCAGCACACGAGCGTTTGTTCCTAAGAGATTCAATTAAAGGCGGCATTACACTAATATATTGCACATGCGATTGCGATAATGGCCCAGGTGCAGAGGAGCTTAATTTTCGTCGTTTGTTAGAGAGTGTAGACTTGGTTTTAAAATACATTTTGGGTTGAAACGCTTTGTAAAAGTATTTGGCTGCGGGCTTGTTAGGGTTGGCAGTTTAATAAAAGTCAAACTTTTCACGAATTTACAAACTTTATTATAGAGTGTGCTTTAATATTATAATATATGTTTACAGTTAAAACATTCCACTAACTACAAAACGTCACAACCAAGATCGCACACATTGCTACTTTCAGCATGGATGCAGTCGCGCATTTTGAAAACGCGCTTCAGCATCGCGACTCATGAACAGATTTAATTTAGCTTCGATGCAGTCGCGCGTTAGCAACGATGAAGAAGCGCCAAAATACAGTACATAATTTGTCAATTTCCAGCTTCTGTAAAAGTAACGCAGTGTGTTAAAAGGTTGACAGATTTTAAAGGTTGACGGCATCGATGCAGTCGCAACTGCGTCGATACTAAAAGTCGCAGGGTATAAGAGGTCTTACGTTTATATAATGAGTAGTTTTTCAAACATTGAACTTATAAATGATTTACTCCTTACGAGATGCGATTTGTTAAGTAACTTGTGCCAGCCAATCATATATCATAGTATTTGATTTGAATTCGACCACGCGATGATATAATCACGTATGAAATATCTGATAGTTAACCATTAAACGCAGGTTTATGGCATAAATAGACGTTTCATACCGTATTAAGGAATTTCCCGCAAACTTTTTCAATGCCATTGCCATACAGGGTCGTTTTGCGGATTACGCTGACATACCCACTGACACGAGACAGCGACAAATTTACGACCTCATAACTTACTGCTGGACAGGCCACCGCCATTTTGTTTCATTTGGCGGGAAACTAGTTGAGCTATGCGTAACTTGCAAAACAGTTGCGACGCGATTGCAATGAGCAGTTTTTTTGTCACTAGATGTTTACATTATTAGTTATGAGCAGTTTTCTTGTCACTAGATGTTTATATTGTTAGTTTTAAAACTTTATATTAGTATTAAAGCAGAGGGTAATTTCTTTTCGCCAACGTAAATAATAAACAGTAAAACAATATTTATGTGTACCTTTAGTAAACAAATGACCTTATTCTGACGAAAAACAAACTTAATTAATCTAAAGTTCGTTAGCGCATTTTACAACATTAACTTCTGCACTTTTTATTTGTCTATGTTTCTTCATCAAAGTAAAAAAACAAACGTTCCTAAAGCTATCCTAACGCCATCTAGTAAGAGCTATAAAGTGGTGAGAGAAAAATGCTCATTTGTATGTGGCATGAAAAGTCATAGAAGTCATTTATTTATGCTAATAGGCCCATTGAGGACACTTTTACACGTCCCAATATAAACCCTACCACAGCTTCGTGACAATTTTGGGCTAGTGCTGAGAAGAAGCTGCGCAAGAAACTCAGTCACTATTGTCAATGCCTCTTTTCAAAAGGTTCACAATGTTTGTAGTATTCATGCAAGTCCATACATTATTATCTTTTAAATAATCATCTACTTTATAATACCCTTTCGTCATTAGGGTTTCTTTGATGACAGTTTTAAATTTATTGGTCGGTAAGTTTACAATGTGTTCTGGTAGTTTATTGAAAAATGTTATATATTTCCCTATGAAAGAATTACCAAACTATCGAAGCCTAAATTGTGGAATAGCAAGCTTTTTCTTGTTCCTAGTATAATAATTATGTATATCACTATTTTTCGTGAATGAATGTAAATTTTTGCGTACATACATTAAATTTTCATAAATATACTGAGAGGCTACAGTTAATATTCTAATTTCTTTAAACACCTCTCGTAGGGAATCTTGAGGTTTTAGATTATAAATAGCTCGCACGGCTTTTTTTTTGTAATATAAAAATTGATTCTATGTCAGCTGCCGAGCCCCACAGTAAAATGCCATAGGACAACAAGCTATGGAAATAACTAAAATAAACTAACCTAGCTGTTTCTATATCAGTCAAACGTCTAATCTTTCTTACAGCAAAAGCAGCTGAGCTTATTTTCCTGACAAAGCCTCTATTTGAGGACCCCATTGTAGTTTGGAGTCTAAAGTGATTCCCAAGAATGTTGTGGAGTCAATAATATCAAGCGATTTGTCTTTTATCTTAACCTGAGTTGATGCCTGTCGGACATAAGGCATCGTAAACTTTACACATTTAGTTTTACTTCCATTAAGAAGGAGATTGGTAACCGTGAACCAATGTAATACTTGTGATAGAGTATTATTTAAATCGTCAAAATTTTCTTCACCTCTTGGGATTTTAAATATAAGTGAAGTATCATCAGCAAACAATACTATATCACAAAGATTCCCTACAAAATGCGGGAGGTCATTTATATATATCAAATATAAATGTGGTCCCAATATAGATCTCTGGGGCACACCCATTGTTAGAGGCGCTCCAGAAGACTCAATTCCGTTTACATATACTTTTTGCGTTCTACCTGATAGATAAGAATTAATTAAGTTTAATGATGCCCCATAATGACGTATTTTTTTCAACAATGTTTCATGATCCACACAATGAAACGCTTTGGATAGATCACAGAAAATTCCTAAAGCATCATGCCTATTATCATAGGCATCAAAAACATGTGTTAAAAGAGCAACTCCTGCATCGGTTGTGCTTCTACCTTTAGTAAAACCGAATTGTTTATTATGTAATAACTTATTTGATGAAAAGTGTGCTAAAATTTGGTTAAATATAATCTTTTCATATATTTTACTCAAGACCGGCAAAATCGATATTGGCCTGAAGTTTGAGGGGTTGCTTTTGTCACCCGATTTGAAAAGCGGTATTATTTTACTAATTTTCATTAAACTAGGAAATTGGCCGTCATCAACACACTTATTAAAAATTATTGCTAGTTGAGGAGCTATTGTGTCGATAATTGATTTTATAATATGCATGGATAGTCCCCACAGAGTTTTTTTTTAATATTCAACTCGAGAAATGTTTTTATTATTACTTCAGGTCCTACATGCCTAAAGTCAAACTGAGAAATACATTCGTTGACATAAAGTTTTATAATAGATTCGGCTATTACTGAAGCAGAGGCAAGTTCTTTAGTTGTAGTGGGCGCAATATGTGAAAAAAACGATTCAAAAGCAGTTGCAACTTCTTGATTTGAATTAAGTGTTTTATCATTTATTTTTAATGTAAATTTATTATTACTTTATTTATTTTTACAGGTTTCTTTATTTATGATGCTCCATGTAGCTTTTGCTTTATTTTTGGAGCTAGCTACTATTTTACGAAGATGGTTTGATTTAGCTGTAGCACATACTTTTTTTAATAATTTTGAATAATTTTTGACGTAATCAATGAAGTTTGGGTCTTGCGAGCTTTCTCAAAGACTATACAATTCATACAGTTTATTCCTACTTTTATGAATCCCTGTCGTGGCCCAATTATTAAATTGGCATTTGGCCTTGTTTGATTTATACTTCCTTTAAGGGAAAGATTTCATCAAAATCGTTTTTAATTAAATGAAACAGATCTTCATGTTGCTTATCTACACCATCACTAGTATTTTGTTTAGTTGCATATACACTATCGCTTATTGTATCTCTAAATCTATCCAACCTATTTACCGTAACAGGCCTATACAAAGTCTCAACAGGTGTTATTGCGGTATGATTGTGTTCAAAAAAGACCTTTTGACCTCTATGGTCAGAACTGAGACCAATTAAGATACCTTTGTTAACGACACATGCGTTTTCGTCACAAAAAATATTATCTAAGCAGGTGGCCGTACTAGGGGTCATCCTTGTCGGTTCCCTAAAGAGATTTTTTAAATTAAAAGATTTAAATAGACTAAGAAATTGATTGGCAGTTTTTCGTTCCTTTAAAATATCAAAGTTAAAATCTCCACAAACAACTATCTTGTTATTCGATTTCGATACCCTGTTTAGTGCTTCTTCCATAATTGGTTCAAATTGGTTCATGGCTGTTTATACTGGTTATCGCAAGAATGGCCCGTCACTGCGCAGTTAAGCCTGCAAGGAAAAGTGTTTTGAACCGGATTGACACGGAACAAACGAATGCGGGTGGCGAGCGGGGGAGCGAAAGGGAAGGGAGATGCATGACAGGTCTATTCCTACGATAACTTGTACGATAATTCCTACGATTATACACATAATGGCGCAGCGGGCAGCGGCACGTGTAGGATTCATACAAAGGGCATCATATACATTGGGACTACCGACCGGTGCTACTACATAATGTGTAGACGTCTTAAACTCTGTCGAATCAGACGAAAGAGCCCAAGTAGATTAGTTAGCAGCGCTATTGAGTATTATAATTGCTTAGTACTTTAGTAGTTGTAACAACAAATAATGTGGTGACGTCACTAGCAATTCTATTACGTTGGTGAACGAGATACGTAATCGCCTTCCGCCGATACAAGTTTATTGTAAGTAAAATATTACGGAAACGAGCGATGAATTTTCTTTCACGGTTGATTTAGGGCGATTATTAATTGCGAAAAGTTTCAGAGGAACTATTTTTTGTTCTCAGTGAACAATAATGTAACTTAGAAAATAGTATTTAAAAGGATAATGATTGATTTTAAACAACATGTTATCAGAAATTGGAATTTCACATGTTTGCTGCACAAGCATGTGAAATAGTTTTACAGTTTCCTCTATCCAAATTTCTCTGATCTGATCAAAGTATTTCATAAACGCTTATATAAAAATCCGTCATTTACAGAGCTGTATTTAGAGAAATTACATCAAAAAGGGTTGATTTGTAGGAAAATTAATTAATTTTAGTAGAAAGGATATCGGAAATGAGGAGATACGTAGAAGAACTAAGGTAACGGACATAGCCTTGAGAATCAGTAAGCTCAAGTGGCGATGGGCAGGGCACATAGCGCGAAGAACTGATGGCCGTTGGGGCAGGAAAGTTCTAGATTGGAGACCCTTCGACCAAAGACGCAGCGTAGGACGTCCACCAACAAGATGGACAGACGACCTTATAAAGATTGCAGGATCAAACTGGATGCAGACCGCTAGTAATCGGTCGCTGTAGAAAGCCGTGGGGGAGGCCTATGTTCAGCAGTGGACGTCCTTTGGCTGATAATGATGATGATGGTGATGAGAAAGGATATCATCTTCTAAAAGACTATATATTTATTTACTTTCTTGACAGGTAGATTGCGTGATTAATAAAGTTTGAGTAAACAGTTATGAATACCATCAAAACCACGTCGCAACTTCTTTCATTCATCAAATTATTAATTAGCATATTTATGATTAAAAACTAACTGCCCAAGTAATTAAAATTGGTAAATTGTTGAAGTTCGGAAAGTTGAACTAAACAAAACTTTCAAGTTGAGCTAAATTAAATTCCTAAGAACCCAGGGGTATCTTCTGCTTTATTTTACAAGTAAATTACTGTACTTTACGTCCACCAAGAATAGATGAAGAATCTTAGCCTTGGAAAATATGACGTTTTAAATAATTTTAAGCATCTTATACAAGAGGCATTAGTAGCAAATACATAGAATCTCATCTGAACTCTTAACAATATATACTAATAGGATACAATAGTTGCTTATATTGGAAATCATTTTGTGATATTTATGCGGAAATTGATTGAATTTTGTATTCCGACGTCGTTTCGAACACTTTACAACGCTTTGATCTGCGGTCTGCAACAAACTTAAAATGAATCCCTTCAATTTATCTTAAAATATCACCGAAAACTCAATCCTTAATGTTTTCTCAATTATGTAACTTAAATAATAACCACCTCAAAGAATTTAAAAAAAATATATGTAAAAACTACTCAACTCCGAAAAAAAATGATCCCCTAACATGAAAATAAACTAATTGTTGTGATCGCGGAAGTACATAGCTCCGCGAAAATGGTATCCCATTAGTAGCTCTATTTAAAAAAAAAAATGTGGTCAGCCACTGCGTTGAAGCAAATTTCAACCCCATATTTGAATCTCACACTGGGCAATATATGTGGATGCCATAGGTACTTCGACTCGGAATGCTGGCAACGACAAGCGTCGTAGTCGTATCTTCATTCAGACGGTAGACATCATAGTTGCAACATGCAATCAGGGCGGAATGGAACACAGACTTCTTGTTACTGGATGCGATATACAATTCTTAGGGACTTCATTTACATAGCGCCTCAGAGCGCAGTGAACGATGATAAAACCCTAAATGGTTCGTGTAAAATGTTGCATGCTGCTAGGAGCTCTATTTGTCAAATACTCGCGCTAATATTTTAGTTTTAATATCTATTACTAGGCAATGAAAATGCAGCAAAACATACACAAGAATGTTTTTTTTTTCAATCAATCCTGTGTGGAATTTGTGCAACCGTTTTACATCAGAAATTCGATCACTAATCATAGAAAATCATTTGCTCTATTGACGCGAGTGATTCATTATTAGGGCCCCAGTTAGCTTGAATTTGTTTTGACATGCTCCCGTATGTCTAGATGTATGGGGGTATTAGTTGTGTCTGCCATGTAGCCTAAGGATACATGAGTCATCACTTAATAAACTAATTAACAATAGTTTATGTATTTATTTGTGTGTTGTTGCGCAACCATATTTAAGATTTTTTGAATAAAAAAAATCGGATTTTATTACCAAATATAAAATTTATAAAATTATTAAATATAATTTCTCATAGATATCATGCCATTAAACTAAATCATCGTCCTCCATAAAGAAGCTGTTTCTAGTTGGCCTGTATCTCTGATCTAAGAAGATACGAAATAGACGGATGCAAATTATAAGGAATTGTTTCAGCTCACTGAATTGTGAGGATGGAGGTATTTAATACATTGCCGAGTTTGTGGTCTGCCTTAACGGATAGTGATACGGTAGTGCGCTTTTTAGTTCTGTAATAAAAGATGAATATGCTTATGTGACTAAATATTAAAAGGTTCCTTTCATAGCGTGTAGAATCCTAATTACACTCGGAAAGGAATAGTAAACGTAGAAATGTAAAGTAGACTAAGTAAAGTATGAGAAATAGCAATTTTTGGGGCTAATCTTGGCACTGCTGAACTGATTAAAAACACTCAATTTAAAGCGTTGTAATTGCCGGGTGAGATAGGCTCTTAAGGCGGCAATACACTTGCCTGTCAAACAGATCAGTAGCTTGCTTGCAAAGGTTGTCTGGAAGAGATCGCTCATAGCGATAAGACCGCCTTAATTGCACATTTCCTGAAAACGAATTTGTAAATCAATGTACGTTATGTGCAATAAAGGGTTATCTATCCATTTATCCTTGCATGCATTCAAACTGTTGATAATCACACGCGCCAGGTTTACAGCCACTCGTGTCCCTAAACCTACACACAAAGACGTCAATAGCACGTGCAAGGCGATGGCGTTCAAGTATGTCAGGTACAGGCATGTGTATCGCCACCTTTATTATAAGTAAGTAATTAATACCATCCGTGCGGATAGCGAGCGAGACGAAGTCTTCTGTTAGCGACAACATATTTATTTCATTTACATACGCCTTCACATTAGAGCGACAGCAGCTCGACTCTCTAATGTGTAGGGCTTACTGCTGTCATTTTATGTATGAAATTGACAGCAGCGCGACTGCCGCGCGACCGTCGCGCTGCTAAAGTCGCCTAAGGGCTGTTTTTTCAATAGTCAGATAAGAAATATTCATCGAACAAAATACAATATGGCTTATTCAAAACCGTCACCTAATTGTAAGCAATCATACGTTACTGACATTTATTTTAAAAAATATGTCGCTTTATAATTTATCAGTCTGATAAGTTTGATCTGAAAATCGGCCCTAAGTGTGAACGCGCTCTTACAAAGGTTTGAAACCAAATTATTACCATGTAGGTTCCTCATAACAATAAACTAACAAGAAGTTTTAAATCATTATCGAGGCTCTTGCAACAGTAAATAAATATCGTTATCTCAATAAGGTACATACGTTTGATAGAAATCTTTTTTCAATCTCTTAAGCAGATACATTTTATTACTGTTGAAAACAGCACCAAAATTGCATGTCACTTTAAACACTAGCCAATGAGCAAACACCGGCACAACCTAATCTCCCTATCTCTTTGCTCTAATCACGCATTAATCAATGCCATGCAAATTAACGACCTGGCGTTAACGTTAACGCTACGTCCCCGATGGACTAAAGTTTTGGGGTTAGTAGAGTTAAATTTGGAGAGAAATCGATTGCATAAATCACATAATACATACTTTTTTTTAAATACATGTAATAGGTTTGCTCTAGTCCCTAGACTACACCGGATGCGGCACAGTCAGAGACGACGATGAAGCGAAATCGCCCAGAAGAAGCCTGTTCACACATTTTTTGAAAGTAACCGGGTTGTAGATTGTTAGGAACACAAATGTGGGTAGAGAGTTGAGAGATCTATAAGTAATCACTTGAATTAACATCATTATAATAAACAGACGTTTCCATTATTATACCCATAAAGCGATAGTAATACCCAACCAAAGTAGTAGGTGAAAGCCGTTATCTAGGTCAATCCTGTAACGTTAAAATCAATGCTGAATAAGTATACGCTCGGATATCCATAGCGTCCGCCGGTGGGCAGTGTCAAATGTGCATGAGTTTTGCGACTATACCCAAGCGGGCGCTTGGGTATAGTCGCCTAGGCAGTCGTATAGGCACCTGTGAGCGCTTTTTAATTGTTTTTTTTGCAAAAAAAAAAATGGGTGTATAAATGTTTATTCCTTGGGCATGTTGACCTTTATGAGTAAAACACAGATGTTTCTACATCATAGACCGCAAACACATCCGGTTGCTGTCAGTTTTTGATTAAAATTCGATTTTCTTTTCTAGTAATTTTTTTTTAGTATGTGTCGTCACCCTACCACGACTTTGTTTGGTTCTATGTTTTCATTTTTGTATTATGGTAGTTATTTTTGTGGCTTATTTAAATAGTTTATACTCTTATCTTTTCTAGAAAGCTTATTTTATTACACAAAACCTTGGACGAATAAACCACTGGACGCGCAATGACGGGCAATTTCGCTTGTGCCCCCTTAGCCACGAAGCGGGCTTTTTGGCCTCACTTGCAGGTGATGTCTTGTCAGTACGGTGATAGAGCTCAGTGAGAAACATTGACAGAAAAAATGAGTGAATGTGGCTTATTTTAGTGAAAAAATTATAGCAGCAAGTTTAAAAATATTTATTTTCATTCGTAAGTAACGTTTTATCCCAAAAAAGCTGTTATTTTTCATGAAAATAGTGAAAAGTGTTTTCCAAGAGAAAAGTAACATAGCCATTTAAAAAGTGGTGGTCTGTTACTACAGAATCAACAAGATAACGTATACTTTATACGGTAGGATTGTCGTTTGTTTATCATTCGTTCTCTTGTCAGTTTAATTTCAATTGTGCTTTACAAATGTCGATAAATCATATCGATAAACGTTCTTTTATTAAATTTTTGAATATAATAAATACTCATAAAGATGAAATAAGAAACCAAAAATTTGCGCACGGGCGGGACTTGAACCAGCAACCCTTTGGCATACCGGGCCAAATGCTCTTACCAATTGAGCCACCGTGCTGTCACTCCGACCCGGCGAAATTTGTGGTTTCTTATGAAAACGTCAATTGCGTTACGCGAATTTTAAACTTTATATTATATGACAATACATCCTTCTAATATAATTTCAGATTTCCTGTAGATCCATTATGGAAAATAAAGTGAGTACAAGCCGTCCGAAGAGAGACAAAATGGATCCCCACAAAACATCACCGAGTGACATAATGCCAATGCAAAAAAATCTTCTAGTTAATTATCCGTTATTAGGACTTTAATGGTGCAAGGCTATGTGTATTTACGGGCTGTTTCAATATGTCTAAGGAAGTTCTAGTTAGTGTTACTTGGCAGAACGTTTATATAAAACGACGTTCTATGTTTCAATTGTTCATTTGATGGTTTGTGCATTACATGCCCATAATGTAATTTATTGTTTTCGTGATAAAATTATATAATTTTACAAAAGATTCGTTCATTCATTCGTTCCACTCATATCGATAAAAAAATATCGTCACTTTTATGCACTAAATGTCAATAATTGACACGACAAGCTTCCCCCGCCCCGCAGAAATTGGCTAATGTTATTTTCATATATTCGCTCTTGCGTTTCATATCCAGTGGTTAATTCATCCAAGCACAAAACATATCAATTATGTCTGTAAATCTGTCAAAGTCCGATTGTCAACTTTTTTTCGCTACCTTCATATAGATTTACAGTTATAAAAAAATAAAAACAAAACACCTCTTGATTTTTACTTAAATGTAAAGACGGATGTCTCATCTAGTTAGTAGTAAAGCTTACAAAGCCAAACAACGAACAGCACACGTGCCAGGCACACGTGTTCGGGGCACGTGCCAGACAACTCCTTATCGGCGCGCTCAGATTACGTAGGTACTTGAGACTTGACGCCGTATTTCGAGTGGTGTTACATTGTAAACATGTGCATTTCTGTTTAAGAATTGAATGAATGTTTATCTTAGATGTTTTTGAATGAAGTACTATTTAGATAACGTTATTATTTACGTGCTATTGACGAAAATAAACAGACCTAGTCTGAAAAAATGTCTGTAAGAAGAATTCATGGTCCAAAATAAAATAACCACCCGCATATAAGTTGTGTTTTTTTTAAAACACGAACATAGGCAATCTATTCAGTAACAATAAGCTTTTTACAGAATGATAATAGCTTGTTCCAATAAGATGTTATAACTGTTTACGTAACGTGTAACCTGACACCGCGCGAATTGCGCACGCGCATACAGAACACCGCGGGAACGTGACCGCCACCGCGATTAGTGGCTAGATAGGATAAAATGGTTATCATCTTCAAATTTAGAGCTAGGCCCTTACAGGTGTTTTTTTTTAATTATTAAGCTCTTCTGCGGACATTCTCTTGATCTCTTAATACGCCGCAACCATAGACTTATATTTATTCTACATAGAGGTCGTTGGTCGCAACATGTGGATGAAGAAGCTTTGAGCCTGGTAAAGGTAAGGGCCATTTCCCTCGGCTACATACCGCTTTTGTAGGTACTGTTTTCTGCAGGTTAAATAAACGGACATCCCATTAACACGAACCCGCAAAAAAAGGTATCTGATTTTACTACTAATGCAGTTTTATCAGTGCTACTTCTAAATACGCGTGTTAGCAGCACGACTTACGCAAGGAACAGGTTTAATTTGACATCGATGTAGTCACGCGTTAGTATCAACGCAGTCGCCAATATACAGTACATAATTTGTGAATGTCCAGTTTCTGCATCCCGACTGCATTGATGCTTACGGGCGTTAACTTCGCTATTGCATCGCTGCTGAAAGTCGTAGTGTATAAAGGTCGTTATCCATGAAGTTATGATAACATTACATCAAATAGACCTTAGGAGTATTCGTAGTTATCTCGATAATCAAAGCCGTCTATCACACCGTACCATCATATTTTACGAATCGTATCAAAGCTATTTCATCTACAGCGGCAATCGGAACATAATATATCGACATACGGGTTGTAATCTCAATCGATCGATGGTCTAAATTTCCCTGCGCTGTCGTTAGGTCCCATAATTGTTAGATGTAGTAATTGTGCCTTCGTTAGATTGCGTGTTGCAGGTTAAGCTTTATTTTGACGTGCAGCTGTCGCCGTTAATTATCGTGACACCTTTAAACTGTGACTTACCTATGGTATATTTGTGTAGTTGAGATTACTAATCATATACTTATTATTTAATCTAATAGTACAACTTTGAGTGGGTTTTCGGACTAAATTGATTGAAAATAAAATCAAGTAAAATAATTGGTACTTTTAGCGGAAGATAAATTCCGTACCTCGTAGATAAGTCACCATCATTCTCATTATCAGCCAAAGGACGTCCACTGCTGAACATAGGCCTTCTCTACAGTTTTCCACAGCGACCGATCACAAGCGGTCTGGATCCAGTTTATACCTGCGATCTTTATCAGGTCCATCCGTCCATCTTGTCGGTAAACGTCCTACACCGCGTCTTTGATCGAAGGGTCTCCAATCTAAAACTTTTCTGCCCCAACGGCCGTTAGTTCTTCGTAGGTAATACATGGAAAAACTAAACTCCATGAATGTGCTACGAACTGCTACGGCGTCTACGAAACATTGCTACGGAAGACTACGGAGAACATAGTCAGTCGTAGCCCTACGGTCGATTCCGTAGCACCCCAAAATATACTATCAACTAATTTATCTTGCATTTTGCACTAATATGTATGTTGGATGCATTTATGTCTGTTACGATCTGTTCCGATGACTACAAAAAATTTCCATGACAGTCTAAGGAAAATAATCAGCGCTGTCGTACGGTTGATTCGATAGCCCCTGTACTATCAACGCTCGAGTCACATCAACTATTTGAATGTAATCCTTCTTCATTGGAATTCAATCTGGATCAATGGGTAATGCAAATGATCTGCGAGCTGCGGTGGCGGTTTTGCAATGGTGCGTAAGTGTTACGTGCAGTTATTGGGTGCCTACAGCACAGTATAATTCTCAGTATACATCTCTTTAATTTGCTCGTCAATTATCTTACGCTTTGCACTAGATGGAACACAATGATAAGTTTTCAATCTCCTTCTATTTTCTTTCTCTCTGCTTAGCTTTACTCAGTACCGGTACCGCTTCTATGGACACAGTCTACTACCACAAGTCCACCCCTTATTCGCATGTGGAATGGGACACTTGAATGCGACATGTCAAATTGGCATATATACTTTATCTCGCTCTCGATGTGATAGTTGTATATATCACCGTAAAATTCTACAAACAAAGAGATTACAATCTAACGCTTTTTTAATCCGTTAGACTATAATTTGTCGATTCATTGTGGACAAGCACCAAATGGTTGAACATTCACGCTTTGAGTGGTACTTTAATATTAACCTAACACGAAATATAATTGGCGTCAGCCTCAATCATTCACCTGCCTGAACCACCACATTGCCCACTGATTCGTCATATAAGTTTACGTTATAATGTATGAAGCTCGGTACAGTTTACAATTAATCGTCAGATTACCATCCAACAAATTTAAAACCGTTAGGCCCCAAACTGGTAATCACGCGGTTCTTACAATATTACGGTTACATTATCCTTGTCGGTATCGTTCAACCGCTTCGCTGCCGCGTGCGAATGCGTTAGTGTAACAGCCTAATGGTCAAAGTAACATTATCTTTCTTACTGATACGTGACTAAATAAATCTAAATAGTTTGTTTCACGTCTCAATAAAAAGTCGAACGAAACATTAATCCTTCATACCGACGAACGCGAGAGGATTGTGGAATGTATTCAAGAGAAAGTGGGAACAAACTTGGGCAATCCATCCCTTTAGCTTCTGACCACTGGAAGATGGGTCGTTTGTGTTTTGCGGTTGGATTCACTTGTTTGGCAGCTTAGGTACGTGTTTATACGATTATTGGATTAGCAGTAGTCACCCGTGACTTCTTTCACCGAGAGACTCAATCCCTTGCGCATTTGTTTATTAACATTATTTTTTTACGTGACCCAAATCGGCTGACTGGTAGCTAAATATTATTATCGGTAGTTAGTTGCGTTAGCGCAGTTAGTAGCTTATTCAGGTGGTAGCTTTGACCACAACTGGGACTCGGTCCGTGCGCGTCCGATTTCATATTAAGAGCGTTTTCACACTTAGGTGTTTATAGCAACGCGACGGTCGCGCGGCAGTCGTACTGCTGCCAATTTCTTATTCCATCACATAAGAGAAACGCGCTGCTGTTACTCTAATGTGAAGGCGCACTTAGTCAGACGTATATGTATGTACATACGCGCAGTATTAATTATTCTTATTACATCGTAGCCGAAATTTGTAGATACTAATTGCAATGCGAACGAGACCCTATAGTAGTAAGCAAACACAAAGTATATTTATCAATCTGTGTTATTACCTGTATGTATATGCTATTTGCACCCGGTTGCAAGTAAGACTCGTTAATTCGATTATTTTTTAATGTTTTCACTTTTAATAGTTTAGTCTAACAATACTGTTAGATTATTACTCTCGAGCGTCCAATCTCGAACGTGCACTGTCACAAAAAACACAATGTGTAGTGGCATGAAAAGTAATAGTCAGAACATTATGTTACAATAATTATACTTTGAAATAAATAAATTAATAAAAAAAACTCCATAAGAACCATCTACAAAATATAAGAGTACCTACATTTTTTTGTAATGGGTACTTGATAGCAATTTATACCGCGACCAAGCTTCACAAGGCTTCATTGGTCTATAAATATCATAAAATTATTATCCCTTTGGAATAGAACGACAAAAACGAGATGTCATTAGCAGCTAACTGTGTGATAAAAAGAGATGGGAGATGCGAAGTAGCAGTACCATTTTTTAGCAGCTGTCAGTCAGTTCGGAAGCCTATGAAAGCTCGCTGAAAATTTCTCTCATTTAAGTTTTTGAAAATTTATGTGAAATTGTATATATTTTGAAGAAATATTTCTGTTGAAATATGGTGACTTGATCGGTGATTAATTGTTGTTCATTACAGCGGAATAACCCAACAAATAATCATTCAACAAGTAAATTAGTCCAAATCGAAGCTTCTTAATATAGGACTTATATTTACCAATGCGCTTCAAATTTAAATGTAGAGGTTTCAAGCTACGCGTAAAACCTATAAGTCTCGTTTGTTCGACTCTTCGTATTTCAAATGTAAAAAAGTAAATATTGATAGACGTTTGTCATATCAGTCAGATCGGTCATATTGATTGTCAGTCAAACCTTCGCACATATCATTATAATTCAAGAATCTTGTGAAACATTTATAAGTATTGATTAAGAAGATATCAGAATAGAGAATCAACTTAAAGTTTAAATAGTTTTATTATTCATTTATTTAAATAGAAAATTATCATAGATTACAGCGACGCTACGCATTCCTACAGTGGAGGCGCCACCCGAAAAGAAAATTCATAATATAATATCCAAAAAACTAATGAAGCTGGAGAATGCTGAAATATAACAAGAAAGGTAACAAATAAAGGCCCAAATACGGACACGAGAAAGAGGAAAAGAAATCACAACAACGAACATCTGGAATTCAAAGATAAGTAAATTTGTAACACTAACTGCCAATATGGCTACTCTTTTTAACGGCTATTCGGGCCATGTTAATGACTTTTTTTTACAATTTGAAACTATTGCTGCCATCAATGGTTGGCCTGAGGAAACGAAAACTAAAATAATCGCAGCTTATTTGTCTGGCGCTGCTCTTTCATTTTATAGGAGAATCACTACATAGTATAAAACAAAGTCGCTTTCTCTGTCCCTATGTCCCTTTGTATGCTTAAATCTTTGAAACTTCGCAATGGATTTTGATGCGGTTTTGTTTAATAGATAGAGTGATTCAAGAGGAAGGTTTATATGTATCATAACATCCATTAAATAGTCGAGAAGTACTGTTATTTTTGCGGTTTCTAATGTGATGTCGTAAATAATTACATTTTTTCCGCTTACATTGCAAACGCAGGCTGAACCCCACGAGTTTTGTCAAAATAATGTACTAAGTATTGTACACATTGAAAAGGTCTACAGAAAAGTCCGTGATGGTATATGTCTATCTCTTATGGATAACCCACAATAACTTTTTTTTGTCATTTACTTTTTACGACAAATAATGGCTAATTTTCGAAGCGATTTTAACCAATACAGCATTAATCCTTAACGAATTAAATACCTCGAATACATTGTTCATTTAACATAGATCTATATGGCCTTTTACAACGTATGATTTAAGTGAATATTTTCGAAGATATTACAGATTTAAAAATTGCGGGACGTAGCGTTTGCGGCGGTACCGGCCGGCCGCCCGGTGCGGCAAGAGCGTGCCTATAATAAATAGCGCGTCTGAGGCCGCGGTTTTCCCTATAGCACTTGGAATTTAGCAGCGATTTAGTATCAGCATTGCACCCGTGCGAAGCCGGAGCGGGTCGCTAGTAACAAATAAATGTTCATTAAATTTTACGGAAATCAAGGCCAAATTTGTGTCCGAGTTTTCTGACGGAGAAGACCATATCGCGAATTTTTATAATACCAGACAGAATAATGGCGAACCTATTTTAGATTACCTCTATAGACTGGAGGAATTAGCCTCAAAAGCTGACATAGTAGAAGATAAAACCATTATTAACCAATTCTTACGTAGCCTATCGGATTTCCATAAAAATAAACTCAGCTTCCAAATTTTTACGTCCATAAAAGATTTAAAAATGGCGGAGATCCTTTTGGGCAGCCGTTGTGAGTGGTCGTGTCCTGCACGTGTGCCGCAAGCGGCCGGCCGACCCTAAAAAGATCTATTGTCTTAGAACCCGACGCACGCGCAAGGGCATCTTTACAAAAAAAAAGTCCCTCAAAATATTGAAACCGTTTCTCCGTGATTAGTATTTTATAAACAGTGTTAAATACATCGCCACGATTAAGATAAATATAAAACAAATAGCGCGTAAATTTAGATTCTAAAAATATCTCATTCCTAATGTGTAATTTAAATTCCTATAGTGCGTAACACGTTGTCGTAATTTGATCACCGGTAAAATTTAAATTTAATCCCAAGTCGCGAAGTGATTCCTTGTATATGTGTATGTGTTGCAGTGATTTTTCTCAAGTATTATTTAATTGGGCAAAAAGTTGCCAGAGAGCTCAGTGAAGAATGTGTATAATGAACTGCGTTCAACTCTGTTTACATAAGTGAACTATTACAAATTAGGTACGGATGTCGTGGACAAGTGACCAATACTGTGTTTTTTTTCCGAGGCATAGCGATGCCTGACTAAGATGATTCTACTATGCTAGACCTCTTCAGTATGTTTGGGAGTAACTCGCGGTGATAAACCGTACATACATATGTATAAAGCGTAGTCACGCAGGCTTTTAGCGTGTGATCGCGGCTTAAACGTCTTCGGAGAAGGAATGTGTCTAACTCAGTTCCTAGACAGAGAGGAAAACCACCGACAAGCCCCGCGACGACGAAGCCCAGCACGCAGCTAAGCTACAATATACTGAGACGAACTTCGTGAGATCTTTCCATTTGAAACTTTATTATGTACACACGATTTATGTTCCAACTTAAATAATTGTACAGACAAAATAATAGTCGAACAGGTCAGCTTGCGTCGCCCAAAAAAAAGATTGCTACCCAAAAACTTTTGTGACACGTGTGGTGAAACTCCATTTCGGCCAATCATACAATAATGAACCTTAGCGTATTGCATTACATCCTAATGGCTATAAGAAACTTTCGAAACGACACTGGGATACCACTAAAACAAAAGTACCAAAAATGCACTTACACAGCATCGCCTTTAAAATTATAAGAAAAATACACACGTGCGTCCTATAATACAAATGAGACGCAGCCCCTGACTGGACCCTCATAGCGGGGCACCATAACTATATTGCAAACTCCTTACCATCTGACATCTTAATAATGAACCCGGCTTCAAAAACTATAGTACCATTGACATTTAATGAACAAACTCTCGAACATTGAAATTTAGGACTATTGAAGATATTATTAAACGTTACTTAATTTTATTGCCTATAGCAGTCTTGAATTCATACCTAAATGAGGTTACTGTTACTGCACTCATCTCACACCTCTATCAATTTTTAAACGAACTAGCCAGGTCGTGAACTCATCCCACAGGTAAATAATCAAAATAGCAGGCAAAACCGACTATTCTACGAATGGTTCTACGTGATAGCCCCAGATAGCCCACAAATCAAAAAGCTGTCTCATTCTTGACCTTTGACCATCGGGCAGTTTGACGTGATACTGCTGAACATAAATCCTGCAAAAACGTTGACGAAAACCATCATTCATCAGGAATCCAAAAAGAAATCCAAATCGCAACGACATAATACAATCAATTAGTATCATATACTCGTATCAGAAATCCAAAACATAAAATGTGTCAGTGTAAAATCAAAATTGTTTAAATCGATGCGAATGCTGTCTTGATTTACATATTTAAATCGTTTGTTGTAATAATTAGCCTTAAAATCCACATATAGTACTACTTCAAATAACGAAGAAATCCGCAAATATTTATACTAGGGGACTAGTAGCCCTGAAAGAATGTATAGGTACGATAACACCTTGGCACTAAAACATCTAACTCCCGCAAATAATATATTCGGACGCTCACGCATCAATGGGACGCCGGCGGTCGCGTGAACGAAGTAATAACAATTTGTAAACACCTCCTTAACACAAAGCTGTGTTAATACGGCTGCTTACTGTCAACTATAAAACGAAATAATCTACATTTTTAAACAATTTCCTCGTAGTTAGGTAAAAAATTAACTTGCACAAATAATTTTGAACATTGCCCAACGCGTGCATAGAAAAGAATATCCGACCATTGTCAAAAAAGCTAACAACAATAACAACAGGACCAGAAGAGTAAATTGTTAAAGCCCTGAAAAACTTTCTAAGTGGCGGAATATGAAAATCGATTTTGAAGTTAATATGTGCATTGTTGAATCATATTTGTTCATCATTTCTATAATATACCTATTATTGTTTTAAAAGAAAACAAAGCACAAACTGCCAATAAATTTGCCTGTCCATCTGTCATAAAAGCTTTCAGACGTGCACCTTTTTAGCGCCTGCTCTTACTCAACGCAAGCCGCCATCAAGATTGGCATGTACTGCACTAATTCTGATATTTCTTTCAGGTTAAAGATGTCTTAACATAGCAAGCAAAGCTATAAAAAACTGCAGAATCGCGAAAAAAGTGTGAAATGCATGTGTGTGCCGTGTAAAAACGAAATTGTTTTCTCACGATGTGTTTCTCTGTGCGTGAGTTCGTGTGTCTATGTGTGTCGCTACTCGTGCTAGTGATTTTCTCCTTTGTATATGTGCTGTGTGTTGACTTGTTGTGCGGATCAGTGACGGTCAGGCAAATTTTCCGGCAACAAAAAAAGATACCGCATTCTTGTATAAAACAAATATCTGAAGCAGACTCGTATAACAGGAAAGCACAAAACTAGAAGCTGCAATGATCAACGTTGAAGCGCAGGGAGCCAAAAGCGAAAGACAGCTACAATGATCAACGTCGGAGCGCAGCGAACTAAAAGCCGAAGACAGCTACAATCATCAGCGTCAGAGCGCAGCGAGCTATAAGCGAAACAGTGACAATGTTCAACGTCGGAGCGCAGCGAGCCATAAGCCGAAGACAGCTATTGTAGCTGTCGTCTGCACTCTGACGCTGATGATTGTTCATCAGCGTCAGAGCGCAGCGATCTATAAGCGAAACAGCGACAATAATCAACGTCTGAGCGCAGCGAGCCATAAACCGAAGACAGCTACAATCATTAACGTCGGAGCGCATCGAGTCATAAGGCGAAGGCAGCTACAATCATCAACGTCAGAGCACATCGAGTTATAAGCCGAAGAGAGCTACAATCATTAACGTCGGAGCGCATCGAGTCATAAGTCGAAGACAGCTACAATCATCAACGTCGGAGCGCATCGAGTTATAAGCCGAAGACAGCTAAATCATTAACGTCGGAGCGCATCGAGTCATAAGCCGAAGACAGCTACAATCATCAACGTCGGAGCGCATCGAGTTATAAGCCGAAGACAGCTACAATCATCAACGTCGGAGCGCAGCGAGCCATAGGCCGAAGACAGCTACAATCATCAATGTCGGAGCGCATCGAGTTACAAGCCGAAGACAGCTACAATTATCAACGTCGGAGCGCCTCGAGTTACAAGCCAAAGACAGCTACAATCATCAACGTCGGAGCGCAGCTAACCATAGGCCGAAGAAAGCTACAATTATCAACGTCGGAGCGCCTCGAGTTGCAAGCCGAAGACAGCTACAATCATCAACGTCGGAGCGCAGCGAGCCATAGGCCGAAGACAGCTACAGTCATCAACGTCGGAGCACAGCGAGCCATAAGTCAAAGACATTTACAATGATCAACGTCGGAGCGCAGCAAATAACAGATACAGAAGACCACCATTGCATGAAAGCCCTACCCCTCGCAGCCTCAACGCTCACTCCTTATGGATGATACCCGTCTTCCCTACTCCTAGACTAATTTAGGCTGAATAGATACTTTGGTTCTGGTCGGAGGGCTGCGGCTTGCCGACCTTCCTCTCCCATCCCAGAGCGTGTCCCTCCTACCTCCAACCCGTGCACCTCGGTTTGCCGGTTTTACCGGATCTGAGCCCTTGTGGCCTGGCTGAGTAATGCACTATCGAATCGAATCATAAAAGATTTAAAAATGGCTCTTATGCAGTCAGAGCAGTTATTTACCAAAAATAATGACTTGACAGTCAATCTACCTATTAAGTTGACTGGTTCATTAAATAATACTCAATCGGCTGGGGATTGCCCTATGTCTCGCGAATTATTCCAAACGCCTCGTACATCACCATCTTATCAACCTACAAGACCACCATTTGGTAATTCTACGTTCAGAGCGACTCAACAAGAATGGAGATCGCCCTCCAACTCTCCCACTACAAGAGGTCAACAGCACTCCGAGTCTCCCATTACAAGAGGACAACAACACTCTGACCCTCTGGTTATGAGAGACCGGGGGGATGTAGAGGTTTCAAGCTACGCGTAAAACCTCTACGTCTCGTTTGTTCGACTCTTCGTATTTCAAATGTAAAAAAGTAAATATTGATAGACGTTTGTCATATCAGTCAGATCGGTCATATCGATTGTCAGTCAAACCTTCGCACATATCATTATAATTCAAGAATCTTGTGAAACATTTATAAGTATTGATTAAGAAGATATCAGAATAAAGAATCAACTTAAAGTTTAAATAGTTTTATTATTCATTTATTTAAATAGAAAATTATCATAGATTACAGCGACGCTACGCATTCCTACAGTACGCAGTTTAATTATTCTATACTACAAACGTTAATTTACGTAAAAAGTAAAGACAGAATAACACAGGGAATGTATATACGAATATTTTATACAATTAAATAATATTTAGTTTCACACTAGAGCTGCATGTTCAATATTTTTAACCGACTTCAAAAAAGGAGGAGGTTATCAATTCGACTGTATGTTTTTTTTTTTGTATGTTTGAAAACTCATATCTCAGTCGTTTGTCGACCGATTCGAAAAATTTTTTGGCTTACTCAGAGGGTATACCTTCTAGTTGGTCCCATTTTTTTCAATTTGAGATCTGATGATGGGATCTTGGTGTAATCGAGGGAAACCCTCAAATTTTAAAGGCACGTGAGTTCAGTAATTATAATGAAAGAACTTATAATATGTAGTTTGTAGCTTCTTAAAAAACAGAGTCATAAGGTGCCCTCCCCCCCATTCTCCTGTAATCTCTAAAAATGAGGAAATAAAATTAACTTTAAAAAGGTAAAAACCGACTTCAAAACCAAAATGCACTAAAAAGTCTTAAATAAACTCTTGACTATTGAAAGGAAAGGAACCCATTTTAGGCAAACAATTTATTTTTGGAGTCGGTGCTGTAATAGTTGATGCTTGATGGTCAGAATGATGGCCGATTGGTCGAAGCGAAGCAGGGTCCTAACCCTGCTTCGCTTCGACGAAAACGCAATACTTATAAGAACTTTGAAAAATAAGAGTATAAAGAGTCATAACACACAACGTAGTTTCTTAATCTATAATGGCACATTATATCACTTTTCACGTACAAGTTTTGTAGGTATTTGATGCGTAATAATACCTAAAAAAACTATTTAAAATAAAAAGGAACATTTAGTGAAAATGATGAAAGTATTTTAGAACAAGCATATAAAAGTCACGTAAACAATAAAACATTAAAAAAAGAGGGTTAGCATCAGTTAGTCTAAAATTTTAATGACAGAACTTATGACAAGTTATGTCATGAGGTGCAACTTTCCCTCCCCCCCCCCCCTCTCCTATAATCACTAAAATTGTAGAATTAAATTAACTTAAAAAAAAAAAAAACGACTTCAAAACCAAAATGCACATAAAAGTTTTTAATAAACTCTTGACCCTTGAAAGGAAAGGAAGCCATTTTAGGCAAACAATTTATTTTCGGAGTCGGTGCCATCACTTTGACCATCAAGCATCAACTATTACAGCACCGACTCCAAAAAGAAATTGTTTGCCTAAAATGGGTTCCTTTCCTTTCAATAGTCAAGAGTTTATTTAAGACTTTTTAGTGCATTTTGGTTTTTGTGTCGGCTGTTTATCATGCAGTTAACTAATATGTTTATCTTAGGAACATTGTTTTCAATCACCTGATCGAAAGATTATCTCATTTAAAGCTACAAATGTTACTTACTTATGTTAGTTACTGACATCTTAAATCGGTTTCGTTTGACATATTTTACTTGTCCTTCTATTCCGATAGGAATATTAATTTTATGATAAATATTTAACGATAGTTACGTTAAAAATAAAAAGAAGCTTAAGGGCCTTATAAAAAAACTAAAAATCACACAGCGAGCGATGTTGAGGGCTATGTCTTTTGTTTCGTAACTGCCTAGGTGACGCAGCGGTTAGAGGGTCGCACTTAAAGCGACGGTTGCGCCAGAGGTCCCGGGTTCCATTCCTGGGTCGGGCCAAAAATATGTATCTGAGTTTTTCTGTTCAGAAAATTCACAGGGCAGCCCGGAGTTTGGAAGATGGCGGTGTTTCACCCCCGTGCCTCGGAAAGCACGTAAAGCCGTTGGTCCTGCTACTGATTTCTCTCCGGTCGTGTTAGATTGCTGTCCCATCGGGCTATGAGAGTGAACGGAATAGAGAGTGCACCTGTGTTTGCACTATAATATCTCCCGCGCAGACGATTAGTCGTAGTGACTGGCCAACGTAGTCAAAATCGGCTAGGGGGACTATATTCTTTACGAGATCGAATCAGAAGTGACGAGATACTTGTAATTAGAAGAATCAAGGTAACAAACATAGCGCTGAGAATGAGTAACCTAAAGTGGCAATTGGACGGGTACATAGCACGGAGACCCTTTGACCAAAAATGCAGCGTAGGACGTCCACCGACAAGACGGGCAGACGAACTTGTCCACCGACAAGATGGACAGATGACCTTGTATAGATCTCAGGACCAAACTGGATGCAGAACGCTTGTAATCGGTCGCTGTGGAAAACTCTGGGAGTGACTTATATTAGGTAATCGACGTCCTTCAGCTGCTAATGATGATGATGATGACGTTAAAAAACGTACTTACTTAAATCTATTTATCAGTAGATTACAAAATGTTATTACAAATCAATAATGGTGGTACTTATATAAGTCAATATAATCTTGAGCTGGAAGCGATCAAAAGAAAACTATTACCAAACTTATGTTATCTATTCCCTGTAGAGTGGCGGTTTGTGCCTCCCGGAAGTTGGATTAGTCGCGACCGCAGAGAGTTCGGTTCGTTTCCCAGGCGGCAGCAAATTCCAGCAACTGCTAACAGGAATGCTTTTTAGAGATTTGCACCTTTAAAGCAAACCACGGTATTAATTAGTTCTCTTAGCCTAAGTACAGACTGAAAATCATGTTTTGCTTTGAGGCTATACATTTGTTACTAAGCCATGGATGTTATAATGTATTTAAATATTTACGGAAGACGCCTTCGTCATAATTGTTGTCTGGTATTCGTTACAAATCATATGGTCTGTTGCGCATAATTAAGTTAGAGGAGTAGGGTTCCAAATACCTCATTCTAGGGATAAGGCCTTTGGCCATTAGTAGGACGTTTCAGGATTACTTTACTTTTTTTTCTAGTTAGATTCGATTTTTGGAAAAATTAATATAGCTTTACCAGCTTCTATGGCGCCGTCTAATTAGTTATTGTTTAACGTTACTATAATCGTCACGTTTTCTTTTTATGGAGACGAGTAATAGTTAGACTGTTAAACGAGGAGAAAAAGCGATTGATTATACTCGAGCTGTTATATTTTTCCAATAATTCGAGAGTGAAATGCGTGCTTTCACTCGAGTTAAACATACTATTTTTCATTTCGATTGTGAGGACAATAAATAATTTAGCTATTGTATGTTGTATGATTGTGGATGTGATAGTGATGTATTTTGTAGTTCGGCGAGAGATAAAACCTCAAAAAACAGTTTCATAGAGAATCAACACATGATTAGAAAGACTAGTAACGGCACGAAAGAAAACAGAGTACATAAAAGGCGGACGATATAAAATAATTCATACGAGGGTCAAACTGAAAGTTCTTAGAAAATCAAAAACTGATTACATTAGCCAGTTATTAGTTTTATTATATCTTTTCAAAATATTGTCCATTGACGTCAATACACCGCTGCATGCGATGGAACCACTGGGAAAAGCACTTTGCCCACTCGTCCTTAGGGGTCTCTTCAATGGCATCGCGATACGCAGCCACCGCTTCTTCAGCATTCATAAACCGCTTTCCTTTAAGTTTTTCTTTAATTTTTGGAAATAAATAAAAATCACAAGGCGCGAGGTCGGGGCTATACGGCGGGTGACCCAGTAATTTAACGTTTGATGTCGCCAAATAGTCGATCGTTCGCTTGGCGGTGTGCGACGAGGCGTTGTCGTGGTGAAGGAGGATCCTACTGCGAGGT
This sequence comes from Pyrausta purpuralis, assembly GCA_963924145.1. Lineage (NCBI taxonomy): Eukaryota > Metazoa > Arthropoda > Insecta > Lepidoptera > Crambidae > Pyrausta > Pyrausta purpuralis. Next base: position 24,517,586 of record OZ001646.1, read on the forward strand.
CGTTTCTCTCGAACTTTTTCCAAGACAAGTGGCAAACAATTGGTAGTGTACCATTCTGCAGAAACTGTTTTTTGATCCTCTAACACAATTGTTGCGAAATGACCTATCCTTCCAAAGAACGAGGCCACCATTTTTTTTCCCGCACTTTGATCTCTCTTCACTTTAGTTGGCAACTCCTCGAAAGGAAACACCCACTGAGCAGATTGTCTTTTGGTTTCAGGATCATAACAGTAAATCCAGCTTTCGTCACCTGTTAGTATGTCGAACACAGCATTTGAGTCACCTCCGTTAAATCTTTCAATCATTTTACGGCACCATCCACACGATGGAGTTTTTGAGCCTTAGTCAAATTATGAGGTATCCACCGGGCGCAAAGCTTCCTGACCGCTAAATGTTCGTGTAGGATTTTGTGCACTTGACTCATACCGATGCCTAAGCTTGTCCGAATCTGCTGATAGGTCACTCTTTTGTCAGTCTCTATCATACGCCGCACAACACAGATGTTATTTTCAGTCGTCGCCGTAGAAGGCCGTCCCTCACGTACATCATCAGTGAGATTAGTGCGACCACGTTTAAACTCATTAAACCAGTTGTCACAAACAGTCGCACGAGATGGGGCTTCGTGAAAGGCCAATCGTAGTCTATCATAACTTTCTTGTTGACTTAAATGACATCGAAAGTCATAAAAAATCATTGCACGAAAATTTTCTCGTGTTAAATTCATGTTGACGTGACACAGACAATTTTCAATTTGCCGCCAAATCGTAAAACAAATGACAAATGAATGAAATATATACTCAGTAATATTGGCAAAGAGTTCTATTTTTAAATTTTAGAATATTTTTTTATTATATTGTTTATAAGTGGCCAGTTCTAAGAACTTTCAGTTTGACCCTCGTATCCATTTTAAAAATATCGATCGATTTTTCTCACATACAGTAACAATAGTGGAAGAACGCAATTACGCAACTTTAACTTTGTCACGAAAACTACCACAAAACAAATTGCAGATTTGATTTTGTCTCATGAGATAGCGCAATGAGTGACAGTTAAAGGTGGGAGCGAGCAAGAAAATTTTATAATGAATACTACCATTTACCCGAGTCGCCACTGCCTGCTTACTTCTCTGTGCAATAATAGACAGTACTAAACAAAAAAACAAATCAGAAAAATAAATAAAAAGTGACATTGTAAAAAGCAAAAAATTGACATAAATACACTATGCAATGCGGGCACCCGATTATGGCCGGCTCTTTTATTTTAATATGTGACTCAATTATCTTTGACTCCATGTTAGAGCTAGATTACTTCCCACCCTAGGGATGGAAAAGCTACTTTCCACACTGTTTTCTACACATGAACATTAAATTTTCCGAACAAGAGAGATGAAAATATTATGTCAGGTTTGTTTTAGGTATAAAACTGTGATGAAATAAACTAAAGTGCTGCAATCAAGCCAGGTGAAAAAAACATTTCACTTGTTATTAGTTATTATAGAATCATGCCCAAGTCGATTTCTTGATTTGGATGGTCCTTAAAAACTAACCTTCTAACAACATCAATCAAATTTGTTAAAGTTAATACATCATCAAACTAAATTTAGTATCTCGTTTGATAACTAAGTAAGTCGACTTGGAAATCGTCGACTTTGGAATGTAAACAGAGTAAAAAAAATGCATAGAACTTCTTTGTAGAATCAAGATCTTTTCAAACACAAAAGTCAACGATCGCAAAGAATAATGCAATGTTTGGTCTAGTTAATAACAGTCCGTCAAAAAGTGACTGAGTTTCTTGCGCTGTTTCTTCCCAACTTGCCCACCATTTGTCCTGAAGCAGTGGTAGTATTTTATGAGATTTGTGGCCCCATTTTTGACGATTTAAAACTCAAAATTGGATTACGACTTGAAATTATAATTGATGTTAAATCAAAGCTTATTTAATGCCGTTTTAAAATTGATATTTCGTATGCTTACATGTATGCATGCGCTAACGAAGTGATCGAATTGCATTTATTTTATAGTGTAGCCTAATTAAACAAGTCTGTAAACTTTTAAACTGTTTCTAAACTACAGGTTCCATTGTAGAACTGATCTCTTATAAACTGAACTTTTTCTTTTTCTATGACTATTTTTTTACTATACTAACGATTTCGACAAAAAAATACAAATAAACAAAAGACAAATTTCAAACCGGCATTATATAAATTTCTATTAAACACCAATATGAATATTCGAAACCAAACCAATTGATATGGATCTAAGTTCAAAATTCAAAACTCCAATTTTTAGCTAAGGACCTTATATTTATTCTATGCTTCAGTCGTTCACCACCTAAATCACAGAACTTACAACTGTGACCAAAATTAACTGCCGAGAGTAACATTGAAACTTTCATCGTGATTATTTTGATTCCTACTCGTTCGCTGAACTATTTGGAGCAATACGCGTAGTATTGTGCTTTTGAAGTCTGCGGGCTTTGTCGGTTTGAGTTTGGGAAATTTCTTGGGTAACGGCATGCGTAATCTAAAGCTTGTAGGGTTTTCATACCGAAATACATGGATGTAAATTTTAAGACTGTGATGCTGAGTCACTGTCTTTCTGCGCTCTTTGTAACCAAAGACTTTATAAACTATTTATTTACATACATAGTAACACTATAAAGAAAAGACTTCGCATTTTTTTTTTAAACTGCCTTCTCACGGCGCAAAGTAACGCATTTGCCATCTGCTTAGGAGTGGCAAATTCATGTGCATTATGTCAAGCTTACCTACACCAAAAATCCACACTTATCATCATGCACCGACTCCAAATGAATTTATTCCTCCTAAGTAGATATTATTATTTACGAATTTATTTCTCCTACAATAGCTTGTGGTCAGTTTTTTAAAGCTATTTAAGTTTTTAAATACCTTTTTTTATTTCATGATTCTTAGTTGTTAACCTATATTTCAAAAACTACTGAACCGATTTTGATGAAGCTTAAACTGTATCCTTAGTTAAAATATACAGAATCGAATTAAAAACTAATCATCTCGCTATGACTTCATATTTTGAGAAATCTGTGGACAAACATACAAATATACAAACATACATACACTTAGCCATATAGCCTTAGCTAGAGGCCTTATGGGCAGCTTGATAACATCTGACAGCAGCGTTAGTCGCTTGCCTTGCAAACACCCCTCCACCAATCCGCACTGAGCCCACGTGATGGAGTATGGCTCGAACTTTGCTCGAACTACCTTATAGTTGAGTTTAGGCCTTTGCGCAGCTGTGGGACGCTAAGGGCTAACTTTCCTTTTTTTATACACTTACGCGATTTTGCACACGTGTTTGGAAGCCTTTAAAGATCAAAATATTTAAATATTATTAAATTCATACAATATCACATACATTCACACATATTGAATTTATTACCTCCTTTTTAAAGTCAGAAAAAAATTGAGAAAACAGAAACAGTAACATGAAAGCTTGAAAGATATCGTAAGCAGAGTGTTTTTAACTAAAGTAGCGTATAGAAAAAAAATTCAACAAAATTATAAATCTTGAGTTCATAAAATTATATAGAAAATGTTTCTCAATATCACATCAGACTAAATTTTCCCAATGCGTTTCATCCACTCACCCAACCACGTCGTGTCGGAGTAGGTATATGCTTATGTTAATCCCGCGGGTCCAGCCGTTTTGCATAATTACTAGCTAATCACCTCATACACCGGTATGTGCCCGTAAATGCTCCGCCATTTAACTAGGTATTGTTTCTCAAACTGTAGCTCTATTATCTCTATGGGATCGACGTCCTAAAGGTTAGGGTATTGTTTTTAATAACAAAAGTTTTAAAAAAAAATATGATTATTAAGTAATTAAGGTTTTGAGTTATAAAAAATGAATCATAAAATATACATTACTGTAAGTTGCGTCCAGCTTTAACATTTTGTGTCAAAAAATGATACAAAAGGGATAACATTTCTGTATGAGGATATAAGTCATCTGAAATACGTGGACCGGACATAATAATCAATAAGATTCTTAAGAGTGAAGACTATTTCAAAATGAAAAACTGAATCCTGTACGTAGTACAGTTTTGGTTGGAGGGTGTTGTTTTAATATGCATGTTTCACGAGAGAAAAAATCACTAAGTCAAACTACTAAAGGATACATAAAACCACCTCTTATTCCCCCAACAGTAACAGAAATAGGCAAAACAGTTCATAAGTGTAAGAATACGGCCACGAACTTCCTCATGCTTCTGAGTTACGACGATACGGAGGCTTTTCTAATGCACGTGGAGTAAATAAACATGCAATCACATACACACGCACACACACGGGGACATACACTAACTATATTTAATATATGTTATAGAAACAAAAAAATATTAATTATTTTTATTATTAATAAATAGAATGGTTAAAAGAATAACTAACATTTATAAAAACATTTTGCGCAGAGCTCTTAAACTAACCCTTAGTAAATGAAATTACACTATAAAAGGCACGGATCTTAGATTCTGTGGATCTAAATTTAATACAAAAACATTGTAACCTTTTCCACACTTCGTTACTTTTAGCATCAATACACGATGAAGTCACAATGCAGAACTTGACCAATGACAACTGAATCTGTATATTCAATTCATTGCTGGTATCGCGGTACTAAAAGTCACAGAAGTCGTCTAACATGTTGAGAAACGTTGCTTTATTAAACCCCAAAACAAATTACAAGCTTATTTTCCTATTCTGTTACATTTTGGATGTGAAAACAGTAAGTTATCTTAATTTAAGTGTAATGAATTCGTAGTCTTAATGACGCCAAATTTATACTTTAATAAGTCGATATTAAATAAGGTGATTTGTTTCCCTTATGACTTTCATGGAAATTTTAATTAAAGTTTATCAAAATGATTTGTAACTTATGATGTGATCGAGTCGTTATAATCAAAATCACATTTTTCGCTTTCAGTATCGTGTAATTCATATGACGTACAAATCAGTAATCCAAAAAACAATCGAAAGTATAAAAAACATACGGAATTTCATAGACACAAAAAAACAAAGGTTTTATATCAAAAAATATGTCCATTCGTGGACATCCTGGCGCCTTTAATTAGAGAAGGACGAGTTTTCTGAGAGGGCGACGCAGGGTACCTCCCGCAGTTCGTACGTCGACCACTCTGACTACACCATCGCGGCCCGGGAACAGTGCCTCGACCACACCACGTGGCCAAGTCTCCCTCGGAAGGTCTCCATCCGCGATGAGGACCGGGTCTCCGACCCTGATCGAAACATCTGTTCCCAGAACGCGACGTGGGGCCAGAGTCGGAAGGTACTCTACAACCCAACGTCGCCAAAAATGATCGGCTAGGCGTAAGGCCTTGCGCCAACTACTCCTGCCTGCCAAGTCTGCGTCCGTTAGATCCACCGGGGGGAAGGCTCGACCTGACGACTCTCCAATAAGAAAATGATTCGGTGTCAAAGCCTCTGCGTCCTCGGCGTCCGGAGAGACGTGCGTAAGAGGTCGAGTATTCACGATGGCCTCCGCTTCTGCCAGCAGAGTTGCTAAAATCTCCTCCCGTGGAGTTCGCTCTCTAAGTGTTGCTTTCAACGCCGTTTTTACAGTACGCACGAGCCGTTCCCAGGCCCCTCCCATAAATGGAGCAGATGGAGGGATAAATCGCCAAGAAATCTTTCTGGTTCCAGCGAACTCGGCGACCGCCTTGTCGTAAAGAGCCCGCATGTTTCGATTGGCTCCGACGAAGGACGTCCCATTATCTGAGTAGATGACACCAGGTGTTCCTCTACGAGCGATGAATCTTCGGAGACACATGATGGCAGAATCCGCTGACAAACTGGTGACGATCTCCAAGTGCACCGCACGGATAACTAGGCAGGTGAAAAGGGCTACCCAACGTTTCTCTTTTCTGCGTCCGATCGTTACCTCAATCGGCCCAAAGTAATCAACCCCGACATATGAGAAAGGGCGTTGGTGGTGTGCAAGTCGTGCTTCTGGTAGGTCCGCCATTGGAGGTTGAAGCGTTGGTTGGCGTAGTAATTTACACAATTGACATCTGTGCACCACTGAACGCAGAGCATTCCGTAAACCAACAATCCAAAATTCCTGGCGCAGCTCGTTGATTACTGTCTCAGTGTTACAATGGGCGAACTTAGTATGAAAATGTTGTATAAGGAGGCGAACTGCTGGCTCTTTGCCGTCAAGAATAATAGGTGGCTGCGTGACGTCAGCCGACGCTCGTCCCCGGAGCCGCAACAATCCATCTATCAAAATAGGAGTCAACGTAGCCAGACGGCTCTTTTTGGGAATTTGTTGTCCGCTTGATATACACATGATCTCGGCCGTAAAAGTGTTCCGCTGACTTTCAGCTAGGACGTGCTTCTCTGCTCTAACGATATCTTCTGCTCTTAATGTGGTCAGGCAAGGAGAAGAGGCACAAATATCCCTAATCCAAGAATTTTGAAACACGCGATTTTTATTAATGAATATGAGTGAAATGAATGAATGAACCCGCGCAGTTGCCCTTACCAGCCTAAGCCAAGAACTAAAATGTATGACGTTAGCTACCACTGGTAAGGGAAGCTGATGAACCGATTGGATGACATTTATGGAATCTACATTGGGGGTCGAAAATTTACCCGTAGTGACATCGTTTCTAAAGGACGGTTTGAGCTCTTCTTGGCCAAGGGCTTGGCAACCTGTCGAAACCTTTTCTGAAGGCCAATCTCCAAAAGGAGCCAATAAAAAATCCGGCCCTAAAATCCAACGTGACTCAATGCCGCATGCTCCCCTAGTTGCATCATCAGCTGCATTTTGTTCGCTAGGAACCCACCGCCATTCGTCAACCGTACTGTTTTCCAAAATCTCGCCTACACGATGGGCAACAAAAGGTTTAAAGTTTCTTGCGTCACTACGCAACCAGCTCAATACGATCATTGAATCACACCAGAAGTAGCGACGGATCGGTACAAGCCGATGCACTTCGATGATACTAGAGGCCAATCGAGAGGCTATCAAAGCTCCCTGCAATTCCAAGCGTGGGATTGAAGCAGGCTTCAGTGGAGAAACCCGTGCCTTGCTGGCTATGAACGAAAGTTTAACCTCACCACTGGCAAGAGTAAACCTCCAATAAGCCACGGCAGCATGAGCCAGTTCACTCGCATCACAAAAAACGTGTAATTGCAATTCAACAAAGTTTTCTAAATTATAGCAACGTGGCACTTGGAATTGCAAAATAGCTTTACGACTCTCAAACCAACACTTCCAAGCTATTTGATCTTCTTCTGATAGCTTGTCGTCCCAATTGAGACCTTTACGCCACAAATTTTGAAAAAGAATCCGACCTCTCACTACAATAGGTGCTAAAAGACCTAAGGGATCATAAATGCGCATGACTTGTGCTAAAACTTCACGTTTGGTTAATTCATGAGGCGAGGAATAAAAATGAATGCCCGGATTGAAACCGATGATGTCGTGAGTTGGATTCCAAAATAGCCCAAGTGTACGGGTGAAGGTGGACGATTACGAGCTACATAAATCTACATTACTTGACTTGTCTGTGAGATCAGAAAGCGACTCTTTTGGCAGTAAATTCAAACTGCTGGGCACATTGGAGACCCAGTTCCGCATTTCAAAACCACCGCGTTTATGAATTTCAAAAATATTCGCTGCCAAATGGGTCGCTTCGTTTTCAGAACTGACGCTTCCAATGTAGTCGTCCATGTAGGTATCAGTTGCAATGGCTTTAACGGCATCAGGAAAGTCTTCTTTGAATTCTGATGCGTTACGGTTGAGAATGTATATCGCGGTTGAAGGGCTAGAGCAAGCCCCAAAGATCATAGAAGACATCCGAAACGTTTTCAATGTGCCTTTCGGATCGTCGCGCCAAAGAAAACGCTGCGCATCGCGATCTTCTTCTCGTATTTTTATTTGTGGAAACATCTCCTTAATGTCTGCCGTCAACGCAATCTTTCCTTCCCTAAACCGCATCAAAATTCCAAGAAGAGGCTGTAAAAGATCGGGGCCTGTCAGAAGCAAAGAATTTAACGACACACCCTGAACCTTAGCTGCGGCGTCGTGAACAACGCGGAGTTTTGCCGGTTTGTTGGGATTCAAGACACCAAAATGAGGCAAATACCAACAAAGTGACTTCGGAGGGTAACCCGTGCATTCTTCCGCGTAGCCTTTGGCAAGCGAGTCGTGTATATTAGCTCGGTATCGTTCCGCGTATACAGGATCCTTTGACATCTTCAATTCGAGACTTTTGAACCTTGAAAATGCCAAAGGAAAACTGTCAGGTACCTTCGGACTATCAGACTTCCATAGTAACCCAACTTCAAAATGACCATTTTTAATACGATTAGTAGTTTTCTCTAAAATTTCTACGGCCCTATCATTTTCTACACTACGGCGCTCATATTTAGTAATTCCAAGAGCATCTAATCGATATTGCTCTTTTATGAGAGCCTCTAAATCGCGCTTCGGATTGTCGTATGGGACCACATGATATACGGCAGACGAACCTACCACCTGGGTTTTACTGCTTGAAAAGCCGAATAATACCCAACCGAGGCGTGTGCGAATGGCTACCGGCTGTGATTTGGTGCCACACCTAATTTCTGACGCGACTATCAGGGGCCAATTATCGACGCCTATGACTAACATTGGCTTTGCTTCGTCATAATATAGCTCATCTTCTATATCGGCTAAGTATGGGAATGAACGTAAGCTGTCTCGAGTGTTAACTTGACTAAGCAGACCTAAGTTAGCTATTGACCTCGCCCCTTTTATCGAATAGTACTCGTTTGCATGTCGGCCTTTAATTTTGAAGTCAACATATTGAATTGAACTCTCTTTAGATAACCCTCCTACACAATCTAAACGAATAAGTCTCTCAGGTCCCCCGGCTCCTATCCGAGAGGCAATGTTGGAATCGATAAGTGTGGCTGTGGACCCGTCGTCTAGTAACGCGAATGTATCGACGCTACCAGCAGGCCCAGAGAGCGTTACAGCCCATACTTTCAACAAAGGACGTAAAGTAGGATTAACTAAAGAAGCGGCAGCGTTTGTATTGACTTGCTCGGATTTAACTTCGTTACAGGCGGATACTGAAGTTGGTGTAGGTTCCGAACGTTCATTGATGTGTGCAGAAATTAACGGCTTTGGAACAAAATTATAATCATGTAATAAAGTGTGATGTCTGCCTATACAATCTTTTACCTCACAGTTACATTTATTTCTGCGACACGTTTTAAAAATATGATAACCTGCTTTCAAACAGCGATGGCATATTTTATTTTTCTTTATGAATTGCCATCTGTCATCAATTGACAACTTCTTAAAATTTCGCAGTCTGACAGGTTATGAAACTGTTTACAAAAAGGACAAATTGGATGATCTAAATTTTTTATGGTTTGTTTTGGAATTTTAGATATGACCTCCTCCTCAGAAACAGTGTGCGTCCTGTGATAAACCGGGCCTAATGACGACGTGGCGTCAGCCACCGCACCAAACTTGATCGTAAGGTCCACCTCACGAGACAGGAAATCCGACAGCATCTCGACCCTAGATTTACCTATTCGCTCATGAGCCGCAAAATCCAGCCATCGTGTACGCAGCAGCGGTGGAAACTTGCTTAAGAGCACACCAAACAACTCAGGGGAACACAAGTAGTCGAAACGTTCTAATAACTTCACCACTTCGACACAGTTCCTCACACGAGTAGCGAACTTGGTTAGGTCACTTACCTCCGGTCCAATCTTAGGCAAGGCTCTGACAGCATTTAGCTCTTGCAACACAATCAGCTCGGGCCTGCCGAAACGTCGCTCCAACGTCTGCATGACGTCATCAGCCCGATGAGCCATTACAAGTATCAGGCCTACTTCTTCCCGCGCTGCGCCTTTCAATGCCTGGTTAAGTCGTGCTAAGTTTTCTACATCTGTAAAAGACCCTGCCGTATCTACGAAAGCTCTTTTGAACATTAACCAGTCCAAAGGAGACTTGCCATCGAAATTAGGTAATATGACGTTTTTATTGTTGTATTTCATTGAAAAATTGCGTAGTCCATCTACGAGCTGTGATACTCCGATCGAGCAGCCCACTCCATTGCAGTGCCCGTCGGAAGCAGTGACCCTTTGATTTCGCGTCGACAAGGGGTCCGCTGCTGGCACTTGAGAGGCGGTAGCAGATATATCACAGTGCATCACCTGTGGACATAATTTGATGTTAGTGTCTAGTTGCTTTGGTTCAGGAAAATGTGTCATTGAATCTTGTATCCACTGGGATACGCAGGACTCGGTGACACTGGATGCTTCTATAGAAGCTAACTCGGCTCGGAGCTCGGCGTCCGCAGCTTTGCGCTCCAGCTCCTTCGTCTTTTGTTGCGCTTGCAGCTCTGCTGCCTCCAATTCTGCGAGGTAGCGAGCATGTCGTGCCTCCGCTGCGAGTTTCCTCGCAACGACCGTCGCGGAGGATCGACGACTGCGTGCGCTTGACGACGAAGGGCGAGTTGTATCTACTTCTACGGGGCCTACAGGTTCGCTAATGCTTGGCGCTGGCGCGGTCTCAGAAAGAGCCTCGGCCTCGACTGGCTCATCTTTCTGTGATCTCGTCTTAACCATACTATACTACCTACTTACCCTCCTGTATTATACCAAACCTTGACAAAATATTCACTTTCACTGGTTTTTAAAGGCTCGAAACTTTGTGATCGAGTCGTTATAATCAAAATCACATTTTTCGCTTTCAGTATCGTGTAATTCATATGACGTACAAATCAGTAATCCAAAAAACAATCGAAAGTATAAAAAACATACGGAATTTCATAGACACAAAAAAACAAAGGTTTTATATCAAAAAATATGTCCATTCGTGGACATATGAATTAACAGTCTTTTCTCTTTTCAGGTATGTGAACACCACGTATAGACGCTTAAGGAGGTAGAGATATTTTAAATATACTGTATGGATTTCTAATATAGGTGAGTGTGTAAGTTTAAAAGTTTATTGGTGTTTAAAGGTATCCAGCATTTCATCTTTTAAAAAGGTCAGATGGAGTGGAAATTCTTAAAAGATCGAATAAATCGATTAGTTACGAGTACAAAGTTACGAGATTAAAACTTTAACAAGGAGCTAGTATTAACATATATTTTTTTTATTGTGCGATTTATTGATTTTAATTTAATTTTGACGACCCGTCTGGTGTATTGATGACTAGATGGCGATGTGTGCGAATGTCCAAAGGATATTATCCAAAGGATATATAAAAGGCTTATCCAGTAATCTTGAGATGGTAGTTCTTAGTGGATAGACTTTTTATTACACCCTTGTTTTTTCTTTTCTTAGTCATACATCTTTACAAACAATTATAGCGACAGTAGCTCACAAATTACAGTGTTATGGGTAAGCGTAAAAAAACAGTAATTTTTTTATTGCCTCCTATAAATCCAATTATATTTTTCGAAGATTTGTAATAATATACAAATAATATCAGCAATGTACCGCTAAAATAATGAAAACAAAATACTTACCTTAGTTTTTCCGCAGAAATCTTAATGAAACAATTAATCAAAACAAGCCCTGGAGAAAATTGCACTCAACTTTCAAATGCGGAGGAAAATAAATAAGGCTTTGTACATATCGCTGCGTTGCAGGTACGCTAGGGTTGCCTCTTTGCCGTTTTAAACAGGTCATTTTTAGTGTTTGCACGGATATTAGCAGACTTGATGACAGCTTTAGCTGATAAAACATCGACGCTGTATCGACGACATGACGACAACACATTGGACAGTGGAACGCAAACTGAACAACCACCAGGTTGACAGGTCACAGGCTTATCGCTTCGCTAAATAAAAGCCATCTTCGCAGACAACGGTTCATTGTTTAGAAAGATAGTCAAAAATACGTAACATCCAATTTTCTATATAAGAGAATAACCAAAAACTTCGTTATTGCGAGTTAACTAGGAACAGCGCCATCTATTGGTAAATTTGATAAGTTTACCCATACTGCCTTCTATAAGTATAGGTTATAGTGATGGAAGAGCGGGCCCTTCAAACACAGGCATTCTTTGCTTAAATGGAGTCTCCAATGTACTAGTTTTTAAGGCATTACCTTTGTTAATGAAATACATATTTTATTTATTATTTATTAATTTAAAAAAAACTTTACTTAACTATTACCTATTAATCTTACACAAACCAACCAACAATTACAGTGCTTCTGGCTGGAGTGACAGCAATTTACATAGTTACAGTTAAACTTTATTTACATTGAACATTACTATTGTCTTGTAGTCCTACATTTACGTGCCTCTAATTGGGTTATATAATTGGTCCTTTACACCAGTTGGTCTGCTCTATGATTTTATTTATTGAATTAAAATTTACTGCACTGAAAATTGCATAGTTGGCGAACTCAATGCCTTAAGGCGTTCTCCACCAGTCGTCTGTTTGGGAAGTTTAATCGGTGGCGGAATATTTACATTTACTGAGTGGTTCCAAAAAAAAATAAACTTTAAATAAAGTAATAACCGACTTCAAAACCAAAATGCACTAAAAAGTCTTAAATAAACTCTTCACCATTGGAAGGAAAGGAATCCGTTTAAGGCAAACAATTTCTTTTTGGAGTCGGTGCTGTGATAGTTGATGCTTGATGGTCAAAGTGATGGCACCGACTCCAAAAAGAAATTGTTTGCCTAAAACGGATTCCTTTCCTTCCAATGGTGAAGAGTTTATTTAAGACTTTTTAGTGCATTTTGGTTTTGAAGTCGGTTTTTACTTTATTTAAAGTTTATTTTATTTCTTCATTTTTAGTGATTACATAAGAGGGGGGGGGAGTCGCACCTTATGATTCTATTTTTTAAGAAGCTACAAATTACCTATCATAAGTTCCGTCATTATAATTACTGAACTCCTAAGCGTTAAGGAGCTCCACCATCACCTCAGCCCCACAAGATATTGACTATCAGACGTAACAACATGTCAACATTAAGATTCTAGTAAAGAAACACTATACATGCCTTTTAAATTTGAGAGTTTCCCTCATTTACACCAAGATCCCATCATCAGATCCCAAAATGGAAAAAATGGGACCAACTAGAAGGTACACCCTCTAAGTAGGTGAAAAAATTTTTCGATTCGGTTGACAAACGACTGAGATATGAGGTAACATACATACAAAAAAAAACATACAGTCGATTTGATAACCTCCTCCTTTTTTGAAGTCGGTTAAAAAAGTAAGTTGCAATAACATTAAAACAAACATACTAATATGACATAAATTAATAATAAGATATATAAGCCAAAGACGAATTGACATACATACAATAGAATACACAATACGAAATTATAAATAAGGAAAGCGAAGATATTGATGACATCTAAAACGACAAAAGGTAAAGAAAATGGTGTTTAATTCTGAAGTGATGATATTGAGCTATTAAACTACTTACATCAATTTTATTTTGGTCACCCCTAGCCTTGTCAAATCACGTTTGATTTATTGCGAACCACGTGATGTGACTCGTTGTTCCGTAAAGGTAGTTGTAAGCTTCGCACATGTTCATATATATTGTACTCGACTTGTTTTTCCGTAAGCCATATCAAAGAAGTAAGCGAACGGGTCTTTAAAAAGAGCTAAACTGTTTTACAGACAATTTACAACGTGAATTATCATTGATTAAAACTCTGTATGGCTTGATTTCACGCACGTTTATTTCTAATTAAACGTCTGATGTTTCGAATGTCAGGAGAAATGTCAGGAGTTAAGTTACAAAATGTGCGCGAAATCAATCCGTAAGTCAGTATCCGCAAACCAATGAGTAGTATTCGCGTATTCTTCAGAACCAAATACGAAAATTATTGTCCTCGCAATAAAATTAGGCAATCAAAATGTAAAATTTCGGGGATATAAAAACTGAACGTTTAGAAAAGAACTTTATGCAAACTATGTTAACACATAGGTACTGATTCCGAAAAGTGAGAAAACATACGATCTCGCGAAGGAGATTTAAGATAACCTAACAAAACAAGGGAATTGTTAGGTTATCTTAAAATCTCCGTTTCTTCTTCTGTTGATTTTCTAGACGGATTTGAAGCTTACTTGTATAATGTGCATTCTTAATTTACCTATCATCATCACCAAATTTAAGGGCGAGGCTCTTGTTTGTTGAGTTTTTTTTCCAAAATAGTGAAGGTAGTAATTTCCCTCTTGTTTTTAACCGACTTCAAAAAAGGAGGAGGTTATCAATTCGACTGTAGGTTTTTTTTTATCATTTTTTTTTTTTTTGTATGTATGTTACCTCATATCTCAGTCGTTTGTCGACCGAATCGAAAAATTTTTTCACCTACTTAGAGGGTATACCTTCTAGTTGGTTTCCATTTTGGGATCTGATGATGGGATCTTGGTGTATTCGAGGGAAACCCTCAAATTTTAAAGGCGCGTATAGTGTTTCTTTACTAGAATCTTAATGTTGACGTGTTGTTACGTCTGATAGTCAACATTTTGTGGGGCTGAGCTGATGGTGGAACTCCTTAACGCCTAGGAGTTCCGTAATTATAATGACGAAACTTATGATAGGTAATTTGTAGCTTCGTAAAAAATAGAATCAAAAGGTGCAACTCCCCCCCCCCCCCCTCTTATGTAATCACTAAAAATAAAGAAATAAAATAAACTTTAAAAAAAAGTAAAAACCGACTTCAAACTACTAACACTAAAAAGTCTTAAATAAATTCTTCACCATTGAAAGGAAAGGAATCCGTTTTAGGCAAACAATTTCTTTTTGGAGTCGGTGCCATCACTTTGACCATCAAGCATCAACTATCACAGCACCGACTCCAAAAAGAAATTGTTTGCCTAAAACGGATTCCTTTCCTTTCAATGGTGAAGAGTTTATTTAAGACTTTTTAGTGCATTTTGGTTTTGAAGTCGGTTTTTACTTTTTTTTAAAGTTTATTTTTCCACATCTCAGTCTAAGCACTGGAAATTACTCGACTATTAGTATCCAATCATAAACCTTACATTATATACTATATCTTCAGCCTTCTGCCAGTACCGATGTTACTGCTAATCATCACCACCTATATGAATACCAACCAACAATAACTTACCAATATGAAAATGTATATCTAAAGTACGCATTTGTAAGCTCGCTCGCAACTTCTTTTGTTGGCTCATTGTGACCAGTTTCATGCATCATCATCATCATAATCAGCCACAAGACGCTGTCACCGGTCGCAAAAGGGCCTTCAACCCGATCCTCTGATCTTTACAAGATTTGCCAATATCTCCAGTTGACATCCTACGCTGCGTTATTTAGCAAAGCTTACTTCACGCTTCCCTTCAGAAATTCCGGTGAAATAATATTTTAAAACGCCCCCAGAAATAAACGTCGACGCTTTAGTCTCATCCGATCTATTTTCCACTACAATTGAAAACGTCAGAGTCCTTTTCACTAGTCGGCGAGCAGAAAACCCGTATCGGGCAAAGCCGGCTTACTTTCAATTTCTACTCGCAAAAGGTATCTTTGATTCAACCTGACGTGGTTTCGTTTACGGTCTCTTTGAATGTTTCCGAAGAAATTTTATGATGTGAATGAAAAGTGAAAATACAGCGTTTGGTGTAATTAATTATGAACATTTTTGGGGTGAATTACTGAAATTAAGAACTGTACATACTTATTTATTATTTTAGTTTCAACATTAAAATCAATGATCATCTACTTCTATCTCAAATTAATATCTACGAAGTGTCTTATTTCACATCTATAAACCACAAATTCTGAGTTTTCGGATGCAATCATCAAACATCTTTACTAAAGTGCCTATAGAGAACCATCTGAATGAATGAAGACGTCTTAATACAAAACCGCATCCAACATTTTGTATGATGAATGACCTGTATCTTGATTGCTCCTTTTTTGGATTTTATTGTAGTGTTTTTGGATTGAATAAAAGACAAGTTCAAACTTTTGATTCTGAACTATCCCCTAACTAATATCATAATCTTAAATTACATACCTATTCTTATAAGATGAAATAATAAACCAAAAATTGCGCCCAAATTGGTTGCGGGACTCGAACCTTTGGCTTTTTGGTTTCTTATTTCATCTAATAAGAACACAAAAATAACATTGTGAGTGTAAAAATATTCTTAACTGTTTAAAACCAACAGTACATGTTAAATTTATATGAATTCGAATGATAACTGCCGTTTAATAAATTTTAAGTGTTGCAGACAATAGCAGTTTGACAACAAATACAAAATTATTGTTGATTATATATACTATAAACTTATGGCACAAAATTTAATAAAGGATTTTCAGTATCATGTTTGTAATATGTTTTTTCTAAATGAATTTCGGCGGATGTTTCAACTAGTCTTTCATAGAAGCGTACGATGTCGTATATCATGTTATAACTGTTAATTGCTAGTCAGATTCCGTAGCTTAAGATGGCATTGGTATTAATCAACATTGCCAATATAACTGCAGAACTTGCGAGTAAAGTTAGATTGCACCGCAATGCAATTGTGAACGTACCACGTTCGTATTTCGGTACTTGTGGCACTAAGGGCCGTAACCTTGGATGAATTAACCACTGGATATGAAACGCAAGCGTGAATGTATGAAAACATCATAAGCCAATTTCTGCGGGGCGGGGGAGCTTGTCGTGTCAATTTTTGACATTTAGTGCATAAAAGTGTCGATATTTTTTTATCGATATGTGTGGAACGAATGAATGAACGAATCTTTTGTTAAAAGACATATGTTTTTTATCACCAAAACAATAAATTACACTATGGGCAAGTAATGCACAAACCATCAAATGAACAATTGAAACATAGAACGTCGTTTTATAAGAACGGTCTGGCAAGTATCACTTAGTTAGTGTGAACTTCCTAAGACATTTTAAAACAGCCGATAAGTAGGTACACAATATAGCCTTGCACCATTAAAATCCTCCTATGGGATAATTAAGCTAAAGCAGTAGATTTTTTGCGATGGCATTCAATCACGCTTGGCGTAAAATGGATACCACATATTCGGTGATGTTTTGTGGGGATCCATTTTGCCTCTCTTGACTTTATTTTCTTAATAGATCAACAGGAATCCTGAAATAATATAATAAATATGTATTGTCAAATATAAAGATTAAAATTTGAAACTAAACTGGTGTATTTTTAAGATTACCTTAATCTACTCTCGAGTGAAACATTTTACAGATTTATTATTTTATTTTAAAAGAATTTATAATAAATCAATAAAATAAATGTTTATCGATATGATCTATCGACAATTGTCAAGCACAATTAAAATGAAACTGACAAGAGAACGAATGATAAACATACGACAATCCTACCGTATAGAGTATATGTTATCTTGTTGATTTTGTAGTAACTGACCACCCCTTTTTTAAATGGCATCTTTACAAAAAACATTTTATTATTTTCATGAAAAATAACAGCTGTTTTGGGATAAAACGTTACTTACGGATGAAAATAAATATTTTTTGTCTTGCCGCTATAAATTTTACACAAAAATAAGCCACATTTACCATTTTTTTCCGTCAATGTTTCTCACTGAGCTCTATCACCGTACTGACAAGACGTCACCTGTAAGTGCGGCCAAAAAGCCCGCTTCGTGGCTAAGGGGGCACAAGCGAAATTGCCCGTCATTGCGCGTCCAGTGGTTTATTCGTCCAAGGCCGTAACTCACCTAGATGCCACAACGACGTCGCCGAATGCTAGTATCCAAGTAGATAATATTCAATGTAAGGAAGCCAAAACGTCGCTAAGTGTGTTAAGTACAATATATTACAATATTTAACTGCCTCGGTGGTGCAGCGGTAGGAGGGTCGCACTTAAAGCGACGGCTGCGCCGGAGGTTCCGGGTTCGATCTCCGGGTCGTGCCAAAAATATGTACCTGAGTTTTTCTGTTCAAAATTTCTTAGAGTAGCCCGGAGTTTGGAAGTTGGCGGTGTTTCACTCCTGTGCCTCGGAAAAGCACCTAAAGCCGTTGGTCCTGCACCTGAACTCTCTCCAGTCGTGTCAGATTGCTGTCCCATCGGGCTACGAGAGTGAAAGGAATAGAGAGTGCACCTGTGTTTGCGCACACACTTATGCACTATAATATGTCCCGCGCAGTGGGTTAGTCGTTGTGACTGGCCACCGTAGTCGAAATCGGCTAGGGGGACTAGTATTATTTCAATATTAAAACACGTTGCCATGATGGTGTCGGTGAGGTACGTTGATATATTGAACACTGATGAACCACTTTGTTATGTTGTTAGTAGGCTCGGTTTCACATCCTTATTTTAGCTATGACCAGCGTTTAATTACCTATTAAGCTCCATATGAAAACACACAGTTACTTATATTAAAATAAGCATTGAAACTGGAAAAGTTATCATATCACAAATATCAATCCATAAACTAGTAAATACACTACCTCGGTATTGGTCGACATTTAGTAAATTTTAACGGACTCTATACACTTAACGGAATCTATACTGTAGGGTGTTGTTTTGGTCAGACGCCCGACTCAGGGGTGGTTGAACAAATGATACTAATGCGAAAAAATCTATTTTTTAATGGAAAAATCCCACATAATCAATTTATAATTGCGATTCTAACGAGCGAGTCAAAACTACCATCACCAGGTCACCTCTTCGTAGCTTACTAGCTACGTGCGATGTTCCTCATTAATTTTGAAATTAATATTTTTTTAAAAATGTCGTGAGGAGGTTTCCTTTTATACAATTTGCATATTATTTAAAGACTATTTTTTTTTGAATAAGCATAACTTATACCATCATCCCTTAGTTGGATGTCACTGACCAAAAAACAACCAGTATAAACCTATTCATCATTGATTCTCAGTTAAAAGCAGACAAATTAATTATAGAATTAACTACTCACTAGTAATGTTTTGACGCCATTTCATTTTCGCTTTCCCTTCATTAACAGAAAACCAACTTAAGCAAGATAAACGGAACAAATTAATCTACCCGACTAAATTGTCCTTTGATGGCAAATTAAGCTGGCCATTTTATATCAGATTTCAAGAGCATTAACAGTTTCTGATTACATTCCTCAGTAAACAAGGAAACTTGAATTGGAAGTGAGGCAAATTTGTGATCTTCGACGCTGTACATTCTGTAATTAGCAATTTTCTCCCATCACTTTATAGCTCTCACTAGATGGCGTCAGGATGACTTTAGGAACTTCTTTTTTAATTTGTGGTAACCAAGGATTTTAAAAAGATGAGATACGTTATATGCTCACGAAAAATCTGTGCCTGGTCGAGAGTACCAGCACACATGCGCATTTCTTATTAACCACATTCCTAGACGATGTGTGAAATAGATAGCATAATTTTTGCAGTAAGGAAAAATAGAGAGTGAGCGATTCTCTGTTACACTCCAGTGTCAACACAATGTCACTTATTAACCAATCACTGCTCTCCACTGCACACTTGAATAACTTGCTAATAACCAATCTATTATCAACTTGACGTTGAGGACATTGCGTCCTTTTCACAATTGTGAAAATAACAATTTCCTTTATCTTTCATATCTTTCGTATTGTGAAATGGATTTCAAGTAAAAATATTTAAAATTTGATGATCAATGCGTAATTCTTTTTACCTACATGTCATACGACGAAAGGTCATAAAACTGCGAAGGTTTCTGTTTCAATGTTTGCGAAATATGTAAAATATGTATGTATGTATATTTTTAGTTATGTATGCTTTTGCAAGTTATGTTTCTAAACTCTTTTATACTGTATATTTAGTTTATGTATGTATTTATGTATGCTATGTATATCTAATATTTAAAATTCTCGTGTCACAGTTTTCGTTGCCATACTCCTCCGAAACGGCTTAACCGATTTTGATGAAATTTTTTGTGCTTATCCGGTATCAATAAGAATCGACCAACATCTATTTTTCATCCCCCTAAATGTTGGGGGTAGTCCACCCCTAGATTTTTTTATTTATTTTTAGACAATTTTTTTAATTTCTATTTTTTTATGATACAACATACAAAAATACATACAATCCTTAATTTTCACCCTTCTACGATAAACCCTTATTTTTTAAAAGCCATTTTAGTAATTTAAGGGCGAGACAAAATTCACTGGGAAAGCTTAACTTTAAAATTACGGGGCTCGGCGGGACGGGGCTGGGGTGGGACGGGGCTGGGGGCGAAACAAAGTTCGGTGGGTACACAATAGTATTTGTTGCAATTTGAATATCTATTTACAATATTCTCCTGCACCCATAACAATCTCTCTGCATGATCTGAAGGTATGACTGGGAGAGAATGCTATTAGCGTTAAGTCCACCTTTTGTTCACTTTTATTTGTGCAATAAAGTTTTTAAATAAAAAAATACGAGATCTCCTGAGCTTATTTTACTTTTTAAACATAGTTTGCACAGTTTTGAAACACACACGATAGCATTTTATAGGATTTACAGTCACTATTAGAGACGTCACACTTGTTGTTAAGTTATTGGCGGACTAAGGGTAAGGATCCTAATTTATGATATTTTCGCGTCTTCGCATTGCGCGCCCGGGTAACAAATCTATTCTATTTAAAATCATTGGTCAATTTAACCATCAATAAGCATCAATTTTTTGTACCCTTCCAAGAAAGCACGCATGCTTGCATAATCATAGTTGTTATGGGCAATTCATCTAGATCACTTTGAAAATAACCAGTAGAAGAGACAACAAAAAAAGTTGCAAATTGGTTGTACTTCTAATACCAGTCGAGTTCGAATGCAATTACATTTTATTGTTTTTAAACATCGACGCGACGTTGGAGTATTTAACCTATGTATTATTTCATTACAAGTAGACCACCTTACAAACCCTATTAAAAATACTTATAAGGAATCCACGAACGCCAAAGAAATGCCGCCACTAGCACAGATGAAAATCAGTACACAGGTATAGTTCAAGCAAGGCTATCTAACCCGGTTAGGGCTCCTCCCATGAATATTTTAGTGGCTAGGCAACTTCGGCAATCACTGCCTCAAATTTTTCATGCATAGTCATGAATTGGAAACCTATCTGCGAAAATCCGCTGCGCATTTGTTATTTCAATTTAATTTGGAATGCGTAACTATTATTCAGTTTTTTTTCTATTTTTACTGTTACTGGTATTATTGGGCGCAATTTGTATGGTTTATGAAAAAACAAAAGCGTAAAAATGTGTTGAAAGCTGACTGTATTGACGACCTTCGTGTTGTAGTGGCTAAGCACGCTGGTTTCAAGGCGACCTCTGAGGTCCCGGGTTCGATTCCCGGTCGGGTTAATATAGAAATCCAAATTTTCTATATTGTCTCGGGTCTGGGTGTTGTAGTACCACCGTTGTGTCTGATTTCCATAACACAAGTGCATTAGCTACTTACTTTGGGATCAGAGCAATGTAAGTGATTGGTGTCCAATACTATATTGATCTTCCGTACATGAATGTAGCTTATCAATTTAAACCAAATACCAACATCGATGGCAAAAAGCAATGAGCTGAAACGAATGTACAGAAACGGCTTTGATGTGGTAAAAATATTTTTTGTACGGACAACAGTACGCCAAAATAAACCCTGCGGTATCTTATTCGGTTGTAATAAGGGCTAATTTGCAACAAAAGTGGGTAACCTAGAGACTGTACATACACTAAAATATTTTTTCTCGTTCAAGCGGCGATGCGTTCTCGAGTAGATGAGATCGAATGTGTGTCGAATAAATCAAAAAATATAAATTGCCTTACATAGTAACCTACACACTATTCTTTTAAAATTATCATACACTTACGGCAATATCATAATATATTCAGGTTATCGTAATATTTCTTACGATATGACGTTAAATTTTCATCAACTTCAGAAATAAGGAGGTAATCAATTTAATGTGTATGTATGTGTGTATATTTGTGTATTCGCCCACGGATTTCTCGAAACAGAGAAGCCATAAAGAGATGATACTTTTTTGGTTAAATCCGGTATATTTCAACTTAAGGTACAATGTAGTTTCATCAAAATCGGTCCAATAGTTTTTTCCAATACAGATATGGGTAATAATAACAAAAAATCAAGAAAACCTTTTTTTATAGAACCGCCTTCAAAATAATTTCGAGCTTTTTGTCAGTTTTAGGGTTCCGTAGACGAATGGCAAAAAACGGAACCCTTATAGTTGCGGCCCACTTGCGTAGGTCAGGATTAGCAAAGTTCACAATTATCTAATCATGATGTCTCTTTCTAACATCATATGAACTGACTGAGAAAGAGCGATGATTTAACACACAACTAAGTTAATTCTGACTTGGGCATTTGGGGTTAAGTGACCCGGCTAGCGATGTATCATCATGACACAGCCTATCGTTTTTAGGGTTCCGTAGCAATAGCAAAAAACGAAAATCTTACAGATTCGTCAAGTCTGTCTGTCTGTCCGTCCATCCGTATGTCCCAGCCACTTAATTCTGAATCTATTAGTATTACACAGTCGAAACTTAGTTGGTAGATGTATCCTGTTAACCGCTTTACGATTCTCATACAAAAAAATATTGATATTTAAGGGGGGCATTGATAATGAAATATTAATTCTATCTTGACAAAGACTTTCAACAAAAATTGGTTTGAACGAGATCGAACAGTAGTTTTTAAGATAGAGCACACTTTCAATAACCGCAAACATAACTATTTTATTCATACAAATACTATGCAAAACAGAGTTTTATTTGCTCTCAACAAAGTTTTGTGGTTTTTTGGCTAAGTAGATATCTTATTCAGTTAAAGCTGGCACGGACCCCTTAGTGCGCGAGTCCGATTCGTACTTGACCTGTTTATTTATTCATTCATAGATTAGTGCTTATTTTTTGACGACGAAACAAAATCATCAAAAAATAAGCACTATTTTTTTACTTTGGCAGTATTATTCCATTTATGTCATAAATTTTTACATTGTGAACTATCTAAGCGTATGTCGCAAAGGGAATGCCCACGGGCCGCTATAAAAATATAAACAAAATTGGACTCACATATTAACATATCAAAAGCCGCGTTCATCGTTCATCTTTCAAAAGAGCTTTTATGTGTTTCATTTCATTTGTTACGCCTTGTGTCTGGTGTCTGTTGGTGCTTTCTGAGAGCAAATCTAGCGGGAATATTGTGTTTTTGTTTGTGTTTATTTTGTTATTTCTTATCTCATTTCAACTTGTAACATTTTCCTTCCCGATTGTAGCACGTCCTACAGGTTCAATAATGGCAAGAAATCATTTTATAAGGTCCGAATAAGAAAACACTAACTTCATGAAAAATTAAATCAAAACTAATTCACTAGTAACCTGCAGCAACGAATTAAGAAGAACCGATGGGCCTTAGCAGCGCCATAATGTCTCATTAATATTTAAAACTAAGTACACAATAATCACTATTTAATAATAATATTATAAGGGTGTGTTTCACCATCAACAAAACACTAACCAACGAATAACTAAATTAATTATGAAACGTCTTTTGGTGTGAAGTATTCAGAAGATGTCTAAACAGAATATTATTAGGAAACAGGCCGTAACAGACGTTAACTGCACCTCATGTAAACAGGCTTTTCTATTTAATAGCGGTCACCCACGACGGCGTCCGCACGTGTATATTTGCTCCCTCCCCTCCCGTCGCAGCGTAATGTTTTATAGCCTTAAACTATTCTCGTTAAATAAACTATTCAACACAAAACTATTTTTTCAATCGGTCAAGTGGTTCTTGAGATTACCGCGTTCAAACAAACAAACTTTTCAGCATTACTTAATTAATTTCAAAGATAAACCAATAAACAATAACATTTATAATTCGTTTTCAGAGCAACCACGACGATGACACCTTTTCGCGTATGTGCCTAAAATAAATATTCAATAATAATTTGCCATAAGAATACACGACGAAATCAGTACAGTGCCTGGGATAGGATGGAACGGTTCTGGCAATATCTGGTACCATTACACCCAGCTTCGATACGGCACTTTCGAGGATTGGAAACAATATTGAAGCGAATTCCATTCCTCTTTTCTCGCGAATTCTTACCAATTTCTTTTAGTTTTATTTTGCTTTCTGAGAATGTGGTATTAAAAGTTTAGTGCCAGTGTCGCAAAAGGCAAAGGTACCTTAAGCCTACCTTATATGATCTCAAGAAGAAAACTGAGAAAGCCTATATGAAACATCTTCACGACTGTGTTAACGTTTAAAGAATTATTTGCTCTTGAGTAATATTTAGAATAGTCAGTGCGATAGCAACTAAGTCGTGTGGCTACTATGTCAAGAGAGAAAGGAATATTTGCACCACGCTGCTGAACGGTGGATGCAAGTAACATCGACATGACACTGACAGGACTCAGTTGAACACGCCGACTATAGTCCAGTGAACATAAAATATATAAATATTTGACACCAAACACATACATTGCTCTAATCCCAAAGTAAGTAGCTAATACACTTATGTTATGGAAATCAGACGCAACGGTGGTACCACAACACGTAGACCCGAGACAATATAGAAAATATTAATTTCTAAATTGACTCCACCGGGAACCGAACCCGGGATCTCGGAGCGGCGACGCCTTGTAACCAGCGTGCTTAGCCATAACACCACGGAGGTCTCTTATTATTTATTTAGAAGAAATTACAAGCTTTCTATTCCTTTAGTCTATATCTATACTAATACTAGCGGTCCCCCGCGACTTCGTCCGCGCGTTTTCAGTTTGCTCCCTCCCCTCCCGTCGCAGCGTGATGTTTTATACCCTAAAGCCTTTCTCGATAAATAAGCTATCCAAAATTGAAATATTTTTTCAAATCGGTCCAGCAGTTCCTGAGATAAGCGCGTTCAAACAAACAAACCCTTCACCTTTATAATATTATTAGCGCAAGCGCACGTCGTACTTAAGCTGCGAACATTATTTTGGTGCGGAGTTATGTTAATACTGTAATAGCTCCTAAGATATTTATTGAATTTAAATGATATAAAAGGCAACTTTGTTCTAAATGAAATGCTCGTGATGATAAATGTATTTTTTTTTTGATAAGAATAAATACCTGTGTGTATAATACACCTCTAAAAATAATGCATTATTTTTTTAAAAATTTATTAACATAAAAAAGGTTGTAGTAAGTCAACCATAAAAGATAGACATATGCTGTCGCGGACTTTATTATAGAACTCTTAATGCTGAACAATCCTGTCATACATAATTTTTGTGTAACTTAAGCGGTTTTCGCAGCGTACGCAGCGGAAGCTCTCAAAAGGAATATCTTTCTCCCGTTTTCGCAACATTTTTCATTGCTGCTGTGGTCTTATGAGTCGTATCTTTATGTTATATAGCCTAAAGCCTTCCTCGATAAATGGACTATCCAACGTAAAAAAAAATTTTTCAAATAGGGCCAGTAGTTTTTGAGATTAGCGCGTTGAAACAAACAAACAAACAAACAAACAAACTCTTCAGCTTTATAATATTAGTATAGATTAGCGCAAGCGCACGTTGTACTTAAGCTGCGAACATTATTTTGGTGCGGAGTTATGTTAAAACTGTGATAACTCCTAAGATATTTATTGAAATCAAATGATATAAAGGGCAACTTGGTTCTAAATGAAACGCTCGTGATGATGAATGTATTCATATTGATAACAATAAATACCTGTGTGTATAATACACCTCTAAAAATAATGCATTATTTTGTTACAAATTTATTAACATAAAAAAGGTTGTAGTAAGTCAACCATAAAAGATAGACATATGCTGTCACGGACTTTATTTTAGAACTCTTAATGCTGAACAATCCTGTCATACATGATTTTTGTCTAACTTAAGCGGTTTCCGCAGCGTATGCAGCGGAAGCTCTTAAAAGGAATATCTTTCTCCCGTTTTCGCAACATTTTTCATTTCTGCTGTGGTCTTATGAGTCGTATCTTTATCTTATATAGCTTAAAGCCTTCCTCGATAAATGGACTATCCAACGCAAAAAAAAAAATTCAAATCGGGCCAGTAGTTTTTGAGATTAGCGCGTTCAAACGTTAATTTTATACAAAATTAAATTTATTAATGTGTTCATTTAACATTCGTTTTTCTTACACTGGAATGAAGCGAGATCCAGTGCTTAATAAAGCGACTATCCCACCTGTCCGCAATTACGGCCAGGAGGCTGTTGGTGCCAGCACGCAACCTGCGCAGCGCCCCGGCCGCACGGCCGCGGAGCGCCGCTTGGAACCCGTCCACCCGCGCGTCCGCGAACATGCCCGAGGCGCTGCACCAGCGCGGCGGCGCGGTATCTATTATATTATAAAGCTGAAGAGTTTGTTGGTTAACTGCTGAACCGATTTGAAAAAATATTTCTGTGTTAGGTAGCTTATTTATTGAGAAAGGCTTTAGGATATAAAACATCACGCTGCGACGGGAGGGGAGGGAGCAAACTCAAAACGTGCGGACGAAGTCGCGGGGGACCGCTATATATTATAAAGCTGAAGAGTTTGTTTGTTTGAACGCGCTTATCTCAGGAACTGCTGGACCGATTTGAAAAAATATTTGTGTGTTGGATAGTTTATTTATCGACAAAGGCTTTAGAATATAAAACATGACGCTGCGACGGGAGGGGAGGGAGTAAACTCAAAACGCGCGGACGAAGTCGCGGGGGACCGCTAGTTAGTATTACTCGTATAAAGCTTAAGAGGTTGTTTGAACTGTTTTGTTGATTATCTCAAGAACTACTGGATCGATTTGAAAAAATATTTTTGTGATGGACAACTTATTTATCAAGGATGATTGAGTTACTTTAATTACAAAATGAGAAGTTTCATAATATTACAGTGACCTATTTGCATTTATTTCCATATTTGGTGAATGCCTTTTTAACTGTATTTTATCTTACAAGAAGTATTTAGAATGAAAAAACTCCTGTGGAAAATAATATTATACGCAAAGTATTGTGAACTCCATTTAAGAAGAAACACTATTCTATTAGGTAGTAATTAATGAAAAAATGAATTACGTGAATCAATTTGCATTTACCTAAACCAAATCATCACAAAACAAAATAAAGTACGACGCTTCAGCAAAAAAATATATAAATTGCTTTTTTCAAGTTTATATTATTAAGTTTTATTAAAAACAAAAATACATTTTAAAAAAAAACTTCTTCATAATACTAAAAGGAACATTGATTGGTTTGAGGGTTGAGGAGCTCTACTAGTAGTCGTCACTTGTTAATAAAGGCTGGCTTGAACTTAGTTTGCCAGCCTCGTTTTTTATTTTGTCCAATGGATATCATTTTTGCTTCCAGTGCTGGTATTGTTAATTTGAGCCGAACGAAAAGACCCAAAACGTGTTTGCATAATTTTTTATCAGTACTGGCAATGTCATTATCTCAAATAGAATATAAATAACCAGTAATCATTAATAAAGCTGCTCACAGAACTTTGCTTACAGAAAAATTTTGTAGGAGTTCCTTAAGTAAAACCTCACCTGGAATAATTTAGTCTACCTTAATATTAAAACTGTTCTGAATTTCTAGTCGATCACTTAGCAATTTAGTCACTCGGATAGTATTTTTATATCTGAAATGGATTAATCAAGACCCACTTTTTGTAATCTCATTCTGGATTTTATTATTAACTAATAATCGTCCTTAGTTTAGTGAATTTTTCGCTTACTTAAAATCATACTGCTGAAGCATGTCCTCATCAAACGCAAATTTTAATTTTTATTCGCTCGTGTTATTTTTCCAAAGATAATTCACGGAGACGTTTTGTACTGCAAATGCTAGATGGTGACAGACGTCAGAAGTCCACCAACGATGAGTTTTTATGGTCACTACGAGCGCTGTTATCTATTCGGGTTCCCCAACCACCTACTTCCTACACAGCGAATGGTAAATAAATAAAATAAATAAATAAATATCCTTTGGACATTCCCACACATCGCCATCTAGTCCCAAAGTAAGCTACTCAAAGCTTGTGTTATGGGTGCCAGACAACGGATGTAATACTTAAAAACTTTTTGTTTGTAAATACATACATGATATACATAGAAAATACCCATACCAATACAAACAGACATGTTCATGCACACAAATGTTTGTATTGTGCGGGGATCGAACCCGCAACCCGCTGCGTAGTAGGCGATTTCTCGACCACTACACCAGACGGATCGTCAAAAATCAATAGTACAGTAAATGTCATTACAACTATCGGCACACTAAAGTTAGAATAGGTATAAAATTATTTAGAAGTTCTACTTCAGTGGTGCGCGCGACGGCGTAGGAAGCGAACGTGTCGTATACCGCTACATCTGTGCGCGCGAGTTTTATCTCTCTACCCTCGTTTTTTCGCAAGTTACAATATGGAAGAAAATGAAGATGAAAACAGAAGCGATTCAGAAATAATTAACGAGTGTGAACGTGAAATGGAAGAGATGTTGGAATGGGACAACACGGGAATTGAGTATCAAAATTCAACTAGAAATGCGGAGAAGAGAGTGCATGCGGAAAGTGAAGAAAATAGTGAAGATGGATTTGTCACAGTAACGAACAGAAGAGCAAAAAGATTACTTAGAAGTAACTCACTAATCCTACAGAGAAATACTACACAAAATGACACAGGAATGACATATGAAGAGGAAAACGAAAACCTATATCAAGTCTGCATTACATCACTTACGACGCTGCCTAAACAATTTGCAATGGCAAAATTATTTATGCAAGAAGGAATAGAAGGCATACACCGTATCAGGTATAAAAGCCCCTACAAAATCCTTGTACAATTTGACACAAAAGAACGTGCTGAAAAGCTAATTAATAGCTCAAAAATGTCTGAGTTGGGATATAGATGCCAGTTGACGTCTGATAATAACTATTCATATGGAGTCATTAAAGGCGTTGATCTAAACATGGATATAAATGAGATTCAGCAATCGTTGGTCAGCAGATATGATATTGTATCTGTACTAAGGCTTAAACGTCTTAATTTTGATGGAAAATGGGTGGATAGTGAGTCAATCAGAGTCGCTTTCAAGAATCCTACCTTACCTACGTATGTACATGCATACGGATGCAGGTTTAAGGTGGAGATTTACGAATTTCCAGTTACCCAGTGCTCCTTATGTTGGAAATACGGTCATTTTGCCAAATTTTGCCCTACCAAAAAAGTCTTATGTCCAAAATGTGGGAAAGAGCATGATAATTGTGAAACCTTGAGTTACACGTGCTTAAACTGTAAGGGGCCACACATGTCATTGGATAAAGATTGTCCAGCATTTATAAAAGAAAAAAAGATAAGGAAAATAATGAGCAGACAGAATATTCCATATAGGATAGCCCTTCAATACTACCTTCAGGAAAAAATGGAAGAAAAAAGGGCAGTCGACCCCGTAAACGTTGACACTATGAGTGCAACTGTAAGCTCTCTCACGCCAATAACACAGAGTAAAAAGACATACAGTACTGTATTGAGAACGCAAGCAATGATTCATAACGAGTTATCTCGATCCAATAGTACGATAGAAGAGGAAGCAGAAACACTTTGTGAGGCCAGGGGAAAAGAAAAGAATGGAAAGAAAAACGAAAAGAAGAAAAAACAACAAGCCCAGGACGTGACTCAAGTAGCAAGGAACGAAGAATATGAACGAAAAGAAGAAGAAATTTCAAAAGAAGAGCATGAACAAAACAAACGAAAGTTCAATTTTAAAAAGTTTATTTTGAAAATTAAAGCAATTGTTATTAAGGATCACAGTATAGAAGAGAAAATAAGTTTATTTGTTAAACTAGTCATAGAAGAAATCAAATCTTATTTCGTCGATATGTTTTGTAGGGGTGAGGCTGTAGAATTAATCTTTAAAAACCTGTTTAATGGATAAAAGTCCTTCTAACCTGCCTGTTATAAACATAGTTTAATGGAATGCACAATCTATAAGACCCAAGTTGGTCAGTTTTGGGGCACTACTAAGTCAGGAAAAAGTTCACTTGGCCATCATTAGTGAAACATGGTTGGAAGCCGACTCATCTATACATCTTAGTGAGTATAATTTCCACAGGAACGACAGAGACGATGGATACGGAGGGGCAGCAATTATATCTCACAAATCGCTCAAAGTTCAGGTATGTCCAACCAAATTAAATAATCCTTACTTAGAAATCATTAAAATTAAGTTACTTAATTGCAGCTGCTTAGAATATGTAATTTCAGTGTATTGTCCATCATCTGTACGTACTTCTCAGGTGGATTGGGATGAACTGTTTGGTTTGTGTCCAGAAAAGTCTATAATAGCTGGAGATTTTAATGCACACCATTCAAACTGGTCTTGTAAAACAGACAGTAGAGGTTCACAGTTAATGGATTCGGCTTTAGAAAATAGTTTTATACATTTAAATAATGGTCAATTCACTAGGATTAAACTTGTTAATGGAAAATTACAAGAAAGTGCACCAGATATTACATTTGCATCAGCTGATATTGCTATAAATTTTGTATGGCAAGTATCGCAGGAAAGTTTAGGAAGTGATCATTTAGTAATAAAAATATCTATGAACTACGAAACTAACTTACTACACAGTAAAAGACGGAATTATAAAAAAGCCAATTGGGAATCGTATAGAACATATTTGCAGGCTACACTTACAGAAGAAATTATTGAATACGACGCTATTCAATCCAAATATGATCACTTTCTCCAACAACTTGAAAGGGCTGCCAACGTAAGCATCCCCTTGGTTAAAATAAACCCCAACCCTTCAACAAAATTTATACCAAAACGGTACTGGAGTCCTGCATTATCCCAAATTGTAGCGCAACGCAGGTTATGTCTTAAGCTTTTTAGACACAATCCAACTCCCGTCAATCTAAAACGTCTCGAGGATAAAATTAATGAATCTAAGCGTCTAATAAGCCAAGCAAAATCACAAAATTGGCAATATTTTTGCAACAGCTTAGACGAATCTACCTCAGTAACTGAAGTATGGCAGAGAATGAGATGGATGAAGGGATTTAACCGTTCGGTCTACAATGCACCTGATGAAAAAAGAATTGAGCTCATAAAGTCTCTTGCCCCTGATTCTGCATCACCCAGTGCGCCCAAATTTGAGTATAGTAACGAAGCTCTTGAATCTAAGTTCTCTATACAAGAATTAGAGCAATGTTTAAAAAAGACAGACACAGCCCCTGGTGAGGACGAGATTACCTACTCCATGTTATATAACCTGCCTAAGATAGGAAAAGTGTACCTTCTTAATTTGTACAATGCAATTTTTTACTTTAACTTAATTCCTTCGCAATGGAGGAATGTAGCTATTGTTCCGATCCCAAAAACAGGCTGCGACCCTAATGCCATTCCAAAATTGAGACCAATATCACTTATGTCCTGCATATGTAAAGTCTTCCACACTATGTTAGCCAGAAGAATAGAGTGGTATGTGGAGAAAAACAAAATTCTACCAACATACTCAACAGGTTTTAGAAAGGATCAGTCAACTTTGGATTGCTTAGTGCGTGTCACCTCATACATTCAACTCCATTTCGAGAAAGGTGTTCCCACTGTTGCATGCTTTCTTGACATAGAGAATGCGTATAACAACGTTTCAATCCTACAAGTTACGAACACCTTGCATGAACTAAGAATAGGAAAGAAAGTTTGTGAATACATCTGGTCCTTCCTAAATGAAAGGTACCTAAAAATTAAAAAGGTGACGATACTTTAATGAGACGAACGGATAGAGGCCTAGCTCAGGGAGACCCTTTATCTCCTCTAATTTTCAATATCGCCACATATAAATTAGCTCAACAGATTGAAGAGATACATTTGTGCCAATATGCAGATGATTTTGTTCTTTATATTAGTAATAAAAACCTTAGAATTTGCGAAACGAAACTACAAGTCGCATTAAATGAAATAGTCACCCAATTAAAAAATATAGGCCTGGACTTGTCAGCGGCAAAATCAAAATTCTGCATTTTTGGTAGAGGCAGAAGTAGAAAAGAGATTACTCTCAAGATTGAGGAGAATCAGTTAACATCGGCTCACTGTATAAAATATCTGGGCATATGGCTCGATAGCTCTTTACGATGGAGTAAGCATATTAAGGAAATAGCAGAAAAAGTATCAAAATTTTTAAATATTTTGAAAATGTTAGCTGGTCCAGGTTGGGGAGTTCATCCCAAGCACTTGAGAAGACTATACATCACACTACTGAGAAGTAGACTCGATTATGGTAGTTTCTTGTACGACAGTAGTGCAAATTCTCATTTATCTAAGCTAGATAGGATACAAAATCAAGCGTTGCGTATAACTGGGGGATTTATAAAAAGCACCCCAATACATGTCATGGAGTCTGAACTTTGTATAACCCCACTCTTCATAAGACGAAAATACTTAGCCTTTAAATACTGTTTAAAATCAAAGACTTATGAACCCACAACTGACTTGCTTGAGCAATTATCATCTGCTTGTAAAAATAGATATTGGGAGGGAAAAAGAAAACCCTTGCTTGGTATAACTTTCAGTAAAACTAAAGATCATGAACTATGTGCGAACTTTCCTCTGGAAATGTTCTCTCTTGATACCTGGATAACTAATATAGACACAATTACTGTTATAAGACCAAATCTAGAGTGTATTATTAAAGCAAAAAAAATGTTAGAACCCAATTTATTAAGACTCAATGTATTAAACGAATTAATGGAAAATTATGACGAGAGTTTGTGTACAATCTTTACTGATGGCTCTAAAGACTCCAGAGGCAATGGTGCAGCTTATTATAATGCTAAAATGAAAGAGATAGCTTCATTTAAAATAACCACCGATGTTTCTATCATGACTGTAGAACTTGTTGCTATTTATAATGCACTCTTATACGCTAAAAACAGAAACCTTGCGAAAGTCGTCATTTGCACAGACAGTAGGAGTGCGTTGCAGCACATTGCTCGATGCACCTCTGGTGGCAGAGGCACACCGTTAGCATATAATGTGCTGCAACTCATTCATGAGAGTAACAGAAAGGGCCATCAGATAAGGTTGCAGTGGGTCCCCTCACACATAGGCATTAGGGGTAACGAGGAGGCTGACCGACATGCTAAACTTGCAATATTGAACGGTCTAGAAATTCAAGTTAAACCTTGTCGATCAGAAATCTTTCCGAAATTTAAAAAAGAGTGTTACAACTTATGGAAAGAGTATTTTAACGAAATTTCGTTACTAAAGGGAATTTGGTACAAAACAATGCAGAGTGAGCCTCCTCGTATACCTTGGTGTGCAAATATTAATTTGTGTAGGAAATATGTTGTACTCTTACATAGACTACGATCCGGACACATTCCGAGCGGCAAGTTTGCGTATTTAATGAAAAAATCTGAATCACCAAACTGTGACGCGTGTGGTAAAGTGGATGATGTGCAACACTTGTTGACGGAATGTGTCAAAAACCAAAGGCAGAGACAACAACTCTTTCATTATTTAGACCTGACGGCATCAGATGTGGGAACTTTCCAAAGTATATTGGCGGATCCCGCATCAGATGCAGCCAGGTTTGTCTGTGACATGGTACAGTCACTTTTTTGATGTGTTTTAAAAAGCTTAGGGTATGATGGGACTGACGTACTCTGTGTAAAAGTCCCTAAATTAAATAAAGATATAAAAAAAAAAGTTCTACTTTTATAAAGCTATTGCATTGCTTCTATCGCGGGCTTTGAGCGTGGAGACCGAATCCAGAAATTCCGTAACGAAAATAACCTAAAACCCCCCACTCCGACCGGCACAGCGGTGATACTTTTTAGTTTTTCTATCTATCGATGAATAGCAGAACTTTAAATGTATTTTTGAAATATCACGCTTGTCTCTTTAGTTGAGCAACCCGCCTAAATGTGGCATTGGTTGTAATAGTAGTAAGTAAAATAATAATTGCAGTTAAATAGTAATTGCCTAAGTTGATAAAAAATGTTATGCAATAGCTTTACCGCGTCAGTCTCCGAGTGCCACACGTCTTTTTTTTATTTAGAAGCTTTCTATTCCTATAATTTCAAATAAAGCCCTTTTCTAATAACATTGTACCAGAACTCCAATTTATCAATAAAGCGCAGTCAAGTAAAATTATACACCATCCTAAATTAAGTACTTCAACATTGTGAGCTTTATTACTTCGTAGTGCTTTTAGCGGTGGATAGCGCCGTTTAGAGCTCTACAACAACACTTAATCACTCGCTAATCAGACGTCTAACTAACCGCCAACTAAGAGGTCCTACTATGAAAGACGCCTAATATCCGTTATTCTTTGCTTGCCGATTATTGTAAATTACTTTTGTAACTTTTGATTTAATATCAGTGAGGAAATTTAGTTAACTATTTGATTTAAAAAGATCTCATTGCTCAACAGTGAATTACTTATCTAGGTTATGAATTTTGAGATTTCATGGATGTGTTTATCTACACTCTTAATGAACCATTTTGCTACAGTTGAATCAGATTGTTAACAAAATTTGTTAAGCAAAACAATGAAAAAAAAAGACTTGATATTTGCGGCTCCTGCCCTACCCAGGCATGCTTTCTGGTGTGGGCAAAAAAGAGACCCTGCAACAAGAATCATTTCGTCCCTGCCCTGTTCTGTCATCTTTTTCGGTGGAGTATGATTCTCTCTTCTATTGAGTCCTATTATTCTTCACCGAATTATCCATAATCATCTACTTTACACAGATACATAATGCGTCCACTTCTCATAAACATTTTTTTTTCTACTAGCATTTGTAATTTGTAGTCATCACTCTTTAAGCCATATGTTTTTATTCTCCACCATTTGAGACTAGAATTAAATTTCTAGATTTCCCAACTTTTAAGCTATATTTTTTGTAGCATATTTACAATCGTCTTTCGGAAAGAAATCGTTTTTTAATCGAGTTATCAGAGTAGAACCCCAACGAAGGTAAAGTTCATATGCGTTCGCAACAACTTGTTAAATACCGCTCGGCGCTAATTAACGTGATTGTTAAGACTACTTTGTCGCGTAGAAACGTTGGTATGACGTCTAATGTAAATCGTACTTGATGGTACGCATTGGTGCATTAAAGAAAGATATGTATGAATGTATCGCCACCTTTTACTTAGTTTAAAAAAAATGGTTCTCAATTCAACATGCGTGTATGTGATATTATTAAGTATGTTGATCTATTAAGGTTTCTCAACGGCCATATATACCATAATGGCCATTAATACTGTTACAATAGAAAATAAGAAAGATATTGCATTTGAATTTGGAATCTGTCATTTTTATACGATTGCTCATTGTGTTTCCTAATTTTGGCACATTTTATAATATTTTGCGATATTAAAATGGAGTGGGGTGATAAAGAGAACCGAATCGCTGTGCTTGCATTACGCAAAGTTGGTATGGAGACAAATGCAATTTTTAAAACTCTCCATACGCTTGGTATTAGTCAAATGTTTGTGTACCGGGTTATCAACAGGTACAATGAGACCTACTCTGTTTGTGACAGAAAAAGATCTGGCCGTCCATGTAGTGTTTGTACGAAAAAGGTTTTCAAAGCAGTAAGGGAAAGAATTCGCATAAATTCTGTCCGAAAGCAAAAGATTTTATCTCGGGAGATCAAGATAGCACCCAGAACCATGACGCGTATTTTAAAAGATGATTTAGGACTCGCAGCCTATAAGAGACGAACTGGTCATTTATTAACTCATAATTAAAAAAATAATAGGGTGGTAAAATCGAAAAATCTACTGAAGCGGTTCTCAATTCAACATGCGTGTATGTGATATTATTAAGTATGTTGATCTATTAAGGTTTCTCAACACATGTGCATTAGTTCGTAAGTAAAATGACATTTATATAAATGATTGCTGACAAATAGGTGACGTTTTTTAATAGGGCGTATTGTATTTAATTGACGAATATTCTGATATGTGACTTTGGTAGAATCAGGACTCAGTCTGATAAGTCTTACTCGACGTTGAGGAAATTGGAAAAGCTCTATTAAACGGCATTTTTTTTAAATATATATGATGGACTTGTCATGTTGACACGTCTATTTTCTATTATTTTCAAAATATATCTCTTATCTCATCTACAATCTTCAACACTTCTTCATTTCTGTTTTTTCTTTGCCTAACTGATTCTTTTCATTCTCCTCCAACACCACTCAAATGCTTCTAACCTATCTTAAAAAATGCAAATAGGCAAGGCAATATGATAGGACACCTGATGCGACTTGTGTAGGAAAAAGTAGATGTCATGTCATACCACGAGGTCAAGAGAAAGGCAAAGAAAAAAAAAGAATGGCGATTACTTTACCGACATGAGCGAAGCTCTTAAGTTTAAGAAGAAGAAGACGGACTTGACAATTGTTGTTATAGTGCGGATCAGAATTTATCTACACTACACAGTATGGCCATAAATACTGTTACAATAGAAAATAAGAAAGATATTGCATTTGAATTTGGAATCTGTCATTTTTATACGATTGCTCATTGTGTTTCCTAATTTTGGCACATTTTATAATATTTTGCGATATTAAAATGGAGTGGGGTGATAAAGAGAACCGAATCGCTGTGCTTGCATTACACAAAGTTGGTATGGAGCCAAATGCAATTTTTAAAACTCTCCATACGCTTGGTATTAGTCAAATGTTTGTGTACCGGGTAATCAACAGGTACAATGAGATCTACTCTGTTTGTGACAGAAAAAGATCTGGCCGTCCATGTAGTGTTTGTACGAAAAAGGTTTTCAAAGCAGTAAGAGAAAGAATTCGCATAAATTCTGTCCGAAAGCAAAAGATTTTATCTCGGGAGATCAAGATAGCACCCAGAACCATGACGAGTATTTTAAAAGATGATTTAGGACTCGCAGCCTACAAGAGACGAACTGGTCATTTATTAACTCATAATTAAAAAAATAATAGGGTGGTAAAATCGAAAAATCTACTGAAGCGGTACGAAAAGGGAGGTCAAAGAATTTTTTTGTTTACGGATGAGAAAATCTTTACAATTGTGCAACATTTTAACAAACAAAATTACCGTATTTATGCTCAAACCTCTAAGAAAGCTTTCCAATTAGTCGTCAGAGTGCAACGTGGGCATTACTCGACTTCAGTGATGGTTTGGTGTTAGCCTGAGCCATATTTTTGTGAAAAAGGTATTAAAACATCGGCACAAGTGTATCAATATACCATTCTTGAGAAGGTAGTTAAGCCCCTTAACAACACCATGTTCAATAACCAAGCATGGTCTTTCCAACAAGACTCGGCGCCGGTTCATAAAGTTCGGTCCACGCAGTCTTGGTTAGAAGCTAACGTTTCGAACTTCATCAGAGCTGAAGACTGGCCGTCGTCTAGTCCCGATCTTAATCTGCTGGATTATGATTTACGGTCAGTTTTAGAGAGTACGGCTTGTTCTAAACGCCATGATAATTTGGAGTCCCTAAAACAATCCATACGATTGGCAGTGAAGAATTTTCCCATGGAAAGAGTGCGTGCTTCTATTGATAACTGGCCTCAACGTTAAAGGATGTATTGCAGCCAATGGAGACAACTTCAACAAAGCTTTTTAAATTTTAAATTGTTTGATAATCATGTATATAAGTGACACAGTGTAAAAGTTATAAATATAATTTGCATTAAAAAAAATCTTTGTGACAATATTTATT
The DNA here is from genome assembly GCA_963924145.1 of Pyrausta purpuralis. Lineage (NCBI taxonomy): Eukaryota > Metazoa > Arthropoda > Insecta > Lepidoptera > Crambidae > Pyrausta > Pyrausta purpuralis. The sequence continues at coordinate 24,555,270 of OZ001646.1, forward strand.
GGCAAGACTATGTATATCTTTGGAAGAGGTGTGTACAATAATTATGTAGGGCGAGTGAATCAATCAAAGTCAATTACGTTACGTTAATACGGCATTTGTTTAAATGAAGTTGCAGGTTTCTATGGTACATATCTAAAACTAGATTTTCTGTTAAGAAATTCTTACGGTAGCCCGGAGTTTGGAAATTGGTGGTGTTTCACCCCCGTGCCTCGGAAAAGCATGTAAAGGCGTTGGTCCTGCGCCTGGTCTCTCTCCGGTCGTGTCAGAATGCTGTCCTTTCGGGCTATGAGAGTGAGGGGAATAGAGAGTGCACCTGTGATTGTGCGCACACTTGTGCACTATAAATGTTCCACGCAGTCGGTTAGTCATTGTGACTGGCCACCGTAGTCGAAATTGGCTACTACCTAAAACTAGTATGCTATTAAATAAACATCATCAATAACCATATAAGATCACATAACGTGAATTTACAAGCTTCTCAAGCCAAATCTTAACTGTGCCGTGACTGATATTGATTTACCCGCCGCTACGTAATCTTCCGTCTGCCCGAGGCATCTTGGATTCGATGCTATGAATATGTTTGCTTTGCCTTAAGCATCTTCGCGTGTGCGCTTTAAACATACGTGACTCGGTTCTTGTAAACTGAATTATAGAGTTTACAGATGATGCCGTGTATGGATATTTTGAGTTATTACAAACACAATGTGTACTAAATCTGAAATTCAATGCCATTGACTCAAAAGTACTGTAAGATGAAGAAAGTAAAAACGAATCAAATGTTGGTATTTATCGTAATTCGGAGACTATTATTCAGTAGATGTTGGATAGAACGCTTAAATTCGTAGAAGATGTAATTTTTTCATACGTTTATTTATTTAGTTTGGGTTCGCTTTTGACTCCTGATCAAGCTTAGTGCGATTAACACGGAGTCAAAGATGAAACGAGCTCGCCCAGAAGAAGCCTGTTTACTCTTATTATGAATAAGTTTATGCCTTTATGTTTTTGTTTGATTTTACTCCAACTGCTGGGCTAAAGGTTTCCCGTAAATACTTTTTACATAAATACATTATTTTTTTGTTTTCTGAAGTAGTAAAGTCTGGAAATTGTCAATTACATACTTGAACATTGTTGTAGTAGCATGTACGTTTGTACTTACATGCTTGGCAATTTTTCTTATAATTTTCAATACAACCCCTCCTAGGCTTAGATCCAAAGTGTGCATACAACACTTGATTCGATTAACATAAATTACACGATATTCTGGACAAGTTCACTCTCATACGAGTGTTGGAGCAAATGTTGTCCTTGGGCCGAATAACTTTAGCATTGGGGTGACCTAGTGATCTTTAGTGGAGGTTTATTTTAAGAGCCTATAAACTTTAAAAATTTCTATCTAATATATAAAATTCTCGTGTCACAGTTTTAGTTGCCAAACTCCTCCAAAACGGCTTGACCGATTTTGATGAAATTTTATATGCGTATTCAGTAGGTCTGAGAAACGGCGAACATCTTTTTTTCATCCCCCTAAATGTTAGGGGTAGTCCACCCTTAAATTTTTTATTTTATTTTTTGGATAAAATTTTTAATTTCTATTTTTTTATGATACAAATTACAAAAATACATACAACTCTCAATTTTGACCCTTCTACGATCAACCCTTATTTTTTAATAGCCATTTTAGTAATTTGAGAGCGAAACAGAATTCGCTGGGAATGCTTAACTCTTAAAATTACGGGACTTGACGGGACGGGGCTGGGGGCGAAACAAAGTTCGCTGGGTCCGCTAGTATTTTATAAATGAATATAACACTTAGTAACTTTTATTTTTATTTTCATAACAATATGTCCTTTATCTTTGCTAATTAATAGCTTGTTATTTTTGACATCATGGACATTCCGTGCTGTCTTTTAAAAATCGGCCTCCGTTTAATTTCTGCTCCGTCATGTCTTGCGATATTTTCATTTATTATTAGTATTACCTACAAGAAATAAAAAACCGGCCAAGTGCGAGTCGAACTCACTGAGGGTTCCGTGCCAACTTTGTCTGAATTAGGGAATCCACTACTTCCACTTAGCTAAAATACCACAATATTTTGTTGACGGAATATATAACTTTGTTTTTCATAGTGTTTGTATGAAGAACAAAGTTAAGTTTGCGGTTGTTGAAAATGTGCTATATCTAAAAAACTTCTAGATTTGTTAAGATCTACATATATTTTTTTTCAAAATTTACGATGGCTTAGTTTAAAAGTTAGATAGGGGGGGGGGGGGGGGGGGCGCCTAGCTATAAATCGTTAGACTTTAAAAGAAAATGGTTATAGAAACCTCGATTTCATTTTAAAAGACCTATCCATAGACACCCCGCACGCGTGGGTTTGACTAGAATTTTTTTTTGGTTTTAGTTTCATGTATGGGAGCCCCCCCCCCCTTAAATATCATTATATTTTTATTTTTGTATGAGAATCGTAAAGCGGTTAACGGGATTCATCTTCCTACCAATGTATGTTCATTTCAACAGTGTGATGCTTATAGTTACAGAGTAAAATGGCTGTGACATACGGACGGACAGACAGACAGACTTGACGAAACTATAAGGGTTCCGTTTTTTGCCTTTCGGCTACGGAACCCTAAAAAATGACTTAACTGTTCTAAATTGACAAGGAGTCCGGATGAACCGAGTGAACCGGATCCTCGGTGGCGTTTTCATTAAGATATTTTCGTGCAAATATTTATTTCTGTCATCGGCTTTACTAACTAAGTAAGTAAGTACTAGGCTTGTCTAACGTTTAGTAGTCAGACATGGATGTGTAGGGGGTCACGTTGTGCATACGCAGCGATAAGTCACGGGCGACCGCGTCCGATCGCCAGTCGATCGCCGGGAACCTAGACGGACACGCGTAACTTAGATCTTAATAATATCGCATGTACTTAATGTGTGCAAGGACAATAAAGCAAGTCGTTTCGTGTACAAACTGTTTTATTGAGTTCTCCCGTAGACAGGCATCCTTACAGATGTTTATTTATTTATTTAATTTACACAAAGAACATTTATGAAAATGGCCTCAAAGACTGACTTGTGTACAAAGGTGGGCTTAAGAGATGTTTGATGTAGTTTGATTCATAACTCTTGTATTTGAGTGTGTTTATAGGGTTCCGTAACCGAATGGCAAAAAAAGGAATCCTTTAAACCATACATGAAACAAAACCAAAATAAATAAATAAATACAAATGCGTCGGTGTATGTGGATAGGTCTAAATGACATTGAGGTTCCTAAGACTATTTTCTCTGAAACTCTAACGTTTGAGAGGTAGGTGCTTCTAAACTGGTAAAATGGGGTCCCACCCCCTTTAAATTTTAAACTAAGTGTAAATAAAAAAAATACATGCTGTATTAACAAACACTATTAACAAAAATAAGTTTGAACGAGATTAAACCAGTAGTTTTTGAGATATAGCACATTTTGAACAACCGCAAAAATTACTTTAATTTTCATACAAACACTTTTTAAATGTCCTAATAAATCCCTGTTCTTCATATAATATTAATTTCTGTAATAAAAATTATTCGTTGGCTAGTTGCATAATTGTCGATGTTAAAACAGGAACATTGTAAAAAACGCTTAATTTTAGAATTTAACTATTTCCGTGAACTGTATTAATAGGTACCAGGCTTTCAGCTCACGCAAAGAGGTGACTTTTGCTCAGTGACGCGGAAACTCCATCACTGGAGTCGTCAGAAGCGAAGCAGTGACCCCGAACATCGCAGGCCGATTGGGACGCGTTTATGACCTTTGACTTTTGCAATCGGATTTGTTTGGTTATACGTTACTTGTGCCACGTACAGTGATTTATTTATGTAATTGTTTGTATCTTGATAAAACTAAAGCAACTTATGTCGCGTGCTGCCTTTCTAGCGCCCTCAATAATGCATTAAAAACTGGCCAAGTGCAAATCGAACTAACGCACTGAGAGTTCCGTACCAACTTTAACTGAATAAGGGTTCCACTTACTTCCTTTCTTAGCGTAAATACCACTATATTTTGTTGACTGAAAAAAAAAGCTTTGTTTTTCATAGTGTTTGCATGAAGGACAAAGTTATATTTGTGGATGTTGAACGAACTTCGACTTTTCGTTGAAAGTTGTAAGATGTACATTAAATTTATTTATTTTTTCAAAAATGTATACTATACCTTAGTGAAGAAGTTTTAGGGAAGAGGGACGCCCATTTTACTAATTTGGAATCTTCCAAACGTGACACTTTTGTAAAAAATAGTCTTCGGAACCTTTATGCCATTTTAATATAGACCATCCAACACGAATAGATTCAAGTCTATTCATTCATTCAGTTATTAATTCCTCACCATAATCCTTAGTTACAAGATACATGTTAAAAAAATTGTTTTTGTTCCATGTGAGAAGACTAAATATCACTATATTTCATTTTTTATGGGAATCGTAAAGCGGTATCGTATAAGAATTGCGAAGCGGATAACAGGATACACCTACCTACAAAGTTTCAACTATGTGATGCTAAAAGTTTCGGAATAAAGTGGCCGTGACATACGGACGGACCAACATACAGACTTGACAAAACTATGAGGGTTCCGTTTCTGCAACGACGAAACCCTAACCCACCCTGAGTGAGAACACCCTCTCAATGTCCATTGACGCGGTTTGCAAAATAAACATATCACATATTTACACAATTACGAAGCGCAGGTGCCGCGGCAGTAGATATAACTCTTTAATACACATCCATCATAATAATATAAATTGCAAACAAAACTAAGACTTTATCTTTTTGACGGATGGGAGTAAAAGGAGTACTTGCATTTTCAAATAATCCAATGATTATCTATTTTTTTCGTAACAGTGATAAACGGATCAAAAATGTTCAGACAGCATTTCCTCAATTGTACATATTACGTATTTATGAATTTCGTGTGTGGATGCTTTAAGACATTTATTTATACTTTATTGCACATACATTTTTTTACAAAAGGTGGACTTCACGCTATATGACATTATCTACCATAAATACCTTTGGGCTAAACAGAAATGATTGTAAGTGTTGCGTCAAATAAATGAAATTATTTTTTATAACAAAAAAGGTAAATATTCCACTTTCGAAATACATAAATAATATAAATTAAAAACAGAATTAATAAAACAATGTTTAAACTAATATAATATTACATATACATAACACAAGCGATAAAATAAAAACGTAATATACTGATATACAGGGTGTAAGAAAAAGGCTAAATAATATTTAAGGGTATGTATGTATGAAATGTGAACATTATGTAGTAAAAGTTTTAGTTAAAAATAAACAATTTATTTTCCCATACTAAGTAAATAAATAGTTTTTTTACCGAAAGTGTTGACAACCCTGAATCTGCGGTCATTCGTTAACGTACCCCCACCCGCAACCCATTGCCCGCCACACCCACAGACACTGCTGATATTTAAGGTTGTCACCGATAAGTTTTTGTTAAAACTTTAGCATCAATTTACTCAGTAATTTAAAGCGTTCCGCCGCGTCCTCGTCCACGCGTTTTAAGTTTGCTCTCCCCCTTCCGTTGCAGCGTAAGGTACGATAGCATAAAGCCTTTCTTCATAAATAAGTTATCCAACACAAAAATATTTTTTCAAATTGGTCCAGCAGTTCCTGAGATATGCTTATCTCAGGAACTGCTGGACCGTGGATGATAATGGATTACACTTTCTTGATGCCTCCGATATACCTCGATGTGTAGAAAGTATGCACACATCTCAAAAAAGAAGATTTTTTTTTAATAAATACTAGTACCGACCAAAGTCGATTCCCTATAGGTAATTTGACCAATATAAGCTGAAGAGTTTGCTTGTTTGCACGCGCTATAATAAGAAATTACTTTTACGATTTGAAAAAAAAAATGCGTTAGGTTGTTTATCGGGGAAAGCTATATAGGGTTAAATTTATACTGAAAGTATAGTATAAAAGTAATAAAAAAACATATTTAATAATTATAATATGTGCTGTTGACTGTACATGGTAGCCGTAATTAGTAGCTATTAATTCCGTTACAATCTATTCTAATGCTATTTACCATGTAAGTTAAAATCAGTTTATAATGAACACTTAACGTGAAATGACAACGTTCTATCAACTATCTGTGTATGGTATAAGGCATGATATTATCAATTCTAACATCTCAATTCTTCTATCATATTGAATACTATGAGTCGCTACTCGATACATTGTGTGGGATCAAATTGTTGGAACTCAGTAGCTGACATTGCAGGTTAAACGGTAAGTAATCTTTTGTACATGAAACATTTTAATAAAATGAACTGTCAAAGTGACTTGTAATTAATGTAATAGTTTTAGTATTAATTTATTTTTATTAACATTCATATTTAACATTGTATCAAATCCCAACAATAACACCGTTACACTTATTCGTACATGGCTAAGTAATATGGCTTCACTTTAATAGTCCCCCTAGCCGATTTCGACTACGGTGTCAGTCAGAGACGACTAACCGACTGCGCAGGACCTATTATAGTGCACAAGTGTATGCGCAAACTCAGGTGCACTACCTATTCCTCTCAGTTATAAAGTCCGATGGGACAGTAATCTGACACGACTGGAGAGAGATCAGGCGCAGGACCAACGGCTTTACGTGCTTTTCCGAGGCACGGGGGGAAACACCGCCAACTTCCAAACTCCGGGCTACCCTGAGAATTTATGAACAGAAAAACCCAGGTACATATTTTTGCCCCGACCTGGCGATCGAACCCGGGAAATCTGGCGCATGTTCCAAACTTTCTCAATCACCGTAAAATATTACGTCATGCTCTCACCACTTGTAGATTTACTATGAAAAGTTACTCCAAAACAAATCTATGACGCGTTTTTAAAATTCTCATATTTAAAAAAACTATGTCCCAGGGTTTGTTGTATTTTGTTATTGAATGAAAGTGGTTGCGCTGCGGAGTATCTTATCAGCGAAACCATCAGTATGTAGACAGTTTTTTTTTGTAAATCAAAAGGCGTTCAGCCGTGGAGCATGACTTACCTTGTGATAGTTTCTAAATTGTAAATTAGAAAAAAACAACTAACATTATCTTTCACCTGTGGCGCTTTGGATATCGTCAATATCTCCGATTTCTTTATAATTTTGTTTTTAAATCGTATTCATTAAATTTGTGTAGCTTAAGTATGTTCATTAGTCATTTATGTATCTCATTATTATTTTTATTTGTGTTATATTACTAGGTACGTTTATGTTATTGAATTATAATTATTATATTTTGATATCGTAAATGTTCCGCCACTGATTCGACTCTCTGCAGTCCCAAGGGGCTGACTGGTAGAGAATGCCTAAAAGCTTTAAGTTCATCAATTGTACAACTTACAGTGCAACCAATATGAAATAAATAAGTACAAAATATATATGCTAGCATTGGGTGCAAAACAACACTTTACACTGAAGAAACTTTTCATTTTTGTGGATTTTCTGAAAAACGCATCAAACGTTACGAAATTATTATAGTAGTAGGAAGTGATTTCAAATTAAGTTGGTATCTCTGTGTTCTGCATACTGATGAGTTTGTCTGTTTGATGTAAATCGTCCCTTTGAGCTGTACATTTGTAATATTAATCGTGTTAGAATACATTAGTGATGTGTGTACATGGGAAACGGTTTGATGGGAAATTCTGATAGTGTAATGCTTGTATTGTAATGGTTATAAATGATGGCGTTCATAAATAACGTATTCGGATATCCTGAGATGATATTTTTTTTTATAGTTAAGAGCAAGATAGAAATACTCTATTCCCTAAATAATCATAATAAATCCATCAAATTATCAATAAATATTGAGTATTAAGATATTGATAATTAAGTGACGAAGTAGGTATTTAAAACCGAACCTGAATGAATTTATTGCACTTTTTTGGTATTTCAAATTCCAGGGCTATAAAACAGGTTTAGTATTTTACCAAACACGTACTTTAATTTAAAAAAACTGTATCTCGGTCTACCTTAATAAAATTATTTGTAAAAATTCCTTCCATCTCCAATATTGGTCCGCTTACGTAGCGCTGCACCTTCTTAGCGACTCTCATTGAGGGTAGAAAACTTTTCATTTCAAAAATCCACTGACACGGCTTAAGCAGTGAAACAGTCTGGAATCCTCAAGTCCCACAGGCAGTAATGAAAAGTACCTCTCAGCTTAAAATGAGTTTTCTTGTCGGAAAAATAAAGTTCGCCAATAAATGCAGATGATGATAATGATTTTTACTAACGACGCGACGTCTGGATATGATAATTACGGAGTCGAATTAGAAATTTTGTGTTTATTGTAATCATTGCAATTTAATTAACTGATTACTACACTGCCGATAAAGAGCACCCTTGAAAAAAGATCTGATTTTAGGGTTCGATAGCCGAATGGCAAAAAACGAAAACCTTATAGTTTCGTCAATTACTAATTAAAATACAATTAAAAACAAAGTTATTTTGGATGTCATTAAAATATTGTGGTATTTTGTCTAAGTGGAAGTAAGTGAACCCCTAATATAGTTAAAGTAGGCACGGAACCCTTAGTGCGCGAGTCGGACTCGTATTTAGCCGTTTTTTTTTTAATATTAAGCCTTGTAATTATGACATTCTGGAATATAAATCAAAATAACAGAAACATTTATTTGAAGTGAACTCTAATGTTTCAGTTCTATATGCCTAAACTAACGAGTGCAAGTTTTACTTCGAGAGCCGGTCTCAATTTACAATTCCATTCAACACTGCCTTTGCGCTTCATTTGAATTGATTTCTTCACAATACACATTTTTACCTATTCCCAAGCACTCCGTCTTTGGAATGATCTTGCAAATGTACCACGAAAATAAGTATACGCCGGAACAAAGATACTTGGGACGGAAGTGAATTATGCAAAGGAGAAACCGTGAACTCTTGGCTAATTTATGCTTTCCTTAAAACAATTTATGGCCAACAAAAGGGGTGGCTATCGTGCTCCAACGAGCGGTTAAGTGGTGAAAGTTGGTCGGGGGTAACAGCCTCTTATGTGTGCGTACTTATACAAAGTTTTCTTTATTAAGGTGTAAGATATCACACTAGCCGTATCCTGGTGGTTATCTTTGAGTAGCACTATACATGCAGACTTTAATAATGAGCAAGCAATCATTTACCATACCTATAGTCAATAGTTAGCTGTCTCAACTTTAAACCATTATGAAGATAAGTTTCTTTTTTTTTCCAAAGAACATAAGCGGATTGGACCACATTAAAGGCTTACTGTTGCAATCCCACATCTTGCTACGTGCATAGTATAGGCTGTTTAATTGTTGTTAATGTTTTTTAACTTGTACTATCAGTTCAACATGGAATCTAGACCTGAGGAAATTCATTCAAATCGCACCAATACACAACCCTTTTTCTGAGAAACGTATCTCATATGTATCATACAAGAATTGCTCGTGCAAACGTACAATCCTAATAAGGAACCAATCAACCATAGGACCTTTGAAATCACTGTACGCCTCCAATATAACTTTTTCCTCATGACGATTTCTCTTAGACTTAACCCCCATCAGACCTAAACCCTTTCCGCACCACACGAGCCGTTCTCAAGGGATTCGCAGATAAGCAATCCATCATACCTGCACCTCATACATACAAATCGCTTATCACCAAACACCTCATACTAGTTTATTTATAACCGTAGCATTAAGGTTCAGAATGCCTCTATATTTTGCGTTCAGCGAATTCGTCATGAAGGCACAAATTGGTAGAAACGCCGCTTGATCCCTTTGATGTGATCAATATAGCACACACTCATTTTTTGTTGTGTGACTGAAGTTAGGGGGAAGTGGTGATATTTCTGAATTGATTGATCTTTACGAGGGCTGCAAAAATATTTACGAACAAATTGGAGCTCGTAATTACGAACACTAGGCGACTTTATTTATGACAAAGACCCCTTGGACACTGCTACTTTTAGCAGCAATGCAGTTGCAAAATGTCAACCTTAACACACTTGGCTAATTTAAGCATTGATACAATCGCGATGCTAACGCGCGTTCGTATCGATGCAATCGCAATGCAGAACCTGGACATTGACAAATAATGTGCTGTTTAGCCTATAAACTGCATCTACATCGATAGTAACACGCGACAGCATTGATGCCAAATTAAATATGTTCATTGCGTGAGTCGCGATGCATCTATAATAAAAGTTTTAGTGTGTAAGGGGTCTAAGGGATATATTACAGTTTCAAAACTGATGTGTTCTTTCATAGTAAAATTTTTTTCTATTTTGAGTCTTATTATATAATACAAATACATATTATTATAAGGAAATGTTTTTTATTTTACCACTTATGGAGAGTGCGTGGACCGGTTTTCATGATATTTACTTTGTTCGAGCCAGATTTGCCCCAAATAGGTCATAGGTAGTTAAACAAAGTTCTCCGGAACCGTTATCTTTATACCGTGGTCATATATTATATTTATTATGTCCTATCTTAACTAATATTACAAAGCTGAAGAGTTTGTATGTTTTTTTAACGCGCTTCTCAGAAACTTCTGGACTGATTTGAAATAATATTTTTGTATTGGATAGCTTATTTATCGTGGAAGGCTTTCGGCTATAAAACATGCGACAGAGAGGAGTGACCAAACTCAAAACGCGCGGACGAAGTAGCAGGAAACCGCTAGTTTTTTAGATAAAAACAATAGCTACAAATTCAATATTATCTTATTGAAGCTACGACAAAATTGGAGTGCTACAATGCTATGAGACTACGAATTCGTAGCGCAACTAAATACGTACTACGAATATAACTAGTGCCATTCTCTGATTTAGTGCGTTTTCACATTAGAGCAACAGCAGCGCGTCTCTCTTATGTAAAGGGCTTACTACTGACATTTTATGTATGAAATTGACAGCAGCGCGATTGCCGCGCGACCGTCGCGCAGCTAAAAACGCCTAAGTGTGAATGCACTCTAAAGTGCCTTTGTGAGAGAGGAGAAGACATACCTATTTGATAGGTCTTTAAAGGGCGGTACAATACCTACAAATAATAGATTAACTAAAAATTGGTATTTTCTAAGAATCTTTCCGTCTTTCTTTTTTCGTGTGGTAATTTGATTGCGAGTTTAACAAAAACTTTCTCACGAACTAAAACTAAATACATAGACATCGTGACCTTGAGTAATATAAACCAATTTTTTCGATTTAGAAAATTCGATCGGTGAACTTTTTCGTATATGAATTGCACGAGAATTGTCTCACAGCTTAATTTTATTTTTTATTTATTTATTCAAACATCAAAAAGCGGGACAGTTCAAAAGCGGACATGCTTTATACGAGAGTTCACAGTCAAACAATTGTTAGAACTTTCGAACGTACAATATCAATCATGAAAGTGAGAATGCATATTCATTGCAGTTCCTATCCATATTGTAGCTAAGTTTGATTGTTTGTCACCCAACGAGCCTGCTGATAGCCGGCATCCATTACGCGAAGCATCATAAAAATATATTGTGTCAGTATTTTATTCTAAACACCCTTATTATTTATTTTATACTTTTTACCGTTTCACTGTATTACTCATAAGATTGGCGGAATAGGGAGTGTATTTGTTGATTTTACAGTATATACCTACCATTTTTATCATTTTTTTACCGTCTCACTGGATTACTCATGGGATTGGTGGAATAGTGACTAATTTTTGATTTCACATAATAATATGTAATCAATATTTTGTTTTTCCGACTGTTCAAGACTCATCAGTATTCCGATGCCTTGCTTCCAGTTCGTCTAGGGTCGCAGACGCACGCTTTTTTCGCGCTTAAAATACAATACTATGGGAAAATATCACTACCCCCTACCCTACATGCTATACTCATTTCAATCAACTTCCACTATTTATTTTCTAGTCTGGTATTTCTCTAAAATACGACAGCTTTTCCTCAAAAGCAGTTTAAAACCAGCTCAAAACACCTATTCGCTTAAAATAACTTAAGCCAGCTGCAAAATGTTTAAAAACAACAAATGCAGACAAATAAAAACTGCACCAAAACTGAAATAGTATCCATTAGTTATTGTTCAAGAAGTTCCGGACTGTATTTAAGTTTTCCGTTTAAAATTCAACGACTGAGGAACGATAGGGTTGTGGAAATGAATATGTGTGCATAATTTATCGACCATCATAATATGAGAAGTGAGGATTTCTATTAAATCACATTTACATGACAAATATCAATAACTGAAATAATAATGAATTTATGATGCCATATGTTTACATAGTCCAAAAGAAGGAGGTATTCAATTCGACCTGTATGTTTAACATTTCGATTTTGTAAAAACATTATTGTAATGAAAAACTACCTATAGCTTAGTCATATAACATTGTCATCGATTACTTGAATAAAATTATCATCATAATTATTGTAAGCCAAAGGACGTCAGTTGCTGAACATAGGCCTGCCCCACGGTTTTCCAAAGCGACTGACTGACTGACTGATGGCCGTTGGGGCTGGAAAGTTCTAGATAGGACACCCTTCAACCAAAGGCTTGATTTAAATAATATTCTTGCAATATAAAATTCCAAAACTACCGATATATCTACAGCACTAAACTCCTGGGACTTGAAGAGGGGGGATATTAAAAAGTTGCTAACTCTTAGACAGTACTGGTATTAACATTAAAATCACGTCTGCGATACAGCAGGGAGAACGAATGTGAGTTGTTATTTTTTATTGCATTACGACGAATATTCAGCTCTCATCGTTAAATCCCTAGGACATAAATATAAACTTTGTGTGCACTTAAACTGAGTTGGTAGTTTTCGTTTTGTTAGTCGGACAATTTGCTTGGCTGTTTTGAATATTGCGATAACATTAACAAGGGTAAAACAATGTTTTCTTAAGCATGCCTGGTTCATTACTATCATCATCACATAATATTATTTAACTGAAAGTGGGTTTTATTTATTTATTTTTTACACCTGCACTAATGTCGTAAAGCTAATCCGTCCAATCCCTCCGTGTAGAACTGTCCCATTATTAGCCAAAGCACGTCTACTCTTGAACATAGGCCGCCCCACGCTTTTTCACAGTGACCAGTTGCTAGAATCAATATGGCTCAATCAAATCAAAGGCAGTAAAGTCCACCTTGAAGCAAAATACATTCGCGCCTTAAACATTAGTTTTCTGGTATGATTAGAGTAGGTCCTTCAAACATATCAGTTATTACGCGTGCCTCTTGCGCAGGGTAAATCGCGGTAACGCGTTCTCGCGTTATTTGTTTTTATCAACACCCGCGCAGGGCTGGTTATATCCAGATATATCTGGTTCTGGCCGATTTCACGACTGAGAAGTAGGTTTAAGCTACGAGTTATGCGCTTGATATAGCAATTTGGCTTGCTAGCTTACTCAGACCATGTTATTTTATTTTTATTAATATTTGAGATGAGATGGGTACCTACTTGGAGTTCAGGGAGTGCTTTAGTAACGAGTATAATATTGAATATAATCATCAATATCTAAAGTCAATAACTTAAGTACTTTATTTTTAACGCTTACGTTTAAAAAAAAATGTATTGCTTTTGTAAGCCCTAACCATAAAATGTCTAGTAGAAGCTTTATGCAAAAAAAACAGCAAATCGAGATAGTTTTATGGACCCGAATCGCTTAGTCATCAAATATTTTGTACGACTACGTTGACTTCAGAAACCTATCGTGCGTGATATTATTTGAAAAGGCAGTTAAAAAAGTAAACAACATTTTTTTTATTTTTTATTTAAAGACTTTATTGCACAAATCATAGTGTACAAAGGTGGACTTAATGCTAAAAGCATTCTCTGCCAGTCAAACCTTTAGGTCATGCAGAGAGATGGCAATGGGTGCAGCGAAAAGAAATTTTGAGAAAAACAACAAAATAGTAACAATTGACTAATATTTATAGTAACAAATAAACGTGCTTTAATTACTGTAAATTATTTTATATTCAATAAATATACTTAAACTTACACAAAATAAATACAATATATAAAAAAAAAATACATAAATAATACACATAATAAATAAATATTATTTGCAATTATCTATTCTTTAAGAAATTGTCGGACTTTCCTCTTGAATGATACCTTCGACTCGGCCCTCCTGACATCCAAAGGAAGAGAGTTCCACAGTCGTGTTGCCGTCACTGAAAATGACTTGGAGACGTACGTGGAGCGGTGTGCCAGCGTGCCTAGCCGGAGATTGACGGAGGAACGGAGAGACCGATCGTGAGTTTGGCATAAAAACGGGAACATATCTTTAAGATAAGAAGGCGACGAGGGGTTATTAAGAATAGCATGTAAAATGCAAAGGATTCGAGAGTCTCTACGTTGACGAATAGGGAGCCAGTTAAGCTGTGCTCTAAAACTGGAGACATGGTCATATTTACGGAGGCCGAAGATGAACCTGATGCAATTGTTGAGGAGACGTTCAAGCTTGTCGATAAGGGCTTCAGTAAGATTAGTGCAGCAAGAGTCTGCGTAGTCTATGATAGGGATGACAAGAGTTTGCATAAGCAGAAGCTTCGTCTTAAATGGGAGAAAGAATTTTAAGCGGTAGAGACTTCTCAGACAGACAATCACCTTACGGCTGACCTCAGCTATGTGAACAGACCAGCTAAGCGTAGTGTCCATAGTTAGGCCCAAGTTCTTGACACTAGTAGAGTAAGGTATAGTGGTACCTTCAAACACTATTGGGTCCAGATCCATTACATTAAACCTAGAAACAAGTCCCGGACTACCCACAATAATGGCCTGACACTTCGTAGGGTTGACAGAGATTCCGAAGTTTTGTGCCCACGATGAAATATAATTTAAATTTTCGTTCATAAGATGAATTGCAGCAGGTAGTTCTGCAATTTCACTTTGCACATACAATTGCAAGTCATCAGCATACAGATGATACGAGCAGCGAAGATTAAGGGTGATAAGATTTATAAAAATAGAGAAGAGCAAAGGAGAGATTATGCCACCCTGTGGTACACCAGATGACAGATTGTACCAGTCAGAATGGGCGTTAGGAGTTTTAATTGACTGCTGGCGACCACGCAGATAGGAAGAGAACCATTCCAGGGCTGAAGAAGATACTTTTAAGTACGAAAGTACGGCCAGAAGGAGGTCATAGTCCACAGCATTAAAGGCATTAGAAAAGTCTATTAGAACAAGAAGTGTGACTTTAAAGGAATCCATCCCGTCTCGTATGTCTTCTGTTACCTTCAGCAGAGCAGTGGTAGTACTATGGCCTGCACGAAATCCAGACTGAAAAGGATTCAGTAAGTTGTTCTGAGAGAGATGGAAGGATAACTGTTTAAGTACACACGACTCAATTACTTTTGAGAGAAAAGGCAAAATGGAAATGGGCCGGTATTGGCTTGGAGAAGTGGGATTACGAACCTTAGGGAGTGGACGGACGAGAGCTTTACGCCAAACATCTGGATAAGTGCCAGAGTCCAATGACCAATTAATAATGTGAGTGAGAATAGGTAAAATTATTTTGAGCAATGGCACTATCATCAGACGGCTGATGCCATCCACTCCGGTTGCTTTAGATGTAATCGTAGAAATGGCCTTGCTGATGTCAGCATCGGAGACAGGGGTAAATGAGAAGGGAGTAATGTCAGGAGCAGAGAGTGAAGCTATGTATGCTAAAGTATTCGCTTTGGTGAGAGCATCAAGAGCAGGAAGGTTCGTGAAATGCTGGTTGATGTCGTTGAGATCAAAAGGAATATGGATGTCATCAGACTTTGATCTGCCGACCCCAAGTGAATTCAGAAAATTCCAGATGTTAGAGGAAGAGGACTTATGGATCTCAGTATGTATATGATGACGTTTCGCTGCACGTATCATCTGATTGCAACGGTTACGCGCCTTTTTGTACTGGGCCCAATTTTCGTCTGATCTATTTCCTTTGAAAGTACGGAAGGCCTTATTGCGTCTAGACATTGCAAGTTTGATATCCTTTGTCAACCAAGGAGCTGGCGGTCGCCTTATGCGGACTGTGTGCATGGGCGCATGCTTATCAAATAAGCTAATAATATTGCTACACAGCAGCTCCACTTTAACATCGACCGTGCCAGCAGACATGACAGGGTTCCAGTCTATTGTAGCAGCATCTTTCAACAAGCTTTCATTATTGATACGCGAGTAACTTCGCACCTGAGCTGTCCGGGGCCTATTTCCAGGAGGTCGAATACGGTAAGCTAAGTACAACAAATCATGTCTAGCTCTAACATTCACATTATATTTAAGTATTTTTCTTAGTTCCTTTCACCTGAATTTATTTTTCGGTGTTATTTCTGTCATGTTTCAGATCGTTTTCATTTTTAAAATAATATTACTTAGCAGAAATTCATATGGCTCGTAAAATATCAAATAACGTTTTATTATGTCTCTCATCATTTATTTTTAATATAGCTTTTACATTAATTCTTTGAGAAAATGATGAATAATATGTAACAAAAATGAATACTATATGAATTTTGTAGAGACGGTCTTGTACTTAATTTTGACTTGTGTTCTAACAATTTTTATTCAATATTTTCTCTGAAATATAAAACCATAAAACCGTTATCAAATAAAACGAAATACTATTGAAGCTCGTGTGCAGAAATCATAATGCAAGCACGGAGCAAATAATACAATTAATAATAATTTTACTGTCGCCTCTCAGAACAAAACACAAGATAAAAGAATTATGACTCGGTTGATTCAACTTCAGTAAATAAATATAAATAAATAGTTTCATATTTTCTACAATTTGAGACCAGGTTTTGTATCTTTTGTTGTAGCTTGTTGTAAATGCGAGACTTTTAAAATGTTTAACATTTTTTACCTATACTTTAATCAGAATCAATGAAAGAAATGTACATTTACAAATGGTTACTTTGACAATTTAAATTTGTATACGATAAGAAATAGTTTTTTATTTACAAAATTGATAACAATTCGTTATATAGTTTTCCTGGTCGCAACTGTTTTGATGGAAGCTGTTGAGTAGAAAAATCTAATGAAAACAAATAAGCGATTCTATTAACCATTGCAGAGGTGATCTTTCAGTATGAAATAATAAAAAGTTTGAAATAAATATCAAACTGAACCCAATAATAGATTATCTCACAAATATCAATGGTGCAGTTTTTCCGGACCAAGGGTTGCTCGTACTTGATCCATGGCTTACTTAGTGACACAATGCTCTGTCCCCCTTTAATCTACCTAATTTATGGGCGTAAAAAGAGGACAAGAGTGGGTTCTCTGACCACTAAGGACAAAATATACAATATTTTCCCCTGTCATACTTATGCAAATAGCCGAGATCAGTTGGGATAAAATAGAGCGGATTTCAATTTTCATATTTTATGTTGAAGAATATTGAGGTCGGTTTTTACTGATTCTTGTTACCATAAACAAAAATGTGAATAAAACAAAACGTTTTTCTGGATAAAAAGTGACATTTTGAAATCGGTTTGATAGGTTTTTCCAGCTTACTAACTTTAATATGGAGAAGTATCGGTGATTTATGACATCAAGTTTTATTAAGTGCGGAATACTCTTAGAAAACTTTCTAAGTTTAGAATGTTTTGTCAGATTAACAAAAGAGGTCACAGACGATAATACAACTTGATTTTTGCACATCTAAAACGTCGTTTGTGTTTATGTGTAAAATACCCACTTACATCTTTGCAAGTTTTTGTGTTTGCTTACACCTAGGAGAAGAAACATACTCACATTATACTAATAAATTAAATAAAAGAATGGCCACGAACAAAAAATAATTAAGACCCCTTATCATTTTCATCGTCATCATTTTTAGCCAAAGGACGTCCACTGGTAAACATAGGCCTCCCCCATGGCTTTCCACAGCGACCGATCACTAGCGGTTTGCATCCAGTTTAATTCTGCGATCTGTACAAGGTCGTCTGTCCATCGTGTCGGTGGATAGGACGTCCACCGACAAGACTACGTCTGCGTCTTTGGTCGAAGGGTCTCCAATCTAGAACTTTCCTGCCCCATCGGCCATCAGTTCTTCGAGCTATGTGTCCTGCCCATTGCCACTTGAGCTTACTGATTCTCAAGGCTATGTCCTGATTCGATCCCGAAGAGAAACACCCAGCATAGCCCTCTACATCGCTCCTTGTGTGATTTTGAGCTCCTTTATAAGGCCCATAGTTAGAGACCATGTTTCGGACCCGTATGTCATTACTGGTAACACACACTGTTTTAAGACTTTCGTCTTCAGACACTGAGGTAGTTGAGATGAAAAGACACTCTTGCGCGGTAAGACCCCTGTTTCACCGAAATGTTACGTGAATCGTTTGTATTTTACTAAAAATATACAAATTAAATTCATTACTAGCCGTCCCCCGCGACTGAATCTGCTCGTTTGAGTTTGCTACTACCCCTCTAGTTTCAGCGTGTTTTTTTAATATATTTAAGCGATCCTCGATAAATAAGCTATTTAACACAATCATTTTTTATACAAATCTATCCAGTAGGTCCTAAGATTAGCGCGTTCATACTAACTCTACTTTATAATATTAGTATAGATAATAAGAATTAATACATTTTCCTGAACTAGTAAGCATGCTACTTACAAACATGCATAATTATAGAATTTCTTGTTTCGTAATAACTTGTCACAGCTGATAATATAAGCCTGTTCTAACACAAAAAAGATACTACAAAACACTCAAGGTAGAAAAATAGAAAAAACAATGATTTTTTTTTATTACAATAAGACCAGGGTTTTTAAAAAGATGATATTATGAAACTGTATATTTAACTCATAAACCTCTTACAGGTTCTCACGTATAGATTTATTATTATGTTGTTCCTTGATTCTTTCGGAAATTCATTTTAACCTCCGAGTATCTAAATTAAATACAGAGATAATACGAATTTGACTCATAGTTGATCGCTTAGTTATGAAGCGATCAAGTAGAGATGCAGAGTCTAAGCTTCTCAAAAATGGCGTATCGCTGCTTAAACCATGTCTGATTACTATAAATTTATGGACTGATATATTTATTACCTAGTATTATGTTTACAACTTTGTCCGCCACAAATATCTAACTTAATTGAATTCAAGACATTTTTCCATGATATTGTTTTGTTATTATAATATTACTTATGTTCTGGCATTATTTCATTTTTAAAATACGAGTAGTATGCTATCTGAAACTTCCCTGAGTTGCCTCAATTGTATTAAAGATTCTCGACAAAACGGTTATTTAATTGCGAGCACTGATATGGTGGAGCTATTATTATAACCCTTTTCCGCCCATTCAATACTACAAACCTAATTGCCTAGGGGACATTCAAGACCGGAGCCGGGCATGTGAGTGACAGGCCGTTCTACCAAATGATAACGTAGGTTACTCGTATGCTTACCCAATTTATATTGTATTTATTTATTAATTATAATAACTGTCAAACTCAATAGAAACAAACGTAATTTACGGCTATAGTTATTGTCAATTTAACGGGTGCAACCAACATTAGAAGTAGGTTTCATAAATATCTAGTCTTAAAAAAAATATGATTTTAGATCAAATTTGAGCGAACCTACCTTTCAATAGTTATTGTATGTTTTTTTGCACGCATGATTTAGACAACAGTTGTTACCATTCTGTGTCATTTGCATGCTCCCAAAAACGTATTTACCCAATCCGTGTCATTTGCATGCTGCCAAAAATGTATTACGTATCTGTTTATAAAAAAGTTAACTTGGTAATAGTGTATGGTTATCTAAATCGATTGGCAGCTCGTGGGAAGAAGAGCAATAAATAACCCCAACTAGAACGTGCTAGCGTTCCTTGGCGCGCGTCCGACCGGGGTCTAACGTTTATTCGCGAGAACATGCGCATAATCAACCGGTGTCAATCTTTCGAACCACAATTTCCATTAGACTCTCGGGAACAACAAGGGTTAATAAATGTTTGTAAAATGTAGCCAAAAGCTTGTACTTAAAACTTCTGATCGTTCACGAATATTAGAATAGTAGATCGATACGAGTTCGCAATTATGTACTTATGATAGAGATATTGTTTGATTGAGTTTCAATCAATCCTATCAAAGTCAAAGTCAAAGTCAAATATTGTTTATTCAATTTAGGACACAATATGCCACGATCGTCTGAATTATGAACGTCAAATGTACAGTGAAAAATAAAATAAAAATAAATGTGCCCTGAAGGGGCCGAATCATGTCTCCTTATCTTTTGGGCCCTACCAGCGCTTCGAGACAGAACACAGACAATTAGGCAAGTGCTGAGAAGAAACGCCGGAACAAACTCAGTCACCACTAGCTGCCGTAAAATCAAAATCATCAAAGGTAAGTACATCAGTCGGTGCAGGCTGGACGGACCACACATTCATGTCGTTCAGATAGTCTTGAACCTTATAATAGCCTTTAGACATAAGCGTGTTTTTAACGTGTTTCTTAAATTTATCAACCGGCAATTCGACAAGATTGTGTGGTATATTATTAAAGAATTTTATACAATTTCCCATGAACGAATTACTAGTTTTAACTAATCTGAAGTTAGGAACGACAAGCTTGTGTTTATTTCTTGTGTTATATGAGTGAATGACGCTCTTCTTCATGAAATAATCTAAATTTTTACGGACGTACATTATATTGTCAAAAATGTATTGAGAAGCCACAGTTAATATGTTGATTTTCTTTAAGACCTCTCTCAGAGAGTCACGAGGACTAAGTTTATAAATAGCACGAATGGCTCTTTTCTGCAAAATAAATATGGTATCAATGTCTGCAGCAGAACACCACAAGAGAAGACCGTAAGACATAATACTGTGGAAGTAACTAAAATACACAAGCCTCGCCGTTTCAACATCAGTCAGATACCTTATTTTTCTAACTGCAAAGGCAGCCGAGCTTAGCCTCCTAGCTAGGGCTTCAATATGAGGTCCCCACTGTAATTTTGAGTCAAGTGTAATGCCCAGAAATACAGTGGAGTCTATTAAGACTAGATTATTACCATTTAGTACAATATTTGGTGTAAGTTGCTTTACATTAGGCAAAGTGAATTTTACACATTTAGTTTTACTAGCATTCAGCAACAAGTTATTGGCGGTGAACCAATTCAATACTTTGGAGAGAGTATTGTTTACTTCGTCAAAATTTTCTTCATGTCTTTTCATTTTAAAAATCAAAGAAGTATCATCAGCAAACAGAACTATCTCACAAAGATTTGTGGAATAAAATGGCAGGTCGTTTACATATATCAGGAAAAGTAAAGGCCCCAATATTGAGCCCTGAGCCCCATTTGAAGAGGGGCTCCGGAAGAGTAGGTACCATTTATGTTAACTGATTGTATTCTACCCGATAAGTACGAACTTAACAACTTAGATGAGTTTTCCGAGACACTATAGTGTTCTAACTTAATGAGCAGTGTCTGATGGTCTACACAATCAAACGCCTTTGACAAATCACAGAATACACCTACGGCATCATGTTTGTCTTCATAAGCATCAAGAATGTGTCTGATGAGTGCTACTCCGGCATCAGTTGTATTTCTACCTTTAGAGAACCCAAACTGTTTTTCGTGTAGTAAATTATTAAGTTTAAAATGGGAAAGCAATTGATTATAAATGAGTTTTTCAAAAATTTTACTTATTGTGGGTAATATTGAAATAGGCCTAAAATTGCTGGGGTCACTTTTGTCTCCTGATTTAAATAAAGGGACAACCTTACTATAGTCTTACCAACCTTAATATATATCCTACCAATATCCTACTACCTACTAAAATTATTAATGCGAAAGTTTGTCAGGATGCATGTGTATGTTGTTACTCCTTCACCCAAAAACTACGCAATGGATTTCGATGAAACGTTATAAAAATAGGTATGTCCTATACCTAATATTGTAATACTATTCAAGTCTTTTATTTCACTATCAATCAAAACATAGTGATTTCCTAAAACAAGTACTGAAAAAGGTAGATTTCGCTGATCAAATATCAAAGAATGAAAAGTCACTCATATACTTTTTTTAGTTTGCAAATATGCTACTTTATTTCATATTGATATTGTAAAAGTACATTTGGACAGTTTATACGTATAATTTATCATAATCGTTTAAACGTTTTAACAGGTATGTTTAAACGAAACTTTAAAATAAATAGACCACTGTTATTTTTTTTTTAAATCTATATTTTCATACCTTTACTGGTTATATGGTTATAAATAAATAAACGCCAGACAACACACCAATTATCGTGGTTTCGAAGTAACACATTTTATTTCTTGTGTTACGAATACCATACAACGAATATGACGGGGCGTCTTCTTAATATACTTAAATACATATCCTTAATTTAAGTAGGTACAAATTTTCGTGCTCATCACACAATCATTTAAGTTATATATGAACGGTCTCAAAGTAACCGAATTTCTGAAGTCATAATATAAAATGTTTATGTACTTCCTAAGAATATGTTTACACAAAATAATTCAGTATGAAAGAAATTATTTTGAAGCTAACCAAGCGTAACTAAGGTTTTCCGCAGAATCAAGCAAGGCTTCAAATAAGTCTATATTTTATAAATTTATTTCCTCATTATAACTGTTCCAAAGCTCGTTCACAATTATGTATAACAACTCTTGAGCTACTTTCTCGTAAAAGATAATCTATAACGTTTCTCAGAAACAGAACAATACATTTTAGTAACTACATATATCTTTGCTTCTATTTTTTTTAAATGGTTGTATCTCTTTGTATTTTGTTTCATAACATCTTAGACCTCTTACACATGCGACTTTTAGCATCGATGCAGTCACGCAATAAACAGATTTAATTTAGCATCCATGCAGTCGCGCGTTACTCGTATTATCGATGCAGTCGCCAAAATTCAGTACATAATTTGAAAATTTCCAGCGTCTGTATCGCGACTGCATCGGTGCTAACGCGCGTTGTCATCGCGACTGTATCGATTCTAAAAGAAGCGCAGTGTGTAAAGGTTGTCATTTTGCAACTGCATCGATGCTTACGCGCGTTAGCATCTTGACTGCATCGCTGCTTAAAGTCGCAGTGTGTAAAGGGTCTTAAGTCAAAATGTAACACTTTCCTTTCCCTTAACATAATCAAACCAACTAAAAAAGTCTTCATCACCATAATTGCACCTCGCAAGATATGCTTCAATGCATCTCCAAACTCATTAGTTATGAAAAACTATCTGCTGCCCTGCGATCGTTTTAAGTCGTTCAATAATGCAACTGTACTCGTATGTTTAAGGTTGAAACCCACTTATCAACCCGTCACAGTGACAGCACCGTATCAACTCGAGGCGTTCAGTATTCTTTGTATGAAACTCCATACTTCAACGCACATCTATCAACTTCGTAACGTCCCCACCTCAGATTGAGACCAACTCGGGACCCACGCTCGATCAGCGGCATGCGTTGTAAAGCGCTTTTAATGCGCGTCGCCCGCTGGTTGTCGACTATACGTCCACCCTGTCAAACGGACTGTCATTCAAAAGAAGAACAATCACAAGTTGTAGCAAACATGATCCGAGGCCAGGCGTTCGCTATTCGGTGCTGATCTCATGTCAAGGAGTTGCTGTTCCCTTTACCTAACGTGCTTCCGTATGGTTGACGCCTGGTTAGTGTTGTTCCCGTACCGGGTGGGTAGATTTACTTTAATCTTTATTTCAAAAACAAAAGCCAATCACGATTTCCTACTGCCACCGATATACTGCGGTAAGGCGCATTACCTCTTGTAATGGATATTGGAAAATGTATCCAAAATACATTATTGAGAGTAGAGCGGTGGCAACGAATGGATTCTTTGTTTCCGAGTGGCGCATGTAAGTCCTTATGCCAGGGTTGGACAGCCAACCCAAATACTTTTCAGAGCGGTATTTATGACAATATATCAAGCAGTATCGAAGTAAGCTAATTTATTTATTATTTAGTGCACAAAAAAATGAAAATACAAATGGTTTAATACTTTAAGCATACTCCATTGACCATTGGTTAATGCAGAAACAAACGAGGCGAGGCGATATAATAAGAAGCGGAAGTCTAGGTGGCAATAATGAGTTTTACATCGCACACTGTTACGTCACTGTTTTAAGTGTCCATATTCAACCGGTAACCACCATAACCAGTAAATGATTGGTGGTTTCTATTATAATTAAACCACCCGGTGCATGAAAACAATGTCTCATTTTCTGATTTTGACTATTTTTCCATACACTAACTGTCAAAATTGAAACCTTTAAAATATCACTCTCTAGGCGGCGAAATATAATGGGAAGAATCCAACGTGTGGAATACAAATATTTTTGCAGCGGGCTGACTTTTCTCTATTGGTACAATGCCTGTATGGTACTAATGTCCTCGTTGTAAACAGGCTGTTTATATTGGCTGGGATGTTCACATCGACGCTATCCGTCCGATAGACGAGTTTTATGCGCTCGTAACGCAACGGCTTTCAACTAACCGGCCCATGAGTATTTGTGGCTACCTTCAACGTACAGTAAACAGCACATCAGGTTACCCATTTTTATTATAAACTAGCCCTTATTACAACTGCATAAGATACCGCAGTGTTTACCTTGACATGCTGTTGTCCGTTCATTAAAAACTTTACAGTTTGGCCGCAGCTGCGCAGTATTGTAAGAGTGGTTATAATATCGCAATGAAATTACAGTATTTTCTCTCTTGTTAGTCTAATTAATTGCCCTTTTTATTAACACGTTCAGTTTAGGTAGCTGGGTTTTAATTTATTTAACTGCTATTAATAGCGTTTGGAAGTGAGATAACAAACAAACTTTTTGCCAGCTGATTTGACAGTTCTGGCATCAACGCATGACATACGGTAACGGTTTCATATTCGACATTCAAACAAAGAATACGTCAATCTTATCATCGAGTTGCGAATATATTTTTTTGTGGCATACTTTGGCACAAAATTATGACAGTAACAGAAGCCAAACTCCTGCATGTACCACCACTCAATTTATGTAATTTAATAGTGAAATTAAGCTTCAATTTTTATAGGACATAACATAAACTTTGAAGAGTAGATCCAACATATTCATCAGATTCAGATCAGTTAGCCAGACGTGAAAAGAGTTGATAATTTAAATCAATTTTCTAATCAAATTTCATTTAATATCCTCGTAAACCTTTAATAAAGCAATACTACTTATTCCTAGAAATAATTATTTTTAATATTGAAACGTTCCGCAAAAAGATACAACAACGACACAACTGTGAGTTACATTGTAACGAAATAACATTAATACCCATATGTTAAGAAGCTAACCTTACTCAAATAATCGATATTCTTAAAGAGCCCAAAAAACTTTAACTCAATGTTTTGCTTAGTCGAGGTGAGGAAGATTTATGAAAACGACTGTCAGAGTTAACGTACATCGCAAGCTACTTCAATTCTACAAACCACGTCAAAGCGAAGTCAAAATAGTTCGTTTTTTTTAGAATACCAAAATCAAGGTAACCTCGAAACTTTCCTTGTGGGTTCCTCGGTCAAGTCTGAGTCGAGGCAGTTTCAAGGAAACGTCTTAATATACGCGGTGTTATTCTATAAATGAAATTTATTGAAGAGTTATTAAAGTCTATTTTTCTTTGCTTGGCAAAAAAAGTAAGTACCTTTTAATATTATATTGAAACAGTCAAGTTGTTTACAATATTTGTTAAGCAAAGAAAAACGTTCTTTACTTAAACATCTCATTTGAAATAATTTCAAAGTGTGTGAATTCTAGTTTGTTCAAAAGCACACACTAATCCGCCCGAAACTTAACAAAAACTTGAGCAAACTGCCATTAGAATTAATTTCTATTGTCTTTGGAATACGGTGGTCATTAAAAACAGGCCTTCAGCGGCCAAAGACTGAATCACACGAATTTTAACTTACGTAGCTATATATCTTTGACAAACTTTAAAAACGTTATAATTTTTTTCAAAAGTATATTTTTTTTATATATTTTTAAGCTTAATTCAAAATTTCTCATGAATTAATAAAAACACGAAAATACCAATTTCTTGTAAGCGTTTTTCTTGCGCAACCTGGTTTTTCGACAGGGAAACTATGTTAAGACTTCCGTACTAGGCTGTGGTTTTCCAATCTGGCCAGAGAACGCCTCGTTACTAAGATGGTCCTCGGACACTAACGGCTTGCTGGCGATTAACCAGAGCCTACCCGTTCATTATGATAGCCTTTATACGTGTTAACAAGTTCTGCGGTGTGGTCATTTGTTTAAGACATATTAAATGTAGTAGAGCGAGGTGTTCAAATGTTAATGTCGTATTGCTATTGTTAAAAGAAATCACTGATTATTGCCTGGAACAACAAATCAGCGTATGCCTTCCGCAGCACGGAGATTCTTGCATATCTAAAATGCTTAATGCATTTTACTGAACATCTCTCTTTGACAAAGTTATGATTATATGAAAGTTATTTTTTATATAACTTAAAGGCAATTAATTGAACATTGGTCATAGAAGATTTGGCCCATATTAGAGGACAGCATCGAATTTTCTTATTTTCAGTAAGTATGTAGCCCTAAATACTAATAAGAGAAGTATAATTAATGCTACACTTCAACAAAATAAGTTATCGCTAGATAAAAACCCTGAATTCGCTAAGAACTATTCAAATTCAAAAAAAGTCTTGAGAACATCTCTGAGGATAATAATATCTGTTTTGAGTTTACAAAAAAAATATACTAATTTAGGGATTTGTTTCATCGCTGTCCGTGGCTTGGCCGAGAATGGTCATTTCCTTTACCATAACTATTGATTACGGAAAAGTAAGCGCTAACGTAAGAATGAAAAAATGCTGAAATATCGTTAGAAAAAATGAGATTAACTTTGCAGTTTTCTATACTTATCATTATCTGTGCAGCTAGCATTGTTAGTGCGAGTCATAGCACAATATGCGAGTTTTACATGCCGCACGCAAATGCGTTGGCGTAAAGAAGGTTATAAGCTTTGGCAGAAAAAATAAATATTCATTCACCATTTGAATTGGAGCTTATAAATTATGTTTATCATGCACAATATTAGTAACGCTCCTATTTCTTTCCCCCGAGAGTTCCCTTGAGCTCCTGACTGAAATGTGATTACTGAATTTATTTTTCCTTTAACCTAGAAGCTGAATTCGTTTGCCTAAACTCGGCGGGCGTGGCTGCTAGTCAAGCAGTATCTTTGTAGCTTTATCAGTTTGCAACAGGGTTGCCAAAAATTCAACCCATTACTTAATTTTTACCGACTTAAATTAAGGAGGTATTTCAATTTGCCACTCATGTATGTGTTGTCGTCAGAAATGGGGAAATTTGAGTATGTTGATCTATTAAGACTTCCAGACACATGTGCAAAATTTCGTAAGTGTATGTGTATGATATCTCAGGATTTACCAAAAACGAGACGTCACAGCGAGATAAGTCATTTTATGTTCAATCTAGTATATTTGACCTTAGGATACATTATAAGTTTCAGCAAAATCGGTCCAGTAGTTTTTGAGATATGAGTTTTTAAAAAAATGATAAAAAAATAAATAAAACGCCTTCAAAACATTTACTACAACGCTCTAAATAACGTGTGAATTTGATCTTTTTAATCATTGCTTCTACTAAATAGAACCTACTGAAAGGCAAACGCCTCACCACACCATAAAGTATGAAGTGGTATTATAATCAAGGTTCACAACGCAGGGTCAGTGCATTGGCAAGGCAAAAGACTAACTTTCTTGTCAGATGTTATCATATCGCCCAAAAGCCTTTAAATTAACCTTTTTAAGCATACATAAGAGCTCCCATTACATAATGCTTGTATAAACTGCGTTGTTTTAACTGTATCTTTGGTTTGCAGGTAATAACGCTTCTTGGTGTTTACAAGAGTGCTGTCAACTTAAGTGAGTAATACTTTCAGAATAATGTCTACAATTAGCTCAGTGTCTGAAGATGAAAGTCTTAACCAATGTGTGTTACTCGTGATGACATACGGATTCGAAACATGGTATCGAACTGTGGGCCTCATAATCACACAAAGAGCGATGGTGAGGGCTATGTTGGGTGTTTCTATACAAGATCGAATCAGAAATGGGGAGATACCTATAAAAACTTAGGTAACGAACATAGCTTTGAGAATCAGTAAGCTCAAGTGGCAATGGGCAGGGCACATTGCGCGAAGACTTGAAAGTTGGGGCAGAAAAGTTCTAGATTGGAGACCGTCTGACCAGAAACGCAGCGTAGTACATTCTCTGACAAAGTGACAGACAACCTTCCAAAGATCGCAGGATCAACCTGGATGCAGATCGCTAGTAATTGGTCGCTTGGAAAGCCGTGGGGGTGGCCTGCGTTCAGCAGTGGATGTCCTTTGGGTTATAATGATGATGATGATGATGAGGGCAGAAAAGTTCTAGATTGGAGACCCTTTGACCAGAGACGCAGCGTAGGACATGCACTGACAAATGGACAGACGACCTTCCAAAGATCGCAGCATCAAACTGGGTGCAGACCGCTAGTGATCGGTCGCTGTGGAAAGCCGTGGAGGAGGCCTATGTTCAGCAGTGGACGTCCCGTTAGCTGATAATGATGATGATGATGATGATGAAGATGATGAATGACCTTAATCGGTGATGAGCGTATGAATTCACGATATTATGGAAAGAAGAACTTGTTTTTCAAAGCTGTGAATCAATTTTCGGTTCAGGATCGTAGCTTGGTAGCCCTATACGAGTATTTCAAAGCGTCCTTGTTGGACAACGTCCAAGTGACGACGTTTGTTGAAAAATCAGAATTGGCGAATTGTGTCGTCGCATTTATTGAAAGAATTTCGCTATAGAGCCGTTACGTAGCCTATTACTCTTTGTACTACAGTCATCAAAGTATCCATTGTTGCCAATTTATAGATCATGGGAAACCGATAAATCGTCTTGTGGATCCATAGAGGTCCGTTGATATCCACAAACATTGAGCGACACGTGCCATGATAGACAAAAACCGGCCAAATGCGAATCGGACTCGCACACTGAGGGTTCCGTGCAAACTTTAACTAAATTATGGGTCCTCTTACTTCCACTTAGCCAAATTACCACAATATTTCGTTGACAGCGAAAATCACTTTGTTCTTCATGGTACGAGTATTTCTATGACGGAAAAAGTTATGTTTGCGTTGTTGAAAATGTGCTATATCTCAAAAACTACTGGTTCTGTCTCGTTCGATCAAATTTTCGTTGAATGTATTTATAAAGATCTATATCGTGTATGTTTTCCAACAATTTCACTAGCTTAGTTAAAAAGTTAGCGCCTATTTTACACTTTGGAAGCGTCTATCATAGAAATGTTCGACTCTGAGATAAAATGGTTTTAGAAACCTCCACATTTTAAAAGATCCATAGACACCCCACATACATACAAGTTTAAGCATTTTTTTTGTTTAAGTTCTATGTATGGGAGCCCCTCCTTTATTTTTTGTATAAGAATCGTAAAGCGGTGAGCAGGATACACCTATCTACTAAGTTTTATGCTAAAAGATTCCAAATAAAGAGGCTATGAATTAAAAAACATATGGACGGACAGAAAGGCAGACAGAAAGACTTGACGAAACTATAAGAGTACCGTTTTTGCCATCCGGCTACAGACCCTTAAAAGGTTCGTCTGTAGGCCCAGTCTGTCAGTGTCTGCGCGGCGACATTACCAAAGTTATAAATACGTTGAGCTGTGGACGAAAGCTCACGGCTTAAGCCCAGGGCCTGATCAGACAGCTGACAGCTCTTGTCTCACTAATGGCACGGGAGGACGCCGTCAGGTTTTGAGGCCGGCTCTAAAGCCTGGAGTCCCACATAACCCCCAACTGATTTGCATAAGAAAATTTTTCGTGACGCAAAAATACATATGAATTAGTTCATTCATAAGCTCTGTAAGAGATATTTATTTGTTTGTAATGGAACATGTCTGATCCAATACGATTATTCATTAGCGAATCCGAAGCATTTAAAAAAAAAATCAAGTTAGCCGGTAACATCCCACTGCTGGGCAAAGGCTTTACCTCATCTATGAGGTAGTTTGAGTCATACTACACCACGCGGGCTCAGTGCGGGTTGGTGGAGGGGTGTTTACAAGGCAAGCGACCAACCCTGCTGTCAGATGTTTTCAAGCCGCCTATAAGGCCTCTGACTAGGCTTAATGACTAATATCAACCGATATTAGTCGGGACCAACGGCTTAACGTGCCTTCCGAAGCACGGAAATGCTCGTGATGTACGTCACTTATTTGATCGGAATAGTCACCGACGTCCCGTCTGGTGTAGTGGTCGAGAAATTGCCTACTACGCAGCGGGTTGCGGGTTCGATCCCCGCACAATACAAACATTTGTGTGCATGAACATGTCTGTTTGTATTGGTCTTGGTGTTTTCTATGTATATCATGTATGTATTTACAAACAAAAAGTATTTAAGTATTATATCCGTTGTCTGGAACCCATAACGCAAGCTTTGAGTAGCTTACTTTGGGCCTAGATGGCGATGTGTGGGAATGTCCAAAGGATATTTATTTATTTATTACTATTCTTTCCAAAAGTCTCACGTTTGGAAGATTTCAAATTGGTAAAAAAAGCGTCCCTCTCCCCTTTTTCAGTTTTATCAAGAGACAAACAATCACATAAAAAAATTCACTGTACGTGGCACAAGTAAGGTATAACCAAACAAATCCGATTGCAAAAGTCAAAGGTCATAAACGCGTCCCAATCGGCCTGCGACGTTCGGGGTCACTGTTTCGCTTCTGACGACTCCAGTGATGGAGTTTCCGCGTCTCTGAGCAAAAGACACCGCTTTTTACTAATAATTATTAATACAGTTCACGGAACTAGTTAAATTCTAAAAATGGAAATGTCCAAAGAATATATATTCTAAAGTCACCCATCTAAACACGACCGCGCCGTAGGTTGCTTCACTTAGGTATCACTACCAAAGCGCTGCTACTACTGCGCTACGAGCACCTCTGGAAGCATTTTTAGTATACAATATTTAGCTAAGTAAATACTGTGAAAAGCTTCGGATCCGCAAAACAATTATCGTATTGGCGGATTCCGTTTTTTAGTCTTAGGTCTCCTGACACGCTCTGTGTCTGTAAGCAGAATATGGTGAACGCGTTTTAAGTAAGAAATCTCAAAAGTAACATTGTATATTATCTTTGTAGTAAAAGCGTCAGCGGTAATATAAGGCTTGTGCTTCGCTTGTGAAGACTCTCTCGTGAAACTGAAAAGATAAACTTTCTAAATTATTGTTCTAAGACACCCTTCTACCAAAATCCGTATCATAGTGTTCTACTTTTAGTCTGGAAATTCCAGAAAACAGCCACAAACTCACCACACCACTCAACAAACCACAACTCAGTGGTTCCGTGCATTCCCTTTGTGCTGGCACCGCGGTGTATTTTTCCTTTTTTACTAGGCCACATGACTTTTAGATGGTTTCAAGTCATTCCCGTTTATATTTCAGCGTTTCTCTTGAAGTCGGTGAACGTGAAATAAAGAAGTTACATGTTGTAAACACGGCATAGAAAATTTTATATTTAGTAGGTATTCATTTCAATAATATACTAGCAGTAGTTTATCTATCTAGACTATTAATACTATGTCAATTTCAATAATTAAATTTAATTACCATACGTTTACAAGTTATCAATTGCATACAAAACATTTATATGAACATAGATAACACATCATCAAAATACTGTAATAAAACATACTCACAATTCATGCGGTATTATTTTCTCTATAATTATATCAAAAGCTAACTAATGGTATAATGACGTCGATTGTGTGCGTTTTGACGAAAACCAGCCAAGTACGAGTCTGACTCGCGTACGAAGGGTTGCGTTTTTACATACATAGTACTTATAATGTATTTATTTATTTTTAAATCTGAAAAAGACAAATCATTATTTATCTACAATTTCAGTTTCACGTAACGCGTTTTGAAGGTAAAAATTTTTAAAGTGAAAATTTACATTGAAATAATTTTGCTTAAAGTTATGGACTACTACTCCGTAATTTGTTTACTTATCATAGCCGTGATCGTTTTCCTTCTAAATTCATTTATTCTTCTTCTAGCGTTTAGTTGGGAGAGGGTGGGGACATTGAACTCTAACAAAATTTAGCCCTAAAAAGTTAATATTACGGAAACAGGCCACTTGTTCGAAAAGTGATGTTACCAAACTGATAATCATTTAAAATCACCTATTTAACAATTCCCCACACGATGGGTTTTGCAAGAGAAAAAAATTCTCCCATACGTAACTTGTAAGATGGGTACCCCGAAAAAAAAAATTTTAGTGTACCATTGTTTAGTGTGACCATTGGTTAGTGTTTTTTACGGCTTTCCAGCGGTTGAACATTTACAAGCACAATCCTAAATGTTCAGCCGCTGGTTACGACATTTAGCCATTAGTTGAATCAATTACAACTATCAATCACACAACTGGGCCTTAGAAACAAATTGCATAGTAAGCACTGTAAATCCTTACATACTTTAATCTTAAACTGAACACGTTCTTAAACAATCTTTAGCCAATTCTAAAACTCTAGCGATTTGACGCTAGAACACGGAATGAGATGGATGCTTTGTAAACCAGCTTAAGAAGGTACAGATGGGGCAACCAGGTGAATAATGCATGCTGCATCTCAATCCGGACTGCACTCGGACAGGGGATAAACTTCCCGTACACTGCAGGCCGAGAAAATGGATGATATGTTTTAGTGTAAATCTGCCGCGACTTTGTACGATGAAACCTGCCGCGCTGTATTTGTAAGCTTATTCGAGCGTGCAATGAATTCGTAATTTTACATGAGAAGTGTGGAATTTGTTATTTATGTCGAAAGATCAACTGGTCATGCTACACATTTGTATCTACCTAATCGTGTACCAAAAACTACACAAAGTATTTATCATTGCTAAGCAAAAAAAAAGAATTACAAATTATTCGGAGTTTGAAGATAAAGAAAATCACGAAGCAAAACATGAATTCACAAATCGTTAAATCAGAGAAAGTTTTCGAGAAATAATATTAAAAGTTCTAGAGATAAGTTAGTAAAAACAATCCAAGTTAAAATTTCTCATTTATTTAATATTCTACAAGATAATTTTTGTTGAATAACTTACCTAGTTATTTAACTTATTTCATATGAATAATTGAGAATTTTGTCTCTTATTCTTAAAAATGCGATGATTCAAGCGTTTACCTATTTCAACATATACTAGCGATCCGTCCCGGCTTCGCACAGGTGCAATATTTGATCCATCTCGTAGGCCAGCGTTTGCAATGTAAGCGCAAAAAGGTTTAAAAATGTGTCAAACATATAAACCTTCCTCTTGAATCATTTTAACTATTTAAAAAAACGCAACAAAATCCGTTGGCTAGTTTAAAAGATTAAATTATACATACATACAGACGGCGGTAAGCGACTTTGTTTAATACTTTGTAGTGATATTATCGTCGGGTATTGAAAGGGTTTCATATATTAGTATGATAAATTTGAGAATTTATTCAAAGAAATTACCAACTATCAATATCAACATTTAAGTATTCAGCGTTCAATTAATAAATAAAACAGTCAAAGACTAACATGTTTTCTTTTCTTGTCCGCCACTGTATCTTGAAGCGAAACGGCTCTACGAGAGAATTAGTCGGAAAGCGTTAGAAAAACTGGAAATCTCCATTTCTATTACTCGTGAATTCTCGGAGAGTACTCTCCGAAATTCGGCCGTGCACTTCGCGAGCTGCCGAATTTGTTGAAAACAGATTGAAAAGGATTTTCGTGCATAATTTACAGTTTAAGAAATGTGTTTTAACTGCATGAGTACCTGCATATTTGTTTAAACTATCATTTTACCTACACATCATTTTTGTTACTGTAAATGATATCAGAAAATCAAAATAAAAGCAGGCAGGAGGGAAGAATGACGATTACTCCATCGTCAAGAGCGTGGCTCTTATATTATATGATATTATTATATAGTATTGTTATTATTCTATTAATACCTCAACACCCGAGCGGTCGCATGCGACCGCATAACAATAAAATTCCTATTGTGTCTCGTTCACATACGCTTGAGGGATTAATACAGGGATTTAATATTTAAAGAAAACACACAACAAATATGTTATATTGATGCAGTTACATTAATACAGCTTATGCTAGTGATCATAAACTTTATTTATGTTTGTATTCAATGGTCATTTTGAGGTTGGTCCAAAAAGTTATTTTCTTATTTATTTAAACAACAAATATTTATTCCTTTTTACTTTACTTACTTATTTCGGTCCATCTTTAGAGTATTTTTACTTTTTAAATTTATTATTACTTTTAATGACTTGCATATTACTAAAATACATTTATTAACTATTGGAGTATTATTTACATTTGATAATACAGTAACAACAATCTAATAATGAAACTTTTTATTAATTACAACGACCTCTTGTATTTAAAATCCCCCCTCTTGTCAGATTCCAGAAAATAAAAATCAATAACTACTCCGTGTTTTCATAACAATCATCTTCAGGATTTAAAAAGAACTTTGTATTTTCTGTTGTGAAATAACGAGCAAGCTGTCGGCATTATGCTAGGTGCACTCCGCTCGGATCTCGATACGATCACTCGATTGAACATCGATTCGAGCCGATTATCAATCGATTAAGCTCGTTCCCCTTTGAGCATAGACAGAAGGGTAGGGACTTACTAAGTGGTAAGTGGTTAACAAAGACCGTATTGTAGATGGAGGAAAGAGTAATTAAAAGTTGTAAGGGCTTGCGTAGGGCAGGGTTAATAAATACGTTTTTATAAGGGTCTAATCATAAAAGTTTACTGTACTGGGGTTATTGAATTGTAAAATGATCACGGTTACGATTCTTAATCTCATTTATCGCATCTCAACAACGACTCATTGATTTGTTAGCTGCAATTAAAAATGTTTTAAATAAAACAAACAATGTATGAATATTGGCATAGGCATTGTGGCATAGCATAAGAACGTCGAACATTAAAAGCGTTCTGGAGCTTTATTTAACATCAATTTCATAAAGATGAAATAAGAAACCAAAAATTTGCGCACGGGCGGGACTTGAACCAGCAACCTTTTGGCAAACCGGGCCAAACGCTCTTACCAATTGAGCTACCGTGCTGTTAGTCCGACCCTGCGAAATTTGTGGTTGCTGGTTCAAGTCCCGCCCGTGCGCAAATTTTTGGTTTCTTATTTCATCTTTATGAATATAAAATATGACACTGTGAGTGTTAAAAACATTCTTAAGCATTAGATAGCGAAGCGACATCAATTTCCAAGTTGAATTTATTCTGTAAAGAATAACTGCTTGGGCCATCTGTTTCATAAACAGACGGCTAGATGGCGCTAGGCGTCACGCAATTGACGTTTTCATAAGAAACCACAAATTTCGCAGGGTCGGACTAACAGCACGGTAGCTCAATTGGTAAGAGCGTTTGGCCCGGTTTGCCAAAAGGTTGCTGGTTCAAGTCCCGCCCGTGCGCAAATTTTTGGTTTCTTATTTCATCTTTATGAATATAAAATATGACACTGTGAGTGTTAAAAACATTCTTAAGCATTAGATAGCGAAGCGACATCAATTTCCAAGTTGAATTTATTCTGTAAAGAATAACTGCTTGGGCCATCTGTTTCATAAACAGACGGCTAGATGGCGCTAGGCGTCACGCAATTGACGTTTTCATAAGAAACCACAAATTTCGCAGGGTCGGACTAACAGCACGGTAGCTCAATTGGTAAGAGCGTTTGGCCCGGTTTGCCAAAAGGTTGCTGGTTCAAGTCCCGCCCGTGCGCAAATTTTTGGTTTCTTATTTCATCTTTATGAATATAAAATATGACACTGTGAGTGTTAAAAACATTCTTAAGCATTAGATAGCGAAGCGACATCAATTTCCAAGTTGAATTTATTCTGTAAAGAATAACTGCTTGGGCCATCTGTTTCATAAACAGACGGCTAGATGGCGCTAGGCGTCACGCAATTGACGTTTTCATAAGAAACCACAAATTTCGCAGGGTCGGACTAACAGCACGGTAGCTCAATTGGTAAGAGCGTTTGGCCCGGTTTGCCAAAAGGTTGCTGGTTCAAGTCCCGCCCGTGCGCAAATTTTTGGTTTCTTATTTCATCTTTATGAATATAAAATATGACACTGTGAGTGTTAAAAACATTCTTAAGCATAACATCAATTTATCATAGTATTCGAAAAAGCGAGATCAAAACGTATTTGACATTTTTTTTAAATAATTCGTATGACATCGTAAATTTAGTCATAAAAAGTTAAGTAACTAGCAACATAAAATAATTTTATATATAACATCATTGGCAACATACAATGATTCTTCAATTTTTATCATGTCCAGTTTCGTGTGACGTCAATTTCCTTGAACGCGCAGCCTCGAGGCCGCGCGCGCGTCAAAAGACGTAAAAGCTTTATAACCACCTGCTTTGGTCTGCACTCTCCTTTATGTCAAGCTCAGAAGCTACTGATTGGTGGTTCTGTACACATTTTTTAAATTATTTCCTGAGATGTAATTTTTATGGTGTAAACTACATTATGGGGTTATGAGTCTGTTGTCGCCACTAACTTCCTGACTCTATACCGGTTTTGAGTATGTTTATGACGGCAACCGCACGGTCCAGAGTTCAAACCTGGGACCTCTTGGGTAGCAACCAGCAAATTACAACTTGACCAAGGAGGAAGTCATGCATGTATATTTGTAGTGTGATGTAGAGTTGTATTTTGTGAGTTTAACGGGCCACAATACACAGCATGTGCCGTCACACCTTAAAGTTTCTATTTCGGTGAATACCATCGCGGCGCAGAAAGTGTGCAATAAAGATAAAGCATGTGTGAAAAAAATGCCCTTAAGAAAATAATTACAAAAGAGCTAAATATGCATGTAGGTAGATGACAGTAATTTATTTAATTTTATCTGTATTGGACAACACAACAGATTACATCGAGACTTAAACTTATGACATACATGATTATAGTAGAATTATAGCTAGAAAATAATCCTAAAACGTGTTTTCACGGCATGCTAGGATTGGTGTTAAGAGACAGAGATGTCTATTTACGTAAAACAAATTAATTATTGCAACATAATATATTTAACTATGGAAATATTCTAATTAGAGTCTAGAAAGACTCTTGAGGATATTCCTTAAGACTACTCTAAAATGAGTTATATTGGCGTTAAAGATGTCAAGGTCGCTGAAGTGAAGACTGTATACCTCGTATAGTTTACATAATCAGGCCAGCGGTTGATTCTGTGAGATTTTATTGCGATAG
The DNA here is from genome assembly GCA_963924145.1 of Pyrausta purpuralis. Taxonomy (NCBI): domain Eukaryota; kingdom Metazoa; phylum Arthropoda; class Insecta; order Lepidoptera; family Crambidae; genus Pyrausta; species Pyrausta purpuralis. The sequence continues at coordinate 24,592,674 of OZ001646.1, forward strand.
AGAGGTAAGTCGAATATCTTGGTCATTGGTCTGTGAGGATTGTGTTTTATATTAAAATTAATCCTCTCCAAGATCTCGGGTGCGTTCAATTCTGAGTGCACTATTTTAGGGAGGTAAACAAGGTTCATTTTAAGGTCCAATTTATGTAACATTTCAGTCTCGGAAAATAATACAGAACCAACCAATGGTTTAATTAATTGATTAAACCAAAATTAATCAAACAGTTAATATTACCAGCTGTCGGGAGTTTTTGGAGACCTGTCAACTTATTTATTCGTCGTTCTAGTGTCATTGACTTCACTATCACTACATAGTATAAAACAAAGTCGCTTCCCGGTTTCTGTATGTATGCTTGAATCTTTAAAACTACGCGACGAATTTCGATGCGGTTTTTTTAATTAAATAAATTGAATAAAGAGAAAGGTTTATACGTAAAATACATTGCACCCGTGTGAAACCGAGGCGGGTCTCTAGTACTCGATAAAGTACGTTTTGGCAAGTTTTTATTTTATCACATGACTGTTCATTCCTTAGTAATTTCTCGTCCTGGTTCCTACGGATCTCTAAAAGCGTGGAACTATTTGCGTGGCACCCGGGGCGTGAGATGAACATCAAAGTTGAAGGCCACTGCAAGCACCCTTCAGGATAATACGACGATTCCCTATGATGCAGTCGGCATGCCAAATAGAATATGTACCGACTAATGTTGGTCTAAGATGACATAGACTACGTATTGAGCAATCTTTCAGGATCATTACTACTAGCCGGTATTTGGTCTTTAGTAATTAAAACTTTGTTATTTGCAGACTGCAAATTGTTTTATTTTTGAGTTAGCCGTCTGCATAACCTATCAAGTAATATTGTATTTAAATCATCATAACCATGTAATGGAATCAAAAAAACAGTTTTTGGAAAAAGCATTTTAAAAATACTCCCGTATTAACCAACAATTTATTCCTTTCTGCAATTATACAAATGAGACTCTAATTATGGGTAGACCACTTTAATAAGACCTCGCCTGCTGGCGCAGAGGTGCGCGGGGAGGCGAGAGCAGGTTGCGTGAGAGGTGCGGGCAGCACTGATACACCCGCTCTCGCCTTCCCCCGCGCCCCTGTGCCCTGCAGGTGAAGTCTCAATAAGCTGTCAAGTCCTAACCTAACGCAACTAGTGAAACGCATTTCAGGTTTAGTTTTTTTTATATTGCATCCTTAACTCAGATCAATATTTAGCAAGCCGTTTTAGAATAACGTTTCGCTAATATCAGAAGCTTCTTACGCTGAGAGCTTTCATCTTTGCACATCTTTTATACTGTGAACGGCTCCAAAGAGTGGTATTACCGAACTCTATCGCTTTTGGATTACTATAAATAATTTCGTGATGAAATCAATATGAAACATCCGAACTAGGTATTTGTTTACTATCATATGACAGCGCTAAGGAGTAATTTCCTCGGAAACGCTTGACGGGGCGTTCGTCATTGTACTTACAAGAGATTTAAGTTTTTAGGCGCTTACTCGCGGGCTGTTAGCTATCTAATACCCCTTCTGATCCTTAAATTTATGCTTAGCCTTTAAACAATTGCTGCATCTATTAGATTTCTTGCAAAAATGCGTTAAATTCAACATGGCATGGTCATTTTTTATTCTTTGTGTTGGTTCTTCAGAATTTGAATGAATAAATCATGACATCTACTTATGTAAAATTTGAATGTAGAAAATCTGTAAGTAGTTAATTACCTAAGTATCGTTAAATCCTAATAAAAATGTTCTCGTAACAATGGTCATTTGACAATGTCATATCTGCTCTGTCTATACTAATATATTAAAGCTAAATAGTTTGTTTGTTTGTTGAACGCGCCGATCTCAGCAACATCTGGGCCGATTAAAAAAAAACGTGTTGGATGGTTTATTTATTGAGAAAGCTTTAGGCTATAAAACATCACGCTGCAACGGGATGGGATGGAGCAAGTTTAAAACGCGCGGACGAAGTCGCGGGGGACCGATAGTCTATAGATAAAAATAATATGTACCTAAATATTCGTTTTAAATTATCATTTACAAAAAAGACGCTTTTAACTTCCTTTTCTACCAGACATCTGTCCACGTCTTATCGAAAAAAAACATACCCAATATAACCAGACTTACAAAATTTACATAATATGTATTTGATGTAACATGGTCATAACTGTTAGCTGGCATAAGGAAATGAATTGTCCTCGAAGTATTTCAAACAGAAATATAACATTTCTCCGACCCGATGCCCGAGTAGTCGATGTTTCTTACATCGATCGAATGATCGAGTTTGCAGCGAACTCGGAGAACGATTCCAGTAAACAACGGTTTTCCATTTCCGCGCCGTTTTCCAGCAACGCCGCAATAAACAATTTAATATTGGAATATTCCATTTACGCTGCAATTGTGTTTGCTTTAGCGTTAACTTTCATAACAGGGCAGCTTTGAGGATCGCTGTGTAAATTCGTTTAATTTTAAAATTATTTTTTTGTTTATTTATTTATTTAATCGTGATTGCACTGTCACTTGTACAATTGGCGGACTCAACGCTTTATGACATTCTCTACTAATCAACCGCAGAGAGATCAACATACCTACACATTTGCAAAAGATTGGATATATCTCTATATTTTCAAGAATAACCATAAATTAAGTATTAACTTATCTTAAGGCATGAATCGGTTTACAACTGAAACTTTGTCTGTGATGATCGTAAGTAGAAAAACAATGAAAGATAAGGAGAGAATAGAACACATTTTTGCTATACAGTCTTTATATAAAAAGAAATTGTTTGCAATGCTGCTAGTACATAAATAAAACTATGTTTTCCGCATATTCAATCAACAGAGTGAACAAAGTTTATCAAACCGATCGATTTCCGCGAACTTAGCGATTCCAAACGATTCCATTAAACAACAGTTTTCCGATTCTCGCGTCGCTCCTGAATCAAATGCAAGAACTTTTATTGAAATATTATATTTCTGAAATGATACGCAATGATCTTCTCTTTTTCTTTACAGTGACATCACTTATAACTCGAGAATGACCGATGGACCGATTTTCATGATTTTTACTTTGTCGGCTTTGTCTTTCCCAGAGTAGTACATAGGGATAATCGATGTTGGGACCTCTATTCTCAAATAAAAACTTACTTGATTTTCAGAACAGAATGATTCCTTTCTGGCTTATATTATTTCTGACGTAGAATAATTAAAATAAGTAAGTGTCGGTGGTTGTACATAAATTATTGTGACAAGGAAATTCTATATCTAATTATATAATATGAACTTTTTTTTTATATATGCTTTCTGAATGGTTGTATTTTTTATAATAAAAAAACCGGCCAAGTGAGAGTCGGACTCGCGCACTGAGGGTTCCGTGCCAACTTTAACTGAATTAGGGAATCCACTTACTTCCACTTAGTAAAATATCACAATATTTTGTTGACAGCAAATATAACTTTGTTTTTCATATTGTTTGTATGAAATGAAAGTTATGTTTGCGGTTTTTGAAAAAGTGCTATATCTCAAAAACTTCTCGTTCGATCCCGTCCAAACCAATTTTAGTTGAAAGTATTTGTTAAGATCTAAATTACATATTTTTTTCAAAATTTGCACTTGCTAAGTTTCGAAGTTAGATGGGGGGACGCCCATTTTACCACTTTGGAAGCGTCTAGCTATGAAACGTTAGACTTTAAAAGAAAATGGTTTTAGGAACCTCTATATCATTTTAAAAGACCTATTCATAGACACCCCACACGTATAGGTTTGACTAAAAAATATTTTTTTGGTTTTAGTTTCATGTATGGGAGCCCCCCCTTAAATTTCATTATTTTTTATATTTTGAATTAGAATCGTAAAGCGGTTAACAGGATACATACTCCTACCAAATTTGAATAGTTTGATGCTTATAGTTACATAATAAAATGGCTGTGACATACGGACGGACAGACAGACTTGACGAAACTATAAGGGTTCCGTTTTTTGCCATTCCGCTACGGAACCGTTTATTGTTTAGGAATGTATTGCGAACAAATGTTGTTAGATCATAAAACTTGAAATTGTAATTGTGTTAATTGCAACGCGTTAACGATTTTGACAAAAATACATTAATTAGGACCTATATTATATTAGGAACTATAATCATGTCAAGGTCAACTATGTATATTCTGTACAATAAAATAAAAAGTAAAGTTAGCCTGCAACATCCCACTGCTGGGCAAAGGCCTTACCTCAACTATGAGGTATTCTGTACAATAATTGTGTACGGGGATGCCGTAACAGTTTAAAGGGGTTGCTTTGAAATGATAGAGAGAATTCGTTAAATATAAAGAAACTTGTGTAATGAACTTCAAATGCTAGAGATGGATTTCGATGGTAAGTCAGAACGCGCGACTGAATGGTTTGATGGATGCGAACGAGTGAAGTGTTTGTACAAAAAGTAATGAAACGTAATTACAAATAAAGTAGGGCGAATTTATGCTGACGAAAAATGTTGTACGTACAAAATGATTAAATTTAACGTATTTATTTATAACCTAAAGTTTAAAAGACATATTTTCATGAATAAAGCCATATTCACACAGTACATTCAAGACACGGCACAATATGAACGCATGCTTAGTCAGATACCGCTTAAATGGAAATTCCGCGGCGCGGCCTCTCGAATTCATTACAAATAAGGTCGGCTCCTCACAATTAAAATACCGGGATTCTTACACCGAGACTTGCCTGTTCTAATTCAACATCTCAATTTGGGGGCACAGCTTTATTTCAACGCAAATATATGCGAAGTTCGTGATTTAGTTAGCTGCCTGCGCTTAGTTGCAAGAATGTCATGCGATTTGAATCTAAGTAAACTAAAGATAAAGATTGAAGCTAATAAGATACTACCAGTGAAAAAGCCTAGATCAAGTACGCTTCAAAATTTAAGTTACTCTTTTGTGTAAATTGGTACAGTGCATCAAAAATCACTGAAAAACATGCCAATTAAAATGTGTAAAACTTTATGTATTTTAAAAATATAAAGTAAAAGCTAAATTAAACTCCGATGAAAATTTCTGAATGTGTGATCGTTTATTTATTCATAAACGAAAGCAGAGAGATCTAGAATTAACCATACATTAGCTGGGCTATTACTTATTATTACGTACGAACGCCTTTATGTTGCAATCTTTAATGACGTAGCGACAGTATTTTAAAACTGAAAAGTACGAGATTAATATTTGGTTTGAAAACAGAAACTTATGCATGACTTTATTAATTTAAATCATCGTTCTACCCGCAAAGAGTTTATAGGCCCTCCTTAACTGCTTTGGGAAAAGAATGGTACGGCCCGTGCCACCTACTAGTCTGACTTGGCGGAGGCACTTCCTTTGACATTATGTAACCATATTTTATGACAGTGTATCACTGCCTACATTATCTTGATGGTAACCAAATGAAACAACCTTTCAAAACCTGACTAAAAAGCTTAAAATAACGCATTGGCCATCTACTTAGGTGAAACAAATTCATTTGTAGTCGGTGTAGGTAAGTTTGGCATGATGCACCGACTCCAAACGAATGATTTATCCTTAGTAGATGGCGAATGCGTTATTTTAAGCTTTATAATCCGTTTTTTGAAGACGGTTTATTTTTCATTATTTTTTTATTTCATGATTTTTAGTTACATCTCACCCTACTGTATCACTTACTGTACCCTAAGTTGAAATATGCCTAATCAAACTAAAAAGAAAGAATCATCTCGCTATGACTTGTTGTTTTCGAAAAATCCGTGGACAAACATACATACAGTCATAACATTTTGCACACATGTTTGAAAGCCGTAATAGTTCAACATACTTAAATATTATCGAATTCCATCAATATCACATGCACACACATTGAATTGATTACGTCCGCTTTTGAAGTCGGTAAATAAAGTAACTGCACGCGTGACATTGGCGGAACAGTCGGCACCATGCTACGCGTACCGTAACCATGAGTTTACTCGATAGCGACGACGGTATACTCGCTAGCGACGACGTAACTTTTTGTATGGAAAATTTTGGTTCTGTCAGTGACCGGTAGAGGCGCTGTGCAATTTTCAATAGATTTTTTTTACGTAGTCGCTAGCGAGTAAAACCATCGTAAACTAATGGTAACGATAGTGCCTTATCACACGCCACAAAAAATAAGAAGAAGACAAAGAAGGAAAGAAGAACTAATAATGGAAAGCAATTGAATTGGTTACCTAATAAGCAACCCGGCAGATTCATTGCTGAAATCACGACGCGTGCCCGGAAAATTCATAACTCAGCCCGGTTTTTAATTTCTCCCCTCCGTGCATACTAATTATTCGCATTCATGCCGTTATTGCTTTCTACATTTGTATTTTATTTATAAACCGAGCCGGTTTCAATGGCGGACACGAGTGCGTGATAATGATAACTGCCTCGTTGGTATAACTAGTGATAGGTGTCTCAGTATAAATGAACGACTTTTAGTTTAGACTTTGTACCCACTTCTTTCCTAGTCCTGAAATAAATCGTTATACAACGTGTAAGCTGTAATAGGAGCTAAAGTTTAAATCAATTCAACAGAATATACCTTTTTACCTTGACCTGGTAATAGTTGTATAAAATGCTTTAACTAAGAAATATTATAATCTCAAGTTCTAATCCCTAATCAATGTATATCAAAATTTATGATTTAATAAATGCGACTCGTTGTAATAAATGCAAATGAGAAATTTTATGTCTGGTCTTACACGTTGTTTTGGTTCAATTTATTTTTTTAGAAAATAACAGTTAATACATTTTACAAAATAATAAATTAAAATTTGATTTTCATACTATTACAGGCCACAGACTTCAGGATGTGGGCTATTGTGGATTTATTCATAAGATCACACCTACGAAGCTTATTTCACTGACCAATAAATTCTTATACTGTGGAAATCTTATTCAATCTGTCTAATAACACTTAGGTACTTAAGCAGACAAGCAAAACAAACAAAGCTTAGTAAACCCCAGCTTTCCAATGAATAATACCTACTACTTTCGGAATTTGTTTCTTCCCTCTACGTTGATATTCGTGCGAAATGAACGAATGATTACTTAATCCCATTCTTTGGCGCTTTAGCGGACTTCGTTGTTCCAATTCCATTCATTCAGTGCCTACAGAAAGCCGAATAGTGATTATTTGTCCCGATAGAAGTTTTTTTTCCGAGATACGAAGATATTCTGTGCCATAATTGATGTAGATTCGGTGCTTTCATTCCAAAGTAGACAAGGTATTTGTGTACGCTAACTATGGATGCGGAAACTTTTCTAATTGGGCACCAACTGTTTGCACTAATAGCTACTGAGTACAGTTTTATGACAAAAGGATCCTAAGATGAAATAAAACCAAAAGTCGCACACGGACAGGACTCGAACCTGCATCTTTGTGGCTGGGCAAACGCTCTTTCCAGTCGAGCTACCGCGTTGTCGCGACCAACATCTCGGTTCGACCACGCAAAATTTCTGGTTTCTTATGGATACGCGTGACGTCAGCGCCATCTGTTTTGCAACAGTGGGTCAATTACTTGTTCATAATAAAAAAAAAAAAAATTTTAAATGGAGTGCTAGTCATAATTTATCACGGCATTGTGAAACCAGCCGGAAACGTCATTAGATAATGACTTAGAGCGCTTTCACTCTTATGCAACTTTAGCAGCGCGACGGTTGCGCGACAGCTGCGCTGCTAATAATTTCATGACAACAGTAAGCCTTCAGCAGGGCAGCGCTGCTGTCGCTCTAATGTGAAGACACACTCAGGCCTGATTTTTCCGTCACTTAAGAAATATTCGTCAAATAAAATACAAGACGCCTAGTTTGAAAACGTCACCTATTTCTTAGCAGTCATTTATGTAAATATCAATTAAAAATCGGAATAGAATAGAAAAAAATATGTCTATTCTGAAACTCTATGTCAGCTTCCCAGCAATCAGGGTTGGGATCAACAGACACGCAGTAATGACTGCGCCTTCTGTTTAGTTGTGTACGTATCTTCTTCCCGTCCCGGTATGTAAGTCGTTATCGATACGGAGCGTCTTGAGAAATGTACATCAGTGTCTGCACTCATGGGGGAGCTACTGAGTGGATTTAGAAGAGTACAATCAGCGGCAAATGTAGTCGACTGTATAAGAAACGATGCTTTTCAAACATAGGTAGATATTTGTCGTTACTTGGCATTTTTGTCTGTATTTTATTTTTGTTTTTATAGTGTTTTTGCCACTATACAAACTTAATTATAAATGACACTTGTTGGAATCAAGTGTGTCCGACAAGTAATCGAATCCTATCCGGTATTACGCTATCCGCATCCCTAAACCACTCACACACACAGGATTTGAGAAATCTTGCTTTTGATAAGAAAAAGCTCAAGTTTTTTTTCAGAGCGTATCTCTAACTAACTAACTGTATCTTTTCGTTAATTAACTCTGAGTTAATCAAAGTGATTTGTTCCTATTCACGAATCCCTAGAGAATCGACCATTCGTTTAAATAATTTAAAGTCAATCTTCTAACCTCCGTTGCAGGGTGCGAAACAATAAAATCTCCGCGAATTCCATCGACGGTAATGAAATCTGTCTTCGTTTTTTCGGCCACCCAAATCAGTCTTTCGGAATGATTTTATTCGTCCATTTGATTATTTTTTTTCAGTACTCTTTCTCTTCCGTTCTTAAAAGGTCGATTGAGAACGATATCGGAGTTTCGAAAAATGTCGCGGAAATAATGAATCGTCGGCGACGTCTTTTTGCTTTTGTCCTTATAATTGCTGTAGTGCATTGTCCTTTGAATATCAATGAATTCTATTATACTTATCTGCATTAGTACAGCTGTAACTGTAATGTTATAACTATAACATCTGACTGAACGTGATAATACGGATCAGCAATTAGAAAGACATTGGCTTTGGTGAAGTGATCGTCTTATACCAGAATAACAACAATCTTTGGAAAAATATTACTTACTTTAAAAAAAATTAAGCCACACTCTATATTAAATCCTAAAGTTATTTCTAAAAACCCTAAACTCAATTAAATGGAACCTTTGAGAGTCAATACAACCAATACAGTTTAAAAAAAACGTGTCAACCGATGTCAAGAAATAGGGCACAATACGCAACACAACTAAAATTATTACTGAATCAAATGATGCGACAATAATGGTCGCTAGCGGTGTGAGTGAAAATTGAACGCCTTTTTGCATTTATATCCCCAAAAATGAAAGATTGCGCGAAAAATAAAGCGTGGAAATGGAAAATAGAAGTGCTAGAGTTGACAACACTGCATAAGAATAATGGTCGATTTATGGAATACTGATCTAGAGGTGTTTCTCGCGTCACTGAAGATGTTATTTGCTGAAGGGTGCGTAGTGCGGAAAATTTTGCACACTTTGCTCATTGTGATCGACTATTGAGACTTTTACCATTTATTTACTTGAAGTAATTTCACGGTAGCCGTGACCGAGCCTTTTAGTACCGCTATTGAACAAATAAACCCTCGCTCGAATGTAATTTTAACTGTCTTATCAATAAAAATTGGAACAAAAGGGATTTTATCGTTGAGTAGAATATGGACAGTCACAGACACAGACAGTGAAAAGTAGGATTATACAATACACAATGACGGCCAAATTTTACAGCGACGCGGCCCAACTGCGTGGAATTACGTCCGGCCTCCACCGGTAGGGTTGCCATCACCTACTCCAGAAATACTGATAAATTTTAACGTAATTACGTATAAAAATACACTTAAATTTGTTCGATTGCTGAACGTTGGTTTGTCCAAACCAGACCTTATTTTTTTTGCAATTCCAAGCCCTTGAAACGTGGTGGCCACCACCTGTTTAAATTGGGAACCCATCACTTAATCGCAATTTTATTCATCGATTTTCATTTCCCATAAAACGATTCGCAGATGTTTCAAAATAATATTCAACAAATTCTAGAATCTTGTTACATCACAATTTCATTTACTCGAATGCTTATTATCTACAATCTTACTTCATCGTTACTTCTTTTCATAAATTACGTATTTTATCGAAGTAACGTTAGCTTTCTATTTTGTTACCCATAATTTTATTTCCACGTAAGTTTCAATATGCAGAATTCTTGAAACATCGAATTTTACTTCACTAAAGTCCGTATTTTCAAACGAATTTGTTACTAATCTTATATTGCATACTTTATTAATAGACAATTTAAAGCATAACTGATATAAATATTGATCTAATAAATAAACTGCGTTAATCCCGACTCGCCGTGGTCTCCTCGCCATGGTGCTAGTCTGCCCGATACTAGAGTGTAATTCAAAAGCCGGAGGCGCGGAGGGAGAGCAGCCTCTAGCTGCGTAGGCGAGCGTGGGTGACTGCGCCTTGTTACGCAAGGGCGACGAGGCTGCTATTCCCGCAGCGCCGGAGACGAGGAAACCCTAATGCATGCTGCTTGTTTGCATGCCTGCTTGCTTGCTTCATGCATGCCTGTTTGCATGCATGCCTTTATGCATGCTTACTTGCATGCATTATTGCATGCATGTATGCCTTTTTACTTGCAGGCATATGCATATGCATGCGCATGCCTTCTTACTTGCATGCGTATGCAAAAATATATGGGAACCGTTACACATTGAAACAAGTTTTTATGAAAGGTTATATCGATAACTTAATAATTCTATGAAACATTAGTTTGGTATATCGTAATTCTACTTAACAAAACAGTTGCGTAACATTTTTTTGGTAAACTGTTATTCGATGTTATGAAACGACGATAAATAACTATTCGATTAAACAAGAAAATAATATATCAACATTCATTAAATAGTTTTCTGTGAAATTAAATTCGATATCAAAAAAATCTGTGTTATGATAGATACCCAGTTGCAAAATGTCAACCTTTACACACTTGGCTTATTTGATCATTGTTACAATCGCAATGCTAACGCGCGTTCGTATCAATGCAATCGCGTTGCAGAACCTGGACATTCAAAAATTATGTGCTGTATATAGGTATAGGCGACTGCATAGATACTAACACGCGACAACATTGATGCAATAGGGAAACCATCACTTAATCGCAATTTTCTTCATCAATTTTCATTTCCCATAAAACGATTCGCAGATGTTTCAAAATAATATTCAACAAATTCTAGAATCTTGTTACATCACAATTTCATTTGGTCGAATGCTTATTATCTACAAACTTGCTTCATCGTTACTTCTTTTCATAAATTACGTATTTTATCGAAGTAACGTTAGCTTTTTATTTTGTTACCCATAATTTTATTTCCACGTAAGTTTCAATATGCAGAATTCTTGAAACATCGAATTCTACTTCACTAAATTACGAATTTCCAAACGATTTTTAAGACGTCGACCGAAGTCGTTTGTCGACCGAATCGAAAAATTTAGTATTTTATTTAGTTGGTCCCATTTTTTCCATTTTGGGATCTGATGATGGGATCTTGGTGTAATCGAGGTAAACTCTCAAATTTTAAAGGCACGTATAGTATTTCTTTACTAGAATCTTAATGTTGACGTGTTGTTACGTCTGATAGTCAACATCTTGTGGGGCTGAGCTGATGGTGGAACTCCTTAACGCTTAGGAGTTCAGTTATTGTAATGACGAAACTTATGATAGCTAATTTTAGCTTCCCCCCTCTCTTATGTAATCACTAAAAATGAAGAAATAAAATAAACTTTAAAAAAAGTAAAAACCGACTACAAAACCAAAATGCACTAAAAAGTCTTAAATAAACTCTTCACCATTTAAAGGAAAAGAATCCGTTTTAGGCAAGCAATTTCTTTTTGGAGTCGGTGCCATCACTTTGACCATAAAGCATCAACTGTCACAGCACCGACTCCAAAAAGAAATTGTTTGCCTAAAACGGATTCCTTTCCTTTCAATGGTGAAGAGTTTATTTAAGACTTTTTAGTGCATTTTGGTTTTGAAGTGGGTTTTTAATTTTTTTTAAAGTTTATTTTTTTACTAATATTATATTGCATACTTTATTAATAGACAATTTAAAGCATAACTGATATAAATATGTAATAAATATTGATCAAATAAATAAACTGCGTTAATCCCGACTCGCCGTGGTCTCCTTGCCGTGGTACTAGCCGAAGGCGACCAGCAAGCCGAAGCTGCGTAGGCGAGCGAATCCTAATGCAAAAACGAGGAAATCCTAATGCATGCTGCTTGTTTGCATGCCGGCTTGCTTGCTACATGCATGCCTGTATGCTTGCATGCATGCATTAATGCATGCCTGCTTGATTAATTGCATGCATTAATGCCTTCTTACTTGCATGCGTATGCATGCGCATGCCTTCTTACTTGCATGCGTATGCATGCATGTGCTTACTTGCATTAAAAGTTATTTGAGGAAAAAAAAATGGGAACCGTAACACATTGAAACAAGTTTTTATGAAAGGTTATATCGATAACTTAATAATTCTATGAAACATTTGTTTGATATATCGTTATTCTGCTTAACAAAACAGTTGCGAAACATTTTTTTGGTGAACTGTTATTCGATGTTATAAAACGGCGATTATTAATTATTCGTTTCATCAAGAAAAAAATATATTAATATTCATTGAATAGTTTTCTGTGAAATGAAATTCGATATCAAAAAATTCTGTGTTATGATAGATACCCGTTTAAATTAATTCAACATTTATGCTTTTCGAGTTTGGAAAGTTATAGAGAAAGTATCGGATTTTTACTCATAACAGATTAGTACATTCTAAGTAGCTATTGCCTACGAATGTGCTTGATGATAAAAAATAACACAACACTGTTAAGACTCGTGGTGAAAACTTCCAGGTAACATTCCACCTTTGAGGAAGTATTCTTGAAAACTTCTAAAACTTCCGGAAACTTTGGAAGTTTTTAAAAATATTTGTTAATATAAATTTGATACAATAATGAGTTACTTATATGGTATACATATAGGTAGGTACTTGATAACACGATGATTCATATGAAGATAAGTAAAATAAAACAATGAAGAAGCGGCTTTTTGTCCAAGAAAGAAATATAAAGGGAATTGCTTGTAAACACAATTTAAATCCGATTAACGATATTACCCGATATACGTAACGAAATTATTGTACTTGATTTTAACTAGTTTTTTTTTTAACTTTCAAAGTTTCCGTAAGTTTTGGAAGATTTCCAGAAAACTTCCGGAAGTATTCCTGAAATATTCCGTAGTGTCGGAAACATTTTAGAATTTTCACCTCTAGTTAAGACGTTTTGGCGTGATTGCACACATATCTAAATAGCCGAAAACTTTTGCATGCGATATGTATAAATAAATAAATATATAAATCGAAATTTTTTCGATGATACTTAATATATTTTTATACGTACTGTATAAATAAGGTAAAGTTGCCAATTTAAATACAGCACTTCATGCATTCTTTGCGTATGTAGAATCCGTTTTACGGTACAGAGTTTTAATATGGGGTCATGACTCTGATGCAAACAAAGTTTTCATTGCGCATATGCAACTCCGGCATTGGCAAAAGACTTGAGGCATATATTCATCCAAAAAGTGCTTAATTCGAAATAACTGTTACTGGATTTGTAAGCTCATTTATAACAAAGAACCTCAAAATATAGAAGTCTTGCCGTCTAACAGATTTAAAAGTGCTCATCACAAGTGGCTAAATGACCTTTTTTTTTTTAATTTAGTAGATTTATACTTTGAAATCATGATATCATTATTATTTTAAAGATTTCAAAAATATATATTCTTTGAAAACTTTGACATGTGTGTGTATTAACATTATGGATTCTGGCTAGGTAAAATACAAGTTAATTATTAAAATATAATAAGTAGATATAATTGCATGATATTAATTGATAGCTGAATGAGCTGAGCTAAACATGTAATATGCGCCAGACAATACAGCAATCGCCTGGATTCAAAGTAAGGTTTTTTTTCATATGTTTTAAAGTGCCAGTCAACGATTATGACGAAAGCGGCCCCTTAAATACTTAACAACATATAACATCCATGACTTAGATACATGACGCACGGACATTGTTCGTACTCATCACACGAACTTTTTTTAAGGTATAAAAACTAACTACGCAGATCTCTTGCTGCATATTTCGGCGATTTCTGAGCGTTTGCAAACACCGCTGACCGGTAAACGCGCCTCTCCAGAGAATACTATCGCTCATTAAAAATGAATCCATTGTTAGAGGTCTCATGCACGACATAAGCTCCGAAATAAGTATTTCTTTATTTCACAGCAGTGAATAATCTACACAGACTGTGCGCACGGCATTTCACCCGCAAACGCTAACACTGCCCATACGACACGAGCTGAAATCGTATAATCATTTGCAAGCTATCTATGTAATTAATCAAACTGTGAGTCAGTGGCAACCCTATTCGGGTCTCGGGCTGTATTTTTCGAGCGATCCGCCAACGAGTGCTCGCAAACACTGCTGACCGCTTAGCGCGCCTGCCCGGAAAATACTATCGCTCATTAAAAACCTGAAAGCTGAACAAATAGTAATCCTGAAAACTCTTTACTATGTTTGCTGACAAATTGAAATAGACTATTCTAAATGAAAGTCAAGAAGCGATACAAGAAGTAAGCTTTAATTATATTAAAAAAACGACTTCGTTTATAAAATACGCTAGTGTTTCATTCAATGTTGAGAAACCATAAATGGGAAGCGGTCTGAAAGTAGAAGTTACAATGTAGAAATACAATAAATTGAACATTATTCCAGATTCGATGTTTTGCAGACATCGAGGTATTTTTACTGCCAAACTGCTTTAAATACTCGTATTTTCAATAGTATGTACTAGGATCGGATCAAGTAATTTATATTCCAAAATCAAACTTTACCGAACGAAAATCTTAATAGTAGAATTATGTTCGTGCATGTGGACGATCGTTTCGTAAGTTCGACAGCTCTTACTCTAAATTACCAAAACGCGAAACTAAAAAAAAAATGGCTTTGTCCGGGCCAATGTTTGCAGTTGGCATTATTCCCGGCCGAGTCCCCGCATTTCGGTGGGGTCGCGTGGTTTGGAACAATACTGGGACGCACTTTTATTTCCATGCCCTTTCACACTAGCGCCTTTTTTCGAACCGCCTAAAAGCACGCTGTATTTACCTTTTTAGCTTTTCGCCAATGCGCTGTCTTCTGCACAGTGCCAAAATTTCACTAAATAACCTAAGCTTTTAGAAATAGTCGTAACTGCACATAGTTTTATTCAATTTAGAAGAGTTTTATCAAAAAAGCCGTCAGAGCGAGAGTTTTCTATGCGCGTCTCTTAAAATCCTTGAGAAAATCTCTTGTGTGGAATGGCACTGCCTGTATATTTTACTGGAATGGACATTTAGTATTAAGGTTTTATTCACACTGAGTTTAAAGAAACATTAGTCACTGTGTGAATGGTTTATCTGTACATTAAATATTTTCAGCATTTTGACAACATCGTCTATGATAGCTTATATCCATGCAAGGGCATTAATACGGAACTATCCTTAAGCCTGATTTTTCCAACGGTAAATAAAAAATATTTGTCTAACAAAATACAATACGCCTAAGGCATGATTTGAAAACGTCACCTTTTTGTCAGCGTTCAGTCAATCGTTTTACACTTATTAAGGGCTGATTTTACCAACATCAGATATTATTTATCCGACTTAATAAATATTAAACGACCGATTTGAAAATGACACTTACATAAATGATTGCTCACAAATATTCGATTCCTGATTAAACAAGGAATATTCGTATAGTCATTTATGTTAAGTTATTTCAAAATCGGTTGTTTTCTACTTATTCCGATAAGTCTTATATGAGATTGGTAATATCGACACTTAGACCCGATTTCACCATCGTCAGATAAAGAATATTCGTAGAAAATAATACAAAATAATTACTAATACAAATTTGATAACGTCACCCATTTGTCAGCAATCATTTTTGGAAATATTATACAGTCGGTTATCCGACTGTCGAACTGTCCGAAATCGCCCTTCAGGGCTGATTTTTCTATAGTCAGATAAGAAATATTCGTAGAACAATATAAAACTTGGCTAATTTTAAAACGTCATCTAATTGTCAGCAATCATAGGAACCTGTTATTTTTTAAATCTGTCGCTTTATAATTTATTAGTCTGATAAGTTTTATCAGATCATTGCAAAATCAGCCCTAACACGGATGATTCTTATATGCCGTTGGTAAAATCAGCCCTTAGTGACACTTAGTGAAAGATAATGAAGAAAAAGTACCGCGTAACAAGTAACTCAATTCCGGAACAAAGTTTCTTGATTTCTTTCTTCCGAATAGTTGAACATTACATATTCCATTTGAAGTTAAGCTTTGGACGTTTGGATGCTGTACGTGGGCCAGTCATATCCGCAGACAGACCAAAGATTATTGCTGGCTGGCGACAGGCCAAACTGCAGTTTTATACAATCAGGTCTCTGGGGTCCTACCGTGTAAGGTAGAAACTTGGTTGTCAGCAGGTGTTGACGGAAAATGTACCGTTAGTTTGAAGAATAGAGATCATATTTCCCCAAAAAGGTTTTTGCAAGACACAGATCTGCCGTTGATTGTCAATGTGGACAGAAGGTGGTAAGGTGGTATGAAAGTAAACTTAGTTATTAACATAAATTTCACTTGTAAAAAGTAACGGTGTCAGACAAGGACTCGAATACTTTGTCTTACGATACCCGGGATGCTATACCACTCGGTCACCAACACATTGGCAAGCCTGTATGGAACTGTAAGTAACTGTGTCAGACATGGAACATTCTGTTGAATGTTCCATTTACAAGTGCAATTTAAGTTATTGAGTTTGTTTATTGACACAACACTATAACAAAAAAAAAACTTTACTATTATCTATCGTCTAATAACTAAGGTGTATCTTTCGGCATCGTTTAGCTTATCTACATCGGTGTTTGTTCACAGCAAGCTTACGAAATAAATCAGAGTTAAAAAGCAAAAAATATTGAAATACTTTTGCTGTCATTCCTTCGTGCTAAGATAAACGGAGAGGACTTTTCTAATGTTTTCTATGGGCTCAGTAGTAGGACCACACCGCTCAGTCAGCTCCGTGACGACACTGAAAACATACTGAATCGTCATAATCTATCACAAAAATAACGTGCATTTATGTAAGCTGAGTCCAAATAGTCGGTCATTACAAAAGCAGGCCACGAACAGAAAATTGGGCCAAGTAAGTTTTAAACCAAGAATGGGCGAGCATTTGCAACTTCGCTGGTTAAATGACATCTGTCCTGTTAAATTGAATAGGAGGGTCAGATTACGTCAAATTGAATTTGCAATGAACCCACTGACAGGTAGCGGATAACAGTGCCTAACCACTCGACTGTCCGCGCTGTCAGACTATGATGTGGGAAAACTGTCCGGCGATATCGCGCGACGGTTGCATGATAAAAATCGCGCGACGTGTCGCGCGATAAAAACGATTATATAAAGAAAAGTATAGTTGTGATTACGAAAACAAAAATACTGGTAGATAGGTAATAGTTATAAATATATAAAAAGTTGAAAATCTAATACACTTACTATACCACAATATATACTATACTTAATTTATATATATACTATACTTAATACATAATTTTCAAGTGGTGGGCACTGTAGTACCACGGACAGTTTACCGTAAAAAAGAAAATGGCACTGTAGTGCCATTGGACTGCCGAGCGGATAAGGAGGGTAAATGGACATAAAATACAACCTACTAACAAATTCTGATTTCTTTCCGCAATTTTTGAGTATCATCACGCAATCTTTTCAAGCGGTGGGATTATGATCTCCTCAAACTTACCTTCAAAAATCCATCTAAAGTGTCGTTCATTTTAATACCTTCGTCTTAACTGTTATCTCTTTTTTATTGTTTGTGAAGGCGAAAAAGTTTTAATATGTATGCCAAGGGTCTTCTGGCGTTTGGATCTGCTCCTAACGTTGGTTTTTAAGACGCGGTTCTGAAAATAAAATGTTAATGCTTAGGTTAAGGCAACAATGTCGTTGATCCAACGTAAAAAGAATAATTCCATGATTTAAGGGTGGAAAGGAATCTTAAAACCAAGTTGTATCACATGATAATGGTATACAATTGAGGCAAAAGACCGAACTCTAGTGAATAACGGTCATGTTTAAGCATATTTTTAATGAAACTGCGTGAGTGTGGTCCTGCCCTTAGCTACTCACATTCAACGCGAACTACAAAATCGTAATGGAGATTGCTGTTGAAAAGTGATGGACCAGAAGTGGTTTAAACGATTTTAGCACTTCCCACAGAATATATCTATAATACTCTACACTGTTGTCTCTTGGATAAACGCGAAAATTATTCTCAAGTGCTTGGTTTACGCTTTAGTGTTTTTTATTGCTAACTCGGTAACGTTGGCAAGTAATGTTTAGATAAGGAACTAACCGGTAAACGGTGTATTAATGGACCTCAAACGTGTCATATTCCTCCCGCTTATCTTCTCACTCACCAACACGCGCTCATCCGTTCCGTGTCAATAAATTTTGCACACTTTCCTCAACTGACAGTGACAGATCTATTCTTATGAAAACAAGGTAGTATTTATTATTCGAAATGTCTATGTTACCTTTACAACTTACTTGCGGTTCCGGTGAACTCCGATCCCCATCCTATGTTCTATTCGGCTACATTAAATTACGCCTTGTATAGCACCACCTTCTGCACTGCTGTGATGACGTCCGCTTAGAGCTAATTTCGTGATCGATAGTTAACTCAACTTATGGTTAAATGTCGTTACCGGAGTTTAATGTTTCTACTTGTGCGAGCTTTGATGTAAAAATACCTTAACCAATGGTCATTAAAATGCCATTCAAAGTGGTTAAATTATTTTTACTTCAAAAGACGCACTATCGTTAATTTTCAACCGCAGGTAATAACATTTAACCATTAGTTGAGTTATCTATCGAGCACGAAACCGGGCCTTAATAAACACAATAATCACTAACCTGGGCTTAGTAATTACGAAAGGACGGCATCGCCGTAGTTTGCGACCGGCGTTATCTCTGAAGGGATTATCACCACACAAACACGGCAGTTGTTCTTAACCCGTCTAAATCGAGTAATGCGATTGTTGAAACGCTCGTCTTTGACTAAATCACACCAGTCAATAGTGCCCAGAAAGGCGCCAAAACCTCCTTCCTTGAGAATTAACTGGTAATCAAATCATTTTCATACCTGAAAACGACAACTATAAAGGGAAGCCGCTGTATTATACAGTCACTGTGAAAAAGAGTACGGGGAGGAGGAAAAGCAGCATTGAGCTGTGGCCTGTTTGGCTGAAAATTAAGATGCAAATTACGGGCTGTAATTCATATTTGAAGTGAATTTTATAACATCATACTCTGTCAGAAAACTAGACTTTTCATACACAGTTTGGAATCCAGCTTTCCATTTATTTTCCATTCAATATAACAGCTTATTTCATTTAAATTTAAACAATACGGAATACTTCTTAATTATTTATTAATTATTTCGTAGTCTGATTTAATAATGAAACTGTACCTTCGCTAGAACAAAACACAATTAATTTCAGTGAAAATAAAAAAAGATGCTTAAAAAAAAGTCGATCGATTTCACAATAGAGCGCTGGATATTAACGGGTTACGTCTGTATCTCCTGCGTGTGCTCTTATCTCGCGCGCAAGGTGTCGACTTCGCAGTAAACAGTGCTTCATCTTAAACAGTAAGTCAGGCTTTACAGATACACGTACTTCAACTTGATTGTGGAAGACGTGATTGGTACCTGTCACAAATTTCAAATTATTTATACAATAACTCGATAGCCTGAAATAACATTTTCGATATCTTTAATATATTTTTTTTAAGTTTTCAAAAATGACCCTAGCTACCTTCTTTAAGCCCCAGCCCTGTCTCGCCCGGGCCATGTTTTGGATATAATTCTATTTCCTAAAAAATATGAAAATCAGTCAACTAGTTCTCGAGTTATAGGTGCTGTAAATAACACGACTAGCTTTCGCTCGAAAAAAGGTCGAAGCCTTGGATGAATTAACCACTGGATATGAAACGCAAGAATGAATGTATGAAAACATCATCAACTAAATTCTGCGGGGGGAGCTTGTCGTGTCAACGTTGACATTTAGTGCATGAAAGTGTCGATATTTTTTATTGATATGTGTTGAACGAATGGATGAACGAATCATAAAAACAAATTACATTATGGGCATGTAATGCATAAACCATCAAATGAACAATTGAAACATAGAGAGTCGTTTTATGTGAACGGTCTGGCAAGTAACACTAACTAGAAGTTACTAAGATATTTTGAAACAGCCCGTAAGTACAATAGCCTTGCACCATTAAAAACCTCCTATGGGATAATTAATCAATAGATTTTTTGCGTTGGCATTAAATCACACTTGGTGTAAAATGGATACCACATATTCGGTGATGTTTTATGGGGATCCATTTTGCTTCTCTTTGGACGGCTTCTACCCACTTTATTTTCCTTAATGGATGTAAATATATTATAAGGATGTATTGTCATATAATATTAAGTTTAAAATTTTAAAGCAAACTTAAAAAAGTATTGTAAAGATTACATTTTACAGATTTATAATTTATTTTAAAGTATTTATATTTAAAAAAATATACAAGTACGTTTATCGATATGATTTATCGACAATTGCCAAGCACAAGTATAACTAAACTGACAAGGGAACGAATGATGAACGTACGACAATCCTACCGTATAAAGTATAAGTTATCGTGTTGATTTTGTAGTGACTGACCACTAATTTTTTAAATGGCAATGTAACTGGTCTCTTAGAAAACACAATTCACTATTTTCAAGAAAAAATAACAGGTTCAGGGATAAAAAAGATACTTACGGATGAAAAGAAATATTTTTGTCTTACGGCTATAATTTTTACACAAAAATACAGCACGTTAACCCATTTTTTTTGACACTGTTTCTCACTGAAGTCTATCACCGTACTGACAAGACGTCACCTGTAAGTGAGACCAAAAAGTCCGCTTTGTTGCCAAGGGGGCACAAGCGAAATTGCCCGTTATTGCGCGTCCAGTCGTTTATTCGTCCAAGGTCGAAGCCCACTAATCAACCCGTCACGGTGACAGCACCGTATCAACTCGAGGCGTTCAGTATTCTTTGTATGAAACTCAATACTTCAACGCACATCTATCAACTTCGTAACGTGACCAGCTCGGATCGAGACCAACTCGGGACCCATTCTTGACCAGCGGCGCATGGACTATCCGTCCACCCTATCAAACGGGTTGTCATTAAGTTGTAGTAGCAAACACGATCCGAGGTGAGACGTTCGCTATCCGGTGCCGATCTCATCCGAGGCGTTGACGCCTGGTTGGTGCTATTCCCGTGCCGGGTGGATAGATTTGCTTCAACCTTAAAACACACAATTCGAAGACAGCGTTAAGGCTTTGAACCTTCAATTACTTCCATTGCTCTGATATCAAAGTTGATTGACTCTTGTGGCCTATCGAAAACAACTTTGGTACATAGCCTTTATTCTTATTATTGTGTTAATACTTATTGCACGGTAAAATAAAGTGTAACAATTTTAATGCCATACGCGTGAAAACCATTCTGCTAAAGAATGAGTTTGAACTCGAGTTCATCTCCGTATTGTTTTATCCTTGAAATCATTCAGTTTTATCAAAGTATTTAATTGCTTACACATTGCTTTCGATCTCGTAGAGAAACACCGAGCATAGCCCGCTCCATCGCTCGTTCTGTAATTTTGAGCATCTTTATGAGGTCCATAGTTAGAGACCACGTTTCGGATCCGTATGACATCACTGGTAACACACTATGGTTGAAGACTTTCTACTTCAGACACTGAGGTAATTGAGATGAAAAGACGCTCTTGCGCAGTTTTTCGAACGCTGCCGAGTAAGATTCGTCGATTGACTTCTTTATCAAAGTTGGACAACGTAATTGGATCACTTGTCCAAGGTAGTACTCATCGACAACTTCGAGAGTTGAGTTCCCAACAGATACTGGAGTAGGCACAACAAGGGAACTCGACATAATTTTCTTCTTTTCCATGTTCATTTTAAGACCCACTTGTTCCGAGCGCTTTGCTCCGAAACGTGAACACGATTCTATTAAATGGATCCATCTATGATTCTATAAACTGGTCGTCGCAGGGACATGTGGAAGCGATGAAGATATTCCCGGTGGTAGCCGTGGTTGGTCAAATACTGTGTTCTTGCGCAGTTTAGTTTTATGATGGTTAAGTAATCAGTGAGTTTAGAATGTAATTGGTATCGGAGTACAAAGCGTCGGCTTCGGATCGAGTAATTACTTTGTTTCTGAGCTTTATTTAACTCATGGGAGACGGTATTATATATTGACGAATAGTCCGGTTACTGGTCACAGCAGCCTTTGCCGCAGCATAAGCGTCTTCGTTTCCCTCAAAT
Source organism: Pyrausta purpuralis (assembly GCA_963924145.1). NCBI lineage: Eukaryota > Metazoa > Arthropoda > Insecta > Lepidoptera > Crambidae > Pyrausta > Pyrausta purpuralis. The sequence goes on from OZ001646.1 coordinate 24,615,187, forward strand.
CCGGCGTGGGCTTTCACCCATACAAATTTGACGGTAAGCCCAGTCGGTCAAGCCATATGCAACTGTTTGTGTATTTGCAAATTTAATTTAATATTATTCCAAACCGACGGAACAACAATCTTCGGCCAAAATTCTTCCTTCGTAAAGGTCGACTGTTCGGTGGGAACCCTCACCACAAACGAATACAAATTCGTATATGACGTTTTTCAACTGTTCGAACCTCGGGGAGTACTTGTCTTGAGTCGAATATACTCTACGATCTCCCCAAACTAAAGTAATGAATCCGTATCGGTTATCCGAAATAGGTCACAGACATGAAGTGTTTTTACAATAGAATTGAGGTCACAGAGTTTGAGTACAAGACAGTATTCAGTTCAAAAGACAAGGACCTGTTTCGCTATCTACACTAGGCACTTAAAAACGAATTACTTAAATATGGAACAACATTCGTGGACAGATAACGCTATAGGAACTTATTCAAGCATTATAAAACAGTCCATCGTGGCAATTCCTCTGTAACTGGCATTTCGTATTGGGACGACAAAAAATCATTTTTATCATTTTCACTACTGAAAATGATAATAATGTTTACTAAAGGACGTCCACTACTGTACATAAGCCTCCCCCTCACGGCTTTCCAAACTTTTCTGACCAACGGGCATCAGTTATTCGTGCTATGTGCCCTGCCTGTTAAGTCTGCGAAGCACCATATCGTTCGAATTTTAGGGGACAAACACTTCACATTTGAAGAGATCGCGACTTTATTCACGCAAATTGAAGCTATCCTCAACTACAGACCTCTAACCCCACTCTCATCTGACCCTAATGACCTCGATCCCCTCACTCCGGCGCACTTTCTGATCGGCAAACCTCTCACATCGCTGCCATCAGAGAACCTGCTGGATACCAACCTCACTCTACTCGACGGATACAAGCTTCTAGATAAAATGCGGCAGCACTTTTGGGAACGCTGGAGAAATGAGTACCTGTGTGAGCTACAGCAGAGGAATAAGTGGCGAGTGGAACTGTAGGGATTCCAAGAAGGCGATTTAGTAGCTATAAAGGAACCCAATCTACCACCTCTAAAATGGCGTATGGCGCGCATCCACAGACTGTATCCAGGACCTGATGGGATTGCTCGAATTGCAGACGTCTACACTTTAAAGGGCATCGTCCGCAGAGCACTACACAACCTTTGGCATTTACACTCATCTCTACCTCAAGAGGCATCGTGCAGCACCTCGAAACCCTTTGCACTTTGAGCTCCGGAAGAATTCACATCGAACCATATTTTATTGTAATATTTCACATTAACTATATTCATCGAACTGTTTTCCGGCGTATCAATTCAAAGTCCTCGTCACAAGACGACTGCGTAATCACTGCCCATTGCCATTTTAGCTTACTGCTTCTCAGGGCTATGTCCGTTACAGTCTGTTTTCCTTTGCAAGTCTAATATTGCACAATCGTGACATTCGTTTTTGTCTAGATGATCAATTTTAAAATAAGATAAACACAAACTGACAACTTACATGGGTAATTCATTGTTTTATACTGAGATCTTTTTAAATCAAATATTATTGTAATAGTACAAAATGATATTATTTTAAATTAATAGGTAATTAAAATATTGTTTACATTATTGGACTAGCCAAGAAAAACAGAGTTTACCTTAGTTCTTCTACGTATCTTGTAATTGTTTATAAGGCCCATGTTACAGACCGTGATTCAGATTCGTATGTCATCACTGGTAACACACAATGGTTGAAGACTTCCGTCTTCAGGCACCGTGGTGATTGAGACGAGAAGACGACAGAAACATGTTGAGTATTTAATTTAGTAAATACGGATCAATAATCATTTAAAAAAGGTACAAATTGCAATATCACAGCAAACTTCTTAATTAGTTTTACCATTTGCCTCTTCAAACCGATCTAATTTCCTTAAGTTATGATGAGGAAGCTTTAACTCAGTTTTTAAGTAAATTTGAACTTTTAATTGATTGATGTTGAATTAGCAGAGTACTATTAAGTATTTATACAAACATTTAAATTAACGAGCTTATTACTTAGACTGAAGTATTTTTAGGGTTCCGTAGTCCAAAAAAGTACCCTTATAATTTTGCCATTGTCTGTCCGTCCGTCCGTACCTTAAATACTAAATATCTGTAATTTGGCATGGGTATGTATTTAAAATCAAAATATGTGTCCGGTGTAGTCTCATAATTTCGGATACTTAGTTATTTTAAGGTAATCAAAACCTTATAAGGCAATCATGTTTTACAGGGCATATTATAAGGGGAATAATAGTGTTCACATACATAGTAGACACGGAACCCTTCGTTCGCGAGTCCGGCTTGCACTTAGCCGGTTTATTTTTCTTGTTATCTGTTTAACACCCATGATATAATTAAAGACTTAAGTTTTAATTTTTATTGTGTTTAAAATGATATATATATATAAGAAGTCGATATGATAGTTAATATAGCATAATTCGACTCCTAATTGCAAGGATCGGATCCCTTTAACAATGACACTCTGTATAGGAACACTTCGCTGATTATCGCAACGGAGTGCAAAAATTGGGTCACCTTCACCGCCCGGGGCTGCGGCAGACCATGGCACAATATTCGCGCCACTGTTCGCAGATTATGCAGGATTAGTCATCTATTCTAGTTTCTATCTACTAATTCTAGTTGGATTAAAAGCTGAAAGCCTACTGCGTTGAGCGTTTAGACCAGAGTTATTTAGATTGATGCTGGCTTACTGTTGTTACCTATATTTAATGAATAGATTCAGATTCAGTGGAAAAAAGGCAGAAGGTCTTATAAATAAAATGTAGCGCCCCGTAATAGCACATCTACTTTATTTACATATAACTATGGACCTGTTGCAGTATTAACAAATGATCGCCAACTAATGAATCGGTAAATAAATATTACAGTGTAAATGAATATTATCTATATAATAATATTATCATAATGCTACGAATGATACGAATAATAATATTTATGTTATTTATTACAATAATATTATAAATATCATGCGAAATCGCAATACGCGCCCATCGTTAAAGTTATGATAAAACTCCAATGTACATCTGAACATAAATATCAATATTAAAGTTGTAGATTTGTCACAACGTATGACACAAACACATATTTTGTGTTTCTACCCTTTATCAGTAATCACTTTCAAATGGTATAAAGAGTAAGCCTAGCTAACTAATTTTAAAGCTATGACAAAACAATCGAATCAATCCTCTTGAAGACACTGCAAAACCTGCATCATCAAAAACCGGATACACGTACAAAGATAAGTCGCCCCGAAATATTTATACTTATCATCAAGTCTCAAATTCCCTCAACGATGGTATAAGGTCCGGGCAAATAGAAGTTGGCGTATCTCCAGTCAGATAAATTATATTTTTTTCCCTTTTCGCAAATGGGGTGCCCACGCTGTAAGTCTTACAGTTGCTTATTAAATGGTAGAACAATTTTACAGGAGGAACAAGAAAATATACGTAAGAAAATGGACGCATTTGTAATACAAGAAGCCAGTTAAGTAAATATAAGGTTAATCCCTCAACCTAATATTTAATTTTAATAAAACGACACTATTACCAGCATCAAGTTACAAAAAGGTTACTTAAAGCGTAGTTTTAGGAAAACTGTTTCGTACCGATACTTAGGAATTAAGTGCGTCAATTCTCTTCATAATAATTTTAAGATGGAAACTAACTCCCTAGTGGCGTAGATATCCCTTTGCCTAAGATACTAAGTCCCTAGAGCCCTAGCCCAGCCTAACAATAGATACGTAGATATAATAAGGATGATGAGGTGGGAGAGCTGCACCCAGGTCACCCAGGGTAACAGCGTTAAGACAGTAGGTAGGTGGCGTGGACCCACTGCCAGTCTGGCAGGCTCACCAGACTGATCATAGTGACGGCCAAAGGTGTCTTGGCCGCAGCGGAGGGAAATGAGAACCAACACGGACTGTTGATATCTTGTTTATTGCTGTTTAGTTACTAATATTTATTATGATTTTATTGTAAATACACAAGTAAAGATATGAGATTGTGTGCCGCAGGTGTAAGTGCCGACGGTGCTTGCTGGGTCCATCGGTCAGCCGCTGCGATGTAGGTTGCTGACGCCGTGTTTGTCGCAATGTACGATGCTAGCTCGTACACTATATTAATGGTAAAAAGTGTGAAAATAATACGCACAATGCAAAGAACCTACATCTTTTGAGCTAAGTAGCTGACAAACAAGTGTCTTCGTATGAATACATATTCATTATCTGGATTGCCTGACTTTTCATAACACTTGGTGACCCTCCTACAGTCCGTTAAGATTCCCTGAAAAAATTACGCTTACAACTACGTTACCAAACGATAAAGATATTGTATCGGATTTTTTTACATTATGTCTTGAGGCTTTTTCCTGTTAACAAAACTTGTTTGTTATTACACAAATATCTAACGAGAGACTTCAATGAAATATTGGTTTTGCATTATCTTTCGTATAAAATGATCTTAAATAAACGAGCAATTGGACCTACTTTCAAACTTGTAATCGAGTTATGAGCCCTTGTTCTGTAAATTGTTGCTATGGTCGGGTTCACCCAACCTTAACTTTGATGTTAATTTCAAATACTGCATAATCAATGTATGACAAACTGAGAAAAACCTCGTCTTGAATGAGTTATCAAAGAAAATATTGACGGGCCATTAGAATTCTGATTGCGAAGTAAAAAATCACAAGACGTTTCCGCCCTAATAAAATATTTAGGCAAATGTTTGCCTTGTTCTTGTTGAATGATATATTCTCTAGTTTGCCAGCCTGGGCCATGCAAATTGGGGTCTCTGTGAATTCAAAATGCGCGCTAGGGAATGATTTAATTAACATAGCACAATAACTCCCTCTGGTGGATACGGAGGCAAGCTTTTAGCTCGATCTCTTTAATAGTATAGGCGATAAAGTGTTGTTATAAAAATGTAAGTGAGTGAAGTCGAACTCGCACACTAAGGCTTCCATACCAACTTTAACTGAATTAGAGGCCCACTTACTCCCACTTAGCCAAATACCTATTTAATATTTTGTTGACAGCAAATATAACTTTTTCATAGTATTTGAATGAATGACAAAGTTATGTTTGCGGTTATTGAAAATGTGCTCTATCTAAAAACTACTAGTTTGATCTCGTTCAAACTAATTTTCGTTTAAAGTATTTGTTGAGATCTCCATTTTTTTGTGTTTTTTAAATTTACACTTTCTCAGCTTAAAAGTTAGATGGGGGAATGCCCATTTTACCACTTTGAAAGCGTCATTCTCTCAAAAGTTATACTTTTAGAGAAAATGGTTTTAGGAACCTCAATGTCATTTTCAAAGACCTATCCATAGACACCCTACCTACACGCATAGGTTTGACAATTATTTTTCTTTGGGTTTTAGTTTCATGTATGGGAGCTTTTGTATCCTTTGATATCATTTTTTTTTATGAGAATCGTATAGTGGTTAACAGGATACATCTATATATCTACCTACTAAGTTCCAACTGTGTAATATTAATTTCTGTTGCTAACAGAAAGCTTGTTATTTTCAATGATTTGCTCAGATGGTGCGACGGTTCTTCATTTTCCTTCTTGAGATAACATTATATAGGCATCATGTAAGTGTAATCTTTGTCGGAATTAGTATTCAAAACTACATTTATCTTGCCCGCAGGTCACAAGCCCAGTTCTAGTGGTGGAGCTGACACTGAACAGGCTAGAAGGTACTCAACTCCGGGCCCTGGGTCTGCTATCAGTGTTTGGGTTCCACGTGACGTATGCCGTGAGGGCCCGTCAAGTGAACATGAGATTAAATCTTGCAGCGCGATTCAGTGCAGACTACTGGGTCATTGCTATGCAACGCATGATTACAAGTGAGTAATTAATTATTTATATTAATCACGTACCTTTAATAAGGCCCTGGGTTTGCTACCAGGGTTTGGGCTTAACGTGACGAATGCCCTACGAGCTCCTACTAGCAACATTGGATGCCTGTTAAGAAGTGTGTTTTATTAATGAATGGACAAGATCAAGCCAAGTTTTTTTTTTTCTATATTCTTTACGGGCGAATTATTATTGATTATAACTTGGAACAAATATTTCAAGTATTGAATTATTACTTTACGGATATATTACTAGCAGTCCCCCGCAACTGCGCTCGCGCCTTTTTAGTTTGCTTCTTCTCCCATTGCATGTTTGTTTTATGCTTAAGTGCGCTTTCACATTAGAGCGACAGCAGCGCGACTTTCTAATGTGAAGGGCTTATATGAAATTGACAGCACCGCGACCGTCGGTTCATAATAATAATAAATAATATAATATTCATTTATTTCAGATAAATTACATCCATAGAGTTAGTTACAATAATTACCTTAAAAAAATATATATACTTAGTATTAAATAAAATAAAATTAAAATGGAGTTGTTATAATAATTAAAATTAAAAATTAACAAGGTTTAAAAATTAAAAATTCACAAAATCATTATAAAATTAAAAATCCAAATCATGATTAAAAATTAAAATTTAAAAAAAGTTTAATTGAAATATCATTGAGTCACAGCCAAGAGTGCGAATGTCTTTTCTGTGATCACGGATGCTGTAGGAAATGTCAAGCGTATAGTTATTAATAATTGAGCGCGAAATACATCCGTTAAATCCTTCATGTTATACTTTTGTTTACGCGATATTTTGATCAGTGACCGTTTAATTCAATTAAAAGTATTTGCGTAAACTTCCAAACCAAATATACTTCATGTAGTGCGTCGCCAGGTTTTTTGCAATCAACTTTAAACCAGGCTTAAACGTCGATAATTGACGATGAAGTGCTACAGATTTTAATTCCCTCCGGGAGATATCAAAACTCCATTTGTTGGCAATCGCTGCAAATTGTAGATAATACACATAATCGGCAAATCCGGCGCGAATTTTCCCGCTGAAATATTTCGCCGTCGAAAATTTTGTATTAAATGGAAGGATTTATCAACGAAAAATCTCTCTTGGAAACCCATTAACGCAGTCAATAGAGCGTGAAAATTTAGTGCAAAGCAGAATAAAGTGGGTCCGATAGAGTCGATGACACGCGGCGCGATCCACTGCGAAATATAGGAGCATCATTCACTGTTTACACTGTCCGAGGAAAAACTTGCCGTTCATACACTGTCACGGGGCTGTTTCCACGCGGGTATTTTGCAAAATTTATTGTTTAACCCGCAATATTTTCCACCTCGCAGGTCTTTTTACTGCTCGTGTTTCGAGGGTTACTCCGGCGCGGACTGCGGCGAGGGCCCACTCTGCCCGCGAACCTCCAACATGTGCAAAAACGGTGGAACCTGCAGGTAAGTTAACCCACCAAAACGCGCGCGTTTGCGTTTCATTTCGCTGCGCCACGCGGTTTCCTTAAATGCCTGCAATTTCCCTGGCAGAACGGATTCAGCCGGTCCACAGCGGAATTCCTCTCGATATTTGTTGAGAGAACTTTCGCTCGTTACAAGTTAAATGCACATTACTCGAAGCGGTCCCGTCCTATTTAACTTTTGAGTGTAAAGGCTGAGACGCGCAGTCTTTGCGTTTTCGTTCGCGCCAATTTCTCGGCATTTTGTTTTACTTTGGGACATTTTACTGTTCAGTGCTGACTAACAGACTAACAGACTATCAGACTATCTGTCATGCACTCACATGAGACGAAAGTGTGAGGAACTGTAACATGTGTATTTAACTTGCGTACTTTAAATAGGTGTGCGAAGTCTTACACTGTTAAATTTACTTAAGCACGTATTAAATATGTAGAGCCTTATACATGATTCGGGATAAAATAAAATAAAAATCCTATAATAAGATGAATACCGAAAACGAGTAAATCACTATACAAGAGGCCTATTGTGATCTTGGTTTGATCCGTTCAAGTTCCAGCCAATTATATTCCCACTCGACTAGTTGGGGCGCCTAATTGGCATAGCGATACCACTTAAGAAACATTACAAGTATTCAAGTATTTAAGACCCTTCGACCAAAGACGCAGCTAGGACGTCCACCAACAAGATGGACAGACAACCTTATAAAGATCGCAGGAACAAACTGGATGCAAACCGCTAGTGATCGGTCCGAACCGCTATGTTCATTAGTGGACGTCCTTTGGCTGATAATGATGATGATGATGATTTGTCAATCACAGTTTCCAAAGATACGCAAATTGTTATGCTAAGACTACGTACATAGGTGCCTACATTTCTTTTATTTCTTAGGTCATATTTTTTCAATCAAGTTTAGCTCAGTCACTTGACTGTTGTTTGCTAGCTGACTTGCAGTCACTGGAGTGTTGTTTGCTGGCAGACTTTTAAAATAGATTTCTGCGATTTTTTTTATTGTTTCTTTCAATTGTTTTTCTGAGTGCCAAAATCAATAAATCAAATCCATTAAACTAATAATAACAGCTCACTGATCTTTTTTTTTTTTTCGACTGGGAAATGCTTTACGCATACCCTTTGATCCCGGGGGAGACCAAAGGGTTATGTGGGACTCCCCCACCCGATGCGGGCGGGTATACCCACTAAAAACCAGTCGGTGTCCTCCAGTGCCATATAAAGGGGGCGCTGCGGGTTATCGCCCTAGGTGTGCCCCTGGGCATTCTTCCGCAGGCCCGCCTCTGGCCGTGGCTCGTAGGTTTTGCGAGCACTTCCTAGTTTTAAGGGAATATGATATTCCCTTGATCAGGAGACGGCGTGCGGGACACACGCGCCACCGTCACGGCCCATTTCAGCGAGCGGTTGACACCCCCGTGTCAGCCGCCTGGGACCCATCGATGAGGGGCATGTGGAAGGCATGAAGCCTTCTTCGGCGACCAGGACGCTGGCGACGAATCATCGGTGCGTTAGCTGCAGCCTCCCGCTCTCTCTCTCTGCCGCCTCCTTCTGCGAGATTACAGCCTCACAGAAAGTAAGCACCGCCTGCCACGCCTGCGCACTCTCCAGAATTCGGGCTATGACCGCCCCTATAGCGAGATCACCTCCGACGTCATCCTTTAGGACATCGCGTTCGACTGCCCAGGCCGGGCACACCTCTAGTGTGTGTTGAGCAGTATCTTCATCGGCTGGACAGTGATGACACCTCGGACTAGGCTCACGACTGATGCGGTGTAAATACTTGCCGAAACAGCCGTGGCCGGTAAGGATTTGGGTCGCCCTGTAGGTTAGCCGACCATGTTGGCGTCGCACCCATCCTTCCAATACTGGGCGTATTGCCCCTATGGTACTGTTACGGGGTGGGTCAGGATAAGCTTTTTAAAAAAACACTTTTATTTAAACCCGAATTAATTTAATAAAAAAACCCACGAAAATAATGTTACATCAACAGAGTAACAGAATAACGGCGTTCCAAGCGACGGTCCAATCTCAACTGACTAATCGATCGCCCCGAATAAAAAATGAAAACTGAGGTTTCTATTGCATTGACGTCAATGCAATAGAAATGCAACTTTAGCGAATTTACGCTTATGATATTACTACGTTAATTCCGATATAACAACCCCCCCGTTAAGATCTCTCATCACATCTCAAGAGATGAGAGATTAAGAGTTTAGACCATCATTGATTAGCACGTGTGTAGCTGTAGCACCGGGTATTATTATTTTTACGTTACACAAAAGAGTAATAATATTTAATAATGGAGAAAGAATAAGTGATTGGACTTATTACCTGGTGCTATTTCTACCAATCTTATTATCTTATAATTACTTATGAACTATCTAGATGGATGCAGATTTGAGTAATGACTCTAATTTGAAATTATAATGTTTCTCCTTAGTCCCTCAAGCGTATGTGAACGAGACACAATAGGTATTCTATTGTTATGCGGTCGCATGCGACCGCTCGGGTGTTGAGGTATTAAGGGAGTTGGTGTGCATTTCATCTCCGGTTCAACATCTGAAGATGAGGATGGTGACTCGTTTTCAACATCTCGTATACATTGAGAGTTTCTCACAGATTTTTTGTTATTACACTGGTTAAAGATTTGTATACAACATGAGTTCTGCCTTCTCTTACAAAACATTTTCCTGTTTTTATAAATTATATAAATAAGCAAAATTCCACAAACAAAATAACTAGTTGAAAGATAATGAACTCCAAATTTTTTAAAATGAGAAGGACTTTTGAGGTGGTTTAGTTCTCGTTCGAGACTGTCGAGATGAATGCTGGCTTGCAGTAATGAGTCTAGACTATTAAGATTATCTAATTTGGAAAATGGTAAATTTGTAATAGATTTATTGTGCTTAGTTTTTTCGCAACAGTCGTCAAGTACAATATTAAAATCTGAAATAATATTCGATACATTTCTTTTGATAGTTATACCATCGGGGATAAATTGCAAGGTTTTATAGAATGCTGTACATTCTTTTGGAAGTGTCAAGATACCAGTTCCAAACAAAATTACATCCGAACTTTCAATTTGATTATTACACGTTATGTGACACTTGCTAGGGTCTGATTGAACAAATATCCATCTATTATTACTTAACCTATGAAAAACGTCTACTGATCCATGTAGTAACTTAACATTACAACTATCTGGTAACTTATTAACTACTTCCGTTAAAATAATCGTCTCACACGCGGGACTCGCTATTGTCGAGTAAACGTTCACCAATTTGCAGACGTAACACTTCTCACTGATCACTTTACACTCACTTAGCGTTTTGATCTGTGAGTAAAACATATGATCAACAGTTATCGCTAAATAGTTGGTATTTGGCTCGATGAGTGCAAAAGTGTCTGGTTTCGATATATCATACGGTACAGGTAGCGGTATTATGTTATACAAATTATATGTTTGTGGTAAAACTAATGGGATGCTGACAATAATGATGATTTTATTGAGATGGTAGTAACAGACTAATTCTGATATGTCTATCAGTTCATGGACATTTTGCAAAGTCAATGACACTGGGAGCTCAGAATGCTTTGGCAGGCTATTCCTGTGTTTATCTAATTCGCTATACAGCTGATACGGATTGAGTACTGTCGGGTGCAGAATATTCATTTTCGCAAATAGAATAGCGTTATTAACATCGTCAATATCAAAGGACAAAGTTAAGATTATTGACTGTAATGAATTGAGTAAGGAGTTTATTTGTGTTTTTATTTCTGTTTTATCACTTGTCTTTGAAATGCTATCTAAGATATTATGAATCATCTCAATATTTTCTATGAGGTGATGTTGATTTTCGTTAACTTTCGAAATGGAGTTGTTAAAAGATTTTATGGTTGATTTTATTACATGGATATTATCTTTCATGAGATGTGCTAATTTATTTTCATCCGACTGTACTTCATCTATTGCTTGGGAGAATTTAATTGCATCTTCCGAATCTAATGTACCGAAAAAGGTCTTAAGAATTGATCCGCCAAAATCGATTAGACCCCTTTTTATACGTGTTTTGGGCTTATCATCGGAGATCAAATATGATACAGATGAGAATTTATTCACATTGTTAAGGTGTTGATTTTTTAAGGCTGATAGTGAATTACCGCAATCAGATGAAATCTTGGAAGATTTAAAGGAGTTACAAAATGAATTGATTCTCTCAAATAAAAATTCTACTTTATCTAGGTTAGGGCTAATGTGACCTATGTCAATGTATGTTACTATTTTCCAGTCGCTGTTCGTAAAATTAGCATCTAAAAGTCTGTCGTAGTGCAAGCCTGGACTGGATACGATAGTTGTGACATAGTCGCATGTGGCCAACGGCTGTACTGACCTGCAAGAGAACGATATTGTTGAGGTAGGTCGATTGTTTACTAACTAACTATGACGAGGTGTGATCTGCGGCGAGCTTTATCTCGTCATAATGGTGACGTATGTGCTTACGATTAACTAAAACGGTGACGGTATGATTACCGTTCAACTTAACTATCTTAAATGGCCCTTTCCATACGGGAGATAAGGCTTTATTTTGCTTGTGGTGACAACGAATATACACCATGTCGCCAATATTGTATTTAATAGGTTTAGTTCGCGCATCGTAATACGTCTTAGATTTCTCTTTAGACGATTGAATGTTTTCGAGAGCCCTAAGGCGGCAATAATAAAGTCGATGATTGAGAGCGCGAATATAATCAGTATAGGTATTATTATCCAGAGCGTCTATACTACTAGGGATGTATGGTTTATAACCAAATAGTAGTTCTAAGGGTGAAAACCCTGTTGTGCTGTGCACATTGGAGTTGTAAGCGATCATCGCACTTGGGATGTAGAGATCCCAAGTATGTTGGTTTTCTCCTATGTATGATCTTAAGTACTCTTTGAGGGTAGAGTGGCTCCGCTCCAGGGCGTCACAGGTTTGGGGGTGATAGGGAGATGCAAATATGTGTTTAATGCCGAATAATTTTTCTAACTGTGTAAACACTTCTGAACAAAAATTGGTTCCCTGATCAGTTACTATCATTTTAGGGATACCTATGTGTGAAATATAATAAACAAATGATCTAGCTGTTTCTTCTGCGGAACACGTTTGCATCGGATAGGCCAGTGAGTATTTGGTTAAATCATCTTGTAAGGTAAGTATAAATTTATATTTATGTTCATATGTTTCAGGTAGAGGACCGACGAGATCTAAGAATAACTTTTCATTGGGACGAGGAGCGGTAGAAGTTACTATCATTGGAGCTCGGTTTGTTAATCTTAAAGGTTTGTTAATTTGACAAGACCGGCAGTTCTTAACGTAATCTTCAATGTCTTGTGGCATATTCTTCCACCAGAACTGAGACCTGATCCTATCTAACATACGGGAGATACCGGGATGACCAGCTGAAGGGGAGTCATGATTATCTTTAAGGATTTGCTTGATTTCGTCTGGAGTAGGATATTTAATAGAATTGTGGTAAATATTGACTTTAATTCCAGTATTGTGAAAGAGAAAGGATATGATGTTATAAATTTTAGAAAAGGATAATTTACTGAAAGGATCATTAAAGTCCGATATGGCAAATTCCTTTTCTTCCATGTACCAATATTTAATCATGTCTCGATATTCTCGGAGTATGTTAAAAATATCTGTGTACGTCATTTCATCAAAATGATTTGCTCTCAGAAACAAATGAGTATAGACGTGCTTATTGTTAGAGGTTGAATAGTAAGTGTGTAGTTCGCGTTCTAGCTCGCGAATGTCTGGATTGCTTGTAGACAAGTTTATGATGTCTAAGCAATAGGGGACTGACTCATCAAGGTCTACTGACGTAGGGTATGCGATAAGGCGACATTTGGCCTTGAGTAAGGATTCATTGTGCTCTTGAATTACAGTGTCGTAGGAAGCACCTGTTTGTTTAGATACTTTTAGGTATTGCTCGTATGTCTCAGATAATGAACGTGAGTTGTCTGAGTCATTATTATGAATGGTTTGTGTTGGGTTACATAATAATGAATCTGAATCTAGAGTATTAATAGGGAAAACGAGATAGCGCATCGGCGTTGGAATTCAGTTTGCCTTGTTTGTATACTATCTCATAATCGTACTCTTCTAATTTGAGACGCTATCTGATGAGTCGGGATCCAGGATCTTTGACATTGAATAACCATACTAGAGGCCTATGATCAGTAACAATGCGGAATTTGCGACCGTAAAGGTAAGGACGGAAAGTTTTTACTCCAAACAAGATAGCTAGAAGCTCTTTCTCGATTGTGGAGTAATTACCTTCGGCCTTGTTAAGAGTGCGTGATGCGTATGCTATAGGTTTATCTTTACCTATTTCACCCTGGGACAAAATAGCGCCTATCGCATAATTTGAGGCATCAGTTGTTAAAAGGAAAGGTTGGCTAAAATCCGGATATTGCAGAAGAGGAGCAGAAGTTAATTTCTCTTTTAACAGATTGAAAGATTGCTCTTGATCATGGGACCATTGGAAAACAGCATCCTTTTTAAGGAGTGAAGTTAAAGGTTTCGTTAGTTTAGAGAAGTTTTCTATGAAACGTCGATAGTATCCGACTAGTCCTAGGAATGATTTTATGTCCTTTGGGTTTTTAGGAGTTGGAAATTCGGTCACTGCTCTGATCTTTTCAGGATTAGGGGACACACCTTTATCAGTTATGATGTGCCCTAAGTAAGCGACCTCACGTCGTAAGAAATCGCATTTGTCTGGCTGTAATTTGAGGTTGAATTTACGAAGTCTGTCGAAAACAAGGTTGAGTTTATTGATCATAGAACTCAGATCAGGACTATACAGGATACAGTCATCAAGGTACACATAGCAATGAAGACCTTGAAGGCCAGATAGCACTGTGTTCATCAATTTTTGGAAGGTGGATGGTGCGTTTTTAAGACCAAAAGGCATTCTAGTGAATTCGTAGTGGCCTGACGCATCACCATTGGTGATCACAGTGAAACCTGTCTTTGGGGCGTCTTCGGCCTTGAGTTTTAATTGATGAAACCCCGATGCTAAATCAAGAGTAGTGAAGTATTTGGAGTGTCCTAGTTGATCTAGGATGTCGGTTATTAGAGGAAGAGGGTAAATCTCTGTAACTGTTGCGTCGTTAAGCTTCCGATAGTCTATGACTATCCTCCACTTTTGTTTACCAGATGCATCCAGCTTTTTCGGGACTACCCATACTGGGGCGCTCAAAGGTGAAATTGAGGGACGAATTATTTTTTGGTCGAGCATCTGTTTGATCTGGGTTTCGACTTCGTTTTTGTGACATTCTGGGAATCGGTATGATTTGACATGTATAGGAGCAGCATCTTTTGTATTGATTGAATGCTCGATAGCGTTAGTACACGATAGCGGTTCGCTTTCGAGATGAAATATATTTGTGTATTTAGAACAACAATCTAAAAGTGCATCTTTTTCCTCATTATTGAGATGTGAAGTTCTTATAAGATCAACGACTTTTCGGTTCCTATTAACAGATGTATACTGTTGTTGAATATTGTGAGAATGTTCGAGAGGCATTGATGGCTGACTGTCAAAAGGATTTAGATGGACAAAATAATCTCTGATAAGAAGTTCAGAGTCTGTAGTGTTAAGAACTGAGATATTTACTCGTTTGTTGGGTTTAACTGATACTATGCAGTTTGCTAAGATAACTCCATCTGAGATACTGTGATCGAGAATTAAACCCTCAGTAATATTCAATAATTCTGATGACGGATTAGATAGTGGGCATTCAATGATTGCCTCTGAACGCGCAGGAATAGTGTAAGCAGGCTGATTAAAATAAAACGGAAGTGAATGGCCTTGAATGATTAGGCAATTTTGGGAGTACTGGATGTCGCTCTGACGCTCCCCAAAATTCCGTCGTATCTAAGGTTAACATTCTCATCAATAGTATGGAATTTAAATGTGAGTTTAGCAGGGTTGAGTGAGTTGTTTGTTTGGCATTGAAGTTCTAACTGTAAAGAGCCTAGGGTTTCGCAAGATGAATCATTATTACTTAAACCCCTTAGAATTATTTTCTCACTTGATAAGGATGGTCTAATATCAAGGTTGGTCAGTTTAAGAATACTGACAGTTGAACCTGTATCTATCAAAAAACAAAGTGGCTTTTGAGCGTATTTAGTCCTTAAGAAGATATGAGGTAAAGATATCTTATTCAGGGACGAATTAACTTCATGTATCGGTGTACTATCAGAGTTTTCTTTTTCGAGACTCAATGGCTTAGAAATTCCCGAAGGAATTGATTGAGATTTGTCATTAAGGGGAATCGGCGAGTTATCAGATCCCAGAGGGGTCGACCGAGGTTTATTGGAGCTTAGTGACGTAGAGAATCTCATTGGGGTCGACTGAGGTTTATTAGGACTCAGTGACTTAGAAGATCCCAACAGGGTCGACTTGGCTCGATTGTTTGAAAGACCCAGTGACTTTGCAGATCCCTTAGAGGTCGACTGAGTTTGTTCGCTCGAGGGTCTCAGTGACTTGGAAGATCCCGAAGGGGTCGACTGAGGTTTATTATTTACGCTAATGCTCAATGACTTATTAGATCCCTGAGGGGTCGATTGAGTTGCGTTTGAACGATTACGCTCAATAATAAATGTAGTTTTATTAGGTGTTTTTTTGTTAAAAATAGAATGGCATTCATGCATGTTTCTAGGAAATGGCTTAGTGCCTAAGTTTATCGGAATACGACGGCACTGACTCGTAACCCGACCACCTAGTTTAAATCACAATCGGATTTGCCGTCATATTCACACGGAATTTGATCCGGCGTTGGCGATGATGCCGACGACGGCGGCGGTTCATCATAAGAAACGTGAACCGGCTTGGAATTACTTTGATTTTTAGATTCATTATATTGTCGTTTTCGACATTGTGAAATATCGTGACCTTTAATTTTGCAGTATCTACAGTAAGTTGAGCTCGATATTTGTTGCGAGTTCAAAGGTCGATTCGAAGTTTGAAAAGAAGCACTTGGCTGGCCCATACGTTTATCATTTTGGCAATCAGATTCGGAATGACCTGACCTTCCACAAATTCTACATTTGGGCTTAATATTTGAAGTTTTGGATAAGAGGTTTTGAATTTTCTCCTCTTCTAATGCAATGTTAATAGCGTGATTCAAGTTTTTGGGGCTTCTGCACCTAACATTGTTACTCAGACGCGGATGTAAGCCTAAGCTAAAGGTAAACAGCGCGAGATCTTCGGTCATAGCTATTCGACCTGAAAGATCTTTCTTAAGGGAGTCTGAATTATGAATTTCTGACTGAAGGTCAGTTAAGCAACTTTCTATGCGTAAGGCAAAATCAGCTACCGTCTCGTTGGACTGCTGTTTGCATGATTGAAGATCAAGTAAAAGATGATTATAGTGTTTTCTTTCTCCGAAATTTTGTTTGAGGATACTTTTCAAGGAATCAAAATTGTCAAAAATTTTATTTGAACAGGCTATTTGTGCCTTGCCTTCTAATTTGGCAATAATATATTTAAATAAGATAACCCTTTGGTTAGGTGTCGCCAGGTCCAAGGCATTCTGGCAATTCGTTAAAAAGGCTGTGAGGGTTTCACGCTCACCCTTGTAGGGATTTATAAAGTTGCATAAAACTTGAATCGGAAAAGGTTCTATAGTGAGGACTTCTGTAACAGCGTTCCTTTTGGAATCAGCTGGCTTACTGTCAGTGATTTTGGAGTTTTCTAAGATAATTCACGTAAGAAAGTAAACAAGTAAGTTAAGGAAATAGATTTAGCGATTTATGTTTGTAAAAATTAGGTGAAGTTAGATTTAATATAGTAAGGTAAGTACCGATGATATTACGGACACAATTATGTAGGATTAAAAGAAATAGCGATAACAGTTAATAAAATGTTTCACTTACAGGGTAAACAGGATCGCGAACAAGAAGGACATCATTGGCACCGGGCTACGCAGACTGGACGAGCGGCTATCAGGAACAGCGTAGACAGAGACGCGGAGTGGCGCGCTGATGGTGAAAACTGCAGTTACGGGGCCAAGTAACAGACCCACGAAGCAGCGGCGATCAGGACGTCACTCTCCTGGTAACGATGGCGATGAGGCGGCACGCAATGGGCGGCAAGAACTGGATAGGGCGGCTCGGACGGCTCGCCTGGATGGTCGTCTTTGGGCGGCCCGTCAGCAGGCTTCGATTGGAAGGCTTACTGTCGTGACGATGACCACACGGACAGAGTTTGTCGGCGTGCTGCACTGAGCTACACCGGAGTTGGGTTGGCTGGAACTTCTTCAGAGTTTCGTCGCGACGCGCGTTTGAGATACCAGCGAAACGAGACGATTTATTTGCTGGTATCCCACTTCTGACACCACTGTTACGGGGTGGGTCAGGATAAGCTTTTTAAAAAAACACTTTTATTTAAACCCGAATTAATTTAATAAAAAAAAACCACGAAAATAATGTTACATCAACAGAGTAACAGAATAACGGCGTTCCAAGCGACGGTCCAATCTCAACTGACTAATCGATCGCCCCGAATAAAAAATGAAAACTGAGGTTTCTATTGCATTGACGTCAATGCAATAGAAATGCAACTTTAGCGAATTTACGCTTATGATATTACTACGTTAATTCCGATATAACAGTACGACGCCCAACGTCGCTTTGGGCTAGATGTAATTTCCACACCTGGAGGGCCTCGTCCTCTAGCTTAAGGCGCTCCGCTTTGACTTCTCGGGGCGCCGGCCTCAGGTCAAGAGACCTTTGCTCCTCACGCCACTCAAAGACTGCGGCGAGGACCGCAGCATCTAGGGACCAGCGTAAGGTACCGGCAAGAGCCACTGCTGCATCTCCCGCTACTGTGCGATAGCCCCTTATCACCCTTAGAGCTACAATGCGCTGCACTCTACGCAGGATCATCTTGCAGTCCCTGTCAAGGGCGTTGTACCACACGGGGGCCCCGTATAGCACCATTGATCTCACCACGCCCATGTAAAGGCGCCTACTTGAGGCAGCTGGCCCCCCGATGTTTGGCATAAGACTGCTCAGTGCCCCAGCAGTTTTCAGCAGTTTGGGAGCTAAACGTTCAAAGTGAGACATAAATTTCCAGCGCCCATCGAGGATAATACCGAGATATTTGATGTTTTTGCCTGCCTGAATACTTTCCCCGCCTACATCTATGTGTGATCCCGCTGGTGGCGCTCGCCTTGGGCCATGAAAACAAATGGCTTCGGACTTTTCGAGTGCCACCTTTAAGCCCAGTTTTTGGATCCTTTCGACCACCAAAGCAACTCCCGCTAAATCGTCCCGGGTTGATATTGGGACAATGTTTTTTAATAAACTAAGCCGCCGGACATAGGCTGGAGGCAATACGCACGTAGAATACAAATTCTGTGTTTGAAATATGTATCTCTATTTGTTTGCACATTTGTTTCTATTTTCAACCCCAAAATCGGGGTCGATGGTAGTGAATTATTTGGGCAGATTTTCAATATCACAGCTATAAAGATTGTACTATCTGACTGAATAAGTAAAATTGAATTGAATAGAAAAAAATGCCTGATTTTGTCGCCTCGTTTATTTGTTTTTACTAGTTCGCAACTATATAACTTGTTTATTTCAAATAAGGTGTTGTAATAAAACAAAGAAGATTAGAATTTTTTCCAAGAGTTATAATTATACATTCATACGTAAAAGAGTAGTGTGAGTCAGCATAGTATTGGTACTAAATTCTCATATTATTGGTTACTTACCAAACTCAACTAAAATTATTAGCGTTTATTAGATCAAATGTAGAGCTAATGTCAGTAAAAAGAAACCACTATTGCAATATAAATATGGCAAAATTCTGCATTTTGTTCCATATCTATGTTCATTTTAGCATTATTGAACGAGCCGTAATACCACTGTGGACCGATCTTTCTTTATTTTCGAAATGCGTGTCTGTTTTTTTTCTCAGCGTTGTTGACTGCTTATTGTGATATTTTTTGTTGACTGACTCCATGTTAACCCAGACCGATTGTGCCAATAGACAGATGGGTCCAGCCGCCGTCAGTTGCATTTGCGCCACGGGCTATACAGGGGACCTCTGCGAGTCGCAGATCGCCGAACCAGGTATGAACTATTTACATATTTTATAACGTAACTATATTGTGACAACAAAGTAACAATGTATGTAGGCAATAGTAATAACTAGCCGCACCCTATAGCTTTACCCGTATAAATATCGCATTATATTAAATATCGTTATGAATTGAAGCCTATGTAGGTATTATTCCAGTGTATGAATTATATTCTTAAAGATTCTTCTTAATCCATTTAGACTTTTGCGTGAAGGAGTAACAAACAACCTTACATCCATTCTCAGAAACTTTGACAATAATATTACTTCTAGCTTAGATTGTGAGCTAATAAAAACTTG
Source organism: Pyrausta purpuralis (assembly GCA_963924145.1). Classification (NCBI taxonomy): domain Eukaryota; kingdom Metazoa; phylum Arthropoda; class Insecta; order Lepidoptera; family Crambidae; genus Pyrausta; species Pyrausta purpuralis. The sequence continues at coordinate 24,635,038 of OZ001646.1, forward strand.
CGTGCAAAGTTCAAACAATTTTTCACATGTTGACAGACATTTTCCATACATTTTTAACTTTTAAACGTCGGCGTAGCGATCTTCACAAGGAATGTTAGTCTATCTTGATTCGAACGAACACTCGGCGTTAAAAAAAGGCAATCAGTTTTGAAATATTAATAGGTACTAATTTTGTTATTAATGCGTCTTCTTCGCGATTACATAAAATCATTCTACCAAGCCGTGGTTAGTTATTTAGGTGTCATCATCATCATCATCATTATCAGCCAAAGGACGTCCACTGCTGAACATAGGCCTCCCCCACGGCTTCCCACAGCGACCGATCACTAGCGGTCTGCATCCAGTTTGATCCTGCGATCTTTATAAGGTCGTCTGTCTATCTTGTTGGTGGACGTCCCACGCTGCGTCAGCGTATTTAGGTGTAAATAAAGTTTATAAGAAATAATGTAGGTAACCCACTTTTACGCAGAAAACTAAGGTAAAGTGTATTATCTTCCACATAATCCTCTAGACATACGCTAAGTAATATTGCACAATATATTATTTCTGTTTAATCTACCTAGCTAGTGTAACGTGAAACTTGGGTAACTACTTTGGAAATAGTGATGTGCGTTTTTACGAGTCGGTATGTCGATTCTCGAAGATACGAGTATGAGACTATCACTAAATATCAGTATTGGATATGATCAAATAAAGACATTTCAATATGTGTTTTTTTTTTAAACAAATTATCAATATAATCGACACACAAAAAAAAACACTTGTTGTGTCGATTCTCTACATTGCTGTATGGTATAAAATGGTTCGTTGGTACTGATTTCCTATGCTATAACAATGATTTTAAATAATGTACTAATCTCGTAAATAATCTTGCTTGATACTGTCATAGCGACTTCAGACTGTAGTTAGCTGTAACTGTTCTGTTATTCTTGTCCTATTTAAGATACCATCGTATTATTACAACAATGCGACAAATATAAAAAAAGTCTTGATTTCGTAGTAAGGGCAACGATTATGACGGTGTGGCGTCTACCATAAATACTTTAAAACATGTAAATGGCCATGACTTAGGTACAAATGTTCCTGCTTCTCACATAAGCATTTGCCCCTTGCGGGTTTCGAACCCGCGACCACTGACGTCGAGTCAGGAGCGCTAACCACTATACCAAACGTTCCGTCATATACATGTGTGTGATATTGTGATATTTTACTGATACGTAGAAAAACTAAGGTAACGGATCACATAGCCCTTAGAATCAGTAAGCTCAAGTGGCAATGGACAGGGCACATAGCGCGAAGACTTATTGCCGTTGGGACAGAAAAGTTCTAAATTGGAGACCGTTCGACCATAGACGCAGCGTGGGACGTCCACCGACAAGATGGACCGACGGCCTTGTGAGGATCGCTGAATCAAACTGGATATAGAACGCTTGTGAATGGTCGCTGTGGAAAACCGTGGGGGATGATGTTCAACAGTGGACGTTCTGTGGCTGATAATGAATAATGATGATGATGGTGAAGCTGCGGGGAACCGCTAGTTTATTATAAGACATAAAATAGATACTTACTAACCTAAGTTATTAAGTAAGTAAAACGATAATTTTACATCAGTTCAATTAACGAGAAGCCTTAATAAAACGCGCTTTAACCAAGCTCGGTAATTAATTAAGTTCGTGAGTAATTTAATAATAACGCTATGAGTGTATCAAGTTGAGCGTATGATGTATGCAAATTATCGAGTGTTGAAGTGTCAGGAAAAAGTTTAATTTAAGGAGAAACGTATGTATCCAGTTCATTACTTGGAACATCACATGTCTGTCTTTATTAATCGATGTGACAATTAAAGCAAGACGATAAGACCCATGACGTATTTAAGCAAATTTTTAACGGTGATAAATGTGCAATAATTAACCTTTATTTATTTTGATTATTTTTCGAGTTGCAATAAAGTTTTATTGATGGTGTGTCTTTTTTTTAGCTATTTATACTTATTTTAGTATCGAATCAAATTTAAAGGTTGGGAAAGACACATTATTGGTTTCAAATTATACTTACTTTCCACAAAATGAAACCCTTAAATGAATTGAATTTGTGCTTTTAAAAGAGGTATGTAACAAAAAGGACCAAACACTGTTCCTTGCCAGAGCTCAATCGGGATTAATGCCAATTAATTTGGCTCGCTAAACTTGTTCAAATACTTGAAACGGACTAACAAATCCAATTCAAAGCCCTTACCCTAAAAAACGCTGTTAGCCACTTAACTTTCCTGCTCTCTCAAGGAAACATTTTATTGCGAGTGAGAAAAACAGCTTAAGCTGACTGATAAAGTCAATTCCAATATAGCCTGTAAGTTAATACAAATTCATTCGTTGAATGCACTTCGTTAACAGGCCGTTCCTTTAAATGTCAATTGAAAAGCGCGATTCCCATAGTTCGACTTGATCTTTCGAAGCTTGTTTTGATAGTGGAGCTCACATATTTTTTATGGTTTTCACTCTAAATGGAAGCAGATATAAACATTTAAAGACATAGTTGACTTGTAATGGAAATCAAGGTTAAAGTCTCACGCACTCTCACCTTTAATTTGATAACCCATAACTTATCATGAAGTCCAGTCCTGCATGAATACAAAACATACATACAAGTAGATCAAAAATCTATACATGTACCGTAACGATAAGTTTACGGCGGTTTTACACGAGTTTTACTCCCGAAAATTGTACAGCGCCTCTAGTGGTCTCTTGCAGAAAAAAAAAAACCTGATGCGTGCCGGCAGAAGTGAAAACTTGAATATCAACGTTGTGCATTTTTAATTTTTTGGAATAGTTAGGGAATAATTTTGAATGAATTGCTCTTATTATCAATATAAAAGTACTATCATTTTTGTGATAGAATACAATAATAATAATAATATAATAATATTTTTATAGAATACAATATTTTATTTATTGCGCTATCGTACACAAACATTACAATTTATATTATATTAAATTACAGTAAAAAGTTTATCTCTCAGAAAAATCAACTTACATCCATAATTTCGCCAACCGTCTTACGGTTTTTCGATCAGCCCACGTGTCCTGACGCGAGTTTCACATTTTTCCCCCATCCCACAAAAGTGCTCAACGCCACTAAAGAAGTTTTCACTTCAAAAATTTTTCATACACTTTTTTACGTCGTCGCTAGCGAGTAAACCCACCGTATACTCACCGTAACGGTACTGTGGAATTACGCAGGGCGCGGCGGTGGTGTTCAAGTAAGACAAGGTGGTTGTTGGGTGGTTGTAACTGAACTCTCTTTATTGTACATTTTCCTGAGGTATATATACACGATTTTCCTACTTAATTATACGTCACATGACATTTCCTTAACCTTTCACTTATCTAGGAATATTTTACAAGATAGTAAAACAATATTATTTATTAAAGGTCAGTTGGCGTATGAGTGATGCTGTGTGTCGTCACACACCACACCTTCCCCCTTAAAGAGACAAAAAATATACATTTAGTTAGTCAATTAACAAAACAAATTTTGCTTCCAGACATTGCAATTTTAGTTTTAAAATGTGACATATTGTGTATACCTCTCACCCCTTTTTTTTCGATTAAGATTATACATGGTTATATCGGTTACAATGAGTTTTTATATCTATGATTACTTTTTTTTTAACGCTATGTTATATTTTTCATGTCGATTTTAATTTGGAAAAAAATGGCTGTAATTGACTGAAATAGGAAAGTTATTTTTATATTTCAAATTGCAAAATTATAATGATTTTGTATACATCATCATAATCAGCCAAAGGACGTCCACTGCTGAACATAGGCCTCCCCCACGGCTTTCCACAGCGACCGATCACTAGCGGTCTGCATCCAGTTTGATCCTGCGATCTTTTTAAGGTCGTCCGTCCATCTTGTTGGTGGACGTCCTACGCTGCGTCTTTGGTCGAAGGGTCTCCAATCTAGAACTTTCCTGCCCCAACGGCCATCAGTTCTTCGCGCTATGTGCCCTGCCCACTGCCACTTAAGCTTACTGATTCTCAAGGCTATGTCCGTTACCTTGGTTCTTCTACGTATCTCTTCGTTTCTGATTCGATCTCGTAGAGAAACACCGAGCATAGCCCGCTCCATCGCTCGTTGTGTAATTTTGAGCTTCATTATAAGGCCCATAGTAAGAGACCACGTTTCGGATCCGTATGTCATCACTGGTAACACACACTGATTGAAGACTTTCGTCTTCAGACACTGAGGTAATTGAGACGAGAAGACGCTCTTGCGCAGTTTCCCGAACGCTGCCCAGCCGAGTTGGATTCGTCGATTGACCTCTTTCTCGAAGTTGGACCTACCCAATTGGATCACTTGTCCCAGGTAGACGTACTCGTCGACAACTTCGAGAGTTGAGTTCCCAATGGATACTGGAGTGGGTACAACAAGGGAACTCGACATAATTTTCGTCTTCTCCATGTTCATTTTGAGACCCACTTGTTGGGATACTCGGTCGAGGTCTTCGAGCATAGTGCCTAGATCATCCAGCGTCTTTGCCACAACGACTATATCATCGGCAAACCGAAGGTGTGTTATGTATTCGCCATTGACGGAGATGCCGAATCCTTCCCATTCCAGGAGCGATTTTGTATACGTTCAAACTAATTTCGGATAAAGAAACATCGCAAAGTTAACTTACAAGCTAAGATGATAATGCTGATTGATACGAGATTAACATTTTATAATCTAAATATATGACGTAACATTTCATACATATTTTTTTTCATACATTTTTCATTCATACTTAATGAGCTATAATAAATGACATCAATGAAATTAAGTACTTGGCTCAAATCTGTTTGAAGAACATCATATAATAGCAACTGTTTCTTTAAAATAGGTTAAAGTTTTTATTTTTCCAATGCATAATAATATATTATATTTGTATAGGTGTACAACGAACGATAAATTAACCTTTTAAGAAATAATTGAAAATATAGAATCTAATTACAAGTTGCATTAATACTCAAATTATAACATACATTGGTATACTTAGTGGAAACCTTATAACTGTTTTAAATAAATATCATCTAATAATGTGTAAGCAAAGCCACGGACAAAAATTAGTCTCTTTAAACATTATTTAGCTGCATCAATATCTTCAAAGTGTATTTATTAAGTGTGCGATATAAGTTCCATAACCTTCATCTCATTAAATTATACAATGATATGACAGATATACATTTTGACAATACCATCCATTTAACGAACAAAACTTATAATTTTTCTTACATTCTCAAAAATTGGCATATTAAATCTTCAATGTATTTTTTTTTAATAAATTGGCACATTACAAATACTCAACATCTTCAGTATTCATCAAACCCTTTAGGTACATTTATATTTATTTGGCGTATCTACCTATCATCTTAATTGCATACTTGCATATTTGGGTACTTATTATTCTACTGAGGCCGGTTGGCTCTACAATATTCATATACATATTATTTTTTGGTAACAGTCTTATTTACTTTACGAGGGTCAAACTGAAAGTTCTTAGAACTGGCCACTTATAAACAATATAATAAAAAAAATATTCTAAAATTTGAAAATAGAACTCTTTGCCAATATTACTGAGTATATATTTCATTCATTTGTCATTTGTTTTACGATTTGGCGGCAAATTGAAAATTGTCTGTGTCACGTCAACATGAATTTAACACGAGAAAATTTTCGTGCAATGATTTTTTATGACTTTCGATGTCATTTAAGTCAACAAGAAAGTTATGATAGACTACGATTGGCCTTTCACGATGAAGCCCCATCTCGTGCGACTGTTTACAACTGGTTTAATGAGTTTAAACGTGGTCGCACTAATCTCACTGATGATGTAAGTGAGGGACGGCCTTCTACGGCGACGACTGAAAATAACATCTGTGTTGTGCGGCGTATGATAGAGACTGACAAAAGAGTGACCTATCAGCAGATTCGGACAAGCTTAGGCATCGGTATGAGTCAAGTGCACAAAATCCTCCACGAACATTTAGCGGTCAGGAAGCTTTGCGCCCGGTGGATACCTCATAATTTGACTAAGGCTCAAAAACTCCATCGTGTGGATTGGTGCCGTAAAATGATTGAAAGATTTAACGGAGGTGACTCAAATGCTGTGTTCGACATACTAACAGGTGACGAAAGCTGGATTTACTGTTATGATCCTGAAACCAAAAGACAATCTGCTCAGTGGGTGTTTCCTTTCGAGGAGATGCCAACTAAAGTGAAGAGAGATCGAAGTGCGGGAAAAAAAATGGTGGCCTCGTTCTTTGGAAGGATAGGTCATTTCGCAACAATTGTTTTAGAGGATCAAAAAACAGTTTCTGCAGAATGGTACACTACCAATTGTTTGCCACTTGTCTTGGAAAAAGTTCGAGAGAAACGACCTCGCAGTAGGATCCTCCTTCACCACGACAACGCCTCGTCGCACACCGCCAAGCGAACGATTGACTATTTGGCGACATCAAACGTTGAATTACTGGGTCACCCGCCGTATAGCCCCGACCTCGCGCCTTGTGATTTTTATTTATTTCCAAAAATTAAAGAAAAACTTAAAGGAAAGCGGTTTATGAATGCTGAAGAAGCGGTGGCTGCGTATCGCGATGCCATTGAAGAGACCCCTAAGGACGAGTGGGCAAAGTGCTTTTCCCAGTGGTTCCATCGCATGCAGCGGTGTATTGACGTCAATGGACAATATTTTGAAAAGATATAATAAAACTAATAACTGGCTAATGTAATCAGTTTTTGATTTTCTAAGAACTTTTAGTTTGACCCTCGTATTTATAGTCAAATAATTATTATTAAAATACATTTTAGTCCTTAATGCTATGCATAGACTTATTTTAAGGTTCATGTTTTAAGATCACTTGATCTCCAACTATTTTCACTGAGAGAAACTCGTCTGCACCATGATCAAATGAAGGATCTGATACCCTTGACTGTACCTTGTACCCTTATTACACCATTTTATAACGAGTCCTCTTTTAAGATCTTTATTGACCTCCAAAGGCTTACACGAAAAAACCTCGTTTACATCATGTTCAAACTGAAGGATTCGACATCGTTTGTACCTCTTAATAAATGCCATTAGTGCCATAATCAATTACATATAAAACTCTTTCATATCTATAAATTGTCATTTCCAACCGTGACGTACAAACCAACAAAATGAATTCCTTAGCATAAATGACTTTGTTTACTTATGGTTGATCAGGCCATTCGTGATACAAAATATTTCTACTAAGTATTCCATGACTAACTATGCAATTACTTTTCCGTCAAACAAACACAACAAACTTGAAATTTCTTTCATTAACCCATCTATCTACATAAATAACAATTCCATTTCGAATGTAACTAATGTACTCCAGGTTACAAAAGATATTAATACATTCATACCGTCTCAAAATATAATCTATAAAGCACTTTACACTATAATCTTAGTATCGTTTAGTTTTTTTTTCTACTACGTCCATGGAACTTTATACCTCTTAGATAAAAATAAAAGTAGCAATCAAAAAAATACTTGTGTTTTTACAAAAAAAAAGATATGCAATACAAAAGTATTCGGTTCTAAAATAGATTGAAGTACCAACTACATAATAAGACGAACAAATTATATATATATTTTATAAAATTACTTTACGTTTTTAGCATACGCGTATTAGATACGGCTTACTGTAGAACGGTGATGCGTTAACTTTTAAATGTATAGCTTGTTCGTAAATTTAGTTGTATTTAGTGAGTCACCCGTAAGTGAAAAATATCGGTGAAATTTGCACAAATATTTGTAATTGTAGTTCTTTCTTCATTGTTAAAGTTATTTAGTTTTAACATTGTTAGTAACAATTTAACTGTTTCCGAAACGAAAAACAGTTGAATTTTGTCAAACTTTTAATTTCCGGTGTAAACTATTTTAAATTTACTTCTTCATCACGAGTATTTAATATTTTTACAAAAAAAAAATCCATTGATACGTTTTGTTATAGTTTTTGCTACAAATACTCCTTCACAAATTTCGTTCGAATTAATAACATAATCTCCTGATACTGAAGTTGACAACCCTGCGAATGATTCACAACGTGGTGGTAATTTGATACATGGCGTACGATTGTTTTGGCTATCATGTGTACTCGTATATAATTGTAATGATACTTGAATTTTATTGTTATTGAAGGTTAATGCCAAAGTTCCACTTTCAAAGTTCAATTGTCATTTTTATTTTGTTAAAAAGTCCTAGTCCTTGCCCTATAATACCGTCTACACTTAAAGGTAATGTTTTAAATACATGAAACTTATTGGTAAAATACGTATTATGTTTATTATACAGTCGTAAGTTTACGTACCCCTGTGACGTGATTTTACCTCCGATCCCATTGATGTGTGTGGTATGATGAACTCGTTCATAGATAATGCAACGTCACACTTTATTGCACTTAGTGACGCACCTGTGTCGATCAGACATATGTATTGTTTTCCGTTCACAGTAAATTGTGCAGAGTTCATGTTGCCGTATGTTAAGACGTAATTAGTTTTCACGAAAAAAAAAACTCTGGGTTAATTTAATCTTAGTTACTCTGGGTTAATTAATTTTGTTTCTTTGTCGCACCGCCCACAATCATTTCTGCTTAGCCCAAAGGCATGACTGGTAGAGAACGCCATATGGCGTTAAGTCCACCTTTTGTACAAAATGTTATTATTGTGCAATAAAGTATAAATAAATAAATAAATCTTTTAGGTCTTCTTTTTCGTCGTTAATCTTTTGCACTACATTTATGTGCTGTTTTTCATTATTGTAAGGGTTGCTTCCGAATCGTCCTTTAGATTGGGAGCTTGGTTTTTCTGTTCCTCTTGAATTTTTCCTTTGAGGCCATTCGTTTGACCTTGTTTCAGGGGACCACCACCTAGTCTCGGGTGACCACCCCCGCGCCGCAAGTAATTATGCACGTAGAATACTTGTTCCGATGATGACGTCTTGGGAGTCATAGTAATATTTTCGTCCTTTGCACCTTGTATTGCCTCTCTTAATGACGTCTATTTACATATATAGCACGGCGTTCAATTTTCTTGGACAGGCATTTGTTTAATTTCTTCCAAAAGGTAGATAAATATCAAAGTGATGATAATAGCTATGGTTATAGTCACCAATGAGATGTTGTATAAAGATGTTGATGAAGTCACCTGGGTTGCACTTGCGCTGTTGCCTGCGCCGTTCTGAGCGATGGTGATGTCTTCTCTCTGCGACTGGATTTTTGCTGAGTTGCTGCCCATTGTTCACGTTAACTTTGAAGACTACGGTTCAACTCTGTTTCTCGGGAAACAGTGGCTGGCAGGGTCGCCATGTGGAATTACGCAGGGCGCGGCGGTGGTGTTGAAGTAAGACAAGGTGGTTGTTGGGTGGTTGTAACTGAACTCTCTTTATTGTACATTTTCCAGAGGTTTATATACACGATTTTCCTACTTAATTATACGTCACATGACATTTCCTTAACCTGTGACCTTTTACTTATCTAGGAATATTTTACAAGATAGTAAAACAATATTATTTATTAAAGGTCAGTTGGCGTATGAGTGATGCTGTGTGTCGTCACACACCACAGTACTGTAAATAAACGAAAAACTCAAAAGAGCAGATGTAATAGACAGCTCTTATTTAACTGACGCAATCGTTTTTCGCCATTATCCGGTCGTTCTCAATTATGCGCGTCTCCGGCATTTCTGGGTATTATAAGGATTCTGAATGTAAAGTGGTTTGATGAGAACATAGAATTAATGGCATCTATGATTGGGTGTGTAGGTGTTTGCAAACGATGGCAATTTACTGGGCGTCTGTTGGGTCTGAGGGCTTAGTACAAGGTTTTTCACTCACATTCAGTTGCGAGCGAGTAAGAATTTTTGTATGGGATAGATAAAGCGCCACCTTGTTCAATTTTATCTTTCCCATAAAAAAATACAAAGTTCTAACGCGCTTGCATTTGAACACGTGGAGAAAAAACACGTGTTAAACCCTCTGTTGTTTTTTGCTTACTTGTATTTCATTTAAAAATATGTGTTAAGGGATAATAAGGACAATGTCTTAAAATATTATAGTCTTAATTGAATGAGCTGAGATTAGATTTCCAACCCCCTATGGTAACTAATTACCATATCCTACACTACATTAATAATTATATACCTATCTATGATTAGTGTAAGCGTACAATTTACGGATATAAAAATAGATTTGGATACCTTTTTACATTTAAACGTGGTAAATAGAAGCTTTTCAAATTTTTTATTTAATGTTCGGCTTACACTTATTATAATTTCAGAATGCGGGATAGAAGAATGCGCAGAGGGCTGTAAAAAAGGGGCGACGTGTGACTGCAGTCCAAAAGACTCTGATTTCAGTATGTATCAATTTGCATTAGATTTTTGGCAACCTATCGTGTCTCCAGCTCTAGCGCAACTGACAAATTGCTATTTTTTTATTCTAGATACAGCCCGGTACGAAACTAGACTGCAGATTGTGGACCAACCAAACGTCAACATATCTCAAGAAATCACCAAACATGTAAGACTCATATTTGTCAACAATGATGACTTGTAAGATAAGAGTTCTATTACATATTGTTTGCTGCACTTTACACACCTGCCTCGAGGCCTGCAAGCAGAACATGTGTTACAGAATTAATTAAGCTCATTACACAATTATTATACTAATCCACTGATTACGGGATCACTGTTTGTTTACATATTAAATACGTATTTCTAAAAGCTGAGAGCTTACCTTATCTCTTTGCAAAACCTCATAAAATTAATCAAATTCTCATTGTGTTATTCTAATTTTGTAACTTACCTTGTCCCGAGATATCAGTATAAGTTATTTTAATAGTAGACCTTAGCGCTAAAACTTTATTACTATTGCTTCCAGATAACGAGCTATTTAAGAGCCTCCAACATTACCTTAGAAGATGAAATTGAAGTGCTAAATATAAGGTGAGAATAACAAACATTTACATAATCAATTTTGTTTTCGATAAAAATAATAGCAAGCTAAATTCATGGACACTCGGCGCTACTTATCATAACAACCCTCTTTTCGTTACTTCGCTCTTGTTGGAAAAACGAACTAGTTTAAGAAAAGTTATTTATCTCTTTTGAACTTAGAAAATAATTTAAAAAATATATATGAAATATATGAATTGATTACCTCATTTTTATTTTATACAAGCCAATTTTACTCTGTAATGCTAAAAACCAAGACAGAATCAACATTTCGCTAAAGATATGGCAGATTTATCAAAAAAGATGAGTGACTGCGTACAAACTTTTAAGTTTAATAAATTGGTCTTATCTTTCTGAATTTGATTCTTAGCTTTTCATTCACCAAAGAGAAAAAATAAAGGATTAAGTTCAGTCTAGTTTATTTCATATGAAACCCTTCGGGGCCAATGTATTTTTAGTTGTCACTTTGTTATTCAAAATTCTAGTGTCTAGCTGGGGTTAGGGCATCGTTATTCAAATAAGAGTCTGAAAATGTGATACGCAAAGGAAAATGGTTTGCGAAAGAAAACCCTGTTACAAAACTCTAGATTTCAAGATAAAAGGATTCATAAGGATAAATGGGCAACCCTTTTAAGAGGATATTTTTTAAATAACTGATTCAATAATAAAAAAAACGAGAATCATCTTGCTTGTAAAGTTTTTTTTCTTAATCGTTTTCAGAGTTTCGTTACTGCAACAGAAAGACAAAGCAAGATTTCTGTTCTAAATAGACCTTCCGTCAGCCGTAAAAATAAGCTATTAAAATTACTGTGTAGTTTACCAGGGCCGTTTTACATTTACTCCGAGAGTAAACTTAAATTTATTTCTTCCCTACTAAAATTCAAATAATTTTCTAGCTCAGCGGACATGAACGGCGCGCGCTCCGTATGGCTGCGCGTGTGGGGCGCGCGGCGCGAGGCGGGCGTGCTTCGCGCGGCCCTAGCTCGCCTCGCTGCTACTAGGACGCGCGCCGACAAGCTGCGACTGCTTCCTGCAACGCTGCATTTTGATATGCAGCCCGCTCTAAGCTTGCAGGTAATGTCATAGTCCTTGTTGTAGTAACGGAGGATTTTTTTAAGAAGGTGGTGTAAGGCGAGGCCTTAGCTCGCCTCGCTGCTACGATGACGCGCACCGACAAGCTATGATTGCTGCCTGCAATGCCACATTTCGATATGCAGCCCGCACTAAGTTTGTAGGTAATTTCATAGTTCTTGTTGTAGTAACGTAGGATTTTTTAAGAAGGGGGTGTAACGCGCGGCCTCAGCTCGCCTCGCTGCTACGACGACTGCTACACTGCATTTTAATACATGTAGGAAATATCATACCAACAAGCCAATATCAAGGTCTAGTAGTTTCAGCGATGCTTGTACCCTCATTTAGACTATAACTGGACCCTTGCTTACTCGCTTAGCTGCTGCTTAGTTTCAAATCTTAATTCAAATTCGTATATACAATTTGCGACTGCATCGATTCTGCATCACGACTTCGCTGCTACTTAGTTTCAAATGAGTACGACTAGTTTCGTACGTACATTTGCGATTGCATCGATTCTGCATCGCGACTCACGACGTGTCGTACTTGCTTGCTACGCACTACGAACTTTGCGTAGACCGATAGACTACGAGTACTACGGTCTACTTGCTACGCTACGCTAGGGCGCTAGTGCGCTACGAAATGGATTTGCTATCGTTGCGTCGCTACGAACTTCATAATCGTCGGACATATGAAGTTAGTTGAATATTCGTATTCGGCATACAATGGTATAATTTAACTAAAATAAAACAAAACTTGGTATGAAACCTAGATAGCACATTTTGTGTTTTATCTATCTTCTAGCTTATAGAATATTATCCGCACTAGTTTAATTAAACATAAGTGAGAGCAAACCGAAAACAAAATCTCGAATTTATCTTAACTAAACTTCAAGCTAGCGCCACTAATATGATCTATGCCAGCACTTACATTCAGAAATTTTACCTTAAGCTATTTAACTGGAATTAAGGTTAAATAGGTTCTGTATCTACATTTTACTTTAGGCTTCATGAGGTACCTATGTAAGAACTATTTTAGAATACATTTTTAACCTTCCACCGCGAACCAATATATGATAATTGTCATAATAAAGGACAGCCATCAAGTTCTTGTTGTACTATCCAAAATCCATTTTAAAAATACAACTTTTAATTTTATTTTCGTCAAGATGAAATGTAAGGTTTCTCCGTAAAACGTTTAAAAACTTTTATCGCCTCTAGAATTCTCGTTTTTAGTTAACTCGGTTGATTTATGTCCACTGCGCCGCTATTCAAATGGGTTTTCATTTTCTTGTCTCCTCATTCTTAAGACGAAGTTGATTATTTTGCATTTAAACGGAATTAGCTAGACAATAGTGCGAAACTTATTTAAATCTCAGCTTAGGAAAGTAGTTGCTGAATTCTGTGATAATTATTTTTTGGGTAAGTAAGCATGAAAGTTTATTGAGTTTATTTTTTACTTACCTGTCTTAATTTGGTTTATTACAATAATTAATAAATATTGTCAAAACGTACAAAACGTATTAATCAAACGAAACACGCTGATGCAAATTTATATAATTAAAATTCAGTTTCTTATTACAAAATTATGGGCTCTACTCCCAATAAATAAACCTAATTTCATTAACATAATTAGCTTAATACAATTGGAAAAATGATCCTTATTACCTCTCACTTTACTAACACTAGGTCGAAAACTCGTTAGGCTTTGTTACTTATTGCTTAAAAAGTACTAGGTCAGTAACCATCTGTAACCTTACACCGATCCGAACACGCTCAATAAAGGAACTGCCCGCTGTAAGGAATTGCTCCATTTTTCTCCGCTCTTTCGCCTCGCCGCTTTAATTGTTTGAAATGTGATCTCCGTAACCCCTTGTAATAGACGCCCCGATATTTCACAGAACAAAAACGTAGAGCTTTTTTACGGTTCCGTTAACTGGGTCAGTTGTTTAGAGTAGGTGAATTAACGTAAACGAGCGGCTGGTGAAAGCTAGTTTAAATCTTGGAAGCAAAAAACTATTATCTTTTTTTTCTTTTCTCAATCCAAAATTGAAAAAAAAATCAATAGGATTGGAGTTAAATGAAATAGTGATTGCAAAACATTGGTTTTACTAATTATTGTAACTTGTTAACGTGTTAATTTTAAGTTATCAATTTTACCAACTGCTACCTTTGTAATCCTCTTACAATACAATAAGTATAAATTACACATAAAATTATTATCCCTTTAGGACGGGGATAGTACTTCTATGAGATTACATAACATGCGCCAATTAGAAATTAAATGACAAGATGGGTGGTTTCTTTTTGGTAATTTAAAAATAGTGTGAAAAATGTTCCTATAGGAATAATGTTTTTTTTTCAATCGTTGCTTTTAATTTATTATGAAAATGGGAAACAATTGTGGTTTGAATTTTGTGTTGCGCTGAAGTACAAAAATAAAACCCATTCATAAATAATGTTTATTACAAATGTCATCGTTTTTGTAATTATTCATTTACAGAAAGATATAAAATGTCAAAATAGGTAAAATCCATAAAATTAAAATCATACAAGAATGTTGCTATTGCAAGGGGAATTTTTACTTCTTACAAGAACTGTTTATGTTAGCTTACTGTAGGTATTACGTTTATTCCTAGATTTATGTAACGCTTACATGTATAATTTATTCTTACGAATAAAAACACATTATTGAAAATTTATATCACGAGTTAAATTATATGCGTAAAATAGAAACGCTTGCGACATGTTTCGGATCCGTATGTCATCACTGGTAACACACACTGGTTAAAGACTTTCGTCTTCAGACACTGAGGTAGATGAGATGAGAAGACGCTCTTGCGCAATTTCCCGAACGCTGCCCAGCCGAGTTGGATTCGTCGATTGACCTCTTTCTCGAAGTTGGACCTACCCAATTGGATCACTTGTCCCAGGTAGACGTACTCGTCGACAACTTCGAGAGTTGAGTTCCCAACGGATACTGGAGTGGGTACGACAAGGGAGTTCGACATAATTTTCGTCTTTTCCATGTTCATTTTAAGACCCACTTGTTGGGATACTCGGTCAAGGTCTTCGAGCATAGTGCCAAGATCGTCCAGCGTCTTTGCCACAACAACTATATCATCGGCAAATCGGAGGTGTGTGATGTATTCGCCATTGACATTGATGCCGATTCCTTCCCATTCCAGAAGTTTGAAGGCGTCTTCCAATGCCGCTGTGAACAGTTTCGGAGATATGACATCTCCCTGTCTCACACCTCTCCGCAATGGAATCGCCTTCGTGTTCTGCTCCTGTACTCGGACCGACATAGTGGCGTTATTGTAAAGGCACCTTAACACCTCTATATACCTATAGTCTATGTGGCACCGCTGCAGAGACTGAAGCACCGCCCAAGTTTTGATCGAATCAAAGGCCTTCTCATAGTCCACAAACGCTAAGCATAGAGGCATATTATACTCCTCTGACTTCTGTATAATTTGCCTAAGCGTATGTATGTGGTCTATGGTACTGTAGCCTTTTCGGAAACCGGCTTGTTCGGGAGGCTGGAAGTCATCAAACCTACGTGCGAGACGGTTCGTAATGACCCTTGAAAACAGCTTGTAGACATGGCTCAGGAGTGAGATGGGTCTGTAGTTCTTCAATAAGGTTTTGTCTCCTTTTTTGAAGAACAACACCACCACACTCCTGTACCATGCCTCAGGCGTGATGCCCTCTAGCAGCACGGAATTAAAGAGTCTCTGAAGGACTTTAAGTACCGGTGTTCCACCCGCCTTCAGAAGCTCTGCTGTGATTCCGTCCTCGCCAGGTGCCTTGTTGTTTTTGAGCTGTTTGAGGGCCATCCTAATCTCGTAGAGGCTGATGTCCGGGATGTCTTCGGTGTAGTGACGGGTCAGGATAGCTCGTGGGTCTCTGGCCAAGCTATTAACGGGTTTGGCTACTGAGGTGTACAACTCCCCATAGAACCTTTCGATCTCCCTCAAAACCTCTGCTTTCGTCAACGCTACACTGCCGTCCTCCGTCTTAAGCTTCGTCAACAGGCTTTGCCCAATAGACATGTCTCTTGCAAACACTTTGGAGCCTTGGTTCCGCTCTATCGTTTCTTTAACACTATTAGTGTTAAAGCAACGAATGTCGTGTCGCAGGGACTTCCATATTTGTCTATTGAGCTGCCTGTAGTTTTCAGCATTAACAGAGGTCTGCAGTGCCATAGATCGACGTTTTTCCATAAGGTCGAGAGTGTGTACCGACAGTTTTTGAGGTCTATTTTTACGGCCAGGCCTAAAATACTTAGACCCCACCGTTTGAACAGTTTCCACAAACCCGTTGTTAATTTCGTCCACTGTAACGCAATTTTCTAGGCAAGCAAAGCAGTTTGACAACTCGAGTTGAAAGCTCTCGGGATTTTGGATATGAGCACGAGTCGGTCGGAGCGTGGACTTCATCAGGCGGGATCGTTCCAATTTGACATTGATATTCAATGTGCCTCGAACCATTCGGTGATCGCTTCCGGTTTTTACCCTGTTGATCACGGAGACATCATTGAATATCCGTCTCTTGGAGGTCATGAAGAAGTCAATCTCGTTTCTCGTGAAGCCATCGGGACTCAACCAAGTCCACTTCCTTTGAGGCGGCTTCTGGAAGAAAGAGTTCATCGCAAAGAGTCCCTCCTTCTCCAGAAAGTCGGCCAGCCTCTGTCCCCTGGCGTTCCTTTGCCCGTATCCAAAAGGTCCCACCTTCAACTCATTCTCGCCTCGCTTGCCCAGTTTCGCGTTGAAGTCCCCCATTACAACAGTAAAATAGGTTTTGGAAGTATGTATGGCTCTACTTACGTCCTCATACATTTCCTCGACCTCTTCATCCGGGTGTTTCGAGGTCGGTGCATATACCTGTATGACCTTCAGCGAATACCTCTTGGATATTCTGAGTATAAGGTATATTACCCTGCTCGACACACTCTCGATGGTCTCGATATTGTTGACGAGGGACTTGTGAACGAGGAACCCGACACCACCTTGGGACTTTCGTTGGTTGCCTTCCCGGTAGTAGAGCAGGTTTCCGGACTGTAGAGTTATCGTGTCCTCGCTCTCTCTACGGACTTCTGATAGACCCATTATGTCCCAGTGTAACCTGCTCATTTCTTCCTCCAGCTCGAGCAACTTCTCATCTGTCCTCAGTGTGCACGCGTTATAAGTTACCAGGGCCAGTTGTCGTTGGGGTGGCAGCGCGATCGCCTCCGGGGATTCTTAGCACCCCCTGCCCCGCCGTTACCGTGACCGCTACCAAAATCAGGAATAGCGGGACTGCCGGAGACTGGGGGCCTGGTTTTCTGGTGTACTTTCATGTGAGGGGATTTTGCCAATACTCGCCACGCTTGGCAGGCGGGTTGGCGAGCGCAGAGGCGCAGCCCCTTGCAGCTGTGACGCTGCTGCCCGTCACAGTCTAACATTTAGCTGCGCTTTACATTGGATGGTTATACCGCCATCGGTCGGTCGCCAGAGCCTGCTGCTGAGCTAGGGGGGCGTGATTGTGAAAAAAGGGTTGCCAGTGAATAATTTCTCCTTTGGTTGAGGGAGTTTATTTTGTTTGAGACATGGAGATTTAGGGGAACAAATCTATCAAAGTTCACAAAGTCTTACACAAAAATAGGTTTTTGAAATAATATTTAGAATTGAGCTGGAATTGTGTAAAGCAATCGTATTCATTTGACAGTTCAAAACGTACGATATGACCAGTCAAACCCTTTGTTATTTGCCATTTGACAGACCATACCGTACGTTTTGAACTGTCAAATGAATACGATTGCTTTACACAATCGCACCCCAGATTAACTTTGCCTAATATACTTAACAGAAGGTCAATTTTGTGAGAGAAAATTAGTAAACTCAGGTTTGTATTTAGGTTAGAAAAAATAAATCATAAATAAAGAAACATCAGTTATTTTCAAATATGTTTATTTTAATTATGTTCCCCCAAAACCTAGTTTAATGGCATCATGTCATTAATCTTCATCTTCGAAATCAATTTTGCTGTCACTAATTTCATACGTGTCAAAATTTAAATCAATGATGGATGCCTCATCAAGGGGGACCCATCACTTAATCGCAATTTTCTTCATCGATTTTCATTTCCCATAAAACGATTCGCAGATGTTTCAAAATAATATTCAACAAATTCTAGAATCTTGTTACATCACAATTTCATTTGGTCGAATGCTTATTATCTACAAACTTACTTCATCGTTACTTCTTTTCATAAATTACGTATTTTATTGAAGTAACGTTAGCTTTCTATTTTGTTACCCATAATTTTATTTCCACGTAAGTTTCAATATGCAGAATTCTTGAAGCATCGAATTTTACTTCAATAAAGTCCGTTTTTCTTAACGAATTTTTAGTAATATTATATTGCATACTTTATTAATACACAATTTAAAGCATAACTGATATAAATATTATTTGCGGAGGGAGAGCAGCCTCCGCCCGTGGGTGACTGCGCCTTGTTACGCAAGGGCGACGAGCCTGCTATTCCCGCAGCGCCGGAGACGAGGAAATCCTAATGCATGCTTCCTGTTTGCATGCCTGCTTGCTGCATGCATGCTTGTATGCTTGCATGCATGAATTAATGCATGCCTGCTTGCTTACTTGCATGCATTAATGCATGCATGTATGCCTTCTCACTTGCATGCGTATAAAAAAATATATGGGAACCGTTACATATTGAAACAAGTTTTTATGAAAGGTTATATCGATAACTTAATAATTCTATAAAACATTAATTTGGTATATCGTTATTCTGCTTAACAAAACAGTTGCGAAACATTTTTTTGGTGAACTGTTATTCGATGTTATGAAACGACGATTATTAACTATTCCATTAATCAAGAAAAAAAGATATTAACATTCATTGAATAGTTTTCTGTGAAATGAAATTCTATATCAAACAATTCTGTGTTATGATAGATACCCCTCATCAAGATACCCCTCGAATCATAATTATATCCTTCCTCGTTTTTTTGTTTTTCCCTGGCGAAACTATTTTGGAAGATGACGCTGCCGCGAACTTTCCTTCATTTCCAATCCTTGCTACAGTTCTTAATGACACTCCTGAAATCATACTAACTTTTAATAATTTTAATAAATAAATTAACTTAATTTTTAAGTTTTGGAAAAAAGGGTATCACTAACCTATGGCAGCTGCAACCCCGCTCGTTCACTTTTTCAAATAGTATTATCTGGGCGCCAGACTGTTTCTCTTTCATAAAAAACTCTTTAGCTTTTAGCATCACTTCTCTCACGCTACTTCTTATTACTTTCGGCATGTTTTACACATTTAAAATGCAACAAAATCACAACAGAACCGCAACAAAAATCACCATCAACGAACTGTCACAATTGACAAGTTTTAAGCTGACGGTATTAGTTCCGATTTTCGCCACGTGCCAAAAGATCCTTGTAGCACCTTAGGTAGTTATTATTTTCGGTATTTTATAATGACGTTTATGTCTTATACAAAGTAATGATTAAAAATCTGACAATATAAACTTTTTTTATTTTATTTTTTTATTGTGTTTTGTACCAAATTAATAACATAAATATTTATGGCATGCGCCGGGCGCGTATAGTGTAGGACACGGGGTTCGATTCCTCATCTGACACAGTTGCTGTATACAAGTGAAATTGAATTTAATAAAAACTTATCGCCACTAACTCAATAAAGTTGACTCGTGGCGAAGCCCTAATAAGGTGTTTCTCTAAATGTTTCAATGTTAAGCAAAGGTCTTATCTCAAATTTGAAGTAACATGGACTATCCTAAGCCGCGCGGGCTTAGTGGTTTTGCTGCTGCTTTTGTATTGTAAGTAATTGATAAGAGCACATTTTCATAGCAATCCTCGTTTCTAAGCTGCATCCAGTATGACTATACCTTTAAAGAGGCAAATCTAATCTTGAGTAACGTCCCGTTATGAGGTCGGTAATTATGTTGAGCTAACCCGGGACGGACGGACGGGCGTAATGGGTAGCCCCAAATGACGCAGATCGAGATAGTCAAGATGTGTCGAATGCGGTAAGGTAGCACGTAGTATACATTCTGTATGGTAGGCCTGAAAGACACATAAATTCAGACACAGTTTTTTTGGCTTTTTATTGTACTTTCGGTACCTACTCAAGCGTTTGTTAGAATACTTGATTAGGGTTATCTGTTTCAGACACGTCAGTAAGTATTTAATTTAAATACAAAATAAAATATAGTTACGAACTAGTACCTATTAGCCGTTGGTAAAAAGTGGTATTTTTACTTCATAATTAAGATTTCGAATGAGTTTAACACATAAATATTTACAAATTTTCATGCTATTTGTTAATGGCTAAATGGGCCGAACATAAATTTAAATGTAAAACTTCTGTTTTCCCCATTTAACCGCAAATAAATAATTCTATTCTATTTTATAAATATTGAAATCGTTTTCTACCATGAGGTAAACTCGTACAGAAAAATTCCAGTAATTTGCCATATCACTCACTATATTATGTATATTTTAACTTGATAAAGGAACAGAGTGCTCGCATAACAGGAACATTTATTACTGCTCTGACATAAGTAGAGCAATGAAGTTCAATAATTTTACCGCTGTGCCTTATGGTAAAGTAATAATGTGGGCTAATTTGAGTCTTAATTTTACTTGATTTAAGGACTTTTATTTATTTATAAGCTTAATTAAGAACACTTTTGATTAAGTAGTTGGGTTAGAATTTTTCTAATAAGTAACTAATTTCAATATTATTTTCTCTTTTTATTGACCTTTATTTCTACGTAACCTTCCAATATGTTTGATCAACGTTAGTATTCCGTAATAATGTCTTTTATTCACTTTTTATTTCAATTTAATGTAATTTTGTTTCAATAGCATCATTTACCATCTCAAAAGATGATTTTATTACATTCGAATTTTATTTAAATGTGGAATAAAAAGGCCAATATGATAAACCTATTTTAAAAAAAACGGCTAAGTCGGCGAGTCGGACTCGCACACTGAGGGTTCCGTGCCAACTTTAACTGAATTAAAATATCACACCATTTTTTTGACAGCAAATATAACTTTGTTTTTCATTGTGTTTGTATGAAGTACAAAGTTATGTTTGCGGTTGTTGAAAATGTGTATATCTCAAAAACTTCTTGTTTGATCCCGTCTGAACCAATTTTAGTTGAAAGTATTTGTTAAGATCTACCTTTTTTTTTTCAAAATTTACACTTGCTTAGTTTAGAAGTTATATGGGGGGGACGCCCATTTTACCACTTTGGAAGCGTCTAGCTATGAAACGTTAGACTTTAAAAGAAAATGTCTTTAAGAACCTCAATGTTATTTTAAAAGACCTATCTATAGACACCCCACACGTATAGGTATGACTAAAAAATTTTTTTTGGTTTTAGTTTCATGTATGGGAGCCCCCTCTTAAATGTCATTATTATTTATTTTTTGTATGAAAATCGTAAAGCGGTTAATAGGATACATACTCCTACCAAATTTCAACAGTGTGATGCTTATAGTTACAGAATAAATTGGCTGTGACATACGGACGGACAGACAGACAGACAGACAGACAGACTTGACGAAACTATATGGGTACCGTTTTTTGCCATTCGGCTACGGAACCCTAAAAACAACCTCTTTTTATAAGTCCTATATTGCCTCGTTTAGTTTTACTTTAAAAATAACAGCAAAAAGGCCTTACGTCGTCATTTTAAAGAGTTTGTCAAAGAGGGTTTTATTCGAAGCCGTAAAGACGAAATATGATGCGTAGGCAACGGCAGCCTACTCTGTGGTTAACGTCTTGGGTTTCGCGCCAAAATGCAAGGCTGAATTTTCGGGGAGACTTTAATTATTTGAGATGCGCATGTTCGTTGTTATTAGTAGATGGCGAGCCTCCAGCCAGTGGATTCCCTCGTTAAACAGACGCGGTGTTCTTTATTACGCTAATAGCTACGAAGAAGCCGTACCAAGACCGTTTGAAATTAGCGTCATGATGTTTTTTCCTTTTGGTGTTAATTTTTATTGGTGGATATAACCGGCTTTGTTGCTAACGCAATTCTTAGGTGAAACAATGCTACGTTCTTATTGTCTGGTGTAATGGGGAGCAAAATGGCTCTGTTGGCGTTGTGTGCTGAATTCTTATGCAATAGGGGAAGTTATCTTCTACTTACCTATTTAAGTCACTGAACCTTGGGGACAGAATACATTGTATTCGATATATTAAGCTACCGCAAACTTGTTTAACCATTGTCTTATACGTTATATAGTTACATTACTTCTCGAAATAGGAACTCCATAGTATTCGACGAGTTGCCAGTTATAATATGCTGTGTTGTTTCCTTTTTGTAAGGGATATAAGTTAAATGGTATTTTTTGTTTCAGACAATAGTAGTGAACCAGCGACCTGATGTATGGGAGGGGTCAGAGTTCATCTTAAGCTGTATGGCGTATGGGTCACCTGATATTACCTTTTCTTGGTACAAAGATGGTGTCAAAGTCAACTTTGATGGTACTACCAGGTATGTATCATAGTTTTACCAAGCATATTTAATACTAAACACTTAGCAGATACCTGATTAAGACTTATTAATGCCTTCGGAGGTTGTTGTACCTAAACCTATATTTAAAGGTCAAAGTTATCCATGTCCACTATACGTCGACATTGAAAAATATTTTTAGGGGGCACCGCGTCGGTAGCAGCGAGCGCGTTGCGTTTACGTTATAAAAATAAGTTTAAAATAAAGCCTAATAGAGAACAACCACTACAGCTCTACCTGTGGTGTATGTCTGAATTGCCTAACATTTGGGCTTAAAGTTCTTTTTTCTACTTTAGGGACATCTGAACGCGCACATTATCCGAAGACGCCCTCGGCCGTCGCATGTCAGTGCTAGGTGTGTCTGAGGCCCAGCGTCCCGACAGTGGGAAGTGGTCTTGCTCAGCCGACGACGCGGGCCGACGAAGGTGCAGAGCGCTGAGGCTGGCGGTGTTGCGGCCGCCCGATATACGCCTCGTACCGTCCACTTTGACTGTCAATAAGGTAACGCGACCTCTTTTTAGGGTTTTTTTAAATACTTATCATTCCCAGGGATATCTAGACGATCGTCATCATTTAAGCAAATATGCCCTTGGCCAATGCATATCGGTGCCAGGCGTGTCTGAAGCCCAGCGTCCCTTCAGTGGGAAGTCGTCATGCTCAGCTAACGACGCGAACCGATAAAGCTGCAGAGCGTTGAGGCTGGTGGTGCTTATCATCATCATCTAATTTAAGAGCTAAGCTCTCGTCGGTTTAGTGTTTTTTTCTATTTTTTTACGCTCTTTTGCCATTCCTTTGACCTCCAAATACGATGCAACATTCAACTTTGGCTTCATTTATTTTATTTTATTTTCTCTTTATTAAAGACGCAAGCAATAACATTACTTGATTAACTTTTAATGTAACCATTACATTTGTCCACATTGTTGTCCATGCATTTTTTGATGCGTATAGCTTATTCTTGGTCCTACTTTCTTCCTTCTTCCTTCTATTCTTCCCCTTTTTTAACATTCTGATAAAACTGTCGTGTCGTTTCAAGTGGCCAAACATTCTCCCTCTTCTACTCTCGTTAGTTTCCTCTGTTCCTTTACTATGCTGTGGCCGTGATTATACCTCCTGATATACCCCTCGTCACGTCTACTTTGACTGTCATTAAAGTTAATGAACTACTACTACTACCTCAAAAAGACATCTGAAGTCGCACAGAAGCCTAATGTTAGAGTTCGGAGAAAGAAAACCTGCGGCTTGCGTCATTCGTCAATGGCGACAATCTGCTTTGCTGCCAACCCGGTACGACGAAGTGATGCAGATATTTACTAAACACATTGATAAATAGTACTCATCTCGGTCTCACCTAATACATACATAAACCAATAAATCGAACTAAGGAAACCTTTGCTACTAATTTCAGAAATAAATAGCAACAATCTTTCCGAGAGCCACCAGCAAGAAATGAGACTAGTTTCCTATAGTAAATTTTTCATTCCTCCCAGGGTGATAACGTAAGCATAACCTGCCTAGCCGGGGCATCAGGCGGGATCGTTCCAATTTGACATTGATATTCAATGTGCCTCGAACCATTCGGTGATCGCTTCCGGTTTTTACCCTGTTGATCACGGAGACATCATTGAATATCCGTCTCTTGGAGGTCATGAAGAAGTCAATCTCGTTTCTCGTGAAGCCATCGGGACTCAACCAAGTCCACTTCCTTTGAGGCGGCTTCTGGAAGAAAGAGTTCATCGCAAAGAGTCCCTCCTTCTCCAGAAAGTCGGCCAGCCTCTGTCCCCTGGCGTTCCTTTGCCCGTATCCAAAAGGTCCCACCTTCAACTCATTCTCGCCTCGCTTGCCCAGTTTCGCGTTGAAGTCCCCCATTACAACAGTAAAATAGGTTTTGGAAGTATGTATGGCTCTACTTACGTCCTCATACATTTCCTCCACCTCTTCATCCGGGTGTTTCGAGGTCGGTGCATATACCTGTATGACCTTCAGCGAATACCTCTTGGATATTCTGAGTATAAGGTATATTACCCTGCTCGACACACTTTTGATGGTCTCGATATTGTTGACGAGGGACTTGTGAACGAGGAACCCGACACCACCTTGGGACTTTCGTTGGTTGCCTTCCCGGTAGTAGAGCAGGTTTCCGGACTGTAGAGTTATCGTGTCCTCGCTCTCTCTACGGACTTCTGATAGACCCATTATGTCCCAGTGTAACCTGCTCATTTCTTCCTCCAGCTCGAGCAACTTCTCATCTGTCCTCAGTGTGCACGCGTTATAAGTTACCAGGGCCAGTTGTCGTTGGGGTGGCAGCGCGATCGCCTCCGGGGATTCTTAGCACCCCCTGCCCCGCCGTTACCGTGACCGCTACCAAAATCAGGAATAGCGGGACTGCCGGAGACTGGGGGCCTGGTTTTCTGGTGTACTTTCATGTGAGGGGATTTTGCCAATACTCGCCACGCTTGGCAGGCGGGTTGGCGAGCGCAGAGGCGCAGCCCCTTGCAGCTGTGACGCTGCTGCCCGTCACAGTCTAACATTTAGCTGCGCTTTACATTGGATGGTTATACCGCCATCGGTCGGTCGCCAGAGCCTGCTGCTGAGCTAGGGGGGCGTGATTGTGAAAAAAGGGTTGCCAGTGAATAATTTCTCCTTTGGTTGAGGGAGTTTATTTTGTTTGAGACATGGAGATTTAGGGGAACAAATCTATCAAAGTTCACAAAGTCTTACACAAAAATAGGTTTTTGAAATAATATTTAGAATTGAGCTGGAATTGTGTAAAGCAATCGTATTCATTTGACAGTTCAAAACGTACGATATGACCAGTCAAACCCTTTGTTATTTGCCATTTGACAGACCATACCGTACGTTTTGAACTGTCAAATGAATACGATTGCTTTACACAATCGCACCCCAGATTAACTGTGCCTAATATACTTAACAGAAGGTCAATTTTGTGAGAGAAAATTAGTAAACTCAGGTTTGTATTTAGGTTAGAAAAAATAAATCATAAATAAAGAAACATCAGTTATTTTCAAATATGTTTATTTTAATTATGTTCCCCCAAAACCTAGTTTAATGGCATCATGTCATTAATCTTCATCTTCGAAATCAATTTTGCTGTCACTAATTTCATACGTGTCAAAATTTAAATCAATGATGGATGCCTCATCAAGGGGGACCCATCACTTAATCGCAATTTTCTTCATCGATTTTCATTTCCCATAAAACGATTCGCAGATGTTTCAAAATAATATTCAACAAATTCTAGAATCTTGTTACATCACAATTTCATTTGGTCGAATGCTTATTATCTACAAACTTACTTCATCGTTACTTCTTTTCATAAATTACGTATTTTATTGAAGTAACGTTAGCTTTCTATTTTGTTACCCATAATTTTATTTCCACGTAAGTTTCAATATGCAGAATTCTTGAAGCATCGAATTTTACTTCAATAAAGTCCGTTTTTCTTAACGAATTTTTAGTAATATTATATTGCATACTTTATTAATACACAATTTAAAGCATAACTGATATAAATATTATTTGCGGAGGGAGAGCAGCCTCCGCCCGTGGGTGACTGCGCCTTGTTACGCAAGGGCGACGAGCCTGCTATTCCCGCAGCGCCGGAGACGAGGAAATCCTAATGCATGCTTCCTGTTTGCATGCCTGCTTGCTGCATGCATGCTTGTATGCTTGCATGCATGAATTAATGCATGCCTGCTTGCTTACTTGCATGCATTAATGCATGCATGTATGCCTTCTCACTTGCATGCGTATAAAAAAATATATGGGAACCGTTACATATTGAAACAAGTTTTTATGAAAGGTTATATCGATAACTTAATAATTCTATAAAACATTAATTTGGTATATCGTTATTCTGCTTAACAAAACAGTTGCGAAACATTTTTTTGGTGAACTGTTATTCGATGTTATGAAACGACGATTATTAACTATTCCATTAATCAAGAAAAAAAGATATTAACATTCATTGAATAGTTTTCTGTGAAATGAAATTCTATATCAAACAATTCTGTGTTATGATAGATACCCCTCATCAAGATACCCCTCGAATCATAATTATATCCTTCCTCGTTTTTTTGTTTTTCCCTGGCGAAACTATTTTGGAAGATGACGCTGCCGCGAACTTTCCTTCATTTCCAATCCTTGCTACAGTTCTTAATGACACTCCTGAAATCATACTAACTTTTAATAATTTTAATAAATAAATTAACTTAATTTTTAAGTGTTGGAAAAAAGGGTATCACTAACCTATGGCAGCTGCAACCCCGCTCGTTCACTTTTTCAAATAGTATTATCTGGGCGCCAGACTGTTTCTCTTTCATAAAAAACTCTTTAGCTTTTAGCATCACTTCTCTCACGCTACTTCTTATTACTTTCGGCATGTTTTACACATTTAAAATGCAACAAAATCACAACAGAACCGCAACAAAAATCACCATCAACGAACTGTCACAATTGACAAGTTTTAAGCTGACGGTATTAGTTCCGATTTTCGCCACGTGCCAAAAGATCCTTGTAGCACCTTAGGTAGTTATTATTTTCGGTATTTTATAATGACGTTTATGTCTTATACAAAGTAATGATTAAAAATCTGACAATATAAACTTTTTTTATTTTATTTTTTTATTGTGTTTTGTACCAAATTAATAACATAAATATTTATGGCATGCGCCGGGCGCGTATAGTGTAGGACACGGGGTTCGATTCCTCATCTGACACAGTTGCTGTATACAAGTGAAATTGAATTTAATAAAAACTTATCGCCACAAACTCAATAAAGTTGACTCGTGGCGAAGCCCTAATAAGGTGTTCCTCTAAATGTTTCAATGTTAAGCAAAGGTCTTATCTCAAATTTGAAGTAACATGGACTATCCTAAGCCGCGCGGGCTTAGTGGTTTTGCTGCTGCTTTTGTATTGTAAGTAATTGATAAGAGCACATTTTCATAGCAATCCTCGTTTCTAAGCTGCATCCAGTATGACTATACCTTTAAAGAGGCAAATCTAATCTTGAGTAACGTCCCGTTATGAGGTCGGTAATTATGTTGAGCTAACCCGGGACGGACGGACGGGCGTAATGGGTAGCCCCAAATGACGCAGATCGAGATAGTCAAGATGTGTCGAATGCGGTAAGGTAGCACGTAGTATACATTCTGTATGGTAGGCCTGAAAGACACATAAATTCAGACACAGTTTTTTTGGCTTTTTATTGTACTTTCGGTACCTACTCAAGCGTTTGTTAGAATACTTGATTAGGGTTATCTGTTTCAGACACGTCAGTAAGTATTTAATTTAAATACAAAATAAAATATAGTTACGAACTAGTACCTATTAGCCGTTGGTAAAAAGTGGTATTTTTACTTCATAATTAAGATTTCGAATGAGTTTAACACATAAATATTTACAAATTTTCATGCTATTTGTTAATGGCTAAATGGGCCGAACATAAATTTAAATGTAAAACTTCTGTTTTCCCCATTTAACCGCAAATAAATAATTCTATTCTATTTTATAAATATTGAAATCGTTTTCTACCATGAGGTAAACTCGTACAGAAAAATTCCAGTAATTTGCCATATCACTCACTATATTATGTATATTTTAACTTGATAAAGGAACAGAGTGCTCGCATAACAGGAACATTTATTACTGCTCTGACATAAGTAGAGCAATGAAGTTCAATAATTTTACCGCTGTGCCTTATGGTAAAGTAATAATGTGGGCTAATTTGAGTCTTAATTTTACTTGATTTAAGGACTTTTATTTATTTATAAGCTTAATTAAGAACACTTTTGATTAAGTAGTTGGGTTAGAATTTTTCTAATAAGTAACTAATTTCAATATTATTTTCTCTTTTTATTGACCTTTATTTCTACGTAACCTTCCAATATGTTTGATCAACGTTAGTATTCCGTAATAATGTCTTTTATTCACTTTTTATTTCAATTTAATGTAATTTTGTTTCAATAGCATCATTTACCATCTCAAAAGATGATTTTATTACATTCGAATTTTATTTAAATGTGGAATAAAAAGGCCAATATGATAAACCTATTTTAAAAAAAACGGCTAAGTCGGCGAGTCGGACTCGCACACTGAGGGTTCCGTGCCAACTTTAACTGAATTAAAATATCACACCATTTTTTTGACAGCAAATATAACTTTGTTTTTCATTGTGTTTGTATGAAGTACAAAGTTATGTTTGCGGTTGTTGAAAATGTGTATATCTCAAAAACTTCTTGTTTGATCCCGTCTGAACCAATTTTAGTTGAAAGTATTTGTTAAGATCTACCTTTTTTTTTTTCAAAATTTACACTTGCTTAGTTTAGAAGTTATATGGGGGGGACGCCCATTTTACCACTTTGGAAGCGTCTAGCTATGAAACGTTAGACTTTAAAAGAAAATGTCTTTAAGAACCTCAATGTTATTTTAAAAGACCTATCTATAGACACCCCACACGTATAGGTATGACTAAAAAATTTTTTTTGGTTTTAGTTTCATGTATGGGAGCCCCCTCTTAAATGTCATTATTATTTATTTTTTGTATGAAAATCGTAAAGCGGTTAATAGGATACATACTCCTACCAAATTTCAACAGTGTGATGCTTATAGTTACAGAATAAATTGGCTGTGACATACGGACGGACAGACAGACAGACAGACAGACAGACTTGACGAAACTATATGGGTACCGTTTTTTGCCATTCGGCTACGGAACCCTAAAAACAACCTCTTTTTATAAGTCCTATATTGCCTCGTTTAGTTTTACTTTAAAAATAACAGCAAAAAGGCCTTACGTCGTCATTTTAAAGAGTTTGTCAAAGAGGGTTTTATTCGAAGCCGTAAAGACGAAATATGATGCGTAGGCAACGGCAGCCTACTCTGTGGTTAACGTCTTGGGTTTCGCGCCAAAATGCAAGGCTGAATTTTCGGGGAGACTTTAATTATTTGAGATGCGCATGTTCGTTGTTATTAGTAGATGGCGAGCCTCCAGCCAGTGGATTCCCTCGTTAAACAGACGCGGTGTTCTTTATTACGCTAATAGCTACGAAGAAGCCGTACCAAGACCGTTTGAAATTAGCGTCATGATGTTTTTTCCTTTTGGTGTTAATTTTTATTGGTGGATATAACCGGCTTTGTTGCTAACGCAATTCTTAGGTGAAACAATGCTACGTTCTTATTGTCTGGTGTAATGGGGAGCAAAATGGCTCTGTTGGCGTTGTGTGCTGAATTCTTATGCAATAGGGGAAGTTATCTTCTACTTACCTATTTAAGTCACTGAACCTTGGGGACAGAATACATTGTATTCGATATATTAAGCTACCGCAAACTTGTTTAACCATTGTCTTATACGTTATATAGTTACATTACTTCTCGAAATAGGAACTCCATAGTATTCGACGAGTTGCCAGTTATAATATGCTGTGTTGTTTCCTTTTTGTAAGGGATATAAGTTAAATGGTATTTTTTGTTTCAGACAATAGTAGTGAACCAGCGACCTGATGTATGGGAGGGGTCAGAGTTCATCTTAAGCTGTATGGCGTATGGGTCACCTGATATTACCTTTTCTTGGTACAAAGATGGTGTCAAAGTCAACTTTGATGGTACTACCAGGTATGTATCATAGTTTTACCAAGCATATTTAATACTAAACACTTAGCAGATACCTGATTAAGACTAATTAATGCCTTCGGAGGTTGTTGTACCTAAACCTATATTTAAAGGTCAAAGTTATCCATGTCCACTATACGTCGACATTGAAAAATATTTTTAGGGGGCACCGCGTCGGTAGCAGCGAGCGCGTTGCGTTTACGTTATAAAAATAAGTTTAAAATAAAGCCTAATAGAGAACAACCACTACAGCTCTACCTGTGGTGTATGTCTGAATTGCCTAACATTTGGGCTTAAAGTTCTTTTTTCTACTTTAGGGACATCTGGACGCGCACATTATCCGAAAACGCCCTCGGCCGTCGCATGTCAGTGCTAGGTGTGTCTGAGGCCCAGCGTCCCGACAGTGGGAAGTGGTCTTGCTCAGCCGACGACGCGGGCCGACGAAGGTGCAGAGCGCTGAGGCTGGCGGTGTTGCGGCCGCCCGATATACGCCTCGTACCGTCCACTTTGACTGTCAAAAAGGTAACGCGACCTCTTTTTAGGGTTTTTTTAAATACTTATCATTCCCAGGGATATCTAGACGATCGTCATCATTTAAGCAAATATGCCCTTGGCCAATGCTTATCGGTGCCAGGCGTGTCTGAAGCCCAGCGTCCCTTCAGTGGGAAGTCGTCATGCTCAGCTAACGACGCGAACCGATAAAGCTGCAGAGCGTTGAGGCTGGTGGTGCTTATCATCATCATCTAATTTAAGAGCTAAGCTCTCGTCGGTGTAGTGTTTTTTTCTATTTTTTTACGCTCTTTTGCCATTCCTTTGACCTCCAAATACGATGCAACATTCAACTTTGGCTTCATTTATTTTTTATTTTTTTTTCTCTTTATTAAAGACGCAAGCAATAACATTACTTGATTAACTTTTAATGTAACCATTACATTTGTCCACATTGTTGTCCATGCATTTTTTGATGCGTATAGCTTATTCTTGGTCCTACTTTCTTCCTTCTTCCTTCTATTCTTCCCCTTTTTTAACGTTCTGATAAAACTGTCGTGTCGTTTCAAGTGGCCAAACATTCTCCCTCTTCTACTCTCGATTGCTTACGTTAGTTTCCTCTGTTCCTTTACTATGCTGTGGCCGTGATTATACCTCCTGATATACCCCTCGTCACGTCTACTTTGACTGTCATTAAAGTTAATGAACTACTACTACTACCTCAAAAAGACATCTGAAGTCGCACAGAAGCCTAATGTTAGAGTTCGGAGAAAGAAAACCTGCGGCTTGCGTCATTCGTCAATGGCGACAATCTGCTTTGCTGCCAACCCGGTACGACGAAGTGATGCAGATATTTACTAAACATATTGATAAATAGTACTCATCTCGGTCTCACCTAATACATACATAAACCAATAAATCGAACTAAGGAAACCTTTGCTACTAATTTCAGAAATAAATAGCAACAATCTTTCCGAGAGCCACCAGCAAGAAATGAGACTAGTTTCCTATAGTAAATTTTTCATTCCTCCCAGGGTGATAACGTAAGCATAACCTGCCTAGCCGGGGCTGGCAGGGTTCATGGCACGCTCGGCTTCAGCTGGGCTCGTGAGCGAACCCTGCTTCCGCTGGCACCGGGGAGAGAAGTGTGGGAGGACCTTTACCCTGCGGGGAGTATGTTGAAGCTTTAAAATGTGCAAGTAAGTTGATCTGTTCCCGTGATCCTACTAAGACTCGGTTGCACCATCGGATTTCATTCATATCATGCGTTAAATAGCTGTAAACTCTACACGAAAAATATAGGTAACGGGCGCCGGTTAAACCAAAGTACCTATAATGTATAGTCCGGGAGGTAGCGTTGCATTTTCGACAGTGATTTTACGCCGATTGTTTGCCTTATTTTACTATTTATCGCGAATTACTTATAACTGAACCAAGCGTCAGCTGGCGCACCCGCGGTGGATGTGGAATTGGGAGGTTACGGAAGTGGTAAAAAAATAAAAAATAAAAAGTAATAGTACGCTGGCTGGAACTTTTTCCATAAATAGTTGACATTATACTGAGCAAAAAAAAATCGTCAGCTGCATCGTAGAGGGGGGATTATGCGTCAGCTGCCCGCATGAACTTGTAAAAAAAACGTAAAATAAAGTTATAATACACCGAATGAAATTTGAGTACATGATTCTTCAAATAATTTAGAGTACGAAAACAACAATCAGCTGATTGAGTAGCGGTGGAAAGACCGTCAGCTGACGCAGTAAAGGTAAAGATTTTTCTTAGCAATTCACAGAACCTTTCGCGTTATTTTTGTCTCGTTTTATTTGTACCAAAATGCACGCTATGAAATAAAATCGAGTGTAAAATGAAATGAACCCAAAATAAAATAAAGGGTATAATATAAACATAACCGAAATATAAAAATAAAAAGGCCGCAAAACTTATTCGTTATCGATGGCATCGCTATCGTCAATCATCGGCCGAACTGTCCTGCAGGAGATCGTTGTCTTCGTCTTGATCAAGTTTTTGACCTCCATTCTCTTCACCATCATCTGTAAATGAGCATGCGAATGATCCAAATTAGGCTACTAGAAAGCTCAAAGAAAGTGTCGCCAACAAAAATTCCATACCGCCAATATTTTCGCTGCTATCCGTTATACTGGTGACTGATAGAGGTACTTAATCTCCTTCGAACCATTTGAAGATAATTATATTTGTTGTCTTTTTCTTCCCATCCCCAGTCCGTGGGAGACAATTGAGAGGGATCTTGAAGGTGAGCATGGCTCTAAAGGTGCGCTATGTACGAAGTGCGCAATAAATGCTGGCGTAGCTCGGACTTACAGGGTGGGAAGATCGCCCCGTCGATACGGTTTTTCCACTTGAGCACATCGTTTTTATCATTTACTTGATAATTTTTCGTGAAGGTAGCGACTCGGGTAGCGTCGACATCGTTTATCGCTTTGAACCCGTACAAGCCACAAACAAATTCAAAGTTTTTTCAGAAAAAAGCAACAGTTTTTCTTTTTTTTTGCCACAGTATACACAAAACGGTTGAATCGTCGACATATTTGGACATGCGTCCGTTCGTTCGACGAGGAGAACCGAAACTGATTGTGTACGACAAAGATCCACACGGACAGGCAGATGTTGCTTTGAAATTATAGGGGGAGAGGCTTAGGTAGCCCGAAGGTCGTGTTATGGGTTCAAGCAAGGCCAGAATGTATCTCATATTATGTGTTTGAAAGAAACAGCCTCACAGCAATACTCCAAAATTTTAAATCTTAACTGGGTCAGCTGACGGTCTTTCCACCGCTACTCAATCAGCTGATTGTTGTTTTCGTACTCTACATTATTTGAAGAATCATGTACTTAAATTTCATTCGGCGTATTATAACTTTATTTTACGTTTTTTTTTACAAGTTCATGCGGGCAGCTGACGCATAATCCCCCCTCTACGATGCAGCTGACAATTTTTTTTTGCTCAGTATAATGTCAACTATTTATGGAAAAAATTCCAGCCAGCGTACTATTACTTAATATATATATATATATATATATATATATATATATTTTTTACATCTTCCGCAGCCTCCCACACCCGCACCCACCGCTACTTGAGCAGCTGACGGTCGGTTTACTTATTAGTCATATAAGATCAACTATCGATGTCAATATCAGCCGGCTTACTATGACTTTTTCATTTGAAACGCTACCTCCCGGACTAGTACTCGTATGGTTCAATTCAAGCAACTGAAGACTGAGAATGGTAGATTTTTTATGTATGCAAATATCCAACATTACTACTTCTACTTTAATGCCAAACACTTATTTTGTCTAATAATTATTTGTGACTTTTATCTTGATTACTGGAAGCGCACCCAAACAGCGAACATTTTTGTAACTCATTTTATCTTCACTAGATGAAGGTACCTTGGTGGTATTATCATGACAGCTTTCCATTTAATCGTTTCTCTTCTCCATCCAGAAATCAGGTGAATTCCGGTGTCAAGTGTCATCAGTGGCAGGGACCAATGCGAAGGGCGTGACCATGTGGGCGCTAGGCCCTACTGATGAGGCTTGCGAGACCAGCGCATCACACGGCCTAAGGTGGCCTAAGACTGCGCCAGGGGCTCATGCATCAGCTTCTTGTCCACCAGGCCATACCGGAGAAACTAACAGATATTTTATTTTATTTTTATTTATTAGGATAACTAAGGTTCACAAGTGATAAGTAAGCTACAAATTAAACAATTTTGAAACCACTTATTGGTAATCACAATATAGTAACATCTTATGATGGTGTTTTTTTCTATCAGTGAGCAAATATTACTTAAACACACATTACTTAGGTTGACTATTTTTAGTTAACTACTCACCTACTAATGCCAATATCGCGTCATAAGACTTATTGGTTGAATAATAGTTTAAACAAATTTTTAGATTCTGTGAACCAAAGACTGGTCAACATGGCGTGAAATGGAAACTGCCCGATTTCTCTGGTTGTATAGATGACTCACTGAAAGATATTTACGAACAGGTGAGAAATATACAGACGTTTTTACCCCTTCATGCAAATACCGATTCCGTCTCCAACAATTTCTTCAAATCGCAATACACTTCTCTCCGTAAAGTTCATCATTTCCTTTCATCGATTCCAGTTTAGCCGCATATCCTATGGCTATTCGTGGGGCAACGTATCTCTCGTAGCTCGGCAATACGGCGCCGTCCTCCGTTCTCTCCCGGTGCACGGAACATGTTGCATTATCTGCTATCGGGAGTTGGAAGACCGAAAGACAGGTGGGAAAGCACTGAGCATCTCTTGAAGATATATGACTCGCTGCTAAAGCATCCGGACGCTTTTTTAGATGAGGAGGTAAGATTTTGGTATAGTTTTTAGGGTTCCGTAGCCGAATGGCAAAAAACGGAACCCTTATAGTTTCGTCAAGTCTGTCTGTCTGTCTGTCTGTCTGCCTGTCTGTCTGTCTGTCTGTCTGTCCGTCCGTATGTCATAGCCATTTTATTCTGTAACTCTAAGCATCACATAGTTGAAATTTGGTAGAAAGATGTATCCTGTTAACCGCTTTATGATTCTTATGCAAAAAATAAACTAAATCCCCTAAATTAAACTAAATCAAAAAAAAAATGTCAAACCCATGGGTGTCTATAGATAGGTCTTTTAAAATGACATAGGGGTTCCTAAAACCATTTTCTCTAAAAGTCTAACGTTTGCGAGATACACGCTTCCAAAGTGGTAAAATGGGCGTCCCCCCCCCCCCCCTTTTACTTCTAAACTAAGCACTTGTAAATTTTGAAAAAATATATAATGTAGATCTTAACAAATACATTCAACGAAAATTGGTTTGGACGGAATCGAACTAGTAGTTTTTGAGATATAGCAAATTTTCAACAACCGCAAACATAACTTTGTTTTTCATACAAACACTATGAAAAGTTATATTTGCTGTCATTAAAATATTGTGGTATTTTAGCTTAATGGAAGTAAGTGGATCCCAAATTCAGTTAAAGTTGGCACGGAACCCTCAGTGGGGGAGTCCGACTCGCACTTAGCCGGTTTTTCATTTTTGTTCAGGGATACATCAAAAATATATTTATATATACTGGCTGAGTCGTATTAGAGGAATTTGGGCACAAGCCCAAATTTACGGATTTGTTGTCTAAAATATTGTAGCACACAGACACACCCCAGAGATGACAGGAAGTCTTTTATTCAAATTTTGTATTCTTTATACCATCAGTTGTTAATGACCCAAGCCTCTTTAAGGCAAGAGGTGCTACTAAGCAGACCAGGTATTTCCTAGACCTCATCCACAACTGGCGTGCGATAATGTGCGATCGAGATCAAATATATGGTTTTCGTTAAATATTAAAAAAAATACGAAGCAAATATATTCGAAATGCTAATTGGAAAGGAAGGAAGAAAGAAAAAATAATGTACCTCTGAAAAATCCAAGCAAATGGCCTGGTTAAATTTCTTGCTCAAAGGACAGAAACACAACACAACACAAATTTGCAGAAAGTCTACGATCTCCAAAATGCAGTAATCGACACGGCCGGCATGCGTACCAACGTGGACCTCCGTCTCTAAGAGTTAACATTCAAGACCAAACCAGTCTTAGATGACCACGCGGCCCACTTCGATCTCCTGTCCACCATTGAGACTGAGGAGTGGCAGCTGGCGTCCGTGGGCGTGGAGTTGGTGGGCAGGACTGGGAATGCTTCGGTGGTGGCCGTTCAGTACCATAACTTGGCTGCTAGGCTGCCATCACTAAGGAGGTCTATTGAGTTCAAGTGAATTTATAAGTGTTTTTTTGTAACTTATTTATCTTTCTGATGAGCATCAGCTATCGTTTAATATAATTCTAAAATCTTTTCTCAGTAAAAAAATACAATTCATGATAAAAAAACACATCACATGACAAAAAAAAAATCCCTCCGACAAAACTATTTTCTCACTCAAATTAGCTTAAAATCTTTTACTTTTAGAAATATTGGTATGTTAATCAGGTGCCTTTTTAGTAAAACTTATTTCACCTAATTTATATTTACTTGCTCAATCGTTTATTTCACTTACGTCTTCTGCATACTAAGTTCTTTAATACTTCAAAGTTTTCACTGAATAATTTGAGGTTATGTTTGTTATTTATATTATTTAAATTTATTTTTCTCTTTTATTTCACCCTGGCACCTGCCCTGGTTGTAGCCAGTCGGTTACCAGGAGCGGACGCGAGGTGGAGTACGTGCTCGCATCGCCACAAGCTCAGCTGTCAGCGAGCGGCGCAGGAGTCGACAGATCGCTTTAGCACACAGTGACTCTGCTATTCACGCATGTCAAGAACTATAGCGCTGTTGGTAAGTCTTGTTTACTTTGTGTTTAAGTTTGTATGAAGATTATAGCCAGTACTGCCTCGGTGACGCAGCGGTAAGAGGGTCGCACTTTAAAGCGACGGCTGCACCAGAGATCCCGGGTTCGATCCCGGGTCTGGCCAGGTCGGAAAAATATATACCTGAGTTTTTCTGTTCAGAAGGTAGACTAGTAGAAGTAGATTTTTCTGTTCAGAGTTTTTCTGTTCAGTTCTGAGGGTAGACTGGAGTTTGGAAGTTAGCGGTGTTTCACCCCCGTGCCTCGGAAAAGCAAGCAAAGCCGTTAGTCCTGCGCCTGAACTCTTTCCGATCGTGTCAGATTGTTGTCCCATCGGGCTATAAGAGTGAAAGAAATAGAGAGTGCCTCTGTATTTGCGCACACACTGGTGCACTATAATATGTCCCGCGCAGTCGATTAGGCGTTGTGACTGGCCACCGTATTCGAAATCGGCTAGGGGTACTATAGCCATTAGAACAAAGTGGGGCGTCACAGCAGGCCCAGCTGTTGGCAAGCATCGCAGGGGTCGACAGATTGCTGCAATATACTGTGCAGTGACCTGCTATTCACGCATGTCAATAACTATAGCGTTGTTGGTGAGTCTTTTTTTAATTTATTGTTGTAGTTAGTCAGCTACCAAATGTTGATTGGTATACCACGTGGAGGTTGTAGCCAACAGCCAGCGGCGCACGAGTCAATCGATCGCTACAGCGTATTGCTAATCTTTGCTGTTCACACACGTGAAGAACCGCTGTTGGTGAGTTTTGTTGACATTTATATGTTATAGACAAGAGTATGTGGTGGCGTCGCAGTAGGTGCAGCACGCACCGCAGGAGTCGAACGATTGCAGCATGCTGCAGCATACTGCTACAGTTACGCTGCTGTCGAAGTGTCGTGTCGTACGAATGTTAAGAACTAAATCACTGAGTCTTGATGACTTGGTGTAGTAATAACGGAAACTGTGGTGTAGGTCGGTACTAGTATTAATTAACTGCCTAGGTGGCGCAGCGGAAAAAGGGTTGCACTTTAAAGCGACGGCAGCGCTAGAGGTCCCGGATTCGATCCCCGATAGTTTTTTTGTTCAGAAATAAAATTAATAAATAAATTTAGGTTAGCCCGGAGTTTGGAAGTTTGCGGTGTTTTACCCCCGTGCCTCGGAAAAGCACGTAAAGCCGTTGGTCCTGCGCCTGATCTCTCTCCGGTCGTGCCAGATTTCTGTCCCATCGGGCTATGAGAGTGAAAGGAATAGAGAGTGCACCTGTGTTTGCGCACACACTTGTGCACTATAATATGTCCCGCGCAGTCAGTTAGTCATTGTGACTGGCCATTGTAGTCGAAATCGGCTAGGGGGACTATTACTGCTGTTAATTAACTATCATATAAACATATGATAGATCGATCTCGATCTCTACCTCTAGTTGATAAATGTTCCCTGAAGCTGCAGAACTTCGATTGGAGAGCATAAATAGGGAAACATATCGATTTTAATGTTTTCATCAAAAATACTATTCTTTTCAACAGCATCAAAACTAGCGTGCGGTCTTCGCACTCCGTCAGAACCTCGCGCATGGAGCACAAAAGCGTGCGAGGTGCGCGTGCCCGAGCCGACCCACGTGGCGTGCCGGTGCTGCGGACTCGGCACGTACGCGCTCTTCACCATCACGCGCTCCACGCTGGTAAGTGCCAGGCACGCAATTAGAGAATTTAGTTAAAACATCGACCAAAAATAATATGTGAGCGATGTCTGCCAGAGTATCTACTACAGGCTGCCGCACAATCCGTTAGTTTAGTTTTGACTTAAAAAAACGAACCGAATAGCAAATAACCAAGCGTTACACCCCTGCACTCCTTCTAAGGTAGTTAACAGATTGAGTTTTAATGGAATAAATAAAAAATTCATATTAACCATAGGAGACTTCGACTGTATATTAGGAAGACATGAAATGACATTTATTTCATAAAAATATTAAATATTGGACACCAATCACATACTCGTGCATTCCTCGCATCCCAAGGTAAGTAGCTAATGCACTTGTGTTATGAAATCAGACACAACAGCGGTACCACAACACCCAGACCTAAGACAATATAGAAACTTATGATTTCTAGATTGCGGCGACGCATTGAAGAAACCCAGCGTGCTTAACCACTACACCATGGAGGTCGTAAAACATTCATTTCAATAAACACCTATTTGAATAACCTTTATCAGCCTACTTTCCTTTTCTTGTCTCTATCATTTTATTTGCACTGCCTATATTTTCTCTGATCAAACTTACTGTTGACTCGTGGACGCATGTTTGTACTGCATTAAGTCTGCCATAATATGGCAGACATATGTAGGAACAATATTTAAGTGAGCAAAGATTTTTGAAGTGAAAACTTCTTTAGCGGCGTTGAGCACTTTTGTGGGATGGGGGAAAAATGTGAAACTCGCGTCAGGACACGTGGGCTGATCGAAAAACCGTAAGACGGTTTGCGAAATTATGTATGTAAGTTGATTTTGCTGAGAGATAAACTTTTTAATGTAATTTAATATAATATAAATTGTAATGTTTGTGTACGATAGCGCAATAAATAAATATTGTATTCTATAAAAATATTATATTATTTTTATTATTATTATTATTATTATTATTATTATTATTATTATTATTATTATTATTATTATTATTATTATTATTATTGTATTCTATCACAAAAATGATAGTACTTTTATATTGATAATAAGAGCAATTCATTCAAAATTATTCCCTAACTATTCCAAAAAATCAAAAATGCACAACGTTGATATTCAAGTTTTCACTTCTGCCGGCACTACCGGAGTGCAATTTTTAGTTTTTTTAAATAAATAAATGTAATATCATCTACTATTCCTAATTCCAGACAGAGGTAGAAAAGGACCTTCGTGGCGTGGTCAAGATCACGGTGAGCCTCAGCGGCGCCATGTGCCTAGCCGCCGCCGCTCTGCAACTCATAAGCTTGGTTCCTGGGATGAAGGCCAGGTTGCCAATACTGCTGAAGGCAGCAACTGCTGGCACTCACTCCGCAGCCATGTTGGCGCTTTTGG
The DNA here is from genome assembly GCA_963924145.1 of Pyrausta purpuralis. Taxonomy (NCBI): domain Eukaryota; kingdom Metazoa; phylum Arthropoda; class Insecta; order Lepidoptera; family Crambidae; genus Pyrausta; species Pyrausta purpuralis. The sequence goes on from OZ001646.1 coordinate 24,675,257, forward strand.
AATGTGATACGAGACAGGTATTGTTATTGTTTTTAAGGAATAAAATTAAATGGTTTTCATACTTGACTCTATGATACCATGTTATGGTAAGAGAAGTATTTTAAAATTTGTATAGGCTGAGATTCTTAGTCGGCCGAGTCTTAGAATGAGATCTCACTACGTAAGACGGCACTTCGTATGGCTATATACAAAACTTACCAGCCATTAGTGCCTCATATACAACGTCTAACGTTAAATGCGCAAAACCTGAAAATCAGTTCCACATTTGAATATGGGTCACATTATTCAAAAAATCTTCATTATAATGTAGCCCTGTCTATTGATCAATAAGACAAGCCATCACGTGCGCAACCCTGCCAAAATAATAATACAGAAACTTTTGTAACGGCTTGTTAAAGAAATGGAAATCCACCTACGACAAAAACAACTTAATAAAGCTCGTAACAACAGCAAACTTCTTTGGAGACACATCAAAACCGTAACTTTAATGACAAAACAGCGTGAATCAAGTTTGAATTTGTTACTTACACACTCTTCTCCGCACCTATCAGCCAATAATGTAAATATCTTTTTCGCTAATGTAGGTAAGACCCTTGCTGAACAAATTTATAAGCAAACTCACCAACACTAAATATCCCTCCCTAACTGCCCAAAGAGTTTGTCCTATTAGATACAGAGGAAGAGGAAGTATGCCAAATTATTTCGAAATTAAGAGATTGTGCCGCTGGGTGGGATAATATTAGCAATAAGATACTCAAACGATTTAAGCAAATCTTAGTTCCACCTTTAACACGTATTTTCAGTATCTGCCTGTCAAAAGGGTTGTTTCCTAATTGTCTCAGGAAAGCGGTGGCCATCCCAATTCATAAAAACGGAAGCAAAGACTTAGTCACCAACTACAGGCTACAATATCTTTGGTTCCTTCAATATCCAAAATCTTGGAAAAAAACATAATAAAAGACTAATAAACTGTATCGAACAACACAAGCTTTTCTCTCCAGCGCAATTCAGTTTCAGACCAAAACTGTCGACGGCGGACGCAGTACATAGCCTAACGGAATACACCACGAAATAACTCGGCGAAAGAAAAAAAACCTTAGGAATTGTCGTTGATTTAGCAAAGGCTTTCGATACAATTTCCATTCCAATACTTTTACAAAAACTGGAATCACTGGGTGTAAGAGAAACTCAGTTAAATCTTTTCTCTGACTACCTAAGTCATCAGTCGCAATGTGTTAGAGTAGATAAAATAGTAAGTGAAGAGCAAAGAAGTTCTAATTTCGGTGTTCCTCAAGGCAGCATCCTGAGCCCTACTCTGTTTCTCGTGTATATAAATGACCTGTGTTATTTAAATCTAGAACATGGCAACATAATATCTTACGCCGACGATACTGCACTCATTTTCACAAGGAAAACTAATAAAGACCTGTATGAAAATGCACAAAAAGGATTTAATGTTGTTAATAACTGGCTTCTTTGCAACTTACTAACATTGGACGTCGACATGACCAAATACACACGCTTTAGCATGTGCCGAACACACAACAAAGACGCACTCACGTTGCATGCACACCAATGTCCTGCTGACCCTAAATTCAACACTATATGTTGTTGTCCCTCTATTGCTAGCACTTGCACAGTAAAATATTTAGGAGTTACTCTCGATGAAACCCTTTCTTTTAGACCGCACATACATAATTTAGCTCTTAGGGTGTGTAAGTTAATATACATATTTTAAAAAATACAGCTATCGCGGATAAAAAACTTATTACGCAAGTATACCAAACCTTAGGTCAAACTATAATCTGTATAGTACTGTTACTATATTACATCCTGGGGTGGAGCACCCAAAACTGGTTTGATGCCTCTGGAGCGTGCCCAAAGAACTTTATTAAAAATCAAAACTTATAACTGCGGGTCTATACGCGACGCATATTATGTAGTAGTATTATTACTACTTACACCCTCGACGTTTCAACGGTGTTGCAACCGTCGTGGTCACGAGGAGACTGGCGCTCGGCGTCTTCGTCTGCATCGGGCGGCCGGTTCTTCTCCTACCTTCCAACTATCCGATATTTTTTGTAACGTGAACTAGAGTCAGTAGATTCAGTGCGACACACAACACTCACAGTATCCGGGTTAATGTTTATTGATAAAGGCGACACACACGGTTTGCACTTATTAATCACTGGATTCCAGGCCGATGACAATTTAAACCCGTCTTCCCGATTAAAATTATTATACTTCTTGATTTCAATCGCTTCACGTATTACCCTAGTATGCTAATGGCGATCCGTAGAAAGGATTTTCGGGTCATGTTACTCCATCCAGTGATTAGTCCCCATATTAAGCAGATGTTCTGCCACCGCGGATTTATAAGTCTACCGATTTATCACTGCAGCGATGTGTTCCTTGACTCTTTCGGTTATAGTCCGTTTTTTCTGGCCAATGTACGAACTACCACAGCTGCAGTCTATTTTGTAAACCCCCGAAGTTTGAAAAGGCAATACGTCCTTAGGCGATCGTAGTATTTGTGCTATTTTACGTAACGGAGTATATACAGTCTTAATGGAGTATTTACTAAGTACTGATCCAATTTTGTCCGTTACGCCTTTTACATACGGTAAAAATGCTGCTTGACGACTAGCCTCAGAAGCCTTCCCTCTCTCCCTGCGCCCTCTTCTTTCTTCGGCATCTTGTATCCATTTGATCGTAGTACCTCCTGAACAAACTCCTTGTATGTACAAGCTCCTTATGTAAATGCTCAGGGTCACATAGGTTGTGAGCTCTATTCGTTAATGACGTTATAACCGATTGAAGATGCCGAGAACGATGATGAGAAGAGACGTGTAAGTATCGATCTGTGTGTGTGGGCTTCCTGTACACAGTGTGTGCCAATGTTCCATCCACCTTCAACTTGATCTCCAAGTCAAGGAACGCGAGGCATCTGTTGTTCTCCATCTCATAAGTAAATTTTATTTTCGGGTGGATGGAATTCAGGTGGTCAATATATCGTTCTATTTCCTGTTGACCTCCATGGATAACGCAAAAAACGTCATCAACGTACCTTTTCCAGAGTTTTACAGTACTCGGCCCAGTAGCTAGAGCTAGGTCTTCAAAATGCTCCATCCAGATATTTGCAATAACCGGTGCGAGTGGGCTACCCATTGCAACGCCGTCGATCTGGAGGTAGTACTGATCTCTGAAGAGTAGGTAGTTTCCGTCCAAACAATTTTCAATAAGAACGATATATTCCTTGGGTAACTCATGATCACACAGTTTATCCTTGATGACCTCAATGCAATCCTTTAATGGTACATTAGTGAAAAGTGACTCCACGTCGAAACTCACCATTAAATCTCCGGGTTCCAACCTTATGCTCTTCACTATGTCGCTGAAGTGTAAAGAATCCTTCACAAAAGACGGTGTTTTCCCAACTAATGGTTGCAGCACTCCAGTAACGTGTTAGGCCAAGTCATATGTCGGTGAGTCAATTTGGCTCACAATAGGTCTTAGTGGAATGTTGCTTTTGTGTATTTTAGGCAGACCATAAAGTTTAGGAGGTTCGGAGGCTCGTCTTCAGTGAATACATCTTGGTTCTCGTGGATCAAGGCTCGAATGCGACGTGTAAACAATTGTGTCTGACAGCAAATTCCTTAATTTATTTTCATATTCATCAGTGTTAATTACAACAGTTGCGTTTCCCTTATTGGCCTTTAACACTAAAATTTTCTCGTTATCACGTAGCTGTTTCAGTGCTAGACGCTGTTCTGTTGTAATGTTACTTTTAGGTAGCTTCGATTTACGTAAAATAATCGCTACGTCTTGCCTCAGAACTTCTGCGTCTGCGGTTGGAATTTTATTACGGATAATAGTCTGCTCCACATTACACACTTTGTCTTCGTAAGGAATCCGCTGCGGTGTCAAGGTGAAATTCATTCCCTTAGCCAACACATTTTTTGACGGGTCATCTAAAACTTCATCCGACAAGTTGATCACTACGCGTTCGTTTTCCGTATGAGTTGTGACCCCGGATCACGACGTTGGCGGGTACACAATTTTCTAAATTTGCGGTCGTGAGTCTCTTCACACAAGTCGTACGTCGCTAAACTTGTAGAAAAATAAGCCGAACACATTTGTCGAAATCCTCACAAGAATTGTCTTGTCGCACAAGAATGCAATTCGTCAATAGTCAATACCCTACTGCATTCTTGGTGCACTGTGTACAATTCACTCGAAACACTACTCAGGTCACTGTGATTGTTACGGATTAGTTGTTTTAACAAACGAAAACTCCTTACCTTTTTTATGTCGCAAAGAATTGCTATTACAATTTCGGCAAAGTGCTAACTGTGCGCCAGATTTTCATCCAGCACACCATTTTAAAACAACACGCACTTCTCCCTTATAAAGCTGACCTAACTAACAAAAGAAGGATGGATAAAGTCTGCACTCCACAATGGACTTCAAAATTTACTTTTACTAATAGGTTCTTTAGTTTTATTGTATCACTAGCGGTCCCCCGCGACTTCGTCCGCGCGTTTTGAGTTTGTTCCCTCTCCTCCCGTCGCAGCGTCATGTTTTATATCCTAAAGCCTTTCTCGATAAATAAGCTATCCAACACAGAAATATTTTTTCAAATCGGTCCAGCAGTTTCTGCGCGTTCAAACAAACAAACTCTTCAGCTTTATAATATATTAGCGCAAGCGCACGTTGTACTTAAGCTGCGAACATTATTTTGGTGCGGAGTTATGTCAAAACTGTGATAGCTCTTAAGATATTTATTAAAATCAAATGAAATAAAGGGCAACTTTGTTCTAAATGAAATGCTCGTGATGATGAATGTATTTATTTTGATAAGAATAAATACCTGTGTGTATAATACACCTCTAAAAATAATGCATTATTTTTTTTACAAATTTATTATCATAAAAAAGGTTGTTGTAAGTCAACCATAAAAGATAGACGTATGCTGTCGCGGACTTTATTATTGAACTCTTAATGCTGAACAATCCTGTCATACATGATTTTTGTGTAACTTAAGCGGTTTCCGCAGCGTATGCAGCGGAAGCTCTCAAAAGGAATATCTTTCTCCCGTTTTCGCAACTTTTTTGATTTCTGCTGTGGTCTTGTGAGTCGTATCTTTAAGCTTTAAGCTATATAACATAAAGATGTTATATAGCTTAAAGCCTTCCTCGATAAATGGACTATCCAACGTAAAAATAATTTTTCAAATCGGGCCAGTAGTTTTTGAGATTAGCGCGTTCAAACAAACAAACAAACAAACTCTTCAGCTTTATAATATAAGTATAGATTATTATATAATAGATTAAACGGTACATTAAACTTATACGAACTTAATTACCATAACTGTAAGGTAAAATTAGATCAGTATCTTAAACTGTCACATTATGAGACTGAAGACCTGTTTGTCATCATCCAGTAGGTGCTAGGGTATATTTATAGTTAGCTAATAGGTTTGTTTATGTTTGTTTGCTAACATAGTTATTTTATAGTCTGAAATACAGGTCCAACCTTGTTCAGACAAATACTATATTAAGTCTAAGTATAAGTTATTTTTGTTACCATAAACACCTTTTTGTTTATTAACACATACATTTACATTTACATTAACATTTTTGTGAATACCTACCGACTCCTCTCTCGAGATAGCGTTGCCCGCAGATCAATAAATGATCAGAAGTGTCTGTAAAACTAAAATACCTCATAAAACCTTAAATAAGTATTATTTTAATTTATTCTTGCAGAATTAGGTTCAATGAATTAAAAATCATTGGGATGTATGAGATTTTGCGCATTTAACATTACACGTTGACATCAATCACCGTTCAGTGTTTACCGTCTTTGTTTTGTCTCCGACAGGTACCCCACACACCATAATCAGGAAGATATCTGACACTACGCACTCGTCAATAAAATGTATCTTTTAGACATTAAGCTATTTGTCGACAGGAGGAGGCATGCCCCGGTGCGCTCGGCTGGGTGTGTGCAGCGTGTTGGTGCGCCGGATGTGCCGCGCTGTGTGCGCAACCTTTATTGCTACAAGCGGAGCTGGCTGGCCGGGCTCAGAGGGCGCCATCCGTTGGATTGTTGGCTGGTAAGTTACATTTTTAGTGTCTCTGTCTGTCTGTCTATCTGTCTGTCTGTCCGTCCGAGTGTCACAGCCATTTTATTCTGTAACCATAAGCATCAATCATAGAGAGAGATACTCACCTCGATAGAGATCCCCGAAGACCCGAAACCGAAATCCGACGTCGAACAAGTGAACCGCGAGTGGAACAAAGCGTACGACTCCCCCGAAACCGATCGAATGCTCAACAAAATATCCAACGACTTGTTTTTTCTTCTGAACCGGACTCAGGAAAACCCTAAACTACTCGACCAAATCGAAGAAGCCCCCACTTAGTGCGAGTGAACATAGCCGTAGGAAACATGGAAACAGGGGTGCAACATGCCAACGTTACATAAATAAATGTAAATAGTAGTTATGGTAATTTATAGCGAATTGTATCAGTTATTCACATTACATTTGAGACGGTCGTTAGATGTACGGTCGAACGTTTTCAGGAAACTCCTCAAAAAGTGATCTTGTATGATTTATAAAAGTGAGAAAATCGCAGCAAAATTTCTAATTTATGACATTCTAAAAAATTATTAAATAATAATAATTAATTAAAAGTAATTTGTACATTTTATTTAAGGCACAATTGAAAATAAGTGCGTGTTATTGTTCACAATGTGATATTTTTTATTTTTTAGTTTAAGTTAAAATATACTAAAAAAATATGTCCAAATCAACTTTTAAGTCTACGACAAACAAAATAATTTAATTTTAAATTAAAGAAACTTATGTAGTTTAAAACCATGTCAACAGATCACAGAAACTAGTCATATGCCTAATTTAACACCGTGCGATAAGTTTTTTAATTCACCAAATTGTGATAATCTTGAAATGTAATTTAAATCATATACAATGTTAACACTATAAACTAAGAGCATCTATCGAAAGTAAGTTGTGATAAGTTTTTTTTTAAAAATGGCATAGCGATTATTCATTTCAATATTTTTTACGAATATTCTTATTCTTTATTTAGTACTCACATATCATCACATCACCCTAGTCCATCAGAGGTGGAATCACAGAACACTATTACTCCCTGGGTGGAATTGTGTAAAGCAATCGTATTCATTTGACGGTTCAAAACGTACGGTATGATCTGTCAAACGGCAAAAAACAAAACGTTTGATAGATCATACTGTACAACTGTCAAAGCTCTGCTATAAGTAAACCGAGAAACTGACACGTTTCTGGCGTCATTTTTGTCGTCTTATCCCAATTTATATACTTCATGAAGTAAGGTGGTGAATTATGCGAAATAAAGATCGTTTAATTCATAAGGATGAAACGGAGTACATTAATTGGGGGGGAAATGAAAACGAAGGCGACTAAAGTAACGTCAGAGATATCTATTTTGCGGTCGACCATTAAAAAAAACAATGAATTCTTTTCGGGATGATTTGCCTTGTTACATAATTATGCGCTATGCCATTTCAATGTGAATAATGTTATTTGTGTTTTGTGTTATGAGAAAGTTTTTATATGATTACAACGTCCAACTAATTAGGTTTACGATTTTTATTAAACATTTTAGCCGGTATCCGGTATTGAGTATAGGTACAGAAGCGGATACATACTAATATAAATTATCACACAGTTCTTACTACTGATTGAAATATTTTCTGGAAAATTCTCAGGATAAAATGAAGATTTCTTCAAAACTGAAAATTAGCTATGCAAGTAAAAAAAAATGATCCCAGGTTGTCTTAATTACTTTACATTTTATGCGGACATAACAATGGCTTAAATGTTTTCAATTTATGTCAACATGGATTGTGTTATTTTTTCTATAACGTATTGTCATTATTATAAATAATCACAGAAACAATTATGTTACTAAACAGTGTATTAAGACGTTCCCAGCGGCACAAATTTATTTATACTTTCCATTACTGCGTTACGAGTTGTTTTAAACCTCGTCCTATACCCGACATTGTAGCGGCACGAGGCGTATTAAACCCCACCGCCCAAAAGAGACTAAAATCCTTTTTTTGGCGCCAAATGAGACAAAATGGACGATATTGGTTTTGATTATTATTAACAATGAGTTGATTAACATAGATCTGCCGCCGCCCGTGGTTAAATTAGTTAGTTTTGATTCTATGGGTAAAATAAATGTGTAGCACCTCGTACCGCACTGAAAAATGGCAGGTTTTTATATAATTTAGTGATGGGAAAATAAATATAGATTTTATTTTATTGTTTTTATTTATCAAAGTTATGGACGGAATGAAAAAAGAAATACACCATCAGAAGGTGGACTTATCGAGAAAGTGGACCGACCAGGAAAGTGGATCGGGAAAGTAGTACCCATGGTTCTCACCGTACGTAGGTAGATATTCTTTTATATACCTAGATAACTTGGCATAATTATTTCACCAAGACAGAGTATATTTGTGACTTACCTGTTTTTGAAATATCTTCCTGTATTCTGATTTTGGCTCAGATTTTCCAACCGGTTTTTCTTCATCTTCCTCCTTGATTAACTTTTATCGGCAACGTTTCGACATGATAATTTTCAACACAAAGACAGCGCAGTGTTCTTACTTCGTCGCGTGCGCAGCCTCATCTGCGTTGCACAACACTAGCCAGGTGAAGCTAGCGTGGGGTGCGGTACGAGGTGCGCGGGGGGTACGAGGCGTTCGCAACCTCGTTCCGCACTGTGTTGATATTATTATTTGTTCAGTGCGGCACGAGGTCTAACAAACCCGACATTAGGTTGGTGTACCATAGAACTAGGAATCAATAGCACATCTCAAACATATAGTTATCACTCTCCTACACTGAACCAGACGGAAGTTATGCCTCTCGCACGACAGAGAAGTTAAAGGTTTTTTTTTCCGCTGTAAAGACCAGACACGGACGAGGTGTTTTAAGCCGCGTTCCGCACCTATCGTGTTAAACCCTTTTTATCTCTATTATATTTGGTTATTATCACGCTTAGGCCATTAAGCCCAACACTTTAGTGCATACTTTTATGAAACGTAGTATCGGCCGTTAGAAATTAACTGTAAATATTCAAACTTGTAAATATGTTTAAGATGATTCTAAACGAATTATATTTTACGTTAAATCGGGTACAATATATTTTTATTTACAATATTTTTTTAACTATTTACTTTTGTATCATTCCATAATCCTTTAAAATTCTTAACTAAAGTTACAATAATTAATGAAACACCAGGATAACATGTAATAAAATATTATTTATTAAAGCTCAACTAGCATAAATTAAAAGGGATAATTTACAAAAATAAAAGCGTACACGAATCTGCAAAATAAAATATTAACTGTATTATTGGACCTATCCACAGTGGACTTACAGTAGAACCACTAAAATGTATACATAAATACATTAAACTATATACAATATTTTACACAGTTTTTACACTTAGTAACAACAACAATAATTTTGAGAAACTAAGCTAAATTGACTTGTTCTGTTTTTATAATGCTTAAAATCCGTGTCGGAGCCAGAGTTACACTAGCCCTATTTTGCTCAAATGGTGCAGATACATGATCCAAACAGGTCATCATTTAAGTATGTACGGACAACAGCACGTAAAGGTAAAAACTGCTGAATATTATGCAGTTGTATAGGTTAGTTTCCAAGAAGAAATTATAACCTGATGTGCTGGCGACAGTTATTACTGGCGTACTTACTACCAGTTCACACTTTGGATATAATATAGGTAGCTGTTAGATTAAAAGCCGATCCGCGCACATCAGTGCCGGCAAAGTGCCGACATGTGCCGATCAGTAACGTATCCATCAGTGTCAGTGAAAACTTATATTATATGTAATATATAAAAAAGTAATATTGGACACCAATCACATGCATTGCTCTGATCCCACAGTAAATCAGACACAACACCCAGACCCGAGACAATATAGGAAATTAAGATTTCTATATTGACCCGACCGAGAATCGAACCCGGGACCTCGGAGCGGCGACGCCTTAAAACCAGCGTGCTAAGCCACTACAGCACGGTGACGGAGGTCGTCGTATATGTAAAAAAAAATAGTTGTAAAATCCGCTATCCGCACTCGTCAATAACACTGAACGCCATTTAGCCCGGGCAAATTAGTCATAAAAATAGGGGTAAGGTTACTAAAATTCCCACCTAGCTGAAAATTGTTAGGATTGTTTAAAACACCATCATAAATGAAATGTAGAAAGTCCCCATCGATCCGATACCTGGAAAAAAAGTTACATACTCCCGGTCAAATGTCACAAAACCGGTTTTTCGCGATTTTCAGCAAAACGGTAAGTTTTATCATAAAATTAGCCAGACAAAAATTGTAGAGCAGATAAATATCTACAAAAAATGTCTTTATACTTTTCTTCCTAAGAGCCACCGTTTTTGACATATAACGATCCAAAAAGTTGAAAAAGTTGTAATCGTCATAATATGTATAAGTACACCACGTCTATACATCGCTGAAGCTGTAATACAAGTAAAAATATTATTCTATCGGTCAGTGTATCTTACACATATGAAATATTATAATTATGAGAATGTCGGGTAACTCAAGAAGAAGTTATCACCAACGGAATTTGGTGTCTTCTCTCTATGTATGGAGCTCCTTAAAAAAACTACGTGCTTAGATAAGTTTCGATATGCATGTTTCGTTAAAAATACCCGAAATAAAAAACAAGTGCAGTTAGCTTGTCTTCTTCCAACCTCAGCGGCTGCTCATCAACATCTTTTTCGGGTATATTACCAAGTTCAAGTGTGGCTTGGTTATCAGCTAGACCCAAAAGAGTGGGGTTGGAAGTTGGTCGACTATACATTAGAACCAGTTCAAATTTTACTCCCACCTGTGCCGGAAAAACTGTTAAATACAGTTTTTGCAACTGTAAAAAGGGATGTAGTGCTAAATGTGGTTGCAAAAAAGTTGACCTGTTTTGTTCTGTAGCATGTACTAATTGTCAAGACCGGTCGTGCTCCAATGTTGAATCACCAACTATTTAGGATTCATTTGATGTTAACGAGGAGACATGCGATTTGTCATTATTGGAGCAATTTACTTGCAGCGAGGATGAAGAAGAAGAACAAGGAGAAGAAGAAGCAGAAGTATTAGAGAATTATGAGTCCGATGGATAAATATCCCTATTTTTTTTAACTTACACCGCTTTTGTCACTTTTATCATTTTCAACCGTTGCCAATATCTTTTATTATTCAATAGTTTCAACTTTTTGGATCGTTATATGTCAAAAACGGTGGCTCTTAGGAAGAAAAGAATATAGACATTTTTTGTAGATATTTATCTGCTCTACAATTTTTGTCTGGCTAATTTTATGATAAAACTTACCGTTTTGCTTAAAATCGCGAAAAACCCGTTTTTGTGACATTTGACCCCGAGTAACTTTTTTTCCAGGTATCGGATCGATGGGGACTTTCTACATTTCATTTATGATGGTGTTTTAAACAATCCTACCAATTTTCAGCTAGGTGGGAATTTTTGTAACCTTGGATGTCTAATTTGACCGGACTAATTGTCTTTTGTTTGAGTATGGATAGCGAAGGTCGAAATTTAAGCTTCAATATATCTTTTCACTGACACCGATGGATACGTTACTGATCGGCACGTGCCGGCACGGTTGTGTGCGTAGATGCCTAATCTTGATGTGTGAGACCCACTTAAGCTTAAACATACGAACCAGACATACTACAGTAAATTTTTCTTTGCTAGTCCAAAAATGCAAACAATCTTTCAATAACTTATAAAGTAATATCAGTGAATTATATTAACTAACTATTTGATTTAAAAATATCTTAGTATTCAACGATGAATTACGTATGTTAGTTGTGAGATTTGTGATTATCAGATTTTAAAATTAATCATTTCGTTTAAAAGGAATTTCAAGATTGTTTACGATCTTCGACTAGCAAAGAAAAACGGACTTTAAAGACACCGTGTTACCGATTCTCTAGATGAAGATATCGTAATAAGTTTGTGTGTTGAGTAAAACAGGTTAAGCTAAAACAAGGCTTTGGTAGACAAGCTAACTGTTTGGGTAGCAACAGAGTAAGATAAAGCCTACTGTCCTCATAAGATTGCAACTCATCCTTCGTTCTAACAAAATAAATATCATAATAGTCATCAAGGTTACAGCTGCATAATGACTAAAAACGGTACATATAAATAGATACATAGGAAGTAACATGAGCTTATCACAAGGCACTGAAATATTACTTAACGCACACGACAAACACACCAATACAAATGTGACACAAAACACAGAGACCGAAATGTATATCGAAGGCAAAAATTGCATACGAATGCTATCAAATATGAATTTGTTATACGGTTTCTCAAGCGACAATCAAGACTCCTCGATAAATCAGCCCGACCATAAAAACTGTTACCTGTCTACTGATCTTCCAGTTACATAATTAAATCATTCCATAAAAGTATTGATCAATCACAAAATACCTATCGAACATTTTGCTTGGAGCAATTTCAATTACGGTTCGATTTGGGAAAGACTTAATAGGCACTGTGGGTACGTATTATAATACCGAAAGTTCTTAATACCTACAACTGAAACACCTACGCTTAAAACGTCGAAAATCAAAAGACCGAACGTGTGAAATAACTATACCCGATATACCGAAGCATGCCTAATTTCAAATAACCGAAAGTTTAAAATCCCGAAGGTTCATATCCCGAATGTTTAAAAATTCCGAAGATTCATATACGTACAGTTGGTATACCGAAGTTCAATCCTTTTGTTTTGTTTTTCTTAATGAACCTCAGTCTCAATGCATGCAGCAAGCCTGCAAGCAACAAGCATGCATAGGTTTTGCCTTTTGAAGACGGTCGCAGCGAGACTGGACGCGGACAGTGCTGTTATGCAGCACTGGACACGCGTCCATCTCGTCAAAGACACTCAGATCAACTATAATTATTTTAATTTGTATTAATTCTATCAATTTAAATTTAATTTTACTGTACTAACATAGTTTTTAAGCTTTCTTTGTTACTAACACTATATGGACCCTAGTCCGAAATAAACATATTTTATTTTATTTTTATTTTGCTCGTCTCCGGCTTTTGAATTACACTCTAGTATCGGGCAGACTAATACCACAGCGAAGAACCATGGCGAGTCGGTGTCAACCAAAATTTGATTTTCTTATTAAACCTTAATCGCAATGGTATACAATTTGTTTGGCGTTTCGTTCTAGGCCTTGTAAAATTTGGTATTTTTAACTATCGGGTTTTAAATGTTTTGGTATATTAAACTTTCGGTCATATAAACAGTCGGTGTTTTAATATTTGGCATTTTAGTATTCGATGTTCCGATTATAGGTCTTATAAGGTTCGGTATTTTGAATTTTCGGGATTGTAAACCCTCGGTATCATATAAACATTGGGCATTTTAATATTCGGCCATCCGTTCATAGGGCTTATGAAATTCGGTATTTTCAAATTCGGCATTGTAAAACGTTCCTAGGCACCGTATATACACAGTATTTTGATCTTTACGATCTCGGACCTTTACAAAAAAATAACGCTTGAGATATCGTAGCACAAGAATAATTTCGCACACACATTTATCAAAATACGTACTTGTGTGTATATTAAATACATATACATAACATTACACGAGAGAACACTTATAATTATTTGCGACAAAACTTGGTGAGTAAATGTAAATGGATATTGACATTCATACACTAACACAGACAAACAACATAACTCTTATGTATGATAGGATTAACTGTGACAATATACAGTGATTTACCGTTTATTTAATTCCTTAAAATTAATTCTCAGTTAGCCCTTTTGGAAATCCATTTGTGGCCAGAAGAGTAGTATTACTGTTTTAAGGCATATAAAGATTTACAAATCCTGTGATGGCTCCGAATCGGTTACATTAAAACTAAATTAGTTAAGCTTAAATTAAGTCAATAAAAAGCGAATGTCGTAGGATCAGAAAGATCTACACTGGCTTTTAGTTAAATCGATTTTCACAATTTACTTTCTCCTAAGAAACAACTTTGTACAAAAAGTAAAACAAAACAGTTAAAAGTTTAGTTAATACGTCAAAACACAGACAATACATTACATGTTGTGTGTTTTGGCTTACATCAATACAATAGTCTGCGACAGCGAAATTGACTATCTTTTGCTCTCGTAAAGATTTAATCTTTTCTCTCTAGGCCTGGATATTTTTGGTGACATTTCCAATTCATATTACACATCGATTCGCAACCGATATAGTGATTTTTAAAACTATAGGTTGTATTTGTATGACAATAGGTAAGTTTGATTAGATAGATAAAATTAATGTGAAACATTACTTGTTGTTGTTGTGGGAAGATAGGTACATTATATGATAATCTATTAAGCTCAACAAATATTATTTTACAACATTTACATGTATTTAGTGCCTGTTTTATACTTTTCTAAGTCGAATCTCTATCATAGCATAGTGAAATAAAATAAGGTAGTAAACAAATATAGTAACACTGTCTTATAAAATCACGGATGTATTTAAAAGAAAGAGAAAAGAAATATAGCAAAAACTGTCAGTTATTTTTTCAAAACTGTCTTAAATAAGAAGTTTTTTGTAAAAAAAAAACAATACAAAATCTATAATCTGTAGTGTAAACCCAACCTAAGATCAATTTATCTTTCTAGTATTATATTTAGCAACAGGTATAGTAGGATTTATGTTACAATCAACAGGTACAGTATTATAAGTAAGCAATATTGTTTATAGTTCTTATTTTTTGAGGTAATCTATGTAGGTAGTGTTTTTTATTTATGCACATATATGTATGTAGGCATCCTAAATGTATATTTCATGATGCGATAATGCTAAATTGAAATAGTATGAAATACCTCTTCGTATACAATATATTAGTTACATGGGCGAGCTCATAAAGTTTATAAATGTTGTTACTATTGTCTTATTAGTACAGTGGCTGAAATTAAAAAGTAATATAGGGAACTAATAATGTCTGTATACAATGTATACATTTTGACATAAAGTGATTCGCAATTGATGAGTTGTAGACAGTTTTACATGTCGGTATATTTAAACAACACATAGCGAAAAAGAAACATAATTTCTTAACAACCAATAGTATTGACTATGACCCATATTATGGTCATATAGTAATGTCCTCTCTATACTCTTTGAAATATTTTTAAACAGGCTTGCCTATATAGTAGGATATCTGCAAACGTAGTGGTATATAGTTTACCCCAAATTTCAATTGATAGGTTTTTGCATCATCTAAATATGTTTTTACGATTTCAAGATGTAATAAATAATCTTGCTTGGTTATAGCTGCCCATGACATATTTCCGTGCAGTAAAATATCATTATTATTCAATTAATAATAGTATACGCATTTTCCTAAAAATCTCTATGGATATTTATTATGAATATTTATTTATCACTTGGTGCATCCAGTGAGCAGCGTAAGGTTTGGTTTTAGAACGTTGTTTTTAGAACAAAATTATAATATTTAACTATTTTTCACAACATCTCCAATGCCCTTCTCAAACATTTGTATAACTTGCATCAAACTGGAAGCGGAACAAAGATTTTTAAACGGATCATATGAAATTGATATTTGATGCTTTAGTGCAGTTTACATAACTAAATATAGCGATTATCCAATTTTTATACATTCCAGTCCGATTTAATTATAATCAATACAGTTTTGATAAGCCCGGACAGATTTTCCGAACGTAACACATCATATTGCTATGATAATGTCAGATATTTAAGCTTAAATTAGGTTAATCACTTGACACTTAATATTAATTGTGGAGTGCAAATTATAAAATCTGTGTCGTACGTTGCACGAACCGAAGTGCGTGTACATAAAGACAATTTGGTCTTCATCCTATAACGTTTCCATAAATAGATACTCGAATATCCTGACACATCGTAACTTAATTTCTACTGGCGCAATAGAGACCGAGTGAAGAGTTCATATGTCAATATACTATTTAACTATCGATACGAAGCATTACAGGTTATTTACATTTCAACTTTGAGTCAGTCACAAATGAAATCTAATTTGATGCAAATGCTTTAACACCGAAGCGATTGCAGGCAACCGCATGACAATAGAATATCTATTGTCTCGTTTACATTGCTTTAGGGATTAATCGGGTTTACATCTGAACATTTATTACTGTTTTTAGGACTTTGGGTCTTATCATCTAAAACGGTTCATCGTGTTCGTAGTACTAAAACATCATCACTCACAGATGGTCCTTACGCGCTCACCGCACGCGGCTATACGTACGCCTGACGCCTGGTCGCTATCAGATCGTGATGGTCACTAGCTCGTAGTGGCGATCACCTCACGTAATGCAGGTGCTGGACTCTTCAGGCGCAGGAGCGTCACGTTCATTGGAACCGCGCATACCTGGAACGTGACACATTGATTGTAAATTAAGGATGCAGGCAACGGGCGAACTTATCTCTGATCATGACAGTTCGTTCTTAAACTAGTTTAAGTCAGTTCGACCGTTTATCATCAATAAATTTAGGAGCTAGGCTCTCGCCGGTGGAGTTTATTCCAAATTAGGGGAGACAATGTAGTGGTTTCCCTCTTCCCTTCCACAGCGCAGTTTAAAAACCGGGGATTCCCTACCTCTTAATACTCAGTCAAAATCTTTTCCTGACCAATTACAATTAGACCATGAAATATGAGAAGTGGCTACAATCTAATCATACTGACTCCAGGTAGGTCTCATCATGCAAAGGTTAGTGATTTACATTCTCGAGCTCGAATAAATAGTGAACGCAACAGCGCGGCGTCGGCGTGGTAACAATGGCTATAGTCACTGTGCACAGCTCGCGACAGTAAAAAAAAAAACTCAGCGTGAGACAGTGATTGAAGACTGAGCTCAGCTCGCGACGGTGGCTAGTGTCTGAGCCCAGCGTATTACAGTAGCTAGAGACTGCTTACAGCGCGCTACAGACGATGGACACTGCGTACAGCACGCGAAAGTGGCTACTGACTGAGCACATAAAGTTGCTAGCAACTGTCGCTTTATGTGCTCAGTCAGTCAGTTATGTGCGCAGTCTCTAGCCGCTTGAACGGCCATGGGTACTAGTAGTACCCAAAACAAAAATTGTAGTTGAGCGGCCTTGGGTACTAGTAGTACCCAAACGAAGTGTTTGAATATAAAGCCTTATTGCTTTCAAAATAAAAACAATTTCGCCTGGCCAAAAATATGTGACGTTCCTTAAGAATCACCGGTTATTTCAAAGTATGACAATATAAAGAAAAATCATTCAATCAACTTAAAAAAATAAAAATAAAATGACATTGCATTGTTCGTGAGCACGTTCAAGCTAACCAACAATTTTTATGAAGTTTTGGGACGGTTTTAAGTTAAAAATATTGTACAATACGAAGTATAACGAAGCGGTTATATTTATTTTTTACATTAAGCATGTACAAAACATGCATTTTAAACCTTAAAACGAGTAGGCCATTTATTTGAGAAACAAGCTAAAAATTGTCGATGTTCATATTTGCAACCTATTTTATAAATGAAACAAATAATAAACTCTAATGTAATATACACAGTTCAAAAGGTCTGTTCATCAGCATTATGAAAAACTTCAAATGTTAGCTAACTTTTTAAACCGACAGTCATAAATCGTCATTGTTTACGACATGTGCGGCACGCCCGGCGTTATCGGCGATGGCGAAAGCGCTCTGGTCACTTGACTATAATTTGAGACGCGCGGCTGGCCGTTCAAGCGGCTAGAGACTGCGCACAGCGCGCGACGGTGGCTAGTGACTGAGCTCAGCGCGCTACAGGAGATAGAGACTGCGCACAGCGCGCGACAATGGCTAGTGACTGAGCACATCACGCGGCAGTGCTAGTGACTGACCTGCGCTGCCTCGGCCGCTACAACTGGAACAGGTCATCGTGGACTCTCTCCAGTCGTTTGAGCGAGGAGTCAACGCGGCGGCCCTGCGTCAGCGTGGCGGTCGGCGGCGGCAGAGGCGGCGGGATCACCTCGTTGTAAGAGGTCGACGCGCCCATAGAGGCTGATTGTCTCAACCGAGCCGTAGGGCGGTGTCTGACGAAACCCTCGTCGATCTCTTTGACGAATCTGAAAATAAAAAAAGGCATTGTCAGAGAGACTGTACATGTAAATGTTTCGCTATTTGGGCTCCAATCTCAGCTTGGACCATACTAGCGATCCAAAAGCGATGCAATATGTTTCGAGCTTACAACTAGTCAGCTATCGGAGTTTTCGACAGCTAATTTTTGAGTCAAAGTGTAAAAATTTATTATATCTTTGCGTGTGCGAGCATCGAAACAAATTTTACCAAAATTGCGTGTGTGATGAAACAAATTCATTACTGCTGTTATCGTAACAAAAGGTCTGCGTCGAGTACCTGTGGGAGTAATCTATTGTTATTTTTTATAACAATTGGACAGCTAATCAATAGTATTATCATCAAGTAGCACCAGTATTTACGAAATAAATTCAAAACATCGCATTTCAGTTTCATTTTCGTCGATCACATTTTCGGTGTGGTCTTATGAAGGTAGCCGATTGATATAAATGTCTATACTACATCGATTCAGTAAGTAGTACCCATCAACAATCTACATTACAGTGTTATCAAAAAATATACATAGAGTGGTTAGTGAATTATTATTTACTTTTACACTATTTTAATGTTATTTCACCAGATAAGTTATGTGTCTAAGTATAGATGCACCGCATGCGGGATAGTGATATCATGCCTATAAAATAAGGCAGTAATCACTTTTGATTTCATTCAAATCTGTCATGTACTGGCACCAGTCTTTAGTAAATGTTATTATGACCATCATTACTAATTATCTTTATTGGTATAAATAATCGCCGTAAATGATTTCACCAATCTTCCAAACTACTCGTAGGTAATGTGATATTTAAAAATACGGCCAAGTGCGAATCGGACTCGCGCACTGAGCGTCCCGTGCCAACTTTAACTGAATTAGGGAATCCACTTAGCCAAAATACCACAATATTTTGTTGACAGCAAATATAACTTTGTTTTTCATAGTATTTGTATAAATAACAAAGTTATGTTTTCGGTTGTTGAAAATGGACTCTATCTTAAAAACTACTAGTTCGATCCCGTTCAAACCAATTTTTGTTGAAAGTCTTTGTCAAGGTTAACATCACGTATTTTTTTCAAAATTTACACTCGCTTAGTTTAAAAGTCAGATGGGGGTGACGCCCATTTAACCACTTAAGCGAAGCGTATATCTCTCAAACGTTAGACTTTAAAAGAAAATGTTTTAGGAACCTCAATGTCATTTTAAAAGACCAATCCATAGACACCCTACACGCATAGGTTTGACAAAAAAAATAGGTTTTAGTTACATGTACCCTTAATTATTATTATTTTTTGTACGAGAATCGTACAGCGGTAAACAGGATACACCTACCTATTAAGTTACAACTGTGTAATACTAATAGTTTCAGAATAAAGTGGCTGTGACATACGGACGGACACACACAGACAGATTTGACGAAACTATAAGTGTTCCGTTTTTTGCCATTCAGCTACGGAACCTTAAAAACTCAACAGAAACAGTATAACCCTCGCTTGAAACTCTTTATTTGTTACTTCTGGGTAAATACGCCTTCTATGTAGCTATATCCTGCTTTAATGTCATAACCATGTGACCACTTCGGTGACCTACTTCTGATGTATTCCTGGACAGGATACTCTTTATTACGACGACATAAAGTCTATTCCGGGTAGGGAAACAAACTTCGTAATAGCATAAACAAGGTATGAATGCACGTCTATATGTTTGCTTTGGATGGAGACATCTATTATTAACAAAGTACGAGTATACTCGTTGCCATAAGAAATAAACAAACAGCCACTAAACAGGCGTCATCGTACATGACTAACTAGAAGACTAGGTACATGTGTGTGATATGATAAGCAGGATTACAAATTGTTTGAGAAAAGATGACTTTAAATTCCTTATCTTTGCTTGTCGAAAATTGTAAACAATCTATTTAAATCTTTTAAAATAATAATATCACGAAACCTTTTTTTTTATCTACATATTTGATTTCATTTTAAATCTCAGTGTTCAACGATGAATTACCTTTGAAGGGTGTGAGATTTATGTTTAAATTATTTTAACATGAATCATTTTGTTAAAAAGAAATGTCAAGATTGTCTACTATATACGACAAGCTAAGAAAAACAGACTTTACGTGTTATTATAAGATGTCACATATTCTGTTATTAACTAAACGAATGAAAGCATTTCAAGAGCCACGTTAACCTCATCACAAAACTGTGCGGTCATATTTCAGGTACCATTTATAACGCAACAGCTTTTCCGTATTTATCCCATTGGTAAACAGGAATATGATAGATTGTTTACGTTAGAAACGGTTCGTAAGTAGGACTACTCATAAATAATATTTACAACAACATCACGTAAACAAACCAAAGTCCTTGAAAATAACGATAATGAAATTAGAACTAGGTTGAGAATGTATGGAAATAACCATGAATTTCTATAGGAAGGAACCATCCATGATCAGAAAGTAGTAGTATTATTAGTATTAAACCGTCTGCAAAAAGGAGGAGGTTATCAAGTAGACTATGTTTTTTTTTGTGTCTATGTTACCTCAGTGTTATATCAGTCAATTGTGAAACCGATTTTTAAAAAAACGCCTACTTAGAGATTATATCTTCTAGTCGATGCCAATTTTACCAAGTCGGGATCTAATGATGGAATTTTGGTGAAAGCGAGGGAAATCCTCAAATTTTTTAGGCACATATAGTGTTTTCGTACGTGTAACTTAATGTTGGCTTGGCATGTTGTTACGCCCGACAGTCATAATTGTGCGGAGCTGAGCTGATGGTAAAACTCCTTAACGCTTAGGATTTCAGTGATTTTAATGACAGAAAATATAATAGGTAATTTGTAGCTTAATAAATAAAGTTGCTTCCCCAGATATAATCACTAAAAATGAGTAAATGAAATTACTTTTAACAAAAAAAAGAATTGGAATATAATAAATAGAGAACTTTCCTTCAGTGCATATTAATTATAACTAGGTTTTTACTGTTTTGGTAAAAGATATTTTTAAAAGAAAAATGGGGTCAATTAATTTTCAAA
The DNA here is from genome assembly GCA_963924145.1 of Pyrausta purpuralis. Taxonomy (NCBI): domain Eukaryota; kingdom Metazoa; phylum Arthropoda; class Insecta; order Lepidoptera; family Crambidae; genus Pyrausta; species Pyrausta purpuralis. Next base: position 24,696,556 of record OZ001646.1, read on the forward strand.
TAACTGATCAGGCACTCATTCAATAACTAGACACACATAGAATCTATAGTAACTAGAGAAAGGAATAATGCCAAAAGGTAGCAGCAGTAAGAAGGCTCCCCACTTACTTTTATCAGCTAGACTACTCAACTATCATTGAGACTGAAATATTTACGACTTATTTGATCACAATTGGCGTCAAACAAACATTTCCGTCGGCACCGCACATTGATAACGTGTGATATAACGACACAAATGTAATGAGGGCACCGACCCTGATTAAAGTGCGACATTATCAGACGTCCATTCATCAATTGGACAGTTAGCAGTAGGACATTCTATTAATCTGTCTATTGTACGGTTGACAGAAATTTACAGACTAAATAATACTCAGTTGAGTCAAAAATGCCAGGAGACACTAGAAGACCTATCGCCGTGACGATATCAAATTATTACTTTTTGACGCTGCTCTGCACGCTTATTTATCGTAGCCAGTCAGAGATGGATCATTTTAAATATCACAAATAACAGAATGTTAATTTTATTTTGTTCAAGTTGCAAATGAGAGATTTAAAGTGAGATACAATTAACATTGTACCATTGAGAACAGCCTGATCGAAAGGTATTTTCATTTTAGGTAGAATTTTTTTAGGTTAAATTAAGTACTATTTTAGAAGCATGCGTCTGTTAACACGTTATTGTCTTGGTTTACTGGATTAATAAGGATGTCTTATATCCCTATTATCACAAGGATCTTATTCTTAAAAGAGATAAGTACCAAGCAAGAGTAAAACGCCTTAGCAACTCAACAGTTTTAAGAATCGATCTAACTTTTCTTAACTGAGACAAGACAACTAAGGCATGGCAACTCTAGCTCTACACAAAACCAGTCAAGTTCACGACCACATAGTTGCAGTACTAGTTATGTAACATATCCAGTGGTAACTTGTATTTCGGCAGACGACGAAATCTATTTTTAGAACTTTCTTGATGACCAAATAGACCGCTATTACCGTTTCCGCAAGTTTTCTGCCTACCTATCTGACGTCCTTGGGACAAATACGCGGAGAGTGGTTAAAAAGTAGGTTTGTTATAATTAACGTAAATGATCGAGCTGGAATCCTAGAAATATACAGTCAATATGATAATCCAGTGAAGACACCAGATCAAAACACATAAGATATTCAATCATCAGTCACCAACATTTTAAAAACGAAAGCTACACTTGTCTGTTAATTTTAACTCTTAAATTACTGACCCTGTTTTGATGAATTTTGTTACAGCTATGGATTAAAACTAGCGGGCCTCCGCACTTCATCCGTGCGTTTTGAGTTTGCTCTCTCTCCTAGCGTCGCAGAGCGTTATGTTTTAAAGCCTACTGTAAATAAACTATTCAACTTAAAAATATTTTTTCCAAACGGGTCTAACCAGCCAGTGGTTCCTAAGATTAGCGCGTCCAACTAAACTCTTAAGCTTTATAACATTACCTCTAATGGTTTAGAATGTTTTTAACACTCACAGTGTCATATTTTATATTCATAAAGATGAAATAAGAAACCAAAAATTGTTTGCACTGTTGCATAAACAGACAGGTAGATGGCGCTAAACGCGATGGTCACGCGTAATGACGTATCCATTAAGCCAAAAATTTCGCTAGGTCGGGCCAACAGCACGGTAGCTCAACTGGTGGAGCAATTGGCCAGGTTAGCCCAGAAGTTGCTGGTCAAAGTCCCACCCGTGCGCAAATTTTTGGTTTCTAATTTTATTTTTATGAATATTACCTCTAGATAGAGTTGAACTTTAGACTATGGAAAAAGATATAAGCAAAAAAGCCGTGAAAAAACCAGATGAGTGCTTTTGTGAAAGGACATGCAACATTTTGCTAAAACAAAAGTGCAATCTCTTAGTTAGTATAATAGAACTCATATTAAAAGTTTAAATAACTGAATAATCATGAGTTCTTTAAATAACTTACAAGTGGCACATTACTAAAACGGAAAATGTAATCATAACCTCTCAGAATTATTGATTTCGAGTTAATATAACCGTCCTTCTTTACCCTTGAACTGCAAGCTACAATATCTCAACAAGAGATAACAGCTTAGCGAATAAAAAATATCGGTTCTTGTGCGTCGTATTTTTTATTTGTAAGACTACACAAACTTAACTTTAGTGAGAGGCATTGATAGTCGGTTATTCAGATCACCAAACAAATATAATTCAGCCCTTGAATTCTTCAGTGATTCCCAAGGAGTATGATTCTATCTCTATTTTTGACCATAATCGAGCCTACTAGTAGAGTAGGAAAGAAGGTATCTTGAAATAATTTTCTATCTGCATAAGAATAGGATTTTTAAATAGTGACGAAAACCACAAACCAACTATTTCTGTGACGTATGAACCTATTCCCGGAAAAAAAAAGGTACAACAGCAGGTAAACAATAGCTACGATTTAAACTAGCAAGGCGGCTAGGAGTCTATGTCAGAATATATATAATCTGCCTTAAATGCTATGGGCCATTTCGACAAAGCACATAAGCGCATTAAGCCAATTGATCTGAAATGCTTCGTCATAATACCCCAGACACATGAACAGTCTCCGCGTAAGAAAATTCAGTTGGTTGTAGCCTTTATATTTAGGGCAATAAGAACCATAATGCTATCTGTACCACGTTAAATGTACTATTAACGAAATAGATAACTGTCTCTCGAGTCTAAGATGTTTTTAAATTATCCTTATGAACGTCATTGTCTCGAGTTAATGGTCCAAGTTCAACCATATAATTTATAAATGTAGCAAGCTGACTTAAATGTTGTCCAAACATACATTATTAATGATAAGACCGAGTATGTAAACACTGGCCAGGTTAAACACCGACACACACCATGCAAACAGATAACGGTAGGTCAAGGAAAAGTTAACCATTAAATCCAAACACTGTCCCCTATCTGAAGTAATTCAGGTTCCCTTAAAAGTATTTCAGACCAGACAACTACGGCTTTACCACTAATGATTAATAAAAATTTCTACGGTGAGCGGTCACGACTAAGCGACTAACCGACTGCCCGGGACATATTATGGTGCATGAGTATGTGCGCAAACACAAGCGCACTCTCTATGCCTTTCACCGTAATAGCCCGATGGGACAGCAATCTGACACGACCGGTAAGAGACCAGCACAGGACCAACGACTTTAAGTTCTTTCCGAGGCGTGGGGTGAAGCTCCAGTCTACCCTGATAATTTCTGAACAGAAAAACACAGGAACACATGTTTGGCCCGACGACCCGGGGATCGATCCCGGGACCTCTGGCGCAGCTTTCGCTTTAAAGTGCGACCCTCTAACCGCTGAGCCACCGAGGCAGTAATTAGACTAGGTTGCGACCACTGATTAAGCGTGATGCTGCTAAATCGAAATCAATGTATTTCGACTTGTTTGACGTTGATTTGAAACTTTATATTTTAACAGTGTTCTAAACCTAGTCTAATTATTTATGGTAAGGGCGCTAATGTTTTAACAAGCTAGCTACGCTGACTCGTACACGAGTATCCATTGATTTGACGTCACATAGTTGTTATTAATCCTAAGTGTGTATAACAGGGTATGATGCGATGCACCGTTATCTCATGCAACAATGGTCACGATTCAGTCACAAAAGGCGGACCTGACTTAGCGGTTTTGATCTAAAACAAGCTATTCCACTCCACGCGCCTATAGGTACTACTAACTAAAACTAACTATTTGGTCAGCTTTGCGAGAAATTTGAAATAATTCACAGAAAATAATAATCTGCAACAGAGGATTTTGGTAGACACTTGACCAGGAGGAAGAGGGTATAGGTTAGTATTGGATAAACCTAGTTATCAGAAAAAATGTCTCTGCCATATTTCGTGTGCAGACTACCGTTGTACTTCCAAAATTCATGCAATTCGTAAATGGAGAAATTTTGTCTAAAAGTAAGATGTCTATAGATTGACAGATATGTATCTGAATTGCGCAACGTCAAAATAAAGAATGGTGACGGCTACCAATCAGTCATGTGACTGTAGAAAGTGCTAAAGCGTGTGCGCGGGCGCAACCTTGGGCGAGCCTGGTCGCAAAACGCGCAAAAACACGAAACTGTGTTTACTTTTCAGTAAACTCTCAAGTTGTATAATGTATCTTCTTAGTATTTTAATAACAATTTCTGGGATGAGATGACTCATTCCTCTTCATATCAGTCCATATGAAAAAACTTTTATTCTGCACATAATGTGGTATCAATGTTTATGTTTATTGGGTCATTTTTTGCACCACAATAAAGTCCTTGGCTCTTGATAACTGTGATGAGGAAGTAATAACAGGTATAATTATTGGATATTGAGTTACTAACTAATCAGTAACAAGAATTTAATGACAAATCAATCAAAGAATAACATCTGTTTTTAATTCTAGCTAAAATCATCAAAATCATATCATCCTCATAACTTTAGTTCTTACATGTTGAACCCAAAAACTTTTTATCACAAAGCTGCTACTATGTAATGTTTACTTAAAAAAGGTACATATGTATTCAAAGCATCTTTAATTTCAAGTTATTAATAAGACTGGACATTTTTACTATCACAATGTAATCAGCATCATCTCAATTTTCAATCAAAGGATGTCCACTGTTGAACATAGGCTTCCCCCATGGTTTTCTACAAAGACTGACCACAAGCAGTCTGCGTCCAGTTTGTACCTGCGATCTTTACAAGGTTGTCCGTCCATCTTGTCGGGAGACATTTTACACTGTGACTTTGGTCAAGGAAAGGGTCTCCAATCTAGAACTTTTCTATCAAAATGTAACAGAATAAAATTATTGACTAAACAATTAATCTACATTTCTGGAAAGTATAAAGAAAGACTCTAAAAAATTGATAAAGTAACAAATGAACAAAGACAATGGATTCAATATCCTCTCTTTTATATGAATAATCAATATTGGCCAACATATCAAACTTTGTTATTACAATAGCATTAATTTTCACAAACTAGAATTAGCAAAAAAAAACTGAGTTAGTACCACTTGCTTGCTACATAACTTTGTCTTCTTTGTGGCCATCAAACAGATTGTTATCAGTAGCTTCACAAACAACATTATCAAAACAGCAAATTACAGTCCCAACTTCTGTTTGCTCTTGGAATACTTTATCACATTGATAACTCAAAATAGGAAGACTTTCAACCTATTTTACAATTTCCTAATAAGTTCTGAGCAGTGTAAGCTATATACGTCATAGACATTCTGTATTAAATCTGTAATAAATGATTCTATGTTTATAGTGATAATTTTTCAATGGTAAAACAGGTCCTAAAAGCTAGTTAAAATTAACATCAATGTGTTATAAAATATTTAACACTAATCACATACATTGGTCTGAACCTAAAGTTATAAATTGTTTAATTATTTGTTTGTAGAAAAATAATGATCAGAAATGATTGATAAATTGTAAAATTAATAAAAGATACTCACTCACTGTTCTCCTTGGACTTTTCCACATGCTTCTTAATATCTGCTAGTGATGAGTCTAATCTATTCAGAAAGTCGTCAAAACTCTTCTTCTCATCTGGACTCCCAGGGGAAAAGTCTCGAGTGGGCATGCCAGCAATCGATGCTCGATGGCTAGGCGGTGCTGGCTCCGTTACTCGCTCCCCATTCTCATAAAAAGGGGAGTCTTTTGTCACAGGTATCAGAAGATACTCCCTCAAAAACAAACTGTCCGTGGCAAATAAACGATTTGCTCTCCTTATTTTCTCCATCTAAAACACACACAGAACGTTCACAAATGATTCCCCGTGGCTCAATTCAGTACATAAATAAGATAATAACACTTTTGTGAACAGACGGATGCACTTACAGTTACACCATATTTCAAAGCAATGCCTTGCAGCGTATCACCTTTAGACATGACATGCTTAATGTATTCTTCGTTCCTTTTCATATGGTTGCATGTACTCCCGTATTTTTTCAATGGTCGAGCTGATTCCCGAATTGAAACTCTCTCGTCGAAGAGACGATCCTCCTCCATTTTTGACGTATCAAAAAATGACAAAGTTGATGACAAATTCAGGATTTGACATTTTGGGTTACACATGAAGTTAGCCGCATACCAACAAACAACTTCATATCGTAGCAGTACAATGAACCTTACCTTATAAAATCGGATACCTACCTGCACAGACAAAACGGTTGTGCTTGGGTATGTGTTTTTAACACAAAAAAAAATAAAAAAAAAATCAATATAAAATTGGTAATGCATACTTTTTTGATAACATTATATACATTATTACTTACTTATCTCTCTAGCTTGGGTGAAATTCAGACCAGAAACAAAGATTTACAATAAAATTTACTAAGCGACATCTACACATGTTTTGAAAACCTAGTTACGTGGATGTGAAAACCTATTTTTAACATAGATGTAACAGAAGTAATCGCCTAAGTGTACTGCCGCTAGATAGCGCTTAGTATCCACCATCCTATCTTTAGTTCATTCTAAAATTGAATGATTTTGTATACCCGCCCCTTCGTTCACTTCAATTTCAATCATTCATCATTCATCCCTCCTTCCCTCCGGTCCCTCCCTCTTACGTTTTCTCGCTAGTTCATTCATTCATTCAGTATCAATTTGGTTGGCAAGCAAACCTACTGTCGTTTTCGTGAAGGATATATTTTCTTGACTTGTTTGTTACATTTAGAACTGCTTTTTTATAGTGTAAATGTGTCTTTACTAATTGTGTTGTGTTCTTTAAATTATTTTACAATAATTTTCTGTAATTAAGTGCTTCGATTGATATAAAAACGGATTCTTATTTACTGATGAAGATTATTTGTGTACACATGTGATCAATACAGCGGTTCAGCAATTTTCTTCGTTTATGAGGGTACGTATAAATGAAAGTGTTATTTTCTTGTGGTGTTCGATAATGTTAAATTTCGTGTCGTTTTGTCGGGCTCGTTTGGACAGGGCTTTTTCCCCATGCCCGGGCTACGGACGGCGCACGCCCGCCCCATGGCGCACCAGCGAAATATTGCGAGGGTCGCAGGACGACGAATAGTTTCACGATTTTATGGCTGATGGGGATTTTTTTTGGCAGTGATATTAATTAAAAGCGGCGGCATTAACATTTGAATGTAGGTTCTTAGGTAAGTAGGTAGGTAGGTATAAAATACCTTTTTCATTTATTTCAACAATATCGATAATGATGAACATGCTAACAGCAAATCTGTCATGAGATTTTGTTACCTAGTAGTTTCCCAAGGGATGGGCATGCTTCGTGAATTCAACCTATGATTTTGTATAGGCTAGATATAGTATGCCCATCTGCCGTTAACAAAATTTAGTGTAGAGAGGTATTTAATCTCGATTTCGCCATAATTTCAGTTATGCTCTTCAACTTAAGGTTTCATTTTTTTTTTAAATTATTTGTCTTATCGTTTTTCCCAGCTTTGTTTGTTTACCGAGCTTTATCGATCTCTTCAACTCATTGAAACAGGATTACAGGAAGGTAGGTCCAAACATGAAATTACTCAAAATATAACTTCTTTCCTTGATGTCTAATGTCCACTTCAAATGTCATAACTAACGCTGCAGACGGATAGCAGGTTCTAACCTATCTACATAGTAAGTAATGTGTCCATCTGTTTACTTGCAAATATATTAAATGTTAAAATTAAAAATTTAGTTAAATGAAATACCTTAAAGTTAAGGTGGCCTGTAATCATCACACTCCTAGGTTAAGGCCTCACCCCATGTATGAGGTGGTACCTACCTACCTAGAATTTAATTAAGTATGATATTGTCAGCAGAACGCAAAACCCCTCTTTAGATTAATAACTAAAACAAGAAGGATAGCGGGTATTTATCTGTGCTATACCCCTAGCAAAAAAAAGTAATGCCCTATCACGCAACTTTTTTTAAATAAATACTACCCTGTCTTTTTATTAATTCTAATTAACATTGTTGTAATGATCAAAAGCACCGACGACGATATTACTAAATCGAAACCGCCGTTTCAAGTCCATCTTACGCGTGCATTACCTAAATAAAGTAGGTTACTATTTTCAGATATACCTAAGTTTCTTATTATAAAAGATCGAAAATAATAATATTGATAACGGTCGGGGGATGCCTTTAACATGAATCACGAGCCCATGATACAGTAAACACTCTCGCCCCTTTCCGATCGTTAAAGTGTTAGGTAATAAATGAATGAAACCGAGATAAAAAAAACTCTTGTGAGTCACTCACAGAAGGAAACATAAATGCAGGTTAATATGCCCGAGATAATTTCGTCATTAAAGTCATGCCGTGACTGTGAGTCATGACGTAAAAACTTGACCTCGGTGGAATCCCTCTTATCTTTATCTTTAGTCAGCTACATAGCTAAACGGCCACTGTATTTCCTGCTTTGTCAATGAAAGAAATGGTTGATCTTTTTCATGCCCCAATACACTTCAGTCACATCCCATGTATTATTATTAAGTATCTACGATATTTTAATTAATTAATAAAATATAATTAATGGGCACTTTTTGTCTTCCTTAGTCTCGCGCAAAAAAAACCCAATATAAGTAAGAGGCTTATTTATGCCGAACATAGCGATCTTCAAATTAAAGCGAAGAAACTTGATCCTAACGAAAACAATGAAACTTCACTAAACGCGTAACGCAATCCCAATAAAAATAAAAGAGTGGTCAGGGTTGGAAAAAAATCAGTTTTTTTTAAATTTTATAAAACAAACAGTTCAAATTGTTTTAAACAAGTGTTTGTTTTGTTTTTTTTTGTTTTTTTTTTGTCCTTTTTAGTTTAGGGCATTATTTTAAATTAATTCGACCTATAATGTTTCATTTCCAGACTAGATCTTTTGACTTTTCAAATTTTCTATAGTAAAATAAATATTGACAAAAAACGATCAATGGATAAACATTTATTTTATGTTGCGTATCTCTAATCACTACTAAACGATTTACATTCACCCTGAATGTTTCCTAGCAGGACTATACCGGCGGGGAAATACCTATAAACTATAAATTCTATTCTATGAATAGGGGCACCCCCAATATTTATTAATTAGTGATGGGCCGAATGTGGTTTGAACCGAATACGAATTTCGGCCGAACATTCGGTAAAAATCAAAAATGCCGAAGTTCGGTTTTTATTCTGCACTTATATGGTAACAACTAACAAACAACAATAAAATATACCTATAAGTAATTAATATATTGAATTTTCAAAAAGTTTATTTGATTCAAACAAATCATAAGACTTCCTAATTTAATAAGAACTTATTGAATTTGATTTTTTAATTCTAAAACTTAAGATTGAAATGTCGAAAAAGGAAACTGATAATGACAGTTAGTTACTTGATTAATAAATAAATTACCATGATTTTAAATTATGTAAAAGGCTTATTTATTTAATCAGGTATGAGTGAGTATGACAGATTTGATTTTTTTTATGTTTTATTAATCTTAAAATCAAAATTGTGCAACTATTTCACTCTTTTCTTATACCGAATGTTCGGCATTTCAACCGAATTTCGGAAGAATGCCGAAGTTAGGCCCATCCCTAATATTTATATTTAAATGAGGGGAATAAAATAACCACTATTCCATTCGACAGCCATCCATTAGGGACTTTCCTAACGGGACTTTACCGGCGGGGAATTACTTAATATGAATTCTATAAATACGAGTGCCTTTCTTCCTAACATTTCATTTCATTATTAATTCTGCGACTGATAACACCTCATAAAAATGTCAACTCCAGGACGCAAAAAGCATGCAATTTGGGAACAATTCACATCGATCCCCCAAGAAAATACCACACTGAAGACCAATAGGGTGCGTTGCAGAAAATGTAAGAAAGAACTAGTTGGACTTGTGAAAAGAATGGAGGCACACTTCCAGCAATGTAGCACCACCACCGGTTCTAACACTGACGCAAATCTTGACGCGGACAGGGACGTGGAGGAGGAGTTGTTGAGTGATGCTGGTTCTTCCCGATCTTCAGATAATTCTTCTGCTACACCCACATCTTCTGTTACTACTCTTCAATCTAAAAATGCCAGTACCAGCAGCAGCGCGAGCGTGAACATTTCAATGAAAAGATTTATTATTGCTACAAGTCAAGAAAATAAGAAGAAAATTGATTTACAATTATCTCGTTATATGTTTGCTACTAACACGCCTTTTAACCACGTAGAACACCCAGAGTTACTGAAATTAATGGAAATTTTACGCCCAGGATATAAACCTCCAAACCGCAAACAAATTGCTAGCAAGCTACTCGACGAAGTCTACAACTCGACTCAAGAAGCCGTAAAAAATGAATTGAAAAACAAAGTTGTTAATCTGGCAATTGATGGGTGGAGTAATGTCAGGCAGGACTCGATAGTTTGTGTCTGTGTTACCGATGTGTTGACAGACTCAACTCATTTAATTGATACAATAGACACAGGAGCCGAAAGCCATACAGCTGACTACTTGGTTAAAGTTACTACTGCGGCAATAAAACAATGTGAAACTTACAAATGTACGGTGCGAAGTGTAGTGACAGACAACGCAGCAAATATGAGCCGTATGAGACGAGATTTAGCCCAACAGGAAGAACTAGCTTCTCACGAGGATATACTTACATACGGCTGTTCATCACACATATTAAACCTTCTAGCAAAGGATTTGAATGCAGAAGATATTACTGATAAAGTTAAGTCGATAATGCGGTACTTCAAATACACTCACTTTGCATCTGCCAAATATAAAGAAGCTGGTGAAAAAGCAATTGTTATACCACAACAGGTACGGTGGAACACAATGGCTGACTGCTTAAAAGTGTTATTAGAAAATTGGCATATAATGTCAGATATATGCTTAAATCATTCAACTGCTATAGATCTGTCAATTTCATTGAAAGTAAATGACATGGCGCTGAAGCAACAAGTCCAGGCTCTCTACAAAAAACTGGAAAACATCGCAGTTACACTTGACATCTCCCAAAAGACATCCTGCTGTATTGGCGAAGTGACTGAAGCATGGATAGAGCTTAAAAATATGTTTGAGGGAGAGAATGTACGACTGCGTGAGACCGAGTATTCATTGGATGATTTAAGGAAGTTCAAAGCTCGTTATGAAATGGCAATGTCTCCAGCTCATTTTGCAGCAAACTTACTACATCCTAAGTACAGGGGTGAAAAACTCACGAGTGAAGATATTTCTGAGGCTTTATTATTTATAGAAGCTTATCACAAAGAGGCGATGCCCTATGTTGTTAAATACAGGGCAATGACAGATCCCTTTCATAACTTTCTATTTGAAGATCATGTAGTAAATCAGGTCGGACCTCTCGAATGGTGGCAGTCATTAAAAAAACAAATTAATGGTCAAACAATGAACTTAGTGGCTCAGCTTCACACTGCTGTAGCTTCAAGTGCTGGAATTGAAAGACTGTTTTCAACATTTGGATTTATTCATTCTGACGTACGAAATAAACTGGGTACAGAGAAAGCTGCAAAACTTGTTACAGTTTTTAAATACCTTAATAAGGAAAAGAAGAAATACTTGTTATCTTGATCTTGTCATATTGTCTTACTCTCCTGACTGACAAACAATTTTGATTTTATAATGTTTATTAAATATAGGTAATTTTGTTTGTTATAATTTTGTTTTTGATTGATTTTAAATTGAAATTTTTAATATTCTATACTATCTAATACATGTTTCAAAAATACGTGTTATCTTATCCCATTACCCATATAAATCCTGGTACTTGGTAGGTACTTAGATCTTTGTTTGACTGAATAAATAACTTATCAAAAAAATATTACTTTCATTTTATATCATTCATTCGCAATGAAAAGTAGTTTTAAAGCTTGTTTTTTTCTCATCGTTTTATACAATGTTTAAAACTTGTTTTAATCTGTGTTTTTAAACGTGTGATAAAAAACACGGTTTAAAATCAAACTGTTTTAAACATTGTTTTAAACATGTGTTTTAAAACCATTTGTTTTAATCATGCCAACCCTGAGAGTGGTGCGATCCGGTTGTGACGTCATCACGTTGAAGCAGGATCAAGAATTTGGAACACATTTCTGTTACGTATGATGGATGACTGATATATGAATGCGTTAAGTCGCCATGATAAACGAAACACGAAAGACTCACGATACAGGTCGGTAGTAGATTCTAAGAAAAAGTTTGCGACGCTGACTAACAGCAATCTGTAGATGGTGTTAAGTTACCTACACCATTGAGCAACCTTATGATAATAAGTTGTTTATTACTATTGGTGTGTCTTTTAATATCATCATTCAAATCCATAAACTGACCTGTCTTCATCAGCCCCTAAATACTACAAAGGTTAACGACCAAAGCTCAACTTTCAAAGCTTAGTGAAAACCTCAACAGAATTACAATAGGACCACACCGTTGGCCGTCGCTCGTAGGTCTACGCATTTTCATAATGGCTTGTAAAGGGCCGATGTTAAGGCATCGGCTACAAAATGGTTGTCAGTGTAGATAAAATCGCTGATCCAGCTGATCTTATGGCCCGGGGGGTAGAGTTGAGAATAGCGTGGTTTATCAGGAGTGTAGTAACGGGCATGCGACGGAGAGTGGACACGACTGTGACCCTTCCCGAGGCATTTGCCCTTGCTATCACGACGTAGAAGCGCCCGTCACATTGCATTGTACCCTTTACGAGCCTCATGAGGAGTTATTATAAGACATTCAAGCGCTTTATCTACAATGTCTTCATTTCAAAGTTCTAAACAGCTAATGCCCGTCCGGATTCCTCTTATATTTTATTAACTCACCGAATAAATATGTCCTTAGCCCTACTTCAATGTGACCAATTTCATTAATAAAATCAAAAAAGTTCTTTGTTTAAGGTCAGACTAATGATTGCTTGAATATTACCATTTATATTTGTGATGATGATACTTCAATACACTTTTAATGAGGTAAAGAGCGTATATGGAATATTTAAAAAATCTGGCATATTGATCGAGGCCTCAGCAACTACTGTTAATTGGGCTTCCTCGGAAAACAAAAAGAAAAGATGTCTGCGTCTACACGCCACTGCAATTACGATAATGAATTATTACGCCACAATACGTCTCCGTTATCATACTGCATTGCGTTTTGTAATACATTATACATCATTTATTAGTTGTAAATGGTCAAGTTAATTACAGTATTTGCCGTTCCGGTGCGCGATGCAGCAAGCACGGTTGAAGAAAGATCGCGTTCCGCTGTAACTCGTGTAATTTTTAGATGATGAAGAAGTAGTCATATAGATAACATTCTGGTTTATTACCAGTTTTAACAACCAGAGACCAAAAATATTCAGCAAAATTGCAAACAAGAACCTAAAAATACGGCTCCACAAATTGCGCTGGTTTCATATCAGAATCCAAATAACGAGTCAGATGTTTCGAACCCATCTAACCCAAACAGGTGTCCACGACGAGACCATTTTTTTACAATTTGCTGCCGTCTCGTTTCTTCTTTAGTAACTTATTATCTTTTAAAACTCTCATACGATGAAGATTGGCCCAACGTTTACTAATGCCACGGTAGTTTAGAGCTATTCATCAAAATGGGAGAATAATTATTTCTGGTTTGAAAGGTCATCGACCTGTTAAAGATAACAATTTAAATGAGAAGCTGCTTTATTAGTAGTGATTCACATAAAATTATTAAATCGAAATAGTGATTTATTTACCGTATAGCTAATCGGCCCCTTAATTCCCAAGTTTCCTGAGAGTCGATTTTACCAACGTCAAATTAAAAAAGTTAAAACCATCTCTTTGACCATCAAGCCTCACCTGTCGCAGCACCGACTCCAAAAAGAAATTATTTGCCTAAAATGGATTAATTTCCTTTCAATATTCAAGAGATTATTTAAGACTTTTTAGTGCATTTTGCTTTTGAAGTCGGTTTTTACTTTTTTAAAGTTAATTATATTTCTTCATTCTTAGGGATTACAGGAGAGGATGGGGGGGGGGGGGGAGTTGCACCTTATGACTCTGTTCTTTAAGAAGCTACAAACTACCTATCATAAGCTCTGTCATTATAATAACTGAACTCCTAAGCGTCGAGGAGTCCCACCATCAGTTCAGCCCCACAAGATGTGGACTATCAGACGTAACAACACGTCAACATTAAGATTCTAGTAAAACAACACTATACGTGCCTTTAAAATTCGAGGGTTTCCCTCGATTACACCAAGATCCCATCATCAGATCCCAAATTGGCAACAATGGGACCAACTAGAAGATATACCCTCTAGGTAGGCGAATTTTTTTTTTCGAATAGATCTACTAACGACTGAGATAGGAATGAGGTAACATAGATACAAAAAAAAACATACAGTCAAATTAATAACCTCCTCCTTTTTTGAAGTCGGTTAATAAGGAATATTCGTTGAATATTATACAAAAGGCCTAATTCGAAAACGTCACCTATTTTTCAGCAATCATTTATGTAAATGACATTTTAAAAACCGGTCGTTTTATACTTATTTGGTCCGATAAGTCCTATCTGACGTTAGTAAAATCGACTCTAACGGCCATTTCCTATATCCTTTCTAACTGTGGTTTGAGATAGATATGGTTATATACCTTCAGATATTTTGTCCCTTTTAAACTTAAACCAAAATCTTATTTCTCCTATAGATGAAATTCTATCTCCGGTCGAGGATAGAATTCAACCTTTGACTATAGTTTGCATATGGTCGTAAATCAAACTCGCTGGCAAGCCGAGCAATAATATCATAAAACTACCTACTTGTCTCTTGGCAAGTTTACATCCTTAGTAACTTATTGCAAGATAAAAGCCAATTTTAATCAACATTCTCGCAACCTGCGTCTGCGCTCACATTTTGTAGGCAGCTGCGCAGGAGTAACTTTTTTTCATTTGCAATTTTCGACTCGCCACTTGTGCCCACCCGTTAATGATACTACCTGCTACAAAATGCTGTTTTTACGAGCACAAAACAAGCATTTAATATTGATGGCATGTTGACAGAAACGTGTCGTCATAATTCATCTTTGCACATTGTTTATACGCTTAAAGCTAAGTTCTTTTCGTTTCTCAGAAGTTTAGAACACAGACACATTGGAATTACTAGACTAAACAATTTAGTCTACAAAAAAAATGTAAACAGAGCTTGTGCATAAAAGCTAAGCCGTTGTAACATAAATTTCACTTGTAAAACTTTGTATTGATAAGAGGGCAATCTCACAACATTGATGACGTCACGCTGCGTATCCGTTAAAGAAAGCATTTGCATAATCAACAGGCTTGCCAATGTGTCGGTAGCCGAGTTGTACACCCGGAAGCGAAAGACACAGGGTTCGATGTCTTGTCTGATACTGTTGATTTTTACAAGTATAATTTATGTATTATTGTGTTATTAAGTTTGTATAGTAACAAAACACTTTAAAAACAAACAAAATAAACCTAAAACCTAGCTTTTATGCAAAAGCTCTGCTTGCATTTTTTAAACAAAAAGTAAATTCACACAGTTGTTTGTACAAAAATCGTACCTTATTGATCGACTAAAAATATTAGTTACTAAAACTGATTAATATGACATTTTTAGTCGATCAAAAAGGTACGATTTTTTGCAATTTATTTAACACAGTCATTGGAATCTGATAATAAGCTTTCAGGCCACAAACGTGGTTCAAAATGTTACAATTACAAAGCTTAATTTACTAATGGCTGTCGTTAAAGTAGCTACAAAAAACATCAGACCATCGCAGTGGGCTTGCTGTGGGTGGGAATTCCGAAAACCCTTCACCGTAGGACATCAAAGGAATGAGTACTTTGAAATAGCAGACCTGCTCTTGGAACATTTACTTTACGCATCGTAAAAAAGTAAACAAGGTCAGAAAGTGGAGTTTTATTTTCAGAGCCGAAGATAATCGAAGGAATAAATCTTCGATAAAACAAGGATGACAGAACACTGCTACTAATCGCCCAAGTTTCTGAATGGGTTCATTCGCACCGGCAGTAGTTGAGCGGTGCAAATCGCCCAAGGTATCTTTGGAATTAACACATTTCATAGACCGCTGCGGTGCGAATAACCCAATACTAAAACAGCATTTGGGTAATTCACCCCGATCGAAACGCCCCAACACAATGCAGAGCCATTCCATATGCGTTATTTTTTCACTCAATCAATCAAATCAGTCTTCTTTCTGATTTACATTCTAAATAGATTACTAGATTAGCGCGTGCACACGCTAAGCTGTCTTTAATGAAAATTTATGAAATTACCTTTATTTTATCGCCCCCTTAATTATACCAACAGGAATAAACTACATATTTGTTGTATCCATAAATAGCCTAATCGTCAATTGACTGCAAATATGCGGAAAATCACTAGTTAGGTGAAGCATTGCAATGCATAAATTTGTAATTAGCAATATTATAGCTTCTGTGAAGATAATACATACAACGTCAATTTTATATTTGGTACTAATAATGCATTCTACAAAAGATAGTACAAACATTGATTTAACGGACACAATTTAATTTCTAATTCTTGATGAGATCATGCATGACACTCTCTCTTTCTTTCAGGATTGTAATTTTGATCACCAGAGTTTGCCGAACTAACAGTATTGTTATGTTCTACTACGAAGGATAATTTTGTAACTATACCCTAGTAACGGCAATTTTAAATTAATTATTCGTATAATAAATAACCATAATTCCAAAGAAAGCGGAAAACAACAATAATGTATTCAGGTCATCCATCCGGCAGGCACATGTCAAAGCTCTAGTCATCGATAGGTACACAATTGAGTTCTGTTTATGGAATGTTCCGAAAAAGCGGTGTAATGATAAGGCGGGTTCACAATAGCGGATTTAAATACGGTGGCAGTGCGCCGGACGTCCAGGTTTATCAGTGGCCAGTGACGCACCCTTATCGTGACTTGGTTTGAATAAGGATAATGTACCAGCTTTGTAAATGCTTTATGTTGGAATACCAGGGTTTCAAATATTTAAGTTGGTCCTTTTTATGGTAGCTCTTGTTAGCTGTAAGAATGAATTACAATAAGAAGGTTTATTTTCATGATAATTAATAATGAACGTGACATTAACAATTTATGTGTGCCAAGAAAGATGCAATACATGAGCGAAAATACTGCGCGTCATCCAAATATTCTGCTTAAAATACCAAAAACTGTGCTTCGCCTTTCGCCAGGGCTGCAAATTATCAACATAATTGTCTTACTATTAAATCAAATAACATATATATAAATGATAGTTTTCATTTTCTATTTTTAGATATTACTAATACCTGCGACTATTATTTTTTAAAAATCAGTTAATTTTGATATGTGTACAACTTAATTATTGGAATATATGACTGCTATCACTAATGTTTTAATTAAATATAATGTAGATGAATGACATTTCGCGTTCGCCTTTAACTGTGCCAAAAACATGCATTTGGTTGGATACACATTTATTTATATATATTATTTTGAACCATAACAGTTACTTACTCGTTATTATCAATGATAATTTTCCAGTGGAACCCTGGCTTCCGCACTTTAAACGTCACAAACGCAATAGAAATGAGATTCTCCGCGCTCTATTTCAACAAAAAGGCAACTCTGTATTGAACTTTTATATTGTTTTAGCTGTAAAGCTTTTGAGGGTGAGTTATGGGGTCCTTTTCTGACGGAACCAAGCTCCTTATAAATGAGTAAGAATTGTTTAGCTGAGTACTCTTCAACGTCTCACTTCAACGCAAACAAACTCAATCCAGTTTTGTATCAGTCTCTTATAATAACAACAACACGCAAACGGCAATTAAGCGTTGATTAACTTTTCAAGCTGTTAATAATCGCCGATGGAATCGCCAAAGTGTTCCGGCTGTCAAATAAAAGATAAGCTTTGTTTTTATTAAGTTCTCGATTTCTAATTGTATTTTAATTGATATGAATCGATTAACTACGCGTTCCATGTTGAAGTCTATTTGGTTTAATTTGTGTTTGTAAACGTATTATTTCTTCGTCTTCTTTGTTCAACCAGCCATTTATAATATGGTTATTTCGACGATTTTTTTGTACTTACAACCTCGTAAAGGCTTTCTAAACGTAATCTTTTTTTATTACTTTGTGAAAAAAATAGATATGAAGTGACGAATTTAGCATACTAATGATATCTTGTTCACCATTCACAGACAAGGTGTCATTTTTCTAGCCAGACCCTTGTCTTTACACTTGACACGATTGTGAACTTAACTGTATTCATTTTGTTTACAATGGCTGACAACGGTTTGTTAACCCACGGCTCACCTTTTATTTGGCTTGAAAAACCCTTTTATTTTTTCAATTTCGTAATTGATATCAACATTTCTATAAAATAATATTGATACTGAATATTCTATTATTGGTGCACTGCGGTTTCACCCGCGCAAATATCGGATTTCCCATAGAAACTTTCACCCCTCATTTTACCCTCTACAATGGCGATTTCTGAGATATAAACTATCCTATGGCCTTTCTTGGGATGCAAACTACTTTTCATCCAAATCGGTTGAGTATCTTTGGCGTGATAGCGCGAAGACAGACAAAGTTATTTCGCATTGATATTATTAACGATAAATATATGTTATATATAATACTAGTAATAATAAGGGTAGTTAGTATAAATTTTATGCCCTGTACTTAGACATACTATCCAAAATTAAAGTCACCCAGCTTCGTCATCATCTTCAAGTGTTTTAATTACAAACACAGCTACAAGATGTTTATGGCTGTTTCAGGCCGAAAGTAATCATGGCCGAATTATAATAGCCAATAAATGGGGTAACACGTGGTGAGGTCGTTGACCCTATGGCCTAAAACTTAACCCCCCACCGACACTTCAGTTTGTCTAGCAACGTTTGCTTTGGATATTGTGATCACATTTGGGATTGTGTTTGCTCATTACACCATAATTGGGTCAAGATGTTAAAACTTATTTGTTCTGTTTCATAGTCGTATAGGAAAAAAAAACTGTGCTCCATTATTTATGGTATAAATTAGACACTGATGTACGAACTAAATAATTCGTAACCAATTTGATAAGAGCATCAGAAATAATAATGACGTTTTGGAACTAACCGCAACTAAATAAAACTCGAAAATATTAATCTAGTTGACGATTGTCTGTTTATTAAATTACATTTATTATTATAACAACAATTGAGTCGTTCATAACGTAACCTACTTTAACTGAGCTGAAAAGTGAATCTATTTATTTAATATAGCAATAGAGTTGCAGAATTCCCCGCATTGCGTGTGAAAGCGCCACCTAACTTACCTGCTTACCTCATAATATGCTGCAATAAATTGTCATTATGCCCCGAAAAGTCCCCGTCCCCATTTTCTTTCGATGCAGGTTGGCTACAAATACAACCGTATACTGGTATCTATACTATGGCGGCTAAAAAGAAATATATAAAATAACAGACCTGTAACCTGGAGTTGAAATGTTTCTTTTGAATTTAACATACAGTATCTTAATAGTAGCATCATTAATAATTAAGCGACTCACTTGTTAACTAACGAATCGTTTCTGTAGCCTTTTATTTCGTTTGACGTCTTGGATATATTTGAAGTTGATTTACTTTATATATGGATAACACTAGCGGTGCCTCGCGACCTCGTTCGCGCATTTTGAGTTCGCTCCCTCCCGTTGCAGCGTGATGTTTTAAAGCCTAAAACCTTCCTCGATAAATAAGCTATCCAACAAAAAATATGTTTTCAAATCGGTCTAGTATTTTCTGAGATTAGCGCGTTCAAACAAACAAACTCTTCAGCTTTATAATATAATAATTTTAGCATAATTAAATTGTCCTGTTTATTAATCCAGTCACGCATGATTATGTCTGCTGTGGCTAATAGAAAGAACAACGAGGAAAAATAAATTTCGCCGTATCGCGTGATGACACGCTATGCAAATATGTGTTGTTTCCGTCAACACCACTGGGATCGCCTACTCTGCTATGTTATGCGTATACAGACGACTAAGTTCCTTTTTTATACATTATTCCGCAGTGTACCTTGTCTAATAGTAAAGTTAGCCTGTAACGTCTCACTGCTGGGCAAAGGCCTTACCTCAACTATGTGGTAGTTTGAGCCATACTCCACCACGCGGGCTTAGTGCGGGTTGGTGGAGGGGTGTTTGCAAGGCAAGCGACTAACCCTGCTGTCAGATGTTATCAAACCGCCCATAAGGCCTCTGACTAGGCTTAACGACTAAAATCAACCGATATGAGCCGGGACCAACGGCTTATCGTGCCTTCCGAAGCACGGAGATGCTCGTGATATACGTCACTTATATGGTCGAAATGGTCACCCATCCAAACCCGACCGCGCCGTAGGTTTCTTCAAATCAAATCAAAATTTTAAATTCCGTATAATAACTCAATTATTTTCCGCTATGCTTGAATTACGGTACGGCTGACACTCACGGAAAATACTGTTCTTGCTTCTTAAACAATTGTAATTGTGCCATTAAAATCATGTAACATGAAACGTGTTGTTTTCGGCTTCTCTTTTGCTACTGAAGTGATTATGTATTATGATTTGTGTTTTAACACTTATATCGTTATAAACCTCAATGTGGGTCAGCTGTTAACACTGTAACATGAAGCTTAGTGTCAAGTTTCCACTGAAGCCGAAATGACTATCTTGAGGTTAGTTCAAAGAACGCACCTTTGCGCGACGCACCGTCAAAATGCAGACGCTACAAGTAGGATTTACACGGCACGATTTAGATATCTGGTCTCAATATTATATTAATAATGTTGTTTATTTACTTACCTTCTCTTAAAAGAAATAGTCTTACAATCAATTTTAACATACATATGACACTATACTAACATAACGTAAATAACTGTTTGTACATTGGATCTTTTCTATTTTCGTATTTTTTTTTAATTAGCAAAACGTCATCTTATTTTTTAATATTCACTTCAAAATTTACCGCAACAGTAAGTTTAATATTCTATAAAAAAAAGCATAAGATTTTGAAATAAAAATCAAGCCGTATAAACTCGTACCAGAAATAACCCGACAGCTGCAGCGAATGCAAATGCAAATTTGTTTCATTTTTATTTTGCGTGCACTCCATAAATATACTATAACCGCCCCGGTAATTTTCACGCGAATTGGTCAATTTAACTGTCAAAATAACTAGAAGGATCACTACAATTTTAAAAAAATAGGTACCCCTGCCTGACTGCTTTTAACTTCTATTGGTGTGAGTGTACACATGTTTGGGTGAAGCAATTTTTCACCTTTCGATTATGTTGTAATAATAACTCATCTGCGCCGTATGTACACAATAGTGGAATGCACGCCTTCTGTTCATCGTTACAATGTTTCCAGTCAATATAAACTTAGTTCTGGAGAATAAATCGTAAATCAAATGGTCAACGACCCACGTCGATCGGATGTTCCGAGCTGGAATCCGTCCAAAGGCCTTTACTAGTAAACAATAATATCAAAGTGTACATGGAAATTCATATGACTGCTTTATAAAATACATAAAACTTGTGTATCTTAAAAAAAAAGTGTCCCAACTTACAAGGTTTCTCGTGAGCATTTCGATGGATTAAAATGTATATTAAGAATGGCATTGAGTCTATTCATTGAGAGATGTTTGCATAAAATAGGGTACTCCTATGGGTACTTTTACTAGTATATAATATTCTAAGTTTGTAATATCAGTAGAGCTCCTTGCGAAAGCCACCCAATATCGGCCGAAAGCCTTGCATTCACGTAACGTGAGCTCCGAAATATCGCTGAGGGAATTTGGTAGAATTCCGTTCCTCTACTCTACGTTATATGTTACCTACTTTGGTTTGAAATAACGGAAAGACATGAAAGAATATGTAAAGTGATTTTAATATCATACTTGCACATGCTTGTGCAAAACGGATCGAAGGTGCTCTGAGAGAAAAAGACCTAATTTTGGGTGGATTGGACTGCGGATATTTCTTATTATTTCTAAACTATATCTCCTGCATACGTAGATACGTAGAAGAACTAAGGTAACAGACATAGCCTTGAGAATAAGTAAGCTCAAGTGGCTCAGTTGGCAGTGACCAAAGACGCAGCGTAGGATGTCCACCAACAAGATGAACAGATGACCTTGTAAAGATCGCAGGATCAAACTAGATGCAGGCCGCTCAAAACCGGTCGCTGTGGAAAGCCGTGGGGGAGGCCTATTTTCAGCAGTGGACGTCCTTTGGCTAATAATAATGATGATGATGATGATCTCCTGCAACTCCGATATTTGAGGAGAACTAAATCCTGATCTAAGCATACTGCCACAGTGCACCAGCTTTCGCCTACTCAGCGGAAATTGCTCATTGCTCCAGACTTTTAATGAGTACTTCCCTAATGAAAGCTTAATGACTCGATGCATGTGTGGCATTTTACAACTGTGCATTTATTTAGATCGGTTACAATGGATCCGTTAAAATAGTTTAAGTGCTGCTTTAGGAATGTATTGATGCTTTCCCATTAAAAAGCGTTTGCCAAGTGTTCCGTGTTAATTTAATTACGTTTTGTATGCTCGTCGATGTTTAAACTAAATGATACGTTGATGATAGATAACTTGAAAATCTTGCATTTTTGGTGCGTTTAAACAATACGAGTAGTAGTAAGGTAAGGCAAACAATTCCAGTGTAGAATAAGTCTCAAAACGCTTCTGTGGTCGTGCTTCAGCGAAACATTTTTTAACTCTTTCACGGACAGTGACCGACTATAGGCGGGATAACAATAAAATTTCTATTGTGTCTGGAGTATTGTCCGTAAAAGTGTTAAGATTCCGGTCTTAGAGAGTCAAATCCTTCAAACCTCCGTCCATTTGGCGAAACCAACTAACTCTTTCAGGGTCTTAGCAAACCAAACCCTAAATATCTTCTTCCACCATTTGCCGGAATTTACTAGTCCCGCAAAGACTCATGGACACCGTTAGTAATCATTCATCAGGCTCTGTCGCCGGGTGAAACTTTAATTTCGTTATCAAAATGGACGGCACGCCGTTAATGGCAGATTCTTTCTGCCCCTCGCCGACAACCGTAAATCGTAATCCACTCACGACACGTAAAAGCGGCCGGTGCCATGTTTATACCTCAGTTCCTGTCGGGGATTCATTGATTCAGACCATTTGAATTAAGCGATAGATTAGTTGCGGTCTTTTAAATGTCTGATTCACATACATTCTCTCGTCCGTCGTGCATCGGATGGCATTGGAGTGGAAAATTGTTTTTTTATATATTTGCTATTCCAACCCAAGTGTAACAAACTACTTTTGTTGAAATCCGTGAAATTATTCGTATTGTGTTCAAATTTGCTATTATTTCGTGCAATGAAATTGATAGTGATTTACTATTGATTTGAAATGTTAGACAACTTCGTGATTCGATAGAATCACAACGGATGCTGGATAATTTACAACAACGTACATTATTGTTATCAAGCTTGTGCCCAGTTGTTTTACACAATTTGTCGAATCGAATGGTCCATCGGAGCGGAAACTTATCTTATAGTTGGATTTAGAGCGAAGAGAGAAACTATAAAATCGAAAATTAACCATCGATACCTTGTTACCGTTATAAGCTTTCAATATTCAGTTGGTTTCTCCGATCGCCCGTTCCTTTGATTCCTTTTGCGTTATTATTTGCACTCGGAAAGAATAGTTGAAGACTTGTAAAAACACTTTTGCAACCATTCTTGATGCTTCTTAAAAGGAGCTTAAGTTTTCAACTTGTGCTTGCGTCAGATTTTTTAGAAAATATACTGTCGGTGACAAATGTGTGCTGCTAATAAAAGTGGCTAACTCCATATTGTATGAGATCTCATGTATAAAAAAATATGTAATTTTAATCTTCACAGCGGATTCGGACATGCTTATCGATGTATAAAATTGCGAGAATCGTGGTAATAAATAATAAGACTTCCGTATTCGTTGACGAAGTTTAATTTTAGTCACGCACCGCGCCCGAAAAGTTCGGGAACCTCAGTACAGTCGGTAGCCAAAATAAATTGTTTGATAACGTTATGCAGATATGACGCGCGCTGGTACGGTACACTTCCTGTGCAATAGGGCTGCAAAATGTAAGGTTATTACTTTTTAGATGTAATAAAATTGTTAATTCGAATTAATATTAAAATAAGATATCATCTTTAGAATACAGTCTGCATCGTAGCTATAGTTGTAGACTATGATGACGATGATCAAAGATTTCCCGGTGGAGACTTTCAAATTATTTATCTTAGTGAAAAAAAATCAATTTACCACATCCTTCATGTGAACTATGAAACAGTTATTTTGAGGCAATTTGTACCAAAATATACCACTCAATTTCCTTGGGCTTTGCAAAGTTAATTAAGACTAATTAGGACAGGCAGCCCTATCCGCCGTTCCTTTTCGGGGGCTGTCGTCAAAAATTATATTTTGTTTAATATCTGTGTAATGAATATTTAATTTTGGAACTGGAATGCATGCAAATCGCGGGTTGCACACCGCTGGGTTGCTAATTGACATAATTACCATCCGATTCAGTAAAAAAGTCAAGTTATGCTGTTCACATGCTGCACTTGTGACTCATTATGTCATACTTGGGTCTAGTTCTATGCAAACTTAGGCCATCCTGCCATCTTGCATGCTAATGCCACCGGTCTGCTCGCAAAATACTGTTAGAAGTCCGTGCTTGATGTTTGTTGATGTTGCTAACTGTTTGTGTTGAACACTAAGGAGACCTATCAAGTAGTCATGTAAAAGAGTGTAAAGATTACTTGTTTCTGAAGTTTACATCTTAATTTCAACAGAGAAGATGGTAGGAAAATTCCACCAGGATGGAATCCAGTGTAAGCGAGGACCCAAGACCACTCACTGCAAGATTACGAGACACGGTAAGCTCTTTCTGCGTGGATAGATACGTTAATTAATATTATAGAGTGACGGTAGTTTAATTTATTTAAACTGTAAATGACAAATAACGTCTTTAGTCTACCCGTGACCACGAACGCTGTATAGTGTTCGAAACGTCGGGATAAAATTAAATAGATTCGCGAAAGGTAAATACGTAAAATTATGTTTTATTTCGAAGTGTAAAGATTTTTTGTTAAGGCTATGTTGCCACGAAACTAGTCACAATAGAAAAATATTGTTTGGGGGTCACCGGTGACCACCATGGCGCTCAATGTGTTAATAGCTAATATTTTACTACTTTTCTTCGTATAAGCTTTTTAATAACTACTTTGTGGTATTAAACGGGGCTTACGAATACACTAAGAATAATTTACATTACAAACCTTCGATGAGCTGTAATTTGAATGTAGAGCGAAACGTTAATGATTAATCTAATCGTCTCCGTTACGCTTTGTATTTGAATCACATATGAAATAGTCGGCATAGGAATGCTGTTCGCATATTGCACTTGCAACTAATTATGTCATTAAGCGACACCACTTGCATTGCTTGCCTGTGGTCGCCACGCTGTTCAGGAAAGAGGTGCAATTAGCTCATCTATTGTCAAGGAATCGGATTCCTTTCTTAGTTAGGTCAGCTTAAATTCAATAAGTAAGTAAATAGGGTAAAGTTTATTCGGGGTGACGTATTCCAAGACCCTGCGGGGTCATCGCAATCTTGTCCATGTCATATTCCTAATTTTAGAGGGTCATTCATAACAATCATTCCACCGTCTACGATCTTTGTTAGTCTTCCATCTGCGCCTGCACTCGTCTTTGTGAAGTGCACACGTTGCACAGCGCAACCTCTAGTTTTTTCATCGAAATATTTAAATTAGTTTTTATTTGGTAGTCGAATAATGTACAATCTTTTTATAATTTATAAATAATATCCGTAAATGAAATGCGTTTAATATTTGATTTAAAAAGATCTTTATGCTTAACGATGAATTGCCGATAACTATATATTATTATGTTATTGATTACATATTATTATTGATTATATATTATTATTATGTGTAGCGAGCGATGTTAACTTTGTAATTATTTAGCTAACTACTGTGTATTTCTTGGATTAAATAACAATGTTGTTGGTGAGTTTTGTGTTTAAATCTTATTTTAAAATGTATTGGCATTAAGTCCACCTTTTGAAATTTTGTTTTATGCAATAAATAAATTATTTCGGTAAAAAAGAAATGTCAAGATTGTTTACAGTATTCGACAAGCAAAGAGAAACTGACTTTGCTTAATCATTACTAAAGTATGTTGTAAGTATTCCCTAAAAATGTGTCAGCGGACGGAAAGATTACGGAAACTAGGAGTTGATCTGTGCTGTGGCTTATATCAAATCCAATATTTAGGCTCGTTTTGCCCTGTGGGGCTCGGAAGCACTGCCTCTCGCTGTAACCTCGTTTCCCTCCGGAGGAGATCACCAATATTTGAATTTACGAGGAAATACAAATAGCTTATTGGATGTTTGCTTGGCATCATGTGTTAAGAGGTAGATTTGATAGGATTTCATTGATAACATTAATTACATATTAATGGTTAGTTTATTACAAAGATATTAATAACTGAGTACTGAGAATTTTTATCACCTAAAAATATGATTATTAAACTGAATCTCTTTGTTTTTCTTAAACTTTTTGGACCTGTTTTCTAAATATGTATATACCTTTTTTCTCGTCTCAACATTTTCGGCTTTTGTTGAGGTTTAAATGAACGTATGTTTAGTTAGATTAACTACACTACATAGAACCCGATTCGAGTCGAGAGGTTTCTCGTCGTAAAATACCTCTTGTCGCTGATAAACACAGTCGACTTCTTCATTTATTTATTAGATACTATAGATCCGCCCAGGCTTCATACGGTTGCATCTCGTATAGGTCAGCCAGCGTTTGCAATGAAATCGCAAAAAAATTTAATTATCTACGACTAGACTTAGGAACCTCTAAATATATCAGTGTTCCACTACTATATCATGCACATAAACCTTTCTCTTAAGTCATCATATATATTTTAAAAAAAACCCGGCCAAGTTCGAGTCGGACTC
Source organism: Pyrausta purpuralis (assembly GCA_963924145.1). Classification (NCBI taxonomy): domain Eukaryota; kingdom Metazoa; phylum Arthropoda; class Insecta; order Lepidoptera; family Crambidae; genus Pyrausta; species Pyrausta purpuralis. Next base: position 24,723,608 of record OZ001646.1, read on the forward strand.
GCGCACTGAGGGTTCCGTGCCAACTTTAACCGAATTAGGGAATCAACTTACTTCCACTTAGTAAAATACCACAATATTTTTTTGACAGCAAATATAACATTGTTTTTCATAGTGTTTGTATGAAGAACAAAGTTATGTTTGCGGTTGTTGAAATAGTGCTATATCTCAAAAACTTCTCGTTCTATCCCGTTCGAACCAATTTTCGTTGAAAGTATTTGTTATGATCTACATTACATATTTTTTTCAAAATTTACACTTGCTTAGTTTAGAAGTTAGATGGGGGGGGACGCCCATTTTTCCACTTTGGAAGCGTCTTGCTAAGAAACGTTAGACTTTAAAAGAAAACGGTTTTAGAAACCTCTATGTCATTTTTAAAGACCTATCTATAGATACCCCATACGCATAGGTTTGACTAAAAAAATTTTTTTCGGTTTTAGTTTCATGTATGGGAGCCCCCCCTTAAATATCATAACTTTTTATTTTTTGTATGAGAATCGTAAAGCGGTTAACAGGATACATCTCCCTACCAAATTTCAATAGTGTGATGCTTATAGTTTCAAAATAAATTGGGTGTGACATACGTACGGACAGACAGACAGACAGACAGACAGACTTGACGAAACTATAAGGGTTCCGTTTTTTGCCATTCGGCTACGGAACCCTAAAAAGCCGTATCAAAATCCTTTGCGCAGTTTTAAAGGTTTAAGCGTACATACAGACAACGAGAAGTGACTTTGTTTTATACTATGTAGTGAAACCTAGTCTTAATTAAATCCCACAGATTGACATAACAGGGTCAAAATTACTTGAGGGGTTAGTTCAGACCCGGGCAGCTCGTGACCTTTGTCTTTTGAACATCCATTATGTAGGAGTGAGCGTCACAACAATTAGTCGAACCGCTACTCCTAATTTTGCTACTTAAGCATTCATTTTATTTCGTGGGTGTAATCTCTTCAAATTACTGCGTCTATTAGACGAGATCTTTTCTGTCATTAATTTTGCCTATCAACGCCAATTTCTGCAGACGAAACCTAGAACAGGACAGGAGCATTAATTACTTGTTTGTATTATTGGAAGATAAAGTTGGTGTTAAGTAATTGTGGTTCTCGATGGATGATTGATAGATGAATTTAGCGTTTTTTATTTGAGTATTTTTTAAAGAAATTGATTAAAGCTTCAACATTAGTAGCAGCAACTTGCTCGTTCATAAAACGCCACGGGCTACTCTTGAACCCCTGTCTACAAACATTAATTAAAGGGAGAATGGCATGAAAACACACGTTAGAGATTAACGGTAGCGCCTTCGTCGACGTGAGACCATTTGATGGATATTCTTCAGTGAATAAGCACTTCTTCAAAAAAAGATATGATTAACACGACTGACGTCTGGTGTGTTGTGACGAACAAAACAAAGTTTATGGTGCAAGATAATGAAAGAACTAAGAAGTTTTAATTTATCCGATTACTAGCGGACCCAGCGAACATTGTTTCGCCTCCAGCCCCGTCCCTTTCCGGCCCAGCCCCATCAAACCCGGCTGGTTCTAGGCTACCTCCTCACCGTTTCGCCCTGGTCTAACGGATTATACAGAAATCCTATGTCCTTTTCCTGGCTCTAAGCTACTTCCCCACTAATTTTCAGCCAAACCGGTTCAACCGTTCATGAGTTATAAATATTGTAGGTAACTAACACGAATTTATTTTATATGTAATGTACACTTTACCATCCGCACATAGACATTTATTTATTTTTCTTTCCATTTCAGATTGCTAACTAAAGGATGAAGCGGCCGTAACTTGTGCACGGGCCACACAAAAAGCAGGTGCGTATTGATACAGTCCGGTGCAAATTTATAAAACTTGCGTCCGCCAAAAACGAAGACAACATCAACTCATATCTACTTAACTTAGTTTTCAAACGAACTTAGATTCAACTGCTCAAAGTTAAGGACGTATTTAAAATATCGATACTTGTAATTCGATAACATGATACTTTTAGAAAACACCTGTTCCTGCTGGCCACCCTATTGCAAACTTATCGAAATACAATCGCCCAGTGTTTCTTAGTAAAAGTCAAAACGCGCATTCAAGGTCTTTGTGAATATTGTTGTAGGATATGGACGTGGAACGGAATGTAAGAAGTAAGAGATGACAGACGAGAGAGAGTGAGTAAGGAGAAGAACGCTTGAATTTGAATAAGGAACGAAGATTATGTTATGACTGTGATGTGAGGAAAGTAGTCATTGATATCGAATGATTAAGAGTGTCTTCTTTTAATTAATATAATCAAAAGAAGACGTATGCTGAGTCTTCGGAGTGAAGAGTCTGCTGTATACAATAAATAAGTGCACTGCCTAAGACGACTTTCCTCTACTTCACACTTTGTGATACTGTCATTGTACACTTTGACAAAAATTTTATAATTACAAATATTTTTCGATCTCTTTTAAATATCTGTAAATCCATTATTCGTCCGAATGGTTACGTGAGTGCTATTTATTTGTCCAGCAATCTTCGACCGCAGGTGTCCTATTGGATTCTTGAATAGGGTACACCTGTCCTGCCCTTTAAAATGGGCTATTTACTATTTTGGGCACGTACTCTCCGGGCCTCACGATCACATTTGACTTTAAAGTGTCTGCCTTACAACAAACATTTCGTATGATTCTTATTTACAGTTCGTGGATTTATGGCTCTAAGTTTAATAATAAACATTCAAGTTGAATTTAACCTGAACTGTCCTGTTTTTTGCCAATAAATGTGCGTAACAAATTTAATGCTACTTAAGACGACACTATTGGTACAAATGATTCAAAAAAGGAGACCCAAAGCTATTTTGTGTTAAAAAGGAAAATCTTCAGAAAGCTTTCATGAACCTTTCATTCAATAATAGCGCCCTCTTTAAGACGTCTTATGGTGTCCCTTTTTTATCAGCTTATGATATCGAATGCACCTCACGTTAGAATATCGATAAACAGATTTTTGGAAGGAGGTTGCGAAAATTTTACAAATGTAGGTCGGTTTATGCTATTAAGTACCTATGTACGTTCTACTACTATTTATTCTGATATTAATATCGACAAAATTCAGGCAAATATTAATTATTTGCCTGAAGAATACTCTTACACCGTTTTTAGGGTTCCGTAGCCAAATGGCAAATAACGGAACCTTTATAGTTTCGTCAAGTCTGTCTGTCCGTCCGTATGTCACAGCCACTTTATTCTGAAACTATAAGCATCACACTGTTGAATTTGATAAAAAGATGTATCCTGAATAAGTAAGTGGATTCCTTAATTCAGTTAAAATTGGCACGGAACCCTGAGTGCGCGAGTCCTACTCGCACTTGGCCGGTTTTTGGATTCATCTAGTGGTGCTAAAAGTAAAAAAGAAAAGGTTTTGTATTGGTTCTTGCTTGGTGGCGCTAAGTTATAACGTGAGCTTCGGACACGCGTCACCGTTAAGCATAGGGCTACGATTTGCACGACAATCGGCTATTGTTTATTCAATGGACTATTGAATGTGCAGCGTTAGCCTACTTCCTCAAGGGCCTCAGCAAATCCTTTCACGTCTTCTTAATGCTACAAATTTTAATATCCCGGAACTTTATATACTTATACTTTTTCCTCGTGCATTTCGTATGTTCTTTTAACTTCGTTATTATAATCTGTAAAAAAGAAGTTTAATCTGTCAGATATATTATTCTTTTCACGCGGCACGTGCACTGCAGCACACTGCACCATTTAATTTATGCAGTAGGTACAAAAATGATTGTCACTGTCAAAAACTAATACAGTACCATTCAATACGTCAAACACGGCAATCATAACAATCATCCATTGTCTATTGTATTATATTATATTATGTTTATAGTACTGAACATCTGCCTGCATCTCAGACCTGTTATTTTCCCTGTCAATATGTTACTATTTATCTTCTTAACACTTGAAATGTGCATTCAAAGATACTATTATTAATTAGTTACATTGATTAAACAGCTTTTATGTCATACGTTAATCAATCGCGTTCATCATTTAAACCGACCACAATCTCACATGGCATGGATAAACCATGACCTCAATCTACAAAATGGGTCATTCTAATTACACTTCCCGAGGAAATACGCGATAACGACATTCTGGGATAATCTGGATTCATTGCAGAAAACTTATAAACAGTATGATAATTAAGCAATTTTGGATATCAAGAATCAATATACAAATCTTTATAGGGACATGAAATCCTAATCCTTCACACTTAATCCCTCAAGCGTATGTGAACGAGACACAATGCAAATTCTATTGTTATGCGGTTGCCTGCAACCGCTCGGGTGTTGAAGCATTAAAGCACAATCGTCATGAAGTCTGGTGATGGCGATGATGATCAATGAATGACGAAAGACGAGTATGGGAGATATTTCATTAAAAATGTACAGGCTGATGCGCAGGCGACTGTCGAGGATCCAAAGAACCCGAGGGATGTAGTCGTACAAGCTACACATCCGCAGAGGGCAGCCGCGCGCATGACAATCAGCCATTGTCTATTGTGCGGAGTAACATCTGCCTCCATACACGCCTTCTAAGGCCTCACCGGCGTTTAATACTTTCAAAACATGACGGAGAATGATAACACTGATAGTATGGAAATGAATGGGGTCTAGATCGAAATCAAAACTGAGACCGCAAACAAAACTTGTTTCCAAATGTGTTTCAACAATACCCCCTAATGCTTTTCTAGGGCAGCACAAGACCATTTTTATACTGTTATAGCCTTTTGGCTCGCTGAAGCTTTTTTACATAAAAAAAAAACACAAAATTGCACTCCGGGAGTGCCGGCAGAAGTGAAAACTTGAATATTAACGTTGTGTATTTTTGTTTTTTTGGAATAGTTAGGGAATAATTTTGAATGAATTGCTCTTATTATCAATATAAAAGTACTATCATTTTTGTGATAGAATACAATAATAATAATAATAATATAATATTTTTATAGAATACAATATTTATTTATTATACACATCTACATAGTATACGCTATCGTACACAAACATGACAATTTATATTATATTAAATTACATTACAAAGTTTATCTCTCAGAAAAATCAACTTACATCCATAATTTCGCCAACCGTCTTACGGTTTTTCGATCAGCCCACGTGTCCTGACGCGAGTTTCACATTTTCCCCCCATCCCACAAAAGTGCTCAACGCCGCTAAAGAAGTTTTCACTTCAAAAATAAATAAAACACATAAGGAAATAAAAGTGTACCTAATATTTATCTTTTTGTGTGTGTGTGAGTAACTACCAATATAACCCATTACCTGAGTGCCACTTCCTTTCGATTCGTCATCGATACGAATAGATATATAAATGCGAACTTCCTTACGACTTAATTGTGTCCCACTGTCAACCGGGAACGAACAATAATAAGTAACGGAAGAATATCAATAAGTTTTGTTGTAGGCGCTCGGAGGAAATGAGAAATGTTCGGGTCACATGTTTGGACGTTTCTGTCATTTGTTTTATGACTTGGAGTTTCATCTTCATTCTTGGACGCTCTTTTTTGTTTGCTGCTTCAATGTGATTGTCATTGTTTTGATATTTACTTTGTTTTCTGCTTTTTATTATTTTTACGACCTGTTTCACGAGGTTCTAGTAAGTTCTGGTTACCGTTATCTTTCCAATACTTCCTACGAAATGACGTTTCATATTTGAATTATTGGCTAGCATTTATTTGGCAATGGTAAAACAGGCCAAACTCTACATTTCATTACACATTTTATTCGCTTCAGCATGCATCGTCATTTTAACTAACCAAGCATTCAATTTTAAACTGCAATCCATTATACTGCTGAGACGCAGATTTCCAAAACTAGATCTCTTAAATAACGAAATCTTAACTAATCAACAAACTTCAGAGCTCCGAGGAGGTGCAAACATAACCCATTAACCAGAGACAAAATTCATGTTTCAGCAATGTTCATCAAAGGAACGGCTTCAACCCGCAAGTTGGTTACTGAAAGCTATACCTGTACTCTAAAAAACACTTTACGGCTCTAGTCGTTCTCTTTACTCACGCTGAGAAGCAGGCTAGAGCGAGCGAGATGGTGAGGGTTGAAGATTGTACATCGAATTTTGGAGTAGTTCTCTTCAGTTCGATGCACCCGTTTCAGGCTACGTTGACAGATTTGTTGCTCGACTGTTGGTTGCAGCACAGACTTTTCCAGTGATGAAAGTATATGTCACATGAATACAGTACCTTGAATGAAAGCCGGTATCTGTTTTTAAACTGACGCAATGAGTGCGGCTTAATCTTTTGGTGTGAAGCTTAATGTGCTGACATGTTCATTTGTAACGGCAAAGTTAAGATTTTATTACATCTTTCAATTATAGCGATAATAGCATTTAATGTAAGGCGATTGAGGTTACTTTAATTAATTTCAGCCTCCAAAATCTATTTAAAAACGTACTGTAGTTCCCACCGAGCCACACCGGTGATTTTAATATCTTTGCCACTACATTAACGTAATAACGCCCACTTGCGCATGATGATTCGACGTAGGATTACGCTTATCCTGGATTAAATCATCATTCTGTCTCGGTCAGTTGATTTGACAATGACAGAGACAAAATGATGATTTAATCCAGGATTAGCGTTATCCAGAGTTAAATTATCATGCGCAAGTCCACCTTATTTTAGTTGATACCTATACTAATATTATAAAGCTGAAGAGTTTGTTTGTTTGTTTGAAGTTCTGAACGCATTCATCTCAGGGACTGCCACTGCTGGTCCAAATTGATAATATTGCGTTAGGTAGCTTTTGACCCGGGAAAGCTTAATGCCATTACGCTACACGTCGGGAGGGAAGAGACTAAAATCAAAACTCGCAAGCGTAGTCGCGGGGATCGCTAGTAAATGTCCGAATGTGTCGCCTATACAATGACGTTGTGCGTACCCAGCCTGACCTTGATATATTTACTGAAAATCCAAATGTCTTTCGAAGGAGCATTGCTTCACTGTCTTGCTCCTACGGTATTGTCGTTTAGTTATAGATTTTTGTGTTCCTTTTTATATTTTTATGTTCATAAAGCTTTAGACGTCAATAAATTCTAAACTTATATCGTAAGATGTAACTGCTAGGATGCATTTTTGTTAGATTACAATTTAGCTCATAAGGTCTAGTTAAGTATACTATATTGATTATTAATTGTAACCTGTCATGCGTCTTTATCCAATAAAATAAAATTGCTTACTCGCCGTTATTTAGCGAATACCAATGTTCATCTTCGTTGCACCACCACATAACTGTAAACATCCCCCAAGCGGTTAGTTGCTCAAGCCGCCGGTTCGATGCACTGTATTTCAGGCTGCGTCGCCAGATTTGTCGCTTGATTCTGCCTGCCTGTTACTGAAAATAGACACTAGTTTTATTATGTTCTTACTACTTTACATTTTTACCGACTTAAAAAAAGAAGGTAATCAAATAATTCAAAGATTAATGTCGTTAAAATTTGATAATATTTTAGTAAGTTGATCTCTTAAGGCTTCCACTCACATGTGCATAATTTTGTAAGTATGTACGTTTTCATGATTTATTCACGGATTTCTAGACAGTGAAAAGTTTTAGAGAGATGTTTTTTTTTTTTCAACCAGGTATGTTTTAACCATAGAAAAAATGAATAAGGTTAGAATGGCCCCGGTCAGTGCGGCAGCGAGCTTAATTGTAGGCATATGCCTGCATTGAGCCGTAGCTACTTCAGTCGCGTGACAAGAGCGTTGCATTATTTTTTGTCAAAAATGCCGATTTTGCTATAATTACTTGAAAAGCGTGAAGCCAGGTCATAAAAAATGAGAGAGAAAGTGTATTTTTTCATCGGTGAGTAATAATACGTAGTTATTTCGACATTATTTGCAAAAAAACACTCTTTAATTATGATATTTCAAATGATAGCGTTTTTTTGCACTAAGTTCAAAAAAATATATTCATTGATGACTGTCCACGCATATTTCTAACAAATCTGCTATCCTAACACGCAATGCATCGCGTCCAATTTGCTTTGTTCGCTTGTATACGCATCACTAGGGATGTAGCTTACAGCAGAGTAAAATTATCGATAAATGGTAATTTCCCTACTGATGTAATAAAAGACAAAAATAAGTTTTGTTTATTAATTATTTGAAACATAGTAATGATTAAATAAATACAATAAAGTTGAAGAGTTTATACGTTGGAACGCGCTTATCTCAGGAACTACTAGAGCTATTTGAAAAAAAAATGTATTATATTCTAATTCGTGCTACCAAAATAACGTATTCCTGCAATAAAAATATAACTTAGCAAAAACGCACTGCTTAATCCTCAACTTTTCTACTTTCGCTGTAATTATCTTCGATTTTAATTTATCGTTTGGTCTATTTATTTGTAAAATAGGGTACGACAATTCACAGTTTAAAATCGATATGTGTCCAATACTCTTTTCACAAGTTATACATTGGTTTACTGTCAACAATCTACTCCCTTCGGCAGTGATTCCGAAGTTAAACAACTTACGGCGCGATCGTGTTTTAATGAGTGACCATACCGACCATATTTAAGTGATCTAAACAACGAGCATCTCCGTGCTTCATGAAGCACGTTAAGCTAGTATCGATTGATATGAAAAGCATTCGGTATGAATTTTATCATAATTTCGAAATCTCGTTTTCCAACAAAAACTTAAAAAGAAAATTTCCTTAAAAAGGTTGACTTTTGGAAAGTATATTCTGGGATTAAGATTGTCCCAAATGAGCTCCCCCATTAACTCTTAAAAGGATCCGGTCATATTATCAATAACCCTGCATACAAATATTTTTGTAAGAGTTATTTGCAGTCAGCTATATACTTATTGTGAGTTTGTGTATAATTTTGTAATTTAATAAACCTCTGCAAAGCCCCTTTGGTGATGTGATTTAAATGCGAACAAAAGCACTGCAAGGTTAACTGTTGTATCATGCAGCTGTACATTTATTTAACTTAACCACCATACTAAATTGGGTCATATTTATTTATTGAAAACTTTATGCTCGAAACATAAAATTGTAAATGTGGCGGACTTAATGCCAAAAGCATTCTATACCGGTCAACCATACGTATATAGGTATATTGTTTTTTTTTATTGTAATCTTAACAATTTTCGATTTGAGTTTGTTCCCTCCCCTTCCGTCCCAATGTAAAGTTCTAGCCTAAAGTCTTTCTCGATAAATACGACATCCAACACAAAATCATTTTTTTTATTGGTCCAGTAGTTCCTGAGAGATAGATAGATAGAACTATTTTTAGAAACTACTTTAATGTTAAAAGGTATAAGTTACTTTATTTCAAGTAACGTTTAGCAACTCAATTTTTTCTTCTATTGTTTTTACCGAAAGGCAATAGTTGTTGCGATCAAATGAGCTGTTAAATTATCCATATTATTTTAAACTTAATTCCTACATGTTTATTCACAAAGAGAAACAACATTACATCGGTAATTGAATTTATAATAATCGACCTTTACCACATCACTAGTATTTTGACAAAAAAGAACGAACGTATCTGAATGATGATTGGTGGTTTCACTGCTAGAAGCTCTGTGATTGGTAGTTGGTTTCAAGTACTAATTACACCAATCACAGAGCTCCTAGAGGAAATTGTGATTGGTTTGTGATATTGGTGCGTTAATTCATTGATTGGTACTTTTATCACTGCAGCAACAGCGCGGTAACTCCCACCGGCGACAAAGGTTCCCATACAAACGATCGATCAAAACCATTCTAACCTTATTCATTTTTTCTATGGTTTTAACATAGGGTTCAGTGTTAGGTTCATCAACATCGGTCCAGTAGTTTTTAGATATGGGTAATAAATAACTGCAAAATATGAAAAAAATTAACTGCCTTCAAAATACTGACTAAAAAGCTCAAAATAACACATTTACCCTCTGTTTAGGAGAAACAACATCATTTGGAGACGGTTCATGATCTCAAGCTGACGAATCAATAGTCCACGGTTGTCTACGCAAATTCTGCACCGACTCCGAATGAATTTTTTCTCCTAAATAGAGGGCAAATTTGTTATTTAGAGCTTTTTAGTCAATTTCTTATGGAATGTTATGTCATAGCAAAGTATGCTTATTTCCTTTCTTGTCTGATAAGTAACGATAAAGTTCCGATTTATTAACTTCTGTCTTTACGGTTGTGTTATACACCTAGTTCCATCAAGATGCCGAAAGGACTGTTCAACTAATCAACCGACAAGTCTGTTACCAGCCTCGTGTCATGTCAGCTATGTAAGAAATTAGGTCGTGAGTGTTCAAGCGGGCAGTCTTCCCGGCCCTCCAACATTAGTTGAGGGTTAACTCGTACGAGATTGCTGTGACTAAGGACTTTTCAAGTGAAAGTTTGTTTACGTACTGCTTTAAGTACATACTATCTAAGGAACAGATTTATGTAAGATACGTTTTAAGTTAAACACGTTTTGTGTGATCCATATCTTTAGTGACGGCAGTAAGGTACGTGACATTTTACTTAAAAATGTTTTTTTTTTCATTATAGTTTATCTGTTTATCGATTAGAAATTAGCAATAATCTGTTTTTTTTTATCTGGACTTTTTAGCCTAGGTAGTTAATGTAGGAATAATAAACAAATTACTTTTCTATCATGTACTCGTATAACATTATTCCTTGTGTCTGTATGGAATCATGGATCTTTTATCACATACGACTTAGATACTTATTCCGGTACCTGACTCAAGTGACACAATCTGTTTAGTAACTAAACTTTCGTTAGACGTCCGTGTCCGTGGCGAACACTAATAAATAGTACCTGAATTCATATATTATGTCTCAAGAATGTATATTCTATCAACTTGAACACGGTCGAGTGTGCGAGACTTGGAGAATAGTGGGTCGATTAAACCCCATTGCAGATGAAGGGTTTAACTCCCGTCTTGTCGTTCAAACATGAACAACTTTGTACCGTATCGTTTTCGTAGATAAACTTTTATATTATACTAGCTGAGCCAGCGAACTTTGCTTCGACCCTAGCACCGTCCCGCCCCGTCCCCGTCTCGCCCAGCCTCGTAATTTTAAAAGTTAAGAATAACACTATAATTGATCAGTTATCGAGCGGGATGAAAAATGATCAAATTACTAAAATGGTTACAAAAAATAGTGGTTGGTTTTAAAAAAGTAAAAATTTAGGTTTGTATGTATTTTTAATGCCACATAATAAAAAAATAAAAACAAAAAATTTCGCCTAAAAATTAAAAAAAAATTAAGGGTGAACAACCCTTATCACTTAGGGGTATGAAAAATAGATAGTAGCCGATTCTCAGACCTACTGAATACGCATATAAAATTTGGTAAGAATCGGTAATGCCGTTTCGGAGGAGTACGGGAACGAACATTCTGACACGAGAATTTCATATATATATTATCTAACCTAGTTTAAAGCGATCCGTGGCCTTGAATTCATAAAATTAAACTAAAGTTCGTGTCAAGCACAGGTGTGGTTGTAATTCCGCTAATATGCGTATGTCTGGTTGACCTAATTATTTTTACCAGAAGCGACGGTATTCCACAGTGGCCTAATATGAAATTAACGGGTTCCGCGATTTTGGCTTCAAATTAATTAAATGTTCAGGTAAATTGCTAATGGCTGATTTAGGTGTAACCATCTATTTAATGAGCACATAAGATGGAACCTTAACTCGCTTATTTCATTGTAACCGGGCCAGCGCTTGTATTCAATTTTACATGACGATATAAACTTTGTTGAAGTCCAACAAGGAGTAAGACCATTAAAATTGACACCTTAAACCACGTAAGTCATTAAGAAGCGTTATGGGTGATAATTGAATGGTATTTACGACGAAACATGTTAATTGGAGTCTTCTTCGTTTGTATTAGAAGTCTTAGCATTTCTATATATACAATATTAACTTTAAATGTGTCATAATAATGTCAGGTCAAAGGTCACGATGTCACCAGGGCAGTGCAGAATACGTTTTAACCCAATTAAGCTGGCCGGGAATAGTCGGTGTTTATTCTTGACTTTTCCGATTGTTGCATTCTGATGTCACAGATAAACACTGTACCGTTACCATGAGTTTACGGCGGTTTTACTCGTTTGCGACGATGTAAAAAAAGTGTATGGAAAATTTTAGTTCTGCAAGTGACCGCTAGAGGCGCTGTGCAATTTTCCATAGACTTTTTTTACGTCGTCGCTAGCGAGTAAAACCGCCGTAAACTCATGGTATCGGCACTGGAAATTTAGCCACTGTTCTTATGACCAAATATTTTATTATTTTTTATATTATTTCTATGTTTATCATGTATGTATTTACAAACAAAGAGTATTTAAATATTATATCCGTTGTCTGGCACCCATAACACAAGCTTTGAGTAGCTTACTTTGGGACTAGATGGCGATGTGTGGGAATGTCCAAAGGAAATATAAAGGATATATAAATAGGTGGTACTTGGTCCGTCCGTAAAAGCTAGTGATATATTTTCCCTGCAAAATAGGGATGAAAGCAGGTAAATATATTATATTATTTACCGTTTGACCCACATAGCATAATAATGTATTAATTTTACTAAAAATAATTGATCTAGGTACATTTCTACATAACTTTTTTTTCCTATTGCAATATGAACCGCGAGCAACTAATAAATCTTCAATACCTTCTCATATGTTTCGAAAACCATAACTTAAGAAAACTGCTTGTAAGTGGGTAATAAAGTTTTATAGGTCCATTAAATTTCAATTACCTACCACTCAACTACCCTCAAAAATACATGGATATAGTACACATACATTAGCGTCGGTACTAAAACAATAAAAAATTTGGACGCAAAAAGGTTCTTCCAAATGTCAGGTTTCAAAGGTTCTAAAATGTTATTCCACCATGTCCCTACACGACATTTAATTTACTTAAAGCGGGTGCGAAATGCAAATACCCTTTTGAAGAATGTTATTGGCACATTTTAAAAAAGCATTTTTCATACCTATATTGTGAAATTCTCTCAAAGAGAAGTTGGTGTAAAACATCAAGAGTTTTAATTAGTAATCAGCCAGATAATAAGATATTTAGCGAATAAGGAGTACTAATCTTAAAATTCCAGACGAGGTACTTTTTCTCGAAATCCTGCAGACACGCTGGTAAACCAAGCTTACTAACAAATACGGTAATATCGGTCCCAATCTGATAAAACTACTTAAATAAAGACCTCATTGTCTGAAATAGTATCTGGCGGAAAATCTTGGACTCTCCCGTGAAGTCCCGCTTACAATGTCCCGGCGCATAGACAATGGCTTTAGCTCAGACCGGACTCGTTATCTACCGACAGGAACAGTTAAAATACCTATGCCATTGTCTGGAAGACAATTGAGATACAACCAGAATATTCCCATGATAAAAGAATTTCAGTATCTTGGACAACGAGAGGCTACCCAGGATTATGCCGGTGAAATCTTCTGGTAGTATAGTAGGTACTTTGTCATTATCACGCGTGACAGGTAGTATTAGGGGCTTATTTTGTGTCACTGTCGTTTAATATATCGCCAACATAATGTGGATCACATAAACTGTTAGCTGTAAGGAATATAAATTGAGATTAGATTCTTAAAGCACGACACCAAGAAAGTTTCGAATCCGTTTTCTTTAAAAGGTCTGCATGTTTATCAGTCCATCAATCATACTCCATATCTGTAGCTATAAAACGACTCTCTCAGATATTGTGTATTCGTGGCCGGAGTAAAGATTTTTTCACATGGCTTACCTTTTCTGTTCCCTCTCTCGGTAAGTAATGTTTTCGCGGGTAGCTTCTGCTTTGTGGCGCAATCGCGGGCCCATTCAAGCAGCCTTTTATTCACGTTTCGCTCTGTCATTCATTACAGACAGATAGTTCGCTCGCAGTGCGTTTTGCATGGTAATTCCTAAGTAAAATGACGTCGTACTATTCTTTGCTATCTGGTCATGGTGCACTAACCCCTAAACCAACCCATCGTATTACCGGCTCTCAAAAGGGTATTCGACTCTTATCTGCTTCTGAATACGAGTATACACATACAAAAAAGAACTAAGTATGAATAAGTACAACAAACTACTGACGTTCATTATGAAATTTCCAATCAATAGTTTATTTGACGTTAACTTAATACCAACAATCAGTCAATCGTAAAAATCAATAGGTATCAATCACCCAGATGGATTTATAATGAATTTACAGTTGAGTGAACTTTGTTGCTGTTTATTCCAGCTCAATTCGATTCTCATCAAATAAACAACGTTTGCTCTCTAAATTGCCCATCGTGAAGCTAATACATCAGAACCACATAATGTTAGGACAGAAGGGTCACTCTTGCGAAACTAGAATTTCGTCGCAACTATTTTATCTAAAAGTCAAAGACAAGTACCGATTATTAAATTCTTCATCCATGTGTCGAATGACCTGCTATATGAGACTGATCCCGGATTTGATATGAATTAAACACGGATCACGGCAGGTTGTAGTCATAGATAGCATAATAGGTGTATAAAATATTGAGCCTTGGACATTCATAATTCAAAACAATCATATACTTCTTGTGTGAGCTTCACATCTCCGTCAAACGCTTTGAAATAGCGGACGCAACGTCAAGCGAGCTCAAACAGATGCTTTGTCAGGGAAAGTGCTTATTTCAGAGCTTGCTAAATACGGTTAAAACTTTATGTATGCACGTAGAATAAAAGGAATCTGATTTGGTTAATAGCCCTGCCGATTTACAAGTTACGTTCAAGAAAAAACTATTTTTTGCATTCTCAGTGAGAAGTAAACTTACTTCACCCACGTACTTTGTCGCAAGTCACGGGTTAAATGCTTTATTCAATCTGCGGACGCCAACGCAATTGTTTCTTGTCGCCTTATTACCACCCTCAACATTTATCCTGCCAATGGATTCTGTCTCATAACACCAAGCCACAAAGTTTCTTTAGCGCTATAAACTCGATCTTGCCATTAGGATGTTAGGTCGCTATATCTACATTTTTCTATGACCACATTAGTCTAATTTGTGTACTATTTTGTAGGACACTGACCAATTCCTCCGGTTAAATTAGGCTTAGGTAATACTCGTACAGTAATCCTAGACCTGAATGTAAAGTCGTACGGCGCTTAAAAATTTTATGCTTATTTTTTAGACCTCAGTGAATTAATTTAAACACAATAAAATGTCTGATAGTAATGAACACTTAAAAGCTTTAGTAGTAGCATTACCAAAATGTTAACAAACGTTTAAAACAATCGAATACTGTTGAGCTGTTTAGCCACAAATCCAGTTTAAATGATCCCATTACAATTGCTGAAACTGCCCTATCTGAACCAATTTTAAACCTTAATCTTACCGCATCAAAGTCCAAAAGCAATAAAAAACACAAAACTTATTTCTATGGCATCTATTTCGACCGCAGCACGCGTCGCTTTTTACGGCAATTAGATAGTGGTGGATTTACAGTAGCTCAATGCGCACGCGCCTCTGGAAATTATAGAGATAAAAAACGCATCCTGCTCATAAAAAGTTTAAAGGAGATAATTATAGTAGTTCGGCTCCAGTTAGTTCCGAGCTTACTTTCATCGAAGGATGGAAGTAATGGTTCGTTTCATGGTGATTATGAAACTAGTTGGCATTTTAACTTTCAATTCCACTGTAGTTTTTACTGAAGATGTAATAAGATTGACTAGTATTATGTGAATTCTCAATTTGCCGTCTCAAATCTAGTTTTGCAAATTGTGTACCAGAAGGCGGTAAAGACTTACGGACTACTATTTTAAACTTTTCGAAGATGTTGCGAATAACATAGCCAGAGCTTCCGACACAATTTCTTTAAATCGATATCAATTTACCATAACTGTATGAGTTCATCTTAATATGATGTCATCAAAGAATATTCTATTCATTCATCACTGCTCGTCCACATGCCTGGAAACTATGAGCTTCAGCTATACTTCCAACTCCAAGTAAACAAAAACTTTACCACACTAGACGGCAAAACATAAAGCGTAGGCAAAAATTCACGTCGAACTGCTCTGAGCAATCAGCACGAGCGATGGGAGGAGGAAATGAAACACCATTGTGAGGGAAATTGAACGGCTCTAGCAAAAAGTGCTTACATTAACATGTTTGTCGAAGACAAACGATGTATAACTAGATGCCTCATCAATTTTATACTAATCATACCGTATAGAAAGAAGAGTAACTAACTTAACTTAGGTAGTATTTAAGTTTGATATTTATTTTGTTAGAGACTCTCAGTGATCCCATAGTCAAACTATGTAAATAGTTTTTTGTGACTAGTGCTATTTATTGTAAAACATTGTTTGATTAATAAATAAATAATAATAAATAAGGGTATAACTAAATGGTACTGCCAAAGCGTTATTTAAAGTGTCTTCAAACTGGTTTTGAAATTGGATAATTTCCATTGTTACCATACTTTTGTTACCATAAATACCTTTCGTTTATTAATAAATCATTTTATTATTTATTATTTATAAAGAAACTATATCTGCTACGAATACCTGTAGATCAACATAAAATAAAGGTATTTGGTATTGTTTAGATATAATCTTGCTCTGTTGTAGAAAATATATTTAAAACAAATCATCATACTGATTACTCGTATTGTTACATAACTACATGGAACCATTTATTAAGACTGGCCAATAGTATAGGCGGTTAATTCCAAATGCGGAGCCTAAAAGCATGTTCAGGACAAGTACAGTCTAAGACGTTCGATGCCCGATTTAGATTAGAAATTAATTTTAAACGTGTCCTGTTCGTCCCGTTTCCGTAATATTATTAGAAGCGTAATTGCCTGGCTTGTCAATTTGAATATATCCGTTCGTCGAATGTAAAATCAAAAATGATGAATTCGTGTTTTTTTTAATTCTTTATTGCACTGACAAAACTACAGTATAAATGGCGGACTTAATACTTAAAGCATTCTCTAACAGTCAACGATGGGGTGAAACAGAAACGATTGAGGCGGCGTAAAAATGTTCAATCAATGGTTTATAAATTGTACTTGTAAAAAGCAACTTTGGCTGTGACAGACGAGGAATCGAACCCCGTGTATCGCTATCCGGGCGTATGCCTAAAGCATTCGGCCACCGTCACATTAGCAAGCCTTTAAGATGTAGAAAGACAATTTATAATTACATTTTTGTTTTATAGTGTTTTTTCACAGTACTAACCTGATAATATAAATTGCACTTTTAAAAATGTTAATGTGACGGTGGCCGAGTAGTATAGGCATGCGTCGAGGTTGCGTAAAACACCGGGTTCGATTCCTCGTCTGTCACAGCCAAAGTTGCTTTTTACAAGTGCATTTTATATGATTATATTTGTATAAGTGACAAAACACTAAAAAAAAGTATAGCTATCCAACGCGGCAACGCAGCCAGCATCATAATTATCCTCCTTGCCGCAAGGAAATGATTTCGTTTTTGAATAGGTAGATTTTTAATATTTTTTTTAAATTGCATGTCTTAGTTTTATTTATTTCTTGTTTGTTATTAATAAAGCTCTTTAAAAACATGTAATTATCAATCAATGGTTGTTTGTTGAGGATATTTATGCAAGTATTAATTCTCTTCAATTATCCTCATGTCAATAAAACAAGCTGTATCCAGGTCGACGCCTCGGCGATGGGCGTGCGACGTGGAAGTAATGCCCATTTGACGCCACTTCCGATGGACTGCGAACTGCAATCTCGTTTGATACCATGCCATATTGCACACCAGCACACTACATACTAGCTGTTAGTAGGTCAAGCACCTTGGTAAGTAGGTACAATGGTAAAACGTGTATATGGAATGGTGCAAAAGTTCTATGGGGGTGATTTTAGTGCTTAGAGAGACAAAATAGACGTTCAATTTTTCACTTTGCCGATTTATAAGCTCTTTATCGACTTCAAAAAAGAGGCAATCAATTCAATGTGTATGTATGTGATATTGTTGGAATTTGATTATATTTGAGTATTTTGATCTTTTTTGAAAGTGTATGTATGTTTGTGCACGGATTTCTCGAAAACAAGGAGTCATAGCCAGATGGTTCTTTTTAGTTCAATTAGTTATATTTCAACTTAGGGTACCGTGTAAATTTCATAAAAATCGGTCCAGTAGTTTTAAGATATGAGCAAATACCTAAAATTCATGAAAAAAATAATAAACCGCTTTCAAAAAAATATCCAAAAAGCTTTAAATGACGCATTTTCCCTCTACTAAGGAGAAATAAATTCATTTGAAGTCGGTGCATGATGTCAAGCTTGCCTACCAACATTCTACACTTATTAATTTCTGCTTAGTAGAGAAAATGCGTTTTTTAAGCTTTTTGGAAATTTTATGTCAGTATTACAGTAAATTTATTCTCAGTTTTATGAAGGCGGTAATTGTTTTTTATTGCGTTCCGGCAATGATGTATATTTGCATCCTTCTGATAATTTATACATGCTATTTTAAACATGTTTTCGTTCACTGAATCATTCTCAATAGTACAACCTTGATTATTCTTTAATAGAGGTACATTTCCACCGTTTAATTTGTCTGTGATAATTCCAAATATCACGAACATGCAGCTAGATACCGTAAGCGCAATCAATGTTACATCTTCCATGACAGACAAGATACGAGTACTACTAGTAACATGGTTCGTTCGAGCCATGTCTGACACTTATGGCAGTACATAAATACTCACATTAGGTTTGTATGTGCATCACGACATGATAAGAAGACGCAATTTCCCACGGACGAGAGAACCTGTCAAGAAATATCCGATTGTGTTTTTAAAACTGGTGTATTTTGCTGTCTTATAGCCATATCAGATTTGTAGCTAAATAAAGAAACAATAATACCACTACTTAATTTGTCATAATATCATCTTCTGTAAATCAAATTGAAGCTACTTATAAAACAACTTTCTTACAAATATACGTGCCTGTATAATACAGTCGTTATGCATATTCATGCCACTATGTGATTATATAGTTTAAATTAATATAGTAAAAGCCTTATCTGTCTTATTATAACATGTAGATCTAGTTTCCAAATGAACGCGTAAATTATCCTTTCAACACTACTCTGTTAATTTATGCCGTGAAGGCAACTAGTTACGCCAGAATAACTTGCTTCTCATTAAAATATTATGAGGATATCCTCAGTCTGTTTAGTTTTCCTCAAAATGAAAGGGATTACGGTCGTCAGTTAATAAATTGAAAATCGTCGCCCTGAATTATAGAGTCAGGAATGTTATTTATGTCCCATTAAAAAAACTCTCTTGTGACACGTTATCCTGTTTTATAACTTCAACTTATGGAATATTAATTTAGTCACCAAACTCTGATCTTTGATATTGTAGAGACTTGTCAAGTCAAACTTTCTTAAGATGCTTAGACCTTGTTACTTTCTTTAAAGCTCCAGTCGGCTATATTATGTTATATTTTTACAATATTTTTGTGTTAACTAAATATGTAGAAAGTGTCATTACAAAAGACATGTAAGGCAGTGTTTTATGAGTTTCACCTCATGAAATTATGAACATCATTATCAATAGATAAAACTGATTGGTATTTCATTATTGATGAGTAAAACTTGGATCGGTTTACTTATAAGTACAGAGTGACCATTTTATTTTTATCGTGCAAGCCTCGGGCGCTTTTACGATAATATAATGAACGCTTAACCAGTAAAGATTTTGCTAGACCCAGCGATTTAAGAAGGCGGCGATCAAGATTTATTCGATCATGTCGATCATTATACAAGTATGATCGTTTTTAATCTTTAAAACGTGAAGCATTTTCATTTATCGGGGTCTAACATTTTGATTTTAATGGTTTGGAATGTTTGCTACTCAACTTGGTACCAAAATTAATAGAGATGAGACTAAAATAAAACCTGTCATCCTTACACACAGAGCTAATCCTTCGAAGAGGATACATAGCAGTGTTTATTTCAGTGCTCAAAGCGCGGCTGATTATTCACACTGTCAAACAACGCCGATGGAGATTAAAAGACCGAAATAAAACTACATTTTGTTGGCTTTAGCTATCTACGAATTTGAGGGTTATTTGAGGGTGAATATCTTTATTAGTTACAGTGACACGCGCCTCGCCAACGCCTAACACATTTTTATTGGAGTTATTACATAAACACGACGATACGAGTAACTTAATACTTTTTTTTTTCACTGATAAAATATTAATTTCAGAACAATAGAATAAGGGATTAACTGCACCGTAAAATCCACCTTTTCAGCCAACTTGTCTATCAATGACAATTAGAAACAACTGGGATTTTGGGAAATCTCGCTAAGTCTCACTAAATCCTCTCGTTAAACGATCCTTAATGTTTAATTTTGCTTATTTTTTTTAAAATTGATACCAACTGTCGAAAGTGAGGCAGAGGTCGTCCAAAGAAATTATACAGCTTGTGAGTCCCGGTCACATTCCGCGAAAAGCATTCACATAGTCGTCGAGGCAGCATTGTCTTCCACATTAGGTAAAGGAATGCTTTCTTTCTCTTATAAAGTTCTAGGGCTGCCCCACATCTCCTTAATAGGAGACAACCATCTCGATCGATTCTGAAAACATTGTCATTAGTCAAATGTCACGTCATGTTGAAAATTGTGCAACGTAGGAAACGCATGAATGAGACGTATATTTTTATTATCTGCCCTGTAAATAAATGAATAATCATTATCATTATCAGCCAAAAGACGTCCACTGCTGTACATAGGCCTCCCTCAAGGTTAAAAAGTAAATGAAACTTAAATAAAAGAAAAATTTAAAAAAATGTACGAACTACAATAACGTCTGGTGTAGTCTCCAAACCAAAAGTAACGTTCAATCGATATCAACTGCAGAACACTAATGAATGTGTTTCCAATAAGCCGTCGACTTTAGTAATAGAATCTGAAACAAGTGAGTTTAGCTTTTCAGTCTCAGACTAACGTAATTTCTCTCGATACTAGCGAAAATGAAGTCTAGGGTCGTGGAGGTTCTCTAAGCTGAATATCAATTTCGCTAGACTCTTTAGTAGCTCTACTCATTCTCGTCACTCAATTACTGAGGGGAGTATCCAAGCTATAATAAATAGACTGGTGTCCCGGTTCTGATGAAATAATATCATCTAACTAAGTTACTTTAGCAACCCCTGGATAGCAGGATAACTGTCTGGCGTAAATTGTAAGGTTCCTTGCGATGTTTACATTATACGTATATTGATTGTGTTTCAGAGGTCCTTGCTATGTTTTCATAGATACATATTTATTATGAGTTTTTTAATAAACATGTAAATTGTGGGTATATTTGTGGAGTGTAGCCCTAACTCTTCATGTTGTGTATGGTATGCGGTGGCACTTTTTTGAGCCCTCGCCGCCTCATTTTGCGAACTCACGCGATTATCATGCCGCATACTGAAAAGCCACTTTTGTAATTTTATGCAAAAATGTATCACGTAAAGATTTGAAAGCAAAAACTTGCTGAAAATAAGTCAATTTATCTGTAACCTCGGTTGGAATTGCTATTTAGTTTTTACAGACTTCAAAAAATTGAGGTAATCAATTCGACCTGTATGTATGTGATATCTTTAGTATTGCATAACATTTTATTGATCTATTAAGGCTTCCTAACACGAGTATAAAATTTCGTAAGTGTATGTTTGTAAACGAGAAGACAGCGAGATATTGTGTATGCGGTGAATTTTATAGAATTCAGTCCAGTAGTTTTTCAGATACGAGTAATTACTAAGAATCATGAAAAAAAACCTTCAATAAACTGACTAAAAAGCTTAAAATACCGCATAAGTTAGTCTTCTATTTAGGAGAAACAAATGCTTTTGGAGTCGGTTCCTTATGTGCGTAGACTATTGGTGCAACGTAAACTTTGACATCATGCACCGACTCCAAAAGAATTTGTTTCTCCTAAATAGTTGAAAGATGACGAATAAGATAGATGTAGTTCTAAACTACTACAAATAGCAAATTTTCCCTCGTTACATTACTCGTTTTACTAACCCTTTGTCGAACTATGCTTATTAGTAGAGTAATACAAACAAAAGGGCTTTATAAATTGCAAATTGCACTTGTAAAAAGCAACTTTGGCTGTGTGACAGACGAGGAATCGAACCCCGTGTCTTACGCAATCCGGGCTTATGCCTATACCACTCGGCCACTGTCACATTAGCAAGCCTGTTGAATTTTGCAAGCGCTTTCTTTAACGCGTAGGCTGCGTGATGTCAGCAATGTTGCGAGATTGCTCTCACAATATCCGAAGGAAATATTTTTACAAATATTTGACAATCGGTTAAGATGAACGAAGCCAATTTATACTTAAATTTTTGTTTTTATAGTGTTTTGTCACTATAAAAACTTAATAATATAAATTGCAAATTGCACTTGTAAAAAGCAACTTTGGCTGTGTGACAGACGAGGAATCGAACCCCGTGTCTTACGCAATCCGGGCGTATGCCTATACCACTCGGCCACCGTCACATTAGCAAGCCTGTTGAATTTTTCAAGCGCTTTCTTTAACGCGTAAGCTGCGTGATGTCATTTATATTATGTTTTTATAGTGACAAAACACTATAAAAACAAAAAATTAAGTACAAGTTGGCTTCGTTCATCTTAACCGATTGTCAAATATTTGTAAAAATATTTCCTTCGGATATTGTGAGAGCAATCTCGCAACATTGATGACATCACGCAGCCTACGCCTTAAAGTAAGCGCTTGCAAAATTCAACAGGCTTGCTAATGTGACGGTGGCCGAGTGGTATAGGCATACGCCCGGATTGCGTAAGACACACGGCGTTCGATTCCTTGTCTGTCACATAGCCAAAGTTGCTTTTTACAAGTGCAATTTGCAATTTATATTATTAAGTTTTTATAGTGACAAAACACTATAAAAACTAAAATTTTAGTATAAAAGGGCTTTAATTTTATTAAATGAAAGTCCTTTTGTTTGTAACATCCCTTCAAAGTATTCTACTGTTATACTTCTAGTTGTATTCGTAAATGTTGTTTTTTTTTTAATATTGCCACGCAAGGATTTGTTTTCACTATGTTGCTTCTCATCATCGAAGCCTGTGTGATGTTATGTTAATCACTCGTATCAAAATGATGGGAATACTCGACACAATAGCGCGTTGCTTACATTATTCTAGCGGTTTGATGTTTGCTATGACCCCATGCGTGTAACAATAATGAGTACGCTAGGTATGCCTTGCACGTAACTTTGATTGGGTAATTTTACCTATTTCAACATTAATATTCTCTATCTGTTTTATATGTAGAGAACCTTAACATGTTAAGATAAATTCCATTTTACGACTGTATAAAACCGACACGTAAAACTTTAATTGGCAGTAAATTCATGAATAGCTCTTAATCCTGGAACCTTGGAATGTGTATTTATAAAATTATTATCACTTGACGCCAAATCAAATATTAAGTGGTTTCTTTTAAAATCATTAAACACTACGAGGGTCAAACTGAAAGTTCTTAGAACTGGCCACTTATAAACAATATAATAAAAAAAATATTCTAAAATTTGAAAATAGAACTCTTTGCCAATATTACTGAGTATATATTTCATTCATTTGTCATTTGTTTTACGATTTGGCGGCAAATTGAAAATTGTCTGTGTCACGTCAACATGAATTTAACACGAGAAAATTTTCGTGCAATGATTTTTTATGACTTTCAATGTCATTTAAATCAACAAGAAAGTTATGATAGACTACGATTGTTCTTTCACGATGAAGCCCCATCTCGTGCGACTGTTTACAACTGGTTTAATGAGTTTAAACGTGGTCGCACTAATCTCACTGATGATGTACGTGAGGGACGGCCTTCTACGGCGACGACTGAAAATAACATCTGTGTTGTGCGGCGTATGATAGAGACTGACAAAAGAGTGACCTATCAGCAGATTCGGACAAGCTTAGGCATCGGTATGAGTCAAGTGCACAAAATCCTCCACGAACATTTAGCGGTCAGGAAGCTTTGCGCCCGGTGGATACCTCATAATTTGACTAAGGCTCAAAAACTCCATCGTGTGGATTGGTGCCGTAAAATGATTGAAAGATTTAACGGAGATGACTCAAATGCTGTGTTCGACATACTAACAGGTGACGAAAGCTGGATTTACTGTTATGATCTTGAAACCAAAAGACAATCTGCTCAGTGGGTGTTTCCTTTCGAGGAGTTGCCAACTAAAGTGAAGAGAGATCGAAGTGCGGGAAAAAAAATGGTGGCCTCGTTCTTTGGAAGGATAGGTCATTTCGCAACAATTGTGTTAGAGGATCAAAAAACAGTTTCTGCAGAATGGTACACTACCAATTGTTTGCCACTTGTCTTGGAAAAAGTTCGAGAGAAACGACCTCGCAGTAGGATCCTCCTTCACCACGACAACGCCTCGTCGCACACCGCCAAGCGAACGATCGACTATTTGGCGACATCAAACGTTGAATTACTGGGTCACCCGCCGTATAGCCCCGACCTCGCGCCTTGTGATTTTTATTTATTTCCAAAAATTAAAGAAAAACTTAAAGGAAAGCGGTTTATGAATGCTGAAGAAGCGGTGGCTGCGTATCGCGATGCCATTGAAGAGACCCCTAAGGACGAGTGGGCAAAGTGCTTTTCCCAGTGGTTCCATCGCATGCAGCGGTGTATTGACGTCAATGGACAATATTTTGAAAAGATATAATAAAACTAATAACTGGCTAATGTAATCAGTTTTTGATTTTCTAAGAACTTTCAGTTTGACCCTCGTATAATAGGAAAGGTAATAAGGGTAGTTATAAATGTAGCTACAAGCAATTTATCGTCAGCTCACAATATCGTAACAACAACCGACATAACGAACACCCACACGTTGTAGACAGATTTATGGCAATAGTTAGGTGATAGGTCAAATCTCAGTGACAGTTACTGCAGCATACCGATCTACAGACAAATCAAAAGCTTTATCAATCGATGCAGACTTATACTAAAAAAGTAAAGTTAGCCTGTAACATCCCAGTGCTGGGCAATAGCCTTACCTCAACTATGAGGTATTTTAAGCCATACTCCACCACGCGGGCTCAGTGCGGGTTGGTAGAAGGGTGTTTGCAAGGCAAGCGACTAACCCTGCTGTCAGATGTTATCAAGCTGCCCATAAGGCCTCTGACTAGGCTTGACGACTAATATCAACCGATATTAGCCGGGACCAACGGCTTAAAGTGTCTTCTGAAGCACGGAGATGCTCGTGATTTACGTCACTTATATGGTCGGAATGGTCACCCATCCAATCACGACCGCGCCGTAGATTACTTCACTTCGGTATCACTACCAAAGCGCTGCTACGAGCACCGATGCAGACTTTTATATTTGAAATACAAATGATTTCAAATATTTTTTCATTTCAATTTTTTATTCATGCGTGTTGTTTTGTTTGTCACAAAGAGGAGAAATACCCCAGAAAAACTCCAACGGCAGTGAATTGGTGAAATACACTCCTCACATAAGCAGGCAACCACAAAGCTATCATTTTCATCCTCCACGATGAATCGTACATAATTGCGTAGTTTTCCCTCCTGATAACCCCTAATAGCGATCGAAAGCGAGGCGATAACACCGTTCTCAAGGGACCACGGGAGCGAGACGAGCGACAGTGCGTACCGTGTGAACCACGCCTTGCTTTTGTGCTCGCTGTGTTTACACAAGACGATTTATTTGAGTAGCACATCACAATACAGAATAATATAAAACTACGATGGGAGTGTTATTTAAAAATTAGGGATGTTATCTCAAATTAAATATAATAACTCGTTATTTAATCCCTCAAGCGTATGTGAACGAGACACAATGCAAATTCTATTGTTATGCGGTTGCCTGCAACCGCTCGGGTGTTGAAGCATTAATATATAAATAGTACGATGACTTTATAAGATAACTTTTGGGTGGGTAAAATTTACTTATGGCATTTTTTCGCACTATTGATTTTTAATATATTTGACACTCGCATTACTACTTTTACCCACTTCTAGTTCTAAAAAGACTAAATAAGAAACCAGATTGGTTAGAGATCGGTTTGCCAGAGGTTTCTGGTTCAAATCCAGCCCGTGCGCAAGTTTTTGGTTTCTTATTTATTCTTATTAGCACCAAGTTGTTACGGTTGGTATAGGCTTTTTGACTTCGAGTCAACCATATACCATTACAATGAAATAGTTATTCATGACGGAAATCCGTAAACAAACGTCTAGTGTGTAAGTGCCACGAAATATTTGTCTGGCGTCGTTACGCATTATAATTGCGCTGCTTTATCGGCTTCACGGTGTTTAACGGCCACATATTTTATAGCTTGTTTCGGTAAACATGTACAAAAAGGTCCGCTGTTACATTTTAATACAATGAGCTCATTGTGGGGCTTGATTTTAGTTATTTCACACCACACTTACATTGTAGTTCGTTAATGTGTGAAGTAAGTGAGAGTGCTGTCTTAAAAAGCACACTTACTTCCACGTAAATAACATGTGGACTTATTCACCATTAAGTCTATGTATTGAGGCATTTATTATGTTCATTTTACTCTTTTATGTATTGAGTTAAAGTATATAAGTATTATGTTATAATCATTTTAAATTTTGTGGTGAAACCTAAATAAACTTCGTTTATTATTGCGAGCAGAAGCAATACGTATTGAAAAATATGGTCTCGTGTGCACGCGCCCTATTCCATTCATTTTGATATTCATTTAAAAGAAACAAAAATATCCCCTTTGTCATAAACTATTAAAACAAACAGCCCAATTGTTCTCTATTTTAAATCCTTTAACAATCTAGACGGGTTTAGTCGAAACCGTTCGTTTTAACAGCATTTTATTTCATTGCATGTGACACCCACGCCACGCAGCGCAGGCGGCTCCATATATTTTATGTTCTTTTATTTCGTTTTATCTACTACGTGGTTTGCCGCTCAACACAATTTTCTTGAGAATTCTCTATACTCAATAACGCCCGGGCTACGGGTAGTTTATAAGAGCCACGATAGCAAGTTAATAGTCTGGTGTCCTATCTCGGCTTAAGACTTGGAGTAAGTTCTTGTTTACGTCTAGCTGAAGTTACTTGCCAGCTTATTGAGTGCCTTGTTATCAGTACATAATTTTAATTCTAGCGCAAGTTCTCTATAGGACTTGTATTATTTAAAAACACAATTTATGAGTTGACATTGTTCATATTAGATTTGAAAAAGTTGTTATGATCCTATGTATTACTATGTATTTCTACGATTTTTTAAACTTAAAATCTGGGTATTTGAGAGGACACGCTGACTCCACCGAATTATTAAAGTTTAATTCGTTTTACAAATTGTGCCACTGAACTGTCTGCGTCCTTTTCACCTTGTTACAGATGAACTCTCTTCTAAATGTGGCCTAGATATTGTAACAGTAATGAAATTCATCAGACTTGATCTATTTCTGCGTGTTATTTGCTAAAACTTTTTGCAATACTATCCTATGAGCTCGTGTGAGAAGAGAAGGCTTCCGTGGTCAAGTGTTAATAAATGGGTTAGTTTAAGCATGAAAGAATCCCAAGATCCCAACATCTTCAAATTCAGACTTCTTCGAGGTAAACTCGTTCCATTGTTAACTCTGTCACTGGCAGACTTAGAATAATAACTTTTTTTGAAATGTTTTGCTCCTAATAGCTGACACTGGCTGACGTAACAGATGTCACTAATGAAATCGCATCTGTAAAGATCAATGATCATTGATTTTAAAATGTTTTTGAATATTATTGTACTTAGACAAATATTTTCTAAACGTTTACCGTAACCAGAGAGTGATCGCACTGTATTCCTTTTATTGTGTATCCTCTGACCTTTTTCCAAATCGTCCTCGAGAATGGTCAAGTGCACGGCCCACACGTTCCGAAATGGTGAAGAGAGCAATCACTTGGTAAATCGTCTTTGACTTTCTATTCGATGTATTCTACACAAAAATCTCAAGCAAGCTATGAATATAAATCAGATCTACATATAACTATGTACTTTCGAAATTTATTCAGTTCACCTAAGCTTCTACTTTCATATAATTCTAGACTAGAGTATTAGACTGTTAAATCAAGTGTCTATCTGTCCATGTTTATAAGCCATACAAGTTACATCTTAATATTTCAGTTTCTCATACAGAAATAGCTTGCCAGAAGGAATCTTAAAATCTCCTGTTTTCTAGATATCACCTTTACATCAAAGTCTCCCCGGCGACAAAGTACAAAGCGTTCCCCATATTCTAACGTCACAATCGGACAGATTTGCCAACATCCGCGTCTGCCCCAAACTTCCACAGTTGAGAAGAACTCCCATCGCCCCAGGTGAGTAAACACCAAGTAATTTCCCGGGTCACCGCACTGGCCTGAGGTTGTTTAAACTCTTTAGTGCCATTCAGAAGGCTTACTGAAGAGGGTGAAAACGGTTAAAAGTGCTCGCCTCGCTTTAGCTTTAGGAAGATTTCCCAAAAGATTGCTCTTTATTTAGGGTTTTTTATATATTAATTTCACCTGATATTTTTGTGACTATTAGAAAAAGACAAAGAAATACAATACAAAATGAGACAGAATGATTTAAAAATCAAACCATCAATTACTTTTCACAGCCAAATAAAAATTTAATCTCATTTAACAGCGTCACAATTTATAACCTAGATATACCGGAAAAATTATAACTTAGATACATAAAGGTACTACGTGACTAACAGGAACTAAACTAGTGTTTAAAATTAGTTATTGTTATTAATTACTTAATACAAAGATTTTTTTTATTTCAATCTATACTATTTTTTTAAGCTGAATAGTTTGTTTGTTCGTTTGAACGCGCTAATCTCTGGGACTACGGTATCGGTTTGAAAAAAATATATTTCTGTGTTAGATAGCTTATGTATCGAAGAATGCTTTAGGCTATGAAACATCATGCTGCGACTGGAAGGTAGGGAGATAACTACGTGCGAACGCAGTTGCAAGGGGCCGCTAGTTTTATGATAAATGGGTTGATTAATTTTACAAATATATTTTTAAGTAAGGTGTCTGTAAAGGAACAGTAGGATAATCAGGCTTAATAAATAAGCTTTGTCATCGTCGAATCTGTAAGTCTAGCTAAAATAGATGATTATGATTACGAGCAATGACAAATAAGTTAACAAAACCCCTGCAATCAAGTGGGCTCACGGTATTCAACCTACATTATAACGAAGGTCTATTGTGCAGGCCAGTCTCAAAGAGACAGTTACTAACAGCGATCGTAAGAATTGTCGTGGGCGCGACGGCGCCTCCTCCAGAGTTATGAGGTGGTCTAAACTTTACTATAGGTGGGCTGTTGTATTTTATAGGGCAGGGTTTAGTGACGCGAATGATGCGAGGTCTCAATCGTTTTATCGTAGTGATATATTTTTTTGTGAGCCTATTTTATTTTATGGTAATGGGATTATTTTTTGAGATAGCGCTAGTACGTGCTAGTAGTGACTTATGAAGAGAGGTATATTTTTTTTCTTGAGAAAACTCGTTTACTTATGTTGTAGGCTACAATACGTGTTCATTTTCTTATGTAAATAACTAAAACCTCTTAGAAGTTACAAAGCTAGATGGCGCTAAGCGTCACGCAATTGACGTTTTCATAAGAAACCACAAATTTCGCCGGGTCGGACTGACAGCACGGTAGCTCAATTGGTAAGAGCGTTTGGCCCGGTTTGCCAAAAGGTTGCTGGTTCAAGTCCCGCCCGTGCGCAAATTTTTGGTTTCTTATTTCATCTTTATGAATATAAAATATGACACTGTGAGTGTTAAAAACATTATAAAAGCATTAGTTACAAAGTAAGCTAGTATCCCTGAGAATGCCTTTGAATGTATTTGCGACACGCACCGTCTAACGAATTTAATGACTAAATTACAATACGTGTTCGTTTTCTTATGTAAAAAAATAAAACCTCTTAGAAGTTACAACTTGCACCAATTGAAGTAAGCTAGTATCCATGAGAATGCCTTTGAATGTATTTGCGACACGCACCGACTAACGAATTTAATGACTAAATACACACTGCGTGGAAAAACGACGATTGTCTCACGTACGTGGCTTTTTACAGCAAAAACTTGCTGTTCTCGATAATAACTCGTTGTAGTAAGGCAAGCTAATTAATAGCCTTATTCCTTTTAGCTTCTGTCGCAAAATTAGCCACAAAGCTTTTTCGGTTATTCAATCTGGATAATGCTCATGAAATTAATAATATATTTACTATTCAGTCTGACGATTCCGTGGTCGAGTGGCTAGAACGATGGTTTCAAGCGTCGCCATCTCGTGAGGTTCCGGGTTCGATTCCCGGTCGGGTCAATGTAGAAACAAAGTTCGCTGGGTCCGCTAGTATAAATATAAAGTCTGTGTAAATGTGGAAATCCAATATCCAAATAACGATAAAATTTGTCAACGTTATTGATTTGTTAGAGGGGGAGCTTTCCCTAATCTCCCGCGCACCCCAACGAGACTCATTCGATTAATTTAAACCACGCGTTTAGATAAACGAGTGCGTTGCTCGAATCGAGTTAAAGCTTTCGAATCATTCGATGTTTGTTTACTACAATCGATAGACTTGGCGCCGCAAACGATCGGTCCAATCGTACTGCCACCGGTCTTAATTGTACACAATCTCTGCTACAAACAATTTTCAACTCTATCTTTATAGTTTTATCGCGTAATGTCCACTGTTTACTCCGTAACTCTTTGTCTGTCGGAACAATAAGTCTGTATGTTAATTATAACTCCTTGGTACAAATATGGTAGAACACCCTGTCCTGGTTTACCTCATAAACTACGGATGGCTTCGTTAAGGTGACAAGCGCAATGTTTTTATTCATTTCAAGACTGTTTCAAGGTAAACTGTCACAATTCTTTGTTCAAGAGAAAATAACGGGTGTCATGTCTAACATACAATTATTTTTTAAACTGGTGATAGAGGTTTTCGTTTAGACAGCCTAAGAAGTGCAATAAAATAATATTTCGACTCCTATGCATGCATGATTTCGATTTTGATGAAAACATAACAAATATCAATAAGTAAAATGTTCATAGTTCTAAGTTTTTTTTTTCATTCTTTTAAATTCTGCTTTCCATGACATAGGGAATAAAATACTTTTTGCACTCGATGCGGATATAGGAAGCTTCTATCAAGCGCCATTTCCCATCTCCGAGTTTGCATTCACACCTGAGCGTCTTGCGTTTTTACAAGAATATCTTAGCAGTGAATGATTCATTGTACTCCGTCAGTTGTATGAATGAAAGTCGAGTCACAGTGTAAACACCTGTCGTCGCTACCGTATTCGATTGCTTTCGAGAAATCGGTGGACGATTTCAAAACACTAAGCTTAATGGTTTATCTTTACGTTTACGTACTTACTACCCTTTTACGTTTTTTTTTAACCAAAACAGTAATTCATATCTTGGATGGAAACATATCCACCTATCACAAATTTATTTTAAAGAGGCCGATGTATCATTTTGGCCTTTTATTTTCAAGAAACCATAATGTTCAGTATTCTTGAAATAGCAAAACCATTTGTTCTGTATTGCGGAATGATAGTATACATATTTAAACACATCAGCCATTTTGATTTTATAGCCTTTTTTTTAGTGATTTTTGAGATTCTTAACGGCGTATTCTATGAGCTCAATTAAGTGTTTTTCTCGTTATGGTAATTTTACTGGTTTACTCTGCTTGTCCAACTTAGTGTCTATCTTTCTATACGCATACACGGAGAACGCCAGCTATCTTATACGGCCGTGTCACTGTACGTTAGATAGCAAGTTGCCAATAACATCATACTGATAGAAGTGCGAGTGCGATGTGACGTATCCATACATACTCATCCGCGGTGACTGTGACAAGTGACATTTCCGTCTGATAACGCGCATCGCTCTTCAAGATTTACTCGCGTGACCCCGGGGACGGAGCTTTTTAACTTTTTTTCTCCAGGGCCAGTCCTTGCCGTTTATTATGATGGATGAGGTGACATGGTTTCACACTACCGCGAAGCTAATAAGCCCTTATTTATTTTTATAAAAGACTGTTGATATTCAAGATGGGGAATCTTGTTACAGTAGTCTAACTTTTGAAGCGTACAAGCTTAACGTCCTATTTTTATTTCAACATTTTTATTGTGTTCATAATAAAAAGCGAGTAGGCGTATTTGTTTTCGCCATTCTCTATAACGACAAGACGTTTGAATACGAATTCCTGGAAGATAAATGAAAACAAGAAACATTTGCCATAATTGGAACCTTTTATTTTTTAAGAATGCCGTCACCGCTTTGTGATTTGATAATAGAGTAGGAATCAAAAAAAATATATAGTATTCTATGGTTCAGAAATTGCCAATGTAGCGCAGAATATTAAATATTGCTAAAGAGCATTCAATTGTTTGACTAAGTACGAATAAAACATTCGTAATTTTCTTTCACTTTACTAACATTTGATAAAGCTACCTTATTAACATTATTAACTCTGATACCTGTATTTTACGCACAGATTAACGTAATTAATGGTGCATAATTAACACAATATGAATAAATGAATATCAATGAGGAAAATGTTAATAAGAATATAAACATATTAGACTCTATCCTATTAATATTGTACTAGCTCATTCCTGGGTAGTTATTGTACTAATCTCGACCATAAAGTGGCATCGAGCCGGTAACTATGGCCAATTTCCATTTTTATATTGTACCGATAGTGTGACCTGAAGATGAAGCGTATTAAAAAAAACATCTATAATTCTGTCGTGTTTGAAAAAATTGTCTTAGCATGTTGGAAGCATGTTTTAGTTCCTTAAGTTCACAATGATTATAACATTGGTGTCACGTGGTGTCTTGTAGTTCTGTCCGCCCCTCATTCACCCTGACTCCACCCTTAGACTTTACCAGGTAGCCCAAGTTTACATTAAAAGCCTATATTCAATAATAGCTCGTGCTAAAACTAATATAGACAGCATTTAGCAGTCGATGAACAAGATAAAATCGTGTTAGAAAGGGGACGCAACCCTCTTTGCTCAGGGCAAAAGTCAACAACTATGGAAATCGGGCCTAGATTATCTGTTATTCGATCAGTTCTGATAAATATTCGAGGATTATTGCTTTTACATTGCATACGTATATGATGATCGTAATAGGTAACTATGCCTTAAGCTATATGAATATTGAATATACAAATGTTTAAAGTACTTTTAATAAAACTTTCGTTAATACGATCGATTATCTGTTTAATTGATTCTACGAGTAGTTAACCTTTTCTAGTTAACTTGATACTTCTACCAAAAAAAACAGTCTTTATATAGTCTGGTTTCAGGTGACTAAAATACCTGTGGGTATTTCTGTATTACTCTTCGCTTTCTACATTTCTACTTCAGTCAGATATGTAGTCTGTTTTTCTTTCATCATCATCATCATCATCGTCATCATTTTCAGCCAAGGGTCGTCTACTGCTAAACAGAGGCCTCCCCCAGGTTTTTCACAGTGACTTATTACAAGCGGTCTGCATCCAGTTTGTTCCTGCATTTTTTTTTCATTTATTTATCTTTCAAGGTCGTCTGTCCATCTTGTCGGTGGACGTCCTACGCTGCGTCTTTGAAATCCAAGGGTCACCAATCTAGAACTTTTCGGCCCCAACGGCCATCAGTTCTCGCGTTTTTCTTTGCTTGGCGCATATAATATTGTTAACAATCATTTTATAACTTAATATAATATCAGTGAGGTTAAGTAATATTGTGTTCAACGATGAAGTAATTGTGTAGGTGTAGGTAGATCACATAACTCCCAGTTGTGTGTTTATCGTATTTTTAAGTAAGTAAGTAAGTTCGAATAAGTTCTTAAGTAACACACAAACCCACAAACAATATCATCTCACCCCAAACGCATACACCTTCTCCGTTGCGTCTTGGGTAAAAAGAAATGTCATGATTGCTTAAAACATTCGCCAAGCAAAGAATTTACTCAATTATTATGGCCGTTGGGTTTCAGCCACTTAGTCTTTTCCTCGTTTCTAACGAACCGAGGGAGATCTCGAGTTTCATTGACGATCAAATGTTATCAAAACGGCTATAATGGCTATAAAAATATTTCGAACGGTAGTTACGAGGGTGTTTATTTGAGGACGGGGATCGTCAACCGTTTTCTGGGATCAGATAAGTGTCTTTAGAAAAACAGAAGTGAGATGCAATGGTGTAGAGTGAATTAAATAAATAGATGTAGGTTTATTTCTTTTAAAGAATTTATGTAATCACTAACAGTACCAGCAAATTTCGTTTCGCCCCTGCCCTGTCGCGCCCCGCTCCCGTTTTATAGTTATTTATTTTTATAATCATAATATCGGGATACCCGGTAAGGATATCGGGGCCATAATAAATCCAACAAATCACGAAATTCAGTCAACCCTATCTCGAGTTTTAAATGGTGTAACTTACACTACTTTCTTTTATGTAATATAAATTTCATATTTTATTTGCTTAAAGTACGGACAACAGCACGTCAAGGTAAACACTGCGGTATCTTACATAGTTGTAATAAGGATTAGTTTTCAACAAAAATGTATAACCTGATGTGCTGTCGACTGGACCTATACCTGTTTGTTTTGCTAATTCAAATGAGTACACATACTTAATATTAGAAATTTAGAAATGCATTTAATTTTGTAAGCCAGTAATGGAAAATGTGCTGATCTTTAAAATATCGAACCATCTATGTAATACCACATTTATGCAAATAAATTGATTTGATTTGATATAATTATTGTCGAATATTATCAACTCGGCTACGTACCTTACCTTACGTACTGTAGCGCTACCGTTTCATAGGGTCGAATCTTCCCATCAATAGAAATTTGTAAAAATCTATACCCCAGGTTGATGCATGGCACTCAAACCTACTGTGCATTGTCTATCATATCACTATTTTTTATTCTCTTGAAATTAAGTAAAAGGGGGCAGAAAAGTAATATCGAATATGAATCCTTGTACGTTCGTACTAATATGGATTTACTTAAATTTTTGTATTGCTAACACCTTCGGTCGCAGCATTAAGTTACTTCGAGCCTAATTATTATTTCCTTGTTCCAGCCAAGATGGAGGAGCGCGAGACCGAGGATGGGCCGGGCGTGCCCGACATGACCCTGATGCCACAGATCACCGAGCAGGCCATCAACGACAACCTCAAGAGACGATACAAGCACGACCTCGTTTATGTATCCTTTTTGAAAAGCTTTTGAAGGCCATTGATTATTTACTAGCGGTCCCTATGAACTACATTTCGCCTCGGCCCAGTCATGTCGCGGCACCGTTCTTATCAAAGACAAAGGCAAACCTAACAAAGTAAAATAATGAAAATGGCTTCACGCTTCCTCAAGCTTCATTTCAAAATATTCTTATTTCGATTCATGCCTTTCACCATAGATAAAGAAAACTAGGGTTTGAAAGAAAAAAGGTTTCACACACCTTGGTGCTATCCTTTTCCAAAAAATCCGCTATGGCTCGTCAACCATCTACCAATTCCACAATCTTAGCTTTTTCACACCCCCCAATATGGTGGCTGAAATCAATCCAGATTAATCCAGTTAATATAACGATAAAAAATTAAATCCTAGACTGATATGTTTCTTATTTTGTCAATACTACTTATTATTTTTGATATTTCTTTGACACATTAATCAACAGACATACACAGGATCAATTCTAGTCGCAGTGAACCCGTATAAGGAGTTAGGATGCTACACAATGGTACGTTTGCAGAAATTAGTTATCACTTAACATTAATATTACTTCGCATTTCCATAACTTTCTGTAGTTGCTAGTTTACTACAAAATAAACTTGTCTACTTGTTGTTGTGTTTGAAGCACTTGACAGTAATTACCAGTTTCACAATCGATTCCAATTTGTATGCCACATTAAAACTTTCTGTTATAACATTACAACGAGCGAGTCTAAACGGCTAAGAGTCTATCTATTCACTTATATTATACGGTAACTTAAATTAAGGAAAGCTAAAATATAACGGAAATGTATTTCTTCACTCTTAGCTATGCCTGCCAATGGGACTTTCAAAGAGAAAATGCTAACTAATCAGTATTATAATGAAACGAAAATACTACTTAGCTGTCGTGTCTAAAGATAAATTGGTTTTCTTTTATTATGCTTTCAGGAACATATGCAAAATTACCGAGGCAAAGCGTTTGGTAGCTTAGAGCCGCATGTCTTCGCGCTAGCTGAATCGGCATACAGTTCTTTACAGGTAAATAACATAACCGTTAACGTTATATATATTATGACGTTTTTTTAACTTGTGGTGTATCTTGATAAATGTTTGTGTGAATGAGCACGAACATCTAAGTCTTGGATGTTATATGTATTAAAGTATTTATGGTAGACGCCCCTGTCAATATCGATGTCTGGTACTTCGTAACATAAGAAAGAAAATTACTTATTTTGAAATCAGACAATGGTGTGTTATCTGGCGCATACATATTTATTTTATCAGTAATGAAGCTGAACGAACTACTTAATATAAATGTATAAATACAATTTCTTTGACCCTTGTTCTTATTACTTTCTGTTCTATGGTCTACATAAGGTATCTTTTATACAGAATGGCGAAAAGAATCAATCAGTGGTGATATCCGGTGAGAGTGGAGCTGGTAAGACGGAGACCACAAAGCTCATCCTACAGTATCTGTGCGCAGCTGGTGGTCAAGCCTCCTGGGCGGAACAGCAGATTCTAGAAGCCAACACGGTGCTCGAAGCCTTTGGTGAGTTGGAATTAGATTTACGCTAGCAAACGCAGAATAAGTACCTTGTTGAATGGTGCAAGGACCTGGGCTTTGAATTATACGTATATTTCCAACTACTATGGAAGGACGCAATCCCTCTTTCTGGCCCTGAAAGCAAAAATAGCCCAGAGGCAAATAGTCAGATAAACTATTTTTAACACTTGAAGATCTCTATCAAAATGAAGCAAATTTTGCTTAGTGATGACCAGTTACTTTACCTGCAAAGTAAATACATATATCTCGCCATACATTGTGTATGTGGTTAAAGTCATTTTAGTCATTAACAAT
This sequence comes from Pyrausta purpuralis, assembly GCA_963924145.1. NCBI lineage: Eukaryota > Metazoa > Arthropoda > Insecta > Lepidoptera > Crambidae > Pyrausta > Pyrausta purpuralis. The sequence goes on from OZ001646.1 coordinate 24,760,779, forward strand.
CCTCTGGTTTCCAGGTAACGCCAAGACAGTGCGCAATGACAACTCTTCCCGCTTCGGCAAGTTCGTCGAGGTCCGATTGGACCATCGCGGCGGAATTAAAGGCGCTGTTCTGCGTGACTTTCTGTTAGAGCGCGCCAGGATCACCGGCCCTTCGCCCAGAGAGACGAATTACCACGTGTTCTATCAGCTGGTCGAAGGCGCTAAGGTATGATTTGAGACGGCGTCCAACGGAAATGTCTCCCTCGTTAAGGTCATCTGCCAACTTGGACCGACATGTCAAGACTACTGGCTCCTCGCTTCCTCGCTCGTCTGCGAATTTTCACGAAAGTGACCTGTAGATCAGCGCACTGGATCTAGTTGATAAGCTTGTTAATAAATGCTCATCTCACCTACGACGATAAAAAAGACGATATGTTATGGAAATTCTTATTTATTTATTTTTATTTAAAACTTCATGCACGTAACATAAAATTGTACATATGGCGGACTTAATGCGATAAATATAACTATAATACGATGATAAACATACATACTGCCTATTACTAATATACGGTTATATGAAATTAAATAAATATGTATTTATTATATAAACATACGCATCATTTAAATATAATATGGTACACATAGATAAATTAATGTCAATGACTCGGGTCAGTGAGTTCTGAAAAGTGTTTGCAATGCCTTCTTGAAGGTAAATTTCGAGGAAGATGTTTGGCCACTTTTTTGAAGCCCATTCCAAAGTCGAATAGCTGTGAGAGTAAAGGAAATTCTTCCCCTCGATTGTTCCTATTAGCAGCTTTCAAAAAATAAAATCGTTTCTTTTTTAAAGCACAACGCCGAACTCCGCTCAACCCTCCGTCTGCGGGATGACGTCCACTTCAAATACTTACGGCCTGAAGACGAAGAGGCCCGCAAAGGTCGAGCTTGCGAGCAAGGCAAACTTGAAGCTTTGCAGCTTGCGCTGACTGTGTTGCAAGTGCCTCCTCATATGTGCGAGGGGCTGTTCAAAGTGCTGGCCGCTGTGCTTTGGCTGGGAAATATACAATTTCAGGTAAAAGCTTTGTTTAACGTTATCATTTAACTATACGTAACTAGATGTTCGTAGTAGGTAGGTTACTTATTATATTATAAAGTTTAGTTACCTAGTAAGTCCTGACCTTCCATAACAGTATGCAGACTTTTACAATTGTAGATTTAATGTAAGAAAGTGAATACTAACTTGTTGCTGCTGACCAATAACTGTTCTTTTTATTAATGGATGGAAATCAATGAAGAATCTGTTGAGGAAGTTTATTGTTTATAGGATGTAGACGGTGAGCGATCAACCCTAGCGCCCGAAGACACAGAAGCAGTAGATGCAGTAGCCAATCTACTAGGATTGGCACCACCGACTGCTCAAAGAGTGTTGCTAGAAAGGCAGATAAACGTTCGCGGAAATGTCACTGACATCCCTTTGCGATTGCCTGAGGTATGTTTTGTTCTATTTACTATAGCTATTTATGAGAATGACAGCGTAGTACTATCACGTAATGTTATGTATGTGTACTAGCGATCCCCCGCAACTTCGTCCGCGCGTTTTGAGTTTGTCCCCTCCCTTCCCGTCGCAATGTGATGTCCTATAATCTAAAACCTTCCTCAATAAAATAGCTATCCAACACAAAAATATTTTTTTAAATCGTTCTAGTAGTTCCTGAGATTATCGCGTTCAAACAAACAAACTGTTCAGCTATATAATATTAGTTTAGATTTCTGATATCCACAATTCTATGTAAAAAATATTTTTATCTATTATTGAAATTGTTTGTCCAAAAATATCGCTATTGTTTTTCTATTCTGCGTGTATTATTGGAAAATATTATCATAGACATTTTTCAAACGATTTCCTTAAAAATGTTACCTTCCCGCTGAGCTTTAACAGCATTGAGCCGTAATTTATGCATGTGCTTGCGGACCCAGCACACTTTGTTTGACCCCCAGCCCCGTAATCATATACATCATGTTTATCACATAGCTAAATTTATTAATTTTTCCTCACAGTCGAAATGAAAAATAGTATGTTTAACTCAGGTGAAAGTGACCCATTTCACTCTTGAATTATAAGCGTGAAAGCGCGAAAACATCTCGAGTGAAATGGGTCACATTCCTCCTCTTGTATAACAATCTACTATTTCCTCACAGTCGAAATGAAAAAAAAAAACATGTTCAACTCGGGTGAAAGCACCCATTTCTCCCCTTGTATTACAATCTATTATTCCCAACAGGCCCGCGAGAACCGTCACGCGATGGCGCGCGCGCTGTACTCGCGCACGTTCGCGTGGCTCGTCCGGCACGTGAACAGCTGCTCGGCGCCGGGCCGCGAGGCGGCGCGCGCGCTCGGCGTGCTCGACATATTCGGCTTCGAGAACTTCGCCGCCAACTCGCTCGAGCAGCTGTGCATCAACTACGCGAACGAGAAGCTGCACATGTTCTTCAACAATTATGTGTTCGCGCTCGAACAGGAGATCGTGAGTGATGCGACTGTCTTTTGTTTTTAGCTACAGTCTGTTATATCGGAGCGGTTGATTGAAAACAAAAGAAGATCTGAGCGGTGCATTTGTAGGCCTAAGGAATACGAGAGCGATGCATTTCTAAATGAGATCAAACTACTTATTTTCACCCATTTCTTAAATAAGAACTTTTTTTGTTGTTTTGTTATTATACGGATTATTATGTGCCAACGTTAAAGTTTTAATTTTTCTTATTTCTCGCGTGTTTAATACTTTTACAGCTGTAGGACTCTGGGACGCTTATATTGGCATTATCTAGCATCTCTTTTTAACATACTTCAACAATCAATCTACATTTACATCGAATTTTGAAGCATGATCGAGCTACTAGATCAACATTGAACATTAGCCCAATACACTTGGACGCACAAAACCCGCGTGCGTGACTGTCTGACTGAAGTGAGACCAGCTGGTTAACATCCCCATGGCTCTTAACACAAGCCACTAAGACAGAGACAGTGGTCGACCGTCCATCGAACAGCTGCATTATGAACCTTATAACATGGCACTAAAGTACAAATCTTGGCGTGACTCGTCCGGCACGTGAACAGCTGCTCGGCGCCGGGCCGCGAGGAGGCGCGCGCGCTCGGCGTGCTCGACATATTCGGCTTCGAGAACTTCGCCGCCAACTCGCTCGAGCAGCTGTGCATCAACTACGCGAACGAGAAGCTGCACATGTTCTTCAACAATTATGTGTTCGCGCTCGAACAGGAGATCGTGAGTGATGCGATTGTATTTTGTTTCTAGCTACTGTATGTAGTATCGAAGCGGTTGATTGAAAACAAAAGAAGATCTGAACGATGCATTTCTTAATTGGATCAATCTACTTATTTTCATTTCTAAAATGAGAACTTTTTTTTGTTGTTTTGTAGCTATACGGATTATTAAGTGACACCGTGAAAGCTACAAAGTTATGATCGTTCTTATTTCTCGCGTGTTAAATAATTTTACAGCTGTTGGGCTCTGGAACGCTTGTATTGGCATCATTATCTAGCATCTCTTTTTAACATACTCCAACAATCAATATACTTTGGTGCAACTGTGTTAGGAAGGCGAAGGGAAGCGCTTCCTTCCGACCGGGTGTTTTGGCCGGGGACGAAGGTCCGATAATCACCGTCTTGGTTTCTTTATATATAGTTATTCCGCTCTAAATCTCTAATATCGCGTTTCAGTTTCCATACTTCGACTATAGAGCCATCTAGTCACGTCGAGCCGAGTCAGCGTGTTGCGTTGAAATGTAGTGACAGTGGTTGATCATAGATGTCGCTACAATACATTTACATCGAATTTTAGAGCTTGATCGAGCCACTAGATCAACATTGAACATTAGGCAAACACACTAAGGTCTTCACCCCGCGTGCGTGACTGTCTGACTGAATTGAGTCCAGCTGGTTAACATCCGCATGGCTCTTAACACAAGCCACTAAGACAGAGACCGAGGTCGACCGTCCATCTAACAGCTGCATGATGAACCTTATAGCATGGCACTAAGGTACAAATCTTCGCGTAACTCGTCCGGCACGTGAACAGCTGCTCGGCGCCGGGCCGCGAGGCGGCGCGCGCGCTCGGCGTGCTCGACATATTCGGCTTCGAGAACTTCGCCGCCAACTCGCTCGAGCAGCTGTGCATCAACTACGCGAACGAGAAGCTGCACATGTTCTTCAACAATTATATGTTCGCGCTCGAACAGGAGATCGTGAGTGATGCGATTGTATTTTGTTTCTAGCTACTGTCTGTTGTATCGGAGCGGTTGATTGAAAACAAAAGAAGATCTGAGCGATGCATTTGTAGGCCTAAGGAATACGAGAGCGATGCATTTCTAAATTGAATTAAACTACTTTATTTTCACCCATGTTTGAAATAAGAAATTTTGTTGGTGTTATGAAGCTATACAGATTATAAAGTGCGTGCCACAGTTAAACCCATAAAGTTATGATCGCTCTTATTTTTCGCGTGTTTAATACTTTTACAGCTTTAGGGCTCTGGAACGCTTATATTGGCATTATCTAGCATCTCTTTTTAGCAACAATCACTATACATTTACATCGAATTTTGGATCTTGATCGAGCTACTAGATCAACATTGAACATTAGCACAATACACTTGGACACACAAAACCCGCGTGCGTGACTGTCTGACTGAAGTGAGTCCAGCTGGTTAATATCCGCATGGCTCTTAACACAAGCCACTAAGACAGAGACAGTGGTCGACCGTCCATCGTACACCTGCATTATGAACCTTATAGCATGGCACTAAGGTACAAATCTTCGCGTAACTCGTCCGGCACGTGAACAGCTGCTCGGCGCCGGGCCGCGAGGCGGCGCGCGCGCTCGGCGTGCTCGACATATTCGGCTTCGAGAACTTCGCCGCCAACTCGCTCGAGCAGCTGTGCATCAACTACGCGAACGAGAAGCTGCACATGTTCTTCAACAATTATGTGTTCGCGCTCGAACAGGAGATCGTGAGTGATGCGATTGTATTTTGTTTCTAGCTACTGTATGTAGTATCGAAGCGGTTGATTGAAAACAAAAGAAGATCTGAACGATGCATTTCTTAATTGGATCAATCTACTTATTTTCATTTCTAAAATGAGAACTTTTTTTTGTTGTTTTGTAGCTATACGGATTATTAAGTGACACCGTGAAAGCTACAAAGTTATGATCGTTCTTATTTCTCGCGTGTTAAATAATTTTACAGCTGTTGGGCTCTGGAACGCTTGTATTGGCATCATTATCTAGCATCTCTTTTTAACATACTCCAACAATCAATATACTTTGGCGCAACTGTGTTAGGAAGGCGAAGGGAAGCGCTTCCTTCCGACCGGGTGTTTTGGCCGGGGACGAAGGTCCGATAATCACCGTCTTGGTTTCTTTATATATAGTTATTCCGCTCTAAATCTCTAATATCGCGTTTCAGTTTCCATACTTCGACTATAGAGCCATCTAGTCACGTCGAGCCGAGTCAGCGTGTTGCGTTGAAATGTAGTGACAGTGGTTGATCATAGATGTCGCTACAATACATTTACATCGAATTTTAGAGCTTGATCGAGCCACTAGATCAACATTGAACATTAGGCAAACACACTAAGGTCTTCACCCCGCGTGCGTGACTGTCTGACTGAATTGAGTCCAGCTGGTTAACATCCGCATGGCTCTTAACACAAGCCACTAAGACAGAGACCGAGGTCGACCGTCCATCTAACAGCTGCATGATGAACCTTATAGCATGGCACTAAGGTACAAATCTTCGCGTAACTCGTCCGGCACGTGAACAGCTGCTCGGCGCCGGGCCGCGAGGCGGCGCGCGCGCTCGGCGTGCTCGACATATTCGGCTTCGAGAACTTCGCCGCCAACTCGCTCGAGCAGCTGTGCATCAACTACGCGAACGAGAAGCTGCACATGTTCTTCAACAATTATGTGTTCGCGCTCGAACAGGAGATCGTGAGTGATGCGATTGTATTTTGTTTCTAGCTACTGTCTGTTGTATCGGAGCGGTTGATTGAAAACAAAAGAAGATCTGAGCGATGCATTTGTAGGCCTAAGGAATACGAGAGCGATGCATTTCTAAATTGAATTAAACTACTTTATTTTCACCCATGTTTGAAATAAGAAATTTTGTTGGTGTTATGAAGCTATACAGATTATAAAGTGCGTGCCACAGTTAAACCCATAAAGTTATGATCGCTCTTATTTTTCGCGTGTTTAATACTTTTACAGCTTTAGGGCTCTGGAACGCTTATATTGGCATTATCTAGCATCTCTTTTTAGCAACAATCACTATACATTTACATCGAATTTTGGATCTTGATCGAGCTACTAGATCAACATTGAACATTAGCACAATACACTTGGACACACAAAACCCGCGTGCGTGACTGTCTGACTGAAGTGAGTCCAGCTGGTTAATATCCGCATGGCTCTTAACACAAGCCACTAAGACAGAGACAGTGGTCGACCGTCCATCGTACACCTGCATTATGAACCTTATAGCATGGCACTAAGGTACAAATCTTCGCGTAACTCGTCCGGCACGTGAACAGCTGCTCGGCGCCGGGCCGCGAGGCGGCGCGCGCGCTCGGCGTGCTCGACATATTCGGCTTCGAGAACTTCGCCGCCAACTCGCTCGAGCAGCTGTGCATCAACTACGCGAACGAGAAGCTGCACATGTTCTTCAACAATTATGTGTTCGCGCTGGAACAAGAGATCGTGAGTGCTGCGATTGTCTTTTGTTTCTAGCTATTGTCTGTTGTATCGGAGCGGTTGATTGAAAACAAAAGAAGTTCTGAGCGATGCATTTGTAGACCTAAGAAATACTATAGAGATGCTTTTCTAAATTAGATCAAACTTCTTATTTTTACCCATTTCTGAAATAAGAACTTTTTTTTGATGTTTTGATATTATATGGATTATTAAGTGCCGCTGTTAAAGCTATAAAAATATGATCGCTCTTATTTCTAGCGTTTTTAATACTTTTACAGCTATAGGGCTCTGGCTCATATTGGCATTATCTAGCATCTCTTTTTAACATACTCCAACAATCAATATACATTTACATCAAATTTTGGAGCTTGATCGAGCTACTAGATCAACATTGAACATTAGCCCAATACACTTAGGGTCTTCACCCCGCCCGCGTGCGTGACTGTCTGACTGAATTGAGTCCAGCTGGTTAACATCCGCATGGCTCTTAACACAAGTCACTAAGACAGAGACCGAGGTCGACCGTCCATCGAACAGCTGCATTATGAACCTTAAAACATGACACTAAAGTACAAGGCAGCGCGGTGTCTTCGATAATACTTAAAAATATATAGTTAAACTTCATTACAATAACTTTATGATTCTTGTTACAGTACCGACAAGAAGGGATAGTGTACAACCAAATCCAGTTCACGGACAATGCTTCCTGTCTCGAACTCCTAGAGAAACCACCCAGAAGTCTGCTCAAACTTTTGAGCGAACAATGTCATATGCCCAAGGTAAATGACATTAGTATACATAGATTTAAAGCAAAATAGGCTAGTTGACTAAAATTTAAAAACTAGATAATACTTTACATTTGTAAATATATTTATCAAAATCATGACTTAATTATAATTTAAAATATTCAATTTGAATGGGCTTCAAAAACGCTCGAACTGTCATGGCGTCCTAAATGATGTCACTTCTAGCAATCAACGATCTTCTTGACGCAAAATACTAAAAATACTGGTCTACGACAGACAAAAAAGCCCGCCATTGTGCAAGGCTTGATATTGTGATAGGCGTTTACGGTCACGTGACCAAAAATGTATTTTGAACCAACTTAATTATTTAAAATATTAATAATCCTAATTTGAATTCAGAAATAAATTAGTGTTTTGATATCTCCATACCTTAATTAATCTCTAGAAACTACCAATATTGTGGTTTGTTCTTATTGGAAACCAGCCTATTAACAGATATTTTTTGCGGAAATTTATTGATGGATTTATAATTTTATATAATTAAATAAATCTCTGCCAAAAAGATCTGTTCATTGTGTTTTAATCTTCAAAATGAAGTGCATAATATAGATTGTGTATTTCAAACCTCACTGACCGGCATATTTTTTCTAATAATGTTATCGTTGCTTAGGGATCAGACGGCGCATACCTAACAAACATCCAAGGTGAATTCGGCGAACACCAAAGCTTCGTCAAAGGGTCCCGTCGAAAATGGGAAGAAGAATTCGGTGTACAACACTACGCCGGTACAGTCACGTACAGCGTCCAAGGTTTCGTAGACAAGAACAGAGATACTCAGCAAGACGCATTTATTGATCACCTGAGTAGGTCAGCTAACCCTTTTGTGAGGGAACTAGCTGATTACGTACAAGATCTCGCCCCTCCGGGTCATGTAAGTAACACATTAATGGTCCTTCGAACCAGATAACTTGGTCCTTCGAGAAGGATTTCTTAAATAATTATTTATTTGCAGGATATGTCGCTGTCGAGCCCTAATTCTACAGGCACCACGCAGCGTGGGACTTCCAAAGGGCGCCCTACAGTAGTAGACACTTTCAGATGTCAATTACAATCATTAGTTGACATGTTGCAAGCTACAGACGTATGGTAAGACACCAACGCATTTTATATTGTGTTATTTTAATGTTAATATATTTTAATTGTGACTGCTATTTCCAAGGTACGTCCGCTGTATAAAACCGAATGAGAACAAAGAGGCCGGCAAATACAACGACCAACTTGTGTTAGAACAACTGAAGTACCTGGGCATGAACGAAATCGTACGGATACGTCGCGACGGGTATCCGGTACATCTCCCCACGCCTCACTTCCAAGCGCGGTATCGATGTCTTTTGGCACACCCGCGGCCGAGGAATCCTGAAATTTCGTGAGTATACAGCTTTATTACAGATTCGTATTGTCTCAAAACATGGTAAGCATATGGTACTAGAATTATACTTATGTTCAACAATCAACATAATTATTTTGAAGCAATCAGACAATAAAACGGCAAAACTCGTAACAAGTTTTGAAATTGTTACGTTGCGTACCACAAGCCGCAAGCTTCACTTAAGTAACCATTCACTTGAATGAAAACAGTGCGGACATTGATAGATAACATTATTTCAGTAAAAATCTCAACCCAAATATTCAAACAATGTTTTATTTTGCAGTACCATAATGGCAGTGGTGAACTCACCGAAAGGTGACTGGCAGATAGGGCACACCAAGATATTCATGCGAAGTTCTGTGCATTCGCCACTAGAGGCAAAGAGGACTGGTCTGCTTCAGTCTTCTGCTTTGCTCATACAGAAGGTAACTTTTAAATCAGTTTTTTTTTGCGGAGATTAGTTTTTTTTGTCACCCTTGGTATAAGACCTTTACCGACCGGTCTCGTTTCTTCGTACATTTTTTTACAAATAATTATGTAGTGACTAGTATAACTTGTCCTATGTACGGTCGAGGGTACCGTCGAATTACCACTATCAAATTTTAAATCGCTCTTTACAACGAGGATCACTTTAAACAAAAAACTACGCAAGATGCTAGCTCTTTGACACTTAAATTGGTAAGGCAGCTTTGCCTTCCTAAAACATCAAAGTAGGTTCAAATCATGTAAAATATTGCTATTGCAAGGGAACAGGCTTAGATTTTTTACTCATTAGAAGAAAATATATTTATTACGTCTATACAGGGTTAAAAAAAATTAACTGCATTCCTTCTCGGTGGAGATCTGTTGCTATAATACAACAACTTTTTGTATGAGACCAATATTGAACGCCCAAAAATTTTTTCAACTTCTCCGTACAAATTAGAATCAGCTGAGCGGCACTCTAGTATGGGAAAGTGATTTTTTTTTGGGATTACGATATTGGTCCTATATAAAAAGTTGTTATATTTGAGGGTGAGAATTTGAGCCCCTAAAAGCAATGCAGTTAATTTTGTTATACCCTATATATAGCTTTTTAGCAACGTTTCACATGCATTATTTATTCAACTTAATGATTACAAGTTCAACTAATCTCGCGTAATTCAATTGCAATTGGTACATCACTATTGCACTAGGCTTGCAAAATTAAAAATATAAAGTTCGATTTAAGCTGTCATTCTGGTCTATCTAATTAAAAATCAGAGTATAGTACTTGAAATATTTTTCTACAGTGGTACAAAGGTTCCGTCAAGCGTCGCCAATACAACCAATGGCGCAGCGCTGTCATCGTCTTGCAAGCAGCATGGCGCGGGTGGAAGGAAAGAGCCGCGTTCCTGCGTCTGCGCCGAGCTGCGATGACACTACAACGGCACTTGCGAGGTGCTTTTGCAAGAGAAGTCGCTGCGGCCTTGAGAGAGATGAAGAGAGTCAACCAGGAAATCAAACTCCGAGAGGAGAGGAACAGGTAATATGTTATATAAAGTACCATGTATAACTCCGTATATGTTGAGGTCTAATCGAGGGTGTGTCGAATTTATAACCTACTCCTTTTTTAAGTCTGTTAAAAAGCCTCGTGGTAAATTATGGGGCTTATTGCGTCGCGACAGTGTAAGTTACCGCAATAGAATCTGTTATACTGAACATTCGTCTTGTAAGGGAACAATGTAAACTTCTTAATCGCGATTTAACAGTGTACATCGCCATCTATGGATACTTACTAAAACTTAGCTTAGAACTTCTCTTTACTGTGCGTTATACAAAATTTTGACAACACTTACTAATTATCTCGAAGATCACACTGCAACTAGCATGACTTCTTACTTTAGAGGTAACTTTCTACCAATATTATAATAATGAGTCGACATATTTTACAACTTGTAAACAATTTTACAACTTTCAAAATATTTCGACTCAACCACTTCTTTGTAAATCACTACAATAGTTTGAAAATTTGATACATTTGAACGTTTTGCGCGTCACAATCCTCAACAATACTTTTATCATTTTAGCCTAGCCGAAAAGGTCTGCGCCGAGCGTGCCGAGCTAGAAAACATGGCGGAACAGCTCCGCGGCCTAGCCGTCGGCGCGGCCGGTCCTCGCACGGACTCCCTCAACCTGGACAACCTGTTCGACTTCCTGGCTGATGTGCCGGCTCAGAGAGGAGCCCCGGACGGTCAGCCGGATCACCATCAGCCGAGCATCGCGGAGATTGGAGACTCTATGGATAAGCTGGTGGATGATTTGCATCAGGAGGTAAGCGTGTTGGTCTACGTTACTTGGGTAAGCTGCTAGACTTCTTAGCCGGGACTTAAAGAGGTACATAACACACCTCCGGTTTGCTAATGATATAGCCGTTGTGGCAAAGATACGCTGGATGATCTTGGCACTATGCTCGAAGACCTTGACCGAGTATCACAACAAGTGGGTCTTAAAATAAACATGGAAAAGACGAAAATTATGTCAAGTTTCTGTGTTGGACCCACTCCAGTATCTGTTGGGGTACCTTGGACTAGTGATCCAATTAGGTGGGTCCAAATTCAAGAAAGAGGTCAATCGACGAATCCACCTCGGCTGGGCAGCGTTCAGGAAACTGCGCATGAGCGTCTTCTCTTCTCAATTATCTCAGTGTCTGAAGACGAAAGTCTTCAACCAGTGTGTGTTACCAGTGATGACATACGAACTCTCACAATGGGCTTCGTTAGGAAGCTCAAAATCACACAACGAGCGATGAGAACTATGCTCAGTGTTTCTGTACGAGATCGAATCAGAAACGAGAAGATGCTTAGAAGAAATAAGGTAACGGTAAATAAGGTAACATATCCCTACGAATCAGTAAGCTCAAGTGGCAGTGGGCAGGGCACATAGCGCGAAGAACTGATGGCCGTTGGGGCAGAGGGCAGGGCACATAGCGCGAAGAACTGATGGCCGTTGGGGCAGAAAAGGTTTATATTGGAGACCCTTCGACCAAAAGCGCAGCGTAAGACGTTCACCAACAAGATGGACAGACGACCTTGTAAAGATCACAAGATCACACTGGATGCAGACTACTCACAACCGGTCGCTGTGGAAAACCTTGGGGAAGGCCTATGTTCAGCAGTGGACGTCCTTTGGCTGATATTGATAACTTAGAGAGGAGCCCCGGATGGACAGCTGGACCAATCACAAGACAAGCGTCGCGGAGATTGGAGACTCCATGGATAAATTGGCGGATGATTTGCATTAGGATGTAAGAAATTGGTCTGTTTAACCTTAATCACCTCTTAAGACTTTTTAGCTGTTCTTCTGGTTAAATAAGGGGCCTTAGACGGATAGTTTTACCGCCACCAGCCGAGTATTGCGGAGATTGAAGACTCTTTTTGAATAAGCTGGGGTGCGATAGTGTAATGCAATCGTATTCATTTGACAGTTCAAAACGTACGCTATGATCTGTCCGGACAGATAATACCGTACATTTTGATCATCATCATTTGATCTCCTCAGGTGGATGATTTGTATCAGGAGGTAAGAATATGGATCTAAGTCTAACCTAGATACCAACCATGATTTTCTGACTGATGACCTCTCTCAACGAGAGAGGTTACAACCATCATTATGAAGGTTGTTAACGGATAAATTAGTTTATTTTATTCAGGACATTAAAACCTCAGAAACAAGTCACTTTGCTCGTCGAGTTTGTGTTAAACTCAAATGTAGATTAAGTGAATTCTGGACTCCTTAAAACAAAGATCAACTTCATTGTATGTCTATTTATCTCCAGTTGGAGCACGTCCTTGCCGCCGAGATGAACGAGCTCAGCAAGTCGCACACCGAAGCTCAACGCAAGCCGGACGGCGCACCTTCCGACGCGATCCCCCCGCCCCCGCCCTCCTCCCTGCCGCTCCAGAACATCATCACGCCCTCCCTTCCTAATTCCATGACGTCGTCTATCACTAACGGCATGACGGGGTCAATGAACGGGTCGCTCGCGAACGGGTTGACGTCGCCGATGTCGAACGGAGACGTGATGACGTCATCGCTGACCTTGCCGCCTCCTCCGCCGCCGCTTTCGGACGGCGGGGAGGAAGTCTCGCCGGAGTTCCCGCCCCCGCCGGCGTGCTCGCTGCCCGAGCCTGCTGGCCCCCCGCCCCCTCCACCCGCGCCCCCTGCGCAGCCCGCCGCCAAAGGTATGCTGAGTAATAGATAATTTAATATTTTTATTTCAAAACTTTGGGTACATTGATACTTACTTAATAACATAGGAATAGTTGAAATAACTTAAAGAGCTTACAAATAACTATAAGTGCACTGTAAAATCGTTGTTTTGTTTTGTGTAGTATGTGAGTATGACGGTAGGTAAGTATACTGATTAACGTATCTTTACCTCCCGTGCTAGTTTTAACTGTGTTACGGCAAATGATTATCGTTCCATATAAATACAGATCATTTTTGCACGCATACTCCTTGGTTCAACTTGGTGGAGGAGACCTTTCATGGGGAGAGGACGGAATGTCGCTGATAATGATGATTTTTAATAAAGCACAAATAACAGATTCAATAAAACAAAACAATACAAATCGTAGAGCTACAAGTAAACAATAGTGGACACTGGCGTATGGCTGTTACTATGCTTTACATTATAGGATTACACTGCTTGAATTGAAATCAATATTGGTAATAAAGTACCTGCAAAAATACGCTGCAAAAACACTTACTTTTTAGGGTTCCGTAGCCGAATGGCAAAAAACGGAACCCTTATAGTTTCGTCAAGTCTGTCTGTCTGTCTGTCTGTCTGTCTGTCTGTCTGTCTGTCTGTCTGTCTGTCTGTCTGTCTGTCTGTCCGTCCGTATGTCACAGCCATTTTATTCTGTAACTATAAGCATTACACTGTTGAAATTTGGTAGTAAGATGTATCTTGTTAACCGCTTACCGATTCTCATACAAAAATGAAAAAATAATGTCATTTAAGGGGCCCCCCCTTAAATGACATTATCCCATACATGAAACTAAAACCAAAAAAAAAAAAATTTGTCAAACCTATGCGTGTGGGGTGTCTATGGATAGGTCTTTTAAAATGATATAATACTTTCAACGAAAATTGTTTCGGACAGGATCGAACGAGTAGTTTTAGAGATATAGCACATTTTAAACAACCGCAAACATAACTTTGTACTTCATACAAACACTATGAAAAACAAAGTTATATTTGCAGTCGACAAAATACTGTGGTATTTTACTTAGTAGAAGTCAGGATTCCCTAATTCAGTTAAAGTTGGCACGGAACCCTCAGTGCGCGAGTCCGACTCGCACTTGGCCGGTTTTTATTTATTTTCTAGATACAACTCCACCAGAGCTTACAAACGGCGTGATACCGAACGGCAAACTGTCCGTGATCAACGGCAAAGAACCAATATACGAGTCTGTGATACCTCGTCCGCCCGAACCACCAAAAGAACCGCCTGTTGCCGCCACTCCGCCACCCCCGCCTATGCTACCGCCGGAGAATAATGGGTAAGTATCACAGCCATAAAAAAAAAAGTATTTTACCGTTATAATTTACTTTTGTTTTTTTTATAGTGTTTTGTCACTAACCAAACTTAATAATATATATTGCACTTGTAAAAAGCAACTTTGGTTGTGTGACAGACGAGGAAACGAACCCCGTGTCTTACGCTATCCGGGCATATGCCTATACCACTCGGCCATCGTCACATTAGCAAGCCTGTTGAGTTTTGCAAGCGCTGCGCTAGGCTGCGTAACATCATCAATGTTGCGAGATTGCTTTCACAATATCCGAAGAAATATTTTTACAAATATTTAACAATCGGTTAAAATGAAGAAAGCCAATTTATAATTTTATAATTGTTTTTTTGTATAGTGTTTTGTCAGTATACAAACTTAATAATATAAATTGCACTTGAAAAAAAGCATCTTTGTCACACAGCCAAAGTTGCTTTTTACAAGTGCAATTTATATAATTTTTCCGTTTTCAATTTGGACGTAAAATGTATAGGAAAATTTACAAAGTCAGAAATCCTGTCATTTTTACATGCAGTTGAAGTGCCGGCAAACGAAAATAAAAGCTAGTTAATTTCTTGTCATGACACCAATATTCTTAGATAATGAATGTTTCTTTCACATCAACCCTAAGAGCTAAAGTGCCGGCTAATGAAAACAAATACTTGAATATTATAATTAACACCGATGAATATGAAGGTATTAACGATCAAGCAGTTATTTCAGTTTTAATGTGACATAATATACAAACAATAAAGTGTTGCCAGTAAAAATCAATAGTTGAATATTAAAGAGTATGTCGCGACCATCTTTTTTTGCTATAACGACAATATTGTACGATTAGCGGTCAAGCATTTATTTTAATTTAAATTTGCATATTTCATAAACAACATTCAGCTTGAAATTTACAATTCGTTCGTATTTCTTCTATGCTGTTTTCTTTAACCAAAATACTTATCTCACGTTTCCAGGCTATCTGCCAAAGATTTAGAACCAGAAATGGATGCCCCACTACCCCCGACCCCACCGTCGCCAGTGGCACCAGCACCGACGCCGAGCCAGATAAAAGCGCGCACGCCTCCGCCGCCGATACCTATGGACACGTGCATAAGCCCGCCGCCTATGCTCAACGGAGACTCGACCGTAAGTTGTATGCAATAAGGTTTAATGTAGCGTTATTACTCGCTCCTTAGGCCAGCCACAAATGGCGCCGATGCAAATGCTAAATTGCCCATACCGAGCCAGATAAAAGCGCGCACGCCTTCGCTGCCGATACCTATGGACACGTGCATCAGCCCGCCGCTTATGCTCAACGGAGACTCGACCGTAAGATGTATGCTATAAGGTTTACCGTGGCATGATTACTCGCTCAATAACCTAGCAATGGCGCTATGATACCAAATTGTCAAAATACTGAGCCAGATAAAAGCGCGCACGCCTCCGCCGCCGATACCTATGGAAACGTGCAACAGCCCGCCGCCTATGCTCAACGGAGACTCGACCGTAAGTTGTATGCAATAAGGCTTACCGTAGCGTGATTACTCGCTCAATAACCTAGCCACCAATGGCGCCGATGACAAATTGTCAAAACCGAACTAGATAAAAGCGCGCACACGTGCATCAGCGCCGCCTATGCTCAACGGAGACTCGACCGTAAGTTTTATGCAATGAGGCTTACCGTAGCGTAATAAGGCGCTCAATAAACTAGTTTTTTTTAAATGCTTCAACACCCGAGCGGTTGCAGGCAACCACATAACAATAGAATTTGCATTGTGTCTCGTTCACATACGCTTGAGGGATTATTTGCTAATACCGAGCCAGATTAATACGTTTGACACGTCACCTATGCTCGAACAGAGATTTAATCGTAATGTGGAAATAATAACTTGTGATGACCAATAAATGGTTTAAAATTTTGTGTCTTAATAATTGTTGTAATTAATGAAATAAAATAGTAAGGTAAAATATTGTATTTTTTTTTGGAATTTGTCAAAAATTTTATTGATGAAGTTTTGAATGAGATAGGCCCAAACTTTCAGTCAATCTTAAACTTTTGTCTGGTTTCGAAAAAAGTTTTGTTTTTCATGTGTTACAAAGTACCAGACAACGATTATGACGGGGGCTTCCATAAATTAACGTTCGTTAATTCGCTCATCACTCAAACATTTACCCCTTGCGGGATTCGAACCCGTGACCGCTGGCTCAGGAGTCAGGAGCGCTATCCACTGTACCCAATGTGTTGTAAAAAAATTGACCAGTAACATTGTGCTTGCATAAATGTCTAATGATCTAATGATTAAATGTTTTTTGTTCTTTCGACGATTCATACAAGTAACGAGCACTCCTTTCGTATTGCAGAGTACAGAACGCCACGCCCGTCGCAAGGAGCGTGTAGAACGAAGGCTGAACCAAATGGAAGCGGCCGCCTCCCCGCCCGCTAGTGCCGTCCCGCCCGTCACCCCCTCTGCAGACGCGCCAAACGACTTGTCCGAGTTCGCTAAGTTATATTTCAACGATCACCCACGCTCGCCTGAAGGTAAGTCAAGCACAAACAGGCCGTATCTCCGCGCGTTAACGCTGCGGATCGCCCACCACTATACAAAGTATACTTGTAATTCGACGTATTCCCCTTGGGATGTGATTAAACATCTTATTTCCAACAAAATTAACCGTAACGTCACTAATACCAAAGTGTCTCGCTATCGAGACATTCAATATTTGTCGAAAATACCGAATTAACTGCAAGAAAATCATAAATGCTAGTGTTTTGAATTTTTATCAGTTACCCATACATTAATTTATTGATACTGGCACGAATGTCAAACATTTAAAAATATGAAGTGATCTAATTTGGTCGATAGAAAACTAGATTTATTTTGACAGTTTGGTGGGATATAAGGGTTAATTTTGTTGAAAATTTGATGCATTATCACATGCCAAGAGGAATACTTCGAATTACAAGTCACCCTGTATGTGCAATTGCCGGGAACTTCGCTGTTGAAGTATGAAAGCTACATTTCTTTTAAAAAGCCGACAAATGTAGCAATGTTAGAGAATATTACAATCTTCATCATCTTTTCCTTGAAATATTAATTCATAAGTATTTCAATTTTAATCAAATAATGTTTCCCTTAATTGCCAAAGTTGCACGCAACTTTAAAATTACCCACTACTTATGCGCCGCGGGCGTTCCTTAGCGGCTTGTCCGAGTTGGTCCGTAGATTCACGTGACTAGCACGTGTTGTTAGATGACATAGTTTGCGCTATTAAGCAATGATTATAATGTACCGAATAGGTACCGGATAAGTTAAAAAACTTGTTCTCACAGCTGTGATGTTGATTAAATATACTGGCAAGTGAATGCTAAACTTCGCAGAAGATAGCAAATTCGAAAAACTTGAATATGGTATCACCGTCTAAATTTGGTTTGATACCTACTTTTCCTGTTTTCTTTTTTTATGAATTGATTAAATTTAACATTATCTAAGATTTTTGATATTTATTTCATATATTGTCATTTTAATTTTTAAACACACACGTTTTTTAAATACGTGTTCTTTGTAGTTCATTGTTTTAATCATTTGAAAAAGCTACTTCATAGTTCTCTAAAATCAAGTATCAAGTTTAGTCAAAGGTCAACAAAC
Organism: Pyrausta purpuralis; assembly: GCA_963924145.1. Taxonomy (NCBI): domain Eukaryota; kingdom Metazoa; phylum Arthropoda; class Insecta; order Lepidoptera; family Crambidae; genus Pyrausta; species Pyrausta purpuralis. The sequence continues at coordinate 24,778,875 of OZ001646.1, forward strand.
AATCAGTTTGGTTGTCACATACAATAACATTTAAGTTTAATGTGGCCATTCCAAATAACACCAGGTTCATCTTTCACTTGCCAGACTATACTTTTTTTTATTCTGGCAGGTACAATAATGGCAACACTCACCCGCAAGAGCAAATCAATGGAAGTGCTAAGCAAAGAAGAAATGATTACGTATTACAAAGGCAGTAGCATCCCAACGTCGCATATACAACTACACGATCCCGACAGCATTACAGCCGCCGTCAATATATTCCGGGTAAGGGCCAGCGTGTTTTAAACCTTCTTCACTTGAAATAAAGTTCAAACATTAATTTTAATTGGTTAAGGTAGATCTACTTAATCGTGAACAAGCACATAACGCGTGAGAACTTTGTTCTAAATCAGTCATTGTATGACTGATTTCACTCTTAAAATAGGTATATGACCCCATACACACTGCGACTTTTAGTATCGATGCAATGAACAGGTTTAATTTATGTTCATAAAGATGAAATAAGAAACCGAAAATTTGCCCATGGGCGGGACTTGAACCAGCATTTGTGGCTTACCGGGCCAAACGCTCTACTAATTGAGCTACCGTGCTGTTTGTCGGTGTTTGTTTGTTTTTGGTTTCTTATTTTATGTTTATGAACGTAAAACATGACACTGAGTGTTATAAACATTCTAAACCATTAGGTTTTATTTAGTGTCGATGTAAAAGCGCGACTGCATCGATGCTAAAACTGGTGCAATGTGTAAATTTTGACATTTTGCGACTGCTTCGATGCTGCATCGCTGCTAAAAGTCGCAGTGTGTAACGGGTCAACCAGCTGCTATTGGTATTCAAGTAGCCATAGCATAGCATAGCATTAGCAATAGGGTCTTGAAACCATAATGTCAAGTACAAGCGAGATAGACATGAAATTTACAGGACTCAATTGAAAACACGCCGACTTTAACGTGGATAAGCTCTTATGTTGTTTTATACTGTAATTGGTTGTTGTCAGGACCTATGCCGGTATATGAGAGGCGAGTTGACCGCTGACAAGGAGACGCAAGTTATCCAATCCGTCATAGCCAAGGGATTAGAGCGTGAGGAGTTACGAGACGAGATATTGGTGCAATGCGTTAGACAGGTAAGGCATTGCCATTTACAGTTACACTTTTTGGTTTTTGTTTGTTGGTAAATTGCATTCGATTAAGTGATGTTATTATTTGCTTTAAGGACTTTGTCAGTTATTTTTCCTTTTCAAAATATAACCTGCAAAGAATTATTACTAAGTCTTCAAGTTTGTACCTTGCCTTATATCTGTAACACCAAAATGAAAACACGAAAAAGATAGTAAAGTCAGGGTAGAATTATAAGTAATGTTTTCTTACGTCACAGATAAGCGAATGCCCAGTAGAAGACTGGGCCGAACGCGTCTGGCTGGTCCTCTGCCTCTGCGCCGTTGCCTGGCAACCGAGCCGCGGTCTCGCCCGATACTACTCCGCGTGGCTGCGCTCCCACGCGCGGCTGCCTCCGGCCGCGTCGCCGCACTCGCCCGCGCAGCAGCCGGCGCGCGCGGCGCACTGCGCGCAGTGGTGCCTCGACAACTGCCGCGGCGCCGCGCCGAGGCAGCTGCCGCCCAGCACTGTCGAGATTGCGGTAAGTAGTACTTACAAACGCCACGAGTGCAGGCTCGGTCGTGAAATATCAACGCCTCTACGTCGTTTTGTGTTAGCTCCCCCCTCACCCCTCTCCCGTCGCAGTTAATGATTTACGAGTATAGCCTAAGGCCTTCCTCGGTAAATAAGCTATCCAGTCGCCCTTGTTCACGTACAACTTGCACGTGCGTTGTAAGTAGCAGGCTAGCTAGCAACTGGCGCGGCTTGTTCGCTATAATACAAGCTCGTAGGTTGTTTGTGTGTGTTCACGTCAACCCAGCGGGGCCAGGGTAGCGCGTGATTTACTAATGACATCAGGTAGTACGCACAACCGGTTACAATCAACAAACGCCTGGCGACCAACGAGAAAACGACAACATAAAACACTATTGAGAGTAGCTGTAGACTATAGGTAGACCGTTCGAGAGAGCGGGGTGCGTGAGCGTTGCCTGGCAACGGAGCCGCGGTCTCGCCCGATACTACTCCGCCTGGCTCCGCAGCCACGCGCGGCTGCCTCCGGCCGCGTCGCCGCACTCGCCCGCGCAGCAGCCGGCGCGCGCGGCGCACTGCGCGCAGTGGTGCCTCGACAACTGCCGCGGCGCCGCGCCGAGGCAGCTGCCGCCCAGCACTGTCGAGATCGCGGTAAGTTGTGCTTATACATGTCACGAGTGCATGGTCGTGAAATATCAACACGAGCGGTCCCTCGCGTCTGCGTCTGCGCATTTTGTGTTAGTTCCCCCCTCGCTCCACTCCCGTCGCAGTTATTGTTTTACAAGTATAGCCTAAGGCGTTCCTCGGTAAATAAGCTATTCAACACAAACATATTTTTTCAAATCGGTCCAGTAGTTCCTGAGATTAGCGCGTTCAAACAAACAAACTCTTCGGATTTAGTGTTCACGTACAACCTGCACGTGCGTTGTAAGTAGCAGGCTAGCTAGCGACTGGCGCGGCTCGTTCGCTATAAGATCAAGCGCGTAGGTTGTTTGTGTGTGTTCACGTCGACCCAGTGGGGCCGGGGTAGCGCGTGATTTACTAATGACATCGGGTAATACGGACAACCGGTTACAATCAACAAACGCCTGGCGACCAACGAGAAAACGACAACACAAAACACTATTGACTATTGTAGCTGTAGACTATAGGTAGACCGTTCGAGAGAGCGGGGTGCGTGAGCGTTGCCTAGCAACCGAGCCGCGGTCTCGCCCGGTACTATTCCGCGTGGCTCCGCTCCCACGCGCGGCTGCCTCCGGCCGCGTCGCCGCACTCGCCCGCGCAGCAGCCGGCGCGCGCGGCGCACTGCGCGCAGTGGTGCCTCGACAACTGCCGCGGCGCCGCGCCGAGGCAGCTGCCGCCCAGCACTGTCGAGATCGCCGTAAGTAGTGCTTATACACGTCACGAGTGCAGGGTCGACCGCGAAATATCAACGCGTCTGCGTCTGTGCATTTTGTGTTCGCTACTCCCTCCCTCTCCCGTCACGGCATAATGATTCTTAGCCCAAGGCATTCCTCAATCTATAAGATATCCAACTCAAACGTATTTTTTCGAATCGGCCCAGTAGTTCCTGAGATTAGCGCGTTTAAACAAACAAACTATTCAGCTTCATAATATCAAATATGTGGACGCGTATTCGAGTGTTCACGTACAACCCACAAGTGCGGTGTTAGTAGCGGGCTAGCTCGTTAATTGTTAGTGTGTGTTCACGTCAACCTAGCGAGGCCGGGAGAGCGCGTGATTTACTGACGACATCAGGTAATACGGACAACCGGTTACAATCAACAAACGCCTGTCGACTGACATGAAAATGACACCACGAAGCACTATTAAGAGTAGCTGTAGACTATAGGTAGACCGCTTCGAGAGAGCGAGGTGCGTGAGCGTTGCCTAGCAACCGAGCCGCGGTCTCGCCCGGTACTACTCCGCGTCGCCGCACTCGCCCGCGCAGCAGCCGGCGCGCGCGGCGCACTGCGCGCAGTGGTGCCTCGATAACTGCCGCGGCGCCGCGCCGAGGCAGCTGCCGCCCAGCACTGTCGAGATTGCGGTAAGTAGTGCTTATGCCATCGGTCGCGAAATAACAACGCGTCTGTGTCTGCGTCTGCGCATTTTGTGTTCGCTACCCCCTCCCTCTCCCGTCACGGCATAATGTTTCATAGCCTAAGGTCTTTCTTGATCAATAAGATATTCAACACAAAAATAGTTTTTCGAATCGGTTTAGAAGTTACTGAGATTAGCACGTTTAAACAAACAAACTCTTCAGCTTTTAGTCCATTGAATAAAAAGTTCTAGAGTGCGTGAGTTAGTAACGTAAGATGTTTCTTCGGAAACATGTCAAGAGTCCCTAGGTAATAAACATACTAAAACCCCGGGACACTAGGAGGAGCCCCGGAGTGGGGGGAGGGGGGGAAAGGGTCCATTTTTTCATTTTTCGCTTAAATCTCAAAAACGGTACATGTTAGAGAAAAACTTTCAAAGAAAAGTTGAAAGGCCATAAAATTATCTACAAGTTGTACCTAAATCATTTTTTCCTATATCCTACCATTTCTGATTTACACGCAGTAAAAAATGATTTTGGCTCAAACAATTTCCCCATACTACATACCCATGTTTATCACATCAATCGATCAAAAAATATTTCTTTCTTCCAAAAAACTCAAATGTGCAACTTGTGACCGGTACTGATAGATTGCTCTTAATTAGGTCTATAATTGGTAAAATAAACACATTCCTCCATGGAAGCCTTTAGGAGGAATTGATTGTCAAAATATTATATTAGGGTAGTTTGAGTTACTGAACTTGATCTTTTTATTTTTTTCTTCCAAAAAACTCAAAAGTGCAACTTGTGACCGGTACAGATAGATTGCTCATAATTAGGTCTATCATTGATAAAAATACCAGATTCCACCACGGAGGCTTTTACGGGGACTTGAATTTTATTAGGGTAGTTACGATACTTGAACTTTTCATTTTTTTTCTTCCAAAAAGCTCAAAAGTGCAACTTGTGATCGATACTGCTAAATTGCTCTTAATTAGGTCTATCATTGGTAAAAAAAAACACATTCCTCCATGGAAGCCTTTAGGAGGAATTGATTGTCAAAATATTATATTAGGGTAGTTACGCAACTTGACCTTTTTATTTTTTTTCTTCCAAAAAGCTCAAAAGTGAAACTTGTGACCGGTACTGATAGATTGCTTTTAATTAGGTCTATAATTGGTAAACAAAACACATTCCTCCATGGAAGCCTTTAGGAGGAATCGATTGTCAAAATATTATACGAGGGTCAAACTGAAAGTTCTTAGAACTGGCCACTTATAAACAATATAATAAAAAAAATATTCTAAAATTTGAAAATAGAACTCTTTGCCAATATTACTGAGTATATATTTCATTCATTTGTCATTTGTTTTACGATTTGGCGGCAAATTGAAAATTGTCTGTGTCACGTCAACGTGAATTTAACACGAGAAAATTTTCGTGCAATGATTTTTTATGACTTTCGATGTCATTTAAGTCAACAAGAAAGTTATGATAGACTACGATTGGCCTTTCACGATGAAGCCCCATCTCGTGCGACTGTTAACAACTGGTTTAATGAGTTTAAACGTGGTCGCACTAATCTCACTGATGATGTACGTGAGGGACGGCCTTCTACGGCGACGACTGAAAATAACATCTGTGTTGTGCGGCGTATGATAGAGACTGACAAAAGAGTGACCTATCAGCAGATTCGGACAAGCTCTGGCATCGGTATGAGTCAAGTGCACAGGATCCTCCACGAACATTTAGCGGTCAGGAAGCTTTGCGCCCGGTGGATACCTCATAATTTGACTAAGGCTCAAAAACTCCATCGTGTGGATTGGTGCCGTAAAATGATTGAAAGATTTAACGGAGGTGACTCAAATGCTGTGTTCGACATACTAACAGGTGACGAAAGCTGGATTTACTGTTATGATCCTGAAACCAAAAGACAATCTGCTCATTGGGTGTTTCCTTTCGAGGAGTTGCCAACTAAAGTGAAGAGAGATCGAAGTGCGGGAAAAAAATGGTGGCCTCGTTCTTTGGAAGGATAGGTCATTTCGCAACAATTGTGTTAGAGGATCAAAAAACAGTTTCTGCAGAATGGTACACTACCAATTGTTTGCCACTTGTCTTGGAAAAAGTTCGAGAGAAACGACCTCGCAGTAGGATACTCCTTCACCACGACAACGCCTCGTCGCACACCGCCAAGCGAACGATCGACTATTTGGCGACATCAAACGTTGAATTACTGGGTCACCCGCCGTATAGCCCCGACCTCGCGCCTTGTGATTTTTATTTATTTCCAAAAATTAAAGAAAAACTTAAAGGAAAGCGGTTTATGAATGCTGAAGAAGCGGTGGCTGCGTATCGCGATGCCATTGAAGAGACCCCTAAGGACGAGTGGGCAAAGTGCTTTTCCCAGTGGTTCCATCGCATGCAGCGGTGTATTGACGTCAATGGACAATATTTTGAAAAGATATAATAAAACTAATAACTGGCTAATGTTATCAGTTTTTGATTTTCTAAGAACTTTCAGTTTGACCCTCGTATTAGGGTAGTTTGAGTTACTGAACTTGATCTTTTTTTTTTTTTTTTCCAAAAATCTCGAAAGTGCAACTTGAGACCGGTACAGATAGATTGCTCATAATTAGGTCTATCATTGATAAAAATACCAGATTCCACCATGGAGGCGTTTAGGAGGAATTGCATTTTATTAGGGTAGTTACGATACTTGAACTTTTTATTTTTTTTCCTCTAGTGCCTCTCATATGACATCAATGTCCCAACATTATCCGTTGTTCGGATTTTTTCGATGAAGTTTCACACGTAGCATGGGAAGGGGTCCGCCCTCGTTAAGCTTATGCTAAAGTTTGCTTATGTTTTCGAATTTTTCACCTTTCATGGGATGTAGCTCGAAAACGGCTGCTAATAGAGAAAAATGATTTAGAAACAACTTGTAGATAATTTTATGGCCTTTCAACTTTACCTTGAAAGTTTTTCTCTAACATGTACCGTTTTGGAGATTTAAGCGAAAAATAAAAAAAATTGACCCTTTCCCACCCTCCCCCCACTCCGGGGCTCCTCCTAGTGTCCCGGGGTTTTAGTATGTTTATTACCTAGGGACTCTTGACATGTTTCCGAAGAAACATCTTACGTTACTAACTCACGCACTCTAGACCCCCCTTGGAGGGACTCATTCAATGGACTATTTATGATATCAAATATAAGGACGCATATTCGGGTTTTCAAGTACAACCCACACGTGCGCTGATAGTTGCGGGCTAGCTAGCTGCGAGTCAGAGCTCGCAGCAAAATCAAGCGCGTGAATTGTTAGTCTGTGTTCACGTCAACCTAGCGAGGCCGGGGAAACGCGTGATTTACTAACGACATCGGGCAATACTGACAACCGGTTACAATCAACAAACGCATGGCGACCAACGTGAACATGACAACACGTAGCACTATTGAGAGTATCTAATAGACTAAAATGTAGATCGCATCTAGAGAGCGGGGTGCGTGAGCTCCGCGGGTGTGTTTGGCTCTCGCCTGCTCCCGCACCCCGCCGGCAAAGACTCAATGAAGCGGTCCGCCAATAGAAGTAGTGACAGGGAGTGATAGATGCAGGCTCACTGCGCGTAGTTGCAGAGGCGCCGCACCGAAGCAGCTGCCGCCCAAGCACTGTGGAAATCGCCGATCGCACAGTGCGCCGCGAGTATCAATATACACTAGTGGCCGCTGTCTTCAGCAATAAATTTGGAGTTTCGCCGTTATAGGATTATGACAACTCAATCGTCAGTTTTTCTGCAAGTTGAAAAATTCTAAGTTTTATCGATTTGTATTTTGAAATTATCTTGATTTTATTAAAAACCATTATGTATTATCAAAATTACGAAAATACCAGCTCCTACGCCATTTGGTGTGTGATTGTTCAAATTTTGTCGTGACTTCCATAACAGTACAGGCTCGTCTGAATCGACGATAACTAGTCAGTAATGTGCTTCTCTATTGTTTAAAATCCAATTCTTTTCTCCCCCAGGCGATGCGTCGCCTCGGCACCATAGTCTGCCGCTTCTTCTTCCTCGACGGCCGCACGAAAGCCATCGACGTGCATCCAGCAGACACGGCAGCCGCGGCCGCCGCTCGTCTTGCTGACAAGCTGGGTCTGGGCCCGCAATCCAGAGCTGGCTGGGCCGTGTACCAACAGAGAGGAGGGAAGGAGGAGCACGTCAGAGCCACGCAGTATCTGTATGACGTCATCGCTGCTTGGGAAATGTAAGTTTATAACTTCCTCGTCGACTGCCGCAACAATACATACTTGTCATCAGTGGCGGCTGGTGGGTTATCGATCTGGTAGTGCACTTTAAGAAAATCGAAGCAAAAACTAAAAACAATTACGGTAATATAAATAAACAATAATTAATGCGTCACACATACAGTGAAACATGTCATTATGTCAATCATGGCTGCCGTCGTCGCCTCGCGCCCATGCCGGCCGGCCAATCCGTCAAACATCGGCTGCTCACGGCAATCGTCGGTTCGCACGTGCGGCGCTCGAGAACCCGCTCATTACTCGGTACATTTCTATGCACTATCTTTTGTTTCACGCGTCAGGCGTATTACCTCGTATCTCCTACAAGTTATATTAGCAGTCCTCGTGCACTCGTCGAAGCGCACGAGAATTTGTCTTTACAGAAAAATAAGTCTTAATAGTTTAGTAAAGCGCTCAAACTGATTTACCATAATTGGAGATTATATCTTTTATACGTTTTTGTATGTTAAAAATAACTATTAAAATGGTAATTAAAAATAAAGATGAATGATTTAATATTTTGTAATTTTTAAATCTTTTGAATTGGTGGTTCAGCGCACGAGCGCACTTAAGGTACAGCCGCCACTGCTTGTCATACGTGTTGTTGACGAAAGCTCGGTCTGGCCCGCAATCTAGAGCTAGCTGGGCTGAGTATCAATAGAGATAACAGAAGGAGAAGCATGTTAGAGCCACGCAGTATCTGTATGACGTCATCGCTGCTTGGGAAATGTGAGTGTATTACTTCCTCGTCGGCTGCCGTAACAATACATACCGAAGACACGGCACCGCTCGTCTTGTTGATAAAAGCTGGGTCTGGCCCGCAATCTAGAGCTGGCTGGGCTGTGTACCAACAGAGAGGAGGGAAGGAGAAGCATGTCAGAGCCACGCAGTATCTGTATGACGTCATCGCTGCTTGGGAAATGTGAGTGTATTACTTCCTCGTCAACTGCCGCAATAATACATACTTGTCATACGTCTTGTTGACAAAAGCTGGGTCTGGCCTGCAATATAGAGCTGGCTGGGCTGTGTATCAACAGAGAGGAGGGAAGGAGGAGCATGTTAGAGCCACGCAGTATCTGCATGACGTCATCGCTGCTTGGGAAATGTGAGTGTACTTCTTCGTCGAGTGCCGCACCAATACATACCGCAGACACGGCAGCTGCGGCCGCAGCCCGTCTGCGTTTCTACCTGGCCCTGCAAGCCTCCTCTGAGGCTGGACTGTGTATCAAAAGAGTAGTGGGAAGGAAGAACATGTCAAAGCTAATAATAATATTTTTTCTATAGCAGTCTCCCTAAACAAAGATAGGCCAGGTACACAGGAGTATTATAGTGCCCAGATTTGTGTAGTAGTAGACGCAGTACTATATGACGCTCCTGGGAAATTTCAGTGTTTTGTTTTGGCTTATATAACCGGAAGGCTCGCCTGAATCGGTCCTAAATAATGTTATACTACAAACTCAAGCATTTATTCAAAGTTTTGGGACCATGAAGTATTTATTTCCAGTGTATGTATACATAAATGTTGTATGTATGAGTTTGACAGACTGAGGACTTTTTCAGGCAACAAGGTCCTGGTGGTGGATCGGCCGACAACCGGTTTGTGTTCAAGAGGCGTCTCTTCCGCGGTGGCCGAGAACTGCCGCACGATCCGGTCGAAGTCGCTTTACTATACGCACAGGCTGTTCATAGCGTTGTCAAGGTAATGCCACCTTATATAATCAGTTAATCTGCCGGCCTAACGTTATCAAAAAGAGCCTGTTTACAATAATTTAAATTTAGAACATCATTTCGTTTAAAGTATTAGGAGGCAGATAACTGCTGCTTTACTTGCTGTGGAACTCTCTAATTGGCTAGATTCCATAATTAAGTTGTAATTGTCACAAATGTATCTATGAACAAAATTCTGTGGAGTTTCCTTAATAAATAAATAAGAAAAACAATACTTATTATAGATAGATCGCTTCATTAAACCTCCTAAAATCGGCCTGCGATACCAGTAACTGTTGATAGTTATGCTTGTCCCGGCTTCTCTATTCTACAAAGGTCGAGAAGATTGTAGCGTACATCCGAATGAAATTCTCACTGAGGGTCGAACGATTGAAATCTCGTCACAATACGAATTTCAATTATTTTGTGGTTACCTTCATGGAAGAAGAATTTTGGACTAAGGGTGTTTTGTATCGTCGGTTTACGCCGGAAAAATATTGTTACAACTGTTTATTTAACTGTTTATATTTTAGTGTTTTTGTATGGCGTCGTCATTTATGGGCCTTTATTGACTGAAATAAATAAAGAAGTAATTGAGACCTCGCCTCCACCGCGGCCCGACATACCGCAGGCGCAGTCTTTTACCTATGGGGCATTGTGAAACAGAACATTAGTCTGAAATTACGCAGACAAAACAGCAATGAGTTAAATATTGGAACTCTCTAGTCTGATAAAGCTCAAATGTTGCTCTGTAGCTGGACGAGTTCCCAGTATCAGAGAAGGTGGCCCTCCAACTGGCCGGCCTGCAAGCTCAAGTATCGTTGGGAGAACCTCCTCCGAGCCCGCCTCCGCCACACACTCGCGCGTACTACTCGCATCCCGAGCAGTTCCTGCCGCAACGCATCGCTAGAGCCAGACCGGCGCATCAGTGGGTGAGTCGATAATCATATTCTACTCATATTTTTATATATTAAAGTTAGTAATTTAAATTTAAATATACATATATAAAGTCCGTTTTTCTTTGCTAGTCGAATTTTGAAAACAATCTTTACATTCCTTTTTTTACGAAATGAATATTTTTAAAATAATATAAACACAAAACTCACAACTTACATGGGTAATTCATCGTTGAATAGTAAGATTTTTTAAGGCCCGATTATTCCTACGTCAGATAAGGAATATTTGTCGCATAAAATACAAAACGCCTAATTTGAAATCGTCACCTATTTGTCAGCTATCATTTTTGTAATCAACATTTTAAAATTGATCGTTTTATACTCATTTAGTTGGTTAAGTCTTATCTGACTATAAAAATATCGTGCCTAAATCAAATAGTCAATTATTTTATACACTGATATTATTTTTAAAGTAATGAAAATATTGTTTACATTATTTGACTAGCAAAGGAAAACGGACTTTACCCTAGTCATCACTATGAATAGTCGGCAATGTGTAACTGGGTTGTCATTTTCCTAACTTATAAATCTTGCTTTGAATAGCCGATAAAAGCGCGCGCTGCATATTCCTATCTCTATTCACATTATGACCTCACAACTCATTTGATACAGCTAGGCTAGCTAAGTGGCCATAAGAGATAGATATTTTGTTTTTAAAGTGTTTTTTGTCGCTATACAAACTTAGTAATATACAATGACGCAGCCTACCAGTTAAAAAGAAAGCACATGCAAAATTCAACAGGCTTGTCAATGTGTCGGTGGTGAGTGGTAAAGGCATGCGCTCGGATAGCGTAAGACACAGGGTTCGATTTTAGACTTTTTTACACGTGCTTTTTATATTATTAATTTTCCATGAGAGATACTCGTAGATAAATAGATAGATAACTCTTTATTGCACATAACATACATTGATTTACAAATTCGTTTTTAGGTAATGTACAATATAACTTTGTTTTTCATAGTGTTTTTATGAAGCACAAAGTTATGTTTGTGGTTGTTAAAAATGTGCTATATCTCAAAAACTACTAGTTCGATTCCGTCTTAACCAATTTTCGTTGAAAGTATTTGTTAAGATCTACATCAAATATTTTTTCAAAATTTAGATTCGCTTAGTTTAGAAATTAGAGGGGGGGATATTTTATCACTTTGGAAGCGTCTATCTCTCAAACGTGAGACTTGAAAAGAAAATGAAAATGAAAAGAAAACACCTCTGTAATTTTCAAATACCTATCCATAGATACCTCACACGCATAGGTTTGAATAAAAAAAAACATTATTTTTTATTTTTGGCATAAGAATCGTTTAGCGATTAACAGGGTTCATCTTTCTACTTAATTTCAACAGTGTGATGCTTATAGTCACAGAATAAAGTGGCTGTGACATACGGACGGACAGTCAGACAGACTTGACGAAAAATCATTTGATAGGACGTCCTTTTTCAATATTTTAAAGGTAGTGTTTCGTGTTTGCATACATCGTCCGTGTTACTTTAAATACACCACATGTGTATGTACTTGCAAGTTATCTAGTGCTCATCATCGTACTATCTCGTGTCCCTCAGGCAACAATCCTCGCTCAAGCGCACCGCCAATACGGCGCGGGGCGCGCGGAGCTGACGGCCAAAGCACTGTACTTGTCCTGCGTGATGCAGTACCCTCTCTACGGTGTTACGTTGTTCCCTGTTACGTACAAGGGGTACTGGGCTCATGGTGAGTAACATTTAATACATACGCATGGATATTTTAGCCTCGAACTGTTTTCTTTTTTTTGTATCTACTGAATACGCGACTCACAGACAGCAGAATTTACAGTGTGTAAAAAAAACTTGTCCGACCCATTAAGGGGTTATTAGGTTCCGAGATTAGGTTCTATTTGTGTAATTATTTGCATTAAATATTAGAAAAAAATACCCAAGAAAAAAAATCTAAATTTTCAAATAAAAAAACGTACATGGCAACCCGAAGGGGGGTTTCCGGGGCGCGCGGGAGGCACGGATTTGTGCCAGCACTCGCAGGTAGCGAGGACAGGAGCCTTTTGTTAAGTTGTTACCTTGTTGACTTTAAAAATAGATAAAAAAAGTTTCAATTAATTACGTCATTTTAAAACTTGATTTGGTTATGTTATTAAAGCAATTTTATGACCATTTCGGGTCGGACAGGTTTTTTTTACATATCGTATGTGGGATAGTATTCCGCAAGTTGAAAGAAAGTAATAAATAATAATAATAATATGATTTATTAACAAAAGTTATTTATAGTAACAAAAAGTAATGGCACATAAGTATAATGTTTTGTTTTGATGGCTGTAAAGTCTGTTTTTCTTGGCTTGTCAAATATTGTAAACAATCTCAACATTCCTTTTTTTGTGAAATGATCAATTTTACAATAGAATAAAGATAAAACTCTACTCACGTAGGTAATTTATCCTTGAATACTAATATCTTTTTAAATCAAATGGTTACTTAAATTTTATTGCTGATAAAAAGATATAAAAGTTATAAAAAGATTGTTTATCTACTCTCATATCGTTAAATTCAAAATACAAAACTCAAAACGAGTTTATATAGACGTACTTTATGAATAGTATATCGAAATGAAATTAAAAAAAATAATTATGACACTATTTCTCTAACAAAATAATGTTATAATAAATTTTTTTTTCATTACGATACAGATTACAGATCATAGATACATCTATTTATTTTTTTATCTGTGGCTGCGCGCGCTTTGGCGCATGCGCGGTGATAACGGGAATTTTGGCGTCATAGTACGTTTGTGTTTCGGTAGATAATTATTAGTGATTATTAAAATGTCTGATAGTGAAAGTGCAGAAAATTTGACGCCGCCCGACATTTTAGAGACTGCGACAGCAGTCTGTCTTAATCTACTACCAGTAAAGTCAAGAAAATTATACGATAAATGTTATCAAGACTTTTACCATGAAAATCTTTATCTTTTATTTGATATGTTCGTGTTCAATGAGAGTAGATAAAGTAGTGTATGAAACTGCACATAACTAGGTATTATACACTCGTGTGATACTTTTAAAAAACTCACTTCGCTCGTTTTTTAAACTTACACTCGTGTATAATACCTCTCATTATGTACCAGTTTCATAATAGTACATTATGATACAAGTGTGCTAAGTTGACCATTATATACAAGGCGATATTGTGTGCGCACGAGCGAAAGCGAGTGCGCCATAAGAAAGCCGCGTATATAATAGGTCACGGCACACGTGTTTCATACGACGTTTTTCAACACACTTGCCATTAAATCAAAACTTCATCACACCACAGCCGACAATTATTTACGAAAAATGCACTTACTAATCTGTGGAAAAATGGCGCGTTGCTTTTTTTCTTGCCGCGAAACAGATGCGCGCGCAAGGCTAAGGCGCGAACTAGATCGGCCAACAGGCAAGATTAAAAATGTAACAATTCGTGTTTAAAACACAAATTACAGAAAATTTTAAATGAATTTGAGTTATTTTTAGTAATAAAGCTGTATTTACCATTTATTGAAATAAATATATACATACTGTAATTTTTCGAATATATATACATTTTGTTCCTAAAATAAAAGTTATAACCCGACCAAATTATATCGCTTCATCTTCCTACTTACTACTTGGTACTAAGGCACAAATGTAAATTGGTTGGGTTAATAAACAAAAGGCACTAGTGCAATAATGTACAGAAAAAGCACGCGTGTTTATGTGCCAAAAATCGGTGGAAAAAAACGTCATTTTGAGCAAGTGTGTTGAAAACTACTATTACATTATGGGACTATCAAAGATAAACAGACTTTATGTAAAGTCTGTCTTCAGTCAGCTGATTCAGTTACCTGAAACGATATACTTGAAGTGAACGTATGCGTATAATCTCTGTATCAAATCATTATTTTTAATGATTAAAATAAAAAAATATGAAGTCATTGTTACTAATATGCTTTAGAACTTGGCTTTCATTATGCGACCATTTTAAATACCCGAAATTCATAATTACTATCCCATCCATTTTACAGGTCCTAACGTACTCCTCGGAGTCGGTTCAGAAGGCGTGGTTTTAGTTCGTCCGTCGGACAAAGTAGTTTTAGCGGAGTACCCATACAGCAACATCGCAGCGCTACTCATGGACCCCGTAGACAACGGGCTCACCATCAGCCTGACGCACCACGGCCAGCACGACGGGCACAGGTAAAATAAATAAATAAATAAAATGTTTCTTTATTACTTCATAAATTTTACAAGGGGTTTGGTGAGACAGCTCCAGGAAGTAATGTCGGATACTTATGTCGGAGTGACTCGCTCTTGACTTAGTGCTAGTACTTAGTTTTTGAGTTATTACAAAACAATTGCATTAACTTAAATACAATAACAGTGTCTTTTTATAATATTATTTTTAACTATTATTTATTTAACTTAAAATATGTTATAAAATGTTAATACTTATAAAATGTTAATGGGATTCCATTTTTTTGCAACAAACGAAAACTTTATCTCCACTGTCATCGTTAATTAGTAGCATGAACTTAAATACAATAACAGTACCTTTTAATGTTATTATTTTTAACTATTATTTATTTAACCTAAAATATGTTATAAAATGTTAATACTTATAAAATGTTAATGGGATTCTATGTTTTCGCAACAAACGAAAACTTTATTCTCCACTGTCATTGTTAATTAGTAAAATCAGAATTATTATTTCCGGCATACCGTAATACCGGCGGGTTCCGCCGAGAATGTAGAAAATGCCGCCAAATTAAAGCATTCCAAATAATTATGCTGCTTTGGAGACTGCGTATGATTTTGTGCCGATCGCTGTGGAGACGGCTGGGCCCTGGTGTGATGAGGCACGCGAACTTTTTAAGGAGTTGGGACGAAGGTTAAGAGATAGGGGCAACGATCGCCGCTTTGGGTCCTGGTTAGTTCAACAGGTTTCCATAGCTATTCAACGTGGTAATGCTGCTAGCATAATGGGAACCTAATGGTGACCATGGTGGTCTAGATGAACCATAGAGCAGCTGTTTTGTGTATTTAATTTTTATGATATTTTATATAGAATAGTTAATTCGACGACCCTTGTGGCTGAATGTGTTTGTAATTCTTGCATGTGATTTTCTTTAATAAATTATTTTGGTTAGTTTTGTAAAAAAAAAAAAAACAGAATTACGTAGAAAGACTTAACTATTGAAAAGTTAATGTTTTTCATGTAATATTTTGTCCTGTTACTTAAAATTCTTACATTAATATTTAAAGGTATTTTTGTTTCTACATACTGTTCTGTGCTGAACTCATTACTTACTTGATATTTTTTATGTTTACCCAGATGCATAGTCCTGGAGTCGCCGCAAAAGAACGAAGCTGCCTGGTTAATGGCAGCATACAGCCCAGTCCTAGCAAACGGACTAGCCGACGAACCGCCTCGCCGCGCCGCCCCTGCGTCAGAAAGGTCCAGATTAGCTGGAGCCCTGAAGAGCGCTAGACGGGCTCTGGTAGATTCGGGCATGTTAAGACGGCCCACGGAACTGTCCGCCGGAAACTTCCTGAGGAACACTTTGAGGAGGTACATTTATAGTTATTACGACGGAGTAAGCTTACGTCAGCTTTAAGTTTTGTCTTAGCTACCGGACTAACCGCTGCGACGCGCCGCTTCTGCTTTAGAGAGCTCCAGATTAGCTGAAGCCTTGAAGAGCGCTAGAGGGGCTCTGGTAGACTCGGGCATGTTAAGACGACCCACTGAACTGTCCGCTGGAAATTTTCTGAGGAACACTTTGAGGAGGTACATTTATAGTTATTACGACGGAGTAAGCTAACGTCAGCATTAAGTTTTGTCTTAGCTAACGGACTAACCGCTGCGACGCGCCGCTTCTGCTTCAGATAGGTCTAGATTAGCTGGAGCCTTGAAGAGCGCTAGACGATCTTTATTAGTCTCTGGCTTGCTGACAGCCACCGAACTCTGAGCTGGGAACTTCCTGAGGAATACACTAAGGAGGTATGTTAGCGTCCATACGGCGAAGTCAGCTTACGTCAGCCTTAAGTGATATCTTAGCTAACAGTCTAGCTACTAGTCGATGTGGCACCACGTCACGCAGCGCCTGCTTCAGAAAGATTAAGAATAGCTGGACCCGAAAGCTTACGTCAATCTTAAGTTTTGTCTTAGCTAACGGACTAACCGCTGTCACGCGCCGCCGCTGCTTCAGAGAGGTCCAGATTAGCTGGAGCCTTGAAGAGCGCTAGACGAACACTAGTAGTCTCGGGCATGCTGAGACGACCTACTGAACTTTCTGCTGAAAACTTTCTAAGTAATACACTAAGAAGGTATGTTTAAATCTTATCTGTATACTTGTAGTCTTAAGTGCATTTATCACCAACACACTGGTCGACAAACCACAACGCCGCGGTGCCCCTGCGTCGAATATGTCCAGCTGACTGGAGCTCGGAAGAGCGTGAGATCTGCTAGACTCCGGCATGCTGAGTGACTTCTCAACCGCAAACGCTGCCGTCACGATTGAGGTCCACATAAAGCATGCTGAGAGAAATAGACTAGTGGGAGTTCTTAAGAGTTTCACCTCATCTTACACAGCGCTAGGCGAGTACAGGCTGACACGGAGTTCTTAAGAGTTTCACATCATCTTACACAGCGCTAGGCGAGCACAAGCTGACACGGAGTTCTTAACAGTTTCACCTCATCTTACACAGCGCTAGGCGAGCACAGGTTGACACGGAGTTCTTAAGAGTTTCACCTCATCTTAGACAGCGCTAGGCGAGCACAGGTTGACACGGAGTTCATAAGAGTTTCACCTCATCTTACACAGCGCTAGGCCAGCACAGGCTGACACGGAGTTCTTAAGAGTTTCACCTCATCTTATACAGCGCTAGGTGAGCGCAGGTTGACACAGATATGCTGAGGCGACCTTTCGCGCGAGGAAATACTTAACGCATATCCATTGCCCGACGGTTGGCAATGTGTTATGTGTTAATCCCTTTGTCGTCCAGGGTTAGGCCGCAAACTGACTTAACAATGAAGAATTGCGTGACGCATGCTGAGAGGTCCAGGCGGGCTAAAGTCCTTCAGAACTCTCGAAGAAGGCTGGTAGGCTCAGACATGCTGAGAAAGTCTATTAAAGGTCCTGATATCTTAAGCCACACCTCGCAGGGGTATGTTGAAATAATGCTATTATATGATAGGACGTATGTCATGTAATTTTGATCCCTAGAGTTAGAGAAGAAGAAGTCGTAGAGGCTTATAGGATTATGTAGAACTTATGTTTTGTTTTTGTATTAACTTTTCATTTATGTGTTATCTAATATTATAGTTCTTCTTCTGAACTGACCGCACGATACAATACTACCCAGTTATTATAAGAATAGACGTATCAAATTCCTCCAGTTTCCTTGCACACTCGCCCATGGCAATATATATCTTATATGTCTTATATATAAAATTCTCGTGTCACAATGTTCGTTCCCGTACTCCTCCGAAACGGCTTGACCGATTCTCATGAAATTTTGTGAGCATATTGAGTAGATCTGAGAATCGGACAACATCTATTTTTCATACCCCTAAGTTACTCTGAGACCGCTTAAAATTTTAAATTACGGACTGGGCGGGACGGGGCCGGGGCGAGATGAGAATGAGGGCGAAACAAAGTTCGCTGGGTCCGCTAGTACTATATATTATATTAGACAAGTTTTATTTCATCTTAGTTCTATGACGTCATTAGTAGTGCGTATTAATTTAGAAATGTTGCCTTTTACTTTATGTTCACCTCTAAAATCAAATTCTTTCTCCGCCCAGGCTTAGCAAACATCGTCTCGAGAAGGTCCGCCTAGACATGGCGGCGGAGTCGCAAGGCGAGAGCTACAAGGGCTTCCCGGCCGGCTACTGGTGCTGGGCGCGCTCGCTGCCGCACAGCCTCACGCGCCTCAACGAGGCCGAGGAGGTCGCCGCGATGCAGATATTCAAGGTGTGTTGTGGAAACATCAAGAAATAAGAATACGGAATCATATCATGGTTGTTTATGGATAGATTCAATTTTAGTCAGCATTCTATGCCCGATTACAACCCTGTTTATTTATTACCTTAAACGTATCTTCCCTTCCCATGAAAATCTAAATAAAAATATATTGTTTATTTCAATCTACACGGGATCATTCAATTGTTATTCAAATGTTAGTTATAAAAAATAAATTACACAAACTATCACAATTTAAAATAATATGCTGACTGAAGTCAGATGCACCATACTGCAATGGTTCAGATACTTACAGTAAAAACGCTCTGCCAAAGCCTTGCGACCGGCCGTTACTGCACAGTATACAATGTAGGCCTAGCCACACTTACGGAAAGTCCGCTGCGGATCTTCTGCGACAGAACGCCAATAAATGTTATTGCATTTAAATTACAAACAGCGGGCACACAATACGTAAGCTCGGTCGCTCCGTCGCGGAGTAATTTATATGCAATAGTATGTTTTGGCATTTCGTCGCGGAAGATCCGCAAAGGAATTTCCGTCAAGTGTGGCTAAGCCCATAGACTTCCCGCCAGCAATGTCACGACTTATACTGAGCGGGTGCCTTTTTGTCTCAAGTAGCCTGCTTTTTGAGTTTTTTTAATAATTTGAGTCGTATAAATTTATTTTCTTTAATTTTTTTTCTTTCAATTGCCCTGCGTAATCGGCTTGCAATAGTCCTTCATAGCCGCGCGGCTCCGAGGCTTCGCATACGTAAAGCCGCTTACGCAGTCGCATTGCTCGGAATTATACCTAAATTGACTATCTTTAACTTGTCTCACAACTTGGATTCCAGCCATCGATATATAACATTTCTTTTCCAGGACATAATGAGCCATGCCGGTCTCAGCACGCAAGAGGGCAGCACCACGAACCTGGCCAACAACAACAGCATCAGCAGCCAGGAGAGCGAGAGCGACGACCGAGTGGCGCTCGCGCAGTCGCTCCTGCAAAGGTGTTTGCAGAAAGATACGCTACTTTGCGAGCTCTATGTGCAGTTGATCAAGCAGGTATGTCTCTGTCTCTGATAGTGTGTGTATAAATGTGTGAGTGAGTACAGTATAGTCAGGAGAGCGAGAGCGACGACCGAGTGGCGCTCGCGCAATCGCTCCTGCAAAGGTGTTTGCAGAAAGATATGCTACTTTGCGAGCTCTATGTGCAGTTGATCAAGCAGGTATGTCTCTGTTTCTGCTATTGTGTGTATAAATGCGTGTGTGTAAGTGTGCTATTGTGAGTACAGAATATAGTCAGGAGGGCGAGAGAACGACCGAGTGGCGTTCGCGCAGTCGCTGCTGCCGCGTTGTCTGCTGAAACTCACGCTTTAATTTGAACTTTACTTGCAGGTTATCAAGTAGTTTAATCTCTATCTGTCTATCCCGCTGTGCGTTAATAATTACGTGTAAGTGTGAGTGTGCTAGTGTGAGAAAGAGTGACACTACCAGTAGATGTGTTTGTGCAGAACGTAACATCTTTAAAAGTTAGAAATCAGGCATGTGAATAAGTGTGAACACAACAACATCATCCCCTACAATATAACGAACGACTGAGAGTTTATTTTTAGTTTGTATAAAAATAAAAACTAAAATGCATTTCGAACACTGATACTCATACCTACATGTTCATTGTATTGAGTACGTTAACTAAACATACATTCTATACCTACATCGTAGGTACATCACATTATCATTTAACCACATGTTTGCGCGTGAATTAACCCGCATGTTTCCAGACGACAGACCACCCGGAGCCGTCGTCCCGGGTGTCGAGCCGTCACTGGGCGCTGCTCTGCGCGGCAATAGGCGCGGCCTTGCCGCCGGCCAAGCCGCTCCGCAGGCTGCTGCTGGCCCATCTGCGGTACAGGGGCGCGGCGCTGCATACGGGCGAGGATGGCAAGTTCGCTAGAAGGGCCGAACAGGTGATAGTTAATGACTACATTAAGTTTGAAAACAAAAGATTGTGTGGTTATATAATAATCGATCGTCAGATGTTTGTAGCAGACAAGGTAACCAAATACTTCTGACCAGTTTAAATGACAATAAGTTCCTACACTAAAAGCTACCTTTAATATCTGCAAATTAATTACTTCATATTAGTGAAGTCATTCATGTTTAGATATCAATGATAATTTGTATTGCTTGCAAACTATTTCTATATTATGTGACAAATAGATGGGCCCATAATGTCGAGATGGATACCATTCGATGGCTTTCGCCGCAAAGGCAGGCCGAAAAAGAGATGGTGTGACGCTTTGGTCAGGTTTTTACGAGATTAAGAGTCGCTGGCTGCGGACAGATATAGGTGGAAGTTTGGGGGGTTAATAAAAAATAAAAAGTCAGTTTTGATCGTTTTATAACATAGTTACTAAAATGCCCCTTTTTTTCCTAGGTGGCCCTGAGCATAGCTCAAGTACCGCGCCGCCTAGCCGCGCCGTCCAAAGAGGAACTCCTTTGCGCCGCAGCGCGGAGGCCGATGCACGTCCGAGTGTTGCTCTTGGACGGCAAACAGCACGGCCTCGTGTTCGGACCGGCGGCCACTGCTGATCACCTAGTCACTATGCTCAGAGAGAAGATCGGCTTGAATGAAGCTGCCACTGGTAAGTAACAGCAATTATAGTCCATTTATTTTATGATGATCGCTGATACGTTGTCATTTCGACATTTTTAGTGATATAATCCAATAATTTAAATTAAAAAAAATAAAAAAATCGGCCAAGTGTGAGTCGGACTCGCATACTAAGTGTTCCGTGACAACTTTAACTGAATAAGAGATCCACTTACTCTCACATTTTGTTGGCAGCAAATATAAATTTGTTTTTATCATAGTTATGTATGAATAACAAAGTTATGCTTGTGGTTATTGAAAATACAGGGTCTAACAAAATTAACTGCATTCCTTCTGGGGGCCAATTCTGACCCTCAAATATAACAACTTTTTGTATGGGACCATCATCGTTATTCCAAAAATAGATTTCACTTTCATCATCTCACAAACTAGAATCAGCTGATCGGCTGATAGCCGATCAGCTAATTCTAGTTTGTATGGAGAAGTCAAAAAAAATCTTAAGTTTCCGATGTTAGTTCCATACAAAAAGTTGTTGCATATAAGCAATTGTTGTATGTAAATTCAGAACTTACTTACCTAAAATTGTCTGCACACGAATCGGCTAACTACATAAACAATTATTTCGCAAATGTTGGCAATCAGATTGCATATGAAATGTAACAACAACTGATGAATGACGACATAAATAAGTATCTTAACACCTTACCCAATCAGCAGCAATCCTTTCTTTTTTCACATAGAGGTAAATAGTATTTAAATGAACCTTAAACGAGATAGCGCCCCCGGATGGGACAACATTTCCACCAAAGTTATCAAGTACGCAAAAAATATTGTTATTCCTATTATAACATACCTGGCTAACCTTTGTTTTAAAACGGTCATTTTTCCCAATTAATTAAAGAAATCTGTAATCGATCTACACAGGTGGCGATAAAGAAAACCTCAGCAATTATAGGCCCATCGGTTCTTCCAGCTCCGGCAAAAATACTAGAAAAAATATTAAATACTAGCTTTTGCCCGCGACTTCGTTCGCGTGGACTTCAGGTTCGTCCCGTCTAGTCTAGTAATAAGTAAGAAATACGGAACTAAGCACTGCAGAGCCCTAATCATAGGTCTGGGTGATTATCTGAAATTTGGTTAACTTCTGACTTTATTTTGAAAGTTGTGGTTTTCGTTAAAAATCAGGACAGTTTATATTATATGATGTGTGTATATCATCTACTTTGCAGCATCTAAAAGGGCCAGTCACTTTATTTGATATATTTAGAGATATTAATGATTTTGTAAAATCAGTGTTCTAGGGACTGACGAGACGTGATAGGGACTGACGCACAAACACGGTCATTATGTCAATTCACATTTTTTATAGCAAAATTAACTGAAAAAACTAATTATCATTTAAGTTTACATATTCAATGAACTAAAATAACAGGATCTATTTATATTTGTGCGCATGACAATAATCAATCAACATTTCTTAACAATACAATTTTTTTCTTTCAGTTTAATACTAACAAATTAATAGTCTTTAAGTTATTATCATTTTTTAAACTATTAGCCTTCTTAAGTTCTAAGTAACCAAATGAACACAAAATTCAGACTTCTTCTAATTATTAAGAAACATTAACGGGCTTTTAACTTAGTAAAATACTGTATTTCTCTTGAAGATTAGATTAGAGACTAGCAGATTTTCTTATCTTCGTAAAGAACGTCGGCGATATCATTATCATTTATTTGAGTTTCTGTGCCACCTTCATTGTAAACTTTAAAGAATGAAACTGTCAGCTCTCCTTCATCGTCATTCTTTGTTTCAGTCTTCTGTTTCTTTGTTGTGCGCTGGACAGGACAGGTTGTTCTTTAAACTTCCTAAGAGTAAGTTCTTCTTCTTCAGTATAATACTTCTTTTTTACGTTGAACTAAACTCCTCCTTCTAGCTTCAACTTCTTTTTCATTATTTAACAAAGGAACCTCAGCAATAATTTCGTCTTCTGATGATTAGTATTACACAGTTGAATCTGAGTAGGTAGATTGTATTCTGCTAACTGCTTTACGATTCTTATACAAAAAATCAAAAAAACATGATATTTAAGGGAGGGCGCTTCCATACATAAAATTAATTCCTAAATTGCTTTTTGTTAAACCTATGCGTGTCTTTGGATCATCATCATCATCATCATTATCAGCCAAAGGACGTCCACTGCTGAACATAGGCCTCCCCACGGCTTTCCTCAGGGACCGATCACTAGCGGTCTGCATCCAGTTTGATCCTGCGATCTTTTTAAGGTCGTCTGTCCATCTTGTTGGTGGACGTCCCACGCTGCGTCTCTGGTCGAAGGGTCTCCAATCTAGAACTTTCCTGCCCCAACGGCCATGAGTTCTTCGCGCTATGTGCCCTGCCCATTGCCACTTGAGCTTACTGATTCTCAAGGCTATGTCCGTTACCTTTGTTCTACTACGTATCTCCTCATTTCTGATTCGATCCCGTAAAGAAACACCCAGCATAGCCCTCTCCATCGCTCGTTGTGTGATTTTGAGCTTCATTATAAGGCCTACAGTAAGAGACCATGTTTCGGAACCGTATGTCATCACTGGTAACACACACTGGTTGAAGACTTTCGTCTTTGGATAGGTCTTTTAAAATGACATAGAGCTTCCTAAAACTATTTTCTCTAAAAGTCTTACGTTTGAGAGATAGACGCTTCCAAAATGGTATAATGGGCGTCCCCACCCATCTAACTTTTAAACTAAGCGAGTGTAAATTTTGAAAAAAATACATGATGTAGATGTTGACAAAGGCTTTCCAGGAAAATTAGTTTGAAACGAGATCAAAGTAGTAGTTATTGATATAGAGCTCATTTTCAATAACCGCAAATACTCTGCGAGTAAAACAGTGTCTTTTTTTTACTTGCATCTTTACCTGTTCAGACTTTTTCTTGCAATTTCCTCGTTAAACAATGTGTTTCTCTTTCTAGGCGCCATATTACACAACAAATACATTGGTATTATGTTTGAAACTAAGCGTTACAAAGTATGTCCATCAGTCCCTAGATGTAGCGTCAGGCCCTAGTCACTATTACGACTAGGGCCTGACGGTCTAGGGACTGACGAAACGAAACAAAATTAAATGAAACTTTTTATTTAAAATCAACATCAAAATCAATAGGCGGTCCAAACAACAAGGCAGACCTAACTCATATTTACAATCAGTAAAAAGATCAATTAGTAATTTACTGTATTTTAAAATACTGACCTAGGGCCTGACACTTTGACTGGCACAACACGTGTTTCCGCAGCAAAGTCAGCGACAGCACTAATAACACAATCTTGGCCGCGGCTCCGGTCGTGTTTGCAACTAACTTCGAACCGATGCTATCGTATTGAGTGATAACTGAAAAAGCCATATGCTTGGATCGCGCGTATTTTTGAATTTCTTAAATGACTAGGGCCTGATAATATTTATCGCTTACACTTTTTAACTTGAAATAATGTTATATAAAATATTGTTATTTTAAATAAAATCGAAATGACAATGTTTGTCAAGTAATAGAAAATGAATTTAGATAGGGCCTAATCAAGATATTCTTGTGAAATTATTTTTACAGTGAAATGAATACTAAAATCGGGAGACCTTACACGGCTAGGGCCTGATATTTAGAGTAAGAAATGTAAATTTTTAGATATAAATAATTGCATGATAGTTTTAAAAAATTGTGACCGAACCAATTGAACTTTATAACAACGTTTAGTAGTTTCAAATCAGGGATATTATTAATAAATATTTTTAAAATTGATGCTAACACGAAGTTAACCAAATTTCTGATAATCACCCGTCTATAGGTAGCTACTGCAGTATGCTCCTATAAACTACATTTAACGATCTTTTTCCTTCAGCATAAACATGCAGATTCTTCGCTTTGGAAACACGTGAGCAAGCCACATAGAGCTGACCGTGAGAAAAACATGGCGTGCCCAAATGTAGGCCTGCTACCTTCAAGGTTTGACCCTGCGATTTGTTGATCGTCATTGAAAATGCGACTTTTAATGGGAACTGCAGGCGTTTAAAATTGAATGGCAAGTTGTTGGGTATGATTGGGATGCGCGGTATAAGAACATTGTCTCCCTTGGCTTCTCCAGTTAAAATTGTAGCCTTCACTATATGCCTTCCTAATTCGGTAACTCGCAACCGAGTACAGTTGCATAATCTTGGCGCATCCAGGTTACGCATTAACAAAACGGGTACACCGACCTTTAATTCCAACTTGTGTGATGGCACCCCGGACAACTCTAAAGAGTTTAGGAACTCTACGGGATAACTTGTAGTGTCATCAGACCATCTCCTGGTGCCTTACGCCTGTACAAAGGATAGCCTTTGTCGTTAGTTTGAGTATATGTTCCCCCACGCCCCGTTCGCCTGGCACCGCTGCCGGTATTTATCACCGAAACGGTATTTATCGCCGAAATTGCTATGACTCTGCATTTTAAATCTGTGATATCTTCGAAAATATTTATTTAATTTACATGCTGTAAAAAGCCATATTGATCTTTATTAAATGCACAATGTATTTAAGATACTTAATTGGATAAGGATTAATACTGTATTGCTTAAAATCGCTTCGTAAATAAGCCATTATTTCTCGTACAAAGTAAAGGATAAAAAATGGTTATTGTGGGTTATTCCTAGAGATAAACATATACCATCACGGACTTTTTTGGAGACTTTTTTAAGTTGTACAATACTGTAGTACATTGTTTTGATCTATCTTGTAGGATTCAGTCAGCGTTTGCAATGTAAGCGCAAAAAATGTGTTTTTTTACGACCTCACATTAGAAACCTCATGTTTTTTTACGACCTCACATTAGAAACCTCAAAAATTGTAGCCTATATGTTATTCTGATGTATAAGCTATATTGTGGTAAAGTTTCATTCAAATCCATTCAGTAGTTTTTACGTGAAAGAGTAACAAACATCCATACATACATCCATACATCCATACATCCATACATCCATACATCCATACTTACAAACTTTCGCCTTTATAATAGTAGTAGGACTAGATTGCTTAATTACTTGAGTGCTAAAAATATGTTGTCATCAGATCAATTTGGGTTCAGATTCAAATTATCAACAGAAGACGCAGTCACTTCCTTTACTACACTCATATCGCAAAAACATTACAATGGTCAAAAATGTCTCTCGGTGTTTTTAGACCTCAAAAACGCGTTTAATACGGTGTCTATTCCCATCCTCCTGAAAAAAATAGCAAAAATTGGCATTAGATGTACACAACTTAAGACTTTTAGGGATAACCTACACAATAGATAACAAAAAGTTAAATTAGGAGACTTTACGAGTGAGAACGTGGAGGTGACATGTGGCGTACCACAAGATAGTGTTTTGGGCCCCACCCTATTTCTTATTTGTATTAATGATTTGTGCAACCTGACCCTAAACAATGCAAAAATATTTTCCTTCGCCGACTACACCGCAATTGTCTTCAGTGGCTCTAGTTGGATTGATACAAAAAGAAGTACGGAAAATCGTCTGAAGACAGTTGCATCATGACTTAAATATTACCTCCTCACGCTCAACACTTCCAAGACAAATTACGTATGCTTCAGCCTCTATGATAATTTCCAACCTGATAATGAATTTAATATCAAAATACATACCTGTAAAGAATCAAATAGTAACTGTAACTGTCCCATAATAAATAAAGTAGATTTTATTAAATATTTAGGAGTGATGGTGGATCAGATGCTGTCATGGTATCCCCAGATTGAAACAATAGTGTCAAGGATACGTAAATTCAATTGGATTTTTCGAATTTTTAGACACATTGTTCCCACAAACGTGATTGACAGTAGCGGGACCACCAGAAACATACTAAATCAAATTTATATCTCCCTGGAGTCAGTATTAACCTACTGCATTCCTGTGTGGGGAAGTGCTCATAAAACGCGGTTTTTAATGGTGGAAAGAGCTCAAAGAGCATTACTGAAAATAATGTATTTTAAAAAAAAGAAAATTCCCAACACAACTTTTATACGAGACCAGCAAATTATCATCAGTAAGAAAACTTAAATACTAAAACAACATTGCATGTAAAAGAAGAGCCCGTCGGTTTAAAGTAGCAACTTATCCTAAGGTTGGAACAGAGTTCGCTAGAACACAATTTGAGTTCCAGTCGGCCAATATTTACAATAAAATAAATAAAATTTTAGACATACACAAAAAAACAAAAGGAGTGCAAAACATTAGTAAGAAACTGGCTTCAAGAAATGGACTATGCTAAAACCGAGGCTTTAGTTAACACACGGGAAAACTAAAATAAAATAAAAATCTTTTGTATATAAACATTTCCCACACATACACACATACATACACATACACACAGGCACATGCACAAGCACTAACACTTACAAACACACGCGCACACACACATTATGATAAACTAACTTTGTATATCCATATGCTGAATTAAAATAAAATTAAAAATTCATGTAAGTAGGTAAAATATTATTATATAATATAATCTTATGTTATAGATAAGAACTGATAGTAAGTAACTTAGTATATATTGTATTAACCTGCAGATCGTTGTCTCCTGGCACAGGCGATTCCATGCCTAAAAGGAGGTTTCAATATCTGGCAAATTTTGTAAAATATTGTTAAAGGAAATAAATAATTATGAATTTATGAATTTTTGAATAAGCAACAGAATCACCACCAAGAAGGCATGCAGTTGATTTTGTTAAGCCCTCTATACTCTATCTTAAAAACTACTAGTTCGATCTCGTTCAAACTAATTTTTGTTGAGTCTTTGTCAAGAACTAAATCATGTATTTTTTTTCAACTTGTGCACTCGCTTAGTTTAAAAGTATAACTCTCAAACGTTAGATTTCTAGAGAAAATGGCTTTAGGAACCTCGATATCATTTTAAAAGACCTATCTTAAACCCGTACATGCATAGGTTTGACAAAAATATTTTAGTATATTCATGTATGGGAACTTACATATTATATTTTTTATTTTTTGTATGAGAATTGTAAAGCGGTTAACAGGATACATCTAACTACTAAGTTTCAACTGTGTAATACCAATAGTTTCAAAATAAAGTTACTGTGAAATACGGACGAACAGGCGGACAGACTTGACGAAATTATAAGGATTCCGTTTTTTGCTATTCGGCTACGGAACCCTAAAAATAGTTGTTTTGAAATTTTATTATGTTTTTATT
Source organism: Pyrausta purpuralis (assembly GCA_963924145.1). Lineage (NCBI taxonomy): Eukaryota > Metazoa > Arthropoda > Insecta > Lepidoptera > Crambidae > Pyrausta > Pyrausta purpuralis. The sequence continues at coordinate 24,807,313 of OZ001646.1, forward strand.
TAAAGCTAAGATTGTTTTTTTTTGTCTGAGCTATTCCTTTTCTTCTAAGTTATTTAATTAACTTAATCTCAAAGTTTATTATCAGATTAGATAGGCTATAATACAAGGTTTATTTTAATGTGTAGATGTCTTAACAGAAAGTTAATAGAATATTAGTTATTTAGGTTTAGTTGGAAGTTCCTATACCATGTCGATGTGTGTTAAATATACTCCCTTTATAGGTTACGCGCTATACGAAGTGTGCGCGGGCACGGGCGGCAGCGGAGGCGCGGCGGCAGGCGCAGGCGAGCGCGCGCTGGGCGGCCGCGAGCGCGTGGGCGACGTGCTGGCCCGCTGGGAGAAGGCCGGCGCCACCGCGGCCGCTTGCAGGTACTGTGGAACTTTAATAATACGCCCCCCTAGGAGATTTCGACTACGGTGGCCAGACACAACGACTAGCCGACTGCGCGGGACATATTATAGTGCACAAGTGAGTGCGCAAACACAGGTGCACTCTCTATTTCTTTCACGCTCATAGCCCGATGGGACAGCAATCTGACACGACCGGAGAGATATCAGGCGCAGCACCAACGGCTTGACCTGCTTTTCCCAGGCACGAAGGTGAAACCACGCCAACTTTCCAACTCCGGGCTACCCAAAGAATTACTGAACAGTATATCCAAGGTATATATTTTTAGCCGGACCCGGGGATCGAACCTGGGACCTCTGGCGCACCCGTCGCTTTAAAATGCGACCCTCTTACCGCTGCGCCACCGAGGCACAAAGGTTAAACACCGTCAACTTCTAAACTCCGGGCTACCCTTAGAATTTCTGAACAGAAAAACCCAGATATATATTTTCTGAACAGCAAAACGAGAGACAGGTTGGCGACTTAGACTGACTGACGGACAGATAACTGAGGACTTATTTTAGAATTTCACTTGTAAACATGTTATGTTGTGTTGTGTGAGCTTGGACGAATAAACCACTGGACGCGCAATGACGGGCAATTTCGCTTGTGCCCCCTTAGCCACGAAGCGGGCTTTTTGGCCTCACTTACAGGTACACGTACACGTTTTGTCAGTATGGTGATAGAGCTCAGTGAGAAACATTGTCGGAAAAAATGGATAAATGTGCCATATTTTTGTGTAAAAGTTATAGGCGGCATCACAAAAAATATTTATTTTAATCCGTGGGTAACTTTTTATCCCAATAAAGCTGTTATTTTTCTTGAAAATAGTGAAATGTGTTTTCCAAGAGAAAAGTTACATTGCTATTGAAAAAGTAGTGGTCAGTTACTACAAAATCAACAAGATAACGTATATTTAATACGGTAGGATTGTCGTATGTTTATCATTCGTTCCCTTGTCAGTTTAGTTTTAATTGTGCTTGACAATTGTCGATAAATCATATCGATAAACGTTCTATTATTAAATTATTAATATGAATACTTTTAAAATAAAATTATAAATCTTTAAAATGTTTCTCTAGAGAGTATATTAAGATAATCTTAAAAATACAACAGTTTGCTTTAAAATTTTAAACTTTATATTTTATGACAATACATCCTTAAAATTAGATTCAATTCAATTGATTTATTCACCATTTCATTACATTTCATAACTTTGGTAAGTCAAAATTTTACAATTAATTGGACAATATTAGATTAAATTTAAATTAAATATTATATGACCAAATGAAATAAAATACATATTATTAGATAGAATTAAATATTACTAAACTACATTATAAGTATTATCTATAATTTGATTAATTTAAGTTTCAGTTTGCAAGTCAGAAAATGAACATTTCATGTATTCGTCTACACTATAAAATGCATGTTTCAAGAAAAACATCTTTGTCAATTGGTCAAATTTGTTTAGAGGAAGTGTTGTAACTTCTATGGACAATTTATTGTACATATATATATATTTTTAAAGCAATGCCTTGTTTACGACTTTCACATGTCTTATTTTTGGTATACATAACCGTTCTCTGTTCCGCGTACTATAGTTATGTACGTGCATCTTCATGGGAAATTTCTGTTTTTGCTCATGGATTTCCAGAAGTGACTTGTAAATGAACAGTGAAATTACCTGTCATGATTATTGGATTTCCTGTGGATCCATTAAGGAATATAAAGTGGGTCGTAGGGAGACAAAATGGATCCACACAAAACATCACCGAATATGTAGTATTCATTTAATACCAGTGTGATTTAATGCCAACGCAAAAATCTACTGCATAATGCATAATACATGCTAATTATCCCATAGGAGGATTTAAATGGTGCTGGGCTGTATGTACGGACAACAGCACGTCAAGGTAAACACTGCGGGATTTTATGCGTAAAGTGGTTAAACTGATGTGCTGTCGACTGTACTTACGGGCGGTTTCACAATGTCTTAGGAAGTTCTAGTTAGTGGTTCTTGCCAGACCTTTCATATAAACGTTCTATGTTTCAGTTTTTCATTCGATGGTTTGTGCATTAAACATGTCCATAATATTTTTTTTGTTTTGGTGATGAAAATTATATGTATTTTTACAAAAGATTCGTTCATTCATTCGTTCCAAACATATCGATAAAAAAATATCGACACTTTCATGCACTAAATGTCAAAAATTGACACGACAAGCTCCCTCCGCCCCGCAGAAATTGGCTAATGATGTTTTCATACATTCGCTCTTGCGTTTCATATCCAGTGGTTAATTCATCCAAGTGTGTGAGATATTGAATAAAGGACAACGAAAACCCTCGACATAGTTTTTCTTTGTACAATACCGTACACCAGCAGTAAACTTACTTTATACCTAACATTTATCACACAGGCTGGTATTCAAGAAACGTTTGTTCCTGGGCGAGCGTCCGCTACACACGGCTTGCGCAGCGGAGATGGAGTTGCTGTACTACCAAGTGTTACACGCCGTGCGCCACGACCGCCTGCCCATCGAGACTGACGAGGCTGTAAGTTTATTTGCTATCATTATATATGTATGAACTCCATATCAGGTAAAATTTATCATAAACGGACTGTAAAAAGTATAAAAAATATACAAGAGTACCGACGTGACCTTTTTACTACCCATATTTACTAGTTATCTGTTGATATTAGTCGTTAAGCCTAGTCAGAGGCCTTATGGGCGGCTTGATAACATCTGACAGCAGGGTTAGTAGCTTGCCTTGCAAACACCCCTCCACTAACCCACACAGAGCCCGCGTGGTCGAGTATGGCTCGAACTACCTCATAGTTGAGCTAATAAGGCCTTTGCCCAGCAGTGGGATGTTACAGGCTCACTTTACTTTACTTTATTTTATTTACTAGTCACTGTTTACTATTTTTAATAGATACATTTTATAATATGAAAACATATAACTTTTATAAGATAAATTTTATAAAATTAACACTGAGTGTTAAAAATATTCAAAATCGTTAGATACAATTTGTTGGTGATTGTTTAATGTTTCCATCTACAATTTACTTATATTATAGACAGACAGTGTTACTTTGACCCTATGGGTACTTCCCTTTACCCCCAAATACTGTAATTGAAATGACTTATTTTTCTTTCTTTACATAGGTAATGCTAGCAGCGCTCCACGCGCAAGTAGTCAACGGAGACTGCCTGGGCGGCGGCGAGGAGTGTTCCGTCGCTGCTGGAACAGTACTCCCAGCACGACTGGCCCAGCCCGCCTTGCCCGCGCCGGCCGTGAGGCTCCACCACCTGGCCCTGAGGGGGACAGACCCGCATTCTGCTATGCAGCGGGCGTTGACCCTGGCTGCTTCGTGGCCGCTGGCTAGGGCTACTATATTTGATGTCATGGTGAGTTACTATTACCAGCTGTATGATACCAGCACCGGCTGCGAGGCTCCACCACCTGGCCCTGAGGGGGACTGACCCGCATTCTGCTATGCAGCGGGCGTTGACCCTGGCTGCTTCGTGGCCGCTGGCTAGGACTACTATATTTGATGTCATGGTGAGTTACTATTACCAGCTGTATGATACCAGCACCGGCTGCGAGGCTTCACCACCTGGCCCTGAGGGGGACTGACCCGCATTCTGCTATGCAGCGGGCATTGACCCTGGCTGCTTCGTGGCCGCTGGCTAGGGCTACTATATTTGATGTCATGGTGAGTTACTATTACCAGCTGTATGATACCAGCACCGGCTGCGAGGCTTCACCACCTGGCCCTGAGGGGGACAGACCCGCATTCTGCTATGCAGCGGGCGTTGACCCTGGCTGCTTCGTGGCCGCTGGCTAGTGCTACCATATTTGATGTCATAGTGAGTTAATATTACTTGCTGTATACCAGCACCGGTCGTGGGGGTACACGTCTAGCTCTTTGGGAGACTGACCCGCATTCAGCTATGTAGTGGGCCTTAGCTGCCTCGCGGCCGCTGGCTAGGGCTACCATATGATGGTGAGTTATAACCAGTGATCGGATAATCGGATGCATATTTACCTAAAGTTCATTTTTGGCTAAGATATTATGGAGGCGGCTTCTTAGTTATATATTTTTAAAACAAATCCTGAGATTTTAATAAAATCGGGAATGCTAAACCAGTCTGTAACATAGATAGGGAACTTCGTTTATAGCACTTTTTTTTAAAACCAGTACTCCGGGATTACATGTTTGTATGTACTACCAGATAATTCTAAGCTCCCCATCAATTTATAAGTATGTTGAATATATAAGAAGAGTAGGCAGTACATAAACACACAGTAGTACACCCAATTCGGTTCTATAATAAAAACACTAGATTCGTCGATTTAGATATCCTGGGATTTTTCGATTCAAAGATGCATTCTTTAATAGTCAATCACTAGTTAAACATTAATTATTATTGTATTTTAATAATTTAATATAGATATAACTTGAGTCCCGCATATTAACTCTAATTAATACCTAAAATGTAACCATCGATGTTGAGTTTACAATGATTTTAAGGTTTATTTTTAAATGTCATGGTACTAAATGTTTATTGTAAACTTGTTTGTGGTTCTCTCAATAAATGAAAAAAAAAACATGCTACTAGCCCGGCCCCCTTACCGTCGCTGGTTGAACGACTCCACCACCCGGAACTAAAGACCGTGCCTCCAGCATCTAACTGCCATCTAGATCTGAGAAATGAGAGATGCATTTTTATCCCCATACTCTTTAACTGATGACTTAACCGCGTTACTGCTTTTGACCCGTCCTACTCATTGCTGACGTAAAATGAAACTGTACCTTTGCATAGCATATAATGTTGTTATTCATATACTAATATCCCTATTTGATTTACAGCAATCGTTCACATCGAACTGGCCGCGCGCTCTGTGGCTAGCGGTGGACGCGCGAGGCCTGACGCTCCTGCGACGCGGCTCGCGCGCGGGGCTGGTGTCGCACGATCACGACCAGCTACTGGCAGTGTCTCCGGCGCCGAGAGCTCTGCTGTTGGTGACCAGGGCTGACAGGAAGCATGCTAAGCTCGTGCTGTCTACAGATCAGGTGAATGACCCCCATATCTATAATTAAGTGGCTGCTCTTAAGATTATCGCGTGTGCATGCGGAGAAATTAGCGGAATTGTATACATTTGCAGTCGAAATATGCTTATCTACGAGTGAAATATTTTCCAACCTGTAAACCTCTACAGAATGAGACTAATTCGGTTTCATTCGTTTACATTCATCCTAAACTAAGATTGGACGTCTTATTTTTTTAATCAGTAAACATAAGAACCTAAACATTCAACATTTCGTCCATTTTTAACCAATCAAGCCTTATTTTTTTTATCGTAGTCGTACAAGCATAGTTTAGGATGTACGAAAACAATTGGGATCAAATTTGTCTCGGTCCATAAAGGTTTACGGGTCAGAAAGTGTTTTGTGTATAGAGCTTCATTCATCAGTCTTTATACTGAAAACTAAGTCTATAAAAACGCTTTACCTTACAACTGCAATACTAACGGTATCGCTACTGATACACCAAAACTAACATGTACTCGCAACTTTTTTTTTTGTATTTGACATCGTGTTAAAAAACATATGTCGTACGTCTACAATCTATCGATGATTAGATGATTTACTTGCTACGTGGTTCCTCGCCCCCGTACTATTTAGTTTTGACGACCCGTCTGGTGTAGTGGTCGAGAAATCGCCTACTACGCAGCGGGTTGCGGGTTCGATCCCCGCACAATACAAACATTTGTGTGCATGAACATGTCTGTTTGTATTGGTCTGGGTGTTTTCTATGTATATCATGTATGTATTTACAAACAAAAAGTATTTAATTATTATATCCGTTGTCTGGCATCCATAACACAAGCTTAGAGTAGCTTTCTTTGGGACTAGATGGCGTTGTGTGGGAATGTCCAAAGGATATTTATTATTTTATTTATTTAGTATTATTACTAGGAACCAAATCATACGTTTCAAGATTTGGTTAGCGATTAACTTACTAAATACGTTACTCTCGCCCGCAGGCATACCAAATAGCGACGCTGATCAAGGACTACATCGAGGCGGTCCGCGGGCCCGTGTCGCCCGCCGCGCCGCCCGCGCCGAGCTCGTGACACCCGCACACGTAGTGCCAGTGCTTCCACGTCCGCCAGTGAGCGCCGCAGCGATCAGTGAACGCGCGAACGGGGTGTCCGAGTTCTAGACGGTCGTAGGTAGGCTGTTTTATGAATGGAGTAGGCAGAATACTAATTGGGCTTCTTTGGAATTATGTTCATGTGGACGGGACTCTTGATGTGGTAACCTATCTGAAGTAATAAAAAGGATAGGAGCTTGTTTATTTTTACTCCTTAAGCAACATATAAGGTATTGAAATATTGGAGTCGACGATATTTTTACGCACATTTTTATCTTTATATTTTTTACGCACATCTATACTGCGCGGTATTCAAAAATGGATCTATAACACAGATATAGTGATGGATGTATTCATTTGGTCTTATTTGCAGGGGTCAGTTTTATCTTATATCATTGATTAGTACTCTTTCAATTACCTAAGTCGTTTATAGAGCCACAAACAAAATGATTTTATTGTTGTATAAGTAAATGGTTTAAAGCAGCTTGAAAGCGAGTGATATAAAAAGAATAATCGGTCATTTTATAGTACCATTAATTAAAATAAGTATTGTAACTTACACAAAACATGTGTTAACTTGTTACAAAAAATAATTCTAATTGGTGCGATTTAAAATTACAGATTTAAACATCAGAAGCCTTGCCTCAAGCCGTATTAAACCCAGCTGCCCTTACGATCTACCATTTCCATTGAATGATTTATTATACATCAAATAATCATTTTATAGAGGTAGATCAACCTACACTGGTTGCGGTCAAGAGTCCCTGTCTCAGCTTATGTATTTAACTGGATATGGTCCACTTGCGCATGGATTATTGCATGCGCATAAATCATCATTCTGTCTCTGTCAGTTTCTAAGACGTAGACAGGGACAGATAATAATCCAGATACGCTAGCTAATTATGACTTGTACAAGTAGGCCTTACTGTACCGAAGAAATCTGAGTTGCAAACAAAATTTATTTATCAATTAACAAAGTATAAATACCTCCATGGAAATGTCGACTGTCATTCAAAGACGAAAAGCTACAAGACCGCCTAGAACATTCCGCGCGAGCTGTGGTTTCCTACCGCTGCCGCGCTGTATGCGATAGAGAAACTCTGCTCCAATACATAGTCACTAATCTAGGTGTAAAGTTAGGATAGGCAAATTGGAGCTCGCTCGCGTGCCGGGGACGATCGAGATAGGCGAAGTAAATGTCGATGGAACTACGCCCTTTACTCGCTAATGAGTAAAGGGAGGACGCAACGTCGCTCTTTAGTTAATCTTTATTTTTATTTATTTTTATTATAGTTGAAGCATATCAATGGCCAGTCTACATTTACTTCACACAAAAACAGGTTAGGCGAAGTGGCGTTGGGTTTCGAGTGCAAGAATGGACGATTTAAGTTGCCAGAAGACGGGGAAGCAAAAACATACCACGATATATTTCATAGTCAACAGTGAATAAATAGTTCAGCAGTTTTTATCCATATAAAATAAATAAATATATTCCGCTCTAATAAACTTCTCTAAACGTTACGTCGGTGTCAGTATTATTGCTGTTAAATTTAATGTTAATGTAATAATGTTGTGGGTTAGTCTTATCGAACGTTAAGATTGTTAAGATGTTTCTCGAGTTAATTAGTAATACATTAAAACCAAAATTTATTCCCCTCTTAGTCTGTGGTACTTGTAAGATCTGGATTGTAATGTCATTTTGATATAGTATTACCCGTTCACTCTGATTTTGTCTAAAAAAAACATCAACAGAATTTTCCAACCTGTACTTACTTGGTTAGTTAAAATGACAATACAATCCCATTTAACTACTTAGCCAATCCACTATAAACCTTTTGCCTTCCACATAGCATATTTTTTGCTTGTCTTTATTGCATAAAAAATAATTTTATAAAAATATTTCCTGTTATTTTCCTCACTTCATGTTTTTTATACCTTATCACATTATAATTATCTTTGCTCAAAAATATTCTTCCCTATTGCCCTAAATGATATTCCTAAAAATCTTGTTTTGTGCCTTGAATGAGGAATAATCATGCTGGTTGAAGCTCTGGTTCCACACTAAATGCAAAAATCATAACCCATTCTAGAGCTTATCAGCATTATATTCCAAGCATAGTTGATACTTTGTGAGTGATTTGTGCAAATTTATTGTGACTGCAAAATAATTACTGATTGTTTATGACATTCTATATATCTTCTATCATGCATATTACATTATATTGCACAATGTTATGTCTGTATATTTTATGATAAAAATATATTCTAATAGTGTAGAGATAAATCGGAAATAATCAAATAACGTAATCCTGTGTAGACAGCCTGCGCACACCAAACAGTATATTGTATGAAGCCATAATTACAGTAGTAATATTCATTGTATTTTTTTTTAGATTTATTTGGTGCTTAAACTATTTCTTTTTGCTTAGCTTGTTTCTGATCTCATATTGAGTATTATTTATTTAGATGCCATAATTTGTGTTTAAAACAAGCAATATTTGATTTTATTTATTTGACTTTACTTAGATAAGATGACTTTGTATATAATTGGTAAACCAAAGAGTTTGAATTGTCCCTTTGGATTTTATTATTTTTTCAATTATATATTATTTTTTTGAGAGTGTACATAAAAAATATATAATAATTTTAAGAATTGCATACTCATTTGACATAAAATACTCTTAACATTATAGAGCTGAATTTATCAAATATATGCAACATTTGGCATTCAGAAAGATATTTGCTTACACCTTGTCAGTAATCACTATCCATTTGGTTTTTACCTTCATGCATTTCATACAAATTCAATATTTCAAATGTGTGTTTTGTCTTGTTAGTTTTAAGGTGATTATTTTTAGAATAATTAAAAAGCAATCATGAATTGAATGATTTTTGTGTAAACCACCATGTACTGCCTAAATAGACTGAAAATGTCCAAATATTATTCTTTTTGATGGATTGTTTTTGTTATATTTGTGTATGGAATTTTACCCTATTATTTGAATGCCAAATAAATGATTACAAATATATTGTGTATTGTTTATTCATACTTACATTTAAAACTTATACATAGAAAATATTATATGCACTATAATTTACTGTGTCACAAGTCCTAGATAATCATCCATCAGTGTTCCAATGGCAAACTGAAACAAAACATGGATATTAAGACTTAACTCAAACTTTATTTTATTTGTTTTACAAAATCAGCAGCTCTTAATGATGATAACATAAAATTCAGACACAATATATGGTAAGACTAGTCATGAAAGCAGACTATTCAGCATTGTATCCCACTGATGATTCAGTTTTTCACTATTAATTAAATTGCACTCATAATCCCAACAAGAGCTTTAATTATGGGGCCACCAACTTAAACAAAATGCCCTAGAAACATTTAAACTAAAGCAACTTACAATGCCCGTAGCATCAACCCTGGTGCCAACAATCTTCAGTCGAATGACATCTTCTTCTTGGATGACATTGTCTTCTTGTTTGCTTTTATAGCAAGGTGGGTTCACATTTGGGCAGAACTCCATATCAGCTGGAATTGACTTAAAATAAACAATATTTGTTATTTACTGAATTAGAAAACCCTGCTTAGACAAATAGACAAGGTAAGTAGAAAATATTTTGCCTTGTACTTGCATAAAATTAACATATTTTTATCTATTTAGTTAAAGACTTTATTGCACAAATTTACCCTCTTATTCATAAAAATGTAAACAGTCAGGTTTATTAAAACCTGTTTTAATTATTACACTGTTTTGTCTCATTCTATCTTGGAGCTGTCATCATTTGCAAGAAAGTGACAAAACAGTGTAATAGCTACAATAGGTTTATTAGACTGAGTTATTATGAATAAGTGGGTTAGTATACAAAGGTTGAAGTTAAAGCTGGTGCTATTAAAAATAATAAGCCTTGAAATTGACATGCTGTAAAGATTTTTCAAGTAGGCTGAGAGTTAATTAACAATATTATGTATATTGCATTGATTTCTTGAAAATCTGCATGCTAATATACTTACATGATGAGAAATGAAACAACTTAAAGGTCCAATTTGAGCAAACATCCCAACCTAAAAGCAAAAGAAATACAATTAGTTTTATAAATTACAGGGATTCTATACTAATGTTATAAAGCTGAAGAGTTTGTTTTCTTAGGAACTACTTGGACCGATTTTAAAAAATATTTTTGTGTTAGCTCATTTATCGAGTAAGGCTTAAGGCATCAGTCTGCGACGGAAGGGGAGGGAGAAAACTGAAAACGCGCGGACAATGTCGCGGGGGACCGCTAATGTATATTATTCCTTAATTCACCCGGAAATGTGTGATTTACAGTCAGCACATCAGGTTACCCATTTTTGTTGCAAACTAGCCCTTATGACAACAACATAAGACACCGCTGAGTTTACTTTGACGTGCTGTTGTCGATACATTGTACTTACATTGTATTGGACATATTTCTTAAAGGTCAGTCAATGCAGGGCTTGGAAACCGGTATTTTTTTTGAACCGGTTTGACGAAAATACAGGTGGAACTTTTTGAAAAAGGTTATGTTCCTTTAAACCGGTTTGGAAAAATATGGGTATTTTGCATTAACCGGTTCAACTTTTCGTTCAGGCAGGACAACCACTCTGAACTTCGTTAAGATCTGCGGTGAGCGCATCTGACGTTTGTTTTTATTCAATAAAACATATTTTGTTGATATATCCTATCAGATACGTACAGTGGTATTTGTTCAAATATTTTTGTACGTTTTAATTATAATATCAAACAATACAATGGTAAAAGAAATAATTCTGAAGAATCTGACAGTTAGTTTAACATCTTTTGAATAATATTCGGTCCAAAAACAAGTCGCGTTGCGATCGTCGCGAGCGGCTACGAATTAACCGGTTTATTGAGGTTCACAGTATCGCTCTTATTTGGTTCCGCTCCGGAACGCAATTTTACGATAAAACCGGTTTAACCGTTATAATACCGGTAAATCTTGAACCGGTTTCAAGCCTTGAGTCAATGAAAGATTGTAGAGGGAATTTCAAGGAACACGATTTTTTACTTCGTAACTTCGTAAGGTTAATCTAGTTAGGAGGTTAACATATCAAAAGTCCCAGGCCGTACCTCTTGAGCCGAAGGCTTTTAACTGTCCCAGTTTGAAGGTATTTTTTTTAGGTTTTTCGCATATATATCGGAAACTATGCTTCCTCGCGAGAGGAGACATACAAAATCAAACCTAATATGATTTTCTGCAAGTTTTACTTAGTCCAGTTTTGAACCGACTTCTAAAATAGTAGGTTTTAGCCCTGTAGTTTATTGGCGTCGTTGGAATTGGATAACATTTGAGTGTGATGGTCTATTTAGGCGTTCAAATAAGTGGGTAAGTGTGTGTTTGTTCGTATGTTAGATATTTGTATAATTGTAAAATTTTGTGTTTGTTTATAAATATGTTAGAAGCAAGATATTGTATCGAGATTATTATTTATTTAATCAATCAGGTATTTTCCGACTTGAGGACTAGTGCAAGTATCATCAAAATCGGTTCAGTAGTTTTTGAGATGTGTGCTAAAACAAATACTATAGAATAAAAATTTATGTTCAAAATTTAAAACTGCATTCAAGTCTCGAAAACATGGCAGTAATAACAACCTTGTCTACAAAACCAATTAATTTTGAGTCTTTTTAGCTTTTTTTATCGTTTTTTTTGAACATGATATTTTTTACAACATAGTATTTCTTTTTGCACATATCTCAATTACTACTACATTGATTTCAATGAAACTTACACTCATAGTCGAATATTATCCAATTCTAAGACGTCACGAGAAACGTCGACGAGAAATAATGTCGCATTGATAACCTCCCTTTTTGGAGGTCAGTTTAAAACTTAAATAAGTTAAAATAGTAGCAAATTTAATAAGCTTTCATTTTGTACAAGGTTTTTACGAGGCTAAAATGCTTAGTTTCCAATAATTAAGCGTAAAACTTAAAAAATATCTTTGAAACCCTCTCCCTCCTCCCGACTCAAGAAGTATGGACTGGCAATTTTGATATGTTGACCTCCTTATTAGTCCAAACAAAGTAACGATGTCGAAAATCGTGTTCCTTTAAATTCCCTCTACAAGGTTTAACGCTAGTTATTTGACTGGTCTACTAGGAAATTTATACATTTCCTACACGGCAATCGAAAAAGAAACCAAAAATTTGCGCACGGGCGGGACTTGAACCAGCAACCTTTTGGCATACCGGGCCAAACGCTCTTACCAATTGAGCTACCGTGCTGTCAGTAACTGACACTGACACTTTGGCCCGGTATGCCAAAAGGTTGCTGGTTCAAGTACCGCCCGTGCGCAAAAAAAATTTTGGTTTCTTATTTCATCTTTATGAATATAAAATATGACACTGTGAGTGTTAAAAACATTTTGATGAAGATTTTTTGAAAAATGAAACCCATATGAAAAAGTGGTTTATGTGATTCTAATGGTTTAGAATGTTTTTAACACTCACAGTGTAATATTTCATCTTTATGAATTATTTGATTCTACTCGTTATTCCAATCAAAATACTTTCAGAATTGCACATTTAATGTTACATGTTGTATAAAAACTCTCTTTTCTAAATTATCAAGAAGTATAAGATATAATTTATAAATGGTACGACTTCATGTCTCTTGATTATCTCAAGGAGACCTGAATAAAAAATCCTGCTGCTTAAAATTATCATAAATTAAAGAAAGTATATACTGTATAATTGTTTTTAAAATAATTGCCTCAGCAAGAATCTGTTTGTAAATCTTGGATTCTTCATTTTATAAGATTCCTACAAAATTTTATTCTACATAGCATTCATTCTATACATTTTCTAATACAATATTGGAATTCTTTGAAATTCCTTGTAAGTGTATAGATTTTGTAGGTTATGGTGGACTTGTGTTTGATGATTTATCCCAGGATTACTCTAAATCTGAGTTAAGTTTTCATTCTGTCTCTGGCAACATCAAATAAACTGACCGAGAAAGAATAATGACTTAATCCCTCAAGCGTATGTAAACGAGACACAATAGATATTCTATGGTTATGCGGTTGCCTGTAACCGCTTGGGTATTGAATTGTTAATCCAGGATTAGCGTAACCCTAAGTTAAATAATCATGTACAAGTGGAGTAATATTAAATTATCTCTGTATCAATATTTTATATATATATATTCTATATTATATTTATTTCCTTAATAGCTTTGGAATTGTATATATTTTCTAGGAGTACCATACATTTCTTGTAACATACACAAGTCCAAACAAGGATGTATATAAAATGAATAACTGAAATCTGCCACACAAACCTTGTTTACTTGTGTGACAATAGCATCCAATATCTCTCCTTTGAAAGGTCTAAACACTATTGCCTTATATTTGACAGGGTACACCACAAATCCTTGGCCAGGCTGTATGAGACCGGCTCCTATGCTGTCTATTGTAGTCACAGCTATAACAAAACCATATCTGAAAATTTGTACAATAGTCTTGAACATGTATGTTTAACAGTTTTTACGTATGAATCTGAAAATATTAACACTGTATTTATATTCTCCGATATGAATTTACTAAAGTTTAGTATCATGATTAAAGGTTTCAAAAGTTAATAAGAAACTTAACCTTAAAGTGTGTCGTAAGATTTATTACTTACTTTCCTGTGCATGTGCCCTCCACTTCAGTATAAAGCTTTTGCTTAACTGTGTCCAAGAGCTGAGGGCCAAAATATCGAGGATGGAGCAATATTTCGTGTTCTAACGAAATCTGAAAAGGTTTGTTTACATCAGAATTGGAGTGGGAAGATTGGCGTATTAAAAATATTAAACTACTTACGTGGTAAAACATTGTTGTGTAAAATTTAACAGAACATTTCAAAAGTAATCAGTCAGTTTACAATTCGAAATTAGAAACACACACAACAACGAGAATTTATGAGTTTCAACGTACCTACGTCTGAAACGCTCAAACGCAGGAACAGACGCCAATTTTTTGACATTTGTTTGACAATGACTGATTTCAATGAGTGAAAGATTGGACAAGATATTGTTCTAACGTTACCTACTCCATTTATTTGTTCAAAGTGCAATTCAATGGCAACACTAAATTAGTGCTGTCTGTTTGATTATTCGATTAAATACAATAATCAAAAATATTTTTGAGTGAAGAAAAGGAAGATAACTTAAATTAGAGTGTAATATTAGTTTTTTTTGTAACCTCTTTCAGTTTTGCAAAGCTTTGTGCTTTTGGTGGGTGGGTGACTGTTTCTTGTTTAGCTGAATGACGTTCCATGCGTTCACGTATTTTTTTATTTTTATTTATAGTCTGTAACATGTCGACGTTGATTCATTATGCAATACATCACTAGTGATTACTCAAAAAATGCCAAATGAGTGGCCCATGTATCCTGTAATCTGATTGTGTAAAAAATGGCAAAAACTTACGATTATTTATTCAAATTACTCCTGATAGGTGATTCTGGAGTGGGTAAAACATCTATACTATTTAGATTTTCAGAAGATGCGTTCAATATATCATTTATATCCACCATTGGTGAGTACTGTAACTTTATCAAAGGTTATTGTCAGATATCTGCTTTTTTGCTTACAAATTTAGCATGGAACATCTTTTTTTGTGTCATTGTTCTCCAAGTCCTTTTTTGTGTGGTGATCCACAGAGATCCATTCGACGGAAGGGTGCGGCGCTTTGATAATGAAGCCCTTATCGAATTAAATGAATGAGTTCTTCCATGACATCATACTGACGAGCTCTAATTAAATGGACTCGCAAGTTTTAACAAGTGCTTTTTGTTTGCAGGAATCGACTTTAAAATTCGGACAATAGACCTTGATGGTAAAAAAGTAAAGTTACAAATATGGTGAGTTACTTCTAATACACAGTGGTAGTGCTTTGTCTTTAGCAGCAATATATTGTAGGACCTTCATCATTATTAAAATTTAATTATTTACTTTGCTATCAATTAATTATCAAAAAATATTCAGTAGTAAAATTACTGGTTAACATTTTATTAGTTACTATTATTTTGGAATAAGGAAAAATTAAATGTATATTGAGGAAATTAATTAATGATTATAGGGATACAGCAGGCCAAGAGAGATTCCGTACCATCACAACAGCATACTATCGAGGTTCAATGGGAATTATGTTGGTTTATGATGTAACAAATGAGAAAAGCTTTGAAAATATAAAAAATTGGATAAGAAACATTGAAGAGAATGCTAGTGCTGATGTGGAGAAGATGATTCTTGGAAATAAGTGTGATTTAGATTCTAAAAGACAGGTAAAACTTACTTAGATTAGAGGTTACAATAATAAGTTTGTTTAATTTGTATTATGATAGCTTTTGTGTAATAGAATTACAGAGTTCAGATCCTAAATATAAAGGAACACTATTTTGCAACTGAAGTGCATTGAAATTGCATTACACAAAAATAATCTTTTTAAGATCAGTACATCTCTCTAACAATATCTGAAGTACATACACTTTTCAGGTCTCAAAAGAAAGAGGAGAACAATTAGCTATAGAATATCAGATTAAGTTTGTAGAGACATCAGCTAAGGACTCGTTAAATGTTGAGTATGCATTCTTCACTCTAGCAAGAGACATCAAGGCCAAGATGGAGAAAAAACAGGTGTGTATGTTTAATATTGTAATAACCATATTGTCAGTCAAAAGCAATAATCAGCAATTGTTATGTGGGCAATTGGCTCAAGGACTAACTCATTGATGCTAGTTGTGACCACCTACAAAATCATTAATAGAATGAAAGAAACTGTAATGTGGTACTATTTATATTTATTTTAAGTCTGCACTTTTTTTGTATAGAAGTCAACACTACTTTCACAATGAACTAATAAGTTCTGGTTAGCATCCTTCATAGTATTGGACAAATGATAATATCATAACATGAATGTTATGACATTTTATATTTGAATTATTTATTGGTAAATGCTTATTTGTTGATGGGTGAAACAGGTTCTTATAATGTTATTTTAGTCAACAATTTTCAATTTAAATTGTTGTTTCTTAGCTATGAGTATAAGCAAATATTAACTTCATACAATTATCTTGTTTCATGGCTGCCATTAACGAAAACAGAAGGTAATGAGGGTTTCTGTGTTGTTGTGTAAATGTTTTGATTTTGTATTTGTTTTAGTTCTCCTGGTTTCATGAATGTACTTAAGATGCTTTTTGTCATGGTGTTATTAGTAATGCTTTTATAGTATACAGAATTAATAAAATAGTTTGTCTTATTAGTTATAAATTATATGACATTAGAAAAGTTGATATGTTTGGCTTATATGCTGCATGCTACTATCATATAAAAACTTGATGAAATCGTAGATCATATTCAGTGTAGTTATTATAATGATTCATTATTATTATTAAAGATACTTGATTTTGTTGATCTCAAAACATAGTTTTATAAAACTATCCCATTAATTATTTTAAGGCAGCAGTGATAAATGGCAAGCTTTAATTTCAATACTATTGAATTTCTATTAAATTACAAATAGTGGGGTATTTGTTGCTTAGGCATTAGTGTCCCCATTCAATGACAATACAAATAATGCAGATGCAGTTTAGGCTTTTTTTTAAAAAAAAAGCTTCTGTCTTTGTAATCTTAGCATTATCTGCCTGAAATAAATCCTAAACACTATCAGAGACATGTTTTTGTTTGATGTGGTTTTTTAAGTGCTTTGTACACCATTTCAACTACTCAGTTTCATTTAGTCTAATTGTTTCTTACTTAATGTTCAGGAAGCAAGCAATCCGGCGCCCCGGACAGGCGGGCACCAGCTACGGGCCAATGAGCAGCAACGCAAGCCCACTTCGTGGCTGTCGCGCTGCTCCCTGCTCTGACGCCGCCCCTGCCAACGGCGCTCCGCCCCCGCCCCCTGCGCCCACGCACCACGACTCATACTCTAAAGTGGACAGTAAACGTAACCCACCTCTACTATATTTTTCGACCTACAACTTTTTGAATGGTGCATCAACTCCAGAAGGGGATGAGACTTGCTTTTGTATTTTTATATCCGCGATTATACCTACTATGTCTCTTAGTTAATGATTAAACAGTATTTTGTCATAAATTACAATGTACATTTTGTTTACTACTAAAGTGACCATCTATTTTTAGGGCGAAATTACTTGGTGTTTATTTTTTAAATGGTTTCAATGGATATTACAATAGTTTTATAATTTAGCTGTATTTTTCCTTTGCAATTTTATTTAAGATAATTATATATATTTTATTGTAATATATACTATTTAATTTTAATAAACAGTGCTTTTTTACAAATCATTGTTTAATTTTATTGTTTATGGGGAAAATACCATAAAAAATAATAATGATGATGCACTAGAATGATACATTTTATATCCTTTATTTTCCAACAGTATATACAAAACAATTTTAGTTAACTGGAAGGATTATTTCTAGTATTTCAGTTCCCAAATAATTACAAATAACTGTAGTGCATTTGGAACAACAACAGATTACTTAAGTAACAAGTTCAAGAAAATAAATGCTTTAATCATGTGGCTTGTACTTGTTTAGAAGATTTGAAAGGTCGAAGGGCTAGGTTTTTTGCTCCTACAAAGGCACTTTTTGTTACAAAACCAAAAAGTTGTAGTATTTTTTTGAGACTGAAAACTAAAAGTTCTGCTCCAAACTGAGAGCTTTTTCGCCAAATTGCCACATACACTGGCAGAGGCGGTAGTAATTCAGACCATACACCATTACGGTAGCTTTTAGCCTTGGCCTCAGCTGACAACAGAATGGGTGCTAATTCTGCCTCAATTGTATTCTTCTTAAGTTTTTGTGGGACTGATGCCTTAGCATAGCCAAGTTCAACCAACTTATGTCCAATATCCAGAGTCTCCACTGATTTAGTCTAAAATTTAAATAAAACATTCAATTATTATGTGCAATAAGCATGCAAAATGTACTCAGGTAAATAAATATAGTTTAACTTTATTTACCTTTGACTGAGGTAAATGCAATATAACAGTGGAGACCAAAGTATCTTTCTCTGTGGAAATCGGCTTCATTGTTACCTGCTTTCCCTTGGCCACACATTCAAGCCAGTTAACTGCATTCCCGCTCACAATATCAACTCCCCACAGCTAAAAGGATAATACAATGAAAGTATTAAAAATCTTGGCAGAAATTCATAACAGTGATTTATTGTTGACATTGGCTACTAACCTTGACAGGCAATGGTGGTTTACTAGAATGCCATAAAGGCAAGTATATTGGAGCTTGATGGTCAATCAATAAGCGCACTGGACTATGCTGCAAGCCAGTGTACACTCCTTTGAGGGGTTCGTGTCTCTTCAGGAAATGCTCCGGGATTTTGCTGGCATTCGAAAACTTGCTAACCTATTTTTTAAATAATAGTATAGTTATGTAATTTTAATGAAATCGAATTGAACAATATTTAGATAAACATTTACCGGTCGTATCTTGTGAATGGATACAGCTAAACCAGCAGTTGCAAGAGCGTAAACGGCTAACTGTAAATTAAAAAAATATGTATAATTATCATCAACTACCTACATTCTTGTGAATAGGCACTAAACTTACGTTAACTCCACGGTAATCTTGCTGTAACAAGTTAGTTATGCTATTAAACAAGCCGTCTTTTCTCTCAGACATCTTGTTATACGGAATCTGCTGAAACTTTCATAATTTCTAGATATTAGCTCATGTATATTTTCAGATTTGAGCAAATTCTCTATCCGATCTTTTGACATTTGATTGAACAAAACAGCTGACTGACATTCGCTTTCGCTCTTTTTTAATACCTATTCGGTTTAACGGCTGTGGGTTCTAGCCCTTTTAAGCCAATTGTTGATCATTTATTTTTGTTAGTGTCAATTTCCATTTCTTGCTTATTCCTGTGTTCCTTTGATTTCTTCTTCTCGGAGTTATTACGGCAGCTAGGTTTGAAATTATAATTGTATTTGTCAGTTTATTTATTTGCTTTTTCATCAAGACATAGAGAGGCGGGTAACTAGAACTTCTATGCGGGTAACCGTTACGTGACGTACGTGACCAGTGATGTGCCGAGTTGGCTATTTTTGGTTTTGACATGCTGAATTGCTGAGACTAGTTTTCGGTGCGGACGAAATCGATAACGATTCGTCCAGGCAAAATATTCCAATCAGTACTGACTTGAAAATTTCGGGTCGAAGTAGGGTGCTCACGCAACTCAGGTGATTGCGATGTTTTTATTTTCATACAAAAATGCATTGAGTTGAGATACAGAAGAACCCCGATGAAACGTCCCCGCTCAATATGATTTCCCGCATACATTAAGTTAACCGAAATGTAGATCTTAACAAATACCTACTTTCAACAAAAATTGGTTTGGACGGGAGAAAACCACTTTCTAACCGTAATTCATGATTTTTAGGGTTCCGTAGACGCATTGCAAAAAACGGAACCCTTATAGTTTCATCAAATCTGTCTGTCTGTCCGTCCGTATTACAATCGCTCTTCATGGATGAATCATGCATGACATAAATGAGTTGAGGGAATTAATAGTCTAAAAAGACTGTTCGATATTCAAGTTGGGTTGCGAAATAAAGACGCAATGTCCATTTTCAGAGCATCTGCGTCTATATATATATATATTTATACCGATATCGTGTATTTTTGTTAATTTTGTACTTGTTTGCATTTGAAATATTTTTTTTGTTTTATTTAGTATGCCAAAAACTCCAAACCAAGCCAAGTGCGACAAGACGGAGTCAAAGATGGAATAAGCTCGCCCAGAAGCCTATTCACTCTAACTTTGAATAGAATCTGATTGTAATCACTAGGAAACACCGTCAAATGTTATTGGTGGCTTTTTTTTTAAAGACTATTGCAAAAATCATAGTATACAAAGGTGGACTTAATGCTAAAAGCATTCTCTGCCAGTCAAACCTTTAGGCCATGCAGAGAGATGGCAATGGGTGCAGCGAAAAGAAATTTTGAGAAAAACAACAAAATAGTAACAATTAACTAATATTTATAGTAACAAATAAACCTACTTAAATTTCTGCAACAACGTATTTTATATTTAATAAATATACTTAAACTTACACAATATAAATACAATATATAAAAAAAATATACATAAATAATACACATAATAAATAAATATTATAAAGGAGGGGAGAAGAAATGATAAGGACTGTATTTAGTAGTTACAGAGTAAAGGTTGTATTAGCGAAATATAGTTAAAAACAGGAAAAAATAAATAATCTTTCGTACAAACCAAGACGTAGCAGAAACACGACAGAACTTATGTCATAAAAAAAGAGCTTTCACACAGAAAAAATATAAAACTGCATAAAAAAGTATTTGCTCCACAACAAATATTATTTTGCAATTATCTATTCTTTAAGAAAATTTCGGACTTTCCTCTTGAATGATACCTTCGACTCGGCCCTTCTGACATCCAAAGGAAGAGAGTTCCACAGTCGTGTTGCCGTGACTGAAAATGACTTGGAGACGTACGTGGAGCGGTGTGCCAGCGTGCCCAGCCGGAGATTGTCGGAGGAACGGAGAGACCGATCGTGAGTTTGGTATAAAAACGGGAACATATCTTTAAGATAAGAAGGCGACGAGGGCTTATTAAGAATAGCGTGTAGAATGCAAAGGATTCGAGAGTCTCTACGTTGACGGATAGGGAGCCAGTTAAGCTATGCTCTAAAACTGGAGACATGGTCATATTTACGAAGACCGAAGATGAATCTGATTCAATTGTTGAGGAGACGTTCAAGCTTGTCGATAAGGGCTTCAGTGAGATTAGTGCAGCAAGAGTCTGCGTAGTCTATGATAGGGATAAAAACAGTTTGCATAAGCAGAAGGTTTGTCTTAAAAGGGAGAAAGAATTTTAAGCGGTAGAGACTTCTCAGACAGACAATCACCTTACGGCTTACGGATCTCAGCTATGTGAACAGACCAGCTAAGCGTAGAGTCCATAGTTAGGCCCAAGTTTTTGACACTAGTAGAGGAAGGTATAGTGGTACCTTCAAACACTATTGGGTCCAAATCCATGACATTAAACCTAGAGACAAGTCCCGAACTACCCACTATAAAGGCCTGACACTTAGAAGGGTTGACAGAGATTCCGAAGTTTTGTGACCACGATGAAATATAATTTAAAATTTCGTTCATAAGATGTATTGCAGCAGGTAGTTCTGCAATTTCACTTTGCACATACAATTGCAAGTCATCAGCATACAGATGATACGAGCAGCGAAGATTAAGGGTGATAACATTTATAAAAATAGAGAAGAGCAAAGGAGAAATTATGCCACCCTGTGGTACACCAGATGACAGATTGTACCAGTCAGAATGGGCATTAGGAGTTTTAATTGACTGCTGGCGACCACGCAGATAGGAAGAGTACCATTCCAGGGCTGAAGAAGATACTTTTAAGAACGAAAGTACGGCCAGAAGGAGGTCATAGTCCACAGCATTAAAAATATTAGAAAAGTCTATTAGAACAAGCAGTGTGACTTTAAAGGAATCCATCCCGTCTCGTATGTCTTCTGTTACCTTCAGCAGAGCAGTGGTAGTACTATGGCCTGCACGAAATCCAGACTGAAAGGATTCAGTAAGTTGTTTTGAGAGAGATGGGAGGATAGCTGTCTAAGTACACAAGACTTAATTACTTTTGAGAGTAAAGGCAAAATGGAAATGGGCCGGTATTGGCTTGGAGACATTCGTGTATAATTATAAAAGTCATCTGTATTTGACTTTAAACCTTAAAAAAGATGGTGATGTGGTGAACCGTGAAAGAGACTTGGTCTTTTAAGTCGTTTAAATAAGGCTAGCCTCTTCTTACACAGCTTTGCTTTAAAATTAGGACGTTAGCTGTTAGTCTTAAATAATAGTGCATAGTAAGATAACGTATAAGACTAATATACTAATTGATCTTCAAAACCACTCTTTTTGAGTATAAATATTCTTTGTTCAAAACACACAAAGAAAAACATCAAATCATACATACACTTATAACATTTTTTAACACATATTTGGAATTGACCTTGATCCAATTCTAACGATACCTACTCAAATATATACAGGTCAAATTGAATTGATAAAACATGCAACGAAATTAAAGAGAAAATTAATAATCATAATCCTAAAAACACACATAATATCACACTTTTATCACCAATCACAAAATATTGCTTCGGTTTTGTTCGAATTGTTTGACTGGTAACATTGTGATTCCACGTCAACCGCCGTTTGACAGTTGTGTGTTGTACAAAAATCAAAATTTGTGGTTGTAATTTTGCAAAAATGATTACCGTGCTAAATACTATTGATACCGGCCATGAAGACATGATACACGATGCAGAATTGGACTATTATGGATTGCGCCTAGCGACCTGTTCCTCAGATAATTCAGTAAAAATATACGACATTAAAAGTGGCACCCAAACTCTTGCTGCCGACTTGAAGGGTCATTTTGGACCAGTGTGGCAGGTCGCCTGGGCCCATCCTAAATACGGCAACCTGCTGGCATCCTGTTCTTACGATAGAAAAGTTATTATATGGAAAGAGTCCGGCGAATGGACCAAGTTGTACGAATACACCGGTCACGAGAGTTCTGTGAACTCGGTGGCGTGGGCGCCAGCAGAGTATGGTTTGATTTTGGCGTGTTGCAGCTCCGACGGCTCCATATCCATCATCACGAATGTGCTGGATAGTGGTAACTGGGATGTTAAGAAAATAACTGGAGCCCATGCTATTGGTGTAAACTCAATCAGCTGGTGTCCAGCCATATCTGCAGATTTAAACTTAGACCCTCTCACTAATAAGGACGCTCCAAAAAGAATAGTCACAGGAGGATGTGACAATTTGATAAAGGTTTAATTACTATCTTAACTTTTTTATTTAAATAAGGGTTGCTGTATAAATATTTTTTTAATTAACTTAACACTTCAACACCCGAGCGGTTACATGAGACCGCATAACAATAAAATTTCTATTGTGTCTTGTTCACATACACTTGAGGGATTAATTGTAAATTAAATAATCCTGATGTTAAAATATTAAATTTTCAGATTTGGAGAGAACAAGGAGACCAATGGATTGAAGAAAACCGCCTTGAAATGCACATGGATTGGGTTAGAGATGTAGCCTGGGCACCATCCCTTGGACTGCAGCGTTCTATGATAGCCAGCTGCTCCCAAGACAAGCGAGTGGTCATCTGGACTAGCGATGACAATGTTTCTTGGACCCCCACCATTCTGAACACATTTGATGATGTTGTATGGAGTTTAAGCTGGTCTCTCACAGGAAACATTCTGGCGGTATCTGGTGGGGACAATAAAGTCAGCTTGTGGAAGGAGAGCCCCGATGGACAGTGGTTATGTATAAGTGAGGTAGCCAAGGGGTTAGGTCAGACACCTAATGAAGAAAGAAGTACACTATAATTATTATTGTTTGCCTTTGTTCTTAAATCTTAATTGTGTATTTAATTTGATTTAGTAAGTATATAATATAATTCTTAATATACATTGTGATTATTAGTATGTCTCATTTTATTTTTTTATTCATGGTGTACCAAGTTCCAAATGGTGAGATTGTAGGTACTTAAATTATCATGGGCAATATTTGGCCCAATAAAATCATTAATCATTCCAAAATAACAGCTCTTTAAAGGACCATGCAAGAAATCCACAAATGAAAACCATGGCATGAAAAAAAAACATATATGCAACAAAAGAATGCAAACTACCAAGCAGTGCACAATGTGCCTCCGGGGTACCGGTGCGGTGCTGTCAATACACTATAAAGGTTTCCATACTGTAGACATGTGTTCACCCCCTAACAAAGCATGCCAAATAATGCCATGATAGTTGAAGTGAGATGATGAATATCGGTATTTCAAAAACTATAATTGTATTATTAAGTCGGCGCAATCATGTTGTGGAGGATCGCAAGCTTTGCCACGAGTCCTGTTCGCGACACTTGCTGACAAGAAACAGAGAAGACATCAAAGCAACGTGACTACATCGGTCGCAAACTTCTCTTACCGCGCATGTGGTAACTAGCCTTTGCCGATCTCGCATTGGCTTATATAACTTATAACTGCGGGTCTAAACGCGACGTATATAATGTAGTAGTATTGTTACTACTTACACCCTCGACGTTTCGACGGTGTTGCAACCGTCGTGGTCACAAGGAGACTGGCGCTCGGCGTCTTCGTCTGCATCGGGCGGCCGGTTCTTCTGCTACCCTCCAACTATCCGATATTTGTTGTGCACGTGAACTAGAGTCAGTAGGTTCAGTGCGACACACAACACTCACAGTATCCGGGTTAATGTTTATTGATAAAGGCGACACACACGGTTTGCACTTATTAATCACTGGATTCCAGGCCGATGACAACTTAAACCCGTCTTCCCGATTGAAATTATTATACTTCTTGATTTCAATCGCTTCACGTATTACCCTAGTATGGTAATGGCGATCCGTGGAAAGGATTTTCGGGTCATGTAACTCCATCCAGTGATTAGTCCCCATATTAGGCTTATATAGCCACGAAAAGCGATCTACAATCATTGCACCATAAACCCTCTGTCTATTTATTAATAAGACGACAAACCATCACGTACGCAAACCCGCCAAAATATGTAAACAATCAATAGTTCTTTATAAGTGTATATAGCAATAATAATAACTTAAGCGCTGACATAACTAGGTACCTACCGACTCATCTCTCGACAAAGTGAGCGTCGCCCGCAGAGAAAAACATTATAATAACTTTAATAACTACATTGAACCTTAAATATATTTTTAATTATTTTTTACTTTCACAATTAGGTTATTCGAAATTATTTGGGGTTAAAAATTATTTAGCATTACACGTTGTATACGCAAAACATAATGACAAGGGTAAATGTGCAATCGCATTACATAATATGAGCTGGTGTGAATAAGTGAGTGGCTGTTTTGTCCAGTAAAGATGGGAAGACATAATATATAGATAAATGATGCATTAACGTTATTACCAGCTTGGGTTTTCTTTACTTTGAAAACGGGCACAAATAAATAACACAGGAAAGTAAAAATCAATTATTTATTCTTATCTTCTAACATATCACATATTGGTCAGATTGAATTGTATCAGTTCCATTAGTAGAGGCATCTTGTAGTACTGCGCGATAGTTTTGTAGGTGCCGAGCTGCGCGCGCACGTCTTTCACCGGAACCAGCGGGGAGAACTCGCCCGCGCACTCGCACACCGTTGATAAGTTCTCGCGTTTGATCTGTAATAGATATGTATATTTTAAAAATTCTATTAGACAGTCAGTATATACGATGACAAAATAATTCTAATTATTATCACGGACACATAGCCAGAATGAATCGAGATCGGTGGACCAGAAAGATTATAGAGTGAGCCAACACGCGCGGTAGAGGCCGTTCACGTCTTTCGTTGGGTAGACGGAACTGGATGAGAGTGAAACGGGAGAGACGGAGAAGGATGAATATGGAGAAAGCCTCATCATCACCATCATTATTATTATCATTATTCCGATTATCTTTTTGACTTAGCTTGTTAAATCCAGCAGTGGAAACTCATAGGGCTAGTGTGTTATTATTTTATTTTTGCCCTAAAGAATTATTGTAGAGATGTTGTTTCCTTAGTAAAGAAAAATAAAATGAAATTATCAGCCAAAGGACGTCCACTGCTGAACATAGGCCTCTTCCACAGTTTTCCACAGCGACCGATCACAAGCGGTTTGCATCCAGTTTGGCTCTGTGATCTTTACATCGCCTGTCCATCTTGTCAGTGGACGTCTTACGCCGCATCTTTGGTCAAAGGTTCTGTAATCTTGAACTTTTGAACTGCCCCAACGGCCATCAGTTCTTCGCGCTTTGTGCCCTGCCCATCGCCACTTTAGCTTACTGATTCTCAGGGCTATGTCGGTTATCTCAGTTCTTCTACGTATTTCCTCATATCTGACTCGTAGAGAAACCCCGAGCATAGCCCTCTCCATCACTCGCTGTGAGATTTTGAGCTTCCTTATTATAAGGCCTAAATTTAAGTTACATGTTAAAACTACCCTAATGTCGAAGGGATATTATAAAATTCAAGACTATCTTATTGACGAGTATGCATGGACAGTCCAGCCTGCAATAAACTGATGTACCTATTAGGTTATTTTGATTTGTATCATTTTTGTGGCAGCTAGTGGTGTCTGAGATTGTTCCGCCGTTTCTTTTCAGCACTTGCCAGATTGTCTGTGTCTTGTCTCGAAGCGCTAGTAGGGCTTAAAAGATAAGGAGACATATTCCGGCCCCATGTAGGCCGTAATTGATTGATATTAAATTATAGACGTTCTTATGTAAGATACTTGTTTCGGATCTGTATGTCATCACTAGTAACACACACGTCTTCAGACACTGAAGTGATTGAGACGCGAATACTCTTTTGCGCGATTTCTCGAAAGCTATTCAGGCGAGTTGGATTCGTCGATTGACCTGTTTCTACTTGTACTCAGATAGATAGTAGTACTCATCAAAAACTTCTAGAATTGAGTTCCCAACAGATACTGGAGTGGGTACAAAAAGGGAGTTCGACACGATTTTCGTCTTTTCCATGTTCATTTTAAGACCAATTGTTGGAAGATTACGTCAAGCTCTTCGAGCATAGTGCCAACGTCGTCCAGCGTTTTTGCAACAACGACCTTGGGTTCCAAGAGCATTTTACTGTGGGGCTCGGCAGCTGACATAGAATCAATTTTTATATTACAAAAAAGAGCCGTGCGAGCTATTTATAATCTAAAACCTCAAGATTCCCTACGAGAGGTGTTTAAAGAAATTAGAATATTAACTGTAGCCTCTCAGTATATTTATGAAAATTTAATGTATGTACGCAAAAATTTACATTCATTCACGAAAAAAAGTGATATATACATAATTATAATACTAGGAACAAGAATAAGCTTGCTATTATTCCACAATTTAGGGTTCGAAAGGTTGGTAATTCTTTCATAGGGAAATGTATAACATTTTTCAATAAACTACCAGAACACATTGTAAACTTACCGATCAATAAATTAAAAACTGTCATTAAAGAAACCCTAATGACTATATGACATCTATTATAAAGTAGATGATTATTTAAAAGATAAAAATGTATGGACTTGCATGAATACTACAAACATTGTAAACCTTTTGATAAGAGGCATTGACAATAGTGACTGTGTTTCTTGCGCAGCTTCTTCTCAGCACTAGCCCAAAATTGTCCCGAAGCTGTGGTAGGGTTTATATTGGGACGTGTAAAAGTGTCCTCAATGGGCCTATTTGCATAAATAAATGACTTTCATGACTTTTTATGACTTTTCATGTATTTTTCTTTATACGCGACACTCCCTTAGTTAAGGAGCGAGGTCTCCTTCCACAGGTACCACGCGTACTTACTAGGTAGGCTCTAGCCTTACCATTAAATTGTTTTCTAGAAAATTAAATAAACTTTTTTTATTATTATTGTTCCCGTATTTTTCTTTGCAAACTTTGACCTTGTCGATCGCAGGATCAAACTGGATGCAGACCGCTAGTGATCGGTCGCTGTGGATAGCCGTGAGGGAGGCCTATGTTCAGCAGTGAACATCCTTTGGCTGATAATGATGATGATGATGACCTTGTGATATTTATGAATATTTTTTAGACATTTTACGGTATAGAATAACCTCTGTAAGTACTGCACAGATTAAAATCTACTGTTTTTATTTGAAAGTGGAATATTGTACACAATCTTGACATCCTTTTTAACGCAATGATTAATTCTAAAATGAGATAAACACAAAACTCACAACTTAAACGGGTAATTCATCGTTTTATACTGAGATCTTATTAAATCAAAGAGGTTTTTAATTTAATTCATTGATATTATTTTAAAAGTTATTAAAAGATTTTTTACATTATTGGTCTAGCCAAGAAAAACAGAGTTAACGACATGTTGATTCTTTTTATTGCTAGTCGAATAATGTAAACAATCTTATTTATATTCAATAGCAAATAAATACTATTCTATTCTATTCTTAATATCGTACCAGTGAATAAAATGTATTATCATATAAATAATAATTAAAGATGTAGGTTGTGATTTTAGTGTTAACCTTTTTTTTAAATGAATTATTTTGTTAAATGAGGTGGGTGTTCGTAGCGCAGTGGTAGCAGCGCTTTGGTAGTGATACCGAAGTGAAGCAACCTACGGTGCGGTCGTGTTTGATTGGTGACCAATCCGACCATATAAGTGACGTACATCACGAGCATCTCCGTGCTTCGGAAGGCCGTTGGTCCCGGCTAATATTGGTTGACATTAGTCGTTAAGCCTAGTCAGAGGCCTTATTGGCGGCATGCGACAGCAGGGTTAGTCGCTTGCCTTGCAAACACCCCTCCACCAATCCGAACTAAGCCCGCGTGTTGGAGTAAAACTCGAACTACCTCATAGTTGAGGTAAGGCCTTTGCCCAGCAGTGGGATGTTACAGGCAGACTTTACTACTACTACTATTTTGTTAAAAATGCACTAAAAAGTCTCAAATAAACTATTTAAGACTTTTTAGTGCATTTTGGTTTTGAAGTCGGTTTTTACTTTTTTTAAAGTTAATTTTATTTCTTCATTTTTAGAGATTACAGGAGGGGGGGGGGGGGGGGAAGGGAAGTTGCACCTTATGACTCTGTTCTTTAAGAAGCTACAAACTACCTATCATAAGTTCTGTCATTATAATTACTGAACTCCTAAGCGTTAAGGAGTGCCACCACCAGTTCAGCTCCACAAGATGTTGGCTATCAGATGTAACAACACGAAAGAAACACTATACATGCCTTTAAAATTTGAGGGTTTCCCTCGATTACACCAAGATCCCATCATCAGATCCCAAATTGGAAACATGAGACCAACTAGAAGGTATACCCTCTAAGTAGGCGAAATTTTTTTTCGAATCGGTCGACAAACGACTGAGACATGAGGTAACATAGATACAAAAAAAAAATCGAATTGATAACCTCCTCCTTTTTTGAAGTCGGTTAAAAATGAATGTGAAGATTGTTTCCAATATTAGACAAGGTAAAAAGAACAGAGTTTGGAGTTGTTACCTGATGGCAGCGCGCGCAGATGAGGTCCTGCAGCGTGTAGGTCATGGCGCGGCGGTTGAGCGCCTCCACGAGCCGCCACTCCAGCTCCTGGTTGTCGTACGCCGTGCCGCACGTGGGGCACAGGCACACAGGACTGGAATGAACATAATTAGGGTTTCAATTACATATTTAATTTGTAAGGGCAGAGGTTCCTTAAGTGTGCGACGCGGCGCCCTGGTGTGTCTGGTCGATCATTATGCGAAACCACAATTGTGGGTTTTCAAATGGTAGGGGGCACTGACAAATAACTAAATTTGTAACTGCGCCGCGGGATGAAAAATATTGGGAACCCCTGCGTTAGCGTGAAGACACCCTTGACATGCCACCCACCCGATGGCGGGCGCTCAAATCTGCCATTAAATATATTTTTAATTATTTTTTACTTTCACAATTAGGTTATTCGAAATTATTTGGGGTTAAAAATTATTTAGCATTACACGTTGTATACGCAAAACATAATGACAAGGGTAAATGTGCAATCGCATTACATAATATGAGCTGGTGTGAATAAGTGAGTGGCTGTTTTGTCCAGTAAAGATGGGAAGACATAATATATAGATAAATGATGCATTAACGTTATTACCAGCTTGGGTTTTCTTTACTTTGAAAACGGGCACAAATAAATAACACAGGAAAGTAAAAATCAATTATTTATTCTTATCTTCTAACATATCACATATTGGTCAGATTGAATTGTATCAGTTCCATTAGTAGAGGCATCTTGTAGTACTGCGCGATAGTTTTGTAGGTGCCGAGCTGCGCGCGCACGTCTTTCACCGGAACCAGCGGGGAGAACTCGCCCGCGCACTCGCACACCGTTGATAAGTTCTCGCGTTTGATCTGTAATAGATATGTATATTTTAAAAATTCTATTAGACAGTCAGTATATACGATGACAAAATAATTCTAATTATTATCACGGACACATAGCCAGAATGAATCGAGATCGGTGGACCAGAAAGATTATAGAGTGAGCCAACACGCGCGGTAGAGGCCGTTCACGTCTTTCGTTGGGTAGACGGAACTGGATGAGAGTGAAACGGGAGAGACGGAGAAGGATGAATATGGAGAAAGCCTCATCATCACCATCATTATTATTATCATTATTCCGATTATCTTTTTGACTTAGCTTGTTAAATCCAGCAGTGGAAACTCATAGGGCTAGTGTGTTATTATTTTATTTTTGCCCTAAAGAATTATTGTAGAGATGTTGTTTCCTTAGTAAAGAAAAATAAAATGAAATTATCAGCCAAAGGACGTCCACTGCTGAACATAGGCCTCTTCCACAGTTTTCCACAGCGACCGATCACAAGCGGTTTGCATCCAGTTTGGCTCTGTGATCTTTACATCGCCTGTCCATCTTGTCAGTGGACGTCTTACGCCGCATCTTTGGTCAAAGGTTCTGTAATCTTGAACTTTTGAACTGCCCCAACGGCCATCAGTTCTTCGCGCTTTGTGCCCTGCCCATCGCCACTTTAGCTTACTGATTCTCAGGGCTATGTCGGTTATCTCAGTTCTTCTACGTATTTCCTCATATCTGACTCGTAGAGAAACCCCGAGCATAGCCCTCTCCATCACTCGCTGTGAGATTTTGAGCTTCCTTATTATAAGGCCTAAATTTAAGTTACATGTTAAAACTACCCTAATGTCGAAGGGATATTATAAAATTCAAGACTATCTTATTGACGAGTATGCATGGACAGTCCAGCCTGCAATAAACTGATGTACCTATTAGGTTATTTTGATTTGTATCATTTTTGTGGCAGCTAGTGGTGTCTGAGATTGTTCCGCCGTTTCTTTTCAGCACTTGCCAGATTGTCTGTGTCTTGTCTCGAAGCGCTAGTAGGGCTTAAAAGATAAGGAGACATATTCCGGCCCCATGTAGGCCGTAATTGATTGATATTAAATTATAGACGTTCTTATGTAAGATACTTGTTTCGGATCTGTATGTCATCACTAGTAACACACACGTCTTCAGACACTGAAGTGATTGAGACGCGAATACTCTTTTGCGCGATTTCTCGAAAGCTATTCAGGCGAGTTGGATTCGTCGATTGACCTGTTTCTACTTGTACTCAGATAGATAGTAGTACTCATCAAAAACTTCTAGAATTGAGTTCCCAACAGATACTGGAGTGGGTACAAAAAGGGAGTTCGACACGATTTTCGTCTTTTCCATGTTCATTTTAAGACCAATTGTTGGAAGATTACGTCAAGCTCTTCGAGCATAGTGCCAACGTCGTCCAGCGTTTTTGCAACAACGACCTTGGGTTCCAAGAGCATTTTACTGTGGGGCTCGGCAGCTGACATAGAATCAATTTTTATATTACAAAAAAGAGCCGTGCGAGCTATTTATAATCTAAAACCTCAAGATTCCCTACGAGAGGTGTTTAAAGAAATTAGAATATTAACTGTAGCCTCTCAGTATATTTATGAAAATTTAATGTATGTACGCAAAAATTTACATTCATTCACGAAAAAAAGTGATATATACATAATTATAATACTAGGAACAAGAATAAGCTTGCTATTATTCCACAATTTAGGGTTCGAAAGGTTGGTAATTCTTTCATAGGGAAATGTATAACATTTTTCAATAAACTACCAGAACACATTGTAAACTTACCGATCAATAAATTAAAAACTGTCATTAAAGAAACCCTAATGACTATATGACATCTATTATAAAGTAGATGATTATTTAAAAGATAAAAATGTATGGACTTGCATGAATACTACAAACATTGTAAACCTTTTGATAAGAGGCATTGACAATAGTGACTGTGTTTCTTGCGCAGCTTCTTCTCAGCACTAGCCCAAAATTGTCCCGAAGCTGTGGTAGGGTTTATATTGGGACGTGTAAAAGTGTCCTCAATGGGCCTATTTGCATAAATAAATGACTTTCATGACTTTTTATGACTTTTCATGTATTTTTCTTTATACGCGACACTCCCTTAGTTAAGGAGCGAGGTCTCCTTCCACAGGTACCACGCGTACTTACTAGGTAGGCTCTAGCCTTACCATTAAATTGTTTTCTAGAAAATTAAATAAACTTTTTTTATTATTATTGTTCCCGTATTTTTCTTTGCAAACTTTGACCTTGTCGATCGCAGGATCAAACTGGATGCAGACCGCTAGTGATCGGTCGCTGTGGATAGCCGTGAGGGAGGCCTATGTTCAGCAGTGAACATCCTTTGGCTGATAATGATGATGATGATGACCTTGTGATATTTATGAATATTTTTTAGACATTTTACGGTATAGAATAACCTCTGTAAGTACTGCACAGATTAAAATCTACTGTTTTTATTTGAAAGTGGAATATTGTACACAATCTTGACATCCTTTTTAACGCAATGATTAATTCTAAAATGAGATAAACACAAAACTCACAACTTAAACGGGTAATTCATCGTTTTATACTGAGATCTTATTAAATCAAAGAGGTTTTTAATTTAATTCATTGATATTATTTTAAAAGTTATTAAAAGATTTTTTACATTATTGGTCTAGCCAAGAAAAACAGAGTTAACGACATGTTGATTCTTTTTATTGCTAGTCGAATAATGTAAACAATCTTATTTATATTCAATAGCAAATAAATACTATTCTATTCTATTCTTAATATCGTACCAGTGAATAAAATGTATTATCATATAAATAATAATTAAAGATGTAGGTTGTGATTTTAGTGTTAACCTTTTTTTTAAATGAATTATTTTGTTAAATGAGGTGGGTGTTCGTAGCGCAGTGGTAGCAGCGCTTTGGTAGTGATACCGAAGTGAAGCAACCTACGGTGCGGTCGTGTTTGATTGGTGACCAATCCGACCATATAAGTGACGTACATCACGAGCATCTCCGTGCTTCGGAAGGCCGTTGGTCCCGGCTAATATTGGTTGACATTAGTCGTTAAGCCTAGTCAGAGGCCTTATTGGCGGCATGCGACAGCAGGGTTAGTCGCTTGCCTTGCAAACACCCCTCCACCAATCCGAACTAAGCCCGCGTGTTGGAGTAAAACTCGAACTACCTCATAGTTGAGGTAAGGCCTTTGCCCAGCAGTGGGATGTTACAGGCAGACTTTACTACTACTACTATTTTGTTAAAAATGCACTAAAAAGTCTCAAATAAACTATTTAAGACTTTTTAGTGCATTTTGGTTTTGAAGTCGGTTTTTACTTTTTTTAAAGTTAATTTTATTTCTTCATTTTTAGAGATTACAGGAGGGGGGGGGGGGGGAAGGGAAGTTGCACCTTATGACTCTGTTCTTTAAGAAGCTACAAACTACCTATCATAAGTTCTGTCATTATAATTACTGAACTCCTAAGCGTTAAGGAGTGCCACCACCAGTTCAGCTCCACAAGATGTTGGCTATCAGATGTAACAACACGAAAGAAACACTATACATGCCTTTAAAATTTGAGGGTTTCCCTCGATTACACCAAGATCCCATCATCAGATCCCAAATTGGAAACATGAGACCAACTAGAAGGTATACCCTCTAAGTAGGCGAAATTTTTTTTCGAATCGGTCGACAAACGACTGAGACATGAGGTAACATAGATACAAAAAAAAAATCGAATTGATAACCTCCTCCTTTTTTGAAGTCGGTTAAAAATGAATGTGAAGATTGTTTCCAATATTAGACAAGGTAAAAAGAACAGAGTTTGGAGTTGTTACCTGATGGCAGCGCGCGCAGATGAGGTCCTGCAGCGTGTAGGTCATGGCGCGGCGGTTGAGCGCCTCCACGAGCCGCCACTCCAGCTCCTGGTTGTCGTACGCCGTGCCGCACGTGGGGCACAGGCACACAGGACTGGAATGAACATAATTAGGGTTTCAATTACATATTTAATTTGTAAGGGCAGAGGTTCCTTAAGTGTGCGACGCGGCGCCCTGGTGTGTCTGGTCGATCATTATGCGAAACCACAATTGTGGGTTTTCAAATGGTAGGGGGCACTGACAAATAACTAAATTTGTAACTGCGCCGCGGGATGAAAAATATTGGGAACCCCTGCGTTAGCGTGAAGACACCCTTGACATGCCACCCACCCGATGGCGGGCGCTCAAATCTGCCATGACTTGGCCCACAGCGCCCGCCCGTGGGCGCTTTTTCAATACGTTTTTACGAATTTGTGTCTGGGTGTATAAAAGCTTATTCCTTGGGCATGTTGACCTTTATGAGTAAAAAACAGATGTTTCTACACCTAAGACCGCAAACACATCCAGTTACTGACAGTTTTTGATTGAAATTAGATTTTTCTCGTATTTTTTTTCGTAAATTACGTCACCCTACCTCGACTTTGTTTGGTTCTACGTTTTCATTTTTGTATTATCGTAGTTATTTTTGTGGCTTATTTGAATAGTTTATACCCTTATCTTTTCTTGAAAGCTTATTTTATTACACAAAACATATCAATTATGTCTGTGAATCTATCAAAGTCCGATTTTGAACTTTTTTTTGGCTACCTTCATATAGCTTCATAGATTTTTATAAAAAAATTAAAACCACCTCTCATTTTTTACTCAAACGTAAAGAAAGATGTCTTATCTAGTTAGTAGTAAAGCTTATAAAGCAAAACAACGAACAGCACACGTGCCAGGCACACATGTTCGGGGAACTCCTTATCGGCGCGCTCAAATTACGTAGGTACTTGAGACTTGACACTGTATTTCGAGTGGTGTTACATTGTAAACATGTGTATTTCTGTTTAAGAATTGAATGAATGTTTATCTTAGATGTTTTTGAATGAAGTGCTATTTAGATAACGTTATTATTTACGTACTTTTGACGAAAATAAACCGACCTAGTCTGAAAGAATGTCTGTAAGAAGAATTCATGGTCCGAAATAAAATAACCACCCGCATTTGTGTTTTTTTTAAAACTCGAGCATAGGCAATCTATTCAGTAACAATAAGCTTTTTACAGAATGATAATAGCTTGTTCCAATAAGATGTTATAACTGTTTACGTAAGTGTAATCTGACACCGCGCGAATTCCGAACGCGCACACGGACCTTTCGCGGAGCGATAATACTGGGGCTCCGGAGGGGTTAAGAGGCGGCTGACCGGACTCAATTGTGATGTGCAGAGTTGGCTATTGTATGGAATCGTTTTTTTTATTAAGATACTTGAATCCCAATTTGAATCTTGTTCTAAACAATATTCTTTTGTTCATTAAAGAAAGCCTCCTAGACTCCGGTCCTTATTTTTTTTATCATTTTTCAAATATATTCCAATGTAAAAAGGCATTGGAACATCACTAGTCAGTCGGTATCGGTTACCCGCCCCTTTATGTCTTTAACCTTATGCACCAAGTTTCAAAACACAATAGCATATTAATCAGTAGTTTTTTTCTCTACGTTAATGTATTCATAGCATTTCATTTGTCTCACTAGATGGCGTTTGTGAGTCTATAGGAACATTACTAGCAGGAATAATTACCGAACCGCACGCTCACAACTCACACGGGAGATGCCGATTGCCCGGCCACTGTCGATTATGAAGGTGCGTAATTATTTTACAAGGGTAAGGTCTAATATTGTAGGTCACATAAATTGACTAATTTTATACGTAGGAATTAAATTAAACTTTTAATTGCAATAGCAATTAAAAGTAAATCAGGGCTTCCGTTTTGTCCTACTGACCCTCGTATTAACGCTGATAAAGAATTTTGCTACCTGTTGCCTTGACCAAATAACTATTAGCCATTACTGATGCTTCAAGAAACACGCATTGAAATTGTCCCAGTAAATGAAATTATGCTGACGCTACTAAAACGTACGACTTAATTTTTCTGTAGATTTTTTAAGATAATGGTTTTATTTAGACTTTGATTTACTTTTGAATTTTGTGTTAGTCAAGGTATTATCGTAAAATTATGTAAGACTCAAAATCCTTGTGTAAGTTCTATTTAGCCTGAGATACAGGTTTAACCTTATTCAGGCAAATAAGAGAATGCTAATGCTACTAATTGATTAATTTTAATTATATTTTTGTTGTTTATAGTGTTTTGTCACTATAAAAACTTAAATTTTATTAAATAATATAAAATGCACTTGAAAAAAGCAAATATGTTAGGCGGGGAATCGAACCGTGGTTTACGCTATCCGGGCGTTTGCCTATGCTACTCGGCCACCGACACATTGGCAAGCCTGTTGAATTTCGCAATTGTTTTCTTTAACGCGTAGGCTGTGTTACCTCATCAATGTTGCGAGATTGCTCTCACAATGTTATCCTTCCATCGGTTAAGATTAAGGAAACCAGTTTATACTTAAAAATATTATAAATGCATTTTATTCAATTAAGTTTGTATAGTGACAAAGCTCTATAAAAAACAAAAATATAATTATTATGATACAATTTTTAAAGTGTCTTTAATTAGGTGACCACCATTGTATAATATTAGAATTAGAATGGAAGACAAGAAACATACACATAAAACGCAGAATGCTGCCATCGATACAAAGAAATATTTACTACAGAGTTTCAAACCCGAAAACTGCAAAACGGGCATCTGACTAAATCAGATACTGATATCAATATCAGGAGCAAGCAAGACAAAGGTCAGTCCACACTCACCCGTCCGGCAAGAGCGCGCGGGCGGGGTCGCGGCAGAGGTCGAGGTCGCGGCAGTGGTTGCACACCTTGCAGATGACCTCGGACAGCACGCACGAGGCGCACGGGTCGCGCCACTCCGCCAGGCTGCTGAACTCGCCCACGCCGATCAGCCGGAGGAGGTTCCTTCTGAGGAGGGTGACCTGGGGAAATTAATTGTTATTTTTAAGATAATTATGTTTCAAAAAAATACTTCAGATAGCAAACACGCCAAGGGGCAGAAACAAGTCCTATAGTCGGCGCGTTACAAACTGAGTCATGGTCATGAGGCCGTAATATGATCAGATATAGGAATATGAAGCGCATCATTTTGTCGGCAGGTGCAAGTGAGATAGACATGACGCTAACACGACTCAGTTGATAACACGCAAACTATAACAATTAACACTGATCCGCTTCGTCACGCATTGCTCTAGAATGAATACAAAGGTGTTGTGATGTGGTCCGGATAGAAAGCTTATTTTTCGAGTTGTTATTATAGGTAACTGGCTGCTCTTCCTTCTCTGTCTGCGCGGTGCGGTGCGAGCGGGACGGTACCTGGTCCTGCAGCGCGGCGTCGAGCGAGAACACCTTGCAGACGGCGATGACGTACGGCAGCGCGTCTCTGTCTGCGCGGTGCGGTGCGAGCGGGACGGTACCTGGTCCTGCAGCGCGGCGTCGAGCGAGAACACCTTGCAGACGGCGGTGACGTACGGCAGCGCGTCTCTGTCTGCGCGGTGCGGTGCGAGCGGGACGGTACCTGGTCCTGCAGCGCGGCGTCGAGCGAGAACACCTTGCAGACGGCGGTGACGTACGGCAGCGCGTCTCTGTCTGCGCGGTGCGGTGCGAGCGGGACGGTACCTGGTCCTGCAGCGCGGCGTCGAGCGAGAACACCTTGCAGACGGCAGTGACGTAGAGCAGCGCGGGCGTGGCTTCGGCGGGAAGCGCGTCGGGTCGCAGTCCTGGTTGTGGGCCGATGTCCGCTGCGCGGAGTGAAGGCATTCTGCTGTTTATTTTCTCGGTTACTCTGGCAAAAAAATAGAGAAAATAATTTGAGTCATTTAGCCATGAATGACGCCACAGTGTATACATACATATGTCCAGTGCGTTTCTTCAGTCACCCAGTCTTTGTAAAAAAAAAAACGAAGCGCTTGACGTACGCGCTGCGCACACCGATCACTTGACTGAAAAACGCCAGGTGGCGAGTAAAAGATTGGTTAATTCTCTTGTAATCTGTCAATTTGCGTGCCATAACGTTTCAATAAACCGAGTAATCGTGCAGCGCGGTTAATTATGTTCTCATAGTGCGATTTTTGAATTTCATTTTCTTTTTT
Organism: Pyrausta purpuralis; assembly: GCA_963924145.1. Lineage (NCBI taxonomy): Eukaryota > Metazoa > Arthropoda > Insecta > Lepidoptera > Crambidae > Pyrausta > Pyrausta purpuralis. The sequence goes on from OZ001646.1 coordinate 24,846,003, forward strand.
TTTAATACCAAGGTTCCTGACTTCATTAACGCACCCGACGCGAGAACCGTTGATAGTGTATGTAGTCCTAATAGGGAGTTTTATTTTTGTAAAAGTTATGTGGTGACTTTTAGTTATATATTGAAATCCATATTGTTTTCAAGACACCATTCAAATACTGCGTCAAGAACTCTCTGCAATAATAAAACGTCAGCGTGAACATTTATTTCGAGGCAAAGAATATTCCTTACGCTTTGCACTACATCGTAAACAAACAATAAAAACAGCAAGGGCAGATGTGAACCTTGGGGAACTCCGGATGTTCCCTCATAACAGCAAGACTCACAGCCACTGATAACTACGAACTAAAGGGGATCCTTAATACCGTATATCTTTTGCAGTTCCGTCAGCAAAATGTGGGGATCGACCTTGTCGAATGCACTGCTAAAATCGGTGTAGGATAAAGAATAGACTTGTCCAGCCGAAACCAGTACTTTGAGCAGGGAATTTGTGTATGAAAAGAGGTTGCTAACGACTGATTTTTTGTAATTCCATAATCCATGCTGTTGTTCGTTATCATGGTCTTGGTGTAGTTGGTCAGTTTTGGACATACAAGGGACTCAAAAACCTTAGAAACCCTAGAGAGAATCGAAATAGGCTGTAATTTTTTACATTCTCGCACTCTCCGTTTTTAAAAATTAGGACTATACGAGCGCGTTTCCATTCCGTGGGGTTACCCCTGTAAGCAAGAATCGGCGCAGTGGGCCCAGACCTTAAAAAGAAAGTGCGAGTAAAAGGAACTAAGAATGCCACTCACTGGAACAGCTTCTGAGCAATCTCTCCCTGCATCAGCGCGGGCAGTTTATCAGGCTCGGAGTACGCCGCACTCAGGAAGCCCGCCACGGCCGCCGCGAACTGCTCCTTCACAGCGCCCGGCAGAAAATGGGATAGGTTCCATTGCATTGTAATAGAGCCGTCCTGAAAATACGAGACTTTCGTTGGTTGGTGTGGTTGTAAACGCTTTGGACTGCTAAACCATAAAATAGTACCATGAATACAGCAAGGTAGTCGTTAAGACAAAGTAAAGGCGTATGTGTTAGCCAGTATGCTCATACGATTCATATATAAATAAATATTGGACGCTAAACATTGCTGTGATCCCAAAGTTGCTAATGCATTTGTGTTACCTATGTCAATAAGAAACAAAGGTGGTACCACAACACCTATACCCGAAATAATAGATATAATTTTTATATTGAACCCAGGACCTTATGCAGCAACGCCTTGAAACCAAGCTGCTTAGCCACTACACCAAGAACGTCTTCACAATTTGACGGAATAAGGTCAGAAAGGCAACAGGCAGCGCTTCCTGTCGACTGAAGGTGGTATTGGTCGGAGATCATAGTCCAATGGAATACCACCTGGATATTCTATATAGTTAGTTCGATTTAAAACTCACATATCGCGGTTCAGGATTGTATGAAGATTCAGATGTTGTTCGAAGTTAGGCTATCAGCAACCATCTAGCCGTTTCGGAGCCTAGTTAAGTTGTTATGTGCATCGCCACATCAATATTTCACAAAATAAACTATTATAATATCCATATGTTTTGCGGCAAGCTTACCTCTTCTTCTCCATTCTCTTCTGCCGATGGCACTTGCGATGAGCCAACTTCAACAAGGCCTTGAGGCAGTTTACCCTGAGAGAGAACAAAATAAATGGATCAATCATAATAAAGCAGAGTCATTCATCTCAAATACTCAAAATAGACAGTATACCTAGAATAGATTATTGTTCCTAGCTGATTTTGAGTAAGGTGGCCAGTCTCAACGAGTCTAGCCGACTGCGCGGAACATATTATTACAAATGTCTATTCCATTCACTCTCATAGCCCGATTGGTCAGCAATCTGACACGACCGGAGAGAGGTCAGGCGCAGAGCCAACGGCTTTACGTACTTTCCGAGGCGCGTGAGTGAAATAACACCAACTTACTTACACTAAACCCCGGATGCCCTGGGAATTTATTATTAGAATATCTAGGTACATTCTTATGGCTCCACTCGAGGACCGAATCCGGAACCTCTGACGCAGCCATGGCTTTAAAGTGCGACCCTCTAACCGCTGCGCCACGTAGTTTACAGTATACCTATTACACTAGCGTACCTGTATCCCAGCGTGGTTGGCTTCGTCCAGCCACAGTAAATAGGCCCAGCACTGCTTGTACCGAATGTCGATGCCGTGGAAAAGCTCTTTGTTCCTGATGCTCTGCACCACGAACTCCACGTAGCCTGATAATCATATAACATCGATATTTTGTATAATCGCTACAGAGTTTTGTGAGAAATTCTCGTTTTGTGGACTAAGCAGTGAGTACATCTTAATGATGAGAAACTTGAAAATAACCATTGATTTTTTATCGTTTTATTATCTACGTTTAGTAAAAATAGTTAAATGTCTTAGAGGCCGTTCAAGTATTACGTAAGCACTATAGGGGGGCGGGGGGGTCTTTGCTTTGCTTATTTTTGATGACATGGGGGGTCGGGGGGTCGGGATCGTGATTACGTCAGCAGACCGGCAGTAGTTTTTTTTTTCATATTGGCAACCCACACATTGTCGTTGTTTGAAAACTATACCCATTTTCGGGGATACTTATAAATTATGAATACGTTAAGATTCTGTAAATTCTTAAATATACTCCCTCAAACATTTGAATGATAATATTACTGCTGGTAAAGGAAAAGTTAACAGATTTTTAGTAAAGTTTAAAGAAATTTTCGGGCTCGCTTCGCTCGCGTATGGTTTTTGACGTTTTAGTTACGCTTAAATTTATACTCGCCGTTATAAATCAATCTTAAACCATTGGTATGCGGTATTTGACATCACTTGCTTCGCTCGTGTAGTAGCTGGTAAAATTAAAGAAGGTTTTTGCGGTAGCTTTGCTTAATTTTTGCTTATTCATTATTGAAGTGAAACTTCTTTATCGGCGTTGGAAAAAAATATACCGTCACATTTTCGGTTACGCGTCACATTTTTCTTGCCACTACCACGGTTGGTTCAGACGAAGAGTACTTTCACTTTCTGATGCTGTAATAATCTTAGTAGCAAAAAGGTAAAGTGAAATAATTGTATTATTTGTATTCATGCCTATGATAATAAAATCCTTTTGTTTAAACTTTATCTAATTTAACTTTATTTAACCAATTTCTGGAAAGTTGCATGTAGATCATTTTTCCAAAAATAAGGCCATAAAGTAGAATCACTTCTTACGTGTGTACACTAGTACACGTACACATTTTTTTATTAGGTACAGCGTTGCGAGTTGCGTAGCGAGCTTTGCTTATTTTTGCTGACAAGGGGGAGGAGGGGGTAAATAATTGTCATAAATCTGCTTACGTAATACTTGAACGGTCCCTTATGTCATTATATTGGTAAATGCAAATAGCAACATTTCCATCGTGTAAAATGTCCAAAGTATAGCAGAGATGTCCAAAGGTCTGACAACCCGACAAAGAGTATATTATGGCTATTACCATCACATCATTATCAATCACTTCACATGACGTAGACGTAGAGACCTTCAAGTATAGATATACCGCTTTATGAGACTTCGCCTAACGCTCTCACCTCCCGCACACCCCGCTGCCCGCCAGGCAAACTCAATGACGCGGTTTACCTATAGTATTACAAACTTACATAAACCCTTCAACAGGGCAGGGCTCGCATGTGTCACAATATTAGATGGCCACTTATTTACCATCAATCCCATTGGCCCATGTCGTTAAAAGTGCGTTTGCACATGCACTCGACTCACCTATGCCATTTAATACAAAGTAATGACTAGTGCCACCATGACGGAGCCTAGCCCCTTGAACTCTGCAAACAACATAATGAACAGCTTCATGACCATAATGACCGCTTGATACAGCGCGTTCACACATGCTAGACTTACCTATTCCATCTAATACAGAGTTCTTCTTGGTGCAGAGCAGAATCTTGTTAAAGTCCGCGTACACGATGACAGAGCCGAGCCGTTTGAACTCGGCAACCAACATGAGGAACAGCTTCTTCATCAGGTTGTATAGGGTCCGCCGGAGAGCCGGGTCGTATAGTAATGAGGTTGGGGTTTTTAACCACCTGACAAAAAATAAGATGACTTTTGACAAGTTTATTTGTTTGGCTGATATCTATTCGTCTAATCTCAGGAACTGCTGGACCGTTTTTTTAGGGCTCCGTAATATGTAATGTTAACAAATACTTTCAACGAAAATTGGTTTGGACGAGATCGAACGAGAAGTTTTTGAGATATAACACATTTTCAACAACCGCAAACATAACTTAGTACTTTATACATTTGTACGACTATGAAAAACAATGTTATGTTTGTCGCAATGATATTGTCCGGAACTGAGGGCCGGGCCCTCTGCGACGCTGCACGATGACGCTACAGAGGCGCTCCCGCAGACGCCGGCGCCGCTGTTCGTTGGAGGACTACCAGGTAAGATTTGTGCCGCTGATAGCTATACCCTGATTTTAGTTAGACCATAATGACAGCTTCTTGACTAAAACAACGATTGAATCAAAATTCAATATTCCGATTATTACGGAACAAAACTTTGTCGTCAACAAAATATTGAGGTACTTGACTGAGTGTAAGTAAGTGGATTCCCTAATTCAGTTAAAGTTGGCACGGAACCCTCTGTGCGCGAGTCCGACTCGCACTTGGCCGGTTTTATTTTTTGTGTTGGATAGCTAATATATCGAGGAAGGCTTTAGGCAAATACATAATAAAACATCACGCTGCGACGGGAGGGGAGAGGCAGCAAACTCAAAACGCGCGGACGCTGTCGCGGGGGGACTGATTGTCATCTATATACATAAAAGAAAATCGTGAAAGTTTTACCACTTATAACTCGAGAACCGATAGACTAATTTTCATTATTTTAACTTTTTTTAAATTTGTTTTTAATAATATAAAATTATAAAGGGGCCGGGGCATAAACAAATTTGCTTGGAGCGCTTTTATAAGGCAGTGTTGTGTTTGTAGGTTTATTGGTTATTGGTTCGGTTTTATATCTGAATAGGCGAGATACGAGGGTCAAACTGAAAGTTCTTAGAAAATCAAAAACTGATTACATTAGCCAGTTATTAGTTTTATTATATCTTTTCAAAATATTGTCCATTGACGTCAATACACCGCTGCATGCGATGGAACCACTGGGAAAAGCACTTTGCCCACTCGTCCTTAGGGGTCTCTTCAATGGCATCGCGATACGCAGCCACCGCTTCTTCAGCATTCATAAACCGCTTTCCTTTAAGTTTTTCTTTAATTTTTGGAAATAAATAAAAATCACAAGGCGCGAGGTCGGGGCTATACGGCGGGTGACCCAGTAATTCAACGTTTGATGTCCCAAATAGTCGATCGTTCGCTTGGCGGTGTGCGACGAGGCGTTGTCGTGGTGAAGGAGGATCCTACTGCGAGGTCGTTTCTCTCGAGCTTTTTCCAAGACAAGTGGCAAACAATTGGTAGTGTACCATTCTGCAGAAACTGTTTTTTGATCCTCTAACACAATTGTTGCGAAATGACCTATCCTTCCAAAGAACGAGGCCACCATTTTTTTTCCCGCACTTCGATCTCTCTTCACTTTAGTTGGCAACTCCTCGAAAGGAAACACCCACTGAGCAGATTGTCTTTTGGTTTCAGGATCATAACAGTAAATCCAGCTTTCGTCACCTGTTAGTATGTCGAACACAGCATTTGAGTCACCTCCGTTAAATCTTTCAATCATTTTACGGCACCAATCCACACGATGGAGTTTTTGAGCCTTAGTCAAATTATGAGGTATCCACCGGGCGCAAAGCTTCCTGACCGCTAAATGTTCGTGGAGGATTTTGTGCACTTGACTCATACCGATGCCTAAGCTTGTCCGAATCTGCTGATAGGTCACTCTTTTGTCAGTCTCTATCATACGCCGCACAACACAGATGTTATTTTCAGTCGTCGCCGTAGAAGGCCGTCCCTCACGTACATCATCAGTGAGATTAGTGCGACCACGTTTAAACTCATTAAACCAGTTGTAAACAGTCGCACGAGATGGGGCTTCATCGTGAAAGGCCAATCGTAGTCTATCATAACTTTCTTGTTGACTTAAATGACATCGAAAGTCATAAAAAATCATTGCACGAAAATTTTCTCGTGTTAAATTCATGTTGACGTGACACAGACAATTTTCAATTTGCCGCCAAATCGTAAAACAAATGACAAATGAATGAAATATATACTCAGTAATATTGGCAAAGAGTTCTATTTTCAAATTTTAGAATATTTTTTTTATTATATTGTTTATAAGTGGCCAGTTCTAAGAACTTTCAGTTTGACCCTCGTAGGTCATAAATCTATGTGTATTTATTTTGAAGCCCTAAAAAATACATAGACATGTAGCGCTTACCTGTAAAAGTGTGAGATTTGGAAGTCGGCGAAGACGTTCTTGTATTGAGTGACGTCTCGCAGCCACGACGCGATCATAGTTCGCAGCACTTTGAAAGCGCTGCTTACTTGCGCCGTTTCGTCGTACGTTTGCGAGGCTTGTGCGCCTGTCAAATATAGTAAGAAATTAAGTACCGCGTAGTAAGAATCATATATATATTATATATTTTTTATATTTAACAACATCACATACATTGCTCCGATCCCAAGCTAAGTAGCTAAAGCACTTGTGTTACGGAAAATCGAAATCAACGGTGGACCACAACACCCAGACCCGAGACAATATAGAAAATATCGTTTTCTACATTGACCTGACCGGGAATCGAACCCGAAACCTGATGAGATGGCGACGCTTGAAACCAGCGTGCTAGCCACTCGACCACGGAGGTTGTCAAATCAGGTTGAAAGATTTTATGATTGTTGTATGTACACATCACTCCAATGATCGGATTGAATCGAATGGTTTGACTAAACAATTAAATATTAAATTACAGCTGCAAAACGGTGTGCGGTGCGTTTAAGCTCATCACAGCGCTGGTGTTCTTGGCTGCAGTAGTACGCTATAACACACACACGTACATTAATGTCTAGGATCGGATGACTCTAGGATCAATATCGGACTGCCGTCTACTCAACTATGAGAGATAAGAAACAGAGCGTGCGTTTGTCTATTGCGTAAAGACTTAAACACAATTATGCTCCGCGCAAGATGCACGACGCAGATATCTGTTGAAGGTAAGCACCGTGCCCATGGTCGGATATTATTATAGTCTTGTTCGGACACTGACTGGAACGATCCGAACTAGTACAATCGTTCAAAGGAGGTAGTTTAGTCTTCTAGTACTATTAGTTCCACAGTTCACCGAACGCGCTGACATCAGTCGTCCGTGGTACGCAGCAAATATGGTCAGAGAGAGAGAGTTCGACTCAGTTACGCACCGGTGTTGTGCACGGCGTGCTGGATGGTGTCGAAGCTGGTCGCGGCGCTGGTGCCCTCCGCCTGGAGCACGTGCTGCGCCTGCAGCAAGGCGCACACGGCCAGCGCGTCGCTCTCGAGCTCCACGCACACGCTGTTGTATGCGCCGCTCGCGTTGTGCGAGCAGTTCGACACAGTTACGCACCGGTGTTGTGCACGGCGTGCTGGATGGTGTCGAAGCTGGTCGCGGCGCTGGTGCCCTCCGCCTGGAGCACGTGCTGCGCCTGCAGCAAGGCGCACACGGCCAGCGCGTCGCTCTCGAGCTCCACGCACACGCTGTTGTATGCGCCGCTCGCGTTGTGCGAGCAGCCAGACATCTCTTCCACCTCGCTTACTAATCTGAAGAATTTATTAGAATATTATGTAAAGACAGTGAAGTGATAACTTGAGGGTAACTCGTCAATGAACAAAACACTTTTTTGTACGTCTAATTCAGTTCAATTTAGTGTAAGTACACCATAATTCTTTTAAATTAAGTTTAAAATTCTTAAATTTTTTAACTGTGTCATCCTAATAGTTTCAGCATAAAGTAGCCGTGACATAAGGACGGCCAGACAAACATGACGAATATTTAAGACTTCCACTTTTTGCCATAAGGCTACGGAGCTCTAGAAAATGCCCAAGTCTAGTTGCGAAAATCGTTGATCACTTTCGTCTTTTGGTCCGATCAATAAATAAGGCTGCGTTTCCACAAGCGGAGCTGAGCAAACGTATAAAACTGAGCCATAATGTTGCCATGACCACTCCGGTACACTTCAGTGGAAACACATTCAAACAGCTGATGTTGTTTCAACAGGCCTAACTGAAGATGATGACGGCGATAATTTACATGGCTGTTATATAAATCATCCCCATCACCACCTTATTGTTACGCAATATTAAAGTTTTTCCCCCATAACATCGTAGCATACCATGATCATACTTGGGACGTTATCGTCATCATCATTATTCTCAGCCAAAAGACGTCCACTGCTGAACATAGGCTTCTCCCACTGTTTTCCACAGCGACCGATAACAAGCGGTCTGCATCCAGTTTTGTCCTGCGACCTTTGCAAGGTCACCTGTCTATCCTGCCGGTGGACGTCCCACGCCGCCTCATTTGGTCGAAGGGTCTTTGATCTAAAACTTATCTGCCCCAATGGCCATCAATTCTTCGCGCTATGTGCCCTGTCTTTGCTCTTACTGATTCTCTGTGCTATGACCGTTACCTTAGTTTCTCTCGTATCCTCTCATTTTTGATTCAATCTCAAGAGAAACACCAAGCATAGCTCTCTACATCGTTCGCTGTGTGATTTTAGGCTTACTTATAAGACCCACAGCAAGAGACCGTGTTTCGAATCCGTATGTCATCACTGGTTGAAGACTTTCGTCTTGAGACACTGAAATAAATGCGACGAGACGAAACTTTTGGAATATTCCGAAGGCTGTCCAGTTAAGTTGGATTCTTCGGCTTGCCTCTTTCTTAAAGTTTTACAGTTTGTAAATAACGGTGTGAGTGTCAATTAAGCATAAAACATTATTGTTCCATATGTCACCCAGCAAACACGATACATATACCTGTTGTCATCGGTCTCGCGGCCGCCCAGGTCGGGCCGCTCGAGGTTGGAGCACCATAGCACGAAGTTGTGCTTCACTAAATGCCTCGCGTAGAATAAATCTGCTCCGAACAGTGTTGGGTCGGCTGGCATGTTGCCTAGAGGCACGTGGAAGTATCTGCCGGGAAACATTTTGTTTAAGTTAGCAGCAGTAATTATTAATCATAGTTTCAAAAGATCTTTATTTTATTAACTAATTAAATAACATAAAGGTCCAGTGTTATTTCCTAGATAGCCATATTAACGTAAATTACAAATACGTTGACAGGCCGACTAATAGCGCCTTGGCAAGGATAAAAATGACATAGGTATTATAGTCGTTTAAAAATAAACATAAAAGAGCAAACAACCTTGATGTTCATAAAAGCAGTTAAATTAAATACAAAGAACACAGATGAATTATACTAAAGAATATAGAAAGAGACTAATAGTCGACCCCTAAAGTACTGTAAAGGCAATTAATTTGATTATTTAGGTTATCAAATCGTATGCAGCAGTTTTTTTAAGCTTTATTTATTCTGTTTTGGTTTTGTTATTAGGTGTATAAAATGTGGGAATGGGAGGGTTACTTTAAAGTGGGTTCAGGAATCAAGGGCAGACCGAGATTTAGTCTTTCCTTTTACTACTTTGGCACTCGAGGCGTCTAATTTAGGACTTCCAGGGAGGCCAGGGTGATAGAGTTTCAAAAGAAACAAGGGAGAGGGGTGAAGAAAGATTTTTGGCGTAGGTAGGCAAGGAAAAGAAAAGGAGACATATATATGATATATTATTATACTATTTAAGGATATACATGATGTACAATTCGAATACGTCTAGTGAGTTATACTTAAACATTGGGTTGCAGTTGATATGCGCAGAGCAAGAGTCATATTGACAGTGGGCTACAGTTGGTATGTATTCAGCAAGATACACAAGATGAGTTACAATTGATAGACATTTAACAGTTTACATAAGAGCAGTGACTTATAATTAATATATATTGAGCAAAGTTGTATTAACACAGTGTTTTCTATCTGTTTTCTTAGTGCAGTGTAGGACCGTTGACCGCGGACAATCAGCGGACTAGCGAAGCAGCGCAGACTAACAGCGTATGCAGCAGTTAAAGAATACTAGAAACGAAACCAACACACGATGTTACATACCTGCACTGTTCAATGGTAAGTTGCAGTACGGACTCCAGGTTAAGGTAGTGTCGTACAATAGCCCTCGCGCCCACGCGCTGCCACTCCAGCGTGCTGTACAGCGTCTCCACGTCGCGCACATGCAATGTCACCAGAGGGAAGTCCGCCAGCCCTAAGTCACATCATCATTATTTCCATAAAAAATATCCGCATAACACCTTTTGCTTTATATACTAAGCAGATATGCACCACCCTAGAACTCATCTACATGTGACAACAGGTGCTATCAAACTCATATATCGGCTTAGCCGTGAATAAAAATAAAGTTTTCTCATAGATTATCACAGCGACAAGTTGCTAGTTACTAAACATGCGCAAAATCGTTAACTGTAGTGAAATGAGTGATATTCAGTGGGAGCCGAAGATATGTATCACTCATCTAGTTCAATTAGCTCTTTAGATCTACCTTTACTGTCACAATATCACTCACTCATCACACACTCACTACTTCAAATTCATTTAGCTCAATTGTTAATGTATCGTGTACGGATGGATTTTTATGATGTTAATGTATCGTGTACGGATGGATTTTTATGACTAAAAACAAACATTTCAATAAGATTTCGGTACTATAAAATTTCGATTATAAAACTTCTGTATGTCAAAATTGCAACTAGTAATTACAACAAAAATAAACAAACATTACTCACTACTGAAAATCACTTCACTCTTTATATCTATACCGAACCGAGCCGTGCAACTGTCTCGCTCTCGCTCAGTAACTATATTCGTATGCTCTCTGTCACTGAGCTACTGAAGGAATGAACTACTGAGCCGTATTGGACGATAGTGAACGAGTGAATGAAAGAACTACATTGGTGAAGTACTTTAATTGAAGCATTTATTTACGATCTACCCAACTCTACTAATTATCTGACTTTAAAAACTTTTTGCCACGTCAGAAATTCCGTATTCTAAACCCCGTTAATTCTACGATGGTAGCATAATTTATACGGTAATGCATCCGCTCCTCTCGCTAAGTAAGAATTGTCAGACTCTGGCCAGTGGCAGTGGATGGACTTCGAAGGGTCTCAAATCTAGAATTTAAAGAGAAGCTATGCCGAGCAAAAAATGTGTCGCAAACACGACTACAAACATGAGTTGTTGATAAGTGTCGTCAATTAACGGCGCACGAGATTTGTTCGCAGTGTCAGCTTCATACGCTGGTAATAGTTTAGAATGATTGTTACACTCACAATGTCATATTTTATATTCATAAAGATGAAATAAGAAACCAAAAATTTGCGCACGGGCGGGACTAAAACCAGCAACTTTTTGGCTAACCGGATTGTAACACCGTGATTTTAACACTCACAGTGTCATATTTTATATTCAGACAGACAGACAGCTCAATTGGTAGAGCGTTTGACCCGGTACCCAGAAAGTTAGCATGATCTTTATGCTTAAAACGTTTATCTATACTAATATTATAAAGCTGAAGAGTTTGTTTGTTTGTTTGTTTGTTTGAACGCGCTAATCTCAATAACTACTGGCTCGATTTTTTTTTGCGTTGGATAGTCCATTTATCGAGGGAGGCTTTAGGCTATATAACATAAAGATACGACTCATAAGACTACAGCAGCAATGAAAAATGTTGCGAAAACGGGAGAAAGATATTCCTTTTGAGAGCTTCCGCTGCGTACGCTGCGGAAACCGCTTAAGTTACACAAAAATCATGTATGACAGAATTGTTCAGCATTAAGAGTTCTATAATAAAGTCCGCGACAGCATATGTCTATCTTTTTTGGTTGACTTACTACAACCTTTTTTATGTTAATAAATTTGTAAAAAAATAATGCATTATTTTTAGAGGTGTATTATACACACAGGTATTTATTCTTATCAAAATAAATACATTCATCATCACGAGCATTTCATTTAGAACCAAGTTGCCCTTTATGTCATTTGATTTCAATAAATATCTTAGGAGCTATCACAGTTTTAACATAACTCCGCACCAAAATAATGTTCGCAGCTTAAATACAACGTGCGCTTGCGCTAATATATTATAAAGCTGAAGAGTTTGTTTGTTTGAACGCGCTTATCTCAGGAACTGCTGGACCGATTTGAAAAAATATTTCTGTGTTGGATAGCTTATTTATCGAGAAAGGCTGTAGGATATAAAACATCACGCTGCGACGGGAGGGGAGGGAGCAAACTCAAAACGCGCGGACGAAGTCGCGGGGGACCGCTAGTAGAAAATAAAGTGTTAACTGTATGCTTTTAACTTTTGGCGTTTCGCTATTTACTTACTTGCTTACTTACTTATTATTCTAAAAATGACTCTTGCTTAATTTATTTCTGTTTTTATTTGTTATATAATCTGTAGTTAATAAGAGTTATATACGTCTTATTATTGTAAATTTATCTTTCACAACCATTCGCTGTAATTATAGGAGCAATTTGTAAAATGACAATTCGTTATTGGCTGTAGGTAATATATATAAATATTGTTTTCTTTCTTAGTCTTAAGAGCTGTGGATTGATGTAAAGTTATTAAATAAATAAAATAAAGTTGCTGGTTCGAGTCCCGCCCGTGCGCAAATTTCTGGTACTAGTTGTTCAATGGCCTTGATAATACCAGTGACTCACCAGGCATCAGTGCCGTGAGCGCGGGCGCGGACAGCGTGGCTTGCACCGCGAGTAGCGTGGGCCCGCACTTCTCGTCGCGGTACCGCTGCAACGCGCGCTGGACCCCCCTCCATACTGATCGCGCTTCTGTCTCGACCGCCACTTCCCATGTTATTTCAGCGCTGGGGAGCGTGCTTTCGTCCGTGCCGAGGTTTATTCTGTATAGGTAGAACTTATAAATGCCTTGCGACTATAGGAATTCTATAGGATCGATGCTGACAATAAACATGTGCATCGATGTACTTAGACTCGATGTTAAGCGCAAACGAGTGTTCTAGTGTCACGCCTGCATAAATAGTTTAAATAGATTGAAACCATAAAATTGATATTCCCGAGACGCAATCCTAAAACGCGCATGGAAGCCTTAGTTATAGTACGTACACTACAGGCAGTTACAGAAATTTTTATGTAAAAAAATAGCAGACTACAATAAATTTCCTTACTGATATTCCCAATTCAGTGTCAGCTAAGAAGAACAACAAAGTGTATTAGAATCTTAATAACCTTAAACCGCACCATAACGCAAAACCTCAAACACCCAAATGATTTTTAATTCAATTGACAAAATACTGTAAAAACTATAATTAAAAATAATTTAGGGTTTTATATGATGTTTTAGTTTTACTGGCACTTTTGATCATTCCTTGCTCTGCGGACAACGCTCTGTCGAGGGGGGATTCGGTAGGTATTCACCGGGCCGCTGCCGCGCTGACATTATTATTATAAATATCTACGCTCATAAAAAGCTAACCATTGCTTGTTTACGTATTTTGGCGCGTTTACGCCCAGGCTTGGTGCAAACCCTCCAAAATGATGATGAATGATGGCTTGTCTTATTAATAAATAGACATAAAATGTTACTTTAACGAAGTTTTTTTTTTAAATATGACCCATATTAAAAAGTGGTTCAATTGATCTGTTCGTTATTTCAACCAACCTATTTTTAGGCAATGCGCAAAAGCGCATTTAATCTTTTATAAAAAATATTAATAATCATAGTGACCTTAAAAAATGTATTTGCTCAGGTATTTAAAAAAAAAATACAGATTTTATAAAGATAAGAATAAATAAAAAAAATCAATTGAAGTATGAATAAATAGAAGCTCACTTGGCAGTCCTCTCGGTGGTATAGAGCGTGTTCATGTTGGGCACCTGGTTGGTCTTCACCGTGTCGAGCACGAATATGTGCCCGCGCCGGACCGGGCCCAGCACCAGCGCCCACATGCTTCGGCTCGAGTTCAGGGCCGAGTGCTGGTATAGGTAGATGTGTTTCACTGGGGATACTCCATCCTGAAAGAGGTCACAAGTTAAAATATATGATTGAGTTTGTATAGAAGATTATACTCTTGCCAAAAATGTGTATAGGTATGTGAGGGGGACGTGGTTGTGCTGGATTGAGAGTACTAGGTTATCCTGTATTTTATCGTTGGTTATATCAATTTATAAATAAAGGAATAAACTGGAGAAGTTCCAACCTCCGGCCGCCCAGCGCGCGCACACTTAACGGTTAAAAATATAATACGCGGCGATTGTTTTTTCGGAAGACAACTTCGTTACAATTCACGTAAGCCCCGCCCGAAAAACTTTTTAAAGCGTTTAATTTCAATTTCGATATTTTTGTAAAACTTATATTCAAATAATAACGTGTGCATATATCTTTTCAAGAATTTTATTTTACCTACAAACCTATCAGCGACCTATCAAGAAACTATGACAGAATGCAATACCGATAAGAGGAGTTCCCCATCCCAGTTTTATTTCTACAGGTATTATAAAATGCACTTGTAAAAAGCAACTATGTTAGACAAAAAATCATTCCCAATGTTACGCTATCCGGGCGCATGCCTTAACCACTCGGCCACCGACTCATTGGCAGTCTGTATAATTTTGCAAAGTGCCTTATATACTGATTTTGTATAGTGATGAAACACTATAAAAACAAAATTAAATTACATGCATACATTTAGTTAAGATATTATTTGTAAAATCATTTAGCGGTTAAAAATACTTATGAAATAAGTTTATTTCAAGAAAATACTTACATGTTTTTGTAGATACGGTTGATGAGCAACACTTTTGAACTGCAACTGACTCAGAGTGAATGAATCCATATTGTTCGATCCGAATTGAATCAACCTGGAATCAACAACAAATAATAAACAAAGCTACAAAAATAAATAAATATTGGAAACCAATTATTACCTATTGTAGAAGAGGTGAACACTAGTACGATGACGTCGTTAGGGGTACGGCAGGCGAAGAGTCCGACGGGAATAAAACGCGACGTAGGTATTACGTTCTGTATTTGACGTAATAGTACATTTTCTTATGTACGCGGGATAACTCCTGAGCTACCTGACAATAGGCACAGTAGAGACATCCAAAGGTCGCAAGTAGTGAGAGCCAGTGGACGTGATGCTATTGAGCGCTAAAGCTAGTGAGAACAGAGTTACCTTACAATTTGCGTCTAGGGTTCTTATTCTAAAAGGCAAACGAATCGTAACCGCGAGTCAACTAGATGCAACGCCATCTAGTGGGGCGTAGTGGTAGCTTTGTAAGTTTTGCGCAGTCGTCTTATGATTTTGTGGTAACGAAATACTACTGCGAGCTAAATAAATACAACGCCATCTAGCGGGGCGTAGTCTTGTCTTTGTTTTAATAGCATATCGTTTAATACGTTATGCTACACTATTTAATTAATATTTAGTTAAATTACTCCCATAAATTCAGTGGAGGTTAGACAACGATTTGTGTTCAATAAAGACATGATACCTCTTCAAGACTATAATACTTTCCACTTCATAGAAGAAAGGTTGTATTTATAATTATTTAAAACAACTTTGTTTTACTTTTTATCTGTTTAAAAAACAAAATTCGTTTTTGACTGCTAGTTTAGTAAATTAGACCAGTTCATAAGTCGTATTAAGAATAAGCTGTGAATTTTATTAAAAAATAAGTTAATTTACCGCCTCGCCTCCTGCTGGTCGACGGCGCAGATGCAGCCTAACTGCACGAGCACCCTGAACTCTAGGCTCATTTGTGTCTCGTATATGCCTTCGATCTCAGGGGTCGATAGCTCCCCCATCAGCTCTCTATAACGAAAAGTTAACATCTGCTTAAATGCTTATGATTTGAAGTCAGTCAGATAGTAATTAAGTTTACAAGTAGGAAGTCACCTCAAGCACACTTGAGGGTCTTATGAGAGATTTGAGGTCCTCCGCATTTTCATCCGCACGTTTTGACTTTGGTCACTCCCCTCCCGTAGGGACGTAAGGGAGCTTAACCAAGACCCAAAGCTCCAAGCCAACCTCACCTTCACGCGGTGCGTCCTGTTTCAACAGACGAGGCTCTGGCGACCGACCGATGGCGGGATAACCATCCAACAAAAGGCGCAGTAAAATGTTGAGCTGTGATGGGCAGCAGCGTCACACTTAAAAGATACTGCGCCTCTGCGCTCGCCAACCCGCCTGCCAAGCGTGGCGAGTACTGGCAAATACCCCCCTATATGGTAGGACACAAAAAAACCAGGCCCCCAGTCTCCGGCAGCCCCGCTATTCCTGATTCCGGTAGCGGTCACGGTAACGGCGGGGCAGGGGGTGCTAAGAATCCCCGGAGGCGATCTCGCTACCACCCCCAACGACAACTGGCCCTGGTAACTTATAACGCGTGCACACTGAGGACAGACGAGAAGTTGCTCGAGCTGGAGGAAGAATTGAGCAGGTTACACTGGGACATAGTGGGTTTATCAGAAGTCCGTAGAGAGGGCGAGGACACGATAACTCTGAAGTCTGGCAACCTGCTCTTCTACCGGGAGGGTGACCAAAAGTCCCAAGGTGGTGTTGGGTTTCTTGTCCACAGGTCCCTCGTAAACAACATCGTAACCATCGAGAGTGTGTCGAACAGGGTGATATACCTTATACTCAGAATAACCAAAAGGTATTCGCTGAAGGTCATACAGGTATATGCACCGACCTCGAACCACCCGGATGAAGAGGTGGAGGAAATGTATGAGGACGTAAGTAGAGCCATACACACTTCCAAAACCTATTTCACTGTTGTTATGGGGGACTTCAACGCAAAACTCGGCAAGCGAGGCGAGGATGAGTTGAAAGTGGGACCTTTTGGATATGGTCAAAGGAACGCCAGGGGAAATAGGCTGGCCGACTTTCTGGAGAAGGAGGGACTCTTTGCGATGAACTCTTTCTTCCAGAAGCCGCCTCAAAGGAAATGGACCTGGCTGAGTCCGGATGGCAAGACGAGAAATGAGATAGACTTCATCATGACCACCAAGAGACGGTTATTCAATGATGTCTCCGTGATCAACAGGGTAAAAACCGGTAGTGATCACCGTATGGTCCGAGGCATATTGAATATAAATGTCAAATTGGAAAGGTCCCGCTTGATGAAGTCCACGCTCCGACCTACTCGTGCCCATATCCAAAATCCCGAGAGCTTTCAACTCGAGTTGTCAAACCGCTTTGATTGCCTAGAGAATTGCGTATCAGTGGACGAAATAAACAACGGGTTTGTGAAAACTGTCCAAACGGTCGGATCTAAGTTTTTTAGACCTGGCCGTAAAAATAGACCTCAAAAACTCTCGGTCCACACTCTCGACCTTATGGCAGAACGTCGATCTATGGCACTGCAGACCTCCGTTAATGCTCAAACCTACAGGCAGCTTAATAGACGAATAATGAAATCTCTGCGACATGACATTCGTTCCTTTAACACGAATAGTGTTAAAGAAACAATAGAGCGAAACCAAGGCTCCAAAGTGTTTGCAAGGGACATGTCTATTGGGCAAAGCCTGTTGACGAAGCTTAAGACGGAGGACGGCAGTGTAGCGTCGACGAAAGCAGAGGTTTTGAGGGAGATCGAAAGGTTCTATGGGCAGTTGTACACCTCAGTAGCCAAACCCGTTGATAGCTCGACCGGAGACCCACGAGCTATCCTGACCCGACACTACACTGAAGACATCCCGGACATCAGCCTCTACGAGATTAGGATGGCCCTGAAACAGCTAAAAAACAACAAGGCACCTGGCGAGGACGGAATCACAGCAGAGCTCCTGAAAGCGGGTGGAACACCGGTACTTAAAGTCCTTCAGAGACTCTTTAATTCCGTTCTGCTAGAGGGCATCACGCCTGAGGCATGGAACAGGAGTGTGGTGGTGTTGTTTTTCAAAAAAGGAGACAAAACCTTATTGAAGAACTATAGACCCATCTCACTCCTGAGCCATGTCTACAAGCTGTTTTCAAGGGTTATCACGAATCGTCTCGCACGTAGGTTTGATGACTTCCAGCCTCCCGAACAAGCCGGTTTCCGAAAAGGCTATAGTACCATAGACCACATTCATACGCTAAGGCAAATTATACAGAAGTCCGAGGAGTATAATATGCCTCTATGTTTAGCTTTTGTGGACTATGAGAAGGCCTTTGATTCGATCGAAACTTGGGCGGTGCTTCGGTCTCTTCAGCGGTGTCACATAGACTATAGGTATATAGAGGTGTTAAAGTGTCTATATAACAACGCCACCATGTCGGTCCGAGTACAGGAACAGAATACGAGGGCGATTCCATTGCGAAGAGGTGTAAGACAGGGCGATGTTATATCTCCGAAACTGTTTACAGCGGCATTGGAAGACGCCTTCAAGCTCCTGGAATGGGAAGGATTCGGCATCTCCGTCAATGGCGAATACATAACACACCTTCGGTTTGCCGATGACATAGTCGTTGTGGCAAAGACGCTGGATGATCTAGGCACTATGCTCGAAGACCTCGACCGAGTATCCCAACAAGTGGGTCTTAAAATGAACATGGAGAAGACGAAAATTATGTCGAGTTCCCTTGTTGTACCCACTCCAGTATCCATTGGGAACTCAACTCTCGAAGTTGTCGACGAGTACGTCTACCTGGGACAAGTGATCCAATTGGGTAGGTCCAACTTCGAGAAAGAGGTCAATCGACGAATCCAACTCGGCTGGGCAGCGTTCGGGAAACTGCGCAAGAGCGTCTTCTCGTCTCAATTACCTCAGTGTCTGAAGACGAAAGTCTTCAATCAGTGTGTGTTACCAGTGATGACATACGGATCCGAAACGTGGTCTCTTACTATGGGCCTTATAATGAAGCTCAGAATTACACAACGAGCGATGGAGCGGGCTATGCTCGGTGTTTCTCTACGAGATCGAATCAGAAACGAAGAGATACGTAGAAGAACCAATGTAACGGACATAGCCTTGAGAATCAGTAAGCTTAAGTGGCAGTGGGCAGGGCACATAGCGCGAAGAACTGATGGCCGTTGGGGCAGGAAAGTTCTAGATTGGAGACCCTTCGACCAAAGACGCAGCGTAGGACGTCCACCAACAAGATGGACAGACGACCTTAAAAAGATCGCAGGATCAAACTGGATGCAGACCGCTAGTGATCGGTCGCTGTGGAAAGCCGTGGGGGAGGCCTATGTTCAGCAGTGGACGTCCTTTGGCTGATTATGATGATGATGATGATGACTCCCCTCCCGACGCAGCGCGATGTTTTATTATTAATTATTTATTCTTACTTGTTGGGAAATAAACAACGTATAATGTATACGTGTATAATGTTAACGGGAGATGTAAAACTAATATGACTATCTAGTTTTCACTTACAGAACGTATCGTACACATCAATACACAAAAAAGATAGAAGACATAGTCGTGCACTTAAATATGTTCGAAGAATAATACCAAATAAAATAAAATAAATTAGGATCTTTGTTTTTCCTAAAGCCTTCCTCAATAAATGAGCTATCCAACAGAAAAATAATTCTTCAAATCGGTCACGTAATTCCTGAGATTAGCGCGTTCAAACAAACAAACAACTCTTCGGGTTTATGATATTAGTATACTTTAATAAATGAAATCCGATATCATAACATTTCGCCAAGTTTAATCGTTAATTCAGATTGCGCGATTTAAAAGTCACTGCATATTAATTGCTAGCGCTCTTCATGCAATGTTTGTACGGAGAGAGCTTGAGTCGCGCGATCCGCGAGCCCGTCATATTATTTAAAAAACTGTGTACGCTTGTCATGTTTCTTGTTTTTTATTTACATTTGTAAAGTTTTCTGTGAGTAAAAATTCTTTGTGAGAAAATAAATATCTTAAACCTGATGTAAAATGCGTGTTGCAAACGTGTAAATCTTACTCCATTCGCAACCTGTGCGTAAAAAGCACGCGGGAAACGATGATCGGTGAATGCATATAAAAAGCGCGGAGCTCACGGGCGCATTTGCTAGATCTGGACGCACACTTAAGACTATCGTGTGCAGGTGGAACAATTGGCGAAATTTCCTACGTTTGCGCTCGAAATGCGAAAAGCTTGCGGACGTTCTCCAATCCGTAAACCTTTGTGGAATGAGACAAATTTGATCACATTCGTTTTCTTATATCCTAAACTGAGCTTATACGTCTTGTTTTTTTATACACCGTGACTTTTTAACTACCCGAGAAAACTAAAATTTGCGGTTATGAAAATATGTATATCAGTAAGTAACACACAAATATTATAGCGTTTATACAAAAATATCGTTATACAGGACTTCAAATAAATCCTGTTAATGCACCAAAAACATGTAAACCATCTTCGTAGTATTTGTTTAATGAGAGAGAGAGAGAGACGCATGCACTCATTCGGACTCACGCGGCGAGTCTCCGCCCGCCCGTTCATTGATGAAGGGAGTGCTGGCCAGCTTCGAGCTTAGACGCGAGTTTGCCCAATGAGAAAGAAACGTCTTTTGTCGGCAGGTTGTGCAATTTATTATCATTTCTTTTGTTCGGAAAATTGAACTTTCATGTGAAGATAGACGGGTGGAAAATAGCTTTTATTTTTAATTCCTAGGGTGGAAAGTAATTTAGTTTTAATTGCTACGATCAAACTTGGAGTTAAAGATAATCGAGTCACATCATATTATTAAAATAAACAAGCTTTCCATATTTTTAAGATAAGCTAAACATTTAAAGCGTGTTTATTATGGTCTAATTTTAACAATTTAAAATCTACAAATATACTATTCAGTTGCCCGCCGTACAAATTGTCACGTTTTTTTTTTCATTTTAATTTGTCACATTTTGTTTGTCTTTGACAATGTATTTTTTAAAGTTTGGTCTATTATTTGCACAGATTATTAAGCAGGCGACTTGCCGCGATTTTGTTGTTCATTAATCTTCTTACTCGCTCCCACCTTTAGCTGTAACTCATAGCGCTATCTCATGAGGCAAAATGGAACCTGGAATTTGACATAACCTGTGGTAGTTTTGGTGGCAAGGTAAAGGCCCAGAAAATGTAATGAAAGAAAGAAAGAAAATGAATTTATTCGACCCAAAAATGAATAACATTAACAAAAATACATGTACTAGTCTACTTAGGCCGAATAAGGCACCCGCTCAGCATTGGTCGTGGCAGCAGCAGAACTCATACCACGACGCTGATTTTCAGCGAGTGCCTTTGTGGGTACAAAAAAAATGACATAAAATAGCACAAAAACAAAACATTAATCTATCATTCGAATAATCACAAATTGATTTTGACATATTGTATGAACAATTGCAAATTATAATATAAATAATAAAAACATAAATCAAATCAAATAGCATAACAATTAATTTAATTAATAATAATACACCATTATTTCGGGTCACCTTGGTGAGCCTATTGTGAGCTCTGCGATTTTTACTGCGTTCGTGGAACGGAACGTGGCCAAACTCAAGATTCGGAGAAGAAAAAGTAAAGAAAAAAAAAAAAAAAAAAGTCTCCGTTCTTCTTGGGCTCGGCTCGTCCGGCAGCCATTTTATTTACGAATCCGACAAAGTCCGAGGCTCACCGAGATAAAAATGCCACGTAAAAGATAGTGCCACGGCTGCCACGTACACGTACGTAATTTACCAATACAAGATAAGGAAACACGTTGACATTGATGACTTCAGTCTACAAGGAAGGGGAGCCCTGGATAACCCCAAACAATCGCGCAAAATAACCGGACTGTACGAATGACGGCGACGGACACATGGGGTCCTGAAGGAGCTTACGCGGACAATCATGTAATGATAAGTGTTTTCCGGCGTGAACGGTGACACGACGCGCATACCCCGTTGGTAAGTGAACGCGTGCTTTTCGTTTTCACGTTGGATTTGTAATAAGTGTTGCTTTAGTTTCATTTTAAACGTTCATTTCACCTTCAGGGCGCGCAACGGCGGGGGCAGCGAGTTCCAGCACCGTGTCGCAGCAAATTTGAAAGAGCCGCGGAAAGTTATTGTGCGGTGTCTTGGGGTCAGAAAGACGCCTACACATTCCCTTCTCCCACGCCCCCTCCCGCCCCGAGCCCATACCAAGTTCTCATGTAAGTAGCTTGGTTTCTGTGTCTTAATGATTTCAAACATCAGGCTTGCTAAGTGGAGTTTTCTGCGAGCCTCCATCCGAAGCATGCTTGCATCACTAATGTATGGGCTGACATGAGTCCGAGGTGGGATAGGATAGCAAAAACGCACGCAGGCATTCTGCACTCGCTGAATCATCTTCGCTGACCTCGCTAGCAGACACGGACCATACACTGTGTCGCAATAATGCGTTCTTTTACTATTATTATTGTCTGTGAGAAAAAATCGATTGATATTTTTAACAATGATTTGAAATATTTGATATTGTCCGCGTTTTGTGAACTCTGTTGTCATCCGTGCCGTTACTGTCTTTCTAATCGTGTGTTTTATGTAGAACGACAGTATAGTATAAGTATTTAGGAACTTTAACCAACAATTTTGTTCCTAAACAAATCTCTTGAAGATTTCGTCATTATTCAACCCAATTTTGTGTTATTTTTTATAAATCAATGACTTACTAGCTTAGTCTATTTAGATCAAGCATATTTCGACCGTAAATGTAGGCAATTCTGCCAATTGACAACATTTCAAAATTTTTGTATACACATTTTAATTTTTTTTCTAAAAGAACTTTTAAAATGAAGGCACCCATATTTTTTCATTTTCGTTTCTTTTCAGTATTTTCCCTAATAATAATAGTTTAAAAACTCTCCTTTCCAAAAGAGCGTAAGTACATGAGGTTGGATGTCACGAGGTCATGTCTTTGCTATATTCCATTAAAAAAAACTGACGTTGATAGTGTTGTGGTCTGTATCAATTGTAGAATTAAGATGTCGATATCGATAATAATGGTATATCCATTAAGTATTTAATTTTACTTAAAAAATGAAATGTTGTCAATTGCTCTGCCTGCACACGATAGACGTGTTCTTATTTATTATTTTAAAAATACCCTCGGTCTATTTAGAATAGAGCCATGTGATCGCACTCACTCCTGGTGCTCGCGGTACAGCTGCTCGGGCACAGAGTACTGGTACAGGTGCAGCACGGGGTGCGCGCGCGGCAGCACGCGCGAGCACTTGCGCCAGTACTGGCCGCTGTCGGCCGGCCGGCTGACGCGCTGGTTCACGTAGAATATGCGCGGCACCGACAGCTTGATCTGGTGCAGCTCGCTGCCGACTAGGGCCCACAGCTTGAACAGACCCGGCTCGGCTGTTTCGGCCACCTGGAAATACAGCAAGGTTTCTTATAAGATGGAATAAGAAACCGAAAATTGCGCACGGGCGGGAATCGAACCTGCATGTTTCTGGCTGACCGGTCCGACGCACTTTCCTATTGTGCTACCTTGCTATCGATCCGACCGCGCGAAATTTCTGGTCTCTTTTGGATACATCATGACGCGTGACGTCAGCGTCATCTACCTGTCTGTTTTGCAACAGTAGGCCAAGCAGTTATTCATTACAACTTGGAAATTGGTAACGCTTCACTATTTAATGGTTTAGAATGTTTTAACATTCTTTTGTTATTTTTGTATTCTTTTAAAACTTAATAAGAAACCAAAAAGTAATCCCGACCGGGCGCAAATCTATGGTTTCTATTTAATCTTATAAGAATGCAAAAATAACACTGTGAGTGTTAAGACATTCTAAACCAAAAAAGCAACTGAATGGTCAAAGACATACTCATATGTTCGTATCACAATAGGATAATCATATTCTTAATGCACTATCAAATACAGTGAGTACACTAAGATTCAATAAAGCGCGCGCGACTGTAAAATTTGTAAGTTTGTTGTAAGTAATTGCGCCATAGATTAGGATGAAGTCCGGATAATAAACCCTTAACCTAGCATTTAGTAAGTCAAACCAAATCGTATCTAACAAGAATAATCGCTGGAAAACTGATTTTATTTTTAGGCATTAAAAATAATTATGTATACATTAGCTTTTAATGTATACGCGCTCAGGGCGCTTAGGCGTAGCGACGCGCACCCACACAAAGGACGGGCTTAGTTGTATGCGTGCAGGCGCTAACTGGCTGTGTGCGAGCGTTACAGTTCCGTAGCCGAATGACAAAAAACGGAACCCTTATAGTTCCGTCAAGTCTGTCTGTCTGTCCGTCCGTATGTCACAGCCAATTTATTCTGTAACTATAAGCATTACACTGTTTAAAATTGGTAGTGTTAGCCCAACGAAAACGGAACGTCCCTTTATCCATGGTCTATGGCAGTCGATGACGTCTGTCAGTAGAGCCCCCTCCCTTTCCGCGTCTCTTCTCGGTCGGTCGCCGCTTGCGCGTGTATTGATGTGATTGAATATTGTAAATGTCCCCGTAGTGTTTACTAAATTATATTTGTAAGCCTAAACGTGTTGGTTTGTATTGTGTTTGGCCCTGACATCCGATTACATTTAAGATGAGTATGACTTTGGTATTTTATTTATTACCTTTCCCAGTGAGGGTTTAATATTTCAGAAGTGAGATAGTAACCTGAAGTTCCACCACTAATAGTATTTAATAGTGTTTCAGATATGCTTTCCTTGTATGAAAGCTACATCGTGCTTGCAATCATCGGGCAAATGCAAAATTACCAATCAAAGGTGAAGCGTCTACAAAGCGAGGTAATGGCGCGATATTCAAAATGGCGTCATCCCAAGCCGCAACCCAAGTTACCCAAGCCAAGCTGGTTTTTCATTGTCAGAAGGTAGAAAAGGCGAAACTAAGTCAAAGGCGAGAAGTATATGACTGGTATGTAAAGTGAATCATGATTAATATAATGTACCACCATTATTTCTATCTGTGTGAGGAAGCATGATATGGCTTCATAGCATTATCGAAACGTGATGTGTTCGTATCAAACTTCGTATCGCTAAACTCGAACTGATTACTAAAACATAAAACAATAACCTAAAACCGACTAAAAAGATAAATAGGCGCGTTGTAGGCATAGCAACTACCTGTACCGACCTCTAATTTAATCTAAATAAATAATCTGGAAGCTGAATAGCTAACAGTTGTCTGTGTGACCTGTCTTTTGATAAGGCATTCTTATTGTAATAGGTATTCTGTGTGATCTGTGTGCCCGTCCTTTGATGGGATTGCATATTGTATGCAGGGGAGCGTTGGCCCCCAACGTAACAGCATGTCACATGTAAAACAACTGTGTGGGCATTATACAATGCAGAACTGTGTGGGACATGCGAGCCTTGTGTGGGCCCTAGGTAGGAAAAATCTAAAACAAAACTAGATGAGGCTGTGTGCCCAATATAATAAACTTAATATAAATTATAAACTAAAATCCATAGATGATGGTAACTCATGTTATATAATGTCATTAATAAAAAGCAAGTAAAATCTACAAAATATCAATTAAAGATTGAAATAAAACTAAACTAGAGTAAAACTTAAACATGAAATGAAAATATTTAATCAATGTTACAATTTAAATTACTTTTCTAAATAAAGTTAGCGGGTGACCTTAGGCATTGAGTAACCTTGCGCATCATTGAGTGCTATGCTTCTGTTTTCTTCTATCATATTGACGGTGTGTTTGTGTGATGATGAAATAGAAAGCTATTGGCTACAACTCATATAATAAAAACTGAAAATGCAAACTGTACGTGCAAACAAATGCAATAAACATATTTGATGCTGGATATTCACATCGCAATCTGTGTGTGCTGTATTGTTACTGTCAATACTTGAAAGAGTTTTCATTTCCTATGTCCTTAATGGCATCTCCAGTAATTTAATCGAGTGACAAGTACTTTATCTGAAGTAGTTACTGAAGACTTATTCAAAGTAACTTCAGTTGTGTTTTTTGTATTAAAATTAACTTTTACAAGTAATGACAATGTTATTATAAAAGAAAATTAATATTTATTTAATTATTAATGATTACCTGTGTGGTTAATGTTTGTTCTCTCCTTATACATATGCCACAGAAAGGTACCTGTATCATATACCTTGCAGTATTCAACATGTGAACTCTATGCAGTTACTCCAGTCCGGTGTGGTGAGATGCATCTTGTATTCTTTTGTCTTACTCGTAGTCTTATATTTCAATTGATAAGAAAGGCATAAACATAATTCACCTGAGCTGAATGTAAAGTCCGTCTAGTGTCACAGACATAAATTATTTTTACTGAGTAAAACAATTCTAGTTTAATGTGTATTTGAAACTATTGATGTTAATAGTTCTCCACTTAGCCAAGAGTATGACTAGTAGAGGAAGCCACACGGTGTTAATACCACCTTGTGTACAAATTTTGACTGCTTTAATGCTTAAATAAATAATAGTAATGTAACTCTATATTGCAAATCACAAAGAGGTAGTTACAATTTATCAATTACAGTAAATGTAAAACTAAGGCGGTCTTATCGCCAAGAGCGATCTCTTTCAGACAACCTTTGATAAATGACTAACTTTAATTAAATAACTTGGA
Organism: Pyrausta purpuralis; assembly: GCA_963924145.1. Lineage (NCBI taxonomy): Eukaryota > Metazoa > Arthropoda > Insecta > Lepidoptera > Crambidae > Pyrausta > Pyrausta purpuralis. The sequence goes on from OZ001646.1 coordinate 24,872,641, forward strand.
TTCAACACTGCATTACCAAGTGGTTGACTGGTAAAGAATGCCATAAGGCATTAAGTCTGCCAATTGTACAACTTCCAGCGCATAAACTTTAAATAAATAAATATTCTATTATTTAACAATTGAAAACTAAATCAATTAGACTGTAAATTAACTGAGACTGATAGAATTACAGAGTAATATTCAGTATTTCCTCATTATAATAATATTATAAATCATTTATTTCGTATTATATCATCCATATAAATCATTAGTAACATTAAGAACTTATTATGTCATGCAGTCCACAATTGGTAGAGATTGCTATGTGCTTTAAGGCGGTCAGAACAATGTTATACTATTGTCCTCCCTTACTTTGCAATAACAGTATGCCATATTATACTTTGTTAAAATTGATATATCATTTAGATATAATTGGGTATTGTATGTTAGCAGACTTATAACTGTGAGCAATCTCATCCAACCTGGAATCTTATTGAATAAATAATGTTCTGTAAAGTGTAATACATAAAGGAGTGGTGCATGTCTTAAAATGATGAACATAGTTTTAGATGTTATGTCCTGCTGGTCTTACTGCTGGCATCAGAAGATGAACAGTAGCTGCCCTGCAACTGCTTCTGGGTGAGCTGAACTACAAGTACTCCGGGATGAGCTAAGAGCAACATGCTTGTGAAATGAAGTAGAGTGAGTGCTCTGAATGTTGCATTACATTCTTGGATTTGGTGAGTTTGCATTAATTTCATATATTGAAGGACTCATTGATGGATAACAAAAGTTAAGATTTTGGTAACGTTAAACAGGTGGTCCATTGTCTAGAGAAATATTATATGATTAAAGCTTCCTTCAGAAGTTCTAAAGGTCTAAGTAAAAGAAAAAGAAGTATAATTGTTTTGATTCAAGATGTAATATGCAATAAATTGGATATATTTAACTGTAGTTAAAATAAATCAGCCAAATAATTTACTAAGTAATCTTGTTAAAGTAACCAATTAATTTAAAATAACCTTACACACAAATGAAGAAACAGGGAATCTAATTTCATTATTTTTAAATTTAGTTTACCAAATAGATTAATAAATTAGTAATCACTAATATCCACTTTCTTAAGCACATTTAATATTGGACTAACTGATATTGGTTGCAGTTTCATGTGATTAATGGATTTGATTGTCAAGAAATTAGGTGTGGTGGTTTGTTTGTTATTGCTTTGTGATCTGATCTGTGTTAAAGGAAGAAAGCATTCATATTCTGAAAATGATGAATGTTTATCTTCATGTGCATTCAGGACAAAGTAGATTAACAAGCAACTAATAAATAATAGACTTGTTGCTTGTGAGTTAACATTATGATATTTTCAGAGATGCTGATGTACTGTTGTGGTGGCTGGTAACGACGACTACAGATCTCAAGACGTCGAGTGTCTACTCGCCGTCTGCGGGACCCATCATCGTCTGTCTTCACGCCGGATGTGCACTGGCAACGCGGGCGGTACTACCTGCAGCATGGTCTTGCTGCGAGCGGGCCTCTGCAGCACTGCTGCGTGGCGCTGCTGCGCGCCTCTGCTGGCGCTGCTGTGCGTCTACCAGTGCTGTCGCACGTCTGCTGGCGTGCCTCTGCTGGAGCCGCCACGCGTCTGCTGGCGCTACTGCACGTATGCTGGTGCCCCTGCGCGTCAGCTCGTGCCTCTGCGCGCATCTGCTGGCGCTTCGGCAAGCCTCTGCTGGCGCTACCGCGCGTCTACTGGCGCCTCTGCGCTTCAGCTGGTGCCTCTGCGCGCCTCTGCTGGTGCTGCTGCGCGTCCGCGCGTTTGATGGCGCCTCTGCGCGCCTCTGCTGGTGCTGCTGCGCGTCCGCGCGTTTGATGGCGCCTCTGCGCGCCTCTGCTGGTGCTGCTGCGCGTCCGCGCGTTTGATGGCGCCTCTGCGCGCCTCTGCTGGTGCTGCTGCGCGTCCGCGCGTTTGATGGCGCCTCTGCGCGCCTCTGCTGGTGCTGCTGCGCGTCCGCGCGTTTGATGGCGCCTCTGCGCGCCTCTGCTGGTGCTGCTGCGCGTCCGCGCGTTTGATGGCACCTCTGCGCGCCTCTGCTGCGCGTCTGCTTCCGCGCGCCTATTGGCGCCTCTGCTGGTGCTGCCGCGCGTCTGTTGGCGTGCCACTGCGCGCCTGTTACTGCGTGAATCTGCTGCGCGTCTCTGCTGCATGCCTGCTCCAGATGCTGCTTCGCGCTATGCATCTTGTTCCAAAACCACTGCGTGCTTCAACGCCTTTGTAATCTATGGTTTGTTGGTTCAGGGAAGGTCTGTATAACCTTTTGTAAATTTCGACAAGCAGCTTCGAATTCACTTTCGTGCTTGTCCATGGATAAACTTGGTTGCACCTGCGCACCTAGTATATCGACAACCTGGCGTTGAGCGCAGTATTACTTTTATTCCTTAATCTTGTGCATTTCGTGTATAACATAGTTTTAAGATCAGCACCATAAATAGGCTTTTGGATTTTTAACTCTATTGCTCGAGATCTAACATATTTTGTGAGCTTATTTTCAATGACAAACTAACCACAAAGCATTATTCTGCAATAACATCCCACCCATGCAAGAATTCCATCTGTGTCATTATATTCGGCTATGTTACCCATTTTTTTGAATGTGCTATGCTTTTCTTTTGTGTGTGTAAAAAAAGGGGTAACCATGGAAAATATTATTTGCTCAAGAGGCACCACTTAAAAGCTTTGTTTTATGTGGTAAACCATTATAATCAGACGCTTGTTCTGTGTGTGTTTCATGCATGGTTGGTGACGTACTGGCCCATACGGGGCAGTAGCTCGCCTGTGCCGAAGAGGACACCCAGCGGGTACCCCGCGCTCCTTCTGACGAGCGCCGCAGCGTCTCCGCGCTGCCGAGGAGCCTTCGAGGTCGAAGGAGTTTGCAGGATGGCCGAACTGTTAGCCCAACGAAAACGGAACGTCCCTTTATCCATGGTCTATGGCAGTCGATGACGTCTGTCAGTAGAGCCCCCTCCCTTTCCGCGTCTCTTCTCGGTCGGTCGCCGCTTGCGCGTGTATTGATGTGATTGAATATTGTAAATGTCCCCGTAGTGTTTACTAAATTATATTTGTAAGCCTAAACGTGTTGGTTTGTATTGTGTTTGGCCCTGACATCCGATTACATTTAAGATGAGTACGACTTTGGTATTTTATTTATTACCTTTCCCAGTGAGGGTTTAATAGTAGGAAGATGTATCCTTTTAACCGCTTTACGATTCTTGTACAAAAAATAAAAAATAATGATATTGGCTCCCATACATGAAACTAAAACCGAAATTTTTTTTTAGTCAAACCTATGCATGTGGGGTGTCTATAGATAAGTCTTTTAAAATGACATAGAGGTTCCTTAAACCATTTTCCTTTAAAGTCTAACGTTTCTTAGCTAGACGCTTCCAAAGTGGTAAAATAGGCGCCATCTAACTTCTAAACTAAGCGAGTGTAAATTTTGAAAAAAATATTTAATGTAGATCATAACAAATACTTTAAACGAAAATTGCTTCGGACGGGGTTAAACGAGAAGTTTTTGAGATATAGCACATTTTCCACAACCGCAAACATAACTTTGTTTTGCTTTATAGCGAAGCGACATCAATTTCCAAGTTGAATTTATTCTGTAAAGAATAACTGCTTGGGCCATCTGTTTCATAAACAGACGGCTAGATGGCGCTAAGCGTCACGCAATTGACGTTTTCATAAGAAACCACAAATTTCGCAGGGTCGGACTGACAGCACGGTAGCTCAATTGGTAAGAGCGTTTGGCCCGGTCTGCCAAAAGGTTGCTGGTTCAAGTCCCACCCGTGCGTAAATTTTTGGTTTCTTATTTCATCTTTATGAATATAACTTTGTTCTTCATACAAACACTGTGAAAAACAAAGTTATATTTGCTGTCAACAAAATATTGTGGTATTTTACTAAGTGCATTCCTTAATTCAGTTAACGTTGGCACGGAATCCTCAGTGCGCGAGTCCGACCCGCTTAGCCGGTTTTTTTTTGCAAGTCGAATATTGTAAACAATCGTGACATCATGGGCGTGCATTTCATATAGGCAGTTAAGCAGTGCCTACCTCGCCATTATAATGGCAAATCAATAGTACAATATAACTTTATACTAAGCTTAAACTAAAAGCATTTTTATTATCAACTTACATGAATTAAGTACTAACGCTCAACTTTGAAACGAAAATATTTAGGTAGTAGGCTGCCCAGCGGCTGCTTGCTAAATACACGCACACTCTTGCAATCGCCCCTCGTACCTACAATGTCACACAATGATGATATAAACCCGACCGAATTGAAAAGGACGCTCTGTTCGTACAATTCAAGGTGACAGGGTGATATTCGCATCATGGACTCCTAAAGTAGGCATGCATACTATCTTCTTTCTCTATCAGTTTCCTACTGGAGAGTGATTTTGTCCTACTCGCGCGCAAATGACGTAAAATACTTCGGAGTCTAATCAAAACACATCTCTTAGAAGAAACTTTAATTTGGAATTAAGGTAGAAACATAGATTTATATTAATAAACTATAGTTTTAATTTAAAGTGATTGTGATTAATAAAAACTAATGTTACATTAATTAAAAGAAATATAAATCTTTCAAAGTAGATTGTGTGTAAGCGGAAATTTCGTTGTTACTAGTCTACCCGATACTAGATGGCGCGACGTTGCAATTTCTTACGCCTTTTTCCTAATTCATAATCTTTAATAATTCTCAAACTAATGATATTGTGAACACAGGAAAGTCCGTAATTTTAATTTAATTTATTTTTCTTATGCAAGTAATTCAACCCAGCTAAAGTGTTGGTATAAAAGTAATGCAAACATTCTTTAGAAGTTTGCGGCAGCCATTTTTATCTATGGAGTTCTTGTTTTGCTTTTCGCTTCCTTCCCGCGAGTGTTAAAAATCTTAAATTTCAAGTACCTAAAAAGTTGTATTGCGATTGAATAAAAGTGTTTTCGGGGCTTGTTTATTTTGCATTCGAAAGGATAGTGAAATTGCAGTGTTACTTTGAGTGCCATAAAAGTCATGTTGTGTGTGATGAGGGTTCAAAAGAAGATTCGTTTTGTTTTGAAAGTTTTGACCATACTCTTACTAATCTGTGGTTTTGACTGTGCGTTGATGCCCTAAATAAAGGCAAGACTTTGCTTGTGAATAAGGAAGGCCAAAATCGTATCATAGCCACTATGGGTATCAGTTAAATTACATGTCATTAGAAAATCATCCATTTCCTTGGGAGTTTAGCGCGGGAAACGAGAGGAGGAAGTTGGGTTTTGTTTCTTCATTTTAGTAATTGTTTTTTTCTAGTAATTTATTGTGCTTTTGTGTTGGGATCATCATAATATTGTGTGCTATTGAAGAAATCAATGAAGACAAAGGAGGAAACAAAGTAAAGCGTGCTCTGATCGCAGATCGCGCCCTCTGATTCGGATCGATATTCTCGTGCTAAACATCCTTCTTGAGCATTGAAATGCGAACGCCAACCCCGCATTTCAATGAGTTAGGTTAGGCTAGGCTAGTTTAGTTTTAGTTTAGTAGTGTTAAGTGTAAATATTGAACATTTACTGAAGAAATTGTCCGTATGGCTCCGTCCGAGGACGTTAAACTTGTAAATTAAAAAAAAACCATTTCCTTGATAGGTACTTGTGTGTGGTGTAAAATCATCGCAAACACAGCTTGTATGCTTCCTTCATAAATTGCACAGAAAAAAACCTAGGTAAGTTATTTTTTGCTGGTATTACACCGTCATTTTCATATAGCTCTTTACTAGATACAAAATCTAAGATCGATAGGTATTGAATTTGTTAAGAAGTTCGGAATCATAATTAGTACATATATGCATACTCCATCAAAAATTTAATGCACGCCCCTGCGTGACATTCCTTTTTAACAAAAGGATTAATTTATGATGAGATAAATACACAACTCACAATAAGTTGTGAGTGTACCAGTTGTGAATTAACCATGTAAGCATGGGTAATTCATCGTTATATACTGAGATCTTTTTAATCAAATAGTTTATTAATTTTATTTACTGGTAGACGGAACGGACTTTACATTTATATACGCAGTTCACCGTTTATGGTGAGTTTACAAAAAAAGGCACAGAATTTTTAAAATTTTTAACATTGTTTGGGAAAAACGTTTCTTAGTACTAATACAAGATCTCAATCTTCGAGAAAAAATAATCGTATATGCATATAAGAATAACGAAAACCATTTCGACTTTGTATAGCCTTTTGTTACACTCTGTATTTTCACAATGTTACCAGCATTAAAAGTAAACAGACAAAAATAGAACATATAAAGATAATGCAATCAATTTAGGGATAAAATAACGATACAATCAAGGCAAAATATACCTGTATAATCTGCCAAGGTGTGTTCAACAGTGTCCGTTGAGCCTTTCGGATGAATCCACCGAGCGTATTCGTAGCGCCTGAGTATTTTGGCGGCGGCATCGCGCTGCTGTCGTCCATTTTACCTAAATAAAGAGAAACCAATGCAACATCAATTCATAGTTGCACATTGAAAGATAATGAAGTTCATATAGAGCTGAACTGTAGGCTACTAGCGGGGTCACAGGTGGCGGATGTTGGTTTGCTGCGAATATTCTGAATGAGCCCCCGACCAAACAATGGCACGATTACTAGAATGTTATAGGGAGACTAGTGAGATGGGCTCCTCTATTAAAAGCTGCAATATTCGGTGAGGATCTTGTAACATGGCGATTAAACGCCGCCATTGAATAAGCGTTCCCCTATCACCACAACTATCCACACTATCTTCCCTATTTGGAAACAACTCCACTGACAAGAGCCAAGCTCTTAAATTTGATCAAAATTAAATTACCTCGTTTACTCCGACTTTGCAGACCGCGTTGTTCCATTTGCCACAACCATTTCTTCTTTTGGAACAGAATCCACTGTCTTCGTTCCTCCTACAAACATAAAGATATTTTAATTGATAGTTATTATTTATATAGAAACAAGACCTTGTTTTTGGCGCCTCTACGATATTAACGGGATAAGGCAAGTTCGAAAGCTAAAAACAGACATCCGATGGGAACCGGGAGACGAATAAGAAACATAAAAAGGAATTATAATAAGGAAATACAGTATGTTATTAACGTTTGATTGTCTGACGAGTGCTTGGCTGTTATGTCGTATACAGTGTTACCATTTGGAATGTAAAACGAATTTTACGTTGATAGAGGTGCTCATAACGCAGTTAAGCTACGGCGCGGTCGTGTCTTGATGGGTGACTGTTTACTACAATAATTTGATTGATACCTGTGTTGCCATCCTTCTCTTACGGTGCGCGCTCCTACGCACATAATTTGAATACTTACCTATTTTTTGCTTGTTTGAGAACCCCGTAAAGTAGTCGCTTTCGAGAAGTTGTTCCCTTGACACTAACTGACTCAATTTCGCGTGTGTTCTCCCCTAAAACTTATCCAAAGACCTTTGTGACTGTGCCTGTGTCCTCGGTAATCACCTGCAACCTTGAAAACCAGCTATTGGCAGATAATAGGTGAGTCCTGACAGATAAAACCTCCCTTATGATTTTGCCCCACCACATTGAATCCACTGCCGATCTCGTACAGTGACCATTCCGACTGTTTAAGCTGCTACGTATATCGCGAGCAATTCCGTGCGTCAGATGGGACGCTAAGCCGTTGGTCCTTGCTAATATCGGTTGATATAAGTCGTTAAAACTGGTCGAATGCCTTGTGGGCGGCTTGATTACAACTGACGGCAAGGTCCACTAATCCGCAGTGAGCCTGCGTGGTGGAGAATAGCTCTAAGTAGTTTATAGTTGAAGTAAAGCATTTGGCTAGCAGTGGGACGTTATAACAGGCTTACGTTACTTTACCTTGGTAGTACCAAAGGGGGGTGGAGGTCCTAACGCCTCCCGCCACGTAGATGCCTCTTTGGTGGGAGATTCCTCTCGCTTCCTCTTCACAGTGTGCACTATAGGGCGGATGACGTCATTGCGAGAGGTGTTCTCTTTGCCTATGTCTTCTATGTCAACTTCTGTTTCCTGTAAAGAAGATAATTCTTTTTTCATATCACAACTGGAATTAAAAAATGGATTATCTATTTACCCTATCCAACATATTCAAATACATATTTATTTATAGATACTTCTTTTGAATTGTTCAATCACAATGAATCAAAAACAGAATCAACTAGTACTCGTTAGTTAAAGACGGGGAGTATTGGTACCCCTCGGTACTACAGCGCCACAAACTATTGGCGGACGTAGAAATGACTAATGGCTGGCTGTCATTGCGAAAAGTAATTCAATCAAAGTTTATTTCAATGAAATATTGTATTAATTCTATTCAATGACATTAATGAATAGTGTCGATTTTTAATTATTTATAAAATATAATACGTAATTGTGTAGTAAAATTGCTAGACATAAAGTGACAGACGTTCGCCAACGTTGTTTATTTGGTCACTGCGAGCGCTTCCATTGATTCGGGTTCCTCACCACGTATTTCCCACACAGCGAATAGCAAGATAAAACTCCAATAAAAATCCTTCGATAATAAAAGAACTTAAATAGCTTTAACTAAAGCCTTGTAATCAGGTCAGGTTACAATAGATAAGACTGAATAGATTGATAACTAAAGGGTTTTAAATATTAGTCGTAGAAAACTTTACTTTTCCCAAATAGAGGTTTTAATAAAATTACCATAGAATCAATTTGATTGCTAGTAGACGCCTCGGCATCGTCATCCATCTCTTGCCGAACCTCCTTCGGTTTTGCCGAGAACATGTCTGTGATCTTCCTCGTTTTAAACTTGTCTGTTTTCGCTAACATCTTCTTGTGAAGCCAGTCCGGGTATTGGACTCGGGGTACGGGGTTGTCCAGCTGAAAAAATGGCATTTACTACATGTTATAATCGAAAGTAATAGATAAAAATGGTTTGGCTATACATTGAAATAAATCATTAGGGTTTCACAGACGTGAATCGTGTCTGTTAATCTATTACGATTGAAAAGTCATAAAAAATGTGACGGCAAAGTGGAGCTCAAGAAGAAGCCCGTCAGCCGCCTTTAATGCGGTACTGTTGTGTTGTATGTTTTTTGCCTGCATCACACCACGAAGGCTGAGGAGGTCATGGAATACGTGCACAAGAAGACCAAATATACTCTACGGGTCGTCAAGTTGGAGTATAGTTAGTCGCAATGTGAATCTTAAACCATTTGTGATTGGAATTGCGGCTGAAACTTAGACGACCTTTTTGAAGAAATATTGTATTTTATTTTAATTTTATTTTAATTGTATTTTATTATAATTTTGATTGTAGTCTTTTAGGTATTTATTTTATGAGCCAGTATCTGTTGCTTAAAATAAAAGTTTATTTAATAATTTATATATTTATAAGCATGTCTGTTAAACGTAACGGTCGAGCGCATGCTAGTAAACGGTGTGTATCACCTGGAAAAAAGTGGTACAACGGGGCTTCAATTTCAAGCTAAAAAATTGTATGTAATAGGCATCCTTAGATGCCTATATTTCTAAAACGTATGCTCAAGCCAGTTCACGAGCGAATACGTGTGAAATCCAAGCTCACGATAGCCGATGCTGCTTATTTTTTGATGTGCTGTTAGCAATACAATGCTTTTTTATTTCAATTAATTAAAAGTAAAAAAATAGGTGGCCAAATTAATGAGAGAAAAGAAGAGAAGAAGATTTAAACTGGCATGTAGGAAGCATCGCGTTTGCCCACACTCCACAAGTATTATTTTGCAGCCTCCGTAACCCCTCCGTAGCTTTGCATAACAGTTAATTTTAAAAAAAACAGCCAAGTGCGAGTCAGACCCGTGCACTGAGGGTTCTGAGACAACTTTAACTGAATTAGGGAATCCGCTTACTTCCACTTAATACCATAATATTTTGTTGACAGCAAATATAACTTTGTTTTTCATAGTGTTTGTATGAAGAACAAAGTTATGTTTGCGGTTGTTGAAAATCTATACTAATATTATAAAGCTGAAGAGTTTGTTTGCTTGTTTGTTTGAACGCGCTAATCTCAGAAACTACTGGTCCGATTTGAAAAATTATTTTTACGTTAGATAGTCCATTTATCGAGGAAGGCTTTAGGCTATATAACATAAAGATAGGACTCATAAGACCACAGCAGCAATGAAAAATGTTGCGAAAACGGGAGAAAGATATTCCTTTTGAGAGCTTCCGCTGCGTACGCTGCGAAAACCGCTTAAGTTACACAAAAATCATGTATGACAGGATTGTTCAGCATTAGGAGTTCTATAATAAAGTCCGCGACAGCATTAGTCTATCTTTTATGGTTGACTTACTACAACCTTTTTTATGTTAATAAATTTGTAAAAAATAATGCATCATTTTTAGAGGTGTATTATACACACAGGTATTTATTCTTATCAAAATAAATACATTCATCATCACGAGCATTTCATTTAGAACAAAGTTGCCCTTTATATCATTTGATTTCAATAAATATCTTAGGAGCTATCACAGTTTTAACATAACTCCGCACCAAAATAATGTTCGCAGCTTAAGTACAACGTACGCTTGCGCTAATTATATTATAAAGCTGAAGAGTTTGTTGGTTTGAACGCGCTTATCTCAGGAACTGCTGAACCGATTTGAAAAAATATTTCTGTGTTAGATAGCTTATTCATTGAGAAAGGCTTTAGGATATAAAACATTACGCTGCGACAGGAGGGGAGGGAGCAAACTTAAAACGCGCGGACGAAGTCGCGGGGGACCGCTAGTAATATTATAAAGCTGCAGAGTTTGTTTGTTTGAACGCGCTTCTCTCAGGAACTGCTAGACCGATTTGAAAAAATATTTCTGTTTTGGATAGCTTATTTATCGAGAAAGGCTTTAGGGTATAAAACGTCACGCTGCGACGGGAGGGGAGGGGGCAAACTTAAAACGCGCGGACGAAGTCGCGGGGGACCGCTAGTGTGCTATATTTCAAAAACTTCTAGTTCGATGCCGTCCAAACCAATCTACATTACATATTTTTTTCAAAATTTACACTTGCTTAGTTTGGAAGTTAGATGGGGGGGGGGGGGGGAACGCCCATTTTACCAATTTGGAAGCGTCTAGCTATGAAACGTTAGACTTTAAAAGAAAATGGTTTAAGGAACCTTTATGTCATTTTTAAAGACCTATCCATAGACATAGACATGCATAGGTTCGACTAAAAAACATTTTCGGTTTTAGTTTTATTTATGGGGGCTCCCCCTTAAATATAATTATTTTTATTTTTTTCTATATGAATCGTTAAGCGGTTAACAATCTTCCTACCAAATTTCAACAGTGTGATGCTTATAGTTACAGAATAAAGTGGCTGTGACATACGGACGGACAGACAGACAGACAGACGACTTGACGAAACTATGAGGGTTCCGTTTTTTGCCATTCGACTACGGAACCCTAAAAACTGTTAAATCCACTCGCTTGCCGGATACAGGCATATTACTGAGCATATACTCATGACAGTAGACGGCACGGTTTTTAGACGCACGGCAGTTACGTGTTTTCACGTTTGGCGCAACAGTGTTAGGAAGGCAATGGGAAGCGCTTCCTACCGACCGGGAGTTATGGCCGAATACCAAGGTTCACTGATCACCGTCTTGGTTTATTCATATGTAGTTAGTCCGCTCTAAATCTCTAATATCGCGGTTCATTTTCCATATTACGACTATAGCCTATCTAATCGCGTCAAGCAGAGTCAGCGTGTTGCGTTGAAATGTAGTGACAGTGGTTGAGCATAGATGTCGCTACACACGAAATAAAATTAATCTGAAATACGTGCATAGGAATTGAGTTACCAATTCTGCTGTGGTGTCCTAGGTCACGGACCCAGAGTAAAACGAGAGTTTATTTATAATGGGATCTAATGAAAATAACATAAACTTAAACTCATACCCCTTGCATAGCCGCTGGTATAGTGATGATCTTCTGTATCGCGCCGCTCAGCCTCTCGATATAATATCCCCAGTCGAGCACGTCCCTAATGTCGATATCTTCAGTAATGCTGTTGTCTTTGAGCCAGCGACGAAGGTGGTGTCTTTTGACGGCCGCTGGCGATTGAAAGATGGCCAGAGGGATTGCGCGTTCTGTGACTGGAGCGCCTTCAGGCTTCTTTGATATTATGAACCTGAAATAATAAAATTATTAAAATGATTTATCTTTGATTTACTTTCACACTGTATAATTTATGTAGTACTAACAATTTCCTGAGCCTTTACCCGCGTAAATATCGTAACTCACAAAATGATGATTGCATGTGCTATACCAATGCTATATTATTGTAAACGTTCAGTAGTTCATCTATTTAGTAGTTTTAGCATAAAGGAATAACAAACATAAAGAAATCCTCACTTTCACATTAATAAATTAGTGGGGAAAGGCTTGAAATAAGTACATTACGGGTATGGGTGTACCTCTAGAGAATATAAATATGTAATTTTATCATAAGCATTTAGGATTACTAATAAGTATTAAGTCTATTCGTTTCTGAAATCACCCTATCTTTGGTATGCTATTTTTATCCTTATTTTAGAGCTACGCCATTAGTTATCGTGTTCGTTGGACCAACTTATTTTTTTATTACTTGGAACACGTCGAGTGAAATACGGTACTTCTGATAAATCGAGTTAGTAAAGGAAACCAAACTTATAGCTTACCTGCAAGCCAACCCAGCGTCCTTCACCATCTGGTCACCGAGGAATTCTGCCAACCGCTTCGCCGTTGATATCGACGTCGACTTCTGGGCTCCATAGTCTTCCAACTTTTTAGACATAGACCGATTCTCCGAGATCAGTTCAAACAGTTCTGAGTCAGGCATGTTTGAGCCTTTGCTGTATAGCACGTCAAGCCAATAGTCGGCTACTTTAGCCACTGCGCCGTAGCAAGACTTGAGATCGTTGCCCTTTAGGAAAGCTTCGAATACAGACGATTGGAAGATCTTTATGAGCTGAAGCTCGCCTCTTCTTTTCACTTCAAAACCTGGAAGTTATTTGAAAGTTCTTAATATATATTTGTTTTTTAAATATATATATATATATAAATGATATCACATCTTTTTGTTAAAAAAGTTAATTAAAATTTGCCAATCAAACTAAGTAAACTGAGAATTAACTAGGTACGATCGAGGTCCCTGCCATTTAACCACTTTTGAACGAAAATCGCTTGCACCCACGACACAAAACGACCGTCCCTATAAACAAAAAACGAAATGAGGCGTTACCGTTTATTGCCTTTAGGTGGACGGAGGCGGAAGACCTGGATTGTAACCATATTTAAAAACATACATCCTTTCATAATTGTACTTAACAAATATTAAAAATAGATACTGTTTTTTATTTATAAAAAAAATGTTTTGTATGGATTTTATTTATATTTAGATGCCACTGTTAATATACACAAAACAATCTTACCCTTCAACTCAGCCAGCGACCCATCAAAGTTGAACACAGCGTATCGTTTCTTCAGCTTCTTGCCTTCTTCCTTGGACGCGGGCAGCACCATCGCCAAGTACGGCCCGTCCACCTCGAAGAAGATCGAGTTCTCCGCGCGCTGCTCATACTTCTTCTCCGCTGGATCAACCAGCTCGAAGTATTGCTCGTTTGTAAAGTGATCCTGAATTACGACACGGGTGTCTATTTTTGTAAAAGAACTGAGTTTTTGATACGCGGACAAAGCTTTTTCATAAAAGTGTCTTTACCGCAATTGAATAATATTTCAGCTCGTATGCGGCTTAATCTTTTTTAAGTTCTGTAAGGTGAATTTGAAAAACCTATATTTTATTTTAATGACAGATAAAACAATGTTTTATAAACTAGCAAGGGTTCACCAAGACGCCCGTTCTTCTTAAATTTTAGCTAGCCAGCTAATGCCTGCGCTGCGATTATCGTGATTGGTGGGGCACTCGAGATGAGAACGTGATTCGTTCGTTCACTCATTCGTGATCCGAGTAGTCAGCTGAATTCATTTTCATCCTTTATTATACTAAATAAAAACAAATTAGACAGATAGGTAGGTGATTTTTAATTCAGACATCTAATATTTATTTATTTAAAGTAATTTTCAAGAATACACCTAGGATACAGTTTGGAGCTTGCAATATTTTTTAAATTTAATTTATTAATGATTTAATGCATACCTTGACCATTGCGTTGAGCACAGCATTTGGGTATGAAACATTGATTTTCTTTTTCTTGTGGTGTGTGGTGTGGACTGTGACGTTTTCTGGAAACGATGACGGGAGTATGCACCAAATACCTGAAACACATATTAAGATTAAACAATATTACAAATTCAAGTGCAAAGAGATACACGGAACTGAAAAGCTATTCATTCTAATCGAAGTCTATTCGTCATAGTATAACAATGTCATTAGCTCTATGAGGCACTTCTATCCGTCCATATCTACACCGATTTAGGTGCTAAGTATTATTTTTCTGCAGGCTGGCCACAAGTGTAAATTCTACACAAAACATACGTTACACGTCATGTTGTGTAACGTCCTGTCACGTTGTGTACCGTCCTTTAAGCTTACATGATGTGTACCGTCCTGTAAGGTTACATGAGATGTTGTGTACCGTCCTGTAAGCTTACATGATGTGTACCGTTCTGTCGTGTTGTGTACTATCCTGTAAGGTTTCATGATATGTTGTGTGCCGTCCTGTAAGGCTACATGTTATGTTGTGTACCGTCCTGTCATGTTGTGTACCGTCCTGTAAGGTTACATGACAGGTTGTGTCTTGTAAGGCTACATGTCGTGTGCTTTACCGTCCGTGTCGAGCTCGAGCGGGCGGCCGACCTGCTCGATGATCTCGCGCGCCTTCATGATGATGTTCGCGCCCGTGTAGCACACGATGCCAGCCATCTCCATGCTGTGCCAGCGCGCTCTGGAAATAGAAAACATCGTTACATGAAAATGTGATCTTTCAGCGATGGGCTGAACTCGTTTATGGCGATTAGATTTTGTGATTTTTAAGGTTCCGTAACCGAATGGGAAAAAACGGAACGCTTATAGTTTCGTCAAGTCTGTCAGTCCTTCCGTATGTCACAGCCACTTTATTCTGAAACTATTAGTATTACACAGTTGAAACTGAGTAGATAGATGTGTCCTGTTAACCGTTTTACGATTCTTATACAAAAATAAAGATTTTTAAGGGGTCCCATAAATGAAACTAAAACCGTATTTTCTTTTGTCAAACCTATGCGTGTATGTGTATGTCAAACCTATGGGTGTCTATGGATAGGTCTTTTAAAATGACATGCAAAGATTTTCAACGAAAATTGGTTTGATCGAGATCAACTAGTGGTTTTTAAGATATAGCACATTTTCAACAACCGCAAACATAACTTTGTTACTCATACAAATACTATGAAAAACAAAGTTATATTTGCTGTCAACAAAATATTGTGGTATTTTGGTTAAAGTCCGTGTCTTTTGGCTTGTCGAATATTGTAAACAATCTAGACATTCCTTTTTACCGAAATAATTCATTTGAAAATAAGATAAACACAAAACTTACCAACCACATAGGTAATTCATTATTTAGTATTGAGATCTTTTTAAATCAAATAGTTAATGAATTTTATTCACATATTATTTTAAAAGTTATAAAAATATTGTTGACATTATTCGACCGACTAGCAAGGAAAATGGTCTTTAAGTTGATTTCTAATTCAGGTAAAGATGGCACGGAACCCTTAGTGTACGTGTCCCAGTCGCACTTGGCCGGTTTTTTTTTGTTCTGTCGACAAAATATTGTGGTATTATGGCTTAGTGGATCTCTAATTCATTTATAGTTGGCACGGAACCCTTAGTGTGCGGGTCCGACTGCACTTGACCGGTTTTTTTTGTCAATGAACCGGTACCTCGGCTCGCACTCACCCGCGCCGCATCACGTAGCCGTAGAACGAGTTGAGGATGCACTTGTGCGCCAGCTGCAGCGAGTCGTACAGTCCCACTCGCACTTGGCCGACTCGTTCTGTCAATGAACCGGTACCTCGGCTCGCACTCACCCGCGCCGCATCACGTAGCCGTAGAACGAGTTGAGGATGCACTTGTGCGCCAGCTGCAGCGAGTCGTACAGTCCCACTCGCACTTGGCCGACTTGTTCTGTCAATGAACCGGTACCTCGGCTCGCACTCACCCGCGCCGCATCACGTAGCCGTAGAACGAGTTGAGGATGCACTTGTGCGCCAGCTGCAGCGAGTCGTACAGTCCCACTCGCACTTGGCCGACTTGTTCTGTCAATGAACCGGTACCTCGGCTCGCACTCACCCGCGCCGCATCACGTAGCCGTAGAACGAGTTGAGGATGCACTTGTGCGCCAGCTGCAGCGAGTCGTACAGTCCCACTCGCACTTGGCCGACTTGTTCTGTCAATGAACCGGTACCTCGGCTCGCACTCACCCGCGCCGCATCACGTAGCCGTAGAACGAGTTGAGGATGCACTTGTGCGCCAGCTGCAGCGAGTCGTACAGTCCCACTCGCACTTGGCCGACTTGTTCTGTCAATGAACCGGTACCTCGGCTCGCACTCACCCGCGCCGCATCACGTAGCCGTAGAACGAGTTGAGGATGCACTTGTGCGCCAGCTGCAGCGAGTCGTACAGTCCCACTCGCACTTGGCCGACTTGTTCTGTCAATGAACCGGTACCTCGGCTCGCACTCACCCGCGCCGCATCACGTAGCCGTAGAACGAGTTGAGGATGCACTTGTGCGCCAGCTGCAGCGAGTCGTACAGTCCCACTCGCACTTGGCCGACTTGTTCTGTCAATGAACCGGTACCTCGGCTCGCACTCACCCGCGCCGCATCACGTAGCCGTAGAACGAGTTGAGGATGCACTTGTGCGCCAGCTGCAGCGAGTCGTACAGTCCCACTCGCACTTGGCCGACTTGTTCTGTCAATGAACCGGTACCTCGGCTCGCACTCACCCGCGCCGCATCACGTAGCCGTAGAACGAGTTGAGGATGCACTTGTGCGCCAGCTGCAGCGAGTCGTACAGTCCCACTCGCACTTGGCCGACTTGTTCTGTCAATGAACCGGTACCTCGGCTCGCACTCACCCGCGCCGCATCACGTAGCCGTAGAACGAGTTGAGGATGCACTTGTGCGCCAACTGCAGCGAGTCGTACAGTCCCACTCGCACTTGGCCGACTTGTTCTGTCAATGAACCGGTACCTCGGCTCGCACTCACCCGCGCCGCATCACGTAGCCGTAGAACGAGTTGAGGATGCACTTGTGCGCCAGCTGCAGCGAGTCGTACAGTCCCACTCGCACTTGGCCGACTTGTTCTGTCAATGAACCGGTACCTCGGCTCGCACTCACCCGCGCCGCATCACGTAGCCGTAGAACGAGTTGAGGATGCACTTGTGCGCCAGCTGCAGCGAGTCGTACAGTCCCACTCGCACTTGGCCGACTTGTTCTGTCAATGAACCGGTACCTCGGCTCGCACTCACCCGCGCCGCATCACGTAGCCGTAGAACGAGTTGAGGATGCACTTGTGCGCCAGCTGCAGCGAGTCGTACAGTCCCACTCGCACTTGGCCGACTTGTTCTGTCAATGAACCGGTACCTCGGCTCGCACTCACCCGCGCCGCATCACGTAGCCGTAGAACGAGTTGAGGATGCACTTGTGCGCCAGCTGCAGCGAGTCGTACAGCACCTCGCGACTCTTGGCCGACTTGATCTCGGCCGCGTCGCCGCTGGCTATCGCTTCAGACACTTTCGCTTTCGCTTGCTTGTTGAGCGCTTTGTATTCGTAGCGGCGATCTCTGTTAATAAGTAAATAGAAATGTTTTCGTTTTCAGAGTAGGCAAGGTCATTTAAACTAATTTATCGTAGAATTTAAGAGCTACCTCTTGGCGATAGTTTTTTTTTTTTCATTTATATTTATAAAGAAACTCCAAATGAGGTAAGATAGTGTGGTGGTTCTCTTGCCTTCCACAACAAAGTTTAAGCATATATCACCTGATTTGAACTGACCTAATGGTGATCTATGTATAATTTAATTTTACCTAGTTACAAAATTGCTGACGCTTTCAGTTATCCGTAACGTAGTTTACGTTACGGATGTCGCAATGTATCATAATATTATCGCCGTAATTTATATTTATACCTTATTAATTTTTAGACTGATTTACCTAGTATTTTTGTAGTAGTAATATTTTATAATATAATTAGCTCATTTTAGCCTGAGATACAGGTCAAACCTAGTTCAGACTAAAGAACTACTGTACCTACGTATTAATTTGTAAGCTCTTTGATTTGTTATTGTTCTTTTGAAACTGAATTTAAAAAAAAAATCTTATTTTGACCTCTGAATGCCCAGTAATAGAGTCGTCCCTAATATACCATATTTTCAGCCTTCACCCAACACCAGGGAAACGCTTATTTAATGGCAGCGTTTACTCGCCATAGCACAGAAACACTAGTGAATATTTAAGCTTCAAACAGAGATGCCCATCCCACTGGACTCCCTACTACAGTCTGGTAATCCTACAGCTCAAACTAATTAAAATATACAAAAAAATGTGCTAGGTCAAGCACGGCGGTATTCACGGGGCATATTATATGGCATAGAACCCATACGCACTCTATCCGCTTTGACTCAACACGATTCCGCCGTGCCTGAACAAACTCTGTCAACGCACTTGCCTACACGCCGGCGCCAGGATCCCGTCGAAAAGTGTTAGACCATCAGCTGTCAAGCTTGAAAGCGTGTTGGACAGCGCATGTTTTTCGGATATCTACCGTCCGTGGATTTTCCGTCCGTCCTTTTTCTTAGTATGTTCTCGTAATACCTATTTTGAAATCAAAAGTTTAAATTCAACATCATATTATATTATGTTTACTATTTTTACCTGAAGGCTCGTACAGTGTCGACGTAGAAAGAGTTCTCTTTTTGGCATATCGTCGTAGTCCGCACTTCCGTTCTTGTCACTTTGGTCTTCTTGTATGCCACTTTGCAGTAATCAGCTAGACGCTTTTTCTCGTACGCAGCCTGAAAGGTAGATATATACTTTTAGTTGAGTAGAAGTAGATTGATTTTTAATTATTTATTCAAAGAGATCCATAGTTTTACTTATTTCTAATCTGCTAGGCAGTTAGTCGGCAGTTGCTCTCGTAGTATATTCTATATGCTATGTATATAGCTTAGATACTGAAAATGTGCTTGTGTATTAGTGTTTCGTAGATAGATTAGGGCGACAGCACGTCAAGGTAGGTAGGTAAACACTTTATTGAAAATCATACAAGAATTCTTAATTAACAAGTTATACACAATTTAAATGGTCTTACTTTTTTCAATTTCTTCCAGATAACCTTCGAGTAAGTAAAAGAGGTTTTAGCATTCATAAATAATACACTCTGTCTTAATTTACTAAGCGCAAGTGTCTTAACTTCTACCTAAAAATTGATACTTCTCTAAGATCAGCTAAAGTTTGAAAAGGTATTTATTAAAATGGGTAATACCTGGTCCTCTTTAGGCAGTGCATGGAAAGCTCTCTGAGGCCCCCCTGGGTGCAACGGCGGAAACTTTTCAGTCTCCAACTGCTGCTGTATTCTTTGGTACTCGTTTCTTGTTGCTGGCACTGCAACAAACAATAGATATGTTCATATTATAATTACTACACGTTAAAGCATTAAAAGTTATACGTAGCCATACATATAATTAACTGCCTTGGTAGCATAGTGGTTAGAAGATCGCACTTTAAACAGAGTGTTGCACCAAAGGTCCCAGGTTCAATACCCGGGTCGGGCCAAAAATTTGTAGCTGGGCTTTTCTGTTTCGGAATTCTCAGGGTAGCCCCGGAGTATGGAAATTGGCGATGTTTCTCACCTGCGCTTCGGACAGCACTTAAAGCCGTTGGTCCTGCGCCTGATCTCTCTCCGGTCGTGTCAGATTGCTGTCCCTAAGGGCTGTGAGAGTGAGAGGAATAGAGAGTGCATATGTTTGTGCACTATAATATGTCCCGCACAGACGGTTAGTCGTAGTGAGAGGCCACTGTAGTCCAAATCAGCTAGGGGGATTTTTACAGAGCCCAGTGGCTTTGTGTGGCGGATTATCGCAAGTGTTAGGCATTTCTGTATGTAGGTACTGTAGGTTTCCTTTGCTTGTTGCGCGCGCACTTGCGCCAAAAGTTTGCAATGTATCTTCTTTCCCTCTCACGTTTTTTTAGGACGTCGCGTGATGTGACATATAGTAACAAATCATCATCATCATCATCATCATTATCAGCCAAAGGACGTCCATTGCTGAGCATGGGCCTCCCCCACGGCTTTCTACGGCGACCAATCACTAGCGGTCTGCATCCAGTTTGATTCTGCGATCTTTATAAGGTCGTCTGTCCATCTTGTCGGTGGACGTCCTACGCTGCGTCTTTGGTAGAAGGGTCTCCAATCTAGAACTTTCCTGCCCCAACGGCCATCAGTTCTTCGCGCTATGTGCCCTGCCCACTGCCACTACAGCTTACTAATTCTCAAGGCTACGTCCGTTACCTTAGTTCTTCTGCGTATCTCCTCATTTCTGATTCGATCCCGTAGAGAAACACCCAGCATAGCCCTCTCCATCGCTCGTTGTGTGATTTTGAGCTTCTTTATAAGGCCCATAGTTAGAGACCATGTTTCGGATCCGGATGTCATCACGAGTAACAAAACATATAAAAACAAAAAAATACACACAATCCGACTTCAAAAACAGATTTACACTTTGAAATTAGCCTTTCCTTCAAACGAATTAGAGGTGAAAGAAACTCACGGTATTCTCCTCGCCACATCCACTCCATATGCCTCTGGCAAGTCGCGCCGGGCTTGTTGTAGTCGCACACCGCGCAGATGCTCGGGTTCACCATCGCGGAGGGCTGCAACCTGAAATGATGAGGTTCTTCTTCTTCTTAGCGTGTTGATGGAACACGAGAAATTACATCGTAGCAGCCCAGAATTCAGCCACTTGTATTGTGCATCGACTGCAGTTCATTAAATCCGCTGGCGTGCAGGTGTTGGGGCACGCCGAGCACGATGTTAAATGAAAATGATGAGGTTTTAAAGTAAATCTAGGATTGAATGAAACAACAACAACATCAGGACCAAGTATATGCAAATCTAGTATAAATTACATCCTCCATTTTGACCAGTACAAAATTAGATACACAAAATGTAAATTAACTTTTGCTAACGTTGCGAATACGTCGTTACTACTACGTAAAAACTAGGGCACCTCATTCCTACAACAGTAAATACAATATATCTATACTAATATTATAAAGCCAAAGAGTTTGTTTGTTAGTACGCGCCTATCTCAGGAACTAATGGACCGATTTGAAAAAATATTTTTATAGACGGGTGGAAAATAGCTTTTCCATCCCTAGGGTGGAAATTAATTTAGTTTTAATTGATACGATCAGACATGGAGCTAAAGGTAATTGAGTCACATTATATTATTAAATAAACAAGCTTTTCATATTTTTAAGATTAGTTAAAAATTAAAAGCGTGTTTATTATGGTCACTGATTTGAAAAAATGTACAATTTGTCTAATTTTTTACAATTTAAAATCTACAAATATATTTCGGTTTCCCGCCATACAAAGTGTCACTTTTTTTTCATTTTAAATTGTCACATTTTGTTTGTCTTTGACGATATATTTTTTTAGTTTGGTCGATTATTGCATAGATTATTAAGCAGGCGAAGGCGACTTGCCGCCATTTTTGTTGTTCATTTATCTTTTTACTCTACACCTTTAGCTGTCATTCATAGCGCTATCTCATGAGGCAAAATTGAACCTGGAATTTGACATAATCTGTAGTAGTTTTGGTGACAAGTAACCTTGTTATCGCAAGGTTACGTTCTTCTCCTATTATTATTGTCTGTGAGAAAAAATCGATCGATATTTTTAACAATGATTTGAAATATTTGATATGGTCCGCGTTTTATGTAGTATTCTGTTGTCTTCCGTGCCTTTACTGTCCTTCTAATCTTGTGTTTTATGTATAACGACAGTAAACAAACTGATATGTGATGTAAAAACTTGAGGTTTCATCTCACGCCAAACAACATAATATCTAAATAAATTTATTTATTTTTCCTCACAGTCGCAATGAAAAATAGTATATATGTAAAACTCGGGTGAAAGCACCCATTTCACTCTCGAATTATTAGCGCTCTCACTCCGTTCGAGCGCCAAGAACTTCTCCAGTGAAATGGGTCACTTTCTCCCCTTGTATAACAATCTACTATTGTGTTGGATAGCTTATTTATCAAGGAAGGCTTTAGTACATTACGCTGCGATGAGAAGGAAGGGAGCAAACTCAAAACCTACTAAGTAAGTAAGCCTACAAAGTCATCATCATTATCAGCCAAAGAACGTCCACTGGTGGACATGGGCCTCCCCCACGGTTTTCCACAGCGACCGATCACAAGCCGTCTGCATCCAGTTTGATCCTGCGATCATTACATGGTCGAGATCGAATAAGAAATAAAGAGATACGTAGTAGAACTAAAGTAATGGACATAGCCCTTAGAATCAGTTAGTTGCTCAAGTGGCAATGGGCAGGGCACATAGCGCAAAGAACTGATGGCCGTTGGGGCAGAAAAGTTCTAGATTGGAGACCCTTTGACCGAAGACGCAGCGTAAAAATTCAAAAAAAATCACAGACGACATTGTGAAGCCTACATACCTGTTAGTCAAGATGATGTTGGGGTACATAGCCCCCACATCCAAATGGTATATGAGTGGATTTTCATCCCTCCTCGGGTGATCGCGCATATGTTCCAACTTCGAGCGTATTTCGCCGCAAACCTCTTCGAAATTAGTGACCACGTCCAGGGGAATACCCTCTTCAACCTCTATGGCGTGCTTCATAGTCTTCTCTATTGTGGATATAAGATTGTCTACTGCTGAAGGCACGATTCTGAACTTACATTTGATGTCTGCTCTGAAGACTCCTAGAAAAAGTACATTTAATATTGTAATTCTTCGCCGCCGCTCATTCATTTCCATTTTTGTTTTGATGACTGTCGTTTAGCAGCTGTTTAAGCGCTGGATTAGATTTTAACGGTTTTTAGATTTTTTCGGTTTTGGTTTTTGTTCGGATTTTTCGAGTGATCCTAAGGTTCCAGTAAATACTGGAACCCTATTTTTGGATCAGTCGCATAAGTATTCAGAATGATTTTCGTTCGAAATACATTTAAAAAGGTAATGGAAATAATAAGTCACTGAAAAACCGTAACAATTAGTTGAGAAACCGTATATTTTGTGTAGTCTCTTCTCTTTTGATGGAAATAAAACGATATTGTAATTCTTTAAACATTTTTTTAGGATACTGAGTTGAGAAACCGCATCTCTCCTGCTTTTCCATTTGATGGAAAGAAAACGATACTGAGCTAAGATACGTATGTATTCAATATTGCAAAGCTGTCTGTGGATGACGACTATAAATATTATCAAGATTATAGGTCACAAACGTGAGAGGCCATTTTTGGAATCCTGAGAAAGCTATAAAGAGAAACCACTTGTCAAACCAAATAGCAGAGAACATAAAGCCCGTATAAAAGTACGAAACTTTATTACGAGACGAGGCATGTGACTGAAAAGCCGTTTAACATTTTAGTGAGTCTTGAACCTTATTTCAAAAGCATAAGGTTGGTCAAATCATTACAACTTACCAGATTCTAAAGCCTCCACGTGTCCGCCCACATAAGTCTCCGTCTCCAACACGTGTCCATCTGTGGTGAGTTTGTTGAGTTCCTCCACTTGCTTGTTCGGGAAGACGATGTTCGCGTGGAACGCTTGCACCATCAGCAACGACTCGCATAGCGTGCCTGAGCCTTTGCGGAGCACCTGCAACGTTTTGGGAAATTTCAACCGTGAAACAAATAAACTTGGAATAACGTAAGAATAGTTATATCGTGTTTTGTCAGTTGTCAAAAAGTGACAAAACACAGCATAGTTATTCTAAGCTTATAGCAAGTATGATCTGTTCGGCAGCGGAACTAAGTTTGGGTCATACTTGCATATTCAAGTAGCAGGGCTTAAAAGTACGTCCATTATTCAGCACCAGGGCTCGAAGGTATAAAACTATACTTGCAAGTATATTTTAAAAACGTTGAATCCTGAACCTTGTCTACATTGCAATAAATAACACTATCGCGCAGTCACGTTGCGTACCTAATACTTTAATACTTTACATTCATCGTTTATTTATCATGCAAATACGTTGAAAGTATTTTATAGAAAATGCATCCCTATTCCGATACGTATTAGGCGCAAAATCACGCTATCAAGAAAAAAACTTTTAAAGTTGCGAGTACTTCTTTCATTTCTGGAAATTTTTACTTATTTTTAACGATCACATGTTTCAATTTCATTACTACGGTCTTTTTAAAAGTATTTCGCGGAAGCGGGTACCGCTTTTTTACAAACTGTGTATGTGACTAGAACAGTAAATATTTACCTCATCTGGTTCCAATGGGATGATAGTACATAACGCAAATATGAACGGATGCACGTATTTCATGTACAGGTAGTATGTGGCCACTGCATCTGACACTGAGTAGTTGGATAGCACCTGAAAGAAATACAAATCATGTGAATGTGCTTAATTGATATACTCTCTGATCTTTCTTTCCTTCTTACTTCAGCTACTCGTCAGCCGACGCCGGCTTTCAAGTTTTTTTATACGTATATAGGTATTTCATAATTAGAGGTACTCGTAGCGCAGCGGTAGCAGCGCGCTTTGATAGTGATATCAAAGTGAAACAACCTACGGCGCGGTCGTGTTTGGATGGGTGCCATTCCGACCATATAAGTGACGTACCTATATCACGAGCATCCCGTGCTTAGGAAGGCACGTAAAGCTGTTGTTCCCGGCTAATATCGGTTGATATTAGTCGTTAGGCCTAGTCAGAGGCCTTATGGCGGCTTGATAATATGTGACAGCAGGGTTAGTCGCTTGCCTTGCAAACCCCCCCCCCCCCCTCCACCAACCCGCACTGAGCCCGCGTGGTGGAGTATGGCTCAAACTACCTCAAGTTGAGGTAAGGCCTTTGCCCAGCAGTGGGACGTTTCAGGCTAACTTTCCTTACTTACTTTTATATAGGTATTTACCCACTGCATCGTGCCAAGCCAGTGCTAGGAACGTGTCAGTCAATACGCTCTACCTTGCCCACTGAACGATTTGACAGTGTTCTGTTTCAACGTTACATGGAGCTAGAGCGAGTTCGCATTTTGCCGGTGCTGACACGCTCCGTGCATGCCACGCGACGGTGTTGGTCGGTGACGGAACGGTCTAGTGGGCAAGCTGTCATAGTTTTCGATAGAATTCGAAAGAATTTTTTTTGCCGGACACAATCCTTGAACGTAAATGGTCCTTAGAACTGTGGCAGAGTAGCAGATTATACTTCAGCACTATCTGTGTTCCACTACAGCTGTAGTTTATTCTGTCACATCGGACACGGTCTAGTTTAACTTGTAATAATAGAGATAAGATTTAATAAATAAATAAATAAAATGAGATGTGTGCGTGTGTAAAAATGTAAAGCAAAAATAAATCTTTACTCTTTCAACATACCTGTGGTTGTTCGGCCGCCATTCGACACATGTCTTCTGGGTCCAATTCCACTGGGTCATACCTGAGCTTCGCTTTGGCTACAGCTTTTAGGCCTTGAGACCCAACTGGCAGGTAGGAATCTCTTTTCACCCAGCTGAAAATCGATAGTTAAAAGTCATTAACTTTTGATTTTGCCATAAAAATTCCAAATAAGGGAAGATAGTTTCAATCTTGCCTTCCAATGTTAATTCAATTAAAATTCGAAAAGCCTCAGTTACCTAAGGTGGACTCGCGCATGATGATTTAACCCAGAATTTCGCTAATCCTTGATTAAATCTTCATTCTCTATGTCAACGTCAAATAAACTGACCGAGACAGAATGATGATTTAATTCAGGATGAGCATAATCCTAGGTTAAACTATCATGCGCAAGTGGGCCTAAGAGATTTATTAAAATTATTGATCCTTATAACCAAAACAGCAACACCTAATCTGTTAAATTTGATGATGATGATAAATCTGACATGTCATTATTAATGTAGAATGGCCAGCTCATCAGGCTACCCACTTTTGTTGCAAAATAGCCCTTATTACGACTGAAAAAGATACCGCGGTGTTTACCTTGACGTGCTGTTTTCTGTACATACTGACCATAAATACAGTAGTAAAAAACCATAATTTGAATGTGATATAATTTGAAAGTTAAAAAAAAACACATTAAAATAATTGGTAGATTGACATTCATCTCATCATGACACACAAATACAAGGACAGTTGGGATGCAGGTCGGTATAACTTATACCCTATCAGGTCTTATACCGTATAAGACCTGATAGGGCACCAAAAGCTTATTTGTGCAAGTAGGTGGTCAACTGACTTACCATAGACAATCCATGTGCATAGCAGGGCGGCACGCGTAGCTGCCGTCGCGCGCCGTGATCTTACTGAAGCCTATCTCCTGCTTCATATCCAGCCCTAGAATGGCCGCGCGAGCCTCCACGAATGGCCAGTCGAAAAAGTCACCTAAGGAAGTAGTATTGAGGTCTGAGCCCACTTCAACGTATCATACCATGATCGTAGGAGCGTATCAGACACAAAAGCAGAACGATACACTCAACTTTGCTCGCTGAACCGATCTACAGCGTTCTGTCTAACCGTAATATGGTGGGAGAGCGAGAGCGTATTTTACCGGTGCTGACACTCTTCGTGTATGTCACGCGAGGGTGTTGGTCGGTGACGTAACGGACTAGTGGGAAAGTATCATAGTTTTAAAAACAAATAATATTTTTTTGTCTGACGGAAACCTTTAAACTATTAAAGTTTAAATTCCCTAAGGCACACAAACGCATGTCGTGACTAGCTTAATTCAGATATAAATTATCATTTTTTCTCTGTTTACATTCATGACACTGACAGAGACAGCATGATGTCAGTTAGTCTTGCTGGGCTTTTTACCGCATACTTAGCCGCTCCATTGGGCAAGGCATTGTGCCTTTGTTTTTCTACAGCATGATTATTTAATCTAAGCTAATCTTGAATTACACATGTCAGCCTAATTAAAAGTAAATATAGTTTTAATTACCGTTGTATGTGACGAAAATGTGTGGTTTCACATCCATTATGTGGTCAAAAAACTTCTGTATTAGAGCCAGCTCATTTTCTTCATTAAATATTATAAACTGTCTGCAAATACAAATAAAAATATGTAAATAGATAACTAACCATAAAATATACAAGAATATCCTTTGGCTGAGAATGATGTTTTTTTTTTCTCTTATCCTTTTTATAGTTTTGGACTGAGACAGAAGAACATAATGATAAAAATTATGACTTACCCTTCAAATTCAGGTTTAGGGGTGTATTCAAAATCCTCAACATCGGTGGAAATGATCTCTCTATTAGTAATTAAGTAGCCTTGAGCATCTATCATGTAGGAAATCATCATTATTTGATCAGTTTGTGAGTCTGGAAATTTAAGTGGTAGTTTGGTGGTTTCTATGTCGAAGGCTAGCACAATAGGATCTGGACGTTCCAGGATGTCATCACGTTTAGTGAATATAGGTGGCTCCGTTCCACGGCTCTTGACTGTGTACCAAGTTCCGCAGAATATCTGCAAGTCTGTTGATACCCTGACATGGTAAGGCACATCATGCTCCCTAGAAGCAAAATACATTAAAAGCTATAAAATAGTAAATAGGCTTCTATAAAATAGGTGATTATGGTAAATTATCTGCTTAGCTATAATGAGGTTACAATTTCAATTCAACAATTAAGAATATTTTGTTAATCAAAAGCCATTTGAGATATTTGTTATATCAATTGATATAAACAATACACAAAGTTACCAACAGTACCTGATATCTAAAATATTTTCCATGTGGTCAGTGGTTTTCTTAGCATATTCCAAGGCAGCAGCACTAGTCAGTGCATTGGTGAGCATTTCAGCATATATTGTATCTTTTTTCTCCCTCTCTTTATTTTTGTTAACTGCTGTGAGTAGCTCCCTCCTGACTTTCATCATTTCATTTTGTGACATAAATGACAGTTTTATGTATCTCTGTTTTAGGCCTGATAAGTGGTTAAGCTGAAAATATTATTAAGTGTGTGTGAATGAATTTTCATGGAGATATTAGAACAAATGGAGAACAATCTTGGGCTCTTCATTATGTACATAGGAATAAAAAAAGGCTGCATACACTGATTGATGTGCTGTTAACAGCTTGTGCTGCAAAAAGAAAAATCCTTACCAAATCCAAGTCCTCTTTCTCTATTACTTCTATTTTGTGTATGGTGCCAGCAAACTTCTTTGACAAATACTGTATGACTTCCTGCTCACATTCTTTCCGGGCCATGATAAGGAAGTATGGCTGGAACATGAGGGATATCTTGAACCTTGCACCATCCATCTCTATGAAGTAATAGTCCATTGCCGCTACCAGTCGCTTGTCTTCATCAAGAACTTCAGCCTGTAATTGAAAAATATGGATAAGTACAATCTTAAGATTTTGTTTGTGATCAAGCATTATTAGCCAAAGGACGTTCCCTGCTGACCTACGAAAAGGTAAAACTTTAGAATGTTGTCCGCTGAGTATGGCGGCTATTGTCAAATAATTATAATCATATGGTTTTCTAGGGGTTATTGTCTAATTGCTTTTGACCTGGACTGGACTTCTACTGCTTTCTTTACTTCCCATAAAATTAGGAGAGGGGAGCAGAGGAGGAGCTCTGCCCCAGTGGTATTGTGCCTGAAGCTTAAGGACTGGGCCCTTTCTTTTTACTGAGTTTTTCAAAAATCTAACCTGACCTCACGTAAGCAATTCCTTTTTGGGTAATATAATTTGTTGTATGGCGGAGGCTCCACCCCCGAACCCACCTCTACATTTTTTAAGAAAAAACCTATGAAATTTTGCAGGAGAACTACTTAGCCTAAGACCTAACCAACAAAATTACAGTCCCAAAAATGAGCGAACAACATAATAAAGTTTATCCTCTGAGATCATGGTGGACATATTTTGCTTTTAAGTAAAATTAATCTTGTACTCACTGTATGCATATTGATCAGGTAACCTGTTCTTTCTTTAGCATCTCGTACACGGTCAAATCCATATTTTGAGTCGATCCTATCATTTTCCAAGGCAATTCTAATACGTGATTCTGAGGATTCTTCTCTGTCCAAGAGAATTGAATGGTTATTTATTTCCTAACAAAAGTAGGTAATCGAAAATACAGAAAACATTTTATACAAACCTGCCCCCTGATGATGTGCCTGCATCCTTTTTATTCGAATCTTCCCTGTCTGATCTATATTTTCCGGTATTTTGCAGTACCATTATTAAAAAAGGGATTCAAATGATATCAATAAATAACAATCATCACAAAAATCGTAATAGCAAAACTCAAAATTAGGAAAACAGCTGTAGGCTGTAGGTACTAAAACTGTCAGTTTTCCCGCCATTCAATGCGTTTAGATGTTTTATTGTGGGTTTGAGTCCGAATTAATATTATCGATTTGATTGGCGGGTTAATAAACTCTAGATCAAGTAACGTAACTTAGGTGCTGTGTTACAAAAATTTACTAATATGTTAATTTTTGCCTGTGTGGAGAATGGGAATATATTTTTTTTTGTTATTAATTCTGGTTGAAATTCTGCGTTTAGTTTGTTGCGTCAGATTTTTTTAACAAAACGTCATAACGTCACTATAATAGCGATGCAGATATATCGATGGTTTAGAGTATCTATTGCTGACCTCGTAAGCAACTCAAATATCGTTGTACCAATATTACCAAATTGGAAAAGATAGCGAGCTGGCGCAGCCTACGGGTGCGTTCCGTATTGCGCTGACAGCGAAAATATCACTGATATCGCGCTAACAAACCGTTCCGATTTGGCGTTAGCGAGTCAACGATAGCTGTAGTGACGTCACGGCTGACGTCACTATCACCGCCATCTTGCGTTCACAGTGCAATCGTTTTGCTGCGTTAGCACCGTGAGCGTCTTAGAGCGGACTGTCACATTGACGCCTTTGACGTCTTTTTGCTTCAAAGAACAGCAAATGTGATCTAAAGCCGTTCCGAAATGAAATCGCGTCAACAGCGCTGTCAGCACGCTAATCAAATCGGAACGGCTTTTGACGCTCACAGTGCCAACAGTGATATTGGCGCAATACGGAACGCACCCTACATTTGCTGTGCTTTGAAGCAAAAAATAACGTCAAATGCGTCAATGTGACAGTCCGCTCACGGTGCTAACGCGGCAAAACGATTGCACTGTGAACGCAAGATGGCGGTGATAGTGACGTCAGCCGTGACGTGACTATAGCTTTCGTTGACTCGCTAACGCCAAATCGGAACGGTTTGTAAGCGCGATATCAGTGTCATTTTCGCTGTTAGCGCAATACGGAACGCACCCGTAATTGAAATGTTTCAGAGTTGTACTTGGATGCAACATCATTCACATACCCTTTTATTCTAGGGATTGGCTCTCTAGATTTCTTACTGTTAAATTGTACCTACTGCGAAATCCTCATCATCTTCTTTCGAAGACGATGATGACCTACTGTCACAATCATCATCGCTGTCTATAATCCAGTAATTATTTCATGAATATCCATAATAACTTATTATTACTTTATTAGGTACTCTTTCTTTGTTTAAGCAAGGTTGTCATTTATTACAAAACATAACGCGCGCTTACGATGCGCTAATAACCGTTCCGAAATGATATCGCGTCAACAGCGCTGTCAGCACGCTAATCAAATCGGAACGGCTTTTGACGCTCACAGTGCTAACAGTGATATTAACGCAAAACGGAACGCAGCCTAAGTGCTAATGACAGACACCTGTCTATGATTGTCATTCAAGAAAACCGTTGTGCCATGGACGTTTCGTGAGGTCGTGTGATTTCTAATAATTATTGTATGTGTTTACCGAAATATAATTTCTCTTACTACAAACATTGCATTTTGACCTCTCGTCTACAAATACTAAAGTCAGATTTTCTTATCTACTCAAATATTGTTAACAATCTTTTCATAACTTTTGTAATAATATCCGTAAATAAAATTAATGTACTTTTTAATCGAAAAAGATCTCAGTGTTTAAGGATTGATCGCCAATGTAGAGTTTAAGTTTTGTGTTATCTTATTTTGAAATGAATCATTTCGTTAAAAGGAATGTCAAAATTGTTTACAATTTTCGACTAGCAAAAAAAAAGGAATTTATTGCATTTTCTCAACTATCGATGGTGGAATATCGATTGAGTAGCAACACTATTTAGTCAGTAACGGGTCAGTTTCTTCCTTCACCAAAATAATTTTTGAGGTTACCTATGTTATGTTTATAACTTATTACAAAGAGATTAGTAAATTGTGATTGTTTTTAGTTGATTTGTTGGTCTTGAACTAAAAAAATAATTATATAATAAAAGTTAGAAGTTCAAAATGGATCGAACTTATGATTCATTACAAGATTTATCCTTGAATGCCAGCTATAAGAACTGTAATGATAGCATTTGTGACCAGCTAGCTGATTTGGCAAAGCTTCGTATATCAGCATTGACGAAAGCTGCAGAATTAAGTCCTTTAGTTAAAGAAGCAACCATAGGCCCAAACAGCCCTATCAAAAGGAAAGAAATAGCTGAAGAAGATCCTCCTAAGAAACCGGAAATATTTAATGAAAGTTTAGTGGAAGATAAAGTACGTGACGATCTAAGATTTACACTTCTTATGAAAAAGTATGACAACAAATTGCAAGAGAATGCAGAGGAACTATTCAATGACTTGATTGAACAAATGATTACTAGCCGCGCTGATGCAATGAAGAAATTTTCCATAAAACTAAGTGACGAATGTAATCGCCGGACTTTAGAGGGCAGGGTACGTAAAATGGAAATGTTAAAAAGTCTCCAAGAAAATGACAACTCTACCCTACTTGAGAAAGCAAGAATAGAAGAACAACAGAGTCAAATCCTTAAAAAACAAACCATGGAGAACATGAACAGAATATTAGAAGAACAAAACAGGGCAACTGCTCGTTTTGCATCAATTACAGACAGCCACACCAAAATTTGTATTTGTTACAATGAACTGACAAATCTACTACAAACTGACCCTCTTGCTAAAGCTATCTGTGATAAGTACATCACATCAATTAATGCAGTGATTAGCAGTATTAACTCAATTATGAATATATGTAAAAGTGGTAATATTAGTGATAAAGAAGTGAAACAAGCAGAAGTTTTAGCGGCCAATGTAGAAAATATTAAAAGAAAAATATGGGATGACCTTGAATTGAAAAAGGAAGAAATAAAAAAGAATAAAGAATTAGAAGAAGCACAACAAAGAGTATTAGAAGAAAAGAAAGCTCAAGAGCTTAAAGCTGCTGAACTGGCAGAAGCACAGAAAAGGGAAGCAGAATCTAAGAAGCCCACCAAACCTATGTTTTACTCTGCCAAGAACTATAACCACTTTGAAGACCTAAAAACCTTCCTTGAGACCTATGAAAGCCAGTATAAGGAATTGATGGAAAATAGTACCTTGAAAAAATTTAGATTTGATTGCCAAAAAGCAGTCAACACACCAGTGAATGCATTGTCATCTGTAAGTGGGACACACATTCGTGATAAGTATGACAAATTATCAAAGCTACTGAAAGGAGAAAGGGTACAAGTGCTGGACATTTATGTGACGGCCACTCAACACCCTCAAGGCCTTTATTATTGCACTGCCCTCTTAGCTAAGAAGATTGTCAGGCAAGGTGACCTATTAGTTTCAAGTAATCCAGAAGCTGCCTTCCCTCTTGCCACAGTCACAGCTGCTCTATGGTCTCAGTTCCCTGTATTTGGCAAACTTTTAGAAGCAAATTTTCATCGACAATGTCCTTACTTGGTGCCTATGTTTTTGCCACAGAAACAAGGACAGACTGACAAAGAATTTTATTTATCAAGAGGTTACACATACAATGATGAGGGTGTTGTTGAAAAGCAGGATAAGTTTTTAAAAAGAATGTCTGGAATTTTTAGACTCCAGTGTGCAATTTGGATTGCTAAAACACCTAGGTTCTTAAATTCATCCAATCCACATGGACTTTGCTATGGGTGGCAATGGCTAGCTTCATTCATCAACTTAAGGCCTGAACCAGATATATGTGCAACATTACTGCATGATTTCTTTTCCGTATGTGGATCTGAGTTTTTCAAAAACTATGGCAAACAATTTGTCAAAGTCATAAGATTAATTAGTACAGATTATCTGGCCATATTACAAGACATTGATGAAGGCGGTCCTAAGACAAGATTAGAAGTATTTTTGCAGAATGTTCTAAAAACAGGACAAATTCCTCCACCAAGTGGGATATTACCTCCTAACACTTGGTAGGCCTGAATATTGTATTGTATTAATTTTAAGCTAAGTAAAATAAAAATGAGTTGAATAGAAATGTATTAATTGCAATGAAGACTTTTAAAGATTCTTATTATGATTATGCTTTTTTTTGTATTCATCAACTCTCTTTTGGTCTGTTGAAGTCAAATGTTTCATTCTATCTCATAAGTAAATATTATCCTAAGATTTGGGAATTGTATCTAATCTATAGGAAGCATTTTCTCGCTAAAGTTGAAACTGAAATTACAATTTATTAAAATCATGTGATGATACTTATCCATAGAATGTTTTAGTGTTGAAAATATTTTATATTTGCTTGGAACAGTTGGCAGTAAGTTGGGGGTGCTGAAGTTCCATCACTCTCAGCTCATTTTGCTTTCAGTGTGGGACAGAATTTCGTTGTCTATTAAAAAAAAACCTTCCTTATTTTGATACTGAACAGAGTACATAATTTTCGTTGACAAAATAAGAAATGAAATAAAGAAAGAGATGATTTTGATAAATTGGTACTTGTTTAATCTAAAACTTTCCTTTTTTATCCTGATGCGTAATGTCTTATGTCTATATCACCCGTTCTCGAGTTCTAAGTGGTTTGTTTAGGTATGTGTAACTTACACTACTTTCTTTCACATAAATAAATGAGGATAAACACAAGTAGATAAAGGTAGGAAGATTTGGTAGAAATCTATCTTTGTACTCAAAAGCTACCTACCCTCTTCCTCGTTCATGGCTTAGGTAGGAGGAGGATTAGCGTGATTATTTTAAGGAGCACAAGCTTGAATTCTGCGTTTGCTGGTTATTTAAGCATGCCTGGGTGCTAGTCGATAAATTAAAATTAAAAATGTCAACTTTGACAGCAAATGTCAAATCTGCTAAATTGAGCGATTTCATTCATTTCGTCGTGCATTTTTAGATCGATTTTAGTAAAAAAAAACATGTAGTTTAATTAGTGGAACGTATAATGTTTGCATTTATTATCACTGCTACTATGTGTACTTAACCACGCGCCTTTGTGTTTTTGTTTTGCTAAGAAGAATACGTTAAAGCACATAATGGCATTCAGAGACAATCCACTTTTTATGGCGAGAAACTCAGCGTTTAATCCTTATCGGATGGTGAGGAAGGAGCTGGGGTTTCCAACTCCAGTTGGGGCTGCCGATGCGCTGGCTAACAGCCTATATTGTGGAATGAAACCCATCGCATCTTGGGACAGCGAACAGGCTACGCATTCTTTGCCTACGGGTGGTGTATACAACCTCGAATTCTCCCCGGAAGGGTAAATATTGCCAGCTGATTACAATATCCTAGCCTTGAGATCTCTTTAGTCTCTTTTGTTATAATTTTAGCTATCACAAACATAACATTTGTTATCTTTGCACTTTAACTTTGCACATATTTCTATAAAATTGTAAACAATAATAATGACAACATTGATAACACTTTCTACACACAAATAAGCCCAGTATTATCTTAATGTAATGTTAAAAATATATTTTTTTAAGGTCCCTGCTGGTAGCTGCCTGTGAAAAGAAGTGTATTCAAATATTTGATCCTCTCACACACCAGAGAATTCACTCCGTCCATGGAGCTCATTCAGACTGTGTTAACTGTGTCAAGTAAGTTTTTTAATTTATAAAACTGACACACATATAACTTTTAAACCTATTTTGATAAAAGAATCCTGTTCTAAAAAAGTTGTATTGCTCTTGCAACAAGGTTTTTCTTTTGTCGTTAACAACAACTTTTTTTAGATTTCTTGATGGAAGGATGTTTGCTACCTGCTCAGACGATACAACTATAGCTTTATGGGATGTTAGAAATCTCAAAAAGAAGATACGGTCATTATTTGGTCATTCAAACTGGGTCAAAAATATCGAGTTCTCATTCAAAGACAAGCTTTTGGTCACGTCTGGATTGGATGGCAGCATATACACCTGGGACATAAATTCTTACACAGGTAAACATTAATAAATACATTTGGTCATTATTTTTCTTTAAAATAAGTTTTAATTAATTAATATACCTTTATTAATATAGGCATGATTATAGGGCATGTCTTAAGATCTTATCTAAAATATAGCATACAGATATAGTCTATAGATCATTAATTGATATTAAAGTCTAGACCCAGAAGATTAATTACACATTTAAAATCTATCACATATTCTTTTATCTTAGCATTTTCATTGCAAACTCCACCGACAAGAGCATAGCTCTTAAATAAGAAGAAGAAACATTTTCCCCCGACTGTAACACACCCTGATCACAGGTCACAACCTTGAGACATACGCACTGTAAAACTCGTTTGATGATATACAGGCTCAGTCAAGTTCAGATATACTAGTTATTTGGGCTGGGGTGTTTTCTGCTCTCACAAATAGGCCAGTGTGCATATCTCCCTCTTTTGCATTCTAACCACCCCAGGTTTTCCCAGAAGGCTAGCAATCTGCCCAGATTGCTAAAGGTCTCCGGGAATGTAGCAGGGGGTTTGAGAATATTTGCCCGTTGTTCTGCTACACATGTGCACTCCATGAGCACATGATGTGGTGTTTCTTCTGCCCCCATGTACCCTCTGGATAAAGGGCTGTCTGTGACACCTATTGTGAATAGATATTTGTTTAAGAGACTGGTCAGTTATAGTACCTATAACTGTGCGAAGTTTGTCTCTTGGATTACCAAGAGATAGACAGATGAGGGTGCGTTTGAAGCTTCCCGGACTTTGTTTGCTTCAGATCTACTAATATCGCATGTTTTATTTATTACTTGTCCTTAATAATGTATATGATTGTTAAAGTAACTGTCTCGTTGTAGAATACAACCTAGTATACCAAAGAGTATTCCACGCGTCGGGGCTGATGCGGTGCCGGCTGTCGCCCGACGCGAGACAAATGGTGATGTGCACCACGGGCGGTCTGCTTGTCATCATCCACGATCTCAATCTGACCACGCTGGCTCAGCACTTACATGGATTCAAGGTACTGTACACATATAACCGACACACTGCAATATACTACACCAAAGATGAGTATTCACGCGAATTGTGATGTGCAACATCACCCACAACCTCATCCTGGCCACGCTGGCTTAGATAGAACTTAAATGGGTTTAAGTTCTTAAAAGAGAACTCACTAACTGTAAATGAGTATGTATAATAAACAAATTTATTTTTGTGATTGCTCATCAATTCTTTTGTTCTTTCTTGTATTTTTTATGTATATGTATTTACACCTACACAGTGTTGTAAATACTATATTTAGAACAAATATAATATTTTCCAACTATTATCAGCACTTACTCTACAAATGTAATCAACTTATTTATTCTTCTGTTAAATAATGGATATATAACACAATTTTATTGATAGAGAGAGATTTTTCTTCAAGCAGCTTCTGTATGTAAGTGTTATATTTTGAGTACATGTGCTACTCTTTAAGTAAGGTCCTTACCACTTCTTAATAACAATCTTATTGACTCTTTTAGTGTCTCGTTATTTGCATACTATTGTTTATTGTTTATTTATTTTAGAAAACCAACAGCTAAAAATTAAATATAATAATTCACAATGTACTCATAAATAGTAAGCCAATACTAGGTTTTCCTTAATTTACAATTATTATTACAGTTGTGAGACTAAATTCTGACAGTGAATATTATAAGTCATTCAAAAAGCACCTACTATCAATGAACAATAGCTGTGCTTAGATTACATCGCATGGACAATCGAACATCGTGGCAGGTAAAAAGAAAAATTGTTTTGACCTAAACCCGAATGTTATGTCCCCAGCCAAACCTATACAGACTGATGCAAATGAGCCAGCAGCTCATTCCCATAGCAGCGATGTACGACCACCTGTTTGACGTCAAACGCAAGGAGAACCGCGTCGAGTTCGTGTCGGACTTCCCCGACGGGAACGACGCGAAGGTCGTCAGCTCGCTGCAGATACACCCGCAGGGGTGGAGCGCGCTGAGCAGGAATATCAGCCATGATGACAGGTCGGAGGTGAGTAACTTTTTATTATGTGCTTTCTAGTGATTTAGAAACTATAGAGTTGGTTGGTTTTATTTGTTATATTGGTACGTACGCTCAACGCTTGTCAACCGAAACGTATTCATTTCATTTTGATAATTAAACAAGGGTGTTCCTATGAAACTGAAGCATACGCGCGTCACCTTCTTCTTAGAGCAGCCAAAGGACATCTACTGCTGAATATAAGCCTCCCCAGAGCTTTTCACAACAACCGATTGCAGCCGGTTAACTCTTTTTTCAGATCACTGATTGAAAGATCCCTGATTGAAAATCGCTAAAAATATAATATTATTCTGAAATATCTATCGATGCAGAAATAGTACGCATATTTTCTGGCGGCAAACAGCGCCGTCCGTCGTGTGTCGCGACCCACTCAATGTTTAATAACATGAGTGATGCCGCGATGGAGAATGCTTACATTTTGTAGTAAGCTGCTCGTTTTTTATGTGACAAAAAAGTTGAAACGTTACTTTTATTTTTCGTGGAAGCCCAAATATACTTTTTGAAGTGGTTTTTACCGTAAATGTTTTATGCTAGGTTCATACTATTTTGTTTTTTTAGTGAATCTATTTAGTTGACAGACAACTTGGATTCATCATTAATACGTCCAAGTTACAAAGACTTGCTGTAACACAAAGTTTCTCATGATTGCGCACTATTCAGAATTCTCAAGTTAGGTAAAATAGGGATTCTACCAATCCAATTATTGCGTGGAAACTTTGTATTTGTGCGATAAATCGCTAATGCCGTTACGAAGGTCGGGAGGCTATATTTTCTAATATTGTCAGAATACTACCGTGGTATATATATATATATATAAAAACCGGCCAAGTGCGAGTCGGACTCGCACACTGAGGGTTCCGTGTCAACTTTAACTGAATTAGGGAATCCACTTACTTCTACTTAGTAAAATACCACAATATTTTATTGACTGCAAATATAACTTTGTTTTTCATAGTGTTTGTATGAAGTACAAAGTTATGTTTGCGTATGTTGAAAATGTGCTTTATCTGAAAAACTACTCGTCCGATCCCGTCCAAACCACTAATTTTCATTGAAAGTATTTGTTAAGATCTACATCATATATTTTTTTCAAAATTTACACTTAAAACCTCTAACTTTTACATACTAAGCATTTAACATTATTTTTTGTATGTGTTTATATGCTCACCAATCTGTCCCAATTAAGAGGGGCACTCAATAATTACTTACCCTCGCCGCCCGATGGCGCTGTTGTTACAAAAGAGTTTTACTATCGTGCAGTAAATACTTTTTGAAGTCTCCTATGTAGTTTTCAGTCTTTTCCCTTTATTTGTTTTGTTTTGACAGCCTTTGGAAGCGAGCGTGTCGGTCGGTTTGACAAAAATGGAAAAAGAACAATATCGTTCAGTGATAAGATTCTTGTTTTTGGAAGGGAAAACGCGCAGCGAAATCAAAGAGCGGTTGGATGCTGTGTACGGTGACCGTCAAAAATTGGTTTAACGAGTTTGCTCGTGGCCGCACGTCGGTTTTTGATGAGCCACGCCCAGGTGCACCAAAAACGGCTACTACGGAGGTTAACGTAAAAAAAACCACGATCTCGTGTTGACAGACCGGCGATTGAAGATTCGCGAGTTAGCTGAGACTGTAGGCATCACAGAAGGGACAGTGCATCATATTCTGCACGAAGAACTGGGTATGAAAAAGTTATCGGCGCGATGGGTGCCGCGTTTGCTCACACCAGACAACAAGCGTAACCGTGAGACCACATCGGCGACATGTTTGGCGCTGTTTCAACGCAATCCAGCAGAGTTTTTGCGTCGTTTTGTGACCGTCGACGAAACATGGGTTCACTGGTACACACCAGAGACCGAAGAACGGTCGAAACAGTGGAATTTACCCGGCGAACGTGCTCAAAAGAAGGCGAAGACTGTTCAATCGGCCGAAAAGGTGATGGCCAGTGTTTTTTGGGACTCGCAAGGTGTGATCTACATCGATTACCTTGAGAAGGGTAAAACAATCACGGGGCTCTACTATTCTGACTTATTGGGCCGATTAGACGCCGAATTGAAAAAAAACGGCACCATTTGGCAAAGAAAAAAGTGCTGTTCCACTACGACAACGCGCCGGCTCACACCTCCGCCGTCGTCATGGCCAAATTGGTCGAATTGCGCTACGAATTGCTGCCCCATCCACCGTTTTTTCCAGATTTGGCTCCCTGTGACTTCTTCTTGTTCCCAAATCTGAAAAAGTCACTGGCCGGCAAAAGATTTGGGTCGAATGATGAGGTCATCGCCGCCACAGAGGCCTGTTTTGAAGACCTCGGGAAATCGTATTTTTTGGACGGGTTGAAAAAGTTGGAGTATCGCTGGGCCAAGTGTGTTGAATTGAAAGGAGACTATGTTGAAAAATGAATCTCTACTTTCTCAAAATTTTCTTTTTTCTTTTGTAGGCTAAGTATTTATTGAATGGCCCTCGTAGTTCATTGAGCACTAGTCATCTGAACGTATACTAATGGTAATATTACCTGATATAAAAGATTTTAGATTGCCAAGAATAACATCAACTTAATTTCTATTCACTGCACCCATTGCCATCTCTCTGCATGACCTAAAGGTTTGACTGGCAGAGAATGCTTTTAGCATTAAGTCCACCTTTGTACACTATGATTTGTGCAATAAAGTCTTTAAATAAATAAATAAATCAACTTTTTCTTATTATAAGAATGATTTGTTGGTTCACTGGTAGCCCCATTGACAACTCAAATCTTAAGTTTAGGTGTGACAAACCGGCTTCGTAAACGAGCAACTGGCAACGTCCGTAACGTAGAGTATTTTGGTAGAGCAGATAAATACTATACTATCAGCTTCTATGATCGGAAGATGAACCCCCATTATTCGTATTCATAAAGATAAAATAAGAAATCTAAAATTGCCGGGCCGAACGCTCTTCCGATTGGGCTACCGTGCTGGCGGTCCAACCTTGCGAAATTTCTGGCATTTTGTCTTAAAACAGTCGGGGTAGATAGCGCAGACGTCACGCGTAATGACGTATCCATAAGAGACCGGAAATTTCACACGGTCGGACCGATAGCACGGTAGCCCAATCGGTAGAACCTTTGGCCCGTTAGCCAGAAAGTTGCTGGTTCGAGTCCCGCCCGTGTGCAATTTTTGGTTAATATAATATATGACATTGAGTGTTAAAGCATTCTAAACCCGTTTCGTTATGTGTGTGACAGATAATATAAACATATTGGACACCAATCACATACATTGCTCTGATCCCAAAGTAAGTAGCCAATGCACTTGTGTTATGGAAATCATTCACAACGGTGGTACACGGACACCCAGACCCGAGACAATATCGAAAATTTTGATTTCAACATGGACTCGACTGGGAATCGAACCCGGAACCTCGGAGCGGCGACGCCTTGAAACCCAGCTTACCCGCATACACCACGGAGGTAGTGATGTACAAGGCTCGAGGCTTCCGAGTCCTTTTGCCGAGAGCTCAGAGTCTTTTTCA
Organism: Pyrausta purpuralis; assembly: GCA_963924145.1. Classification (NCBI taxonomy): domain Eukaryota; kingdom Metazoa; phylum Arthropoda; class Insecta; order Lepidoptera; family Crambidae; genus Pyrausta; species Pyrausta purpuralis. The sequence goes on from OZ001646.1 coordinate 24,913,667, forward strand.
GGGCTCGCCTCGTTTGTATGAAGCTTGACGACTCAGAAGTCTTTTTAGAGTTCGAGCCCATTTCGGAGCTCGCCTCGTTAGTATGAAGCTTGGAGTCTTTTGCAGAGCTCGAGCCTTTTTGAGAGCTCGAGCCTTTTTAAAAGCTAGAACCTTTTTGAAAGCTCAAGCCTTTTTGAAAGTGTTATAAAGCGTTTTCATTCTTTAAGTATTAAAATGAAAACACAGTTATACAATAAACATAGGAACCAGCTTTATTTACCGGTATTAATTTATTTGACGATGGAAGTACTCCTATGAAGTTTCAACTAAATAGATCAAACGAATCTTGTTGCTCCATACAAAATTTTTCATCCCCGTTTCACTCCCTAAGGGGATGTATTTTGAAAAATCATTTCTTTGTGGTCCCCTTGACCACATTGGAAAGCCACCTGCCAAATTGGGAATCTCTAGACCCAGCAGTTTGCGCTGAGCATTCATATCTCTGTCAGTCAGTAATGTAGCTTTATATATTATAGATTACTTAGTTGCGAAGATATTAAAATCATAAACATAAACTTGAGCTTTTATCGAAGCCTTGCGTTCATTTTAAGACTCTTTTCACGTCTCGAGTTCTTTTGAAGGTTCGAGCCCTCTTCAAGGTTTGAGCTCTTTCGAAGGCTTGAGCTCTTTTGAACGTTCGAGCTCATTCGAAGGTTCGAGCTCTTTTAAAGGCTCGAGCTCTTTTGAAGGCTCGAGCTCTTTTAAAGCCTCGAGGCATGGCTCGGAGAGCTCGCAGCTTGGCTATGACTATTTTATTGTACTAAAATATTGTATGTCTAATAAGGCAGGTCACAGTGAGACGTCATTTTTATTAAGATCTTATGTACCTGTGTTCCACAATAAAGGAATTTGATTTGATTTGATTTGATTTGGCTAAGCTCGGGGCCCCAAGCCTACCGAGCTCACTGAGCCTTGCCATTCCGCCTCGAGGCTTCAAAAATAGGACTCGAAGCCTCGAGTCTTGTACATCACTACATGGAGGTCGTCAAATAAATAAAGCGGTGACTTAGGTCCGAGAGTGTCGTTGAAACTCATTAATCACCCGCAGTGGTCGTGCATCCACGACATCCAGCCGTACCCGGAGTGGAGCGACAAGTCGACGCGCGACGCGTGGGAGACGCGCGCGTCGCCGCGCCGCGGGGCCGCGCGCCGCGTCGTGCGCCGCCTGCGCCCGCGCCTGCAGACACGAGCGCCTAGACCGCAGCCCGCGACGCCCGCCCCGCCTGCCCCGCGGTCAGTATCACATCGTCACAAAGAACTAAACTTTGCTCTTTCATTATTTATGCTGCATTACATCATAGCAGCACTTACCGTAAAATATTTAGGAGTAACTCTGGAAACCCTTTCATTTAAACTGCACATACATAACTCAGCTCTTAGGGTCCGTATAAATTAATATATTTAAAAAAAAATACAATCTATCTGTACGGTTTTACCGTAACATATTTAACTTTTAGCTAACTTGTACTATAAGGCGCGCGCGTCACGGCCGTCGCCAAATAAAACTTGTGAATTTGCTTATTATCATTAAGTATCGCATAACCACGCTGTACCGTCGGACATTGTCCTACTTATTGTAATTCCACCTACAATATACGTTTTATTACGTTCACGGTCACCGGAGTTTTACTTCTACCATCTGAGCGGATTGCGTGCTTCATCTTCACCTGTACATCCACTGCAAAGGCCACGCTGTGGACTGTACATGTTATGGTCCTTCGAAAAGGGAATCGTGAGTAAAGTGCTTAGAGCGAACGTGAGCATCGAGTGACTTCTACCACGATAAACCAGCGACATCAAGAATATCGACTTCAAGTTCTGATAGGAGTCGGAACCTACGGGGACTACAAAACAAACGTATCTGCAAAGAAGAAAACTAACTTTACTACGAGCTACAACTAACGATATAAGAACGTCAAACTACACAAACTACGAGCTACTATTAACGAAGTAACAACGTCAAACTACGCAACTACGAGTTACTATTAACGAACTAAGAACGTCAAACTATACAACTACGAGCTACTATTAACGAAGTAACAACGTCAAACTACACAACTACGAGCTACTATTAACGAAGTAACAACGTCAAACTACGCAACTACGAGCTACTATTAACGAAGTAACAACGTCAAACTACACAACTACGAGCTACTATTAATGAACTAAGAACGTCAAACTAAGCAACTACGAGCTACTATTAATGAACTAAGAACGTCAAACTACGCAACTACGAGCTACTATTAACGAATTAACAACGTCAAAATACACAACTACGAGCTACTATTAACGAACTAAGAACGTCAAACTACACAACTACGAGCTACTATTAACGAAGAACCAAAGTCAAACAACACAACTACGAGCTACTATTAACAAACTAAGAACGTCAAACTACACAACTACGAGCTGCAACTAACGAACTACAAACGCCAAACTACATAACTACGAGCTACAAACTAACGAAACTATAAACGTCAAACTTCAAAATAACGTACCTTGAAACTTCAAGCAACTTATAATAGAGCTACAACTACATATCTACAAGCAACTCACTAACTTAAACGGACAAATTCAACGATTTGACTACTACAAAACCCGAGATTTGGGAAACCAACGAGATCATGGAAGAACTTACCATGCAGAACAAAGTATTCGAAAATATTAAAACTTTATATACCAACTATAAGAAGGATGGACCATCAAGAAAAACAATGGAATACTTAACCAAACGTTTACTATCACTTGAAAACCAATGGTCTGACTTCGATAAACGTCATGAAGAATTAAAAACTTATGAAAACGAAGATATTCAATACTTTCGCGACGGAATATATCAGAAAACTAAAGCCATGTATGAGGAAACACGGACAGACATTTTGAAACTCATGAACAACGCTCAATCAGAAGAAAAAACATCAGTGTCGCAGCCACACTCACAACAAAAACAACAACCAATCCCTGACGCCGGAGACAAGAATGCTATCGTAATCGAACTGTTAGAACAACAAGAATGCAACTTTAGTGCCTTATCAAGGGTTATGTCAAAGGTTAACATAGCAAAAACAACTGATAAATGGGAACTTGAAGATCATCTCAGCATTTTAAAAACCAAATGGGAAGCAGTCGACACGCTGCATTGGCAGATAGAAGGAATCCTGAAAGGAACAAACACAGAATACAGCGATAAATACACTGTCATTGAGTCTCGCTATGATCAGCTGAAAAGAGAGATAAATTCAAAAATATGGTCTAACACACACTATCACGAATCAACACCTAGAATTGATGTACCAGAATTCAATGGAGGTTACAACAATTGGATCTCATTCAAAGACTTATTTTTGGATATTATTCATAAGAACCCTACGATCACGAAAGCTCAAAAAATGAAACATCTTAAAACTAAACTCAAAGGGGAAGCTGAGAAAATCGTGCAGCATCTCACCATCAGTGCAGACAACTACGACGCCTGTTGGGCAATACTAGAACAACGCTATGACAATCATCGCCTTCTGTTTACATCATACATGAACACCATGATGAATCTGTCAACTATTCAAGCAAATTCAATCGATATTAAGAAGTTACATGACACGGTAATAGAATGCGTCAGTGGACTACAAAACATTGGCATCGATACTTCAACGTGGGACCCTATCATCGTGTACCTTATGTCTCAAAAACTAGACGCTATGACTTTCAACGAGTACATTAAAGAACTACGTGACCCACGAGAGCTGCCTCGACTAGACGAGTTTACCTATTTCCTCGAAAACAAGATAACAGCGTACGAAAGCGTAAAAAATCGACAGAGAGAAGCCTACAGTCAAGTGAAACAATCATCGCCGAAACGATTCTTTCCTGTGAACAAAACAAACAATTTTTATCCCAAGGAAACCCGCAGAACACACTATGTGGGACATATAAAATGCCCACTATGTGACGAAAACCATGCGCTAATGCAATGTTCAAGGTTCAACGATATGACCTCGTTCCAAAGAAATAGCTTGGCTGCGAAACTTCGAGTTTGCAAAAACTGTTTATACTCACATGGCGACCAAATCTGCAAATCAAACAAAACATGCAAAGAATGCAACCGAAAACATCACACGTTATTGCACAATAACAACGACGCATTTACACCGAATAATAACAGACAAGAAAGAAATAATTTCGGTCAACGACCCTCAACATCTAACCAAGCCTCTTCAAATCATATTTCGAACGATGATATAGAAGTCTTACTCACTACCGTGCTACTGAAAATCAAATCGGTGGACGGAACATACATAACACTTCGTGCGCTCCTTGATCAGGGATCGCAAGTCAACATCATAACTGAGAAAGCGGCTCAGATGCTTCGTCTACAAAGAGAGCATTTCAATGCAACACTACATGGAGTTGGAGCCGTAACTGGAAACTGCAAAGGGCGCATCACGTTGGAGTGCGCATCTATAAACTCCGACTACACGTTCAGCGTCGAAGCATTAATCATGAATAAAATGATAAACAACTTACCTAATACATCATTCGAGAGAAACGACTGGCCGCATATAACTAAATTGAAACTGGCAGACCCAGAATTTAACATATCACGTCCTGTAGATCTACTTCTCGGGGCAGATGTTTATGCAGACATCATCATGGAAGGTGTAATCAAAGGAAGCCAAAAATCCCCGACAGCTCAACAAACTCAGTTGGGCTGGATTCTGTGTGGGCAACTGAAAACCTTTAACTGTCACGTGACTACTATAAACATGCAAGAGCTAGTTCACTTCTGGGAAAATGAAGATATCTTACAAAAGCCGGAAGATATTACAAGTAACGAATACTGTGAAGAATATTACCAACAAACTACCACAAGGACAACTGATGGAAAATACATGGTCAAGATGCCACTGAAGAAAAACTATCAACAACATATTGGAGTTTCGAGACCACAAGCCGTCGCACAATATATACAACTAGAGAAGAAACTGTCAAGAAACGAAAAACTATCTCTCATGTACAAAGAGTTCATCCAAGAATACGCAGATCTACATCATTTAAAACCAGCAGCACCAACAACCGGTCTGCAGTGCTACCTACCACATCACGGTGTACTACGAGAAAACGCCATGACTACGAAGCTGCGAGTAGTGTTCAATGCGTCGCAGAAAACCAGCACTGGATGCAGCCTCAACGATGTTGTAGAAAAGGGCCCAAATTTACAACAAGATATACAAGCCTTATTGTTGAGGTGGAGAACCTACCGATATGTATTTATCGCAGACATTGAAAAGTTCTATCGCTGTATCTTGCTAGATGATAGTCAACAAGCACTACAAAAGATAATATGGCGCAACTCAAAGTACGAACCACTACAAGAATTACAACTATGCACAGTAACGTATGGCACCGCATGTGCGCCATGGTTAGCTATGAGAACATTGAAACAGTTAGCCATAGACGATGGCTCAGAATACCCAATGGCAGCGCAGGCGCTAAAAAACGATTTTTACGTCGACGACCTCATCAGTGGCCATACTGAACTGCAAATTGCAAAGGAAACAATAACCGAATTGATAAACATCTTGAAAGGTGCCGGCATGAATCTAAGAAAATGGTCAAGCAACGAACCTACTCTTTTACAACATCTACCTTCCTCTCAAATATCAACAAAGTCTACGATAGATTTCAAAAACGAAGATAATTTGAAAACGCTTGGATTGGGATGGAGCCCTCAAACAGATTCATTCTCATATAATTGGGAAATTAATGAAGGAAAGTCAGATGTATTAACTAAGCGACTATTGCTATCAGAAATCTCCAAATTATACGATCCCTTAGGATGGGTCGCACCTGTTATTATAACGGCGAAACTGATATTTCAAAAGGTGTGGCAAAACAAAATCAGCTGGGACGAACCCGTATCAGATGATATTCAGAACGAATGGCAGAGACTAAGATGTGAACTACCACTTATAAAAGATATCAGAATCAAGAGATGGATCGGAAGCACCAACAAATATATAGAACTTCATGGATTCTGCGATGCAAGTGAAAAAGCATATGCCTGTGTCATATACTCAGTTACAAACAATAGCGACGAGCCAGTCACAACTTTATTGACGGCCAAGACTAGGGTTGTCCCTACATCACAAAAAACAACTCTGCCACGACTTGAACTGTGTGGCGCATTACTACTATCCACGCTCATGGAAAAAGTGAAAAATAACTACACTCAACATAACATCGAAGTCAACGCATACTGCGACTCTCAAATAGTCCTGGCATGGATACAAGGAGAAGCTTCAAAACGAGAACCCTATGTGGCAAACCGAGTTACGAAGATAAAAAACGTAATACCACCCGCACAATGGAACTACATAAAATCAGAAAACAATCCTGCTGACTGCGCATCACGAGGATTATCGCCAAGCAAACTAATAAACTTCGACTTGTGGTGGCAAGGCCCTGAAACTTTGAAACATCTTAATAAGAAAGATGAGAAGAAAACAACAGAAAAAAATGTTTTCACAACAAACCTAGAAAACATAAATCAAACATGTTCAACCCTAGCAGACAACAAACACGATAATAACTTTATTCATAACTTACTACAGAAACACAGTTCAATGACCACGATTCACCGCATTTTTGCATGGGTCATCCGATTCATTACAAATCTACGCAACAAGAATTCACGTGACACCGAGTGCCTGACTGCGACGGAAATAGCATATGCAGCAAATCAAATAACAAAACACGTGCAAATGACGAGCTACGAAGACGAATATAAGTTATTAAAAAACGGAAAATCACTGACTAAGAAGAGCAAACTATATAAGCTGAACCCTTATCTGGATGAAAAGGGAATAATGAGAGTTGGAGGACGACTTGTGAACTCATCACTACCATTCACAGTGAAACACCCAGCTATCCTACCAAACAAACATCGTGCTACCTATCTTATAATTGAGCAAGCGCACAAACGTACTCTACACGGAGGAGCCCGCCTTACCTTGGCCATAATTAGGGCTCAATATTGGATAGTTGGCGGAAATAGAGCGGTAAAGGCCCAGCTATCACGCTGTGTACGATGCCATCGCTATAAAACAAACAAAAATCATCAGCTGATGGGTGATCTTCCTAACTATAGAGTTACCCCATCACGTCCGTTCACACACACAGGAATAGACTTCACCGGTCACGTGGACGTCAAACTAAACAAGGGACGTGGGGTAAAAACGAGCAAGGGATACATCGTCCTTTTCATATGCATGGCAACTAAAGCTGTACATATTGAACTAGCATCAGATATGAGCACAGAAACGTTCCTAGCCGCATTTCAAAGAATGTGTGCAAGACGAGGAACCCCTCAACATGTTTACACGGACTGCGGAACCAATTTCGTCGGCGCAGCGAGAGTATTACGTGAGGACTTCAAGACCTTTGCCCAAGCTATGCCACCTGACTTCTTCGATAAAATTCACCAACTGGAAGTTACTTGGCACTTCAACGTAGCTGCATGGCCAAGTGCAGGAGGTGTTTGGGAGGCTGCGATCAAATCTATGAAGTACCACTTAAAACGTGTCTTGGGGGAACAAAAGCTAACCTACGAGGAGTTCATGACACTACTTACAAAGATAGAGGCATGCATGAATTCACGTCCACTGTGCCCATTAACTGAAGACCCGGAAGAATTTTTCAACTATCTTACGCCAGGTCATTTTTTAACGGGAAGACAAACCACACTCCTTCCTGAATATAACTATCATGATAATATCACAATGAGTGTACGCCACAGATGGCAATTAACAGAAAACATGTTTCAGCAATATTGGAAGCGCTGGTCAAGCGAGTATTTGACCCAGTTACAAGCTCGCTCGAAATGGCAAGACGCCACTACAAATATAAAGGTTGATGATATTGTGCTCATTAAAAGCGATAATCTTCCACCTGGCAAGTGGGCAATGGCGCGAGTAATAGAACTACATCCAGGCCGAGACGGACACGTCAGAGTCACTACATTGAAAACGAAAACAGGCATAGTCAAACGACCCATCGTAAAACTAGCACCGCTCCCGATGCCAGAAAAAGAAGATTCACGAGATGAAGTTCAACAACTCAAGGACACAGCATCGTCACCATCGATGTCACAGATGAAACCGCGACGAACCACTAGAGGCATGAAGAAGTCTTTCGCACTCATGCTATCCATACTATTTGCCTTGGCGGTAACAGTAACGCAATCACAATGCGCCAACGTGACGTCAGAATTACTTCACATAACCAAATTTGAAGCCGATCGTCCAGCTTACTACGAGGCAGTCGGAAAGTTGGAACTCATTCATGACGAATGAACACTGCTCGTGTACTACAACCTATCTACATACTGGGAAGCATCAGCACATCTACGATTGTACCTTGATGTGCTGAAGACTACCTGTGAAAAACTGGACAGCCGACTTTGCGAACCAACCCTGAAACAGCTGTACAACCAGATAGAACTACTGGAACATCATAATGAAATACTGCTCTCACCACATAAATACTTATCAAACCGAAGAAAACGCGGCCTTATCAACGGAGTAGGGTACATTGCCAGCGATCTATTTGGAGTACTGGATCAACGTTTTGCGGAAAAGTACGAGCACGACATAACCTGCATACAGCAAAATGAGAACTACCTACTTGAGCTAACGAGAAATCAGACGACTATAATTGAAATAGAGAACGAAACGCTGAAGAAGAATGAACAGAATATGGAAAGTCAATTTACTATGATAAACGCAAACATAAGAGAGATAAACAGCAGCCTAGAAAAGGTTGAGTCGGAAATCGAGATAGCTTTGGCAGCAAACTACTTCAGCTCTTCAGCCTTAACTACATACTTATTGATGGAAAATATGAAAAACATACAAGATATGCTTCTCGACACGCTTACCGATACCTACAAAGGTCACGTCAACGCACGACTACTGACACCAATTAATCTCATGAAACAACTTCAGTCAATATCGGGAAGCCTTCCTAAGACTTCGACATTACCAATCTACAACGAAAACGATATTAAGGACCTCTACAAGCTTATGTACGTTAAGACACGAGTAACAGGAAATTATCTTCTCTGTGAGATTCACACGCCGCTAATCAGTGATGAAGACTACACACTCTACAAAGTACACCCACTCCCACTAAACGTGAGAAATAACGAAGCGCGTTGGGTAGTAATTGAATCGCATTATATCGGAATCAACATGAAAAAGAATACCTTCGTTACAATTCAAGACCATGACCTACGACAATGTAAACAAAGAAGCGAAGATACCTACGTGTGTGGAGTCAACTTACCCATTTACAACCTGCATAGCGATAAGGCGCCGTGCGAAATAAGCTTACTCGGTCAATCAACGGCCTTGCCCTGTCATACAATTAGCGCAGACTGCAAGGACGCCTGGATCGAGTTACAAACATCAAACACATGGTTACTTCGATGTTGCGGTCAATGTAAAATGCGATTTATCTGCGAGAGCAATGTGACATCTTACGTCTTACATACATCAAGCATTTTATCAATTAAACAAGGATGTTTACTACAGACAAATGAAATGACGATAATGTCACACAATAACTACAACAGCAGACTCAACCTGAGAACACAAGTCAACATACCTTCGCCAGAAGCATCCATAAACAACATCGTGAAACTAACAATACCAAGCAGCCCTGAGGACCAGAAAACCGTGACAACTAACGATGACTTGGCAGAAATTGACAAACAGATAGATCAACTCAAGGCACATGAACGAAGCCTACCGAACGCCCTATCAACACATGACATTCATCAATATGCTCTGGGCTACACCTTGCTGGGTCTGTTCCTGTTGGTAGCTGTTTGCTGGGGCGCCAAGACGTATTGCACACGACGGGGACGCACTCCTGAAGACAGACGTCAAGAGGACATCGGATTTCACCATCAGCGCGCAGAGAAGACACGCGTCAACCTACTGCGTCGCCTATCCGAACCCGTTGATGTTGTTTTCAATTTTTAAGTTTTAATAATTTTGTAACTAGATTAGTTTTGTAACTTTAGTAATACTTAATACAAATTATCCTTTATCTCTCTTTGGCCCAAGTGGGCAGCATGTACGGTTTTACCGTAACATATTTAACTTTTAGCTAACTTGCACTATAAGGCGCGCGCGTCACGGCCGTCGCCAAATAAAACTTGTGAATTTGCTTATTATCATTAAGTATCGCATAACCACGCTGTACCGTCGGACATTGTCCTACTTATTGTAATTCCACCTACAATATACGTTTTATTACGTTCACGGTCACCGGAGTTTTACTTCTACCATCTGAGCGGATTGCGTGCTTCATCTTCACCTGTACATCCACTGCAAAGGCCACGCTGTGGACTGTACACTATCGCTGATATAAAACTTATCACGCAACTATACCAAGCCTTAGGTCAATCTATAATACAGTACTGTATTACATCCTGGGGTGGAGCACCTAAAACTGTTTTTATGCCTCTGGAGTGTGCCCAAAGAGCTATTTTAAAAGTCGCCAATTCCTTACATTTTTTAAATCGAACAGAATTGCTTTACAATTTCTGCAAAGTGCTTACTGTGCGCCAACTTTTCATCAGCATACCATATTAAAAAAACACTTACTGCTCCCTTACAATGCCGACGTAACCAACAAAAGAAGGATGGATAAACTCTGCAATCCACAATGGACTTCGAAATTTACTTTTACTAATAGGTTCTTTAGTTTTATTGCACCATTATTGTATAATAGGTTAAACGGTTTACTAAACTTATACGAACTTAATTACCATAACTGTAAGTTAAAATTAGATCTGTATCTTAAGAAACTGTTATATGATGACACTGAAGACCTGTTTGTCATCATCCAATAGGTAGTAGGATTTATTTATAATTAATTAATAGATTTATTTGTGTATCTTAGTAAGTTTATTGTATTTTGTTTACTAACATAGTTCTTTTATAGTCTGAAACACAGGTCCAACCTAGTTTAGACAAATACGATAAGTTGGTAAATATGCCGAATAGTCGGCGTATAGCAGATGAAAGTAATTTGTGGTTGAATTTATAACACATTTTTGTGAATAAACTTCCACTTACATCTTATTGTTACCTAAGTCGGTATAAGTAATCCACAAAACAAAGGATTTCAATGTTTTTCATAAAATTATCACATATACTCAAGAGGAAAAGTGAAAATAGTGATACTCCGAAGTGACGGTGATGTTTTATATTTATTGGACACTTCAACACCGTCTGGGGATCTTTTATACAGTAGTCACTGGATATTTATTGCAAGTTGCCGCAAGAAAACTACCAAATGTAACGGCCATGCAGTTGGTTCAGAGACACCAATCAGAGCACCAGTTGCTAGTGCGTGATCAAACTGTTAGGAAAAAGCTGCATGAAGCTAACCTTCACGCACACAAACCGTATCGTACTCCAACGCTACGCCGAGAAAACCCAGAACGACGAATATAGTGGGTTCGTGAACATTTGCTTTGGGAAGAGAACTGGTTGACTGTTTTGCTGTTTACGGATGAGTCCCGGTTCGGTTTCCATCCCGGTACACGTAGAGTACGTGTTTAGTGAGTTCTTGTACCGATACCATGGGTTAACTCGATAGCGATGACGTAAAAAAAAGGCTATGGAAAATTTAACAGTGCCTCTAGCGGTCACTGAAAGAACTAAAATTTTCCACACTAAAAGTTACGTCGTCGCTAGTGAGTAAACCGTCGTCGCTATCGAGTAAACTCATGGTAATGGTACGGGTCGTAAGAGCCGTCTGCAACATCCTCAAAAGTCCATTTATACCACGGCGGGACAACTATTCGGGTCAGATGTTCAGGCTATCGATGCTGGAGTTCCTCAAGGGTCAGTTCTATCGGCAACCCTCTTCCTGTTGCATATCAATGATCTGTTTCTGCCCGGTATAGTTGGGTATGCAGATGATAGCACAGTTGTCGATAGATACTTTTCCGGGGCGGGAGCCACCAGGCATGATATCCAGTCTTGTCGAGAATCCATGGTGGAACGCTTAGACAGCGTCCTCAAGACTATCTCCGATTGGGGTGATGCCAATCTGGTGACGTTTAATGCCACCAAAACACAGGCGTGTTTATTTTCACAAAGCGGACAATTTTCAATCTCCGTCCTACTTTCCCAAATGTGCCTGTCTCCGTAACGGACAGCTTACAACTCCTGGGCATACAGCTATCATCAAACCTAAACTTCGGCCGGTACATCGAGTCTGTGGCACAAACTGCAGCCAGAAAGCTAGGCGTACTCTCTAAGGTCAGGCGATACTTCACCGCGGAGCAGCTTCTTCAACTCTATCAAGCTCAGGTCCGGTCATGTATGGAGTATTGCTGCCACCTTTGGGATGGTTCTGCCAAATACCAACTGGCTGCCTTAGACTCGATTGAAAAGCGAGCCAATAGGATAATTGGAGACACTGCACTTTTTGAGCGAAAGCTTCTATGCCTAGAGCATAGACGTAAAGTCGCTTGTCTCTCTGTCTACTACAGACTGCATTTCGGAGAGTGTGTGAGATAATTGCACGACCTGATTCCACCAGCCCCCTTTCACCAGAGAAACACAAGACGCGAGCGCGGTTTCCACCCTTACGTCGTAGACATACCAGCAGCACGCACTAACAGATTTCGATCTACGTTTCTCATGCGCACAGCTAGAAAGTGGAATGCGCTGCCGGCAGAAGTGTTTCCTAGCCACTATGATCTGGACGAGTTTAAGAAGAGAGTGAACAGGCTATTACTAGTCAGACATGATCCATCCTAGGCCACATCATCGCTTACCACCAGGTGAGATTGTGGCCAAATGTCTGCCTATATAAATATAAAAAAATAAAAAAAACTATAGTTTGGGCGGGAATTCGTGTAAGAGGAAAAACAGCTGGGCCAAGAATTCACGCTCATACACGATAACACCCGTCTGCACACAGCGAGCTGGTTGCAGGAGCATGACGTATCGGTCTTAGACTGGCCCGTTAAATCCACTGACCTAATAAACCCCAAAACATGCGTGGGACATCATCTAAAAAAGCGTTTTGAGGAATTTCCCTGCAAACATTGTGACGGATTAGCTACTTGTTTCGCATCTTAACCGGACCTGGGACAATATACCACAGCAAGACTTGAATAGCTTAATAACTAGTGATTTCTCACATAACTGTTTAAAACAGTTGAAAGGGCTTTTTTAAAAAATATACACATTATAATGTATGTTATTTTTATTAAAATTTGAGTAAATTGAGTAAATCCAAAATAACCCTAGACAGTGTTGATGTATGTCTGCCTACATTTAATACATCAAATCATTATTTATTAGATTAGCCTGATAACGATAAAAAATGTTTTTCCTTGCAAAATCAGGAAGCATTAAAAATCTTTTTTGTTTTTTATTTCTTAATCCCTCAAGCATGTGTAAACGAGACACAATGGATATTCTATTGTTACGCGGTCGCATGCGACCGCTTCGGTGTTTATGCGTTAATAGAGGTATTACAATGATAACATTGCCGTCTATTCAGCCGATTAATCGGCAATTTGAAAACCTATAAGTCAGCTAATCGACCACGACCATAGTCGGCTTATCACTAATTATTACAGACCTCGATGTGCAAATAAGATTTGATTATGACGACAACATTTTATGATAGCGACCAAGCAGTTAATTAAGTTAGAATGTTACATATACGTACATCGGCTCTTAGAACGATAATTGCGGCCAATGAAAACACCATATACTGGATTACTATAAGTAAAATCCAACCGTTTTTAAGGTTCCGTAGTCCAACAAGGAACCCTTATAGTGTCGCCATATCCATATCATGGTTACCTAACTTAGTGATTTCAGTAGCACGGTACTCTATTTTGAATTGATAGGACATATAGAAGATAGTCAGATCCCCTCATCAGTTTATTGAACTGATAGTCTTTAAACTGCCAAACGGGTCATGGATACCTTATCAATACTGTCAATGTTATAGGTACCAAATTTTGAATCTATCGGACAACTTAAAACCAGAAAAGAGCTGATGATCTTCAAACGGCTAATCAGATTTTCATGAAACATTAAAAAAAAATATATAAGCCGTAGATTTGTATATCAAACGAAAGGTAAAATTATTTGAAGTTATACCAAATCATATGTTCCAGTATTATGGATATAATCTTGTGAAATTCAGCAATGATTGAAAAACAATCTAAAAATATATTTTTTGTATCATCATCATCATCGCCTCCCCCACGGCTTTCCATAGCGACCGATCACTAGCGGCCTGCATCCAGTTTGATCCTGCGATCTTTTTAAGGTCGTCTGTCCATCTTGTTGGTGGACGTCCTACGCTGCGTCTTTGGTCGAAGGGTCTCCAATCTAGAACTTTCCTGCCCCAACGGCCATCAGTTCTTCGCGCTATGTGCCCTGCCCACTGCCACTTAAGCTTACTGATTCTCAAGGCTACGTCCGTTACCTTGGTTCTTCTACGTATCTCCTCGTTTTTTGGTATAGAAGCAAAATTTAACTAAAAGATAGTTACTTTTTGTTATTCCATCCTATTATCATGTATTTAGATTTTCATATTTTTATTTCATTAAAATTCGACAATTTTGAAAGAAATCACGTCATTTTTGCATGTAGCATCTTAGTACAAAATGAGAATTTCATTTTTCATTTACTTTTTTATTGCATTTAAAGTCTACTTTCACCTCCTGTAGGGACACACTGTATTAGGTAAGGGGTTCAATAACGGCATTTTCTTTTGCAGGCCAGCCCCTGAAAACCGGAACGACAGAGACGAAGACCGCGAAGAGTCCGAGCCAGAGCCGGGACCCAGCGCAGCCCGCGCCGACGACGCCGAGTCCCCGCGGCTGGCCGCAGTAAGGAAACGAAAGTTTTACCCTAGGTATACCCCACTCCACCCGCCCTACTGTAACGCGCCCACGTTTGCTTCTAGCCAGGGCTGTCCAGTATACAGAATGACGTGTGGGAGGCGTCCATTACCATCAAACAGCATAGGACACTGCAAGAGATGTACAGCAGGTAAGATAGTACGTAAATGTCGACCGATGCATGGACTGATGAGAATGATTGTGAAATGACAAGTAGGTTTGCACGAGAACTACAATATTTCATTCAAGCCAATTAGTTTGCACATCTTGATATGTTTGTGTTGATATAATGATAGCGTGCACAA
Organism: Pyrausta purpuralis; assembly: GCA_963924145.1. Taxonomy (NCBI): domain Eukaryota; kingdom Metazoa; phylum Arthropoda; class Insecta; order Lepidoptera; family Crambidae; genus Pyrausta; species Pyrausta purpuralis. The sequence goes on from OZ001646.1 coordinate 24,928,961, forward strand.
AAGTATAATCAATAATTTAAAGTAATCTGACAGATGCTAATGTCACTGCCACATTTATTTGACTAGTTGTGTCGTTCATTCATTTCACTCAAACAAAGTCAGTTCAAACGAACATAATATGAACACGGTTCTTATCTATGTAAATTCTATCAAAGACGAGGTACAGACAACAGCACGTCAAGGTAAACACTGCGGTATCTTAATCAGTTGTAATAAGGGCTAGTTTGCAACAAAAGTGGGTAACCTGATGTGCTGGCGACTGCACAAGAATTTTTAGGGAGTCTGAAACAACGATAGAAATTATTAAAAAAAAATATGTGTGCGTGTACTAGTGTGCACACGTAAGAAGTGAAACTTCTTTATGGCCTTATTTTTCGAAAAATGATCTACATGCAACTTTCCAGAAATTGGTTAAATAAAGTTAAATTGGATAAAGTTTAAACAAAAGGATTTTATTATCATAGGCATGAATACAAATAATACAATTATTTCACTTAACCTTTTTGCTACTTAGATTATTACAACATTTCATTAATTGTTATAGAATTATTATTATCATTGTCATCGTTATTATATATTTTTGTAATTAATGGCTTATGGTAACTGAAATATGAAATATATGGTTGACATTCCACGAAATTTAGTGACCGAGTAAAAACTTCATCAATTGTAGTGCCAGATCTTGTTGTTGACGTTTGAGGACTGTTTTTCATGGATAAATTCAATTTATCTTTCAGAAATTCAACTAGCTTCAAAGATTTTTCTGACTTTATTTAGTACTATCAATCTCTATGCTTCCATTAGGTAAATCGAATCTGTCAATGTAGCGATACTAGATTTTGAATAGTTAACCTGTGGAAAATTGTAAATAACAAATACTGATGCATATTTGCCGGATGCGTGCGCAGGGGCCAAGTGGGTCGCAACTTCAACATGCAGCGGATCATGGGCATCAACACGGGCATCGCGCCGCCCGCGCCGCGCCGCGACCCCGCGCCCGAGCGGCCGCGGCCCGAGCGCGCGCCCGAGCGGGGACCCGTCGCCGGGGACGGACACGTGGAGAGGTCAGTGTCGCGTTACCACTGGAAGTAAGGTTAGCCTGTAACATCCCTCTGCTGGGCAAAGCCCTTAGCCCGCGCCCGAGCGGCCGCGGCCCGAGCGCGCGCCCGAGCGGGGACCCGTCGCCGGGGACGGACACGTGGAGAGGTCAGTGTCGCGTTACCACTGGAAGTAAGGTTAGCCTGTAACATCCCTCTGCTGGGCAAAGCCCTTAGCCCGCGCCCGAGCGGCCGCGGCCCGAGCGCGCGCCCGAGCGGGGACCCGTCGCCGGGGACGGACACGTGGAGAGGTCAGTGTCGCGTTACCACTGGAAGTAAGGTTAGCCTGTAACATCCCTCTGCTGGGCAAAGCCCTTAGCCCGCGCCCGAGCGGCCGCGGCCCGAGCGCGCGCCCGAGCGGGGACCCGTCGCCGGGGACGGACACGTGGAGAGGTCAGTGTCGCGTTACCACTGGAAGTAAGGTTAGCCTGTAACATCCCTCTGCTGGGCAAAGCCCTTAGCCCGCGCCCGAGCGGCCGCGGCCCGAGCGCGCGCCCGAGCGGGGACCCGTCGCCGGGGACGGACACGTGGAGAGGTCAGTGTCGCGTTACCACTGGAAGTAAGGTTAGCCTGTAACATCCCTCTGCTGGGCAAAGCCCTTAGCCCGCGCCCGAGCGGCCGCGGCCCGAGCGCGCGCCCGAGCGGGGACCCGTCGCCGGGGACGGACACGTGGAGAGGTCAGTGTCGCGTTACCACTGGAAGTAAGGTTAGCCTGTAACATCCCTCTGCTGGGCAAAGCCCTTAGCCCGCGCCCGAGCGGCCGCGGCCCGAGCGCGCGCCCGAGCGGGTCCCGTCGCCGGGGACGGACACGTGGAGAGGTCAGTGTCGCGTTACCACTGGAAGTAAGGTTAGCCTGTAACATCCCTCTGCTGGGCAAAGCCCTTAGCCCGCGCCCGAGCGGCCGCGGCCCGAGCGCGCGCCCGAGCGGGGACCCGTCGCCGGGGACGGACACGTGGAGAGGTCAGTGTCGCGTTACCACTGGAAGTAAGGTTAGCCTGTAACATCCCTCTGCTGGGCAAAGCCCTTAGCCCGCGCCCGAGCGGCCGCGGCCCGAGCGCGCGCCCGAGCGGGGACCCGTCGCCGGGGACGGACACGTGGAGAGGTCAGTGTCGCGTTACCACTGGAAGTAAGGTTAGCCTGTAACATCCCTCTGCTGGGCAAAGCCCTTAGCCCGCGCCCGAGCGGCCGCGGCCCGAGCGCGCGCCCGAGCGGGGACCCGTCGCCGGGGACGGACACGTGGAGAGGTCAGTGTCGCGTTACCACTGGAAGTAAGGTTAGCCTGTAACATCCCTCTGCTGGGCAAAGCCCTTAGCCCGCGCCCGAGCGGCCGCGGCCCGAGCGCGCGCCCGAGCGGGGACCCGTCGCCGGGGACGGACACGTGGAGAGGTCAGTGTCGCGTTACCACTGGAAGTAAGGTTAGCCTGTAACATCCCTCTGCTGGGCAAAGCCCTTAGCCCGCGCCCGAGCGGCCGCGGCCCGAGCGCGCGCCCGAGCGGGGACCCGTCGCCGGGGACGGACACGTGGAGAGGTCAGTGTCGCGTTACCACTGGAAGTAAGGTTAGCCTGTAACATCCCTCTGCTGGGCAAAGCCCTTAGCCCGCGCCCGAGCGGCCGCGGCCCGAGCGCGCGCCCGAGCGGGGACCCGTCGCCGGGGACGGACACGTGGAGAGGTCAGTGTCGCGTTACCACTGGAAGTAAGGTTAGCCTGTAACATCCCTCTGCTGGGCAAAGCCCTTAGCCCGCGCCCGAGCGGCCGCGGCCCGAGCGCGCGCCCGAGCGGGGACCCGTCGCCGGGGACGGACACGTGGAGAGGTCAGTGTCGCGTTACCACTGGAAGTAAGGTTAGCCTGTAACATCCCTCTGCTGGGCAAAGCCCTTAGCCCGCGCCCGAGCGGCCGCGGCCCGAGCGCGCGCCCGAGCGGGGACCCGTCGCAGGGGACGGACACGTGGAGAGGTCAGTGTCGCGTTACCACTGGAAGTAAGGTTAGCCTGTAACATCCCACTGCTGGGCAAAGGCCTTACCTCAACTATGAGGTAGTTTGAGCCTACCATTCACCACGCGGGCTCAGTGTGGATTGGTGGAGGAGTGTTTGCAAGGCAAGCGACTAACCCTGCTGTCAGATGTTATCAAGCCGCTTGTAAGGCCTCTGACTATACTCTGATTTTGAATTAGATAGTCCAAAATGACATTCAGTGGGTGGCCAGTTTTTCATAATTCAAAAATAGTGATGTTCCTAAATAATCCAAGAATTCAATCGTTGATTTTATGTTCTTATGAAATAATAAGGTTATATTTTGAATTTGTGTAAAAAAACCTACAAAATTAAAATCTGTTTAAAAATTATGTTTCTTACTAGTATCATCATTATCAAGAATAATTATTTATAGTTAGTGGTTAAATGTCAAAAGAAGTTAAAATTATAAAATAATAAATATTACCATTGCAAGGGGAAAGAAAGATTTTTTACTCATTAGAACAACTGTTTTATGTGTTACGTTTGTTTATAGTTGTTTGAACCGTTTTAGACGTATTATTCATACAAATATAAAATCTGATTATTGAAAACTCATAAACACAAGTTCAATTAATCCCACACAATCGAATTGGACATAATTGCAACATTAAAAAAGCAAAAGTGCAAGACAACGTGTACAAGCTAGCATCGTACATTGCGACAACCACGGCGTCAGCGACCTACATCGCAGCGGCTGACCGATGGACCCATCATGCACCGTCGGCACTCACACCGGCGGCACACAACCTCAAACCTTTATATGTTTACACACTATGTAATAATTATAAATACATGTAACTAAACCACAATAAACTAGATATCAACCGTCCGTGTTGGTTCTCATTTCCCTCCGCTGCGGCCAAGACACCTTTAGCCGTCACTATGATCAGTCTGGTGAGCCTGCCAGACTGGCAGCGGGTCCACGCCACCTACCTACCGTCCTAACGCTGATACCCTGGGCAACCTGGGATCAGCTATCCTACCTCAACATCCTTATTATATCTACGTATCTATTGTTAGGCTGGGCTAGGGCTCTAGGGACTTAGTATCTTAGGCAAAAGGATATCTACGCCACTAGGGAGTTAGTTTCCATCTTAACCTTTTATATATTGTACAGACGGGACTTCTTCCCGCCTGTACATCTTCGAGCCGGATAGATCATCAGTTACCATGGACTAGCAACGTACATACATAAACTGACTGACTGCAGTTATGTCAAATGACGTTGACTGGTAGAAACTAGCAAAGCAGTAAGTCTGCCGTTCAATTCAACACTTTTTCCGGCAGTACTTAATTACAATTAACTTATTTAAAATCATTTCAATAATCGAAGTAATATCACCAACACTTATTCAGTGCAAGTGAAATATGAGAACTCAGGCATTCTTGCATTAGCGCCTAAAGCGATTCAGCAAATTCAGTAGGTAATTACATTTTATCGAGGGACATTTATTAATATTTTAGCTGACCTACATTTTAAACGTTAAACATGACTAACATTGGTAGGGTAGGTTAGGGAAATAAAACAAGACTATCAACTGGGAGTGGTGATTTACAACCACCGCTTTCCGACATAGCATAGCACGACATCGACTAACGGGAGTGATGACTTACAACCACCAATTCCCGCATAACATTGACTTGACATAACATATCTTGAGGCTCATCAGTAGCTCAACTTTTAACAAGCAAACAAACATAACTTGAGGCTCATCAGTAGCTCAAGTTTTAACAAGCAAACAAACATAACTTGAGGCTCATCAGTAGCTCACGTTTTAGCAAGCAAACAAACACAACTTGAGGCTCATCAGTAGCTCAAGTTTTAGCATTACCATGGCTTGAAGCTCAGCAAGGAGCTCTGGTCTTACTTGGAACTCAGCAAGGAGACCAAGTTTAAGAATAACATTTTCTTGGGACTCAAATCAAGGAGACTTAGCAATTATCAAAACAAGAAAGAAAGGAAAGGAGGAAAGTTTAGCAATTATCGAAACAAGCTCATTACAGGGTCAGGTGCCTTACAAGTTTACAACCACCTGCATCCCGCCTAGTTTAGAACAAACAAACATTAGAATTATAGGGAATAACGGTGACTTACGACTACCTACCTACATCTTTACTTATTAACATTAATTTATCATTTTCTTTAACATTAACTTGACTCGACAGGGACTTAAATAGGTATAAACTAATATTACATGTAACTATTATCAACCTTTTCCTATTCCCTTGTCTTGTCCTATTCAAAATCTTGAGGATCAACCGACGGAGAACTTCTCAGAAAGAAACAAACACAAACAAGCTTAACATCAACAATAAATCAACATCAAAGAAGAAAGAAGATCGACAACTGACAGTAGCAGTTCGGTTACTGGCCTCCCAGAAGCGGGTCTCACCAGTAACTGAAACACCACCGCATGCTGTTCAGTACAAAGAAGAACATGAACATCATCAAGAAGAGGAGGAGCGAACGAGCAGAACATCATCATCAACAACCAACTTCGAAGAGGATCTGATCGATACTCGACGTGAGCGACTCACCAACTTATCTTTGCACGCCAGGAGGCTGCAATCTTCAATTCATGGATGCAAGCCAGGAGGCTTGCCATCATCATCAACACGGTGCAAGCCAGGAGGCTTGCAGCAACAAGCAATACATTCGGAGCACAGGCCAGGAGGCGTGTACTCTCTTATTACACTTGTGCAAGTCAGGAGACTTGTACATAAACATCGTCTCCCCGGAGGGAGATAACCAGCTCGTCCAGGCATCAGGACTTTGGACGGGTCAGAGTCGTCGCGTCGACATCAGATTACCTCATCATCAACTCACTTCATGGATCATTATCAAGCCAACAACAAGCAACACTTCCATCGAGTCAGTCAACACAACAGCTGCAACGGGACAGCAAGCAGATGAAATCAACAACGACGGATGGTGCTAGCAGTACATCGCATCTTCGATCACATCACTGGACACCAGGAGACGGGGCTGCATCTTCTTACGAGCTAGCATCGTACATTGCGACAACCACGGCGTCAGCGACCTACATCGCAGCGGTTGACCGATGGACCCATCATGCACCGTCGGCACTCACACCGGCGGCACACAACCTCAAACCTTTATATGTTTACACACTATGTAATAATTATAAATACATGTAACTAAACCACAATAAACTAGATATCAACCGTCCGTGTTGGTTCTCATTTCCCTCCGCTGCGGCCAAGACACCTTTAGCCGTCACTATGATCAGTCTGGTGAGCCTGCCAGACTGGCAGCGGGTCCACGACACCTACCTACCGTCCTAATGCTGCTACCCTGGGCAACCTGGGAGCAGCTATCCCACCTCAACTTCCTTATTATATCTAAGTATCTATTGTTAGGCTGGGCTAGGGCTCTAGGGACTTAGTATCTTAGGCAAAGGGATATCTACGCCACTAGGGAGTTAGTTTCCATCTTAACCTTTTATATACTGTACAGACGGGACTTCTTCCCGCCTGTACACAACGCTTGCAATATTAAAGAAGCTGTCATTCTGGTCTATCTAATTAAAAATCAGAGTATAAGCCTAATGACTATTATTAACCGATATTAGCCGGGACCAACGGCTTAACGTGCCTTCCGAAGCACGGAGATGCTCGTGATGTACGTCACTTATAAGGTCGGAATGGTCACCCATCCAAACACGACCGCGCCGTAGGTTGCTTCACTTCGGTATCACTACCAAAGCGCTACTACCACTGCGCTACGAGCACCTCTACCACTGTGTATTGCGTATATCACGAGCATCTCCGTGCCTAGAAAGCCCCGTTAAGTAGTTGATCCCGGCTAATATCGGTTGATATAGTCGTTAAGTCTAGTCAGCTTGATAAAATCTGACAGCAAGGTGTGACGCTTGCCTTGCTAACACCCCTCCACCAATATGCACTGAGCCCACGTAGTGGAGTATGGTTCAAACTACTTCATAGTTGCGGGAAGGGCTTTTGAAGGCCATTACAGGTTAACTTTACTGTAATTTTAGTATTATTTTAAATTGATGAACTGATGACACAGAAGATATAATAGTACTACATACAGAAAAATCACTCCGCTATTATTTAATTACAATAATGCAGCGCAGTTATAAAATGGTAACCCCACTATATAATTCAAACTTAGTTGTTACTACAGTCAGAACCATAAAACAGGACCATTTCCCTTCTTATTCCGAAAGCTTATTACCAGAACAAGCTTGGTTCCTTACTATGATATTATAAAATACAGAGATACAGAAATTATATTAAAAGTTAATGACAGACCCTTTTATAATATCTCACTATGACATGTGACGACATTCATTCCTAATTATGGAGGTGGGTCGTCAATTATGCAACATTTTTAGCTAATTTTCTTTTAATCTTTTCAGTATATCGTCCACGTCCCCATCCACATCAGGACATACGCCGAGCAGAGAGCGAGGAGACATATTCGCCGTCGACAGACCAGAGACAATAAAACACTACATACGACAGAACAAAGATCGGCTACTGTACTATATTGAAGAGACGAACGAAGGCAAGGGATTTATAAAGGTGCGTATTACAATATGATCTACGAATTATTGTCATCAAAAATAACGATCACGTCGTGGCATCCAGTTTCTTAGTGTGATGAAATTTTCATGAAGTGAACCTTATTTTTATCCCATGCATATAAAGGTCATCAGTCAATAATGACCAGAACCAAAGTACCGGCTAATGCATAGATAGATCCTGGCTAATTATCGTGGAATGCACTGGCCAAACAGATATTTAAGGTATAATGTTTTTGTCTTAAACACGGAATCAATCAGTTTAAAAAATAAAGTTCCTATGTCAGCTGATGAAAACAAATGCTGAATTATTGAAGATAATACGATGACAATTATCTCTTGTTATGATAACAGTATTGTACGATAAGCTGCCAGATAGTTGTGGTTTATACTATTTGCGATGTAGCATGGTGCGGGTGACAGTTGTTTATATGACGTTGACATCTGTCAGTGCCCCATGACTAGGGATGGATTTTATGCAATCCTTTTTATAGGCAGGTATTTTTTATACCTGAAGATATTTACTTGCACCATAAATTTAGTTCTCTTTTTATATTGTAATGAAAATCAGTGTGTCATTCAGTTGAACAGTGTAACAACATGTATAAACATAACAATATAAATATTTTATGGACATGTCTTTGTGATTATATTTCAAAATTATTTAAATCTGGTTTATGTTTTTTTTCGTGACAACATTGCCATCAACAACGTACAACCAGAAGACTGGTCAAAGGTCGTCAATAAGGCAAAAACGGACATCATGTCTGATTGGGATCGTGACATCCATATTAACGACTTAATGGAGTTTTCATTAGAATCTAGTGAAAATTTAGATGTTCCTGACTCTGATATGAGTATAGACAAATAAAATCTTATTATTCCTAATACTTTCAAGCAATCTTACCTTAATGTTCTATTGTATCATTAATATAAATAAAGTTTTGAACAATAATAAATGAACTACAGACAAGATATGTTTTTTATTATTTTAAAATATCGATTATTTAGCACAGCACTGCATCCCAACACTAAACACGCAAACGCGTTACGTTACATGCATTACATTTTTCATATTTTTTCTTTCAATTACCATTTATTTGTAGACTAGAACTATCTGGTTGGGTTAAATTAAATATTCTACAATTTTTAATGATCTCATATTTTACGAATGTGGTACAACTAAAAAACTAAATCATAATTTGTAAATCGTGACAACTTTCAAGAGCGAAATGAAACGTTACTGCAAGTGTCACCCGCACCATGCTACGTCGCAAATAGTATAATGTCATTTTAAAAAACTTTTAGTGCCGGCCATTTTAATATTCATAAAGATGAAATAAGAACCAAAAATTGCGCACGGGCGGGAGGGCACGGGGGTTTCTTATTTCATCTTTAAGAATATAAAATATGACACTGAGTGTTAAAACATTATAAACCATTGGACAGCGCAGCGTTATCAATTTCCAAGTTGAATTTATTCTGTAAAGAATAACTACTTGGCCCACTGCTGTTGTAAAACAATTGGGGTGGATAGCGCAGACGTCACGCGAAATGACTTAGGTATTCATAAGAGACCAGAAATTTCGCCCGGTCGGTCAGACGGCACGGTAGCTTAATTGGAAGAGCGTTTAAACTCATTTATAATCAATTACTTTCCCATTTTAAACTTAATAATTTACTACACGAAAAACAGTTTGGGTTCTCTAAAGGTAGAAATACAACTGCCGGAGTAGCACTCATCAGACAGATTCTTGATGCTTGTGAAGACTAACATGATGCCGTAGGTGTATTCTGTGATTTGTCAAAGGCGTTTGGTTGTGTAGACCATCAGACACTGCTCATTAAGTTAGAACACTATGGTGTCTCGGAAAACTCATCTAAGTTGTTAAGCTCGTACTTATCAGGTAGAATACAATCAGTCAACATAAATGGTACCTACTCTTCCGGAGCCCCTCTTCAAATGGTCCCCCAGGGCTCAATATTGGGGCCTTTACTTTTCCTGATTTATGTAAACGACCTGCCATTTTATTCCACAAATCTTTGTGAGATAGTTCTGTTTGCTGATGACACTTCTTTGATTTTTAAAATGAAAAGACATGAAGAAAATTTTGACGAAGTAAACAATACTCACTCCAAAGTATTGAATTGGTTCACCACCAATAACTTGTTGCTGAATGCTAGTAAAACTAAATGTGTAAAATTCACTTTGCCTAATGTAAAGCAACTTACACCAAATATTGTACTAAATGGTAATAATCTAGTCTTAATAGACTCCACTGTGTTTCTGGGCATTACACTTGACTCAAAATTACAGTGGGGACCTCATATTGAAGCCCTAGCTAGGAGGCTAAGCTCGGCTGCCTTTGCAGTTAGAAAAATAAGGTATCTGACTGATGTTGAAACGGCGAGGCTTGTGTATTTTAGTTACTTCCACAGTATTATGTCTTACGGTCTTCTGTTGTGGGGTTCTGCTGCAGACATTGATACCATATTTATTTTGCAGAAAAGAGCCATTCCTGCTATTTATAAACTTAGTCCTCGCGACCCCTAAGAGAGGTCTTTAAGAAAATCAAAATATTAACTGTGGCTTCTCAATACATTTTTGACAATATAATGTACGTCCGTAAAAATTTAGATAATTTCATGAAGAAGAGCGACATTCACTCATATAACACAAGAAATAAACACAAGCTTGTCGTTCCTACCTTCAGATTAGTTAAAACTAGTAATTCGTTCATGGGAAATTGTATAAAATTCTTTAATAATATACCACACAATCTTGTCGAATTGCCGGTTGATAAATTTAAGAAACACGTTAAAAACACGCTTATGTTGAAAGGCTATTTATTATAAGGTTCAAGACTACCTGAACGACACGAATGTGTGGTCCGTCCAGACTGCACCGACTGATGTACTTACCTTTGATGATTTTGATTTTACGGCAGCTAGTGGTGACTGAGTTTGTTCCGGCGTTTCTTCTCAGCACTTGCCTAATTGTTTGTGTTCTGTCTCGAAGCGCTGGTAGGGCACAAAACATAAGGAGACATGATTCGGCCCTTTCAGGGCACATTTATTTTTATTCTATTTTTCATTGTACATTTGACGTTCATAAGTGGCATATTGTGTCCTAAATTGAATAAACAATATTTGATTTTGATTTTGTTTGGCCCGGTTAGCCAAAAAGTTGCTGGTTCGAGTCCCGCCCGTGCGCAATTTAAGTTTATGAATCGCCATTATATTTTATTGTACAGGAATTATGCTACTCAGCGGACGGGCGGCTGGTGTGTTCGCCGTTCGGTCGCGGGATGCGTCTGCTGGCGCTGGACTCGCACTGCAGCGAGCTGAACGCGCTCGCGCCCGCGCTCCGGCGGCCCGCGCTCATGCGCGACGTGGGCCAGTCGCTCGGCATCCACCAGGTGACATGCCTTGTGCCCTGTAGCCAGGAACTGTGCTCTGCAGCGTCTGCTGGCGCTACTCATCAGTACCGTTACCATGAGTTTACGACGGTTTTACTTGCTAGCGACGACGTAAAAAAAAGTATATCGAAAATTGCACAGCGCCCCTAGCGGTCTTTTGCAGAACCAAAATTTTCCATACACTTTTTTTTACGGTACAGATAACATATCACGCAACCGCATCCACCATATAAGAGATGACTCCGACGCCTTACTAGACAACTGGCTTTAGATGCCACCGGGTTCTGTGGGCCCACCACCATGAAAAGGCATTGATGATGACCTGCCAAGACTGCATAATATATGCTTACCGAAACAGGGCTTTGAATACCGTTATAAAAAGTAAAAAAACTAAACCCAACTACGACAAAAAACGACGCTGAAAAAGTATAAAACAAGATTTTCAGAATACTGAACTGAACAAAGTTGCTAATGTATTTGCAAGTAAATGGACACAGTAGCCTCTACCAAGATGCCTTCGTTGTAAATTGACAATAATGTCATACAATACTATTCTGAAGTATGCAATATTCACGATGTAGAGATAAATTTTTATGTTTAGAAAACCGCAGTCACACGTTGTCAAAGTGCTACGGTAGGTAGGTATATGTAACGTGTGACTACGCCTATAGAGGGCGCCACATTAAATTTTGTGAAACCCCATATAGCCTATAACCAGCGGACAATTAAGACGCTTCTAATGATATGTCATTTGTCAAATTCTGTAGTTTAGAAGTTACGAGGGAACAGATGAACATACATACATAGTCTGTCAAAATCAAAACCCTCCTTTTGCTTTGCCGTAGTCGGGTAAAAAGTCAGGTATCGTTACCTACGCCAGACGAAGATTTTATGGCAAAGGTAACGTTATGCTTAGTAACGATACCTTAGATTACCTTTTTAAATTGATCTAACGTTATCGACAATTTTATCGGTAAGTAATAATGTTACCATGGTCTGGGCTTGATAATGATACCAAATGAATACCACAAGTATCGTTAAAAATATCGTTATCTTTATGTATACTACAATAATATCAACAAAACTTGCCACCAAACATGAAGCACGTGTTTGCGAAACCAAACCGTGTGTTTGCATCTATCTACTGGGTGACGGTGTTGCCATTTCGCCGATCGGCCGGTTCGCGTAGCGTGGAATCGCGCACGCCCCCGCGCCGGTTGACAACATCGTTTTAAGTAACGATAAAAGTATCAATACTTTTAACGTTAATTGTAAACATTATTATACTTACTGGATTCAGTACTAAACTACCGTTACCATGTAACTGATAAATTGAACTTTATGAAAATATCGTTATTTAACGGTAATTATAGTGTGAAATGGGTATCGTTAACAAACCCGTACCAAAATATGTTATGTCCTATATCTTAGCACACTTACAGGTGTCCAAAAGAGTATCGGGTATTTGTTAAAATAAACAATTTAAAATAACATTTTTTTTTTCGAAAGATACGGGCAACTATAGGAGCAAAAATATTAGGTGAAAATAAAATCAGTCCTTGTTTTTTTGTATAAAGATCGGCGACGCCAACCGTTAAAAGGGTCAGATTATTGCTATATGCTGCGAGATTTTATGGCCTAAAATTTCAGGCGGTTATGGTTTCAACTCAAAAACTTGACAACAACAAGACATCTCGACACCAAATCAATCAATTAAAGCCTTTAACGAAATATTAGAGACTATCTTATTAGAGAAGACAGGAAAAGTCAAGTCGAGTTAACATAAGCCATTAACGGAATTTTACGAGTTTAATTTTAAGAGTTAAAATTAAGGGATATGAGAATAATATCGTCAAATCAAACGCGATGAAACAATCTCAGAGCAGAAATGGAGGCAATATCTTAGGACTATGAGTCAGCGTGTCGCATTAGTTTCGTTTCAGATTATAAGATTGCCGGCAGTGTAACAGTCACCAATTGGATAACATTATAGTCTCGAAATAAATTTTCATTCCATATTTCAATATATGACACTTCAAAAAAAGAGAAGTTTATCAATTTGACTGTATGTTTTTTTTTGTATCTATTATGTTACCTCATATCTCAGTCATTTGTCGACCGATACGAAAAACATTTTTGCTTACCTAGATGGTATACCTTCTAGTTGGTCCCATTATTGACAATTCGGGATCTGATGATGGGATCTTGGTGTAACCGAGGGAACGTATAGTTTTTTTTTTACTAGAATCTTAATATTACGTATTGTTACGTCTGATAGTCAACATTTTGTGGAGTTGAGCTATTTGTTGTTCAATACAACAATAAAATTAAATTTAAAAAAATGGAAAAACCGACTTCAAAACCAAAATGTACTAAAAAGTCTTAAACAAATTCTTGACCCTTGAAAGGAAAGGAAGCCATTTTAGGCAAAAAAAAATCTTTTTGGGTTGGTGCTCTAATAGTTGATGTTTGATGTTTAAAGTGATGACACCCACATTTTGGTTTTGAAGTCGTTTTGTTTTTAAAGTTAACTTTATTGCTGTATTGAACAACAAATACCCGATACTCATTTTGGACAACCTGTACATCGGTCCCTTAAACTAAAGTTTCGCGATGCTGGCTAATGAAAATAAATGCTTGAATAGTTTCGGTAAAGTTGTGGCGATCATTTCTTGCTAGTACGACAATAAGTGGCCAAGCAGTTAATTTATGTTTCATTGAGTTCAGCCGCTGAACGTAAAACTTTGACGTCATAGCCAGGAATTATCACTATGACGAAACATCATATTCTACTATTTATTTTGAAGAGTCGACACTTCTTTTGTTATATAATGAAACCTACTAACTTGAACAAAATGATAATAGTGATGTTAATTATATAGACCAAGATTACATTATGTGGGATGCCACTTTTTCGTAATATAAAAATAGTGTTGTTCTTAAATAATCGACATATTCAATTTTTATTCAATCGTTGCTTTCAACTGATATTGAATAATTAAATAGAAATAGTTTGAATTTTATTAGCATGAAATAAAAAGATATTATTACAAAAAATCTACAAAAATTAAAACACATTTAAAATCATGTTTATAGCTATAGCATCCAATGTTTTACATAAATATTATTAATCTAAATAAGTAGAATCACATTATTGAAATCCGTATTACAAATTCAATTAATCCCCCACAATTGAATAGTAACAACACTATTATGGCAATAGTGAAAAATAAAAAGTGAAAACGCGTGCAACATTAAAAAATGTTACTAAAAGTGCTATTGAAGCTCATTCTGGTCTATCTTATTAAAAATCAGAGTATATATCGTATGTTGTCGCCATTCATTACCAAAAATGATTGTCACAACATAGCCAAATAATTTCCATTTGTTTCTTTACAGGACCTGGTAGTGAGCTCCAAGTTCAACCCGCGATATCACATGCTGGTCACCGGCTGCTTAGAAGGCAAGATCGTCTGGTACGAGCCCTACAGCGGGGAAGCGCTGTATTAGTTACTTAATTATGTAATAATAAATCAGACTGTTTAGATTTGGACTTTTATTTGTCATACCTGGGTTGGTTTTACTGATTTGTCATTTGTCAGTCATGTGGCTAATGCTTCATCATACGAGTCGAGTATACTGGTAAGCATTGAATCTGGGTCACATCAAATACTCGATAATCTAAGAAGTCTAGCTTTGTGGTATGTATTGGCAACTAAACTAGGTTTTACTTTAGATGTACGGTCGAGGTCTATGCCGCCTTATCACTTCCAAACGAAAATCGCTTGCTGACACGACAAAATAGTCGGTGTCACTTAAAGTAAATACGACGCAAGAGGCAAGCGATTTTTGCTCTTAAACTTACCACCGCTCGATAGTAATAAAAATTACATCATTTAATTAAACGGGTCGTTTTCTTGACTCTTATTTTTTTGCCTTCAGGTATATTATAGGGATCTAGCTTGTATTTTCTGTGGTTTCTGACCTTAAATAATGCTCTTAGGGTATCAGTAAATTCTAAAAAAAGGTAAAAGATAGATTAGGTTAGTGTTAGAGGTTATGTATAAAAATCAACAATAAAAATATTTTAACTTGAAAATATGTATAATATATGTTTAACAAATTGCTCTACATTCCACACTTACTCTATAAACTGAACACTTCACTTTTCAAACATGGCCGCCTTCCTTCAGCTTGGCAACCAATGTGTCTACATCAGGCAGGATTGAGCCAGCCTGCCTTACCGGAGGGTCTTCAACGGAGACCACCTTGATTCTCGGGGCGAGGTCGATGCCGAGGTCTTTGGCTGTGATCTTCTTTAGCGGCTTCTTTTTGGCTTTCTGGAAGTAAAACAATATGATTAGCAGGTTTATCCATTACAATACACATATAACAATAATGAGGTGCCATTTAATATTTCCGGGTTTATGGGTTATGCGTTATGTGCGTCTTCCGCACATACGGAAGTATACCAATTGACGACCTGTGACGGGGTATCTGTGATCCTTCAACGATACTAAGACCTAAGGGGGTTACAAAAGTATTGATGCAGAGGGAATTAGGGTTGTTTATCTTGTTCTATAGTTGAAACCGAATATTATTTTGCCGTCCAAAATGATGTAGATTTTTTTAAACACTAACAGTGTCATATTTATATTCTTAAAGATGAAATAAGAAACCATAAATTGCGCACGGGCGGGATTCGAACCTGCAACTTTCTAGCTAACCGGGCCAACGCTTTTCCAATTGAGCTATCGTGCTGTCCGTCCGACTGTGCGAAATTTACGTCGATACGTCATTACGCGTGACGTCAGCGCCATCTACCCGTCTGTTTTTGCAACAGTGGACTTAGAAGTTATTTATTTGAGACTTTCGAGTGCAAGTCATTTCTACAACCCTGTTTAGTGTGGGGCAACAAAATTCAAACAAACAAACAATGCTGTCATCTCACCATGATGTTGGGCAGCGTGGCGTACCGCGGCTCGTTGAGGCGCAGGTCGGCGCTGATGACGGCCGGCAGCTTCGTCTTGATCACCTCGAGGCCGCCGTCGATCTCGCGCGTCACCGTCAGGCCCGCGTCGCTTTTCTCTACCTGGTGCAAACAATATAAGGTTTGAGGTAGTGTTAACGGGGATATCCATAGACTTATATGTATTTTATCATAGAGGTCATTGGGGATATCGACTGTGTATCCGCCTTAGCGTTAGATGACGCACATCATAAAGACAGGCGATTTGTCATACGAGCTTCGGCGAAGTTGAGAGTACTCGTATCTTATTCTAACATTTTTTTTTTGTGTAATTGAATAGTAGTCTTGACAAAATACAGCTTTTAATAGGTACCTAGTGAAGGCATTAAATAATATCTCAGAAGATGCGGTATCTGCGCAAAATGTCAACCGTCTTATAAATCGACTAAACGCTCAGCTGAACCCCACATGTAAAACAAGGATTATATCGGAAAATAGCATACAGTTTGTTTATTTAAGTATTTGTTTGTTTAAATTAAACACCCTAATATCAGGAACTACTGCGCCGATTTGTAAATTTCTTTTTAGGATATAAAACATCATGCTGCGACGGGAGGGGAGGGAACAAACTCAAAACGCGTCGGAGGCCGTTATCTTAAGCTGAGTATAAATGGCAATATACTCAGTTTAAGATATATGCATGCAGTACTAAATACTATGTGGTAATTAATATCATTGAGCAAGTAATCACTGTTAGTGAATATGGCACTTCAACTCACAATGACTGTCTAAACAAACAGGTGGGACTAATTAAAAGAAATATTGGATAGGTACTAATAGAAAAGCTCATTCTAGCCCTTCCATTCTTCTGGCTAAGGCTAGATCTATCTAAGTGTTATATGTTATATTTTTATTTATAAGACAATCAGGCTTATAGCTTATACCAGACTTATATATGAATATTAATAATTATTTTATTGTTGATTGATAACTGAAGCTTAGAAACATGTTGCAATTATCTGTTTAACATTTAGATATTGGATAAAAAATATTTATTCAACATTACAGAGTTATCTTATTGTAATAATAAGATACAGCAGCAAGAAATCAAAGGTTATCAGTTTTAATTATGTTAAATTAATGTGTAAGTTTCGTATTTGACTTACTTTGGATGCGAATGTTCCTTGAGGCCAGTCCAAAATTGCAGCTGTCATCTGCGCAGTCTGGTTAGAATCATCATCAATAGCCTGCAAAATATTTTTGGGTATAAATTAGTACTCGAGTTAAAAACATGCCAGTGCTAGTAATGTTCAAGGTTATACAGCAAGTTTCAACCAAAATAAATAAATATAAACTACTAGCGGACCCAGCGAACTTTGTTTCGCCCTCAGCCCCGTCCCTCCGAGTCCCGTAATATCAAAAGTTAAGCATTCCCAGCGAATTTTGTTTCACCCTTAAATTACTAAAATGGCTATTAAAAAATAAGGGTTGATCGTAGAAGGGTGAAAATTGAGGGTTGTATGTATTTTTGTATGTTTTATCATAAAAAAATAGAAATTAAAAATGTTGTCCAAAAAATAAATAAAAAAAATTAGGGGTGGACTACCCCTAACATTTAGGGGGATGAAATATAAATGTTGGCCGATTCTCAGACCTACTGAATACGCATATAAAATTTCATCAAAATCGGTCAAGCCGTTTCGGAGGAGTTTGGCAACTAAAACTGTGACACGAGAATTTTATATATAAGATATATCTTTAACTCACTATATTTACTCAGCAATCTGTATGACTCTAAATTAACTGATGCAAGTATGATTTTGAAGGGTATACAATACAGGGTTTTACTTCATTGTTATTGTGCCAACAATTTAGACGATGGTACTCTGTTATCTTAAGAATAGACCCGCTTCCCCACCCGCATTTGTCCATTTCATGTCAATTCAGTTATTTGGCTTGGTTGGCGTGTGGTGATAGGGACAGGTCCATTCTTGCAATAAACAGATTATCAGACATTAGGTCCCATGTTTTTTACTTATCTATAGCAGGGGTTACTTTGGAATACAAAGTTAGTGCATCATATCTGTATAAGATTTGGGTGTTATGTTAAACTAACCTGCTTTCCAACAATGACAATATCAGCTTTCTCATCCTGTGAAAGCTTGGCCAGGATTTTGGCCACATGGATGGGCTGTAGGGTCTCATACTCTGCTCCAGCCACTTCAACATGGATTGCTCTGTCAGCACCCATGGCCAGGGCTGTTCTGAGAGTTTCCTGAAATTAGATAAGAAGTTTAAGGGAGTCAGTTACAAATAAAAAATTGGATGTCAGCAAGGTGCTACATATCTAATTTAATTTAAAAAGTAGAATACACATCTGTTTGTATAGCCTTAAAACTGTGGGAAATGTACTTTAGGACTAACATACTTAACATGTACTGAAATTATTATTACTGACCAGTTCTCTCAGCATTTGATGTAAATACAAGAATCTATATTTTACAATGGTCAAATGGTCAAGTGGAGTAAAATCAAATGATGCATGTCATTACAATTTGCTACAATATGGATCAGATCCAAATACTGAAATCCGTTTGGTTTAACCAAAGCCAACTGAAAGCTTTTATTAAACACCAAGGGTATTATAAACTATACACACCTGTGCCTGAGCTGGTCCACAAGAGACAGCTACCACCTCACTGGCGAGCTTCTTCTCCTTCATCCTGACCGCTTCCTCCACAGCGATCTCATCAAATGGGTTCATTGAGTGCTTCACGCCCTCCGTTACTACGCCAGACTTGTCTGGCTTTACACGGATCTGAAATTTTGATGCGATAAGAAACAAAATTAATGGTGATTCTAGCCATGCCTTGCAAGAGCATTATGTAATTATTTTGGACTAGATTGATGCTAAAAATTCAGTATGCTTTCGTTTATGAACTTGAATAAATTCGTAAATAACAACCAGAAAATAACCTTTGAACATTCTACTTACTTTTACGGCATAGTCGATAACTCTTTTAACACCAACCAGCACACGGGACATTTTGATTTTGTTGTTTTAAATACACTTACAACTTAATTAATTTCTAATGTTAAACTAATAAATTTAATAAAAACAAAATCGAACGAGAGCGAAGTCCATTCGATGACGAGCACAAACGGTGTTGCCAGAATTTAAATTTTAGTTCCACAAGTCAAATGTCACTTTTTAAACTTACTAAAAACAAGGTGATGATTACACACATCGCGTTCACAATATTATTGTTCAACATTTTGGTTCCTTGGTTAAGGAAGTGTTTTTCGACTTGAAGATCACTCTATTTCGAGCATATTGTACTTACTGCACTATACCACAGAAAATATAATAGTACTACGTACAGAAGGATCACTGTGATAAGAAAGATAAAGTAAATGACACTTTCGCTACAACGCAATAAAGTGCAATTCACTTCATACGACTTTCATTCAGTATTTGTTTCATCTTCCGATTGAGCGTGTCTCTAACGCGTAACGCTATCGCTGTTTCGTGGCTTTGAATGTGTCAGGGTTGCGAGCGGCGCGCGGCTTGAACATACGGAAAGATAACAACGCGCTAACCTAATAAAATAATATAGTCTAGGAGCTAGCACATTTATTGACTGTGTTCTATCGGATAAAGTAATTGACAGTGTCAGCGTTCATCAAATATTAAAATAAGTTTTTACTCTGTCCGAGTATTTCGTTCAAAATTACTGAACTCGGAGAAATGAAAGTTCCAACCAAACGCACATAGCCTATGTACAACACACCTAACCATATAAAATTGTAATACGGACAACTAGCACGTCAAGGTAAACACTGCGGTTGTAATAAAGGCTAGTTTGCAACAAAAGTGGGTAACGAGTGTACATTCGCCAGCATTACAGGTTACACACTTTTGTTGCAAACTAGCTATTTCAACTGCATAAGATACCACAGTGTTAACCTTAACTTGCTATTGTCCGTACTAACTATTAAAAGATACTATCGTACCTATATACATCCTTTTTAACCAACTTCAAAAATAGGAGGCTATAAAATTCGAGATTTGTTTAATTGGAGTATTAGGGGTGATATTATCTAGCAAAAGTAAAAAAAAATGAACTACCCAAGTAACACAGATAGCATTATAAGAGACAAATGTTGACTCCATTTACAACTCAAGATCCGTATAAACTCGTATATATGTTCACCGTGCAACTTGACGCACGATATTGGCATTTCAAAACTAAAACTATGCTTAACGCTGTATAACGATTATTTAATAGCATATAAAAGTGCTATAATAAAGCTTTTTGCATTAATACAGCCAGCCACAATGTCGTTGTACAACTATCAGCAATTTTCGGTGCACTTAAACTTATAATAGCACTTTAAGACGTAGAAAAATGCTTAATGCACTTAAATAGCATCAACGTGAACCATGAGAATGCCTAATGCTGTATAAGTACATTAATTTGTGCCAGTATAATGCACTTAAAAACCGTTATACAGCTTTGAGCAGTCTTGAATGCTCTTTGTTGTATAATAGCACTATAAGACGGTAAGTAAAAGCCTAACGCCGTTGAACAGCATGGACGTGAACCAGTGAAATGGTTGCATTTTTAAAGGTCACCTCAGTGCTGTTGTACTGCTAACAGCACTTTATTAAAATACAAGTGAGTTATACTAATGCATTTAGCAGTATATTACGTTAGTTTTGGTATATTCGTAAAACTAGATGTTGTCAACTTGTCAGCCATTTTGGTGAAAATTCAAAAGTAAAGTAATGGCACTATATCAGTCTACATCGAGGCTACTGGTGTCCCGGTGAATCTATATAGGGCTTCTTTATTGCCAATGACACTACAATAGTTCACAAAAAGTCTTCTAACTGGCCTCTGGCATGATAACTGTTCACATGTGAATATTTATTTTGCCGGTAGCATTAATATGGCTCACCGTGCTGCTATAGAAAGACACCATTTTGTTAACATTTTATAACCTAAAAATTGTGTGATTCTGATCTATTAATTAGATCAAGTGTCTTAAATATTCGTGATTAACACAATTTTACAATGCCTATCTGTTACCATTGTGTTAATTATACAAAATACACTCTTTTCTAGTTATACACTTGTGATTTGATTATTGCACACATATCGTTTTCTTTTATTTTATAACAAAAACACAATATATAGAAAGCGCGTGAAAAATATCAATGAATACTATATAGACATTCACAGTAAACTTCATCGCGTAGTAATATTTGGAGTTATGAGTAAAATAAGAACCAAAACCTTTCCGGTAATTAAAATAATTTTGTTGTTGCTTCTCCGTTCCTTCGTTCATTTGTCAAAGCTATCATAGTAAAAAACGAACTTCATAAAAATAATGTCATTTTTATATTTCTATCATAGTGCCATGGCATTAGAGTTGTTTTTGCAATGATGAAATGTTTATTGATATACCAACTGTGAACACTTAAATAGCTCGTATAATGTTTTCAGCATATTTTCATGCTACTGTAATGCTGTTGTAATGCTGTGAACATTTTTCTTATTAAAAGAATGCTAATATAATGCTTATGTAATGCAATTGACATCTTCATTGATCGTAATAATGCTTCTAGAATGCTATTGGCATTTTCGTTGATCATAATAATGTTTTTTTAGTGCAATTGTCATTTTTTTTGGCTTTAATAATGCTTATTTACGATCTAAAGCCGTATAATTTGTGCCCAAATTAGCACGATATTAGCCCTATATACGTTTACAATGCTACTATAATGCTAACTCAAAATGCTTCAACGATACATTAATGCTGTAAGTCGGTCGATATACTGCTGTCATGTGTTACTTGGGTATAGCTCTTGGACTATTAGATTTTGGATTAAGTACGAGAAAAATCCTAACACAAAATGACTTAAATACTTTGGTAGGTACTTATAAATATTATGCTAAATTTAATGTAAGTTTATTGGCCTGTTTCTGTTTATTTTAAGTTAGATTGACGTAAGTAACTGGGTTTCAACTCAAACCTATTTCTTTGAACAAGAATACCTACAAAATTTGTTTTAATAAATAATGTCATAATAAGGAACACATATCTTAAATTATTATTAGTTATTTCGTTGTTATGTAGTCAGTCACAGGCTGAGAATATAAACACAGTCCGCGCGTGGCGCGGTCCGCGAGCGGCAGCCCCGCGCTCTTTTAGCTCGGCGTACCGAATCGGTTGAACGTACCTAAACTTCAGAGTGACACTCCCCTGACTATACACCTGTGATCTGCTATGTGGGCTAACTACTCGCAGAAAGTGTACAATGCCTTTCGTATGTAGTTCATCAACGCCCTAAGGTGCAAGGGCCGTGCTGAGGCTGCCCCGCTGCTGTAGCGCCTCGGCAATTTTAGCGGCGGCGCGCACAAACTGCTTCCACACGACTCTGCACAGGCAGTGCTGAACGTTATTGCGCAAAGTCCGGGGTATCCCCGATACGGTCCTGAAAATGATCGCTGATAGAGTCGACTGCCTCTACATCTGAGGCTGATGCAACAGCATGTGTGGCGGCGGTGGGGTTTTGAAGTTCTCATCAAATATTATTAGTTTGTTTCCAAATTTAATAGTCTGACTACTGAAAAAGAAACGGCCAAGTGCGAGTCGGACTCGGTCACTGAGGGTTCCGTGCCAACTTTAACTAAACTAGAGATCCACTTACTTCCAAAATACCACAATATTTTGTTGACAGCAAACATAACTTTGTTTTTCATAGTATTGTATGAATAGGGAGGGGGGGGGGGGTTTACGCGCATTTTAATACTTAGGAAGCGTCTATCTATCAAACGTTAGAATTTAACAAAAATGGTTTTAGGAACCTCGATGACATTTTAAGACTTATCCACAGACACCCTACCTACACGCATCCTTAAATATCTTTTTTTATTATTTTTTATAGAAGAATCGGAAAGCGGTTAACATGATACATCTTCCTACCAAATTTAAACAGTGTGATGCTTACAGTTACAGAATAAAGTGGCTGTGACATTACGACGGACAGACAGACAGGCAGACAGACTTGACGAAACTAAAAGGGTCCCGTTTTTTGCCATTCGGCTACGGAACCCTAAAAAAAGGGTTTCGTTTATTTCGTAAGATAAATCGACTTGATACTTTGTCGAAATAAGATATTTTTTGTATATTACGGATGGTGATCTGATCACCTCGTTTTTTTTTTCTCAAAACGAAAGGGTCACTCAAAGCGAGTACGTTCTATCTTTGATGTAAGGCAGTTTTGAGCGATTGCGCACTTCATTCATTAACTCCAAAATAATATGCAAAACCACTTTGTACGGGTAAATTATGATAATGGCAGCATTAAAATTTTGTCGGTGTTGTCAGCTAGTATGATAACATACAGTTTTCGTATATTTTTTATAGGTACTTAATTACTGTGCCGTACATTAATTGTACCACAAAACGTGAATGCTGATGATATCGCGCTGGATGGCGAACGCGGACTAGAGACGATTGGTGAAACGGCTGAACGTGTGGAAGGAGTCACTAGAAATCGGCGGTCTGAAACTGAACGTGGCTAAGACGGCGAGACATGGTCGTGCACACGGACCAGTTTAAATACTTGGGATCTGTACTTCATGCGTCTAGTGACATCGAATACGACGTCTAAGTCACGAATCAATGGTGCGTCAACCAACTGGCGTGAGGTGACTGGTGTTATTTGAGAGACTCCAAAATGCCAGGTTAGTTTAGGGAACTGGTCTATAAGACCATTATGATAGACATCAATATTAAACCCTCACTGGGAAAGGTCATAAATAAAAAACCAAAATCATACTCATCTTAAATGTAGTCGTATGCCAGGGCCAAACACAATACAAACCAACACGTTTAGGCTTACAAATATAATTTAGTAAACACTATGGGAAAATTTACAATATTATATTACATCAAGACACGCGTAAGCGACGACCGACCGTGACGAGTCGCGGAAAGGGAGGGGGCTCTTCTGACAGACCTCGTCGACTGCCATAGATAGACAACGCAAAAAAGGACGTTCCGTTTTCGTTGGGCTAACATTATTTAGACCCAAAAAAAGCGGTGGCTTGACGTCGTTAGGGTGTTATGCGTGCCAATCAACTGACCGTGTCAAGGGATGCCCAAGACCGTGCAAAGTGGAGACGAAAAAGTCGGGAAAAGTAGGAAGGCGGACCCCGGGCGTTTGATCAGGCATATCCTCCAATACAAGGATATCTAATTGGCAATCACAACTAGTTGGATAGATTTAATTTTAGAAGATACAAATTGCGCTTAAGGTGCTACCCGGATTTTCAACGCGCACACTAGCGCCACTTTAGTAGAAAAATCATAACTAGTTAAATAAAAGACCAATCAAAAATCTGGTAAATAAGATTGTAGTACTGGTTCTATAGTTTATTTAGTACGTTTAAATTGTTTCTAAAGTAGTTTACTGTACTTAGAGTTAGAAAAACTGCTAAATACAGCCACTTTTGGCAATTTTTCTAACTGTAACTGCAGATAACAACTTTAGAAACAATTTAAACGTACTAAATAAACTATAGAACCTGTACTACAATCTTGTTTACCAGATTTTTGATTGGTCTTTTATTTAACGAGTTATGATTTTTCTACTAGTGGCGCTAGTGTGCGCGTGAAAAATCCGGGTAGCCCCTTAAGCTTTTTTCTTAATAAACATAAATCATGCATGGCATGTGTCGTCATCACATTTCATCATAATTATCAGCCAATTGCTGAACATAAGCCTCCCCCACCGATTTCCACAGCAACCGATCACAAGCAATCTGTATCCAGTTTAATCCTGCGATTTTTACAAGGTCGTCTGTCCACTTGTCGGTGGACGTCTTCGGTCGAAGGGTTTCCAATCTAGAACTTATCTGCCCCGACGGCCATCAGTTTTTCGCGCCATGTGCCCTGCCCAGAGCTAACTGTTTCTCAAGCATGAGAATAAGAAATAAATTAACAAGACTTGGTCTTATAACTACATTTATTTGACTTATTTTACCAATAATATGATTATATTTATCACTCTTAAAACTTGAACTCCTTGTACTTCTTTGCTTGTTTGGAGTCTGTATTTTGCTGTCTCTTTCGCTTGTTCTGAAAATAAAAAATATTTTTTTATTAAAACTCCTACTCAAGTATT
This sequence comes from Pyrausta purpuralis, assembly GCA_963924145.1. Classification (NCBI taxonomy): domain Eukaryota; kingdom Metazoa; phylum Arthropoda; class Insecta; order Lepidoptera; family Crambidae; genus Pyrausta; species Pyrausta purpuralis. The sequence continues at coordinate 24,954,228 of OZ001646.1, forward strand.
TCGGATTCGTTCAGCGAGCCTAAGATGCGCGCCCATTTAGCATTTATCGCGGCAATCGATAAATTTCAAACATAATTTTATCATGTTTAAAAAGGTGTTTACTAACTTTTTTGTATTCAATTATTTTTATAAGCAATTAGGATTGATTTACAAGTGGAAAATATTTGGCAAAACAGGTTGTTTAGGAAATAAAATTATTTTATCGACGCGATAACCGGTATCGAGGCGTGCATGTTAGGCTTACTGACGAGGATTTAAGATGTATTAAGGGCCGCGAAATTCAAAATTTTCAACACTTTGTTTGTAAACAGACCATAAACGGTGCGCAATGTACTGCGAGGACGACGTTACTTGTAGGCGCGTCCTTTGTCCTGAGCACTTCGTGCGCGTATGCATTGCGGCTAATAAATAAATGAATATTTTTAATGCCTCGAAATAAAAGTTATTTCCAAGCGAATATTATTATAATTTAATAACTGTTGCTTCCTCTAACCAATGGTTGTCTGGAAGAGATCGCATCCAGCGATAAGACCGCCAATATTGTACTTGTGATTTGTATGTTTTAATATATTTTTTCATTTCTTCTGTTTCGTGTTTATTATGGTCACTGATTTGAAAAATGTACAATTGGTCTAATTTTTTACAATTTAAAATCTAAAAATATATTTCGGTTGCCCGCCATACATAGTGTCACTTTTTTTATTTTAAATTGTCACATTTTGTTTGTATTTGACGATATTTTTTTTAGTTTAGGCGATTATTGCATAGATTTATTAAGCAGGCGGAGGCAACTTGCCGCCATTTTTGTTGTTCATTAATCTTTTGTTTATAAATTGTTCATAAATCTATGAATGACAGCTAAAGGTGGGCCTTTAGCTGTCATTCATAGCGCTATCTCATGAGGCGAAATTGAACCTGGAATTTGACATAATCTGTGGTAGTTTTGGTGACAAGTAACCTTGTTTTAGCAAGGTTGCGTTCTTCTCCTATTTATTATTGTCTGTGAGAAAAAATCGATCGATATTTTTAACAATGATTTGAAATATTTGATATCGTCCGCGTTTTATGTAGTACTCTGTTGTCTTCCGTGCCTTTACTGTCCTTCTAATCTTGTGTTTTATGTTAACGACAGTAAACAAACTGATTTGTGATGTAAAAACTTGAGATTTCATCTCTCGCCAAACAACATAATATTTAAATAAATTTATTTATTTTTCCTCACAGTCGAAATGAAAAATAGTATGTATAACTCGGGTGAAACTCTCGAATTATAAGCGCTCTCACTCCGTTTAAGCGCCAAGAACTTCTCGAGTGAAATGGGTCACTTTTTCCCCTTGTATAACAATCTACTATTGTTATGTGTTTCCTTACTTGTGGAATGGATAATATTTATTGATATTATTTTTGTTATATACGATTTAGTTTAATGTACTGAATTCTTGGTTTAAGACTTAAAAGCCTTTTGTTACACTCTGTACAATTTGCTAGTTGTTTATTCTACATTCAACAGTCAGAGCGAGGGCGAGCTGCCACGAGGGTTACCTTCTGCCTCTGCACGTGGTCCGCCAGCATGTCGGAGAGGTCCTCGCGCGCCCTGGGCCGGTGCTCGCGCAGGTGCCGCTCGTAGCGCGCGGCGACCGCCTCGGGCTCCAGCTCCAGCTCCGAGGGGTCGAGCGCCACGTGACAGGGCGAGGGCGAGCTGCCGCGAGGGTTACCTTCTGCCTCTGCACGTGGTCCGCCAGCATGTCGGAGAGGTCCTCGCGCGCCCTGGGCCGGTGCTCGCGCAGGTGCCGCTCGTAGCGCGCGGCGACCGCCTCGGGCTCCAGCTCCAGCTCCGAGGGGTCGAGCGCCACGTGACAGGGCGAGGGCGAGCTGCCGCGAGGGTTACCTTCTGCCTCTGCACGTGGTCCGCCAGCATGTCGGAGAGGTCCTCGCGCGCCCTGGGCCGGTGCTCGCGCAGGTGCCGCTCGTAGCGCGCGGCGACCGCCTCGGGCTCCAGCTCCAGCTCCGAGGGGTCGAGCGCCACGTGACAGGGCGAGGGCGAGCTGCCGCGAGGGTTACCTTCTGCCTCTGCACGTGGTCCGCCAGCATGTCGGAGAGGTCCTCGCGCGCCCTGGGCCGGTGCTCGCGCAGGTGCCGCTCGTAGCGCGCGGCGACCGCCTCGGGCTCCAGCTCCAGCTCCGAGGGGTCGAGCGCCACGTGACAGGGCGAGGGCGAGGGCGAGCTGCCGCGAGGGTTACCTTCTGCCTCTGCACGTGGTCCGCCAGCATGTCGGAGAGGTCCTCGCGCGCCCTGGGCCGGTGCTCGCGCAGGTGCCGCTCGTAGCGCGCGGCGACCGCCTCGGGCTCCAGCTCCAGCTCCGAGGGGTCGAGCGCCACGTGACAGGGCGAGGGCGAGGGCGAGCTGCCGCGAGGGTTACCTTCTGCCTCTGCACGTGGTCCGCCAGCATGTCGGAGAGGTCCTCGCGCGCCCTGGGCCGGTGCTCGCGCAGGTGCCGCTCGTAGCGCGCGGCGACCGCCTCGGGCTCCAGCTCCAGCTCCGAGGGGTCGAGCGCCACGTGACAGGGCGAGGGCGAGCTGCCGCGAGGGTTACCTTCTGCCTCTGCACGTGGTCCGCCAGCATGTCGGAGAGGTCCTCGCGCGCCCTGGGCCGGTGCTCGCGCAGGTGCCGCTCGTAGCGCGCGGCGACCGCCTCGGGCTCCAGCTCCAGCTCCGAGGGGTCGAGCGCCACGTGACAGGGCGAGGGCGAGGGCGAGCTGCCGCGAGGGTTACCTTCTGCCTCTGCACGTGGTCCGCCAGCATGTCGGAGAGGTCCTCGCGCGCCCTGGGCCGGTGCTCGCGCAGGTGCCGCTCGTAGCGCGCGGCGACCGCCTCGGGCTCCAGCTCCAGCTCCGAGGGGTCGAGCGCCACGTGACAGGGCGAGGGCGAGCTGCCGCGAGGGTTACCTTCTGCCTCTGCACGTGGTCCGCCAGCATGTCGGAGAGGTCCTCGCGCGCCCTGGGCCGGTGCTCGCGCAGGTGCCGCTCGTAGCGCGCGGCGACCGCCTCGGGCTCCAGCTCCAGCTCCGAGGGGTCGAGCGCCACGTGACAGGGCGAGGGCGAGGGCGAGCTGCCGCGAGGGTTACCTTCTGCCTCTGCACGTGGTCCGCCAGCATGTCGGAGAGGTCCTCGCGCGCCCTGGGCCGGTGCTCGCGCAGGTGCCGCTCGTAGCGCGCGGCGACCGCCTCGGGCTCCAGCTCCAGCTCCGAGGGGTCGAGCGCCACGTGACAGGGCGAGGGCGAGGGCGAGCTGCCGCGAGGGTTACCTTCTGCCTCTGCACGTGGTCCGCCAGCATGTCGGAGAGGTCCTCGCGCGCCCTGGGCCGGTGCTCGCGCAGGTGCCGCTCGTAGCGCGCGGCGACCGCCTCGGGCTCCAGCTCCAGCTCCGAGGGGTCGAGCGCCACGTGACAGGGCGAGGGCGAGGGCGAGCTGCCGCGAGGGTTACCTTCTGCCTCTGCACGTGGTCCGCCAGCATGTCGGAGAGGTCCTCGCGCGCCCTGGGCCGGTGCTCGCGCAGGTGCCGCTCGTAGCGCGCGGCGACCGCCTCGGGCTCCAGCTCCAGCTCCGAGGGGTCGAGCGCCACGTGACAGGGCGAGGGCGAGCTGCCGCGAGGGTTACCTTCTGCCTCTGCACGTGGTCCGCCAGCATGTCGGAGAGGTCCTCGCGCGCCCTGGGCCGGTGCTCGCGCAGGTGCCGCTCGTAGCGCGCGGCGACCGCCTCGGGCTCCAGCTCCAGCTCCGAGGGGTCGAGCGCCACGTGACAGGGCGAGGGCGAGGGCGAGCTGCCGCGAGGGTTACCTTCTGCCTCTGCACGTGGTCCGCCAGCATGTCGGAGAGGTCCTCGCGCGCCCTGGGCCGGTGCTCGCGCAGGTGCCGCTCGTAGCGCGCGGCGACCGCCTCGGGCTCCAGCTCCAGCTCCGAGGGGTCGAGCGCCACGTCCACGGCGCCCGGGCCCGCCACCGCGCCCGCGGCCGCCTCGTGCACCGCGCCCCCGCCCGGGACCGTGCGCTTGCCTGTCGAGTGGACACGGTACTTAAAGCTGAACAGCTTTTTCTTTTTAAAACTGCAACTGTGACTCCATATCACAAAATAGGCCTTAAACGTGACGTTGCCAATTATAGACCAATTTCTAAACTATGTGTTCTAGTGAAAGTACTTGAAAAAATTATACATCACCAGGTCTAAGCGGCTCTTACACAAACCTTTATCCTGCAACAACATGGCTTTTTAAAAGGTCGCTCCACTGTCAGTAACCTGCTATGTTTAATAGACGATTTAACTTCTGGCATGCTGTCTGGGGGTCAGGATGACTCTGTGTATACGGACTATACCAAAGCTTTTGATTTGATCGAGATCTTGCTTCATAAACTGCAAGTAGCTGGTATCTATAGTGATCTGCTTAGATGGTTTGCCTCATACATCTAAGAGCGGTGTCAAACAGTCGTCCTTAATGGCTTCTCCTCACATCCACATTACTCAGCCATCCCAACCGGCGATCCTCAGGGCTCGATTCTTAGTCCACTGCTTTTTATTATTTTCATCAATGACATTCACAAATGTTTTCATCTCTCAAATTACCTAGTATTCGCAGTCAACGCGACCTGGTGATATATCATTTTTTCAAGTACATTCATAAGAACATATAGTTTAGAGATTGGTCTTTAATTGGCAATGTCACGTTTGGGGCCTTTTTTGTGAATTGGGGTCACAAATGCAGTTTTCCAAATTTTAGGTGCAACGTGCAAGCCAGCGATCGAGCAAAAAGTAAGCTAACAGTTTACGCCAAGCTACGCGAACAGTTTGATATAAGGCAGGGTGGGGACCATCTGGTCCAGATGATTTTTTATGGTCAAGTGTCTCCAACATTTTTTCTACCTGAAGTTGCATCATTTCAATAGAACATATATTAGGCGAGTCTAATTGATTAAATAAAATCCATATGAGCATGGTTGAATTAGACAGAAAAATCTAGCAAAGGCATCACAGATGCCGGTGCCAGACGTCCCGTTAGTATTTCCAAGAATCATAGAAGAGGGATATGAATTGTGCTGCTTGTTAGAGTTTACGTAGGACCAAAAAGCTTTACGGTTTTCACGTATTGAATCCTCAGTACTGCTAATATAATTGTCAAAACATTCTTGCTCGATCTTTTTGGCATGCTGTCGGAGGACATGAACAGAAGCGCGGTCAGCTACGTAACCGACGTAACCATAAGATTTCATTTTAGTACGGACCTTCTTTTTCTCCTTTAAAATCTTTATTAGGGCAAGTGAGGACCATACAGGATAGCGAGTGGGATGAGCAAGCTAAGTGGTACATATTTGTCTCTCAAGGAGGAAAACTTAGTGTTAAAGACTGCTACGGCATCATCCACATACCCATAGGATAATATGGTATGCCAACTAGTCAAGTCAATCTATATATACTGTTTGGAACGTTTAATTAATTAAAAGTAAGTATGAAGGAAGGTAATCATGACCACGATTCCACTGAACTCAAAAATTAAATAGTTAATTAATTTTATTTACTGATGTAATTTAAAAAGTTATGGATAACGTCATCTTAAATCACATATCACCAATCACCAAACAATTAGTTTAAACTTTAAATAACCCGGTATCCCATATTCAATAAACTTTTACGAGGCGCAGGTACATAAGTACATAAGGACTAAGTTCAAAAATGTATTCAGAAGCATATTTTTAGTTCAAAACATTTTCAAATGTAGTTCTGCAGCAGAATCTACCCAATATCCTATCCTCCTCATAAATAAGGCTCTGAAACTTTGTGTGTATTGTATATGAATGATGTATCAAGGTACCTATAAGGCTATGAAACTTTGTGTGTATTGTATATGAATGATGTATCAAGGTACCTGGGTTGGCGGCGTTGATGTCGTAGACGTGTGTGGAGGCCATCATGCCGGCCGTCAGCCCCACGCGCCGCTCCGGCAGCACTTGGTACAGCGCAGGGGTGTCGCCGCTGCAACGGACATACAACTTAGATACATACTTATACAATCAATGCTGTGTGACACAAAACGTGACTGAAATTAAATATACATAAAAGTAAGTGAATGGGCTAATCTGATGGGTTTGGCCAGGTCTCCTTGAGCCGAAAAGCGCTTTGAAAGGATTCTGATTCAAAGATTGGAACATTTGTCAATTTTTCAACACTAAGCCCGCTAGTGTGGATAAATGGCCAAAAGTAATATAGTGGATTTTTTGTGTGGATAATCGAAATTACCCAAGCGGAGCATCCAAACAGAGATAAAACTGCAAGACATTTGTATGCGCAAAATACAAGACAAAAATGAGTCGAGATCAGGCACACAATTAACGGCATAGCGTATTTTACAAGGAAGCACGGTAGTATCACGACCACTAAAAAGGAAGTGGGTAATTTTAAACCACCCTATTTTTTTATCCCTCGGGTAAATTTCATTTGAATCACTATCTCACCCCTCCGGATCGTCGAGCTTCTTCTTCCTGAGCTCGATGGTGTCGGGTGTCTCCATGCCGGGCGGCACGGAGCTGATGCCGAGCGGCGTGACGAGTCCCTCGCCCGGCGTCGCCACGCCCGCAGCTACCTCGCCCTCGCCAGGCTTCTCGCCTTCGTCGCCGGACTCCTCTGTGAAATTATTTTCAAAAGAACAGCTAATTTAAAAAAAACATACTTGCTATCCGGGCACATACCTATGCCAGTTATCTACCGGTAGGTACATTGGGCATAGGTACAAGCCTGTTGAATTTTTTGCTTAGGCTGCGTCATTAAGTTTGTTTCTTGTCATAATTAAGTTTGTGTAGTGACAAAACACTTAAACATAAATTTAACTATAAAACATGAATCACCAAAAGTTCAAGTCATTCGCTATTTATCTGACTATAGAGCTGTCCATAACAACGTATTTTTTTAAACAAGTGCAATTTATAAACTTTGAATTTGTAAAATGTGAAAGTTTTATTTTATTTTAAGACTGTACGAATTATGACTTTACGAAACTAGCAACACCTTTTCCGAAAAAAAGTTGGAAAATAACTTTGCTCAGAAGATGATGAGAGATTTCAGTTTATGATTTCCATTGACAATATCTACTAACCTTCTTCAGATTCCTCCTCTGATTCGGACTCCAACTCTCCCCACATTGTCCTGTCTATGTCTTGATCTTCATTGTCCTGTGCGCAAACAATAAGTAATTATACATGTAAAATATATAGTTGTTATGGATATAATAAATATATATTATGCTATTGTTTATTAAGTTTATGATCCTAAATTGAAATGATTGGTATGTATATAATATGATTGTAGTACATCATAATTAATATGCTTGCGTTTTTTAAGTTCTATCTTTCTACATTCTCCTACACCCTCTAAAATCTTTCTGCATGACCAAAAGGTACGACTGGGAGAGAATGCTTTTAGCATTAAGTCCACCTTTTGTACACTGTTATTTGTGCAATAAAGTTTATAAATAAATCATCATCATCATCATCATTATCAGCCAAAGGACGTCCACTGCTGAACATAGGCCTCCCCCACGGCTTTCCACAGCGACCGATTACTAGCGGTCTGCATCCAGTTTGATCCTGCAATCTTTATGAGGTCGTCCGTCCATCTTGTTGGTGGACGTCCTACGCTGCGTCTTTGGTCAAAGGGTCTCCAATCTAGAACTTTCCTGCCCCAACGGCCATCAGTTCTTCGCGCTATGTGCCCTGCCCATTGCCACTTGAGCTTACTGATTCTCAAGGCTATGTCCGTTACCTTAGTTCTTCTACGTATCTCCTCATTTCTGATTCGATCACGTAGAGAGACACCCAGCATAGCCCTCTCCATCGCTCGTTGCGTAACTTTGAGCTTCTTTATAAGGCCCATAGTTAGAGACCATGTTTCGGATCCGTATGTCATCACTGGTAACACACACTGGTTGAAGACTTTCGTCTTCAGACACTGAGGTAATTGAGACGAGAAGACGCTCTTGCGCAGTTTCCCAAACGCTGCCCAGCCGAGTTGGATTCGTCGATTGACCTCTTTCTCAAAGTTGGACCTACCCAATTGGATCACTTGTCCCAGGTAGACGTACTCGTCGACAACTTCGAGAGTTGAGTTCCCAATGGATACTGGAGTGGGTACAACAAGGGAACTTGACATAATTTTCGTCTTCTCCATGTTCATTTTAAGACCCACTTGTTGGGAGACTCGGAAGGTCTTCGAGCATAGTGCCAAGATCGTCCAGCGTCTTTGCCACAACGACTATATCATCGGCAAATCGGAGGTGTGTGATGTATTCGCCATTGACATTGATGCCGATTCCTTCCCATTCCAGAAGTTTGAAGGCGTCTTCCAATGCCGCTGTGAACAGTTTCGGAGATATAACATCTCCCTGTCTCACACCTCTCCGCAGTGGAATTGCCCTCGTATTCTGCTCCTGTACTCGGACCGACATGGTGGCGTTATTGTAAACGCACTTTAATACCTCTATATGTGGTCGTCCAAATCAAAAGGGACCTTAAAGCGGAAATGAGTTATCTACAGGGCTGAAATCTACATGAACGTACCTAACTATAGACCTAAGAATCAACCTCCTAGCCCCAACCGTTATTTTTTTACGAATTTTTGAAGTTCACTGATCGAAATTATTAGTTTCGAGAAAATTGCAATTGAAGTTTGCCGTACAAACAAGTTAGGATTTAGAGTGAAGTTATGTAACTGATGGTATACTTTTATTGACTATGATTATAACTATTGGAAATTCTTACAATCCGTGCATAAACTTGTCTGTTGTTGGAACTAGAGCCACCAACATAATGCACTTATCAATAAGGTGCAAAGTATCAATCATAGTGTTAAAATAAGTAAACCGCGTGTTTTTCACAAAACTCTTATCGGTTTTATATTGCTACTAATGACATTGATTTGCGAAAGGCCTTACATGTAAATAAAACCAATACATAATTTAAAAATTTCGTTTTTATTAACTAGCAATGAATTACTATTTTTTAGAAACTTTGAGCTCTGACAATAACAAAATCAACACTTAGTTACTAAAAAGGTTCTACATTTTTGGTTCAGATGCTAATAAAGCTAAGAGATCTATGATAACACTCAGTTATAATGTTTTAAAGTTACATAAAGGGCTGAACAATTTCTTCATACAAACTAAAAAAGGGACCTTATGTTAGGCACTAAACAATTTTTTTTTAACATGCAAAATCAATATTCTAGTGCAACATTCAAAAGAATTAAAAATATTTTTTTTCTTTAATTATCACAACAAGGAATAGATATATTAGTTGGTGAAACATTTAGATATTAATTTTCGTAACAAGTATTCTACATATATTAAACGTAAAAAAGGACCCTTATGGCGGTCCGTTATGGGCTGCTGAAACTTATCTCATACTATAGCCTATTGGTTTAGGTATTTAAATAAATGTAAACAATCTTATACTTCATTTTGTGGAAAAATACCTTTATAAATGAATCTGGACCCATTACAAAAAAAAAAACAAATGTCGTTTTTAAATAAATTACTTTTAACCATAACTTATTTTAGAAATGTGATTTTTGATAAAGTTTTTGATTAAAATACATCTCAAGATAGTTTATCCTTATTTAAATACCTAAACAAGTGAACTACGTACAACAGTGGACCTTAGACCAAAGCGGTAAATTATTTATCACCGTACATCTTTTTTATGTTTTTAAGGATTGTTTTCTTTAACATATTCTTTTTCCTTTCTTCTTCACTCAAACCATCAAGCTTATTAATATTATTACTAGTAATAGGAGGCAAATCCTCAGCTGACATTTCAGTGTTTATTGTTTGAATTGTGTTAAATATTGTTGCATAAGCTTTAGTTCGCAAGTTTTCAGACATGCGTTCTAATTCAAACGCCACGATTCTTGCGAAGTCTGCATTGCGAGGATCATTTATTGTGCGGTTAAAACACGACAACGGCCAAAAGTCATAAGTCATAACATAATGGATGATTTCTGTCTGTGATTCCTGTTATCGTATAATAATAAAATCCGATAATAACAGTGGAGGTGAACAAGTAATACGTATGTCGGGATACAAAGTACGATGTACCTATCACATGATAATGTTTTAGTTTATACTCTGAAATATCAAAATGTCGATAAATGGTTTGAATTACAGGAAAAAACGAGGTTTTTAGGTCAACCCTCGATAAGGTCCCTTTCTTACTAAACTTTAGATGGCTATAAAACTATTTCAAATGGACATTTCGAAAAGTTGTACACATATACATGTAGTAAATATACTCATCTTTTGAAAAATACAATAAAAAAAAACGACTTTTTTCACATATTTTTACAAATCTTTAAATATCTCGGAAACTAGATACCGCCATAAGGTCCCTTTTGATTTGGACGACCACATATACCTATAGTCAATGTGGCACCGCTGCAGAGACTGAAGCACCGCCCAAGTTTCGATCGAATCAAAGGCCTTTTCATAGTCCACAAACGCTAAGCATAGAGGCATATTATACTCCTCTGACTTCTGTATAATTTGCCAAAGCGTATGGATGTGGTCTATGGTACTATAGCCTTTTCGGAAACCGGCTTGTTCGGGAGGCTGGAAGTCATCAAACCTACGTGCGAGACGATTCGTGATGACCCTTGAAAACAGCTTGTAGACATGGCTCAGGAGTGAGATGGGTCTGTAGTTCTTCAATAAGGTTTTGTCTCCTTTTTTGTAGAACAACACCACCACACTCTTGTTCCACGCCTCGGGCGTGATGCCCTCTAGCAGCACGGAATTAAAAAGTCTCTGAAGGACTTTAAGTACCGGTGTTCCACCTGCCTTCAGGAGCTCTGCTGTGATTCCGTCCTCGCCAGGTGCCTTGTTGTTTTTGAGCTGTTTAAGGGCCATCCTAATCTCGTAAAGGCTGATGTCCGGGATGTCTTCTGTGTAGTGTCGGGTCAGGATAGCTCGTGGGTCTCTGACCGAGCTATCAACGGGTTTGGCAACTGAGGTGTATAACTGCCCATAGAACCTTTCGATCTCCCTCAAAACCTCTGCTTTCGTCGACGCTACACTGCCGTCCTCCGTCTTAAGCTTCGTCAACAGGCTTTGCCCAATAGAAATGTTCCTTGCAAACACTTTGGAGCCTTCGTTCCGCTCTATCGTTTCTTTAACACTATTAGTGTTAAAGCAACGGATGTCGTGTCGCAGGGACTTCCATATTTGTTTATTGAGCTGCCTGTAGTTTTCAGCATTAACGGAGGTCTGCAGTGCCATAGATCGACGTTTTGCCATAAGGTCGAGAGTGTGGATTGACAGTTTTTGAGGTCTATTTTTACGGCCAGGCCTAAAATACTTAGACCCCACCGTTTGAACAGTTTCCACAAACCCGTTGTTAATTTCGTCCACTGTAACGCAATTTTCTAGGCAATCAAAGCGGTTTGACAACTCGAGTTGAAAGCTCTCGGGATTTTGGATATGGGCACGAGTAGGTCGGAGCGTGGACTTCATCAGGCGGGATCTTTCCAATTTGACTTTATAAATAATAATAGGGCTTTATAAATAAATAAATAATTATAATACTGAAAGAAAAAAATATATTTTTTAAATGTATGATAAATAGAAATACTATAACTATCGGCGGCTAGCCAGCCAGGTGCCGTCGTGGTAGCTTATTCTACACACCGAAAAAGGCTTTATTAGACAGGGCTAGAGTACTGTGTTACTTACATGCTGTCTACTGCTCTAGTAGCTCGGCTACACTAGCAGATGAAAGGAAGAGGACAGTTTAAACCGAGCTACTCTCGTCCTGACAGACCGTGGTAGCCTAGTGTGGAGCGTGGTGGTCATGGTGTCTACTAACTAGACAGACCTAGGGATCATACAGTGCTTACATTTTTGCCGCTGTTTTGATGCCCAAACACATCTCCATAGAGCGGTTTCCCAGTCTCATCCACGGGCGGCTTGCCCCAGCCATGGTAGCCAAACGCGCACCCTTCAGGGATGAACGCGTTGAAGCCTGATAGCTAGGGCTACACTATGCTACAAGAAGGCGGGACTACACAGGGCTACATTAGGGTACTCACATCTTGGCCGCTGCTCTGGTGCCCAAACACGTCACCATAGAGCGGTTTCCCAGTCTCATCCACAGGCGGCTTGCCCCAGCCCCCCGCGTGGTAGCCGAAGGCGCACCCTTCAGGGATGGGCGCGTTGAGTCCCGGGATCTTGAGGTTGGGGTAGGAGGGCGGAGGCCCGTAGCGCTGCTGCGCGATCAGCCACGGAGGAGGCACCTGATGGTGGAATGGTATAATTAGGGTTCAGATCCAGGCCAAAAACCGGCTACGTGCGAGTTGGACTCGGTTCCGTGCCAATTTTAACTGAATTAGGGAATCCACTTACTTCCACTTAGCTAAACTACCACAATATTTTGTTGACAGCAAATATAACTTTGTTTTTCATAACGTTTGTATGAAGAACAAAGTTAAATTTGCGGTTGTTGAAAATCTGCTATATCTCAAAAACTTCTGGTTCGATCCAGTTCAAACCAATTTTCGTTGAAAATATTTGTTAAGATACATTATTATTATTTTCAAAAAACACTCGCTCTGTTTAGAAGTTAGGGGGACGCCCATTTTACCACTTTTGAAGAGTCTTTTGAAGAATCAAATGTTAGACTTTTGGTTTTAGAAACCTCTATGTCATTTTAAAAGACCTATCCATAAACTTGACTACCCCACACGCATAGATTTGACTAAAAAAAACTTTTTTAGTTTCATGTATGGAATTATCCTTAATATCATTTAAATATTATTATTTTTTTGTTTTTTGTGTAAGTATCGTAAAGCAGTTAAATATCCATTAGTTATCAAATATTAAAAGCTTAACTAGCTTTTATCAAAATTTATGGAGAGGTTTGACCATGAACAATAATAGGCGAAAGAAAACACACCAATTAAACTATGTTTAAGGTTTAAATAACATTCGTATGCAGACACTCGTTAAAGATCGTCATTTTGTTGTCAATTTCTTTGCACAAATTCTATCTATCGATCACAAGATGGGTCAACGCAACTTTTAACGTACGATTAAATATTAACAAACTAGAAACAGATCTAAGGCAGTTCATACATTGTGTACGATGTACGTACATGATTTAAGTTAATTTAGTATTTAATAACTATGCACGATTATGAAATTGCACTTCGATCGCGCCCCACATTTGGGACAGTGACATTAGATGTATGTTGCAATATGCATTGTAACATTAAGCTAGTGCTCGAATAGAAGCCATACGGTTAACTTGGGTGTTTAATTTATTTACAACATTTTAGATATCCCTCGGGCACTCACACTTGACATTTGACTTGACATTAGTAGCTGACCGTTACACATTGCTTGTTTTTTATTGATACAAATGCGCGTTTGCCAGCGTCACAACGTCGAACAAAAGTTCACAGTATGTATACGTATAGCTTTGAGACCACTACACATCATTTAGCCTTAACACTTTGGCACCTTATGCAGTTGTAATTAGGGCTAGTTTGCGACAGTAGTGGGTAACCAGATGGCAGCTACAAGGCTAAGCGGACGATAACAATACTACATAAAAAAAGTATGTAACCTTGTGCGAGCCAGGCCCGACGGGCATGCCGAGCGCAGTGCGCAGCTCTTCAGATAAATCACCGGGTTTCTTTTCCCGCAGCCTCGTCTCGAACTCCTTGCCCTCGTAGTATAGGTCACCGTGGATCGTCATGCGTGGCTTTGTCTGCCACCTATAGAAAAAGGTAACATTTGGAAATTTATGAAGCTGTTATTGACTAAAGGTGAACGCACATTTAGCCGAGCCGAACGCACCGAACGAATCGAAGTCAACGCACACATACCCGATTCGCTCAAATCGATCGGACGAATCAACCGCATGGAAGAAATCATGAGATAGTGCTATGAGTGACATCTAAAGATGGGAGTGAGTATGATGATTTTATCCGGCGATTCGACCGAATCGACCGCGTGGAAGAAATCATGAGATAGCGCTAGAGGCGACATCTAAGGTGGGAATGAGTATGAAGAATTTATCCGAATCATCGACCGCAATAGCCGCGCCGAATCTGATGATGTCATCCGAATTCCTCCAGGATTACTGTGGTTCTTCCAGATTCGGACGATTCGACGCGGATAAGTGTGCGAGGTTTCATTAGATTTCCTATAAAGAATTCTAAAATTCGTTTCGTTCGGCTCGGATAAGTGTGCGTTCAGCTTTAATGTAACATAAACTTATACACGCTGGAGTTTTAAAAAAATAACAAAACAGAAAAAGTGTTACCTTTATTAATTTTCCATCAATATCATAATTTGTTGTCCCGCATCCAGTAATCTATACCTAATAATTGAGAAAGAAACACGAATGTCCAGCTATCACACTGGTTCAAATACGATCAAAATAATGTGAGTCGAGAATTGCACTCACTTCTTTGATCATACATTGTGTGAAATACAGGAAAATCACATTGAGCCTAATTAAACTGTCATGAAATTAGCGCGTTCAAACAAATTGATTTCAGCTTTATAATATTAGTATAGATTTGTGGGTCTGTTTAAAGTAAGTTAACATAAAATACTTTAAAATCCAAAGACAATGCTTAACTATAATGATTTCTTACAAGATCAATGTAAACCAGCTCACCTACCCCAAAATAGACAAACTATGTAAATAGTTTTATGGGACTAGTGTTATTTATTGTAAAACGTTGTTTGCTTAATAAATAAATAATAATAATAATAAACAAAGCCTGGAAGTACTAGATATCCCTCATAAATAATCACCTTACTCCAAAAAACTACCATCTTTAACACTCGCCGAATCACCCGCAAGTTCTTGAACTCCGGTTCTACAACACTTCACCCTTTGACGCTTGGTTGAGGCCCGCGTCAGAGGAGTTTAACACCCATCCCACGACGGAGAAAAACAAAGTCTTAAAAATATATAATAATAAAATAAACCATGGAAGAGAAAGGTATACATGGATACATACTTGAAGAAAGCGTCGTGCAGCTTCTGATAATCAATATCAATCTTCCCCAGCTTCGGTCTCGTGCGCTCCCTCATCTTCGCCTTCAGGGTCTTCGTCTCCTCCTTGTCTTGCAACGAGGCGCGCATCTCCATGATGCCTGTCTTCTTGATGAAGTCCGGTAAGTCGAACGGGGGCTTTTCTATGCCTCGCTTGCCTTGCAGGTACTGTGGAAAAAATGCCTTCATTTACTTTTAAGGGTCAGATCCACAAAAAAGCCCCTGTTAAAAGTAGCTTTTTTTGGTCTTATTTTATTGGTTAATGTCTTGGGCAGTTTCTAACAATACTAAGAATACGCAGGTTCCTAATTTTATTTTATTTTTGTTCCGACAGCAATTCGGAACTTGCGACTTAATTTAAAGTCAAAATTAAAAAAAAAAAACAAATTCTAATATTTTTTATTTAATTTAGGACACAATATGCCACTTATGAACGTCAAATGTACAGTGAAAAATAAAATAAAAATAAATGTGCCCTGAAGGGGCCGAATCATGTCTCCTTATCTTTTGAGCCCTACCAGCGCTTCGAGACAGAACACAGACAATTTAGCAAGTGCTGAGAAGAAACGCCGGAACAAACTCAGTCACCACTAGCTGCCGTAAAATCAAAATCATCAAAGGTAAGTACATCAGTCGGTGCAGGCTGGACGGACCACACATTCGTGTCGTTCAGGTAGTCTTGAACCTTATTAGCCTTTAGACATAAGCGTGTATTTAACGTGTTTCTTAAATTTATCAACCGGCAATTCGACAAGATTGTGTGGTATATTATTAAAGAATTTTATACAATTTCCCATGAATGAATTACTAGTTTTAACTAATCTGAAGTTAGGAACGACAAGCTTGTGTTTATTTCTTGTGTTATATGAGTGAATGTCGCTCTTCTTCATGAAATTATCTAAATTTTTACGGACGTACATTATATTGTCAAAAATCTATTATATAATATATTATATAGTCAATTCCGTAATACATCGTAGTTCTTAGGTGATACTTGGTGGGAGTATTGATAATGGTTATTACCAAAAACTGGCCAAGTGCGAGTCGCACTCGCGCACGAAGGTTTACGTACCTATTACGTATGTAAGCACTTTTATTACCATAAAAATCCGCTGACTGTAAAGTGTGATAATGATTTCCGTAGAATAAAGATTCCATTTCCGTTAAAAAACAAACTGTTGATTGCGAAGACTTTCAACTTAGATTTTTTAACAGCTAAAATAGACAATCAATATCAATATTTAACTACAGCTTTAGTTTCATATCTTAACGCATTTTGGAGGGGGAAAAAACAAACATTTACATGGAAAGTATTTTGCTTTAAGTTTATGGGACCACAACTCTGTCATTTGTTTACTTTTCAAAGCAATGATAGTTTTTCTTCTAAAGTCATTTTATATGTTAGTTCTGTGATTTTTTTCACGTATCTACCTACTACCATTTAGTTGGAAAAGGGTGGGGACTGGGGACATTGGAGTCTAACAAAAACTTGCCTTTAAAAACTGAATGATACTGAAACAAGCCACATTATTGAAAAGTTACGAGGCGTGATCCAAAAGTAATGATAATCAGTTATTTCCAGTGCTCACAAAATTACAAAAAAAATATCAGTCACTTGCTCAGTTACCCACTAGTTCTGGAAAAAAAACATTCATTTGAATACGAACAGTCAAGGAGTGAACATCAAAAGGGAAAACACGAAATCAGAGCTGTCGTTAAATACCTTTGCTTGAAAAAAATGTCTACCAAAGACATACACAACGACTTGGTGGAAACATAAGGAGACTCTTCTCCTCCATATTCCACAGTTGCACGCTGGGCTAAGGAGTTTAAGCTAGGAAGAACATCGACGGAAGACAAACACCGCAAAGGACGCCCAACGACGTACCTCACTGGAGAAAGTGTGAAAAAAGTTGAAAATGTTGTATTGGAAGATCGAAGAGTGACTATCAGGCATGTAGCTGAGGTCACAGGGATCTCATATGGCAGCATTCAAAGAATCCTTGCGAACGAATTGCATATGAGAAAAGTCTCCGCGCGTTGGGTACCCAAAATGTTAAACGACGAGCATGAGAAGAAACGAGTCGACATGTCAAGAGCAAATCTCGAAAAGTTCCAGGCAGACAAGGATATTTTTTTGTCACGTTTTGTGACCATGGACGAGACCTGGATCCACCATTTTGATCCTGAAACAAAACAACAACCGATGACATGGAAACGATCCGATGAACCGACGCCGAAGAAATTCAAAGAGTCAAGCTCAGCAGGGAAGGTTATGGCGTCTGTTTTTTTGGTGGACTACATGGAAAAGGGGGCCACTATTACAGGCTCCTACAATGCAGAACAAATAAGAAGATTGCGGGAGGATATTAAGGAGAAAAGGCGAGGCAAACTGCGGGCTGGAGTGCTGTTCCATCAAGACAAAGCACCGGTTCACAAAGCTGCAATTGCTATGGCAGCCATTCAGGAAGCGGGCTTTGAGCTGGTGAAACACCCTATTCACCACATCTAGCCCTAAGTGACTTCTATCTCTTTCCACGACTCATGGAACACCTCCGAGGTAAGAAATTTGACGATGATAGCGACGTGATGGCCGCAGTTGAGGACTTTTGGAGAGTCAAGATAAAGTTAGTTAAGTTTTTTTTCTAAGGGAATTTTAGTTGTAGTTTAAAAGAGATGGACTAAATATAGTAGACTTGCTGCTTGCTTGTTAAAGTGCTCGCTAGGATAATAAATAAAATTGAAAACCCATAAACAGGTGAAAATTAGGAAAAAAGTAATAAAAACAATACCCTAAACTAAGCAAAATCGTAGAACATACATGGGGGTGATTTGGATACACCTTGTTGTAAGGCATCTAAATTTAATTTAGGGTCCTCCCCCCCCATCTAACTTTTAAACTAAGCAAGTGAAAATTTTGAAAAAAAAACATGATGTTGATCTTGACATAGACTTTCAACGAAAATTGGTTTGAACGAGATCAAACTAGTAGAGTATTTAAGATAGAGCACATTTTCAATAACGCAAATATAATATTGTTATTCATACAAATACTGTGAAAAACAAAGTTATATTTGCTGTCAACAAGTATTGTGGTATTTTGTGGATCTCTAATTCAGTTAAAGTTGGCACGGAACCATTAGTGTGCGAGTCCAACTCGCACTTGGTTTTTTTATATGTGAAAAGTGGAGGGGGCTTATTACCAGGTAAATGATGATCTTACCTTTCTCTTATAACACCAGTGGCGCGGCACCTGCACAGTGTTCCTGTGCGCTTTGAGCTGCACCAACAGCTTTGGGTCTCTCGCAGTCACGTCGTACATCTCCACGACGTCAGGCCTCGAGACCAGCTGCTTCAGCTCAGCGACTGATAAACGGGATAGCTTCTTCAGTTTGCGCTTGGAGAGACGCTCCTTTTCGTCTGCCGCGTTTTTCTGGTGACCATATTTATAAAACATATCACATCGTGTAAGCAAATAAATATGCAATTTCTATGACATTATTGTGTCTGGTACTGTGATACATATTACTTTTAATAAATAGCTGAATAGAGAATATTGAGACATAATATTTATATACGGTCCAAATGTGTTTAGTTATAATATTTTTTTGGGAAATCGAGTTTTTTTTCTCTAACAAAGAAAATATCATTTTTTAAAACAGCACCCTGTCAAAACTGGCAATTTTAAATGTTATCTACGTTATCGGTTTTGCCTCTATCATTTCAATGCCCAATCCTTATTTTTTTCGTATCTTAACGTTAGTGAATATAAATCTCTACCTGCAATTACCTATATGTATAATTTCTCAAAACCAAAGCCTATAAAAACTCGGGGTTTTTATAGGCTTTGATTTTAAGAAATTATAGATTGCTGATGCTTTGTACAAAAAATGATTAATTAATTGTGCTAAATTGGCTCGAGGCAACATAGATTTATAGAGTTCTTTTTGTTAGTAATGCAAAGCTAGATGTATCTATATTATTTACAAGAAATCAATTTTAAATACATTAGCTAGTACATACCAATAAAATTAGTACACAAAACAATATGACTGTGTATACCAACCTCAGCAGCTTCCTCATCAGCAGCAAACTGATCCTGAACCTTTTCTTGCGGCTTGGCAGGCTTGGGGGCATCCTTGATGTCGTCCTCCACTACATCATCCTTCTTCTCGCTGATCTTGAATGCTTCCAGCACGCGGTGGAACTGGCGGTACATCGGCTCCAACTCGTGGAACTGAATACTCTCTTGCACATACCTAAAACAGAGGTTAATTCTATATTAAGGGTATAATTGCAATGTATTTAGTAAACTTGTGACTTTATTTGTATATTATGATGACATTGTGATGATTGTTATTTTGACTTACTCAATCTCAGCTTCCTTCTCATTTTCTTTGTCACTAGACTTTTTGTTTTCTTCTTTGCTCTCCAAATTTTTCTTGGCTTCCTCTTTTCGCCTTTGCTTAGCTGCTTTCTTTTTCTTTTTGTTGCGTTTATTCTTAGTTGCCTTGAGTGCCTGAGTCTGGAAAATATTTCAACGATAAGATTGCAGTAAAACCTCTTTACCCAGTAATAAAAACAGGATATAACTGATAAATGTAAATAAACTGAAGGGAGTCCACTACCCTACATGAATAACCATAGCAGTACCATATTTATAAAGCTAAAAATATATCAACCTACACTGGTGAAAAATTTTCTTTCATTTTACAGTTTTTTTTGTGCAACTTACACAGAAATAAAGTCAAAATGCAATCTAAAAACACACATTATGTCTAGACTTTACCATATGTAGGCAGTTATTTACTTGTTATTACCTCTTGCTTTGATATTACAGGAGGTTGTGGTGCTTCAGGGATATTTTCTTCATCAGAATCCCCTTCATCTTCCTCGACATCATATTCAGTACTGATCACGGGTGCTGGGGGTGGTTCTGGAGCACTTTTATCTTCTGTCATTAACAACATTATCCATATAAATTAAAATAATTCTGTCATCATCAAAAGATAATAATAAAAAAAGTACTTCAAGATTGACCAATCAAATTCCTCCATAACAATTTTCTATGTTGATGTGTTTAGTTGCTAAAATACATACCCTTTTCCTGGGGTTCAGCCTCATCTCCCAGGGCAGCCTGTCGTTGATCCTTGTAAGCAAGAGCCTCTTCCAAAGCTTTAGGGAGAACCACACCACCAACTGGTGCTGGCTTGTTCCTGAATTCTTCAGGTGTGTCTATCTTCATTGTCAGCAACGACGGCAGCGAGGGCGGGGCACCGGGTGGGGGCCCTTGATCCTCATTGGGAGGCTCATTGTCTTCACCCTCATTACCATGGTCATCCCACCCTGGAGGACCATCTCTACCTTGTCTAACCCACCCTGGCGGCCCTTGACCTTCCCACGGCCCATGCCCTATCGGCATATTCGGAGGTGGCCCCATACCTGGCGGACCCATCCCGGGTGGACCCATATCCATTTGATTAAAGTTTCCTTTCGGACCGCGCATACGGCCCATCGGCATATTAGGCGGTGGGCCCATTCCAGGCGGACCCATGTTCATACCGGGTGGCGGGCCCATACCGGGCGGACCCATGCCCATCATTCCTGGAGGGGCCATACCGGGAGGCGGCATGTTAGGCGGTCCGCCCGGACCTGAAGCCGGTGGCATTGTTCCCGGCGGCGGCCCCATGCTGCCAGGGCCCATGGAGCCCGGCGGAGGCGGCATTGGCGGAAAGCTATTGTTTAGAGGCCCAGTCCCAGGGGGGCCATCCATTTTTAAATTTCTTAGACTCCGATTATGCAGCTAACGAAAAACCACTATAAAATTCTAAAAGAAAGTGTCTATTTCAATCGAATAAGGCGAGTTTATCACTGCACTGAGCAAGTTAGTACATAACACAGACAGCACACGACCAGTCACAGATAAAGACACGACACTAGCTAGCTACATATTATTAATCTGTGCACGACACCACTGATCATGTAATCTTTTTAGATACGGGACAACAATACATTGGCCGTAGGCAAAAAATTGTTGTCATTAGTGTCAAACATTCACTTCACGAGAGTGAGCGGAGTCAGCTAGCTTTAGTGATGTCCATACGGTCTTGTTAAATCAATCTTTACATCGATAATCTCTCTATCGATATGTACTGATCGAAATCTTTCTATCGTTAACAGCAAATCGATTATATTTTATCGATTCTCTTTATATCGATATCATTTTATCGATAGTTTTTAATCGATATAATTGGCACTACTCCTAATCGATATTCTTAAATATTATTGTTCAATTAATTAAATAAAACATAGCAGTAGGTTTTGAAAAAATTTATTGGTCTCGTAATTGTGAAGGATAGCCGTCCAGAATTCTTCCCTCTAGCTGAATAAAAATAAGATGACAATAAAGGTTATAAGTTAAAATTAATACATGTTAACATGCATAGTTTTAAGAGCACGGCATGTAAAATAATTAATTGTATACGTCAGATCTTTGTGTAGCTTAGTTGGACTAGCGTGGGGATACAGATCCGACACGCAGGGACGAAAAAAGCATATAATGTCAAATTATACATATATAATTGTTTAAAAAATAAACAGCACCTTATTTCTTTAACTGGACTAACATCAAGGAAAAGATAAAAAAATAGAAACACAAGTTAACATGCATGGATTAAAGAAAACTAAAATTATATGAGTAGGTTACTTTCTGTTAGATCTTCATGTAGCTTAATTGGTCTAGCGTGGGGAAACAGATCCAACACAGCGGCGGCTAAGCAAGCACTTACAATAAGTGCTTTGGTGTGGTGGTTGGTTCATAGTAGTTAATGATAAATATTACCTAACATATATAAATCTCTGACTAATAACATCAAGGATAAGATGCGCAGTTGGAAACATTGTAAAAATCGTTCAAAAACTTATCTCGAAAATATTAAGAGTCTTGTCGTCATCGAGGCAAAGTTTCAGGTTGGAGATAAGTATTCTAAATTGTAGGAACGGAATTGGTGTTGAACTTATAGCAGGATTGGCAGGTCTTCCAGCTTGAAGTGTTTGCTGCGCACTGAATGCAAGTTGGACACTGAACGGGTGTACATGAAAAACATAAAGTCATAGGCACGAATGAGCTTAATTCAATGATATTTTTCAATCAAAGAAAACTCAAGAAAATCATTATACAACCACAAACAACTGCAAAAGCCTAAAGCTAGAGCAAGTTAAAAAAAATCTACCAGACTACTTACGATTGAGCTACATGTGGCAGCACCAAATCACACTTTCCTATGCTTCTATCTTTTTCTATCACCCAGAAACATACTTTACGAGAGCAAGAGAAAGAGCGGAATGCGACCGAATATGACAGAATCAACACGCGGCGCTCAGAAACACGCTTTTCTCCCTCCGTCTGCATGATGACGTTACTGGATGATAGAATGTGATAGAAGCACAGGTAAGTGCCATTCAATGCTGCCAGATGTAGCTCAACCCTTACAGAACACTTTCAATGACTTAGCCTTTTCAAAACCTAGAACACTTATTTACTCCTGCAAACAATGGATCCTCACTACCTAGGAATAAAAATCAAACGATAATCAGACATAAAAAATAAGGTTATTGAACTTAACACATGAAGAAGAAAATATGCATTTCACTATTTGGTGTAATACCCTTAACAAAATTGAAATTCAACAGAAAGAAAGGCACAGACGAAGAATCAAGATTATGAAGACGGAATAATAAAACCCAACATTTGAATCTCATGCGATGTTTTTCAAGATTAAAAAGCTTATAAGAAAAATAATAGCTTAGTTGCAGCCTTATTTCGTTAATACACAGGTTGTCACAAAATTCGACCGATTAATAAAAAAAAATATTGAAGCTATCAGCGATTCAATACGTTATCACGACAACAATCAGCAAACCCATCTAACATCAGATACCTAAGTTAATATTTATTGAACAGTTTCAACGGTGCCTTCAAAGAACTAGAAAAAATTACCTGACCAATGAAGTTTTAAAAAGATATACAATTCAACAAGTGAAACCCATATTTATATCCAAAATGAAATTAAAATATTCCACTCATTGGTACAACCATCGCTGCCGCTTGAAAATTATTTTCAAAAAAATATGCGATTACGAGAAGTGCGTGAAATAGTTAGAAATGTAACAATGATTGCGAATTTGAATAAATTAAAAAAAAAAAAAAATAAAAAAAAAAAAAAAATTAATAAAATATAATAAATAATATAATAAATTTAACCCTCCGATGTTAGTTGGGCCTTGATCGCAGACTGTTGCAATGATATCATATCCGATATCACTGATAGCTTTAATTACTTTTTTTATTATTGCGGCCAAATTTTGTGACGACACTGTTCCCTTAACGAAATAATAAGCCACTGGCTGTTTATATTTTTTATAAACTCCTTGAATCATGAAAACTAAGGCATGATCTGCGATGTTGGGATTTCTTAGTCCATCTCCAAAATCTTCATAGCCTTCCACTATTTTTTTTTTTTTTTTTTTTTTTTGTTTTTGGCTTGCACGGCTTGTGCTTTGCCACGACGATGTAAGTAAGAGTTAGGGAAACGGAAGGATGTGGATAAGTTACCGGAGAATGAATAGGAAACAATGGAATATAGGATCAAAACAGTAAAAAGGTAAGATATACTATAAACATTACATATAAAATAAAAATACAGGCATGAGAAATACTATACATAAATATATTTATTACGATTCATATTGTTTTAAATTTTAATATCATTTTTTTTGAGAAATAAAGATATGCATTTGTAAACATTCAAATCATTCAAACATAAAAGACTAGGGATGGACGTAGGAAATTGGACACGGAGGGATGAAAGGGAAGAAATAAAGGAGGAACGATCGTATTTCGGGCAAGCAAAAAACAGATGATTCAAATCGCCCACGTCAGTACCACAGTCACACATATCACTTTCAACTATATGAAGCCTTGCAAGATGGGCTGGGGTACAAACGTGCCCCAGCCTCATGCGGATAATAGCTGAAGTTGATATCTTGTCAAGATTTATTTTAAAAAACCATGGTTTTGCAGGGATACCAGGTTGGATCCGTTTATAATATGTCCCTTTTATCTGGCTACTACTGTTCCATTCCTCTTCCCATGAATCACGTAGATAACATTTTGGAAGAGCTGCTAGATCGTGGCAGTAATTTTTATATGGATAGGTGTCACCATTAAATATTGCAGTATTAGCTAAATTATCCGCTTTGACATTTCCGGTGATACCACAGTGCCCTGGGATCCAAACGAAGGCTACACGTAATCCTAACCTAACACATTTAGTCAGTAGTTTTCTGCACTCAATTATTATTGGGTAACAGGTATTTGATTTGAAAGGATATTTAATTAAAGCCTGAAGGGCACTTTTTGAATCAGTGAAAACTACTGCGTTTTTCAGTTTAAATAATAAAATAAATTCCAATGATTTGAAGATACCAAAGCATTCTCCAGTAAAAACGGATGACTCAGGTGGTAATTTTACCATCTGATGTATCCTCGATTGTTGGTGATAAATACCAACTCCCACAGGACTTCCATCTGGATGTTTTGATGCGTCACAGTATAAATGATCCCATTCATGCCAATTATTATCTAAAATTAAATTGAATTCTGTGTTAGCACATTTATCGTTTTTAGAAATTTCAATATTAAAATCAACCTTAATATCCAAAACAAGAGACTCAAATTCAGATGAAAAAATTGGGAGTAGTGCTGATCTGTGGGTTGGTGCATGTAATGAAATGAATTTGCGGTAACTGATGACAAGGCATGGAATTTTCTTATGTGACCAGTAAGGAGCGGTATCTATCAATTCTGAGAGTGTTTGTAGTTTTATATAAAGGGGATGATTTATGAAATGAAAAGCACGGAATATGAACTTATCACTAAGGAACTGCCGCCGCAGTTGCAACGGTGGATCCATACATTCCAACTGTAGCGCGTTGTTAGGGCTGGATTTCATGGCGCCAGCTACTATTCGAAGTGCTTTGGTTTGAATTACATCAAGTTTTTTGATACCAACGATACTACACGGTTCTAAAAGGAAAGTTCCGTAGTCTAGGATACTCCTAATCATCGCATTATACAGTAATTTTAATGAAAAAGGGTGAGCACCCCACCAGACCCCAGATAAACATCTTAGGATGTTAAGGAGCCGCTCGCATTTTGAACAAATGTAATAGAAATGGGAGAGGCCAGTAAGTTTTGAGTCTAGAATAATACCTAAGAATTTAGTTTCATTGTTAACTGGGATAAGTAAATTATCATAAAAAACCGAAACAGGAGGAGGACATCGCATTCGAGAGAACAAAACTATGGAGCTTTTTGCTACAGATAGAAACATACAATTGTTGTCCAACCACAATTTTAGTTCGGCTAGAGATGCAGTGAGAGTTCCGCTAAGAACCTCAACACTTTTACCAGAAGAATATAATAACAGGTCATCAGCATATTGCAGTACATTAACTCTGTTACCAAATATGGGTTCTAAATCGTGAGAATAAATGTTAAAAAGCAAAGGAGATAACACTGAACCCTGTGGTAAACCATTCCACAATAATCTGGATCTTTTATTTAAATCACTATCAATGATATGAATGCTTCTTTCAACCAGCACATTGATTATAAAGTTAGTAAGCATATCTGGGACATCTAAGTTACGAAGTTTTTCCAGAAGAATCGATAACACAACGTTATCATATGCTGCCGAAATATCCAGAAAAGCCGCTAAAAGATGTTGATTGCAAGAAAAGGCTATTCTTATATCACTTACAAAAATAGCAAGGCTGTCAGAAGTACTCCTACCTTTCCTGAATCCAAATTGGCTTCTGCTTAGTAAGCCTCTACTTTCAAGGTACCATTCTAAGCGGTTCTTGATTAAATGCTCAGAAATTTTTAAAAATGTTGTTGAAAGTGCTATCGGACGGTAAGACTCTACATCAGATGAAGGTTTATTCGGTTTTAAAATTGATATTATTTCTTGTACTCTCCATGAAGAAGGTATATTCCCGGATGTCATTATAGAGTTAATAAGGGATAAATAATATTGTAGTGTTGAATCAGATAAATTAATAAAGAATGAATATGGAATCCCATCACTACCAGGTGCAGAATCTTTAATATAGGAAAGGACGCCTTTGAGTTCAGTCAAACTAAATGGAGAATTTAGTCCTGTTTGTTCGAAATCTTCGTTTAAATTATTTTTAAAAACTGTAAAATCTAGCGGGGCGGTAAGAGGGGCAAGATTATCTAAGAATTTTTCTGCTAAAAGATCCGGGAGAGAATTAGGTTGTGAATCCTTGTACACTGACCTGAATCGTCTAATATTAGCCCATACAGCAGCCACAGGAGTATCAGGAGAAATGGAGGAGCAAAATTTTCTCCAACTCTCCCATTTCTTCTGTTTAAAAAGTTTTCGCGTACTTTTGGTAATCTGGGAAAGGATTTCAAAATTTTGATTTGTTGTGTTAGAAACATAATCTTGCTCAGCTTGTTTTCTTTTTTTAACAGCTTTGTAACATTCTTCATCCCACCAAGGGGGCGAAGGTATTTTATTTATGGAAGGATTTTTAAGAGGGAAAATTTTGTCAGCCGTTTCTAAAAATAATGAAGCCAATGCCTCAGCACAATCATTGTGATTTTTACCATGTACAGGAGGAAGAGAAGTTACTTTTTGTTCGATTCTTTCTTTAAAAACATTCCAATCGGCATTTTTGAGCCTATATTTTAATCGAGGAGGCCGGGCGAAAGTTTGTTTCTCATTCGTTGGAAAGGTGATTAATATTGGAAAATGGTCACTGCCGAAAGAAGAATCTAATGTGGACCATGTTAAAGTAGACGCGAGGTTTGGACTTGATATGGAAAGATCAGGAGTACTGACTCTTTCCTGGGGAGCAGTGCGACGAGTAGGTGTTCCAGTATTTAATATGCATAAATTAAACTTATCTAAGATATCTATGACTCTTGATCCGTAATAATCGGAGCGACCGCTTCCCCAAGACAAGTCATGAGCGTTAAAATCACCCATGATCAAAACTGGTTTTGGTATGATACCTAAGATGCGTTCTACTTCGTCAAAAACTGAGGATGATGGATGAGGTATGTACAGTGAAACAAATGATATATTATTTACAGATGCAGCTATTATTGAAAATTCACTACTATGCTGTGGAAGAGGAATATGAGAGAATGGTATGGGGTGTTTGACCAGTAATGCGACCCCTCCATAACTGTCAAATCTATCCTCCCTAATGCAAGCAAAACCAGGAATTTTAAACACAGAGTTAGGTTGGAGCCAAGTCTCCTGAAGGGCGACAACAAAAGGCCCCAACCGGTTAATCATAAAAAATAAATCGCTTTTCTTATTTACAATACTTCTACAATTCCACTGTATCACTTGGGACTTCTTTCCCATAAACAGTGCTATTGTTATCTACTTTCTCCGAAACATTTTTTGGTATGGCAACGTTGGACGGTAACAAATTATTATATGTCAAAGTGGTGATAAGCGTAGCAATTAGTTCTTTCAATGACATTTCAGTAAATGAATTATTTAAATCGCTATTGATTAAAATACTTTTGGAAGTTATAGGGGAACTGTAGTCTTTTACAAGGGCAGCATGTTCTCCACGATCATAACCCTTGCTGGGCCTTGGTGGTGCTCTCGGTTTCAGAAAGACTGTTTTTTTATATGAGTTATTATGACTTTCTACATTGTTATGTGCATTTGATAATTGAGAGTTAAAAGTGCTAGTTGTCGAAGTCTGATGACCAGAACGACCTGATACCAAGACATCAGCGAAAGATTTTGATACTGGTGGATGGAGTTTCTGAGCCTCAGCATAGGTTATACAGCTTTTTGCCATAGACTCTTTTATACTCCTCTGCCTAGCATATTCAGGACACTTCCTACTTGTGGCCATATGTTGACCAGTACACAAGAAACAAGTAATGTTTTCCTCTTCAATGTCACAGGTATCACCGGTATGACCCTGTCCACATTTAAAGCATTTTGGTAATGAGCGGCATTGACTTTTGACATGGCCATAACGACAACACCTATAACATTGAATGGTTGGGAATATATAAAGATCCACAGGTATGGAATTGTAGCACAGGAAGATTCTTTTGGGTAGTACTTGTCCATCAAAAGTAATAACAACTGTCTCAATTGGTACAAATTCTGACTTACCATTCAAATTGTTTTTCTTTTTCAGACGACGAACCTTTATAACTTTACCACATCCAGTTGGAATATTAATACTATCCAAAATATCCTCCTCGCTCCAACTTACTGGAACCCCTCTGATAACACCGATCCGGGTTACATTGGAACTTGGAATGAAAGCCCTGTAATGGTTGTGTTTCAACAAATCGCTATTAAGAAAAGCATTGGCATCTTCAAATTTGGAAAAGGAGACTGAAAGTCTATTTCTGCCTATTTTTTTAAGGCTGCCATTAATAACATTTTTAAAACAGTGCTTCTTCAAAAAATGACCAAATGATACAGGATGTAAAGTACAATTTTCATTTGGGGAGGATTGTTCTTTTTGTACATGTACTGTGTATGGGGACAGATCTGTAGCCACATAAGAGGGCCTGCCTACTGGTGTACGTGTTTCATTTGGCATGTGGGAAGAACTGGGAGTTGAAGTGTTATTCATATTGTCTAACAAAGACTGGTTCGACTGACTGGGAACTGTTGGTGTTTGATTTGAATCATTTGTCTGAGAAATAAGTTTTTTCTTGTCACATTCATCACCTAAACTTTCGAAACATTGACATTCATGAGTGTTAGCTGTACCATCTAATTGTGATTTACGATGTTTACTCCGTTTCTTTATGCCATGCTTACACACTTTTCGTGAAGAAGAACGTTTGCGTTTTGATTTTAAACTTGTGTTATTTTCAGATCCATCCGTGTCGAAAATAGAGCCATCTGTGTCCATAGCCGGAATATCGTTAGAAATAGTAATAAAATTACCTGCCTGGGGGACGAACCCTCCCCCAGGGTCGTCAGGCTCAGTCATAGGAGAGAAAAATTGTGACTTACCAAATACTGGAACAAATTACACTAAATACACAAAAATAATTAAATAAAGTTATAAAACTAACTAAATATGTACAAAAGCAACTTATTTGATCCTTATTTTAAATTAAATTTGTAAAATCCAAAAAAAGACGCCTTCCTAGTTCGCCGTTTCCCGCCCTTTTTCAGCCTTCCACTATGTCTTTCCTTGAGTTGTAAATACATCGTTTTTTTAAGGCCATTTCATCAAATAGCAAAACACATGTTTTTTCTTTTGCGTTAAGTTTAACAGCCTTATTTCTTAAATGTTCAATTAAAGATCGATTTATTCCTGGTTGAAGATCCAAATTTTGCAAAAGTAATTGAAGTGTTCTAGGGCTTGGATAAGCTTTTGTCATTCTCTGCAGTGTTCTGTAAGTTCTGGGGGATTTTTTATAAATTGCCATAGCCAAGGTTTTGTCGGTAGCTGTATAACGATTCCCTTGAGGTTTTCTTCTTTGATTTATAAAATATGATTGAACTAAGCTCCTCAATGCCAATGACTTTATGTTTTTAAAATGACCCTTTTTGAGGTCCCGTATTTCTTTTAATTATTGCGTATTGCTTTTAATTTATCTTTTAAATTTTGTGTTCCTGATGAATCTGAAAAACATTAAGTATTATTTAATAGTTATATATTAATTTGTATTTTTATAATAATTTTAAATGACGTTTAACCGAAAATACGTAAATTAAAAACGTACCAATATTTTTTAGTTTTCTTTTCTTTTTGGGAATGTTGGGTTGACTGGAGGTGGATGGTTGTGTGTTTTGATGAGTACAACTATAATTTTCTGTAATATTTGAACATAAATGTAAGTTTGTTTTTTATATGAAATAATTGAAAAAAACTTAATAAAACTCACAAATATTAAAATGAAGCTTACGTGGAGGAGATGATTTTCGCTTTCTCGGGTTAATTAATGTATTTGATGAAGTGGGGAGATAAGACGGGCAGGAAGGATCTGCAATAGTAAAATATTAAGTAATAACTTGATAACCTTAAAAGTTATGAACTTTATCATATATATCCACCAATACAAGATAGCTTTACCTACAATTAATCTTAATACTGATTATTATAACAAACCTGGTTGTCGTGATAAAATGTAGTCGTGATCAATAATGATTTTTTGGGCGTGTGGGAAAGAGGGGGATTGAGTATCTGTAATGGGTGGTAAAAGTAATTAGATAGCTAATATACGTAATAACTATTAAGTAACAACTTTATATTGCATACATACTTGGTGGTACCACGTAATCATGGTCGAGTAGAGCAACTTGTACAGTATGACCGAGTTTCGTTTGACCATCAATAGATGGGCAAACGTAAGTGTGGTCATGCTGTACAAGCTGCTCCAATTTTTGGGTACTGTTGGTTGGTTTAGTAGTTCCTGAAAATGTATTAAAAAGTTAAGAATATAGGATGTGTTCGGGTTTTATACAAAAGGCAATACCAGGGAACACTGCTTTAAATAATTCTGAATTCACATAATTTAGTGATACACAGCAAAATTAGTTTCTGTGTCATAGTTACAAATGACTTATAAAACCAACAGCATTATCTTTATGACTATAACTTAGTATGTGAAAATGGGTATTCTGTACTAGGGTATTAACCTGAGATGTTCAGATGGACCGGGAAGTTCTTAAATGCGTTTTCATGGAGCGGCGGTAAATGTAAATTTTGTGATGGAATGGCGCATTTTTTTAATCTGTTTCCTTTTTTATTGAAGTCAGACGGTGTAAAATGTTTGGACCAAATGTATTTACGGATGAGTGATTTTATGGGTAGGTCGACTAGATCCTTTCTGCCCGTTATTTGAAGCCATTTTTTACATCTAAAAAGCAAGAAATAAAAATTATCCATTAATATTACGTCTTTTCCTATCATGAAAGATGCTTAGAAGTTTACATTTAGTTAGATTTTATTCATCAAAAGCATTCTACTAACCGTATAATGTTGGCAGGGAAATTAGCCATAAATCGGTCTCCTCTTTCAGCGCAATAAAATTTCAAACAAATTTGGCATGTTTGCCGTTTATTGCCTAATAAATGTTCCATCTTTGCGCTTTAAAAATCACTTTTCAAAGGAATTTAATAAAAATTTTAGGCTGATCAATTTTTTTCTCAAAAAATGACGAAAATTAAATTATCATGTCAATCAATCAAATATTATGTCAATCAATCAAAGTAATTAGTGAAGTAATACGATCGTAATTGTGAATGGAGACGTTTTAGGCATACTTTTTTTTTTTTTTTTTTTTTTTTTTTCTTTGGCACCCGCGGTTTGCGATAGCCACGGACGGAGTAACAAAGGTAGGGAAACGGGAAGGAATAAACAAAACGGAAAAGGAATTATCAAATATAATAAGGATCAGGCTTAAAAGGAGGGTCGGATTATATTCATAAAATAAATAGATTACGATAAGAAATTAAATTTTTATGTTATTTAAACAAAGATATTCAGAAATACATTTATATATATCATAATCATATTTAAATATCAGGCAGGATATGGATGTTGGAAAAGGAACACGTAAGTATAACAAAGCTGAAATAAAAGTTGACCGATCATGATTCTGGCAGGCGAAGAATATATGATTCAAGTCGCCCACTCCAGCACCGCATTCACATGCATCACTTGCTATAATTTTGAGTCTTGCTAAATGTGCAGGAACACATACATGTCCCAGTCTCATACGAATGATACTGGAAGTAATCAATTTATTCATATTTGTCTTGAAAAACCAAGGTTTGGACGGGATAAAAGGCTGTAATTGTTTATAGAATTTTCCTTTTGTTTGACTAGTGATCTCCCACTCTTTCTCCCATTTTTCGTGCAAATAAAGTTTAGGTAGAGCTGCTAGGTCATGACAATAATTTTTATATGGGAAAAGGTCCCCAGAGTGAACAGCAGCATTGGCTAAAGAATCCGCTTTCATGTTTCCAAAGATGTTACTATGTCCCGGAATCCAGACAAAAACTACAGAAAAACCTTTCTGTATGCAAACATTCAATAACTTTCTGCTTTCAATGATAACTGGATATGAAATATTTGTTTTAAAGGGAAATTTGGTTAATGCTTGAAGAGCACTTTTTGAGTCACTAAAAATAACAGTTTTATTCAGTCTCATTAATAAAATATACTGTAAAGATTTAAAAATGCCAAAGCATTCGCCGGTGAAGACAGATGATTCAGGCGGTAATTTTATCATCTGGTGTATTCTACACTGGGCATGGTAGACTCCCACACCAACGTGACCATTATTTAAATGCTTTGAAGCATCACAATATAAATGATGCCAGTCGCCCCATTTATCATCTACAATGAAGTTAAATTTAGCACCAGCTTCAGTATCAGATTTAGATATGTCAATGTCAAAAATAACAGTCGGAGTAAGTATCAAGGATTCGAAATTTGAACAAAAAATTGGGAGATACATTGATTTATGTGTGGGTGCTTGCAGTGAAAGAATTTTACGATAGCTTATAATTAAACAGGGAGGAGATTTGTGCGACCAGTATGGAGAATTCTCAACATGTTCAGATAACATTGCCAGTTTTGGAAAAAGAGGATGGTTTGATAATTGAAGTGCACGGAATAAAAATTTATCACATAAAAATTGTCGTCGAAGTTTTAAAGGTGGATCAACACATTCTACCTGTAAAGAGTTATTAGGGCTGGTTTTCATAGCTCCTACAACTACTCGAAGGGCTTTAGTTTGGATGACATCAAGTTTTCTGACGCCTACAATATTACACGGCTCTAGAAATTGCGTACCATAATCAAGGGAGCTTCTAATTAGGGCATTGTAAATTAGTTTCATACTAAAAGGATGAGCACCCCACCAGACGCCTGCTAGACATCTTAAAATATTTATATGACGTTCGCATTTGTCACTAATATTGTAGCAGTGTGTAATACCAGTAAGTTTAGAATCTAAGGTAACGCCCAAAAATTTTGCCTCGTTATGAACAGGAATGTTAATATTATCATATTGAACTGAAACTGGTGGTGGACTACGCATTCTAGTAAAAAGTACGACAGAACTTTTGGAAACTGACAATGATAAACCATTTATATCTAACCAAGATTTAAGCATTTGAAGTGATAAATTAAGTTCAGAAGATAAATTAGAAACGTCCTTATCAGAGAAGTAAAGGAGAAGGTCGTCAGCATATTGTAACATACTGACGTTGTTTGTAATAGAGTTTTGAAGGTCATAAGAGTAAATATTAAAAAGAATTGGGCTTAAAACAGATCCTTGAGGAATACCGTTAAATAAATATCTCAATTTTATGGAATCTGCACACACAACATGGATACAACGTTCGTCTAA
This sequence comes from Pyrausta purpuralis, assembly GCA_963924145.1. NCBI lineage: Eukaryota > Metazoa > Arthropoda > Insecta > Lepidoptera > Crambidae > Pyrausta > Pyrausta purpuralis. Next base: position 24,987,782 of record OZ001646.1, read on the forward strand.
AATTTTTGTGATAAAATCTACTAATAAAATTGGTACATTTAATTTTAGCAATTTATCCCTGAGAATGGAAATAACCACCCCGTCGTAAGCAGAAGAAATGTCTAAAAAAGCTGCCAGTAAATGTTGGTTATTGGAAAAGGCTAATCTTATGTCAGTAGTGAAAATAGCAATACTATCGGAAGTACTTCGTCCCTTTCTAAAGCCAAATTGATAATTACTTAATAAGCCTTGGCTTTCTATAAACCATTCAAGACGATTTTTTATTAAGTGCTCAGCTATTTTAATCAAGACTGAAGATAGAGCTATTGGCCGATATGAATTAGCGTCTGAAGGGCATTTGTTTGGTTTTAAGAGAGGGATGACTTCCTGTACCTTCCAAGATGGAGGAATACTACCTGAATACATTATAGAGTTTATAATGGACAAGAGGTAAGATAACGTTGAGTCGCTTGAATTAACTAAAAAGGAGTACGGTATTCCGTCACTTCCAGGTGCAGAGTCTTTAACATAAGATAGAATACCTTTTAGTTCAGATAAAGAAAATGGAGAACTTATGCCAGTTTGATCCGTATATTGAGGACTAGAAGGTTCCATAGGTAAACACAGTTGTGGAGGAACAAATGGGGGTGCTAATTTATCTAACAATATATCTACTGTTGACTCATTGAGTGATATAGAAATAGTATCTTTATAAGCTGACCTAAATCGCCTTATATTGGCCCATACTGCAGAAGGAGAAGTATCCGGGGAAATTGAATGGCAAAAAGATTTCCATCCCTCCCATTTTTTTTGTTTGAGTAGTTTTCTAGTACTAGTCATAATAGCGGAAAGATTTTCATAATTTTCCGAAGTAGTATTAGAATTATATAACCTTTCAGCTGCCTTTCTCTTTTTTACTGCTTCTGAGCATTCACTGTCCCACCAAGGAGGGGTAGGTAATCGATTACTATTGGTACTCTTAGAGGGAAAAACTTCATCTGCTGATTCCAATAACAGAGAGGCTAAACTTTCTGCACACAATGTTATATTACGATCATTTAAAGTTGGCAATGATGTAATTTTTCTATCAACTTTTTCCCTAAATGAAGTCCAATCGGGGTCAACCAATTTATATTTAAGTCTAGGCGAACGCATTTGTTTTTTTGGTCTGGTCATAAAAGGGAAGGAAATAATAATTGGAAAATGGTCACTCCCATATGTCAAAGTAAGAGTTGACCATGAAAGACAAGATGCTAAATTTGGACTACAGATGGTCAAGTCAGGAGCACTAATTGCTTCCTGTGGTTGAGTACGACGAGTAGGAATACCAGTGTTTAAAAGACATAAATTATTACTATCCAGAAAATCCAAAATTCTATGACCATAGTAGCTGGAAATACCACTACCCCAAGATTGATGCTGAGCGTTAAAGTCCCCCATGATAACAATAGGTTTAGGAATGTTACTCAAAATTGGTTCTATCTCATCATAAATGGCAGAGGATGGATGAGGTATGTAAACAGAAACGAAAGAGATGTTTTGTATTGATATAGCTATAATGGAAAAACCATCATTGTGAGGTGGAATAGGAATATGGGAGAACTGATAAGAATGATGGATAAGTAAAGCTACACCACCATAACTATCGTGCCTATCCTCTCTGGCACATGAGAAACCAGAAATTTTAAAAATAGAATTTGGCCGGAGCCATGTTTCTTGTATAGAAATCAAAAAAGGGTCAAATTTGTTAATAATATGTAATAGATCACTTTTCTTATTATTTATGCTTCGGCAATTCCATTGGACTGCTATGGAGAACTTCCCCATCAACAGCAGACTCTAACTTATCTAAAATATCAATTTTATGGGCGGCGTTGGACGGTAAAACAAAGTTAGATTTATTCAAAGAAGTAATTAATGTAATTAGTAACTCTTTTACAGAACATTCAGACAAGTTGTCACTGATATTATCTTTGTTTATAAGAATACTTTTACTAGGAGCAAAAGGGGTATTGTATTCATTTACTAAAGCTTGGTGTTCATCTCTATTATAGCTTTTGCCAGGTTTAAATGGAGATTTTGGTTTCATTAAAACTGTTTTTTTGTAAGAGTTCCAGCCAGGATTATTATTGTGTACATATTTAAGTTTTGAGGTTGAAGATAGAGGAGAAGGAGTTTGCTGTTGTGGAGGGATACTATTTCTCAAAACATCAGCAAAAGATTTTCCAAGTGCAGGGTGCAACTTCAAAGCTTCAGCATAACTTATACAATTTTTTGCCATAGATTCTTTAATGTTACGTTGTCTTGTGAATTCAGGACAATTTCTGCTTGTGGCCTGGTGAGGACCAGAACACAAGAAACAAACAATATGCTCCTCCTCAACTTCACATGTATCGCCGGCATGACCCTGCCCACATTTATAACACCTGGGAAGGGATCTGCACTGAGTTTTTACATGGCCGTAACGACAGCAACGGAAACATTGAATTGTTGGATAAATATAAAGATCAACCGGTAATGAATTATAGCAAAGATATACTCTTTTAGGAAGTATTTGGCCATCAAATGTTACAACAACTGTTTCAATGGGAACAAATTCAGGTTTTCCATTGACCATGTTCTTTTTTTTTAATCGCCTAACTTTTAGGACTTTTCCACAACCTACTGGTAATGAAATGTTTTCTACTATGTCCTCATCACTCCATTCAACAGGTACTCCTCTAATGACTCCCATCCTAGTAACATTTGAAATAGGAATGAAAGTTTTATATTTATGTTGTCTTAGTAGGTCATTTTTAAGGAATGCATTGGCATCTTCAAATCTTGTAAAGCAAAGTGAAACACGATTTCTCCCTATCTTCTTTAGGCTACCTTCCACAATACCTCTAACAGAATTCTTTTTAAGAAAATGGCCCACTGTAACAGGATGTAAAGAAAGGTTTTGACTGGGATCAGTTTGTTCTCTTTGAATGTGCACAACAAAAGGTGAGACATCAGTAGTCTGGTACAAGTTTCTTACAATAGGGTTAGAGTCTGTGTGTGAGTTTATATCAGGTGATGTGTTAGATGCAGATACTGGAGTGGACTCATTTGAACCTTGCACAAGTTGCATATTTTTGTTTTCAATTACAACATTTGTTTCTTTTACAGTGAAAGTAGAGGCAAAGCAACGACAGTCAGAATCAGTCACCGGATTCTTATGGACATGACGGTTTTTACGCTTTAAGTTACCATGTTTACACACTTTTCTAGAAGTTTTCTTTCTCTTAGGGAGACTTGCAGTCTCACATTCGTCTAACAAAGAACCATCCGTATCCATTATTGAACCTTCGGTATCTAATCCTGATTGACTTTGTGTTATTGTTACTGAATATGACGGCTCAGGCACATCACATGGCGCTACAAAGTTAAAATCCTGGTGGAGGAGCGTCCCGCCACCAGGATCCGGCGGGTCGCCCATGGCGAAAAGAAAAACTATTAAAACTTACCCAGAACTGATGAAAACTATGTCGCAGTAATAAATATGATAAATATAAATAAAAATACAAAATAAATAAGCACTAAACCTCCAACCTGACACTTATTTCAAATTAATTTTATGAGAGCAAGAAAAAGTACGCCTATCAAAACCGACGTTTCCCGCGCTTTTTCCTTAGGCATACTTTATTATTTGATAAATTCGTTCAGTTACGTGGCAGATGCTTTAAAAATTATGCTGGCTGGACGTAAAAACTGCCACAAAATTTTGACATGTAGAAAACTAAATAAATCAAAAAACTCGCGTCGTGAACCCATTGACACCACTCAAAGTGAGGTAAGGCTGACACCACTGATCATGTAATCTTTTTAGATACGGGACAACAATACATTGGCCGTAGGCAAAAAATTGTTGTCATTAGTGTCAAACATTCACTTCACGAGAGTGAGCGGAGTCAGCTAGCTTTAGTGATGTCCATACGGTCTTGTTAAATCAATCTTTACATCGATAATCTCTCTATCGATATGTACTGATCGAAATCTTTCTATCGTTAACAGCGATTCTCTTTATATCGATATCATTTTATCGATAGTTTTTAATCGATATAATTGGCACTACTCCTAATCGATATTCTTAAATATTATTGTTCAATTAATTAAATAAAACATAGCAGTAGGTTTTGAAAAAATTTATTGGTCTCGTAATTGTGAAGGATAGCCGTCCAGAATTCTTCCCTCTAGCTGAATAAAAATAAGATGACAATAAAGGTTATAAGTTAAAATTAATACATGTTAACATGCATAGTTTTAAGAGCACGGCATGTAAAATAATTAATTGTATCCGTCAGATCTTTGTGTAGCTTAGTTGGACTAGCGTGGGGATACAGATCCGACACGCAGGGACGAAAAAAGCATATAATGTCAAATTATACATATATAATTGTTTAAAAAATAAACAGCACCTTATTTCTTTAACTGGACTAACATCAAGGAAAAGATAAAAAAATAGAAACACAAGTTAACATGCATGGATTAAAGAAAACTAAAATTATATGAGTAGGTTACTTTCTGTTAGATCTTCATGTAGCTTAATTGGTCTAGCGTGGGGAAACAGATCCAACACAGCGGCGGCTAAGCAAGCACTTACAATAAGTGCTTTGGTGTGGTGGTTGGTTCATAGTAGTTAATGATAAATATTACCTAACATATATAAATCTCTGACTAATAACATCAAGGATAAGATGCGCAGTTGGAAACATTGTAAAAATCGTTCAAAAACTTATCTCGAAAATATTAAGAGTCTTGTCGTCATCGAGGCAAAGTTTCAGGTTGGAGATAAGTATTCTAAATTGTAGGAACGGAATTGGTGTTGAACTTATAGCAGGATTGGCAGGTCTTCCAGCTTGAAGTGTTTGCTGCGCACTGAATGCAAGTTGGACACTGAACGGGTGTACATGAAAAACATAAAGTCATAGGCACGAATGAGCTTAATTCAATGATATTTTTCAATCAAAGAAAACTCAAGAAAATCATTATACAACCACAAACAACTGCAAAAGCCTAAAGCTAGAGCAAGTTAAAAAAAATCTACCAGACTACTTACGATTGAGCTACATGTGGCAGCACCAAATCACACTTTCCTATGCTTCTATCTTTTTCTATCACCCAGAAACATACTTTACGAGAGCAAGAGAAAGAGCGGAATGCGACCGAATATGACAGAATCAACACGCGGCGCTCAGAAACACGCTTTTCTCCCTCCGTCTGCATGATGACGTTACTGGATGATAGAATGTGATAGAAGCACAGGTAAGTGCCATTCAATGCTGCCAGATGTAGCTCAACCCTTACAGAACACTTTCAATGACTTAGCCTTTTCAAAACCTAGAACACTTATTTACTCCTGCAAACAATGGATCCTCACTACCTAGGAATAAAAATCAAACGATAATCAGACATAAAAAATAAGGTTATTGAACTTAACACATGAAGAAGAAAATATGCATTTCACTATTTGGTGTAATACCCTTAACAAAATTGAAATTCAACAGAAAGAAAGGCACAGACGAAGAATCAAGATTACGAAGACTTGCACGACACGACCAAGACGTATGTCATCTCATTTAATTGACAACATTTCAAAAAAAAAATGCAAATATTTATTTATTTCATAAAAGAACTTAAAGAATGAGGGCACCATATTTTTTTCATTTTCATTCCTTTTCAGTATATTCTCTAATAATAATTGTTTAAAAACACTCCATACTAAAATAGCATAAATACATGAGGTTGGATGTTACGAGGTCACGTCTTTGCTATATTAGATTTGAAAAAATTGCAAAGAGTTAGAGAATAATTTAATTCAGAGTAAAAAGCGTGGGGTACTCGATTTATTAAATGTTGCATCCCACGCTTTTTACTCTGAATTGAATTATTGTCTAACTCTTTGTAATTAAAAAATATTTTCTACTTTTTAGTTCGGTTAGCTATAAAAGCGTGGTTTTTTAGTTTTTTAAACTATAATTTTTAGACTTGAGTTCAGCTTTTGACATGGTGGATCAAATTCTAATAAAATTACTGCATTATGGTGTACAAGGAAAGGTTTGGGAGCTTTTTAAGTCATACTTGAGTAACAGATATCAATATGTAGAGATCAAGTATGCAAATAATGCACATGAGAAAATATTTCAATCAAAACTAAATAAGATTAAAAGAGGTGTTCCCCATGGTTCAATCTTAGGACCTGTTTTGTTTATATTTTTTATAATAAACTTTATTCCTTTTCTGTACAACTCTACACCAGATACTGAACTTGTAGTGTATGCTGATGATACGAATGCTGTTGTAAATGCACAAAATATTCATGATCTTAATAACAAAGTTAACTGCGTCTTGGAAGCTTTTGCTCAGTGGTTCAAGGCAAATAATATTAAACTAAACCCAGAAAAAACCAGAGCCATCCTTTTTAAAACTACTGCTAGTTTAAGAGATGCCTTGGATATTAAATTAAATAATGACTGTATTTCTACTGTAGAATCGGTAAAATTTTTGGGCACTCACATAGATTCTCTTCTTAATTGGAAATAGGAAGTAAATTTCATAGAAAAGAAAATATCCTCTTCATGTTATGCATTGTGAAGCTTGAGAGAGGAGCTAATAATGAAACAACTGAAAATGGTATATTATGCTTTAGTAGAATCTCGTCTAAGATATAGCATTACATTTTGTGGAAATAGTTATGACTATAATCTTAAGAAGGCATTTATTATACAAAAGAGAGCAATAAGAACAATGGTGCGCATATCCCAAAGAAAGTCATGCCGAGAACACTTTCGAAACCTAAAAATACTTACAGCGCCATATCTTTACATTCTAGTTCTTCTCATGCACCTTGTTAAAAATTTAGGCAGATATGAAACCACGGAAGAAAGAGTAAGGGGTCATAACACTAGGCAAAAAGATATTGCGAAACTGATACAGCCTAACTTACAAATAGTTAAACATTGTGCAAGATATCAAGCGGTCAGACTATTTAATAAATTGCCAATTGATCTAAAATTCATTACTAATGTGATCCAATTTAAAAGCAGATTGAGGGCGTATCTTCTGGAAAATAGTTTTTATAGTGTAGAAGAATATTTTTATTCCAATTCAAATTGTAAGATATAATAATATTGGACTTTTGATATTTTTGTTGAATAATTGTCATTTTTTTTATTATAATTTTTATTGTTTTAACCTTTGACATGCTTTGTTAATGTAATTTTCATGATTTTGACATAATATTTTAGAATGGTATGTTTATTCATTTGAAATAGGTATTTCTTTATTTGTAATTTTATTATTTTGATGTGGCTACCGTCCGATTGTCTGTCTGCAGCTGGATAAGGTGATGCCTTAGTTGTAAGATTTAATACCAGATGATGCCTTAGCGTAGAGTCGCTGCGTTGGACTTTACAAAGCACAATACAGCCCAAAGCTCCTTTCGATTGGAGTGCCAAAATAAACTGACTGTCGTTGAGAACAGCTCCCCAACCCCAATCGGATGCGTCGGTTATTAGAAATGATCTGTTTCCCGTCAACCAAATCTTTGTATTCAGATCAATGTTTTCTTACCACCAGAGACGATCGTCTAACGCTCTTTGAGGTTTCTTAGAATTTTTATTTGGACTGAGGTACACCACTCCTGGCAATTGAAATTTGGATTTTTCGACAATGGAGGCGACCGAGAAGGACCACAAATGAGGCGAAGTTGAGTCTTCCTAGCAATGATTTCGCCTCTATTCAATTTCAGACATTCTTATGCAGGTGTAGCGACATCTATGCTCAACCACTGTCACTACATTTCAACACAACACGCTGACTCGGCTCGACGCGACTAGATGGCGCTATAGTCGAAGTATGGAATCTGAACCGCGATATTAGAGATTTAGAGCGGACAAACCACATATGTATAAACCAAGACGGTGATCATCGGACCTTGGTTCCCGGCCATATATATAGTCCCCCTAGCCGATTTCGACTACGGTGGCCAGTCACAACGACTAACCGACTACGCTGGACATATTATAGTGCACATGTGTGTGCGTAAACACAGGTGCACTTTAGCGTAGTGGTCGAGAATTCGCCTACTACGCAGCGGGTTGCGGGTTCGATCCCCGCACAATACAAACATTTGTGTGAATGAACATGTCTGTTTGTATTGGTATGGGTGTTTTCTATGTATATCATGTATGTATATACAAACAAAAAGTATTTAAGTATTATATCCGTTGTCTGGCACCCATAATAAAAGCTTTGAGTAGCTTACTTTGGGACTAGATGGCGATGTGTGGGAATGTCCAAAGGATATTTATTTATTCATTTTGTTAACAATGGAATAAATGAATTATGACTTATGACTACACCGAGACATGTGCAATCTTCCACGCTGACTACCATACCTTTAGGCCGTAGCCAACGTGAGGAGCGTCCACCACGGCGTCTGATCACCGCAATGTGAGGGAGGACGAATTATATTAACTCGTGTGTGTATTTAAACTCTTTCTAATTGACAAAATTTCATTTTTGAAAAGGTATGAAAATTTGAGAACCGATTCAAGACTTAGCGATTCTAAACACTTTAAACATTTTTTAAACTTTTTTGCGCTTTATTCTTATAGTTAAATGAAAAAGACTATAAAGAATATAGAAGTTGGCAGTTTACAGGTCGCGCCTTTGCAATGACATTTCATGGAGAAAAAAAAATGCTTTTGAAGTTAGAGCTTGCTGTCAACTGTCACTTAGTGACATTTAGTGTTGTTGTTGTTTCCGGTGTTGTATTGGACATTGTCGATAAATTACGATATGGTAAATTGATGATTATTAAAGAAAACATTGCATTCAAATTATTTTTTTAGTTCAGATACAAAATACTCATTACAATTCCTCATTCCAAATATGATTGATATTTGTAGTTAAAAGAAAATATTTAAGTAATTTTAAGACATCATAATAATATTAAATAAGAAAGGATGCTATGTTAGCTATGTTCGGTTACTGTTTGCATAACTTAAATCAGGTAATGTTACATATTTTTTTTCTCTAAACGCTCTTTTTGAATGGGGAGTTTTTTTTAACAATTATTAATAGAGAAAATACTAAAAAGAAACGAAAATGAAAAAAAACCCGTGCCTTCATTTTTAAGTCCTTTTAGGAAAAAAATAAAAACGTGCATATAATTTTTTTGAAATAATTAAAATCGTCTATTTCTGTGTTTTGTCATATTATCATGTGCCAGTTATCATTCAATATTAAAAGAGTCGGTGTCATCAACTATCAGAGCGCTGATTCCAAAAAGAAATTGTTTGCCTAAAACTGATTCCTTTCCTTTCAATGGTCAAAAGTTTATTTCAGACTTTTTAGTGCATTTTGGTTTTGAAGTCGTTTTTATTTAAGTTATTGTTTTTTTCCAAAAATTTATAATTCTCTGCAGGTGTCTTCCTAGTCGCAGTTTAACCCTATGGACACCTTAACGGTTTTGAGGTGCCGGATAACTTTATAAATTTATCATCTTATATTATTGTTCCCATAGTATTTCCGCTGTTTGTAATCATATTGACACTTAGAATTCACCACCTGACGATTTTTTTTATGCTCAATAGCGACTCCCGTGGTACGAATAAGATCTAAATTCTAAAATTCTCTCAACATTATTCTATAATATGTTTCAATTGCAGGTGAAATGTTGTGGTATTATGTATAATGATTTAGTATTATACATTTTGCCTTCGGCACTTTGCAAAACAGCAAGCGTTTATAAACCGACGACGCCGTATGTGAGCGGCAGTATTATACGTTTTGTCTGCACATGTCTATGGGTCAAATCACAGGTTAGTAAGAGTATGGGTATGTTCACAACATTGTAAAAAAAAGTAAAAAAAGTTGTCTTTGAAATTGCAAAAATCTTTAGACATACTCTTACTAATCTGTGGCAAAAATCTTTTGACATATTGTTGCATCGGATTTGTTATCAAATTTTAACGTGATTACATCAAAACTTACGTGTTCTTTTACTTTTTCGTTGCGTCAACGCCTTTCAGAAGTAGCCATCTCTACGTATCATCTATACCTGTTCTACATTTTTATAACATGGGAGAAATGGGTGAGAAATACAACACGAAATGTCCTGGTGTGAAGAGACTTATGAGGGAGGCCTTGGAGTTAGCAGAGGCCACCGAGGAATATTGTGCTCGTCCCTTGGAAGATAATCTCTTTGAGTGGCATTTCACAGTACAGGGCCCTAAGGGCACCGACTTCGAGGGAGGTATCTACCATGGTAGAATATTATTGCCTAAGGAGTATCCAATGCATCCACCTCACATTATACTTTTGACGCCTAACGGTAGATTTGAAGTAAACAAAAAAATATGTTTATCAATCTCTGGACATCACCCAGAGACATGGCAGCCATCATGGTCCATTAGGACTGCTCTATTAGCTTTGATTGCTTTCATGCCTACACCAGCTGAAGGCACTATTGGTTCTCTAGATTACACTCCAGCTGAGAGGAAGATTCTGGCTAAGAAGTCCAGAACATGGTCTTGCCCACAGTGTGGTGAAACTGCTGCATTGTTATCGTCAACAGCTGCTAAACCTCTCACTGAGGAAGAACAATCAGTGTTAAATCAGATAGCTTTTAAAGGGGAAGACGAGCAAGCTGCAAAGCCACCCGAAGAGCCAGCCGAAGCAGAGGCACAGCCCCAGACGCTTGAGTCCTCAGAGCCTAGCACTGGCTTCCTAGACCAGCTGACTGAGGTTTTGGTTGCTCTACTTGTTGGGGCTATTGGTATATTCATTTACAGGCGCTGGAATGCCCACTACTCTCCAGCTGAATCAGAATTTTAACACACATTTTTGTAAAGGCAATAATTGGGCCTAAGATTGTACTTTGTTAAAGTGTTGACTTGGACAGTAAGTACATATTAATATGTTTACATATTAAAATTTGTTTCTGTCTTCTTTCCATAACAAATGAGTTAAATGCATTGTGCATATGCATGTTATTTGAAAGCTGTGTATCTACTTTAGTGTTGTTGTGATAGTGATAGTTTCGCTATCAATAGTTGACCTTGAAAAAAAGTCGATAGCGCGAATATTCTTTCGAAAAATTGACATGCAATACTATCGATACTATTGATAGTATCAACAGTAAAAAATTAGCGATATTATTTAAATTTGTCGATACTATGGATACTATTGAAGTACGATAGTATCGATCCTATCGATAATATTACGAAAAAGTAGTTGATACCATCAAACTATCTATGATATATCGACGCGTATCAATAGTATCAATATTTTGTTTTAGTTACAATCGACTCATTTTCAATACTATCAACTGGAAATAAAACGTAACCTGTGGTTAAATAAAACGTAACGTAACGTACTTTGAGGTACGCAGATAACTTTTCACTTTGTCGCGCCCAATAATATTTGCAGTTACCCTCTTAATGTAAAATATTACGGACGTAATTGAATTGAACCGCAAATGTAGATGAGCTATGAAGTCATCTTTTAAATGCAAGCAATAGTATCGTAAAATGATCGACTATCGAGAAGGCAAAACTATCGATAGTTTCGATACTATCGATAGTGTTTGAGCTGATACTATCGATAGTATCGAAACTATCGATAGAGTTTGTGCTGATACTATCGATAGTAATGGTCTAGGAATAATATTACATATTTTTAACTATCGATAGTACCGAAACTATCGTCATAAGCCGATATTTTCAATAGGACTGTCGATAGTATGACTGATTTTCGAGGTCACGATACTATCGATAGTCTATCGCAACAACACTAATCTACTTGACAATGAACTTGAAAGTATTAAAGTTTGGATAGTAATGCTATCTTACTAAAGTTTTATTTCCTGCACCTAATTATATATTTTATAACTGTGCCTTAAACAGAACTATTTCATTTTAGGCCTTTTATGTCACAACATTTTCTTTCATAATAAGGAATTATTTGTGAGCTTTACTATCAATAAATTCTCATTTAATAAATAATGTTTCTTAAAATTTTAGGTTTTAACTTGTTTTTAATTTATTTTCATACTAAGGTGGTGCAAAAAGCTATTATAGGGTGTTAGGAGCCTCTGTTAGTATTTTTTTTCCTAATTGTATAGTTATAAAAACCTACATATTCAATGTTAGTCTTACAAGAACTAAACATAAATACTAAATAGGATTTAACTTGTGTAAAAAAAATATGGACCTAATTCCATTTCAAGCTATTTTTTTTATGAACACCTCTTTTTATGTCACAGCATACATACATTCCATTTGAATAAAATGTAACCAGAAATTAATTCTAGACTGTTTGCACTTAAGTTAATTTAATGATCTTACTAAATTGTTTTACTTTATAATCATTGTTATTAATATTATATGCATAGTAAATAATATATAATACTTATTTTCAAATATATTATGATAAGTTTAATACAATTATGTACCTACCTAACAAGTAGTGTTTTAGTTTGGAACTACTATAACATAATTATAAAAGGTTTATTTACAAATAAAATTTTGAAAATTATAAGTAATTTTATTTCTATTCATATAATTATTTATTAATGAATTAAATAAAATAATAGTTAAGTAAATGACAATTAAAACAAGAAATAAATTATAACCTTGGCACCACAAAACTACTAGTTGAAAAATAAAACACCACAAATACCAAATAAACATTATAATTATGTTGTGAAATTATTACACCTAAGTTACATCTAGAACACAGAGTACAACATCTTTGTTGATTCTTATAAGCTTTTAGAATATTACATGCTTTCCTTTCACCAGAGTGCAAATTTAGTGTAACGCAAGGAATCAGTGAATTTGCAGAGATGGTGGGGAGACAATGTTATCTTGAGTTGAATGGTCTCAATCAATGACTCATGGATTTTACAAAAGTGCATCAGCCTAATAAAAATCATGGGTAAAAATAGTTATATTAAATCAGCCACATTCATGGGCATTTCATCAATTTGAGTTGAATAGTATTGTTCAATATCTCTCAAGATTCTGATGTCATCAGACTTAACAAAGTTGATCGCAACACCCTTGCGGCCAAATCGTCCTGAACGGCCAATCCTGTGGATGTAGAGCTCACGGTTGTTTGGGAGATCGTAGTTGATCACCAGAGATACTTGCTGCACATCAATGCCTCTGGCCCACACATCAGTTGTGATGAGAACACGGCTAGAACAGAGAATAATTTAAGTTTAATGCAGAAAAATGATAAATAAAGTTAATTGTGAATATGGAGAGATCTTTCTAATACCTTTGTCCAGAACGGAACTCTTTCATGATGTTGTCTCTCTCTTTCTGCGGCATGTCACCATGCATGGAGCTGACTGTGAAATTGGCCTCTTGCATTTTCTGTGTCAACCAGTCCACTTTCCTTTTAGTGTTGCAAAAGATTACTGCTTGGGTGATGGTCAGAGTGTCATAAAGATCACAGAGAGTGTCAAATTTCCATTCCTCCCTTTCCACAGCCACAAAGAATTGTTTGATGCCTTCAAGTGTCAACTCATCACTGTGAACAAAAACATTTTAAGTAATTTTATACAAAGGTAGATAGATAGATAGATAACTCATTATTGAACATAACATAAATTGATTTACAAATAAATAAAAATATATTTACAAATAAAGGTAATTTAGGATCTAAAAGAACAAAATGTTCTTAATTGCTAGAAAACCTGTAAAACACACCGTTTCACCAAGATCCTGATTGGGTCTGTCATGAATTTAGATGTCATTTCCAAAATCTCATGGGGCAATGTAGCAGAGATCAACACAACCTGGGTAGCTGGAGGTAAGTAGCGGTACACATCATAGATTTGCTCCTTGAAACCTTTATTCAACATTTCATCAGCTTCATCAAGCACTAGCATTTTGATTGACCTGGTCCTTAGCACTCGCCTCTTGATCATGTCTGTTATAATTAATAAGGTAGTAATGTATAAATTAGTAAATATGAGAAGGTACTATTGGTATAAATCAGGGTTGATAAAAATCATGATTTTTTTAAAGAAATCAAAATTAATCGGATTTATTTGATTTAAATCGGATTAATTTGATTTAAATCAGATTTTTTTGTACTTTCTTGTCTTTTTTATTAATTTAATAGTCAGTTATTAATTTAAAGAAACAAACGTATTTTGGTTTATATTGTTTAATGAAAAAAAGCCCATTAATTCCTTATGACAGCATTTACACACCGGTTTGTTAAACTTTCCGCAAGCTGACTTTTTTTCTTTAAAATAAACCCACACAGCATCTTTTTTTCTTCGAGACATTTTTGCCATATTCCCTCTTCCACTTATCAATAACAAATGACAAGAGCGTAATGCAAACCACATCGCGTGTTTCATAAGTCCCTGGACACTTTTTGGCTGATTTGGTTGCAGTAAAAATTTATTGATTTAAATCAATGATTTATTTAAAAAAATCACTTGATTAAAATCACGATTAAAATCAGTGATTTAAATCATATCAACCCTGGTATAAATGAATGAGAAGTTTACTCACCAAACACTCTTCCTGGTGTTCCAGAGACGACATGCTGCCCATAATCCAATTTTCTTATGTCCTCTCCAAGGTTTGTGCCACCAATGCAAGCATGACATTGAACATTCATGAAATCCCCAAGAGCGAGGATCACCTTCTGGATCTGTGTAGCCAGCTCACGTGTCGGCGAAAGTATCAACACCTGCGTTTCACGTAAAGTCGTATCCAAGGACTGAAGTATGGAAATAGAGAATGTTGCAGTTTTACCGGTACCCGATTGAGCCTGGGCAATCACATCCCTACCCTTCACGATAGGCAGAATACTTCTTTGCTGAATAGCGGATGGCTTTTCGAATCCTGAAACATAAAATCAGAAAAGGTTAGGTACTTTTTGAAACGGTTGATGATGATCTGATGAAAGTAGAATATGAAAATATGCATACCATAGGTGTAGATTCCTCGCAATAACTCATCCCGCAATCCCATAGAATCGAATGTTGGTATAACTTCAACATCCTCACTCGTGTCGAATTCAACGTTCGATAAATCTTCCGATATGATTTTCCGATTTATAGAAACCTCCGATGCCGTCATCTTAGCTCTGTACTAGATTATCCTACAGCCACTACGAAACCTTGGATTGAAATCGAAAGAAAACGAATCCCACGCGTACAAAACAAATATTTCTAATTTCTACGAGCAAAGTAAAATGACAGCAAACAAATTTCGGGTGCGTTCCGTATTGCGCCAATATCACTGTTGGCACTGTGAGCGTCAAAAGCCGTTCCGATTTGATTAGCGTGCTGACAGCGCTGTTGACGCGATTTCATTTCGGAACGGCTTTAGATCACATATGCTGTTCTTTGAAGCAAAAAGACGTCAAATGCGTCAATGTGACAGTCCGCTCTTAGACGCTCACGGTGCTAACGCAGCAAAACGATTGCACTGTGAACGCAAGATGGCGGTGATAGTGACGTCAGCCGTGACGTCACTACAGCTATCGTTGACGCGCTAACGCCAAATCGGAACGGTTTGTAAGCGCGATATCAGTGATATTTTCGCTGTCAGCGCAATACGGAACGCAGCCTTCACTTACACACATCCCACTCCTCAACTCACTTTACAAAAAGATGTATTGCTTTCTCCCTCCCACCTATATTATTAAACAAAGATAGATATACGTGATCATAGATAAATTGAATGACAAATGAATGGCGGTTCGACGCCATTTTGCCTTTTTACGCTTCAGTGAATGCGTGTAGCCGGGAAAAGCGCTTACCAAAGTACTCTGTGGCGCTTACAGGTAAAATGTGCAACAGACCCTGCTAAGCCTGGCTCCTGGTTAGAGTGGCTGGGTGCTATTTTAAGATAAAGAAAACTTTTTTTTTTAGATTTACATCGTATCACGCCCGTTTACATGCAAACACGACCTTGATGATTTATTTCACGCTTAGTTAAGTAAGCTAGGTGAGCCACTCCAGCAGCGGTAGTTGGCTAGCTTGGGCTTCCTTCCCAGTTCCCTTTAATGTTTTACTTTTTTTACAGAA
The DNA here is from genome assembly GCA_963924145.1 of Pyrausta purpuralis. Classification (NCBI taxonomy): domain Eukaryota; kingdom Metazoa; phylum Arthropoda; class Insecta; order Lepidoptera; family Crambidae; genus Pyrausta; species Pyrausta purpuralis. The sequence continues at coordinate 25,003,851 of OZ001646.1, forward strand.
AATATTTTTGTCTATGATTTCAGTTCAAAAACATCTCTGAAGTTTTATTTTAAGTGAATTTTATTTTATTTATCTGTCATATCTATGATATCGATGACCTCAACAAACAATACATAAAAACAAAAAAAGTATTCCAAGATTAGAATCAACTTATGATTAATTTTTAAAATAAATATATCATTCATTAAGTATAATTATTAACTTGGTACATAGAACTTTTTTCCTCTTGTGTCATTCATTTTATTGCAATAACAAAACGCATTTTACAACGCATTCCGATTTCACAAAAAGAACGATCTTTTGATTTTGAACGAATCAAAATGGATGCTGGGTGTGAATGAACTATGTACTGAAAAACGAACAGCTTTTTATTGAATTGTGTCGTGGGCCCGATTATAATCGGGAATCCGGCGTCGCGGTTTTGGTTTGTAGTTATTTAGCCAGTGTCAAACGTGTAGTGCTGTTGTAAACCAAATAGAACCATATTTATTCAATTCGGTAGTCACCGTGTCGGTAATGTGTTTATACGAAAGTTTTGGACGATCTAGTAATCCGCAGGTGGCCTTATGATGAGGACTTTGACGGAAGTGTTGAATGTCTATCTGGATCTGCGAGTGGTTGCCGAGTTGTCGATTTCTGCGCTCGGGGTGACATGGCGAGAGTGTTCGGACTGAATTGCTCGTTTGCTGTATGAGCGGTCAGACATGAAATGCATATACAGGAAGGAACAAACACAACTCTGACAACATGTACCAAAATGACAGAAGAAGTAGACAGAAGACATGGCGTAAATGGGAACAGTAGTAGCAAGTGTGTGAATGAGGATGCCTCAGCACAGAACTCGTCCGTCACTGCGACTGGTGGGCGGCTCAAGTTCTTCAAAGGTGAGTGGACATATTTTCACCATTGCCAAGCCTGATACAGCAGTTCACTGTAGCATTGATAGAGTGAACAGCTGTATCATCATTAGTTCATCCATCATCATCTAGTTGGTCTTGTAACACAAGGTAGTTTGAGAAAAGCTAGAAAGTCATTCATGCTCTGATAAACATACACAGGCACAGTAAGACATTGCAAATTGTCTAAATACAGCCTCTGCTATTGTTGCGTTGTGAGTAAAAGAACTTGTGGCCACCGTAGCATAAATAATATGTGTACATATAGTTTCTTATATGTTTTATTATTAAATAAATGGACAACAGTATTTGTTTGTAAAGTGTCAGTATAGTTAAATACTGTGTGATACAATATTTGGTTGTGTACACAGCATAAACTTAATGAAATGTATTCATAAGTACTTGTTTGCTAAATGTACAGAAATATTTTACATTACAAATCTAGAATACTTTACTCCATATATTTTGAAAAATGTTTCCCCGTGTCTTTACCAGCATAAATATCAGATCTTATAATTTTAACATTATTAATAAATTATAGATTTTGTGATTTTCCTATTGTCCAAAATATTGTAACAGGTTTACAAATAATAAGCAATTATCATGTACTTATTCAACTCAGATAATGTTTAAATATTGAATACCTATTTATTGCTTCTTCTGAGGTGCAATTCTCTAAAGCAATTGTGTTCATTTGACAGATCAAAACATACAGTATGTATGTAAAGTTCATTTTACTTTGTTGTCGAATATTGTAAACAATCTTAACATTCCTTTTTGACAAAATGATAAATTTTATAATAAGATAACTTTAAAACTTACAACTTATATAGGTATTTTATCTTGATAATACTGAGATATTTTCAAATGAAACATTAAATTAATTTTATTTAGTGATATTATTTAAACAGTTATAAAAATATTGTTTATTATTGGACTAGCAAAGAAAAACGGAGTTTATACCGCAAATTTAAATAAAGCTGTCTGGCTGATTGTAAAGTAGAGGGGAGATAAAAATGCTTTGGACTAACCTAGGCACACTATATTATTTTAACATAGCAACATGGTACATAAATACACCAGCTCAAATGATAACAGTTGGCACATTCTGTAATACTATAACCAAACATTTAAGGCAAGTGTTGGTTATTTGATATGAAGACCAATAATAATATTCTAATGAATGTCAATAACAAATAATGTCCATCCATAATGTATTTACTTGCTGACATAGATAGCAGATGTAAGATATTACTAGTTGTAAATTGAAAACGAAAATGCAATAGCTATAATACTTGCGCAATGTATGAAAAGTAACCTACTACCACCCAACTGATTCGGTGTCCAAGTTGTTCCGAGGAGGTGGAAACATAATAAACACAGGATATCATTATAGATATTCATTTATATTATGCAAAGATCTTTAGAATGGGAAGTCTGTCTATACAATAAAGATTATTGTGTCTGAAGTAAAGAGATGTATACTAATTGAAACAAGTATTTTATCCTTATATTGTGTTTTCCAGATGGCAAGTTCATCCTGGAGCTGGTGCGCGGGTGCGCGCGCGAGGGCGAGCGCGCGGGCTGGGTGTCGGTGCCGCGCAAGACGTTCTGGCCGCCCGCCGCCGCGCCGCCCACGCCGCCCGCGCCGCCGCCCGCCTCGCTCAGCGTCTCCGACGACAACAGCTCCGTGCAGTCCTCGCCCTGGCAGCGCGACCACTGCTGGAAGCAGGCCGCGCCGCGCAGAAACGTTTCCAAAGAGTTAGCCATGTACTACTGCAGGCCCAGCACCCTGCTCGGCGCGACCATCGCCGCCGCCGGCCGGCTCAAGCGGCGCCGGCCCCACGACGCGAGCGGGCTCGACGCCGCGCTCGCCCCGCCCAACGGGCTCTGCGACAGGAAGCGCAACGGCGACGTCGCCGACCCGGACGCGCGGCCCCGCGCCGAGGACGCCGTCGACGGCGCGCCGCCCAGGGTCAAGGCGAACGACGAAGATCGGTGGGCCGACTTCGACCGAGAGAAATACTATCATATGAAGCTGAAGAAACCTTATCAGTATCGCAAATTAAGAGTCTACAAAAAGACGCGACCGCGGATACTGCGGAAGGAGCTGACGCGCACGATAGACAAGCTCCGCGAGAAGATCGCGGCGCTGCCGGCGCCGGTGAACGCGAAGCTGGCGAGCTGCCGGCAGGAGCACGCGATGGTGTCGCCGCGCAAGCGCATCCTGCGCGAGCTCGAGCGCGTCACGCTCGAGGACCAGGGCACCAAGCGGCGCGCCAAGACCGTGCCCGCGCTCAGCACCGCCTCGTACCCGCCGTCGCCGGGCCCGAGCCACACGCCGCACCGCGCGCCCGACCCCGCGCGCCCCGTCAACGGCGCCGCGCCGCGCAAGGACGCGCCCGTCTCCAAGAACGTGAGCAGCTACAGCATACACTCGCTGCTGAGCATGCCCGACGAGAGCCCGACGCGCCGCTCGCCCGACGCGAAGCGCTCGCCGCACTCGTACCCGCCGTCGCTGAAGACGGAGTCGCCGTCGAGCGTGCGCTCGCCGGACCTGAGCCCGAGCCCGGACGGGTACCGGTACCGGTACTCGGCGCTGCTGAGCTCGCCGGGGCAGGCGCCGGCGCGGGACTCGCCGACCCCGCCGGGCGAGCTGGCGCGGTACCGCGCGGCGCTGGGCGGGCCGGCGCGGCAGTGGGCGGGCGCGCAGTACCGCGGCTCGCCGGCGCGCGACGAGTGGCGCGAGGTGCCGTACGTGTACCCGTACCCGTACGCGGCGCCGCAGCTGTACCGCGCGCCCTGGCTGCCCTACGCCGTGCCCGCCGTGCCGCCCGGGCCCTGGGTGCCGCTCGCGCATCCGCTCTTCACGGACCACATTCCCAAGGATGAGCCCACGTCAGGTAAACAAAACTTTTTTGGCTTTTACCCAGAAGTTAATATAATTTAATAATAAAAAGACCTAGGTTCTTCAATCTGAGATAGAATCTATCTAGCTAATTTTAAATCGAGAGAAATTTCAAATGTAAATTATGTTGCTTTCATTGTATCTCTGAAAGTGAATTGAACGATCTTTATTAATAATAACAAACAACAAAAAATTAAAAATATCAAGACATGCTACATGAAAAGTTATCTACCTATTCAAAATCGAAACCATTTGAATTGATCGAAGGGAATGAACATTTCAGATTTGCCACTGAACTTGTCGAAGCACTGAGCGGAGACGTGAGACTGAACACACACACAGCGGCACTCGGCGCGTTACACTTCCCCCGGTGAGTGTACCGTGAACGCCAATTTATCAAAGATTATTAAGCTAGTTTAAACACTGCAATATATTACACACATATTTACATTTTGTAGTATGTACCTTGGATGAACAAGTTCGAACAGAAAACTTGTGGTATTGTTATTGTTGAACGGTGTCCTGTTAACATTCCATTGTTGCACTGAACGATTGGCGCGGTTTAAAGTCCAAAAACTACATCCCACCTAACCCGATGCTTTTAATCGTGATGCGATTATTTTATATATTCTCTTTTATGCAAATATCTTTTTGCAAATACGCAAAAAATATTTTTGTATAGATGATGGTTTTCTGACAGGGCCATTTGTCTGGAAATCTATTTACAAACTATTGTATATTACACTGAAATATTATATTTTAGTATAGATGTATGTATGCAGAGCCATGTGTGTATTTTCATACGAAAATTTGTACTGCGAGTAAAATATTTTAATATTGGCTATTACTTTAGGATAAGATTCTAAGACAAACTAAATGAAACAAAAACAGTTATCAATTGTTAACAATCAGTGCCTTGAAATGAAGAAAGATATTATGAACCTATTTATGATGGATGAATGTAACAAAAAGTATTACACATTGAAAATTCTGGCTACGTCCAAATTTACTAAAACATAATGATGATGAGAAATGTACTGCTAGTTTTATACTATTTATTATAATACATACACTAAAGCTTGAAGACAAACTCCTATTCCTTACTCAATTGCAAAATTCCATAATGTTTATGTTCGATCTCATTATTTAATTTAGAAAATATAACGAGGTAAAGACTACAGTTTTGGGATCAAATTTGAATGTGTGTTTAAGTAACATGTATATTAAAATAAGACATTGTACATAATTTGTGAATGGTGTATTATTGACGGTAGTTCGGGCGTAGATTGTATCGAAGCATTCATTAACTGCGTACGGTTTATATGGGTAAGAGTTTATTACCTTCAGATAATTATTGTATTTGTACAGTATTTTTGTAATGAGTATTTTATGGATTACGATGAAGACGGGTGTTTCGTATCAGTAGCTCCAGGCCCCGCTCCGCCCGGGCGCCGCGCGATGCGGGCTTGAGATTAAAATAGTGGTAGTTTACTGCAATTAAGTTCAACTATGCGGTTATGTATTATAGGGACAGTTAAACGACGGTAAGGGACTGACTTCTGATGTAATATTATCATTAATGGAATTGTATAAAATAGTCGTGTAATCGGAGGCCTACTCTTTTCTAATAATCATGTCCGCCAACAAAGTTGATTTAGTGTAAATTTAGGTAAATAGGTCCTGCTCAATTTAATACTGAGTACAGTTAGGAAACAACATTATTTCAATGTTGTCTGAGAGTAATGAGAGGTAACCTCGCGTAAATTCCAATGTGACAGTGGTTCACTGCGTCTTCGGTGCGTTAAGTGTGGGGTTATGTAAGAGAATAATGCTCATTTGCTCACAACTTTGGTAACGTCGATGCTTGCGATTATATTATATACTGAATATTTTATCGGAGATTATTGCCCATTCCTCTTTGTATCCTTAAAATCAAACATTTGAATAAAGATTGCCTACTTACTAAGGGCCTATGTACGCAAAGTAAATTACCTAAGGTAACGAGCTAATGGGCGTTGTTTTACCGCTGAGTGCTGAGTACATATCATCGATTAATATTAAAGGTTCGAATATCAAGTATCAGTATGTATCTTCTTCATATCGATGATTTTGTTCTGAAAGATAGAATAACCGCGTTTATTGTTTATTTATTTATATTTCTTCGTCATATAATAATGATAACTTATTTATTTTTCATATGTTTCGTTTTATCTATAAGTGGCCTAATTCTGACCTACTCAATATTGATGAAATGTATTCAGTCAAAGCAAAAAAAAAAAAACAAATTATCATAACAATATGAAAGTACTAACATTCGAGAGCCACACTGAATATTTATTTCCTAGTAAGCTAAGTTCATTTAAAGATGTAAGTAAATATAATACGTATAATCCATTATAATGTATTTCTAAGATGCATTGCTTATTTGAATTTATTGAAATCTTGAGATAAGTAGAGGGCTATAATCTTCATCGCACAGTGCCTGTTAAGTAGTATAGTGACGTCGAAGAGTGATATATTGTATTTGTATTTTTGTATATGTAAAAACAAACTAATTATTACTTACTAAATTTCGTATTTAAATTTTTAACTAATATAAGTATTCGTGGATGCTGCTCTCGTATTTTTTGAAACATTCAAGTACATTGCTGTGCCATTAGAATTTAGATCTATATTTGCCTAACAGCTTTCGAGGTCAGCAATGCTTGTGTGTGAGATATTGCGTATTAATAACGAATTGAAAATCAATCATATTTTTCTAAATGATTGCTTCCTCGTAAAGTTGTAAGGTTGATGCTTGCTTAATTAAGAGAGTAAGTGGCGATCATGTATGGAGAAAATATCAGGAAAAAAGAATGAGGTTCCTCTCGAGCGCAACGTTGTTTTACTGTTGTTATAGTAATATTTTTCTATGCAAACAAATACCACAATTTTCAAAGCATGTGATAACGCTTTTACGAAAAGTAAAACGAGTATGCAAGTGTTAAATTCAACTTATATTTATCATGCGGAAAATAGTTATTAATATTATCCATTTATATTAAGATGTAGTTATGTACTCGAATAAATATAACTTTTTAAACAAATCTTTCATTTTTATACTAACCTGCTCCCGGGAATTCAACTAAGAAAATTAGAGGACTTCGTTAAAAAAATATCTTCACGCATACTTGAATGGTCGCTGGAAAACCGTGAAGGATAGATAAACATAGGCCATGTTTAGTTGTGGACATCCTTTGACTGATAGATAACTATGAATATCCTTACCTACGTTCTTCCTTTCAGAAGTTGTAACGTAAGTAAAGTAACGGTTTATCGCTGGCTAGAGATAAACCGTAAATTTAGTATTAAAGCATTGCTCGTCGAAGGTAAAGCAGATAGAGATATGGCATTACTCTTTTAAAGTCAAGCGTATAAGGCGGGATCGAAACAGTTTCTTTCGCAAACCAGGCTAAAGCAAGTTGCATGTTAAATTTTTAAATTAAATTAAATGTACTTCAACAACACTTACAGTAAATGATACATTAAGAGCCTCTTTCACATTTGACAAAAAAACACCAACTAATTTATTTATATTATATGGGACGTCATTTCGTATGAAGTATCTGGCAGATAACGCTAAACAGTCCCTATTTAGATTGGTGATTTGGTGAAACACGCCGTATTTTTTCCAAGGTAGATAAACCATACTATTCTCCGTCTAGCTAGTTCTGACCTGCTGTTGCCCGCTATTTCGTCTACCCACCTAGCGACTAGACAGACGCAGACAACTTGTTTTCTTTTTATTTAGGTACCCAGACTTTTTTCATTTAAGTGATCTGCATACTTCGTAATATTTTTATAAATTTAATAACGTTTTTAATTTTGTTTAGATAAAGTCAGATTGACTTTATCTTTTCGTCTTACTCCGATAACACTTTTCTATATTCCATTTTGGCATATTTTTTTACTAGTTTTACTGATAATGACTAGTTTTGGTAGCCATATGTTAAACATGGTAAAATGCACGTGTTTTTTACTTGCCTTTAGTCTTCAATAGGCAAGGCTTTTTTTTTCATAACCTTACTTAGGGACAAGTCTTTTTTATGTGTAAGCAATTCTTCCATCGATTTATTTAGGCATAATATCCCATCGTGCTATTTACTGTCCTAGGGTAGGTTAATATATGTGTTCTTACACATATTTAATTTTCCCTGAGTTTACACTTATTTCTTATGTTTGTGAAACATTTTAGTCATAATTTTAGCATTTGTTGTTTGAATTCATCTACGTCCTGCTTTTATGCTTTGATCTGAAAACTGTTGTGGCATTTACTCTAGCCGTTTTGGGACATTCTGAGAATATAAAAAGATCATGTCAATCGGAAACCAAAAACATGCTCACGGTAGTTGATGGGCAAGAGCGTTGGCCTTTTGCAAGTTTGTGGTTTTCTGTATTATAGTGATTAAATTATAGTGATTTAGGTTTACTAACACTTTCGTGACAGTGAACGGCTATAGGCACCGTGCAGAAACTATAGATGGCGTTATAATCCCGAAAGTAGAGATACCGTGCGAGTAAAAAAGAAACTTTCCAGACAAATTGGATGCCACTGTAGTCTGTAAATTATTTTTTACTGATGTAGTACTCCTTTACTTTACTGTACGTAGTTTTACTTTACTGTCCTCATCATGCAATCGGAGACGGGGTATTAATCAGAAAAAGCTTATCAAATACATACAATAAATTTTGTTCACAAAAACACTATCTGATGAAAGTAGATTAAAAAACGCCTACTTCCGTGTGCCAGTCCAGGAAAATCACAGACGCTCCCTTGCGTTTTGCGACGAAAATCATATTTTCAACATGACATGCCTTCCATTCGGAATTGCAACAGCCCCCTAAGTTTTTTTCCGAATCACAAACTGGATAGCGGAGTTACTAAGAGCCAACCAGCACCCAGTCCTCCTAAAACAACAAGCAAAACGGACGACCTCTCTTCTGAGGGAGTTAGGCTTCGTCGTAAACATTGAAAACACTTCAACTTCTCCTACTCAAAAGCTAGAATACTTAGGTATAATATGGGATACCAAGAGAACAGAATCCATCATCAAATTAGAAAATACCTGTTTGGTGCAACAGTGTTAGAAAGGTAAGGAAAGCGCTTCCTACCGACCGGGTGTTATGACCTGAGTTTTTCTGTTCAGAAATTCTTAGAGTAGCCTGGAGTTTGGAAGTTGGCGGTGTTTCACTCCCGTGCCTCGGAAAAGCACGTTAAGCCGTTAGTCCTGTGCCTGAACTCTCTCCGGTCGTGTCAGATTGCTGTCCCATCGGGCTATGAGAGTGAAAGGAATAGAGTGCACCTGTGTTTGCGCACACACTTGTGCACTATAATATGTCCCGCGTAGTCGGTTAGTCGTTGTGACTGGTCACCGTAGTCGAAATCGGCTAGGGGGACTATTAATATGGCCGGGAACCAAGGTTCGATAATCACCGTCTTGGTTTATTCATATGAGTCCGCTCTAAATCTCTAATAGCGCGGTTCAGTTTCCATACTTCGACTAAAGCGCCATCTAGTCGCGTCGAGCCGAGTCAGCGTGTTGTGTTGAAATGTAGTGACAGTGGTTGAGCATAGATGTCGCTACACCTGCATAAGAATGTCTGAAATTGCATAGAGGCGAAATCATTGCCAGGAAGACTCATCTTCGCCTCATTTGTGGTCCCTCTCGGTCGCCTCCATTGTCGAAAAATCCAAATTTCAATTGCCAGCAGTGGTGTACCTCAGTCATCAAATATAAATCACAAGATACCTCAGAGAGCGTTAGACGATCTTCTCTGGTGGTAAGAAAACATTGATCTAAATACAAAGATTTAGTTGACGGGAAACAGGTCATTTCTAATAACCGACGCATCCGATTGGGGTTGGATCTGTTCTCAACGACACACAGTGTTCAATTTGATTTAAAAAAAATCCCTCTGCTGTTTCAAGCGTTATTAGATCAAGGGATATATTTTAAATGCCTTAGTAAACCTCTCACGTGTCTATTTCAAATACTTTTTTTTATAAAAAAATATGAAGTTTACGTGACTTTTTCAGGAAAAAAATTTAAATAAATTCTGAAAACGTAACCGTCCAAGATATTTATTTTTGCTAAATACAGTCTGATGTAGCATCATAAGACGCATGTCCTCCAGTTTTTACTTTCGAAAAATCGCCTCTAAATACCGAGTTGTTATTATTTTTACACATTTTTTATTTTATTTTTTTTCTCCTTAAAAACTCAAAAGTGCGACTTGTGAATAGTACAGAAAGATTACTCTTAATGAGGTCTACCACTAGTAAAAAAATCACGTTGCACTATTGCGGCTTTTAGGAATAATACCTATTATAAGTATAGACACGTGAGAGGTTTACTAAGGCATTTAAAATATATCCCTTGATCTAATAACGCTTGAAACAGCAGAGGGAATTTTTTTAAATCAAATTGAACACTGTGCGACAGTCCGTTTATTTTGGCATTTTAATCGAAAGGAGCTTTGGGCTGTATTGTGCTCTGTAAAGTCCAACGCAGCAACTCTAAGGCATCAACTGGTATTTAATCTTACAACTAAGACATCACCTTATCCAGCTGCAGACAGACAATCGGACGGTAGCAGCTTATATAAGAAAAGAAGGAAGGACAAAGTCTTAACCACTCCTAGAAATTACCAGAGAACTGCTAGAACTCTGTCATGCCCACTCCATCACCTTGGAGCCACACCACGTGCCGGGGTGCATTAATGCGGTCGCTGACCATCTATACAGGGGCCGAGCACCCCTAGATTGGTATCTCTCACAAAATGTGAAAGACATGTTGTTTAAAAGATGGGGAGTTCCTGAAATCGACCTCTTCGCCTCCAGACCACAGATTAGTAAGAGTATGTCTAAAGACAGATAGGAAACGGCCCTTTATGGGCGCCTGAGTTAGTGGAAAATTTTGACAGCTCGCGCACGACCGATGACAGCTGTTTTTTTATCATGGCTTCTCCGGCACAGATTATATCTTTGCTCACTTTTTTATTTTTATTTATTATTATTTTTGGCTCAGAAAAAGGGTTTGTCATACTGGATGCGTTTTGCGATCAGTTCAAAGTAATTTCAGCCCACACTAAGAATGAGCAACATTGACCTGACCGCAGAACGCATCTAGTGTGACAAATCCTGAAAATAAAACAGTTAGAAACACTGGAAAAACTTGTATTGTTAAAAAATACAATAAAAATATAATGCAGAACGGAATTGCTAAGACGTATCATAAATATTCAAAGTTAACAATAATTATGTATACGTATAGTGCAATTGGAGAGCTATAATAACTAACCTACATTAAATAAGACTAAAACTACATTTAGTAGAGTGACGACTGACATAATTATTGTACACTCACACCTAACACAAACCATAAAGCGCCGTTACAGATTTCATCATAAGTTCCTAAGTTTTAATTTTATAGCTAACCGTTAAATTGTGAGAAAAAATGTACAATGTAGTTTTATTTATCCCTCGCATCGTTGTTTACAAACGATCAATTGCTATCTCGATTGGATTCAACTGATAACTGCATCTGAAGTATTATAAAAACAAACCATACAACGACTAAACTTCGGTAGAGTTCTCTCGCATTCGTGTCTACCTACTAACCACTTTAAAGCATAAAATACTAACACAACAACGGGCGTATTTTTTAATAAAAGACGACGCTAGGTGAAAGACATTTTTGCTCTTATAAGGTGCGAGAGACCTCGACAGTACATAGATCTAAGATTTAGAGACAGACACACTTTGCATTTATAATATTATTGTGGATAGAGATACCTATTCGTTCAATATTGTACAATGTATTAACTTACTAAAAATATTAACTATTTCAGCCAAATAAATTATACAGACTGTCTCAAACAAAAGTGTCAAGCTAAGCCAAGAATTAAGCTACAGTCGAGCCGAATCCTAAAGTTACGTATGAGATTTGTCAATTTTAATTTTCAATTTTCTAGCATTAAAAATGATAATAATATTAGGAAACATTTTTTTTAGGTTAGAGTTATCATAATGTATATCTTTTGTTTGTAATTAGTTGGTATTTCTGAATTTTGATTTGAAAAGATGGCGACGTAACAAGGTTTTAGCGACCTGTGGTTGAGCTGTCATACGTAACTTTAGGATTCGGCTCGACTGTTATAAACTTAAATCAGTATCAACATTAAAAAAAACTATTTGCAACAAAATAACAAAAAAAATACATAAAGGTTTAATTAAAACTATAGGCTAATAACAATGCCAAAATCACACAGTACACAATACTAGTAATTTTAGAATACTTCGATAAGATACATGTATATTGCACACTGATTATGATTAACTAGCATAAAAGAGAAATTATTATAAAAAAGAACACTGCTAGGTCCAATTAGAAAAGAATGACTGCTTTCATCAGAACCTGTAACAAAATAAACAGAATTAAAGTAAAATTTACACCATGACCTTCTCCCATCCTATCAACTAAGCGTGGAGGTTCGAATTGGTGGCTGTGTAGCCACGTTTCGATCTTGTGCGCTTAGACGGCTGCGGCTCTCATGATCCCCTCCGAACCTGAAACAAAATATGTACACTTAATTAATATTTACAAAAACCAACTGGTAATCATTATTTATTGACTTTCTTACGTAGTCTAGAAGACTTAAATTTATTCAGGGCCATACGTTGCATTGGTTTGTTTAAACGGATTGAAAGTTTCTCTGAAAATGAACCGCGAACGATTTTATTTATACCATTACACCAATTGTGTATTTGAACCCGACAAACGATTTTTACAAACTGATCTAATAATATAGAATGATGATCTGAGCAACCCATAAAATTTGTGTCTACATAATTTAGAAAACTTTGGCGAAAGTTGTAAGCTATGTTTGGCGTATGACCAAATTCGTTTAAATGTTTATTGATTAATTTATGAATTCGCGAAAGATTTCAACAAATTTTGAAGAAGGGTAGCAAAGGTTTTTGCCTTTTAGTAAGCTACGCTCCCTAAGTTCAATAAAAGAATGAATCGGTAAAATGTCTCTAGTGACTATTGTTTTATTGCAGTTTGGGCACTGAATAGCTTTTTTAAGTTTTCTGGCTACGTATCCGGCTGTAAAAGCTGACGAATGAACGTTCAGCCATTCCATCCGGGCTTGCTGAAGCAGCGGAATTTCTTCCTCTGCTTCGCCAAGCCCAGACGCAGGGAAAACACTCGAGGAGGGACCTGCAACAGGTTCATTAGTATTCTCGTCACTGAAAAAAATGTGATAAATCAACATCTCACCTACATCGACTTCGCAATTACTATTACGTGACTGAAGGCCCAACATGTCTGTTAATAAAAGTGATTTGAAACTACATTGAAACGTGTAGGGGATTGGATTATTGTTCCTATAATTTAAAGCTCTAATACGGCCAAAGAAGTTTTCGAGCGGATCCTGATTAATAGAACGGGTGTAAAATAGTAGCACACCTTCAGTTCTCAATTCCGACCAAATCGAAATGAAACTCTTAAGGGTGATGATCCAGCTATTCAAACTCGGAACATACATTCTTTGGTCCGTACCAGGCTGCACAAAATACAAATGGTAAGAAAGAATTCGAATGGCTTCTTGCCAAAATTCGATATGGCGTGATACGCCCTCAACCTCTTTTACCGGTCCTCGCATCTTCCCTGGCGGGGCGCCGCGCGCGCCATTGACGCTGTCGAAAAGCCGGTCGAAGAACAGCACCACCTCGGACGTGGTCTTCATGGTGCTGCTCACTGGTGTGCCGTCCACGTGATGGCCTGTTAATATTTTTTTTACTTTAACGAATATGCATATTATTATCTTAACTACTAGTGTATTATTAAAAAAAATGTTTTGGCATATTACTAACAACTTTGCCTTGCACTGGGATACCACAGGATCTAACAATAATATATACTTGGTAAAGATAACCTAACTTAAAAACCTTAATAGTTATTGTTTTTTTTTTAATGTGGACAGTAATTTCTTGGGCGCACCAATATCAATATTTTTATGTACCAAATGCTTTGTTTAGTAATTTTTAATAAAAATGTATATTGAAAAGTATATTGAATTAATTGTTTAGTTTCCTTTAATGCTTCAACACCCGAGCGGTTGCAGGCAACCGCATAAGAATAGAATTTGCATTGTGTCTCGTTCACATACGCTTGAGGGATTAAACACCGTATCGGAGATTTTCTAATCGAGAGCCAAAAGGTCAAAAGTTAAACACGCACGCACGCACGCACCCATTCATGCTCGTGGCACGCCTGATTTGTTATTTAATTAATAATTAATAATACCTCGTATGTACGTACAACATTGGATTTTTTGTGATTGTTTAAGTTTTTCTTTATTTTAATTTTAATATGGTCTGGTGGTGACATCTCAACCTCAATGGTCTCCACTGAACACCAGCGCCATGGCTTGCCATGGCAATAAAGCTGAGTGGAAACCAATTTGGATTCACTATTTATAATATGTTTTTATTTTTATGTTTATATTTTTTGTGTTTTGTAGTGAACCAAATAAATTACTTTTCTTTCTTTCTTTCAAAAGAACAATAAGCAACCAAGTATGCTTGATTGCTAAAATAATTTTAACCTTGCGACCTTCATTCAGCTTTAAAAATTTGGCACCACCATGCAAAGTATACTATTGAACAACAATCTTCAACTTTGGAAGCAAACTTCGAATAGAAACTAAGTATTTGGAATGGCACAGCGGAAATCCACAAACAAGATTGGCAGAAAACCTTATAAACATCGCAGGATCACACTGGTTGCACTGATTTCGGGTGTACAATAAACCCAAATAATTAAAAACGATTACCAAATTTGGAACTGTACTGCAACATAGCAGCAGTTTTCTCACTCAGTGCTTGTGTGCAGTTTTTGACCTTCATCTTCTTTATCTTCTCAGGTATCACATGCTCATCGGTCAACTTGTTCAGCATACGTATATCTCCGACCTGAAATAATATTTAAACGACCGCTTAAGAGAGAATTGAACCTTTCAAAAAAATTAAATGGTAGAATTGTTTATGCTACCTCGAGAGAAATACCCTACATTTTGCAAATTCTTAAATTTTCTCAAAGTATTTACCTCACAGTCAGCTTTGTAAACTGTTATTATGTCACTCCATTTGGCCAACTTTCCATGGAATAGGATATCCTTCACGAGGAAATTGTTCCGGATTCCTTTTATAAGATGTGGAGGGTCATATACAATGTTGAGCACTAGTCCATTGATAAGGACCTGGTTGACAAAAAAAAAAGTTACAATTTAAATTGTTTTAGTTTCTTACCTGACAACCTTTGCTGCTCTTTACATCTACTTGCATCTTCCAACAATTGCTTGTAACAGGACCGAAAAGTGGTGCCCTGGTCACATACAAGGACTTTGGGTCTTAGGCCAATTTCAGTGACTGCTTGTAATACATCCTGTAATTTAAAACAAAAATAACACAACTATCACAACCTAGCATAATAATTGACCTTCCTTTAAAATAGAGAATATCTATACTAATATAAGAAAGCTGAAGAGTTTGTTTGTTTGAACCAGGGACCGATAACCGGTATTTTTAGGATACCTGAAATTACGATACCGCGTAATATGGGTATCAGAAAAGCGTGTCTCAAAAAAATATGGATACCGCAATATTCAGGTACCTTAAAAAGAGCTGGTATCTGAACAGTATTTTTGAGATTTAAATAAGAGCAGCAACGTCGCGACGTTAGATACATGCATGAAATATTAAAACTCTAGTTGGATTTAGTCCTCACTGAGTTATTTACCATTTAGGTAAATATATAAATTACCATTTAGGTACCTACTAAGTAGCTATTATTTATTCGCCTACTATCTATACTAATATTATAAAGCTGAAGAGTTTGTTTGTTTGTTTGAACGCGCTAATTTCAAAAACTACTGGCCCGATTTGAAAAAATATTTTTATGTTGGATAGTCCATTTATCAAGGAAGGCTTTAAGCTATATAACATAAAGATACGACTCACAAGACCACAGCAGCAATGAAAAATGTTGCGAAAACGGGAGAAAGAAATTCCTTTTGAGAGCTTCCGCTGCGTACGCTGTGGAAACCGCTAAAGTTACACAAAAATCATGTATGACAGAATTGTTCAGCATTAAGAGTTCTATAATAAAGTCCGCGACAGCATAAGTCTATCTTTTATGGTTGACTTACTACAACCTTTTTTATGTTAATAAATTTGTAAAAAAATAATGCATCATTTTTAGAGGTGTATTATACACACAGGTATTTATTCTTATCAAATTAAATACATTCATCATCACGAGCATTTCATTTAGAACAAAGTTGCCCTTTATATCATTTTATTCCAATAAATATCTCAGGAGCTAACACGGTTTTAACATAACTCTGCACCAAAATAATGTTCGCAGCTTAAGTACAACGTGCGCTTGCGCTAATTATATTATAAAGCTAAAGAGTTTGTTTGTTTGAAGTTGAACGCGCTTATCTCAGGGACTGCTGGACCGATTTGAAAAAATATTTCTGTGTTAGATAGCTTTTTTAGTGTGAAAGGCTTTAGGATATAAAACATCACGCTGCGACGGGAGGGGAGGGAGCAAACTTCAAACGCGCGGACGAAGTCGCGGGGGACCGCTACTAATATTATAAAACGAGGAAACTGAACTGATTTGTAATAATGTGAAAGATAGATTATTTCTTAGGAAAGGCTCTGAAGTATTAAACAGCATGAGACGTAGATAGACACCATGGTCACTGTACTGGACTCTGCGAGGAGGTACTGTCGAGGTCACCGCCGCCTAACCACCTCAAGAACCAAAATTGCTATCACCAGGCGTCTTCTTTTGCTTGAAGTGAAGCCCGTTTATGTGTAGTGTGTGCATGCGATTTTTGTCGAGCAAGTGGTTAGGCGGCAGAGACCTCGACCGTACTAACCATAATAAGAGGTTTAGTTTTTGCATTGAAACATTTGACGGGATATCCGAAATGTCCGCGAGCAACGCCACGGGGGACCGCTAGATTATTCAGAGAATTGTTAATAAGAGAAGGTGGAATATAAATTAGGGACGAGTGATACTTTTATAACAATTACCTTTAATATATTCTTGAGTTTCGCAGCAGGGGTAGCACCTTCACACAAATAGTAAGCAAATGATTGTCGCCAGGATGCGACTATCCCACGGACCTATGGATTGAAAAAGATGAAAATATGACATCAAAAGTGAAGTTCTTTTTACTCTCGTCTTCGCAGCTTCGGTTTAAAAGTAATCAGTCAAGTTAAGTGAGCCTGTAACGTCCGACTGCTGGGCAAAGGCCTTACCTTAACTATATGAGGTATATTAATATTAAAATATAATTACATGCCTTTATAAATATTGTGTAAAACGTACCATGAAAAAAAGAGCGTGATCGCATAGTTTTTTTTCCGCTGTGCCAAAGATCACGAAGCCATCTATTCGGTCTTCTGCCTCCACAAAAGTAAGTCCAGGAGTTTGAGCAACTTCATCAAAGACAACTGAGCACAATATTTTCCTGTTGTCCCAAGAATTCACCTGAAAAAATAAATAAAGGTGGGTGTGTAAACTCTTCAGCTTTATAATAAAATATCTGGGTGGGCGAGCTTTGCTCGGTATTTTATTGAAAAAAAGTAAAAAGATTGTATCCATTGAGATTTGAACCCAAGCATCCGAGATTTTGAAGCGCGCGTCTTTCAACTGAGCTATCGAAACATTAAGAGTGAAAGCGAAATTTAGCTTCACATTCAAATGATTTTGTAGCGGTTGTTCAGTGACTGAAAACAAGGTGATTATCATCATTTCCTGAAAATAAAACCGATCGATTTTTTGCCGTAAAAACCCCAGTATTAAAAATTTCACGAAAATCGCTGGAGCCGTTTCCGAGATACGAAAATATATATATATACAAGAATTGCTCGTTTAAAGTATAGTATATTAAAGTATTAGCAGAAAAACTTTTTTTGCTATAGCTTTTTTATTAATATCATTGCTTTACCAGAGCAGTTTGTAAACAAACCCTAGACTTCTACACAAACCAATTCTACGAAGCATTAGCATTTATGTAAGGCACCGGTAATCTTTGTTGATAATTAATAATCACACATCCTTTAATGCTTCAACACCCGAGCGGTTGCAGGCAACCGCATAACAATAGTATTTGCATTGTGTCTCGTTCACATACGCTTGAGGGATTAATATCCGTTACGATTGATGATAATATTTGTTTTGTTTTCAATTCATTGACTTTGTATTTGTTTGAAATTAATGCTACAATCTATTGCTTACCAACACAAATATATTAAACCTCACCTTGTCTGCTTTGACCTAAATATGTTAGATTATATACTACTAATACTAAGAGTAATTTTTTTTGGAAATTCTTGTGTCTATTGAAAATTTTCTTCCTACAACTAGCATACAAAACCAACCTGTATAAAATACAACTAGATGTTTAGAATTGAACGAACAAATTCTACAATTATTACCCAAACAATAGTTGTGGTCACGGGTGATTGTGATCACCTTCCTAATCACATCTGCAAGACATTGGATAATTCAACACCAGAAAATCAAAAATGACCAAGAGTAGTAAAATTATTCATGAAAATTAAGAAAAATATATACCGTCAGGGCCAGAATTTCTTGTATAACAAGGCGATGTATATGAATGATCATTTCTCACATCTGCAAAGATTCATTTCATTTGTTTAATCTTTAGAACTTTCTATTTTCATATGATTATTTCAGATCAAGCGGGCAAGTATGGAATGTTTCACACAATATGAAAAGTAATTTGATGAATAAATTTATGGCAGCACATTACACCTCTGTAGCTTCTTTAGTATGTGTAGATAAGTTAGCTTACATTATTTGTATTGATACCTTTTTCATACTATTTCACTGAACAGGATATAAAAAGTTCTTGAACTACTCACATAGTGAAGGAAATGGTTAGGTTGGCTGCCTCGAAAGAATTTCTGCTGGTGTAAACAATGTTGGACCACAAATCAATAGCCTTCTGTTGTTCTGTATATATTTTTCTTCAAAATGAAGTTGGCAAACCTATAAAATAAACATACACAGGGTGTGAGTGCTATGACTGTAGAATAGTGAATAGAGAATAACAAGATGATCTTCTGTTCATCAGGATTATTGAAAAAAGCTTTCTTAGTATAATTTACTAGGTGTGTACTACACAGGATCTTTCTTCGCTTTAGAGGCAAGTGTATCAATTTCTAGGTATTTCAGAAATATCATGTGTATCGATAAATGTAAACTTTAGTACAAACCTTGCACTGAATAAGCCGATCTTTAGTGAGTGATGCTAGTTCGGGAACAATAGGAATAAGATATTCCATCCAAATTGCTCGCAATCGATCAGTACGAGGCAACCGAAACGTCCTGATAGACTTCCTCTTGTTGGATGGGCACTCCGGAATCACGCAGAATCTCGGCATATAAATATCAAACAAAAGAGATTTGGTTATTAACAATTAAAACAATTTGCAAGAACTCAATAGAAAATGCAAATAAATAAACGGCCAAATTCGAAAACTCAATGTCAGACAGGGCTGCCAACAACTAAATATGTTTTTCCCTAAGCATTAGTCAAAAATATACCGCTCCAGAGTAACCAAAGTCAAAAAAGATCATGAAATTGTATGTATTGTCTTCTAAATAGTGCATTAAGGGTCATAAAATAATAAAATAAAATAGTCATGAAATAGTCAAAGCTTGTTTTTGATGTAATACACCAGCATTTGCAAGCAGTTTAATGATGATACCGTCAGTTGAGTTTAGTATGTCAAAAGTTACTATAATTATCTTAAAATTGTTGTTTTTTACATTTGTATTTACAAAATTCATATTATTCCTTAAATATTTTCTCTACTAAATTCCCCTTCCACCGTTATAATTACCCTAATATTCAGGGAGATTATACCTAAAGTGGGAACCCTCATTGAAAATACTTTTTTTAGTACTGATTTTTATCACCAGATGTCGTATCGCTATATAGTCTGTGCGAAATAGTGGCTCCTGATTTTTGCATAGATTATAATGCGCTGCCCACTAACTCTATGTCATCTCTATGGCCGTTTCCAACCCGTGCTCCAGACCATGGGCGGCGGTAGTACTGAATATCGCCAGCGCCTCGCGGCTCAAGAGACGTTTTTTCCCCCCGCGTCCCCGCGTCGCAATATCCTGTCATAGTCTATTGCCGTGCGTGGGCGCTATCATTTAGCTCGTTTATACATTGATGAAAGGTAAGGTGTAATCTCCGAGGGTCTAAAATATCCGTTTTTTACCCTTCGGGGAAAAACGGTTCTATTTTTTTTGTAGTCTTGTTTTAACATACAAAATAAAAATAACGTGGTGAAATTGGTAATTGTATAAATTGACTATAATGGTGACAACAGTCGGTAGTATTCATTAAATAAGTTTTCTTTCAGGTAATCTAATCTAGAACAATTTGTTGGACGTTGGTGATGACCTAGTATGAAAATTAGTTTATCTGAACCAAGCCTTTAATTTATTTATTGGTTAGTAATTGCATTTTATATATCAATCAATCAAACCCATTTATTTATCTATAGCACATACATGAATAAAATAATAAAAAAAAATATATCATTATCTTAAATACTATTATAGTATTAAAGCATGCATAATATATAATCGTGCCATAAATAGTGAGGGAACGGAACCTGTACTAGGATAACCTGTGTTACAGTCTTCCGGCCCCCCCATCTACGGACATGGCTATTTCCCAGATAATATAATACTAGGCTATTTGAACTTACAACTTTCAAAGCAGACAAGAATTACTAACAACATTGGAATTGAGTTTGCTACATAGGTACAGCTCCATTCATGTCAATAAATCTATTCTTGTGCTGAACTGTGCGTGTGGTGTGTCAGGTGCGTGTTTGTGTGTGTGCGTGTATGTGTGTGCGTGTATGTGTGTGTGTGGGTGGGTGAGAGTGTCTGTGTGTGTGTGTGTGTGTGTGTGTGTGTGTGTGTGTTTTTTGCGTGTGTGAGAGAGAGAGAGAGTATGTTGATATGTGTGCTTTAGTAGCAAATCTGTTACTATGCGCTTGTATTTTTTACGTGTCATAGGGTATATATTGATTGCTCTATTAATTTTATTATACAATTGAGGTCCTAAATAGAATTAGTGACGTTTTGCAAAAGGTGAGTTATAAGGGATGTATTTCTAAAATATTTATCGGACCTTCTAACATTTTTTACCATTTTAGGATCAAAAGTAGTTAGAGAGTGGCTGTATAGCTTTGTTTGCAATATTTACAGCTTTCTTACTGAGAGAACACCCGCATCAGAGTAGAGTTGATTCGTGGAGTAACGATAATGCTTAAACAAAATTATTTTAAGAAATGCTCTTTGCGCTCGACATCGATCATCGACATGAATCAAGTAGTTTTTACATGCCCCTCCCCATGATGTTATACAATAAGTAAGTACAGATTGACATAGAGCAGAGATGCACAGACTTATTAAGACTAGGGGCCACTCGGGCAAATTATGAACTGATGGCGGGCCGCCAGAAGTATAGGTAATTAAAGACAATAAAGAATTGATAATTATGTATTAAAATTGAAAAAGAATTTATTAATTTGAAGCGTGGCACTGCATAGTGCTTACAATCTTTTTTATATTTGGCTCAAATTTACTTGTAGCAACACGTAAAACTGCTTCCAAACTTTCATTTGCAAGGCGGTTTCGATTTTTTGTTTTATTATTATTTAGTATTGAAAAGGTTTGTTCACATATATAGGTAGAACCAAATAAGCTGGCACATTTCAGAGCGTTTATGCGCAACTCTTTGTACGTATTTTTATCAATGCAGCGGTAAAAGTTCAGCATGTCTCCTTCGTTGAATTTATTGCGTAAATCTTGGTCGTTTTGAATGTCGATAATTTCTAACTGCATTGACTCTGGCACATTTTCAACTGAAATCGTGAAAGGATTGCTGAATATGTCCAACAGAGGTTTCACTTTTTTAAACTCCGAAAATCTTTCTTGAAAAGATTGAATCAAAATATCTAGCTTTTCTACATAACTGAAATTAATCGCAGTTTTGTTGAATTTTTCAGCCATTTTCTTATAATTCGGAAAATGATTGTAATTTCCAGAATTTAATTGCGATCT
This sequence comes from Pyrausta purpuralis, assembly GCA_963924145.1. Lineage (NCBI taxonomy): Eukaryota > Metazoa > Arthropoda > Insecta > Lepidoptera > Crambidae > Pyrausta > Pyrausta purpuralis. The sequence goes on from OZ001646.1 coordinate 25,025,900, forward strand.
GAAAAGTGTCAGCTTGCATTGAAAGGATGATACGTGAGCGTAGAGCTGGGATATCAGTTGATTTTTGCCTTGAAGCCGTGTGTTCAAGACATTCAATTAAAAAAGCCAAATCACACAACCAATCAGGATTTTTAAGTTCCGGGACATCCTTTTGCTTTTCCGCCAGAAATATTCCAATTTCTTCTATTAAATTTAGAAATCGTTCCAGGGTCAATCCACGACTTAGCCACCTTACTTCTGTATAATACAGTAAATCTCCATATTCGCTTTCGATGTCATCAAGGAATTGTTTGAATTGCCTGTGATTGAGTCCTCGTGATTTTATGAAATTTACAGTCGAAACTACCACTTTCATGACATTTTGAAATTCAATTTTTTTAGAACAGAGGGCTTCTTGGTGTATAATGCAGTGAAACTGCATGAGATCTTCAGCGTTTATGTTTTTTTCTTGCAGATGCTTTTTCAGCAAAGTAACTAGCCCAGAATTGACACCAATCATCGAAGGAGCACCGTCAGTGGCAACTCCCGATAATTTTGATAAGTCCAAATCAGTTTTTGAACACTCATCCAAAAGTACATTGAGTATATCAACTCCTCTGGTTTGACCTTTCAATGAACACATTCCTAACAACTCTTCTAAGACTTCAAAATCTTGAGTAACACCTCGTATGAATATGAGAAGTTGAGCTGTGGAAGTAATATCAGTGGATTCGTCGAGTGCTAATGAAAAAAATTCAATGATCTTAGTTTTTTCATTTAATTGTTCCGCAATATTACCTGACAAAGACATAATACGTCTTCGGATAGTCATACGATTCAGTTGAATTTTCTCAAACTTTTTTGCTGCTTCTGGACACATTTTCTTAGCGGCAATTTCTATGCATTCTTTTACAAAATCCCCATCATTGAAGGGGCGACTGCGCTTTGCTATCATTCGAGAAATTTCATAACTAACTTCTGTAGCTGTTTCTGAATCTTGGATGGGTTTTGTAAACATAGCTTGCTGACCAATAAGCTCCCGTTTTAAAGACAACATTTTTTGCTTTCTTAATTCGCCTGTAAACTTGGTAAAAGTAGGATGCTGCGTTTCATAGTGCCTTTTTACATTATATTCCTTTGCAATCGCAACAGAATTCTTGCAAATTAAACAAACGACTTTATTATGCGACCATACAAAAAAGTATTTCTCAGTCCAAATTTCTTGAAACTGCTGATTTTCATCTTTAACCTTACGTTTTTTACTAGGTCCTGGCTTGTCCATGTTGCGTTCTAATCCTGGCTAGGATTAACACAGCACCTAAAAACAATTACAGTACCTACTTAAATTACCCATCCTTTTTTAAATTAGCAAAAATAATTGATTTAAATAGGTAGGGAAACACTTATTAATAACAGAGTTTTACTTACGATTTCACAACACAATTATACACGGCACTTGACGGGAAATCTACGTTGAATGTGGATCAAAATATATGACACCGGCTAGTCGAGTTAAAATCTACACTAGAACTATTGACACTTCACTCAAATTAAAACCGAACTATGGGTCGCTGCGGTTAGCGTGGCTTTTATACCGCGCGTATAGAGTCGAAAACTGTCTGGAGAAATCTCGAAACCGACTCTGGAAGCTTCGTGTATCTACCTACGCGAGCAATCGGGAATTCGTGCACTTAAGAGCGCGCGCGCGAGATTCAAATTACTTTTCGAACATATTTTTTTTGGTTTTATTCTGGAATAGAATTCAATATTTTTCGAATGTACGAGAGTATTATTTTTGCTGTCGGCGGGCCACCAGTATTCGACCGGCGGGCCGCGGTCTGTGCATCCCTGACATAGAGCTAAGTATACAATTTTAAGGAGTTTAGAATTACTGGCATTTCTAAGTCTTTTAAAAATATACATTAATTTACGAACTCGTTTAGTGAGGGATTCAATGTGGTATTTCCAAGACAGAGACAAGTCTATGTAAACACCAAGATACCTATTTTATTACTGTCAAGCGTTCCAGCGCCACACAATCACAATGGGCGAGATGGGCTAGAGATAGGAATCTGTGGGCTTTTATCATGAGATTTTGAGGCTGAAATCGTCCTAGTTTTGAAAATGTTATATATTTTATTTTACTTGCGTTAAGTGTTAGAAGATTTTGTTGGAGCCATTTTATTACATTACCAAATCCCTCATCGACAATCTGGTTAAGTCGTTCCCATGAGGAACCGTGGAAGACTAGTGCTGTATCATCGGCAAAAGCAACGAGTTTACCACCGTTAAATCGAATTTCGCAAAGGTCATTAATATATATCAAAAATAGACTGGGTCCTAAAATGCTACCTTGTGGCACACCGTACGTTACTGGATGGAGGTCACTGTCAATATTACCAATTCTCACAAGTTGTTGTCTGTCAGTTAGGTAACTGCGAAAGAGTTTCAAAGCGGTTCCTCGTATACCAATATTTTCTATTTTATTTATAAGCAGCGAAACAGAGACAGTGTCAAAAGCTTTGGCCAAATCTAAGAATATAGCAAGACATTTATCCTTTTTTTCTAGTTTTTCCACAATATGTGAGACTAAGTTGTTTACTGCTTGTTCAGTTTATCTGCCAGGTATGAAACATAATTGATTGTCTGATAAAATTTTGTATTTATGCAGATAGTCCATCAATCTTTTATTCATCAATCTTTCGAAGACCTTTGATAATGATGGTAAAATTGAGATAAGTCTGTAATTACTGACACTGTCCCTGTTCCCAGCCTTGTATATAGGTTTTATAATGGCCACTTTTAAGCAGTTTGCAGCAATATTCCTTCACTAAAAATAAGATTACAAATGTATGTTACGAGAGGTACAAAAACGTTAATGCTAGATTTTAAGATTTTGGTTGGTATTTGGTCTACTCCAGACGCTTGACTGTTCTTTAAATTCATGATAGTATTATAGACCTCAATAAAGTTAGTGCTTAGTAGTACAAATGAGTTTACCACTCTTCATGTATGTCCAACGTTGGCATTTGCATTTGTTGAGTTTTAAAGTATATTTTCTGCTAGGTTTTTTCCTATGGATGCAAAGTAATTGTTTATTTCATTTATAGAATCTCTTGGCTGTTTTTTTTTTTTTAGGAGTTTATTTAGGTCATCGTGTTTATTAGTATCTATCTTTGTTATATATTTTATTGTATACCAAGTTTTTTTAGTGTTATTTTTTACTTTTGATAATTGTTCTTCGTAGAATCGATTTTCTTCCCTTTTTATTATATGGTTACAGAAGTTTCTATAGCGTTTATAGGTTTTTATCAATATTAGGTCATCTGGAAATTTTCTCGTTTTAGCATGGAGTCTATCTATCACGATTTCTTATGCACCTCAGTAGTCCTTGCGTGATCCACGGTTGTGTTATTCTTTTCCTATTGGAAATTCTTTTTTCTTTTGTATTGTTATTGATGATATTTTTGACTTTAGAGATCAGTAATTCCGTATCTATGTTAACATCCATACATTCTAAAATATCGTTAAAGTTAGCAGCATATATACCTATGGTATATTGTTTTATAGATGACTGCTATAATACAAAGGATAACTATAATTTTTATTTAGTTATTGCTCCATATAAATGCAATAATTTTCGTTTGCTTGTTATGTCTAAAGTATAAAAATAACACGAGTGTTATTTCTTGATGATGAATGAGCTAAAGTCAAATACCTAAAAGGGGCCGTTCAAGTATTACGTAAGCACTATAGGGGGGCGGGGGGGTCTTTGCTTTGCTTATTTTTGATGACATGGGGGCTTGGATGAATTAACCACTGGATATGAAACGCAAGAGCGAATGTATGAAAACATCATTAGCCAATTTCTGCGGGGCGGGGGGAGCTTGTCGTGTCAATTTTTGACATTTAGTGCATGGAAGTGTCGATATTTTTTTATCGATATGTGTGGAACGAATGAATGAACGAATCTTTTGTAAAATTATATTTAATTTTATCATCAAAACAATAAATTACATTATGGGCATGTAATGCACAAACCATCAAATAAACAATTGAAACATAGAAAGTCGTTTTATATGAACGATCTGGCAAGTATCACTTAGTTATTGTGAACTTCCTAAGACATTTCGAAACATCCCGTTTGTACACAATATAGCCTTGCACCATTTAAATCCTCCTATGGGATAATTAAGCAGTAGATTTTTTGCGTTGGCATTCAATCACGCCTGGCGTAAATTGGATGCCACATATTTGGTGATGTTTTGTGGGGATCCATTATGCCTCTCTTTGGACTGCTTCTACCCATTTTATTTTCATAAATGGATCTACAGAAAATATGAAATAATGTTATAAAGATGTATTGTCAAATGTGTAGTTTAAAATTTTAAACCAAACTGTTGTATTTTTTTGAGTGAATTTTACAGATTTATCATTTTATTTTAAAATAATTTATATCAAAAATTTAATAAATGTTTATCGATATGATTTATCGACAATTGTCAAGCACAATTAAAATTAAACTGACAAGAGAACGAATGATAAACATATGATAACCCTACCGTATAAAGTGTATGTTATCTTGTTGATTTTGTAGTAACTGACCACCACTTTTTAAATGGCAATATTACTTTTCTCTTGGAAAACACATTTTACTATTTTCATGAAAAATAACAGCTTTTTTGGGATAAAACGTTACTTATGGATTAAAATAAATATTTTTTGTCTTGCCGCTATAATTTTTACACAAAAATAAGCCACATTTACCCATTTTTTCCGTCAATGTTTCTCACTGAGCTCTATCACCGTACTGACAAGACGTCACCTGTAAGTGAGGCCAAAAAGCCCGCTTCGTGGCTAAGGGGGCACAAGCGAATTGCCCGTAATTGCGCGTCCAGTGGTTTATTCGTCCAAGCATGGGGGTCATTAAAAAATTATATTTGAAAATTTCATTATATTTTGAACTAGTGGTCCCTCGCGACTATTTATCGAGGTAGGCTTGAGGCCTTCGATAAATAAGCTATTCATCACAAAATATTTTTTCAAACCATTCCAGTAGTTCCTGAGATTAGCGCCTTCAAACAAAACTCTTCAGCTTAATAAAATTAATAAAAATAAAGATGATCATAGTTATTTGTTCACGTTCAGTAAAACAGTTCTGCAAATACTAATAACCTGTAAATGTAAAGTAAGATCGATTAATTTGCAATTTATTATTTTCGGTGAAACTTAGTATTATTTTAAACGAAAATAGGAACGAAAAACGAATATAAGGTACACGTTGTACCTACTGTCAGATTGGAATCTACACCCTGTATAAGTAAAATCAATGGACCGAATACAAAAATATCGTTCGATAGCGAATTAGCTTTGTTTTCGCTAAAAAAATAAATTTTTATGATGATACGAAAAAAAAAACAGCAAGGTGCTTTTGAATAGCAATACAAAGAAACTTGGGTAATTTCGCCAAGATATTTAGCGCAGCTACACAAGGATAAATAAAACCAGACAATATTTCAATTTGTGCTTTATTTATGAAAAAAATTGTAAATTATCCTACAATGAATCTCCGAATGAAATAGACTTACATATCGTTTTATGTATCAAATACATTATTTTGCTCGACGCCAGATCAAACCACATAAGAACAATATAGTTTAAAATATTATCTACAGAATCCGTCCTCGGCGATTCGATTACCAAAAATACAATCTTCGTTCCCGGTCGCGCGGCGGCGGCCGGTCTGTACAGGCGGGCGGCGCGGGCGCTATTTACATCGCGAATGTACAACGCCGCTCAGCCGAGCAGCGCCTCCATGGTGTACGGGTGCGGCGGGGGCGGGGCGCGCGGCGGCTCCTGTCAGTCCAGGATCACCAGCTGCAGCGGCGCCCCGCCCGGCGCCGCGCCCGCCTTGCCCGCCCCGGCCCCCGCCCCCGCGCCCGCCCCCGCCCCGTCGCGCATCGAGCGCCACGGGGCGCGCGCGCCGCGGCGCAGCTCGCCGCAGCTCAGCGCTCGCCGGGCGGCCCTGCAGGGGAACGGATTAATCACTATATTATTAATTCACTTTCTGATCGCCATATTCAGTTCGTTTATGATATGTACGGTTGAGGTCTTTGCAACCTAACCACTTTTCAACGATCATCGCTTGCACTCGCGAAACAGACGTCACAGTTTCAAACAAAAGGCGACATGCAGTGCGAGCGATTTTGACTTATTAATCCCCGTAATTTGTTATTAAGACGGCAACCATTTTTGGACTCATCTCATGGTGTTTTTTTCGATATCTTTATGCGTGTAGGGTGTCTATGGATAGGTCTTTAAAAATGACATAGAAGTTCCTAAAACCGTTTTCTTTTAAAGTCTAACGTTTCTTAGCTAGACGCTTCCAAAGTGGAAAAATGGGCGTCCCCCCCCATCTAACTTCTAAACTAAGCGAGTGTAAATTTTGTGAAAAATATATAATGTAGATCATAACATATACTTCCAACGAAAATTGGTTCGAACGGGATCGAACGAGAAGTTTTTGAGATATAGCACTTTTTCATCAACCGCAAACATAACTTTGTTCTTCATACAAACACTATGAAAAACAAAGTTATATTTGTAGTCAACAAAATATTGTGGTATTTTACTAAGTGGAAGTAAGTGGATTGCCTAATTCAATTAACGTTGGCACGGAACCCTCAGTGCGCGAGTCCGACTCGCACTTGGCCAGTTTTTTTTAATTTATTGATAATAATGACAACAAACATTTAATAAATAAAAAAAATCTTATTAGATTATTACTTTATTGGTACAAAGGAAGTTTTAGTACTAATTAAGTAAGTAATGGGATTTGTAAAAGCAGAATGTCATCGAAGTAACAAAGCTCGTGCGATGACGGACACTCAGTACTCACTTGGCGGCCTCGGTGGCCCTGAAGTAGAGGTCGAGATCGTCCGGGGCGTCCATCCACGAGATGACGTGGCGCCGGCCGCCGCGGCCGGTGATGTTGGTCGGCTTGCCGTTCACCTGTGTCAAAACGGTTACCGTTAAATGCAACACAATAACACAACTTTATTCAGAAATGAAAGAGCAATGTCGATTTATTGATTTTATTATTTATTGCACGTACAAATAGCGTACTTAATGCTTAAGCATTATCTACCATTCGACCATGTGGTGGTGGGGTAGAAACAAGGCGGTGAGTGAGGCGGCGTAAAATAACACAAAAAAACTTTCAAGTGACTTTGTGTCATCTATTTTAATTCTGCTACTGCTACATCATCAAACTCGAATTGTTAGCGCCGTATAATTACACTCGTAGCTGTTTGACGTGAAGCTCGCTCTTCGCTCGTAGAGCGCTCACGGGGCGGAGATCAAATGGGCAGCAGAGATTTCGGCGTAAAACAAACTGATAGTCGATGGTGACACTCGCTGTTTGATGATTCTTTTTAAAGGTTTACATGGCTTCTATGGACACGTATAGATAATGGCCTCTATTATTCACCACACACATTTACCAGTGCCAGATTAAAGATAGTGTATACTAACGTGCGCGAACACGTGCGCGGGCAGCGGCTGGCCGGTGGCCTGCGCGCGCGCACACATGGCGGCGTACTGCTCGCGCGAGGGCCGCTGCATGGGCGCTGGGTGCTTGTTGGGCCGCTTGGCTGGCGGCGGCGCGGCGCCTGCTTCACGGGGTCCGGCAACTGCTCCTAAGAAAAAATATTCCTATTAGTTAAGAAAAAAAAGTCTAAAGATAGCCCGAGAAGAAGCGCAGGGAGTCAGTAGCAGTGTTGAAGACGGCTGCTGAAAGTTTCGGCAGGTGCAGGGCGACTTTGTGTCCACACCACATACAATAAACTGCTGACTCACTGTTACCAAACCGCGCTCTGAATGCGCGTCATGGCACGTTACTAAATTAGCGTTCTGTTAGTGTGATGAAACGCAACCGTAGTAGTTTGGTGTGTTTTGTTTTTTTATTACACGAAATCCAGGGTTTTTAGACAGACGATATAAGATAGTATAATTTACTCATTCTGCAGAGCAATCAACGGAGTAGATGCATTCTTATTTATTCATGAAACGTAGTTAATTTTAGACTATTAGTAGAAGCTGTACGCAAAAAAAATGCAAATTGATGTAGAGTTCAGCCGTTTGGCACACGGATACTAGAGATCAAAAGAAATTTAGGGTTCCGAAAATATAATACATCATTACATTTTAGCATTTTTTATGCAATTGAACCAAAAAATAAATTTGCGGCAAGAACAAAAATGTATAATCCGTAGGTATCTACAATACGGTTCCATCATTCTCGTCAAATAACTATAGTGGAAACTATCAGATTGTAGATTTAAAAAATAATAATAATAATGTTATTATTTCCAAAATTGATTTCTTGAGATTGAAAATGATGTTATTAAGTGTCGTTTGTAGTAAATTGTAATCAAAACATCAGGCATATTGTAACAGGAGGAGCCCAAAATTGTAATGATTTGAAAATTACTTTTGTTTTAAATAAAACTGCCGGAAATGTAAAAATGTGATATGTTTTTGGAAGTGCCTTAAAAAGCCATTTTAAATGATATCTACACAAGATAGGCCACAGAAGTTTTTTTTTTAATTAACCATACGAAATGTTTAGAGAACCAGCGCGCCACCCTCCTACCGAATATTTTTTTAGGTAGGTACTTCGTTCGGGTCAAAGATTTTGTTTTGACCTCTATAGTATGCGTGTGTCAAACGGCAAACCTGTACACCGATTTGCGGTTTTTCTTTAAAATTGGACTCGTACGCCGTCCACCATATGGACAAGGGTCCTCGAAAGTACTCCAAAAAATAACGAAGAAACACTAACCTGTTGTTGCTGTTTCCATTCAAAGCAAGCGTAAAGAGAAACAAACATACATTAAGATTTCATAAAATCTGAATGAACAGTAAATATACATGGTGCCCCAAACAATGACGGCTATACCATATTTATGATGGCCAAATATTGTTAGTCTTAGTTTAAGCTAGCTCATAATTTTATCTAAGTTAAGTTTAATTTATAAGGGTCATTTTGTTTTTATTTGTTCCTTTTTAGTCATTAAAGGAAGGGTAGGGGAGGTAGTTGCACATTCTGTTCAATAAGAAGCTACAAATTACCGTTCATAAGTTCTGTCATTATGATCACTGATCACCTAAGCGTTAAGGAGATCCTGACTACGACTACGAGGGCGGCACTGAAAATTTCGGCAATCAAGAAAGTGACACAACATTACTATTTAAAAATGTATTTATTGCTTTTCAAAGTATGCTCCGCAAAATTTGACACATTTTTCCATACGGCGGAACCAATCATTGAAGCAACCATTCCATTCGGAAGTTTGGGTCTCCAAAACGGCCGTTTTGTAGGCGTCCACAGCTTCGTCAGGTGATGAAAATCTCTGACCACGCTATTTATTATTCATTTAAGGGAAAGTATAGAAATCATTAGGGCAGGTCGGGGCTGTACGGCGGATGGTCTAATAATTCTATGCTTTCTTGCTCTAAAAACTCTTTTGTTCCTTGCACGGTGTAAGAACTCTCAATGTCGTGATTAGTGATGGGATTCTACCCAGTATTTTCCCGGTATTTACCCAAAATGGGTAAAAACGAGGGAAAATACCCGGTAAAATTAAATATCAAAATTAAGGGTAAATATAAATTTTGCCACAAACTCAATATTTTTCATTCTACAACCAAATCAAACACGTTATGCAATTGTATTAAGGCCGAACTTAAAACAAAACTGAATTGAATAGATTCTACTTGTGAAATACACAATATTTAGCTGAGGATATTTTGAATTTTATGTGATAAGTCCTTAAAAAAATCAGTTTTCAATACAAAGACGTCAGTGATAATACTAGGTTGATCAATAAGTACCCGTTTTGACGATAGATGGCGTTAGGTATTAAATTTGACATAACCATCATCAATGACATTGTGCTTAAATTTGAGGTTATTTTATTTGCGGCTTTTTTTCAAAGCTGTTTTAATCTCTCGCGTCTGGTGTACATTGATAAAATTGAACGAGAGCAAAACGACCCGTAATTTATTTTTGGACGGAAAAACATGGGTAGAAATAAAAGAAAATTAGGGTTGTCAAATCTGTTTATGGGGAGCCATGTCAGAAAGGTGTCAGCGTGATGGCTGCCGCAATTGCTAACACCGCAAACGGTTACGCGTAAAAATGCCGAAACAGTGTTTTCACAAACACCTCACTCGCCCGACTAATTTTTAGGGATTGTTTTTTTATTCCCCAATATGAAAACCTTGCTGCGAAGAACACATCTAATAAAGAAGTCATTGCGGACACAAAAACAGAGGGTCAATATAGAAATCAAAATTTTCTATATTGTCTCGGGTCTGGGTGTTGTGGTACCACCGTTGTGTCTGATTTCCATAACACAAGTGCATTAGCAACTTACTATGGGATCAGAGCAATGTATGTGATTGGTGTTCAATATTACCTTATTACCTTAATATTACCTATTACCTTACCTTAAAACCTATTTTGTAAAGTTTCAAAAAAATATTTGAAGGAAGAAATGTTGAGAATCGTTAACACTCCTAAGTAATGACTACGTTTAATAGTAAATAAACTAAATTGAAAAAAAAGCGTTTTAATTCCGAACACGGGTACTTAATTATCGACCCACGTCGAATCGACCGTAATTCGATTATCATCTGTTCCTCTTGTTGACTTTTGAGTAGTTTGTGATTTAATTGTGAGATCTTTTAGACTGAAGACTATTACTGCTGTTACGCGCTCGGGCCTTTATAATAACAAACAATCATTATGTAATTGGTGTTTTTGTTTGTTAAAGTTAAAGTAAAGTGAACATATTCTAAACTAACTAAATATACCGAATTTCGGTCTGTCATCACCCCACATTAACAAATAATCGTTTTTACCCATGATTTGGGAATTTACCCGGGTAAAATCCGTATATTTACCCAAAATGGGTATTTACCCGATATTTTCCCAATGGGTATTTTCCCGTGGCCCATCTCTAGTCGTGATGGAGGATGATGCGGCGGTTGCAGTTCTCTTTACGGAGTTCAGAAACGACCTGTGGCAAACAAATGCTAGCATACCATTCTGCATCAACGGTTTTTTGTCCTTCAAGAAAATAGTCGCAACATGGCCAGTTTTGGAGACAAACGTGGCCACCATTTTTTGTGAACGAACAATTTTTGATGGCTTTAACTCATTTTCGAACACCCTAACTCGTGACTGGTTTTTTGTTTCGTGTTCGTACGCGTATATCTAGGATTCGTCACCTGATACGATGTTTTAACAGTATTTGAAGATCCTGCGTGGAAACTTTTGAGAGTTCTGACGCACCAAGTAACGGCTTTTGCTCTTCACAGAGCGAATGCGGTATCCATCGGGAAAACAACTTTTTACACCTAATCGTTAATGCAAGATTATTTGTATTTGACTCAACCTAATGTCTAAAGTTGCCTGAATTTCGAGGTATGTCACATGTCGATCTTCCTCAATCAGTTTACGCACAGCATCGACGTTTTCTTGGGTGACTGCAGTTTTTGGACGACCTTGACGGGGATCATCACTGAGCTCGACACGTCCACGTTGAAATTCAGCAAACCAGCGATAAATTGTGGTTTTGGATAGGGCTTGATTACCAAATGCAGAAATTATCCGGTCAACACAATGTTTTTGTGTTAAACCACTTCGAAAGTCATAATAAGTCATCGCTCTTGAATTTTCTCGAGTCAATTCCAATTTCTCAACGACTAAACAAGTTTGACAAGACCTAGAATCTTTTTTAAAATAAATAAATTGAATTCGATTTTTAAAACCCAGGAATTTGCAATTAAAAATATTTTAATATGACAGGAACAGTGGAAATATTCCATTCCCGATACTTTTAGTGCAGCCCTCGTATCAGACGGAACAACATGTCAACATTAAGACTTTACAATTTGAGGGTTTCCCCCGATCTTCCAAGATCCCATTATCAGGTCACGACTTGGCAACAATGGGGCAAAATAAAAGTATATGGTCTGTATTAAAAAATACAGTCTTTTACTTTTCAACGTCCGTTTATTCCATAAAATTAATATTCCTATCGGAATAAAAGGACAAGTAAAAGCTGTCAAACGAAACCGATTTAAGATGTCAGTAACTAACATAAGTAAGTAAAATTTTTAGCTTTAAATGAGATAACCTTTTGATCAGGTGATTAAAAACAATGTTCCTAAGATAAACATATTAGTTTACTGCATGATACATAGCCGACACAATATATTGAACATGCAGCTCTAGTGTAAAACTAAATATTATTTCATTATATAAAATATTCGTATATACATTCCCTGTGTTATTCTGTCTTTACTTTTTACGTAAATTAACGTTTGTAGAATAGAATAATCATACTGCGTACTTTAAATTTGAAGCGCTTTGGTTAATATAAGTCGTATATTAAGAGGCTTCAATTTGGACTAATTTCCCTGTTGAATGATTATTTGTTGGGTTATTCCGCTGTAATGAACAACAATCAATCACCGATCAAGTCACCATGTTTCAACATAAATATTTCTTCCAAATATACACAATTTCACATAAAATTTCAAAAACTCAAATGAGAGAAATTTTCAGCGAGCTTCTATAAGGCTTCCGAACTGACTGACAGCTGCTAAAAACGGTTCTGCTACTTCGTATCTCCCATCTCTTTTTATCACACAGTTTGCTGCTAGTGACATCTCGCTTTTGTCGTTCTATTCCAAAGGGATAATAATTTTATGGTTTATTCTAATTCCAAATCCCAGGCACAAATGATCCGAGCGATTGTTTACTAGTCAAAGTTAAAAACATAAAACAAAAGTCCTTAGTCATCTGTCCGTCAGTCTGTGAGTCCAAATCGCCAATCTCTTCTCTCTTCACCATGGAGGCTGGACGCCGCGACAAGAAGGTATAACCTCCAGGTAGGTTGAAAAAAAAACAAATTGGTCCACAAATAACTTTGATATGAGGTCACTTTCTCCTCTTGTATAACAATCTACTATTCCACCCGGCTACTACTATGTGTAGTGTACTTTCAAGTCATAAAAGTTCAATTTTCCGAACAGGAGAGATGAAAATGGTATTGTTTTTGTTGTTTTTCATGGCATATTCTGTTAATAAAGGTAAGGCAATGTTCACACCAAACTTACTATCTGTTGCCGACTGTGACCACAATGAGGTAATTTTATTGTTTTTTTATATGGGGTATGAGGTGAGGAGGTTTGCTAGAGTTGGCTAGTTCATGAATGAATGCTTCAAAGCAATCTAGTTTTATCACTCATGCGTTCACTACCATCTATCCAGTTCTTCAGTAGCTCAGTGAACGAGAGCAAAACGTGCGGATATATTGGTGGCAAGAGCGAGACAGTTGCATGGTTCGGCTCGCCCGAGTTTCGCGCCAAACTAATGTTTTGATAGCGCATGCAGAAATGTTCTTTAACGTCTTTGCAATAAGACTTAGTATTTAGTATTGTTTGATAGATTGATGTTTGAGGCGATTTTCAGAGTAGTGTTTTATTTTTGTTTAAAAAAACAATCAGTTCTTTTATAATTGAAATTATAGACTGCCAATATCTTATAAAAGTTTTTATTTACGAATAGATCCGTACACGATACATTTAACGTTAAGCTGAATGTATGTGAAGTAGTGAGTAATATTGTGATAGTGGATCTACTGATCCTAATGAACTAGATGAGTGATACATATTTTTGTCTTCCACTGAACTAAATCACTAATTTCATTTCAGTGCAAGATTTAACGCATGTTCAGTTTGTACTGTCAAGATGTGTATGATACTGTGAGTGTTGTGTTCGAGCGACTCGGTACGCCGAGCATAAATGAGCGCGGGGCTGCCGCTCGCGGACCGCGCCACGCGCCTGTCACTGTGTTTATTTTCTGTGTTCATTTTCTGGTCTCAGCCTGTGACTGACTTCGTTACAACGAAATAACTGTTAATAATTTGAGATATGTGTTCCTAATTATGACATTATTTATCAAATCAAATTTTGTTAGGATTTTACGTAGTTCAAAATCTAATAGTCCAACAGCTACAGTTCATTATTTTACTTTAGCTATATAATATCACCCTTAATTTTTAGGTATTCCAATAAAATTAATCTTGATTTTGATAGCATTTATAAAGGTACGATAGATAAGGTTCACATAAACAAAAGTCTCTTTTTGTAGTTAAGTACGGACAACAGCAAATTAAAGTTAACACTGGTATCTCATGCAGTTGACATTAGGGTAGTTTGCAACAAAAGTGTGTGTAACCTAAGATGCTGGCGAATGTACTGTATATATTTTTATAAAAAAATAAATTAATATAAAATTTTATATTTATTGAAATTATTTATAATAAACTATTTTTTTTAATCCCGCCCCGGCCACGTCTGGCCCAGCCTCGTAATTTTACAAGTTAAGAAAGCACTATAATACGACCCGTCAGGTGTAGTGGTCGAGAAATCGCACTACTACGCAGCGGTTTGCGGGTTCGATCCCCGCACAATACAAACATTTGTGTGCATGAACATGTCTGTTTGTATTGGTCTGGGTGTTTTCTATGTATATCATGTATGTATTTACAAACAAAAAGTATTTAAGTATTATATCCGTTGTCTGGTACCCATAACACAAGCTTTGAGTAGCTTGCCTTGGGACCAGATGGCGATGTGTGGGAATGTCCAAAGGATATTTATTTTATTTATTTAATTGATCAATTATCGAGCGGAATGAAAAAAGATCAAATTACTAAAATGGCTATAAAAAAAAAGTGGTCAGTGATAAAAAAGTAAAAATTTAGGGTTGTGTGTATTTTTCAATAAAAAAAAAAATTCGTCTAAAAATTAAAAAAAAAGGGTGAACACGTATTTTTCATACCCCTATCACTAAGGGGTATGAAAAATAGATAGTAGCCGATTCTCAGACCTACGAAATACGCATATAAAATTTGGTAAGAATCGGTAAAGCCGTTTCGGAGGAGTACGGGAACGAACATTGTGATACGAGAATTTTATTATATAAGGTAGCGACTCACTGTCGAGCCCGTTGATGTCGTCGTACGCGCGGCGCTTGAGCGCGGGCGGCGCGGCGGCGGCCTCGCGGCGCGCCTCCAGCTCCGCGCGCGACGCCACGCGCTCGTATATCAGGCTGCCGTCTGTCAACACACGCTACAATTAGTTTTTTTTTAATTTACAAGTTTACGGTCCTTGGACAGAGCCATACGGACAATCCTTCATTAATAAATTCAATATTTACACTTAATACTACAAAACTAAAACTAAACTAGCCTAGCTTAACCTAACTCATTGAAATGCGGGGCTGGCGTTCGGATTTCAATACTCAAGAAGGAAGTTTAGCACGAGAATAACGACCCGAATCAGAGGGCGCAATCTGCGATCAGAGCACGCTTTACTTTGTTTCCTCCTTTGTCTTCATTGTTTTCTTCAATAGCACACATAATTATGATGATTCCAACACAAAATCACAAAAAAATACTAGAAAAAAACAATAAGTAAAATGAAGAAACAAAATCCAACTTCTTCGTTTCGTTTCCCGCGCTAAACTCCCTCCAATTAGATTACCGCTGCTAGGGTTGCTCCAACATGAAGTAAAATCGAATATTTAATTAAATATAACTTATAATATCGGGAATCGCAAACCTCTAGACTGATGTATACGAGCTTGAAAGTTGCTATATGGAGGGCTTCATCAATAAAGTGGAGCGGTATAATCAAATAATATAGACGAACATAACGTAAAGTCTGTTTTTCTTTGCCATTCGAATATTGTTTACCATCTTTATATTCCTTATTAACAAGATTATTCATTTATTGAGACGAGCCCCTCGATTCAGGAACATTTAGGTACGATTCGATAACTTTCATCAATAATATAAAAATGAATCGCAAAATGTAATGATAAGCGCATAACTCAACAACGCCACCAATTTGGCCTTTTTTTTTTAAAAAAAAAGGTACGTTTTAAGTACATGGATGGTTTTTACGGCGGGAAAAATTTGAATAATTGCTGGAAAAACCATAAAACTCTCCTTTTCTTTTTCCCATACAAATGTTTTCTGACTAAAACGTAGTTAATTTGAGCATTATTGCTATTTTTAGGAACAACTAGACCGATTTGAAAAAATATTTTTATGCTGGATAGCTAACTATTGAAGAAAGTTTTAGGCTATAAAACATCACGCTGCGACGGGAGGGGAAGCGCAAAAAACGCGGCCGCCGCCAGCCGCGTGGCCACCGCGCCCACCGGGCCGCGCGCGCGCTGTGGAGCGACCCTCGGAGCGAGGCTCGTGCGTACTGACCGGGCGCCTTGGGCGGCTTGGGGAAGGCTTGGTGCTTGGGCGCGGGCATGCGGTCGCGCGGCGTGAGCAGCAGCCACTCGTGGCGCGCGTGCGCGGGCGCCCCGCGCGCCGCCGCCAGCCGCGTGGCCACCGCGCCCACCGGGCCGCGCGCGCGCGCCGTGCCCGTGCCCGCCGCGCCCGCCGCGCGCAGCTCCGCCGCACCGAGGCCCGCCATCGCTATTGAACCTGGAACGATATTCGTTGATTAATAACGAGCACCGATAACATTATTTGCTTGCCTAACGTGTCAGGAGGTGTCTCGCTAGACGAGTCGATCTCAGTAAGATACCACAGAAGATTATAATAGTTCCACGTAAACAAGGATCGCTCCTGTGAGACGGTTAACGCTATCCTTGTTTGTGGCCTCGACTGTCAATAGATTGTAATTTATTTTACTCCCAAAAACATAGCAATACTAAACTTGTATAATATTTAAGGTTACAACGAAACATTGCACGAAAAAGTATTAAATAGGTAGTTATTTTCCATTGCAAGTTTTAGTCGCGTGCGACAACCCTGTTGATGTTTCCGCTCGGACCCCGCACCGCTCGCGCGTACCTAAACATCGGAGTGGCAGCCCGTGAGGATACTCACACTCGTGCTTGACCTGCTGCAGGTTGATGGGCGAGAAGGGCGCGCGCGCGTGGTGTCGCGGGCGGCGCAGCGCGCGGGCCAGGCGGCGCGCGAGGCGCGTGAAGGGCGAGGCGCGCAGGTAGAAGGCGGCGCGCGTCTTCATCACGGGCCGCGCGCCCTCGCCCGTGCCGTGCGCCGTCGCCACGTGCCGCGCGAGGTGCGCGCGCAGCTTGAACTCCTGCCAGGAGGGAACGACGTGTTACATCATTGAGCATTGAGTCAGTGCATGTGTAGACGCCGGTATGGAAACCGCGCGGGCGCACGTTACATAGTGTCAATTTGTGGGCAAGTTATTAATCAATCATAATCAAGATATCTCAATATGTGAGCCACTATATTGAGGCGGCCGCGCAAGCCCATTCGCCTGATTAAGACGTGACTGTACACTTCTTTTTTGAGACTTTTGACAGACAATCATCGATCATGTATACAAGCCTCTATTTGAAACTTAATGCACAATGTAATATGCATTTCAGAGAGTTGACTTCCCTCATACCTATTGTGGTCATAAAAAACGGTTTATGCTCTTTATGCTTCATTATATTCTTTTTTTTGTTAAGACGAACTTTATTGAAGTAACTAGTATTACTGCATTTTCACCATAGAAAAAATGAATAAGGTTAGAATGGTTTTGATCGTTCGTTTGTATGGGAACCTCTGTCGCCGGTGGGAGTTACCGCGCTGTTGCTGCAGTGATAAAAGTACCAATCAATGAATTAACGCACCAATATCACAAACCAATCACAATTTCCGCTAGGAGCTCTGTGATTGGTGTAATTACTACTTGAAACCAACTACCAATCACAGAGCTTCTAGCAGTGAAACTTCCAATCATCATTCAGATACGTTCGTTCTTTTATGTCAAAATACTAGTGATGTGGTAAAGGTCGATTATTATAAATTCAATTACCGATGTAATGTTGTTTCTCTTTGTGAATAAACAGTTTTTTATATAAATAGTTATTTAAGTTTGAAATAATTTTGATAATTTAACAGCTCATTTGATCGCAACAAAGGGTACTACTATTGCCTTTCGGTAAAAACAATAGAAGAAAAAAATGAGTTGCTAAACGTTACTTGAAATAGAGTAACTTATACCTTTAAACATTAGTTTCTTAAAATAGTTCTATTAGTAGAATTGAATCATTCTTTGTATAAAGAATAAGTAATATTGCTTATATACGACATATAGTTTCCAATGTAAAGAAAAATGTTTAAAGGTTTAAAAGCATAAAGGCCATGGTCTACATTATTCATGTATTATATCTTACCATGCTATATATTCATTTGTATTCTTAGCTCATACCATAAAGCCGAAGAGTTTGTATGTGTTTAATCGCGCTAATCTCAGGAACTACTGGACCAATTAAAAAAAAGTTTTTGTGTTGGATGTCTAATTTATCGAGAAAGACTTACCTAAAGCTTGAACTTTATGCAGGGACGGAAGGGGAGAGAACAAACTCAAATCGAAAATAGTTAAGATTACAATTAAAAAATACAATATACCTATAGACGTATGGTCGACCGGTATAGAGTTATATTTTTATTGCAGAAATACGTTATTTTGGTAGCACGAATTAGAATAAAATACTTTTTTTTTCAAATAGCTCTAGTAGTTCCTGAGATAAGCGCGTTCCAACATATGAACTCTTCAACTTTATTGTATTTATTTTATCATTATTATGTTTCAAATAATTAATAAACAAAACTTATTTTTATCTTTTAATACATCAGTAGGGAAATTACCATTTATCGATAATTTTACTGTGCTGTGAGCTACTTCCCTAGTGATGCGTATACAAGCGAACAAAGCAAATGGGACGCGATACATTGCGTGTTAAGATAGCAGATTTGTTAAGAATATGCGTGGACAGTCATCAATGAATATTTTTTTGAACCTAGTGCAAGAAAACCGCTATCATTTGAAATATCATAATTAAAAAGTGTTTTTTTGCAAATAATGTCGAAATAACTACGTATTATTACTCACCGGTGAAAAAATACACTTTCTCTCTCATTTTTTATGAACTGGCTTCCCGCTCTTCAAGTAATTATAGCAAAAGACGGCAGTTTTGACAAAAAACAATGCAACGCTCTTGTCACGCGACTGAAGTAGCTACGGCTCAATGCAGGCATATGCCTACAATTAAGCTCGCTGCCGCACTGACCGGGGCCATTCTAACCTTATTCATTTTTTCTATGATTTTCACAGTAGCTCAGCTGAGTATACCTCAGCAACTAGCGACTTTAAGCAACACCATTAATCGATATTTTCCAGCGCAGCAGAGGCTCTGTGGAAACGCAGCTTCATTGGAGTCTCACGACTCCTCAATATAACTTCAAGGGGCTTGAGCTGTCTGACTGAAAGGTGTGCTCAAAAGACAGGCAAATACCATAAAGATGTATAAAGGCATACACGCCCGGATAGCGGGGTTCGATTCTTCGTCTATCACACAGCCAAAGTTGTTTTACAAGTGCAATTTATATTATTAATGTTGTATCGTGACAAAACACTATAAAATAAAAATTTAACTATTGTCGGGCGGGGCTTGTGTGGTATAAGACCTGTGTCGGGGCTGCTACGTTGGAGGTCACTATGGCTATGTATATTTTGCCCGATATAGACTCACAGAAGGTGCTAGGGTGCCTACTAGGTGTGTTAAATTAAAGTCACGAATTATCACTGATGTTTCTAATCATAGTCCACAGATTGCACAATAATTTACGTACTAAATAATAAGCTACTATAATTTGGAATGTACGACCTAAGTTCGGGTGGCGCAGGGAACGACTGGCGATGGCCGCCGAGCGCGTTCCGCACACTGGTACAAAATGTTTATTCAGCAAAATGCATGCAACTACTGTGTCCCTACACTATAAAGGTATGTACACACATAAAAGACAGCCACGTACCTTGGCGCAGTTGAGCACGGTGCAGCGGTGCGGGCGGTGCGAGACGGAGAGCGCGGTCTCGTCGCCCTCGCCGCGGCCCGTCTTCACCTCCACCTCGGTCTCGCCGAACACGCCGGCCGTCTGTATGGGACAACACATCGGTTTATACTCCAATACGAAATATGGACACAAAAAAATAAATTCTTTAGAAACGTAACACGTATTGTACAAATATTATCACATATGTTTGGGGTTACCCAGCAAGTATAGACATATACTAGTAAGTATAGACATATACAAGTGCCATGCACGGAGCGTGTCGGTACCGTTAAAATACGTTCTCGCTCCCTCTCACACCATATAACGGTGAGACAGAACGCTATCAATCCGTTCAGTGGGCAAGGTAAAGCGTACCGCGTTTCTTTTCGTGCCTGGAATGGTTGCAGTGGGCAAATACCTTAGACTTAAATACCAGACGATTCATTTAAACTTAAAATGATGTCAAATGAAAGCTTGTTTAATGCTTTCTAAAATAGGTATTTCATATGTTTATATATTACGTGATTAAGCTGAAAATTAAAAAACCCGAAATTTTTGATAGTTTGCTTCACTGTTAAAATAAAATTATAATAAGTTGGGTAGAATTAAGTGAATAGCTTTTAAAATCTTTTTAAAAATTTTAGAATCATTTGAATCATCATTGAAATCCTACAAAGTTATTAAAAATGCAAATGTTAATTTAAAATCAGAGAATACATATAGCACAGATGAGAATGCTAAGAATGTTAAATTTAAAAGTCTATCTAAACCTAAGTTCAAAAGTTGCAAACATGATGAAACATCAATTGCATAGGTGCCTATAACATTTCTTAACACTTTTAATTATTCATATACCATATTCTTTTGCTCATTCGTGCCCAAGGAGAGCGAATAAGCAGTGTTGACTTACCTTGAGGCCGCCATATTTCTTCCAGTACTGCCAGCATGACCCGCACAATCTGTATTGTAAATGCTCAGGGCCCCACGCGTACCACTGGGTTGAATTTGTCACTACAAAACAACAATAAAAAAACTTTATACAAAGCTAACTTTAAATCACAGCGCAGTCAAAAAAGTGTACATACATTTATCTATCCTTTTGCTTTCATAAGCATATTGATATCAAATTGAATTCAATGGTGTGGATTCTGCCAATTTTTGAAAATCGTATGTTCAGCGGTGGACGTCTTGAGGCTGAATGTAATGATGATATCGTCTGAATTAAATATGCATCAAGTAATATTGACGAACACGAAAGGTAGTTGTTTGTGTTTTCTTATCAAATGTACACACAAAATGCAAATAACTATGGCAATTGCTTTAAAACTCCATGCCATATCCTTCAGCTAAATAGATACCCAGTGCGGTCTGGTCTGGTCAAAGCCAAAGATGTTGCAGTACAGACATCTACAGTTGTTGTTTCTTGTTATAACTTTTGTATTTGTACTGCATTTGTATATTAACATATTAAACATATTAAAAAATGACAGGGTGCTGTTTTAAAAATATAAAGAACATATCATTTTTGTTTAAGAAAAAGAAATAAAAATCTCGATGACCCAAAAAATACTGATAGTGTCCTGTTCCTATGAATACAAAGACACAGTTAAAATATTATCACTTTTAAACGATCAACCTAATATACATTACAGACGCATACAAAATTAGTTGTTCTTGTGAGTAGTCACAAGCCCCTATTTATCATGTTTGTCAGTAACCTTGGCACGAGGCGCAGAGCTGCGCGGCGCTGACGGCGGGCGTGCCGTTGGTCCCGCCGTTGAGCACGGCGCCCGCCTTGCCGCCGCTGTTGTTGTTGCTTGTGATGAGCGCCTGGTTCGGTTTGTTGCTGCAAGTGATAGCCACGTGACTTTTTAGTATCATTATAGGACGTTTTGGGCAAGGTCACACGACATTTATAGCAATCGTGAATCGCAAAGTAAAATGATAAAAAGTGCGGTTCTGCTTCACTAGGTAAATGGTGCAAAAGAATTTGTAATTTGATCGCTGAAGGTTTAAAAATTCAGATATTGATTATAAAATACTAAAAGTCTAAGTTTATATCGTTGGTAAGACGGTTCGAGAAGAAATCGAAAATACCATTGTAGAAAAATCAATAATGTACACATTATTTACTTGAAATGGCGCATCAACGACATTGCTGTTATTTTGTTTACCGAATCAACATTTATTTAAAATAAACTTAACAGCAAAACTTGATGTGTTACCACGGTACAAGCGCCTAGCAATGCAAAAAGTTATTTGTGTACCCCCGATTATGATAATATTGTTTGTATTGTTACAAATTCAAAGTTTGCATGTAATATTGTATTACAGATTCCTCGTTTGTTCTAAATTGTTTTCTCAATTGCTATTGTTACCATTTCTTATTTCTTTTTTTCTTTTATGTAAATCAAATGTTTACTTTTTTAAGCTAAAGAAGAGCCATACTTCCTGGCACAGGAATATTTCTTTCCTAAAAGGGAGTTTTGGTCAACTTGTAACTGTAACGGTTTTAAATGGAATAAATGATTTATTATTATTATTATTATAACCTCAAAACACGAAATTTTATATATAAGATCTAATTATCTATTTATTTTAAAATCTATTAGGGTATTTTGTAAAAAAAAACAAGGCAGTGAGTATACGCGTTGATGTGCGAAATGTTTCTACACACAAACTTCAAGTGCTTACGCACAACAAAAAAACAAAACAAAGCGCACGAGACGATACACACAAAGTACGGTGGTCGTTTGGTACAAACACTCACTAGTTGGGAATGTACACTTGCTTCAGCTTGGACTCAGCCTCGACCGCCTTCACGCGCTTCTGCTGCACGTACCGGTCCGTCGTCTTCCACATGTAGTAGTATTCCACTAGGTTCTTTAGCGTTTTCCACGGGAGCTGCGTGAAAAAATAAGAAGGTTATTGGAATGTTCATTTACTGTGTACAAAATCATTCGAATTACGAAATTTTTAAACTGTTAGACGTGTCTTCCGACCATCGACATGCCATTGACACCTCGTCGACACATAGTTTGTTATTCTGCCATCGACACACCGTCGACACATCTGCAGTTAACGTTATAGTGGCACCAACTTATCTGAACAATGGTCAAAAATGGTACTTTGAAAACGTCATTGATGCCGGTACATGTCAGTGTCACCATTATTGATATTCAAAAGTTTTTGGAAGGCATATATATAGTTATGTTAGCCCATTTTTATGTTCTACCTCAGTGTTCTACATATTATTTTCGGTGTTGATATTATAGCGTGCAAGGAAGTAAACACTAAAATAGCCCACATTCCAATTCTCTTAAGCCCTAAAGTATAAGTGGTAGAGAATGCTATTCGGTGTTAATTTCCACCTTTGCTTGTTGAATAATGTTTGAAAATAAATACTTCTTTTTAATTTTGAATCGTGTAGGATTACGGCGAGTATTAAAAACCAAAAGTGTTTATTTATGTGATAAAGAGCAACCCTCTTAGATCGCGGCGCCTTTCCTGTCATTCTGCAGTGTAGAGTGCTACCAACTTATGACACTGTGAAAACGTCACTTCTGCCGGTGCATTACGTGTGACCATTATTGATATTCAAAGTAACTATTTTTATCTATTTTTATGCTCTACACATAATTTTCAACGCTGATATTATAGCGAGTAAGGTGTTGAACACTAAAATAGCCTACTTGTAAATTCTATCGAGCTCATAAGTGGTATATTCAGTGTTAATACCACATTTGCTTGTGCAGTAAAGTAAAAATAAATTCTTGTTTAAAATCATGTACATACATACAATCGTGTGCCTCGTGTTTATTTATGTTGAAAACGGCAACCCTTTTTGATTGTGGCGCCATTCTGTCATTCTTCAGATAAGTTGGTGGCATTATAAGAATCAGAAGCGTCATTCGGCCATCAACTTCAACCTTGGACGTATAAACCACTGGACGCGCAATGACGGGCAATTTCGCTTGTGCCCCCTTAGCCACGAAGCGGGCTTTTTGGCCTCACTTGCAGGTGATGTCTTGTCAGTACGTTGATAGAGCTCAGTGAGAAACATTGACAGAAAAAATGAGTAAATGTGGCTTATTTTAGTGAAACAATTATAGCAGCAAGTTTAAAAATATTTATTTTCATTCGTAAGTAACGTTTTATCCCAAAAAAGCTGTTATTTTTCATGAAAATAGTGAAAAGTGTTTTCCAAGAGAAAAGTAACATTGCCATTTAAAAAAGTGGTGGTCTGTTACTACAAAATCAACAAGATAACGTATACTTTATACGGTAGGATTGTCGTTTGTTTATCATTCGTTCTCTTGTCAGTTTATTTTCAATTATGCTTGACAAATGTCGATAAATCATATCGATAAACGTTCTTTTATTCATTTTTTGAAAATTAAAATACTTTTAAAATAAAATTATAAATCTGTAAAAGTTTTACTCGAGAGTAGATTAAGGTCATCTTAAATATACAACAGTTTGCTATAAATTTTAAACCTCATATTATATGACAATACATCCTTCTTATATAATTTCAGATTTCCTGTAGATCCATTATGGAAAATAAAGTGAGTACAAGCCGTCCGGAGAGAGGCAAAATGGATCCCCACAAAACATCACCGAGTGACATAATGCCAATGCAAAAAAATCTTCTGGTTAATTATCCATTATGAGGACTTCAATGGTGCAAGGCTATGTGTATTTACGGGCTGTTTCAATATGTCTAAGGAAGTTCTTGTTAGTGTTACTTGGCAGACCGTTTATATAAAACGACGTAGAACGTCGTGTCGTGTTTCAATTGTTCATTTGATGGTATGTGCATTACATGCCCATAATGTAATTTATTGTTTTCGTGATAAAAATATATAATTTTGCAAGATTCGTTCATTCATTCGTTCCACACATATCGATAAAAAAATATCGACACTTTTATGCACTAAATGACAATAATTGACACGACAAGCTCCCCCCGCCCCGCAGAAATTGGCTAATGTTATTCTCATTCATTCGCTCTTGCGTTTCATATCCAGTGGTTAATTCATCCAAGACTTCAACACATTGGCCACTATTTGTGGCATGTTATAAGCGGCCTACCAGTGCAGCGACACGCCGTTGATACTTCGTCGACACATCGGCAGTTATAACAATGACAATGTCAGAAGCGTACGTTGCGACAAGGATCTTCTGGCCAATAGATGACATTGACAGGGGGCGCTAGCATTGGTTCAGGGATTCTTTTTATTTATTACCTTATCATTGTTTGCCCGACAAAGACAAATGGGAACGGAAATAATTGTAATATAATGTACTATACAAATGTATGTATATATTATTGTAATACAATTGTATTAAGCATAAAAACCATTGAAAATTATAACTTTATTGAAGGATTTAAACTTACAAGGTCATAAACATTAGAAAATATTGTAACGGGATTGCTACCATGTACCTTATTACTTTCGAGTCTACAATATTTATAAGGTAATAAATAATACATTCATATTCATACATTATCATTTGAAAAGTATACACAGAACACGTACGAAAATAAAACAAAAGGGTAAATCGGAAAATCTCTTGTAAAGTTGGGGTGATTTCGCTACACTCGATCTGGCAGCCGCATTTTTTAATTTGACAGCGGTAGTTCTGATTTTTGCCGTTGGCCATAATATTCTTGTCGCTCTGTAATTCCGCCATCGACATGCGTCGACACATCGGGCACTATTTTTACCGACTTTAAAAAAAGGAGGTAAACAATTCGACCAGTATGTATGTAATATAGTCAGAATTGGATAAAATTTTAGTATTGATTTATTAAGGCTTCCTAACACGTGCTAAACTCCGTAAGTGTAAGAAGGTTTGTATATTTGTCACAAGATTTCTCGAAAACGAGAAGCCATAGCGAGATGTTTCTTTTTTGTTCAATTAGGTATAGTTTATTTATTTATTTATTTATACTTTATTGCACAATTATAAAATTCTTTACAAAAGGTGGACTTAACGCCATATGGCGTTCTCTACCAGTCATGCCTTTGGGCTAAGCAGAAATGATTGTGGGCGGTGCGACAAAGAAACAATATTAATTATATATATAAAAATGTCTACATAAATAATAGATACGTACTTAGATTTTATGCAATATTATTACTAAAATACTAATACTTACATAATATTACACATACATAATACAAGCAATAAAATAAATACATCAATAATTCATACATATACCAAAATATATCACATATATTATATATATTATGACGAACATTGTAGATACATGTTATGGAGATTCTTCCGATTCCGATATATGAAGGAAGTGTGCCCGGACGAGTCTCTTAAATGAGAACTTACTGGGAGCTTGTTGAATATTTGCCGGAAGGGCATTCCAAAGACGAATAGCTTGGACAAGAAAAGAGTTTGAGAGGAAACCTGTACGGTGTAAAAGAGTAGCGAGGGAAAGATTATGAGAAGAGCGCAGTGGACGCGAGTGCGTATCACTGAGGAAGGTGAGCTGGCATTTTAAGTAGCTAGGAGAATTAAGGTCGTTTATTACCGAGAAAAGCGTGCAGAGGATTCTGATTTTACGTCGAACATGAAGGGGTAGCCATACAAGTTGTGTTACCGAAAAGAAGAGATGTGATCAAATTTACGAAGACAGAAAATAAACCGGATGCCAGAATTTATTAGGCGGTCAAGCTTGTTTAAAAGTTCTTGATTTAAATCAGGATAGCACACATCAGCATAATCAATAAGGGGGAGAACTAAAGATTGTACTAAAGATGTTTTTGTTTTGACGGGAAGGAAATTTTAGTTTAACTTAGGGTTCAGTGTAAGTTTAATTATAATCGGTCCAGTAGTTTTTGAGATATGAATAATAACTTATCATGGTAAATAATCATTACTTAGATTATATTTTGCCTTACATTGTGACAAGATACGTCAGAGCAATAGACGACCGACGACCCGTCTGGTGTAGTGGTCGAGAAATCGCCTACTACGCAGCGGGTGCGGGTTCGATCCCCGCACAATACAAACATTTGTGTGCATGAACATGTCTGTTTGTATTGGCCTGGGTGTTTTTCTATGTATATCATGTATGCATTTACAAACAAAAAGTATTTAAGTATTATATCCGTTGTCTGGCACCCATAACACAAGCTTTGAGTAGCTTACTTTGGGGCTAGATGGCGATGTGTGGGAATGTCCAAAGGATGTCCAAAGGAAAGAATAGAAATTAAAAATGCGTACATAAACTAAATAAAATAGATAAGGAACGCTGTCCGAGTCCGACTTGCAACTGCCCGGTTTTGTTACTTTTTTGTTATATTTACATCCGGTAACATATTAAGAAAAATTGGAAATTTACTCGTAATTTATTAGTAATTTATGGGATTTTTTTGATAAGAAGCATAACTGACTTAAATTATTCACGTAATGGCGAACGTTATGAATTATGATAGTTAAATTGAAAAAATATAATTATAGAATATTAATTTACATAATAGAAATATTCCCCAATATTTCCATTTTTGGGAATATTGCCGGAAACTTATTCGGAATATTCCCAATATTTCCAAAATTCCCGGATACTGCAAACCACTAGGCACGATCTACTTATGCTATAGCTAGCTATCATACGGTACACTCACAAAGTCCTGCCGGATGTCCGCGAAGTCCTTTCCATATTTGTCGAGCGCCTCCTCAAAGAGGTTGGCCTCGGACGCGGACCACTCCTCCATCTCGTCGCGGCAGAGGACCGGCCCTGACGCGGGCACGAGGGAGGAAAGAGCCGTCTCTATGCTGTAGCCAGACTTGTGCAATGTGTCCATGGCGTGGAACTGTAAATAAGATATAGAATAATATTAAAATCAGATCCGTAGTTTATTTATTCGGTCTAATCTATGACGTTTAAACTGACATAAGTTATAATATTAGAGCCCTTTAATGCTTTCATAAGACCTCGTTCACACTGCAGATTCACATCTGTTGAAAGTATTGCTGGTGATAGAAAATATGTATCACACACTCTTTAGCACGCAGTGCACAGACTTCAGTTTGCCTTGACTTAGTCTTTCATTGTAAGCGTCACGCTGCGTGTGCACACTTTGAAGTAGAGCACGATACTTTATGTGACGTCAATGAAGATCTAAGAGTCACTAGCGTCGTTTATACAATATAAGCGGTCCACCGCGACTAAGTCCGAGCGTTTTGAGCTTGCTTCCTGCCCTTCCGTCGCACCATGATGTTTTATAGCCTTAAACCTTCCCCAATAAATACGCTATATGAGAAAATATTTTTTCAAATCGTTCCAGCAGTTCCTGACATTAGCGCCTCCTAACAAATAAACTCTTCAGCTTTTTAATATTAAATTAAGTATTAATAGTCGGCGCGTTGAGTCGTGAGGCCATAATGTCCAGAGAGACAGGTATGTGTAGCGTGCCGCTTTACTGGTGTGCTCATGCGAGATGGACAGGACACTGACACGACTCAGTTTATGACACGCCGGCTATAGATAGTACAAAAGGTTTCTGCTCAGTACACCGTTTATACCATGACCGTGCTAGAAACGAGTAGGGCAAAAAAAATATATTGTACCGTCCGTCACCGACCAACGCCGGCGCCGTCGCTTACCATGCATAGCGCGGTATTTTGCCGGTGCTGACATGCGACGTTGTTAAGCCGGTATGAAAAGCGTTGTAAGCACATAACTTATAACTTTATGTCATCAATGAGACGGATGGGTAACACACGGGTTGCACGCTGGCATCATAACGGTGGCATATTGGCATAATACTGGATATGTATGGGCACATAACGCTGTCGATCTGTTCAGTGGGCAAAGGTTGCAACACCGT
Organism: Pyrausta purpuralis; assembly: GCA_963924145.1. NCBI lineage: Eukaryota > Metazoa > Arthropoda > Insecta > Lepidoptera > Crambidae > Pyrausta > Pyrausta purpuralis. Next base: position 25,054,699 of record OZ001646.1, read on the forward strand.
TGAAACGTCGAGGGTGTAAATAGTAACAATACTACTACATAATATGCGTCGCGTATAGACCCGCAAGTTATAAGTTTTAAGCTATAATGCAACGTGAAAGTTAATAAAAATAGATTGTATCGCGTTACTTTTCGTGTCTGACACGCTGCTAGGAGCGTATCAGACACGAAAAGTAACGCGATACGCCCACTACATCGTATCATACGTCATGGTATGATACGGTGTAGTGGGCTGAGACCTTAATTAACAACGTATCGGCTTGTGTACTCACGAGTGTGATGTCACGGCTGGCGGCTGCTGCGGACATGTGCAGCGAGGGCTGCTTCACGCTGGAGGAGCAGTCGAGCGCGCGCGCGAACGTGCCCACCGAGCGCGAGACCACTAGGAACTGGTCGATCTGCCGGTCCGTCAGCCCGTGTTCCGGCGTCCAGACCAGTGTTTCTAATTCCTCGCTGATGCGTGGGTCCTCTTCGCCTAAAATTAAGAAAATACACATATCATAAAACTCGTTGTAAAATCAATAAAATGTATGATCATGATTTAAGATACTTTCTGCTAAGCATAATCGACATTAAAAAGATTGGCATTCATTACTTTTAAGCAATCCAAAGAGAAATAACAATAAATACACTAAATTTGAAATAGTTCCACCAAAAAGTAGGTCTTACCTTCTTTTAATAAATTAGTTACTTCAGTCTGATATCTACTTCCAACTCTGATTTCTCCCTTATCTGCTAATAAAGTCTTTTGTGAAGGATCAAATACTAAACAATAAAAAAATGCGTCCTGAAACAAAACAGAAAAGTGTATTACAATATATTTCTCTGCAATTGTGTTAAAGGGAATAAATACAAAATTTAAAGAGAACGCATTCAACGAGTAGGCGACAAGTGGGACCATGATCACGTTTGATGGTTTATGTTAACGACGAAAATTATCATTGGCAACGGAAATGCCACTTAAGGCTATGAAACATCGTAAATCTGAGGCGCGTATCACGTACGTACACACTAGGCTTCTGGACCTAACGCACATACTAGTGTTCGCGCCATTAAGAATATTATGGCTGAGTTATGATACATTTACTTTCTAGATGTCTAAATAAAAAATACATGATACACATATGGTCCATTTTTTTAAATGATGATTGCTGATACATTGTTTGACATGACACAATGTTCCGTTTAAGCATACTACATTCCACAAACGAAAATATAATTATACAAAAAATATATACGAGGGAGGGTCAATAAGTCCGTGAATTTTTGAATTTCTGACCTCTTTACTGAAAAAGCAACACTAATCCTGTCAACAGGCATCTGTCAGTTGACTCCTATCAAAATTAGAACTTGCTGTGTCAGTTAGTTTGAGTTTGACAGCTATCTTTATCAGACTACCCACTAATTTGAGGAAAAAATGGAAACAAGTGAATTTCGTGAATTTTCGATCAGTCAATAAGATAAAAATTCATATGGTCTATCTATATGCCCTGAGCATAGAAAATGATTTAAATATTGATTACTTTGTACGAAAAACATCAGTAACCCCTGATTGGGTTACTTACATCACTAAAATTGTCTAAAATAGCAACGTCTCAGCGATCGTCTAGGCAAAATCAACTACAGTCTATTTTCATTTGAAACTCGAATATTGTAAACAATCGTTACATTCCTTTTAACGAAATGATTAATTTTAATATGAGATAAGCACATAACTCACAACTTACATGGGAAATTCATCGTTTTATATTGAGATCTTATTAAATCAAATAGTTTAATAATTTTATTAAGGGCTGATTTGTCAATAGTCAGATAAGAAAAAAATGTCGAACAAAATACAATATGGTTAATTTAAAAACGTCACCTAATTGTCAGCAATTTTACGAAGCTGTCATTTTGTTAAATCTGTCGCTTTATGGTTTATCAGTCTGATAAGTTTTATCTGACCATTGAAAAATCGGCCCTTAACAATATTATTTTAAAAGTTATGAATAGATTGTTTATATTACAGGACTGGTAAAGAAAAACTGAGTTTATAGTGAAATGTAAAAATAATGTAAATAATAATAATAATGTAAATGTACAAATATTGCACGTCATCTTAGTCCATAGTACAGTGGCGGACTATCAAGGAAGTGAAAGGACCACACATTATGTATCCTTAAGGTTAATAACTCATTTGCCAGTAAAAATCATAACGACGCACTTTACGCACTTTTATCACCAAATTTTAGCTATAGGAATATCCCTCACGTCGTTGTTTATCAACAATCTTTTGTTTACGGTAGCTGACTGAATCAATAAGATCCAGTGCACACTCCACACTCTTTCCTTGTCCGGTACATACTCACATCCTTATTGAGATAGCTGAGCAGCGACTCCGTCTCGTTGAGCAGCGTGACGGTGCACTTGCCGCGGATGTGCGTGGCCGGCAGCGTCTCCACGTGCCGCGAGAGGAACAGCTCCCTGTGCTTGGCCTGGTGCCGCTGTTTGGGCGCGAGGCCGTCTGTGCCGGGCAACTCGCTAGATTCCTCCTCCATTGCCGCTGGAAAGAAGAGACGGTTCTTATTAAATTTATTGCTCTGGTCCTAAAGTCAGTAGCTTATATTACGGAAGCTTCATACACACACCATATCGTAGAGACCCATTACTGCGAACGATGTTTCGCGCAGTCGAACTCAGCTAAGCAGATGGCTAAAATGCATTGTAAATCTTCGAAGTGTTCCTAATAGCGTTCTCAATTCGAATAAATTGACAGCTACGAGCTAGTATCGTTAATTGAGTAAAATTATTGCGATGCAATGCATTTTATGTGTGTGACTGAGTGGTATACTACGACCAACGTGATAGTAGTATACCCAGATGATAACATGATGAACAGTCAGTTAAATATTTGAATAACTACATTATATTTTGAGAAAGAGTATACTAAGGTTAACAGTTTATTTACAAATAAACTAATCTTTATTACTGACAGCTCTACATCTCGTCTCGTCGAAGTATTTGGTCAGCATGATGTATTATTTCCAACAATATCCTTAACTTTGAATGAGTATGTTTGCGCTACATACAAGATGGAGTATATTAGTTCGATAATTTGTTCCAACCATAGCAAATGGTGTCTTCAACACTCGACGAGGATGCAGTGTGCTAGTTGCGACCAGCGTCGCTTGCGCCAGAAACGTCGATGTCTTGCGTAGTTTCGGCTTGTCTACTTAAACAAAGCTACAATAAACTTAGCATCATTTTGTTTTAATCTCAATGGAGTATTTATAAGGTCAGCAATTTGTCTTCCAACAGTATCAAATAACTTCAACACCTGGCGAGGGTGCAGTGTGCTAGTCGCGTGTAGTAGAGCGACCGGTGCGGTTGCGCAAGAGTCGGCGGAAATGCGGCTGCCTTGCGCGGTGCCGGCTAATGCACTTGGTTGAGCTACACTACAACAACACGCTCGCGCACTATACCGCTAATTGATTAATCGACCAATTGCACAAATTATTTGCAATTTCTTACTATAACACGTCCCCTTACATACGCCGAAGACAGAAGAACAAGTTAGTAAAGGCAAAATAATACGCAGGAGTCGTTTATTTCCCCATAAAAATTGTGATAATATTAGTGATAACAAAGATGCACTCTTTAAAGAAGTTGTTAATTCCATCATAATAAGATCTAAAAGGTTTGTACCAAATAAACAAAGTTTTGTAGAAAACTTATTTGAAAGATCGATTTGTAAATCCAACATCATTTATATATCAGTCAATCCATTCGAGACAGTTCCGATGAGACAGAAATTCTCGAATATTGATAGCGTAATAAATAACACGAAGGCGCATAATTTAATATAATTCATTATACGTAAATATGCGCGAGATAATTTACTGAATGGTAATTATTAGAATCGCGGATGCGCCCGCGCGGGGGGCAGGTGCGCGATACGTGAACACGTCATCTCTAGATTTTTATGCGTTCGTGTACCGGCCGCCATTACGGCACGCGTTATTACGCCGATCGTAAAGACATGTCCGCCATTTTATATTAATTTCAAGTATTAAAGTGCCAAATGATCAGTTTCGTCGTCATCTCTGACGGAGGATCTTATGTCAAACAAAACATTATTTCAATATAATTTCTGTTTCTAATTAATTATCACATGAATGGCATCTTAATCGATTAATTATAAATAGACATTCGCAACAATACAGTCGAATCTACAGTAGTCCGATTGTGGATGCTAATATTTGATAATGTTATTTGTTGACTATTTTGGAGTAATCAAATCCGGTCGTGAAAGTGATCGCTTTCGATGTTGTTTTTTGTCGGGATTGCCGTTAAGTCAAGAGGGGCGTTGTCGGCGAGTAGGTAAACGCAAGGGACCGCGTCCCCGCGGACTGACAAAAGCGCGACCCCTGCGGGGCGAAGTCGCTTGGCCTCGTGGCGCGTCACGCGCTAACAATCTTTTGTACTGACGCTATTTGAATTATATAAACTTAATCATTAATTAATTAGGTCATGCACTTAAATATGAAAATAGAAAAGTCTACACCACAAGGGGTTTGGAGTTTTGGTATCGAAAGGTAAACGTGAGTGGTGCGGTCGGCGGGAGGGGGTGGCGGAAATCAGGGGTGGGTAGGCACCGGCTACTTATTATTACCACAGTCTCACACAGACACCTCTCTAATCACGCACCGTAACAATAAAGCCCTGTTTGCTAAACCGATGGTGTTAAACGGGGGTGAGACCGACAGATGGCACGTTACAAAAATGCTCGTGTTTGTAAAAGGCCTCATTTAACAGACACCAAAGGAAAAATCTCGGTCAAGGATATAATCAGAGCTTTTCATAAATCAAAATTATGTAGCGGAGTTGGAGTCAGAACTTTATATTGCTTGCTTGCTGTCCTGAAGTTATAACTCATTATTGAAATAAGGGATGAGCAAAGAATAGGAAAAAGGGGAAGAATCCAAAGCGAGTGGGTGAACTAATTCCATAGTCGATACTCGAAAAAGATGCAGTGATGAGACCAGCTAAAACTGGAAATTGTTCGGTCTATTCGACCGGCACGCGATTGTGTGTCGTGTTGAAATTGTACAGCTATCGATACCAACTATTGCAACGGTTAGTCGGTGAAATTAATTAGAGGAATATTTTTAGGCACAGTTGGTTAATTAGTTTTACTTACTGCATTTTGATATTATTAATGAACTTACTTTTCTAGAACTTATCAAACCACGCGAGAATAAATTGAATAAGGATATATACATTTATCATTTAGGAAAACTCCGTTGAGTTAATGGGAACACATGGTAGAATACATATTATTTTTGTTATGACGCCTTGGCTGTCAAACTGCGTGTCCTACTCCTAATCCAGCATAGCGATCGCCAGCCTGCCATCGGTCGCCGGACATCTGTCTGTAAGGCAGAGATCCTCATTGTACCATAGAGGGCGAACCACAGTCACTTAATGACTTTGTGGCCTGGTATGCATAGTCGATTCAGTTTAGGCTAAAAGATCGGTAACTGTTAAGAATTATCGATGCATCTTATTTCCGATAAACATCACTAAAGCGGCTCGGCCCGCCATTTACCGCGAGACGCCCGGCCCCGGGGGCGGCCGCCGAATTGCGGGGGATTTACTTTATGATAATTATTTCGATTGCCATCGCCTGGAAAGAGCCCGGGCGCACTCGAAGCGATCCCGACTCTTGAGACGAGCGTCGCGAAAGCCCGTAAAAATCACAGCTTTCACGCCGCACCACTTTTTATCGTCACCAGATAATTTGCAAAGTGATTGGCTTATATCGTTAGGTTGTGAAATTCGAAATTAAAAGCCTATTGGCCGTTTAGTTTTAAAGACAAACTGGCTAAATATGGCACGAATTTCTACAAAACAATCTGTCTGAAGTAGATGCCACGGCTACGGCCACGACCACCCTTTTAAACTACGGCACAGATTAAGCAGCAATATCTCTGATCCAGATGCAAAGAATCAGAAATGATCGACCGGGATCGAGTCAGAAATGATGAAATACGTAGAAGAACTAAGGTAACGGACATAGCCTAGAGTATCAGTAAGCTGAAGTGACAATGGGCAGGGCACATAGCTCGAAGAACTGATGGCCGTTGGGGCAGGAAAGTTCTAGATTGGAGACCCTTCGACCAAAGACGTAGCGTAGGACGTCCACCAACAAGATGGACAGACGACCTTATTTTAAGATCGCAAGGATCAAACTGGATGCAGACCGCTAGTGACCGGTCGCTGTGGAAAGCCGTGGAGGAGGCCTATGTTCAGCAGTGGACGTCCTATGATAATGAATGAAATGCAAAGAAAGAAAAATAATGCAGTAAGACTCGCAATTTATCGGACAAACACCAATAATCACAGTATAATTGCCTCGACATCCTCCATTAATCACGAAATGCCTAAAAGACTTCAAACTTTATTCTTACTTTTACAATAAAGCACATGACGATGATTTTACACTAGACTTCCTAGTTTGGTGCTAGACATTACTTTTATTTATCATTGAATAAGGATATAGGGTCACGGAAAAACCTTGCCAAATATGTTTTCAAACGCCTTAGTTAGGACATTCTCTTCCAGTCTGAAATATGGCATCCGTTCCTAAGAATGTTGTAGTTGACAATCTTGTACTACAGAAAGTACAAACAAACGTGAACGTGATTATAGAGACCTGCATGCATTTTGTGATAACAGACACTATTCCTAGAAACAAGTGGAATGCGGAATGATGACATATATCATGCGAGGCTTATGAATACAAAACAGTTATTTCACCAGACATGAAACACTTAAAACAAAGTACTTTGTAATTTGGATGTCTCTGGATGGTTACAGAGAGACTGGATCACCTTGATATTGCTTGATTTACAATTATGCCACTTTTATGGCGATGAAGTCCCACAGACAAAGAAATAACAAAAAAATATTTTCACCGAAGCAGGAGGCTCGCTGTGTTTTAAACATCCCATTCAACCTTAGTTATAAATGTTTTTTGACCGTTAAGTTTATTGCGTTCATAACATGTAGCCAATTCTAAGTTATTCGAACAAGTACTTTTAATGAAATCGTTTTCATTTCGATATTATATAGAATGTTGTTGATGATGATGGAAAATGGGAAGAAATCCTTTTGTTGATGTGGTATGGAGCAAGTATTTTCAACTTTATTTTTTCCTTTTGAGGTATCTTCTTTTTTCCTGTACAATCTATTTAGTACATGACGATGATTTGGATGATATGTTCTTAAGACTAAAACATCATTGAAATAACGACAAAGGTTAACCATCAGCAAGCCGTGAACCTGTATGAATATGTATTGCCTGCGCTCGCAGCTTAAGTGTGCATATGTTACGGCTAATAGCCGAAGTGCGGCTACACCTAGTTTTAGCCGGCTACAACTAGGTGCAGCCCGCCACATGCGGTTAATCTTAGGTGTATCCTACTTATCTTCGGTTACAACTAGGTTTAGCCTTCATTATAGCGGCTAGAACTAGGCAGAAGCACACTGGTGGTTAAACTTAGGTGCATCCTATTTATTATTGGCTACATACTAACTAGGTTTTCAGTTCAATTAAGGATTCTGATTTTATTTTGAGATTCGTATCTTGCGTTTCCTGATTGTTTTGATTTTTAGTTAAGTAGTAAAACTTTATTTTTTATGTTGATTTCTTTTTATCTTTGATGTCTACCAAAGATGTCTAGTTCTGTTACTTTATGAACAGAAGATTTATAATACATATTTTGTGTTTCAATTACTTAAAATAACGTCTTTTTTCGTTAATAGATATTTTCCAGCGAGATAAGACAATATGTAAAATAATTTCCAATACTTTTCTAAAATTATAATATTATTATTATAGTATTTTGTATAAGTCTAAATGTCATTCAAGTTTATCTTGTTCAAATAAGTGATAGACATTATTGCAACATACTTTTATATATGAGTGTTTGTTAATTTTTGTATAAATAAAACTGAGTAAAAAACTTATCCTATTTGTTTTAACATAAAAATATGACAGAAAAAAACAAAGACTTAGTTGATTTAGTTAAAAAGTAAAACTTTATTTTTTATGTTTATTTTGTTATGTCTAGTTCTGTTATTATATGTTGAGAAGATATATAATATTTTCTATTTAATTACTTATAATTACGCCTTTTTTGTTAAAAGAAAAAAATTGCCTGTCAAATAATAAATAATAAATGTCACTTAAACATCCCTGTCTTTTATTTATTCCATGTAATTGAAACAATTGGGAAACGCAATATTAGAATCTCAAAACAACTGAACTGAAAACCTTGCTCTAGCCTATGATAAATAGGATACACCTAAGTTTAACCACCAGTGTGCGGCTGTACCTAGTTCTAGCCGCTATAATAAAGGCTAAACCTAGTTGTAACCGAAGATAAGTAGGATACACCTAAGATTAACCGCATGTGGCGGGCTGCACCTAGTTGTAGCCGGCTAAAACTAGGTGTAGCCGAACTTCGGCTATTAGCCGTAACACATACAAAGAATGAGCTTTGTTAAAAAAATATTACAGGTGGCAGTGGCATAGCGTGCGGTGTTAGTATATGCCGTGAGTTATCTACAAAGTTTTATCTAATCTTTCCTCTATGGTGGCATTTGGAGGTAATTTATTGATATCTTGTAAAAAGTTTGGTGTTCCTTATTCAGGATTTATGATCGCTTTCTTCATCCTTCGGCAAAAGGTTATCACAGATATAAAATTTTTCGTTGGTCATCAATACCCGCGATTCAATTCGATAGCATTCCGCACTGCTCTTGGCAAATACCGGGCGTCGATGCAGTAGCCCAACATACTCTGTGGTCCGGCTGGTAAGAACAATTTGGCAATTTAATAACACGGGATTATGGATCCACACGCGTCACTACGCAACTAATTAAAGCGTAGGCAAAGAGAAAATGGCAATCTGTGGAGTTTTGCCCCCCGTTAGTGGGGGGTGTCGGTTACGTGTGCCCCCTTGGGGTGGTCGGGTGTATGGTTTTTCTGCTCGGGCATCCTTTGCTTACTTATTGATCCAGTCAAATGTGTGGAGGTGGCGCTGTGGGTGGCGCGCCCGGCCCCGCGCCCCCCCGAAGGGGGTACGTCCAAATAAATCTGTCCGCCCGCGAAACACCGCAGTGACAACAGTAGCGGCCGGTAAGATGCGGTCTCACTGTTTCCGTTCACATTGTTGTCGATGGATCCGGTCGACCTCGAAGAAGCGAGGTCGAGTGGTTGTTACGGACAGACATAAAAAATCGGCGAGTGCCATTTTAATTGGAATGATTTCCATTGGAAGGCAACGCGGGCCGACCTTAGAAACAGGCATGCGCGCGACCGCTGAAATTAGCTTGATGGTGAAAACGCGACGCTTCTGTTCTCTAAAAGGGTCAATGACGTTTGTCTCCGAAATAACCTACACATCTCAATCAGTAGTATCTGATGAAACAATATCAATCGAAAATACTTATTATTTATTTATTAATCAAACAATGTTTTGCAATAAATAGCACTAGTCCCACAAAACTATTTACATAGTTTGACTATGGGATCACTGAGAGTCTCTAAGCTAATTCAGCTAAAAACTTCTTTTTAAGTTTTTTAATTATAATTATCTGGACGTTCACCTGTGTATGATGCCTACCCTACCGCCAAAATCGAATCATCCCGTCATGTCAGATGTTATACATAGCCAATACCTTTATATCATCCATCAGTTATAGCAAGATTAACTTCATGCAAATGATTAAAATTCGGAGCTTAACACTAAAGTTTAGTCTGCCACACATACAAGTGTAAATTGATGACTTTAACTCTACATTTTCATGAACATGGATCACATAGGTTACAGTCAAGCGCTAGCGGTTAAACTAAGACTACCCCTCCTCTAACATGATTAAATAAATTTCGAATTTTTGTAAATATTTTTAAATCATATTTATTCATATCAGGGAAAACTAAAAGAAACATGCCTAGTGCGAGTCGGTCTGGCGCACGAAGGGTTCCGTATCCACTATGTATGTAAGCAATTTTATTACCCTAAAATGACATAGGAAACATGATTAAGATTGCCTTCCATTTAATAAGCATTTGATTGCCTTTTAATAACAAATCAATTGAAATTTTGAGAAAATCACTCACAACTTAGTTTTTTTAAAGCTTAAAATGACAATCAATACCAATATTTAATTTATTAACTACAGTTTCAGTTTCGTATCTTAAGACGTTTTGGAGAAGAAAAATATTAAACGAAAATTTACATGAAATCTATTTTGGTTTAAGTCTATGGACTTTAACTCTGTGATTTGTTTACTTTTCATAGCCGTGATAGTTTTCTTTCTAATTTAATCGTATATGCTAGTGCTGTTCACGTATTTACCTACTGTTTAGCTGGTAGAGGGTAGAGACAAAAAAATTGCCTTTTAAAACTGAATGTTACGGAACAGGCGACTTTTTCAAAAAAATATGTTAGCAGCCACATTTCCTATTCAACAACACCCCACAAGATGGGTTTGGAAAAAGAAAAAAAAGTCCTCACCACGCTAGTTTTATAAGAGGTATCAAAAAAAATACCACATTGGCAGGGGATTAGGATACATATTTATGTCAAATAACATTTTTCTAGCTCTTCAGGTCTCCGCGGACGGAGAGACGGACATGGCGAAACTATAAAGATTCCTTGTTGGATTACGGGACCCTAAAAACTTGCAGAAGGCTCGGCTAGTTTCCAGTAGATCGAACCTACAACTCATTGTTCATCAGGCATTGCAAAGCATTTGCCTTCAATCAAAGCATGAGCGAACAAGTATATCGTAGGAATTTCACAGGCTTCAACATATCAAGAGAATCTTGATTAGCTGCCGCCTAAACGTACAGCGAATTTTTTTAATTATATCTTTTTATATGTACTCAACGCTATCCTGTAGGGCGCACTTCTGACTGGAGCCAATTCCGATTGTGTTAAACTTTGGATTAGAAGCTTAAAGCTGTTGTCCATCTCGGTTGTTGGTCCAACATTGGAAGAGGCTGGTTTTCTGCTTGATGGGCATCGTAACGTCAACATGTCACGAACCAGAAGGGCAATCAAGGGGGCCATATGGGTTTGCTCTTGTCTCTAGACTATACTCGACGAGGCATCGACAAGGACGACGTAGGAGCCAACTGACCCACAAGAAGCATGTTTACTTTTTTTTTAAATAACAAGGTTGTACTGTTGGAACCACAGAAGCGGGCAGAGAATTCCACTATTATGCTGTGCGCATTATAAAAGTTGATGAGAAGCGTTTTGTTCGAGACATTAGTATATCAAAGAGGTATGAGTGGTAATTCGCAGTGCGTCTTGTTGTGCGATAGAAAAAGGATCGTGACATTAAGAAATTCAGCTTTTATGTAACTACATACAGTTACATTAAAACAGATTTTTTATACAGAGTGCATTTGAGTGCAATTTTACACATAATGCAGGTTTTAATCCAAGATGAATTAAAATATATAACCAAGTAATATCACTTTGTCCATCTACCTTCACTCGCCGACCGATCGACCTAGCCGACCTACACAGTAAGGGTCGTGCCACACTTACGGCCGTTTCCAATATCCTGTGGTTTAGATTTTTTGTCTCTATAAAACTTCTGGCAGTAGGAAATCCCCTATCTCCGGATAGCTTCGACTATAGTTTGCATATAGAGGTCCTCTTTAACTCGAACACGTATCGATCAATGAATTTCAAAAGGATAGACAGGTTATACACCAACATTAAAGCATTTTTTAAGTGGCGCAAGGATTACAGTATAGTTGTTTATTACGAAACTAAGCGCTAATAGAGACAAATGATGGAGCATACCTGTTGATAGAAAGAGATAAATATATAATTCATGGGCGCGTGACATCTCACTCTTAAGCCTAATGTCAGACATTGCCAAATTATGGTAAACACTAATTAGGTGTTTATTTTTTTATACTTTTAAATGAAAAACTATACTTATGAATGAAATGACACGTTTTTCTTGTCTCTAATAAGTGCAATGTAATTGGTACAACTCCTTAACACACAGGAAGGCATTTTTGCCAGAAATCGAGAAACAATTTTAGGCGCTGCACGCTGTTGGGACGTATAGCTGTAAAGAGATAGCGTGCCCATCTAAATGCACTTCGGGCGATTACCTGCCGTTCTTGTGGTGAATTTAGAGCATATACGACGTATCTTAAAACGACGACGTAAGTTTAAAAACATCTTAGGTATCGATGCCATTCTATAAAAAGTATAAATAAACTTACGTTTTGCAAAACTTTCTCAGTTACTTATACAAAAATGCATAAAAGTATCGAATAGAAAAATATATAAATAACAAGAGGCATGCGTCCTGATAGCGTAAAACGCATGGTTCGATTCCTTGTACAAAGTTGCCTTTTAAAAGTCCAATTTATATTAATAAAGATCACTTTTGCACTCATCCATCCATATGCTAGGTATACGAATTCGTTTCGAGATCGAGAATTTCTAAAACTAAAAACAAAACATAGGTTGGATACAGATGAGTACGAAAGCAGCTTCCTACAGAAACAAGGATGGACAAAATATAATCAATGTCAAAATCGCAATGAAAACGTGTATGTATCACATACGGATGAGTGCGAAAACACCCTATGGAAGTAAAGCAAACAACATGTTAGAAATTCAAATCCACACAAGAACGGTCCAGAAGTTTTTTAGCACGTCAATAATAAACAATATTCTAGATTGAAAACGACGAATCAGACTTGAAAGAATGTAAATGTAAAAACCTACCTATTTGTTTTCATGAATTCAAAACTACCGTTATGCTCCGTATAAAATTTAGCTAGCCTTGAGACTTGCAAAAGAAACAACCTTTAGAGTGATAATAAATAGAAAAAAATGCAAGTGGACTCAGACATCTAAGGTCCTATTTTATAGTGTTCAGATTTTATCTTTTTGCGAAACATTATGCTAGGTAACGTGAAGTACCCTATAGGTCTCTCTATTCCCTTGATTTTGAAATGGCAATTTTGTGACATACCTATATTTTATAAGGCTGTGCTTAATAGTTTGCTTCTTCACAGCTGAAAGAGGCCGTGTAGAGTCGTAGATTACGTTGGAGACTATATAGTCTGTTCAAAAAGTATGGCGACTTTCGAATTTCCGAAGGCTACATATATTAGATTTACGAACTTTATGGTGCTAAGTACGATATGTCCCTACACTACATACGTCCCTCAGTTATGCTGAGAAGTTTGGCCAATTTAAATGTTTAGTTATTTTTGGAGCAATTTTCTTAGGCGTGATGTTACGTTTTATACTTATTTCTAATTACAAGCAATAATAATAAATACAATTAATTGCAACATTCCTATGAAGAAAATAATTTTATTTAGTATTTTCGGGAAATTCTCAAAATTGAAGTTTAAATTGGTCGAATGCAATCTTCGTGCACTTACAAAATTCGGTATATAACTAGATTGGCTTCAGTAATTAAGAATGATATCAAAGCAGAGGTTATTTTTGATAGAATAAATAATGATGACATACTAAGGCTCGTCTTAACCAACGTCAGATAAGGAATATTCACCGAATATGATACAAAACGCCTAATTTGAAAACGTTACCTATTTGTAATCATTTATGTAACATTGACATTTTAAAATCGGTCGTTTTAATACTTTTTCAGTGGGAAAGACTAATCCCATCCATCCCTAATCTGACTTTGGTAAAATCGATCCTAATAGATACAACTATTCGCTGAACGCGAGTTTACGTTGCCTATTACGTCACATTGATACTCTAGTAGAGGAGACGTGAATGAAAAATAATTTTAGTCAATTTCCTTTCATCACATTTTCACTCTTTTAATATGTAACCGAATGAGTTTAATCTTAAATGATAGTTTTACACAGAGTATTCCTAGATAGGCTTGCCTACTTATTTCTGTACATGGCTACCTACAGATAGATCAATGTAGTCAATATAGGTAAACACATCGATCTGTTACTACGTAGGCATATTCTGTGTGGTACAGACTATCAATTGTGATAAACACATTCGTTTATGACAAGAGCGAAGGTGATAAAATATTTATATATGTATATAAAAAAATAGCTATGAACAGTTTTTGATAGAAAAGTTCTCATATGTTTATTTGTTTATAAATTATATTCGACAAAAAATACGTCTAACTGAGTTATCAGATCGGTGAAGGTAGATCTCACCTCACTTCACCAGCGCTAAGGCCACTCGCAGTTTGCAGAAAAAATAATTTATTTTGCAATTGTTTAGTAATTCTAAAATAAAGGATATTTTTGACTCTTTACCATGAAATGGAAACCATTTACTTGTTAAAAGCTTTTTACGTGCGAAGTTAAGTCGACGAAAGTCTCCACAAAAATAGCTCGTACTCGCAGCTTTTCGTCACGTGTCAGTGTGGCGAAGCCTTATGAGGTAACCAGTATTCAGTTGTTAATATTTATTTCAAGAATAACATATATTATACAACTGGACATGTATATAGTATAAGTTTACGAGTGGTATAGCTTAGAAAATTATTTTGTGAGTTCGAGCGACATAGCTTTGTTTGAACATTATTTTGTAAAATAGAGCAACAAGTGTAGTCCCCCGCGTTGGTCGGCGGGACAGGAATGAAAGGAACACAATATTTTGCGGCTATAATACGCTTGTTTTATATTCTGCGGTGTCCCAAGTTTATTAAATATTTATCGCAGCATTTATGGTTTATTGACACCTTATTACTCTATGAACTTTGTTTACATTAGCATATAAAGCGAAAATCCTTTGGGTCTCGGTTAATTTTATATTGAATTGAAAAACGTAGAAAATATAAATATAAGGAGTTTGAATGAAGGAACTCTGATCCAACTACTTACTGAAATTTTTCGTAATAGAAAAGCCAGAATTAAGTTTTGGCTTGACCAGAAATTTGGACCATGACCTCCCGAACGTAGAATAGTTATGTCAAATAACGGGGCCACTCATATATGATAGAATCTACAGTTTAATTTGAAGATATAACAGTACAAATACTAAAAGTAAAAAAAAAAACATTCAAAAAGTCGAGGAAAGAAATAGGTTATATTTGGTTATAATAAGTTATTATCAATACAATGGTATTTAGTTGTGTTGTGTGATACAATGGTGAAGTTGACTATACCATTAATAGTAGTGTTTAACTGCAAATCTAAATATCTTCATTTTATACATGCAGAAAAAAATATAAGAATACTTATCAAAAATAGGTACTGCACAGTACAATGGTAATGGTTATGGTCAGCGCAAAATATTAAAATCTAAGCAGCAATTTATGTTCGTTGAAAAGAAGCTTTTTATGAAACCATATCTAATAATTACTACAGTAAATCTATTACTTTTATTTTTTTATCGTTCACTGCAGTTTATCTAAGGACCGGTTTGTGATTTATAGTAAACTTGAGTAATGGGTAAAAATCGTAACGATTTGGTTAGTTTATTTATTTGAACTTTATTGCATTGTAAGTTGTGCAATTGCGATTCGGAAACCCCAAGGAAGGCATAAACGTAGCCGCCCAAAGCAGACTTGGCGGCGGACAATCGCTACAGAAGTGGTAAAGAACATAGGGAATAGCCTCCTTTCTTTAATTAATCTCAGAGTACCGCACAGAACCCTGAGGAAGCCGGCGGCTCTTTCCATCCAACACAGTGCCAAGAAATATAGGCAGAACTCTTTTTTCATTAGAGCTTCCAATGCATTTAATGTTATGGCCGATGAGCTCGAGTTAGACTTATTTAACACTAGTATTATCACTCTTACCGTAATATGTACTTACAAGCTATACTTAGTATCTATATGTGGAAACACGTAAATGGTTTAAAGTTATTTATCTAGTGTTTAATCTAATCATAAGATACTGTAGTGTTTTCCTAATAAAATAAATAAATATTTGGAGCGAAATAAAGCGCGAACCTCAAGACCGAAGGCGCACTGTGGACTCCCTTAGCTGCGACTAGGGACCCTAAATAAGATGTACAATTTGGCAGTCTACCGCTTGGAAATGCAGATAGTTCAATCAGTAGCAGAATATTAACAATAACTAAGTAGTACATAAAATACTCCCGTGTTTTTAATATAAATTCTAGGTGTTTCGAACAGAAAATACCCAAACCAATGGTCATTAAAATGGCCATGTTGAACTTTAGCTCAGGTATATGTTGTCCTAAACACGCAAGATCGTATTATATTCAACCAATGGTAACAATTTTCAACCATTAGCTGAGATAACTCATCATCATCATCATTATCAGCCAAAGGACGTCCACTGCTGAATATAGGCCTACCTCACGGCTTTCCACAGCGAAACATCAATAGCGGTCTGCATCCAGTTTGATCCTGCGATCTTTACAAGGTCATCTGTCCATCTTGTCGGTGGACGTCCTACGCTGCGCTGCCTCTTTGGTCGAAGGGTCTCCAATGTAGAACTTTCCTATTTTTTATATTTTATATTATATTGTATGATGATCTAGTTAAACTAGATCAACTGATAACAGCTCAGAAGATTTTGAGATATAGGTTACACAAACAAAAAAAACAAAAAAACGGCCAAGTGCGAGTCGGACTCGCGCACTGAGGGTTCCGTGCCAACTTTAACTAAATAAGGGAATCCACTTACTTCCACTTAGCCAAAATACCACAATATTTTGTTGACAGCAAATATAACTTTGTTTTTCATAGTGTTTGTATGAAGAACAAAGTCATGTTTGCGGTTGTTGAAAATGTGCTATATCTCAAAAATTACTAGTTCGATCCCGTCCAAACTACTAATCCGTATTTGTTAAGATCTACATCATAATTCTTTTCATAACATCCCGATTTCCGGTCAAGTCAATGTAGAAAACGATCTTTTCTATATTTTCTCGGGTCTGGGTGTGGTGGTACCAACTTTGTTTCCGATTTTCATAACACAAGTGCTACTTAGTTTGGAATCGGAGCAATGTATGTGATGTTGTCAAATAAAATGAAAATAAAAACTATATTAATATTTTTAAAAATTGAATTCGAATATGAATTAAACTAAATTATGAAATAAATTACATTAAACAATAAATTTAATGTCAACATTGAGAACATTCTCTTTAAAAAGGGATGTGCTCCCGTGATTGTCCCCTGCTAATATTTTTAGTTAGGATGCTATTTTGGGATAGGTATGAAAGAAAAGTTTAATTGAAGAAATAATTTAAAAAATACCACTCGTTCGAAGTCGCGGGCGTCAGCTAATTTCTTGAATAAAAATACTCGTTATTTTTAAGCTTTTGCCTGTGAGTTTTTTAGGGTTCCGTAGCCGAATGCCAAAAAACGGAACCCTTATATTTTCGTCAAGTTTGTCTGTCTGTCCGTCCGTATATCACAGCGACTTTATTCTGTAACTATAAGCATTACACTGTTGAAATTTAGTTGGAAAATGTATCCTGTTAACTGCTTCACGATTCTTATACAAATCAATTCAGAGTAAAAAGCGTGGGGTGCATTTTACTATATTTTCATAACTTTTTACTATGTTTTTTTTCATAACTCTCCGCACATAGATAGTTGCATGTAGAATAATTGTAACATTTCATATATCAAGCACCCCATGCTTTTTACTCTGAATTGAATTATTCTCTAACTCTGTAATTAAAAATTATTTTCTACTTTTTAGTTCGGTTAGCTATAAAAGCGTGGTTTTTTAGTTTTCTTAAACTAAATTTATTTTTCATTTTTTAGTTCGATGTTTCAATTAATTATTTGCGGACATGCGACACGCGATACCTCTATCTTTCTTATTCCCTTACAGAGGATCCACGAAAGAATTTATTAATCCTGGCGGTCCTTATAAGGATATTGAGAAACTGTTATTAAATTATTGCATTGTCATCGGTCCTGATACGTGTGCAAAGTTTCAAATTAATCAAACTTCTGGAAATCGGTCAAATTTATGCTCAAAGATTCCATTACAGACATACATACATAGATAGATACAACCCAAGCTAATAAAAGCGTGGTAAAAATTAAAAATAATGATATTTAAGGGGGGGGAGGGGGTCCCATACATGAAACTAAAACCGTTCTTTTTAGTCAAACCAATACGTGTCTATGGATAGATCTTTTAAAATGACATGGAGATTCTCAAAACCATTTTATTTTAAAGTCTAACGTTTTAAAGATAGACACTTCCAAAGTGGTAAAATGGGCGTCCCCCCCATCTTACTTCTAAACCAAGCGAGTGTAAATTTTTAATAAAAAGTTATGTAGATCTTGACAAAAACTTTCAACGAAAATTGGTTTGAATGGGATCGAACTAGTAGTTTTTGAGATAAGGCGCATTTTCAACAACCGCAAACATAACTTTGTTCTCCATACAAACACTATGAAAAACAAAGTTATGTTTGCTGTCAATAAAATATTGTGGTATTTTGGCTTAGTGGAAGTAATTAGATCCCTAATTCAGTTTAAGTTGGCACGGAACCCTCAGTGGGCGAGTCCGACTCGCACTTAGCCGTTTTTCGATGAATTTGACCATTTCAACTCATCTCTATTAAGAAAAAAAATGCGAGGATAGTGTCAGTATCAGGTATGTGCGCTCGGGTACGTTTGCTGTGCAATCAGTATACATACTTGTTAAGAAAATATCATTTGATGTACGTTTCTGATTTTCGTAGTACTACTTTTGTTCAAACGATTGGTATATTTGTTATGAAATTAATTTGATGTTCATTAAAAATATCCCTATTACCATTATCATTTTGTTAAGAAGATAAGTGATGTGAGCACACTGCACTTGACAAACGAAATACCATAAAATACACCTACAAATACCCATTCTGAACCGGTTTTCAATAAAGAAAGGAGACATACCTAAATGCACACTGCGCACATTCGTGAACCTGTGATGGAACTTCCCAGCAGTGGTGGACAAAGAAGTATAATAGCGGTAATAGATATATGGCGAGAAAAGACACATTCTGATTAAAACTACGTCACCGCTACCACTCATTTGCAGAACCAGTAGATATTAAAATAACTTATTGTCTGCCTGCCTATTAAGCAAAACAAGCAACCCGCAACTGTCCGTGTTAACCAGGAATTTCTGCTGGGGTTAATGTAACTAACCTACAAATTTGGCCTCTTTATAATATTAAGTACAGCATTAAAAAATATTTCTTATGTTTTATGTACGTACTGTACACAGTGTACTGTTACTTTACACCTGTCACCAATGTGCGAACATATCAATAAGTCATATTAAGCCTATCATCTTCATTACTTGTCTACCCAAAAACATGGACGTAATTTAAATGCAGTTAGGTATTTTATATTTAGATTACTGAATTTGTACTGAGTTGAATACGGTTGAGTAAATAATGAGATAAGTTGGTTTCATAAATAAATTTCCTCATAGTTTTGTAGCAATCTTAGACAACGAAAAGCATAACCACTTTTAATATGACCTTTCCTAATTTGAAGGAGACGAGGTATACAAACTTATTAAGACGCACGTATAATTTCTTTTGGGTTTTCCATCGGGAGCACGCCCTTAACAAAATTTGGTCCTCCAAGCTTTTGCTGAAGCGTATGGTGTAAATACAGTGGTGGAAGTAAAGTGAGGCACTTTTAAATTTGATTCTTTACAATTGTTACTTCATTTGGTACATGAAATGGCAATCTATTCTTATATAAATCACACAAAGCTGACGAGTTTGTTTGTTCGAACGCGCAAATGTCAGAAACTATAGCTCACTCATCAGGAAAGGCTACAACGAGGGATCGTTGGTTGTTTGCTCTACCCGATGGTTTTTTGGAAGAGATCGCTTACAGCGATAAGACCGCCAATATTGAACTTCTAATTTGTCCGTTTTATAATACATACTAGCGGACCCAGCGAACTTTTCTTCGCCCCTATCACCGTCCCGCCCCGGCCCCGTCTCGCCCAGCCTCGTAATTTTAAGTTAAGAAAAACACTATAATTTCAGTTATCGAGCGGGATGAAAAATGATCAAATTACTAAAATGGCTATAAAAAATAGGGGTTGGTGATAAAAAAAAGATAAGATCAAAATATGGGGTTGTATTTTTTTTAATGCCACATAAAAAAAAAAAAAAAAAAAAAAAATATATAAGGGTGAACAACCCTTATCACTTTGGGGTATGAAAAATAGATAGTGGCCGATTCTCAGACCTACTGAATACGCATATAAAATCGGTAAAGTCGTTTCAGAGGAGTACGGGAACGAACATTGTGACACGAGAATTTTATATATAAGTTTTTTTTTATTTATGTCCTTACTTGTGCGATATAGAATATCTATTATTATTATCGCTTGTCTAAGAGAATCGGGAAAGATGTAGTATTGAGCCAACGGTTTACGCTGCTCTCTGAGATACAAGGGCGTAATACAATACACCGCCAACTTCCTAACACTGACCTGCTGTTGAACAGTGCCACCATCACATTACTTAGCGATCAAGAATTCGAACCCAGAAAGCCTATTGTTACTGATAAAAATAACACCCATGCTCAGGATAGTTAACCAAAGATGCCTGGGATTCGATTCCATTGCCAGCGATACTGAACACAAGACTAACGAGGCAGAAATTGAAAAATACATGAGTATGTTTCAATTTCTGCCTCGTCTATCTATTAAGATAGCAGTAAGATAGCTCAAGCAAGGAAGAATACTAGAGGAAATCGTTTGAAACACTATTTTTGACTTTACAACTTTGTTGAGCCGGGAGGAGGGACATGGTTTGGTTGATGGTATTTTTTTTTAGGAGAAGTCAATATAAGATAAATTTTGAGCGTTTAAAATTTGAGGGTTTCACTAGATTACACCAAGATCCCATCATTGGATATCGATCCCGAACAATGGGAACAACTAAAAGGTAAACTCTCTAAGTAGGTGATTTTATTTTAAAATCGGTCCACAAATGACTGAGATACGAAGTAACATGGCCACAAAAAAGCAATGGAATTCTTTAGATTTTTTTTATAACACTCACAGTGTCATATTTTATATTCATAAAGATGAAATAAGAAACCAAAAATTTGCGCACGGGCGGGACTTGAACCAGCAACCTTTTGGCAGACCGGGCCAAACGCTCTTACCAATTGAGCTACCGTGCTGTCGTTCTTTACAAAAAGAATAACTGCTCATAACTAACCGCCATCTGTTTCATAAACAGACGGCTAGATGGCGCTAAGCGTCACGCAATTGACGTTTTCATAAGAAACCACAAATTTCGTAAGGTCGGACTAACAGCACGGTAGCTCAATTGGTAAGAGCGTTTGGCCCGGTCTGCCAAAAGGTTGCTGGTTCAAGTTCCACCCGTGCGCAAATTTTTGGTTTCTTATTTCATCTTTATCAATGTAAAATATGACACTGTGAGTGTTTAAAACATTCTAAAGCATTAGATAGCGAAGCGACATCAATTTCCTAGTTGAATTTATTCTGTAAAGAATAACGGCTTGGGCCATCTGTTTCATAAACAGACGGCTAGATGGCGCTTAGCGTCACGCAATTGACGTTTTCATAAGAAACCACAAAGGACAATATTTTTTTTGTATGGAAGTTGAGCTTAAAATAAAATTCTAACTAACAGAAACAAATGATACACCAAATGAAATAATAAATTCATACAAACAAAAAACACACATTTTTGTTAATTTTTCGATATGGGTTTTGTTTTTATATTCAATCTAAGTCTTTTGTTACTGGCATGTGCAGCAGAGAGTTGCAACACTGTCCGCAGTAAGTGCATTTTGTTTACAGTTATAGAAACATTTTATTTTGTTTATTTTTGAGAAAACGAATACAAAGATACTTAAATTACATTAAAAATCCAAAAAGAGAAAATGCCCACTTTACAATCAGCTTGATACTTATCCTAAAACAAAGATTTTTACTCTTTATTTTTTTTTAAATTCGATGAACAAAACACTGGTTTGGTTCCATCCACTTCTACGTAAATATTGGCATCTGTCATATGTCACTGCCAGCAAATCAAATGTCAAAAGCGGTATAAATCAACGTTCCGTTCGACGCATTTTTAAGAATAATATAATGTTTTCAAAAAGAAAACGGGCGTATTAAAAAATCTAAAAATAATGTTAAATGAAATTTAAGTTTATAAGTAATCCACAACTAAATATGACCCTGATAAATATTCACGTATTTTAGGCCCAAAAAAAATTATGTCCTTTCGCAAGGTCGGACTGACAACACGGTAGCTAAAATTGGTAAGAGCGTTTGGCCCGGTCTGCCAAAAGGTTGCTGGTTCAAGTCCAGCCCGTGCGCAAATTTTTGGTTTCTTATTTCATCTTTATAAAGACCTAATATTTGAAACTGATAATTGATGTTTTCGACATTAGTGTAATATGAAAATATTTAAATGACTAAACTAGGAAAGGTATCGTTGAGCATAAATGGTGACCGTATCTAAACAAAGGTTGTAATGTATGTATGCTCCAAATGCAAGATCTCAGAAGAAAATAGCATCAATTGGACATATTTGCAACGGGTTATTGTAGATTCGTTACAAAGTAAATTCGTCACATTTTTGTACTCTCCATACATTTAAATTATATTCGTCATATGCATGAACAAATGTGTTAAATTGACAAGGGTAAGGGTTAATGTAAATTCGTCATAATTACATATTTTCCTTACTTTTTGCTTAAAGTAGCAAAATGAAAAAATCAAACAAATGGTAGAATACCATTTGTTTGATTTTTTCAGCCTGTTGTCTATACTGAAAATAACGTGACAAACAGACAATAATCAAAATAAATATAATGAAGTATTCACTTTAGAAAATTAGAACTGTGACGAATTTACAGAAAGTATTTTCCGTGACGAAAAATAAAATAACCCTTTGCAACCATAGATAGATATCAGAATACGCTACAAATACGAAATGCAACAGGTTGCGCAAGCGCCGCATGAGTGTGTGCAAGTGCATTTTGTTTGTTTGCTTTTACCATCAACTATACATACAGTTTGGTGTACCTACCTAGCTCTCGTTACAAATCTGTTAAAGCATGACGCTACCAGAACTTCGTTGTTGAAATGAGCAAAATTAACGTTTATTTTCCTTTGGTTGCTCGCAAAGCGATTTTAAATCATATTCAACAGGATATAAGTGCGGTTTTGTGTCGAGGTAGCGCGTCATAAACGATGCCGGAATCTCGATTATTATGCATACGTTTTGTTAGGAATAAATGATAACAGAGTTTATTATGTGTTCGGTTTTATTGATGGCCATGTCAAGCGCGGATTGTTTGCGGCGCTGGGTGTGGAAGCTCGGTAGGCCCGAAGCCGCGGTAATGTGGTGTGGTGTAATGAGAGGGCCGCGTGTCCTGTGCGGCGGTGCAGCGTGCGGCCGGCCGGGGCGGGGCGGGCGGCCGCGCGGAAGGAATGCGTCGTTTTCGCATCGGGAGAAACGAATGCGTTTAAGCGTCGCGGGTACACAATGGCGGCGTGACGAGATCCGGTTCGCGGGCGGGCGGGGGCAGGGGCGGGGGCTCTAATCGATAGCCGGCGAGCGACGGCCGGGCGACTGCGGCGCATAGGTGACAGCTCGGGCCCAATCAAATTACCGGCCGTGGAGGAGAGCTGCAGTGCTACGCACGCCGGAGAAACACAAGCCACCGACGCCGCCGCCGCCCGCCGGCCCCGCGTCCGGCGCCGGCCGCCGAAACTGCATCGACAAGCGTCTATTGTCCGATACACCACACCGCCTCACATGCGCCAGCCTATGCAACACATTGACGGATAGTCGTCACTTATCACGCCGCCCGATACGCGGGTGCCCCCACATAACCCCCTCTTTGTACGGCTCCAATTTGTTCTCTGTACATAGTCTAGGTGGCAAGTTCGATACACTAGCTAGACACAACCTATGAACACGCTATGTACACTATTGTACAAACAAACATATCCGTAACACCAGTGACTGAAAATGCACCTGCTGTATGTGGCTTGTAAATATAATTAACAGAATTAAACGGCCCAAATGGCAAAGCATCCTAATTTTCCTATAACGATAACCGATAACTTCAGCAAAACAAAAACAATTTGAAAAATATATATATGGAGACTACCATATTTTGTTAAACAGATTACAGGGAGTAAAGCATTAGTAAGTTATAACCCAAAACAAAAAGCTGCAAAAAGCCCATCAGCCCAGCACTTGTTCACACAACTCTACAAGCAGCAGGCTAAAACTAACTACCAAGATAGGGCTTGGTAGAAAGTCTCGGGTTGCAGAAGAACAATACAAAAAAAGGACATTTGCATTGAGTATCGTTCACAAATTGTATTATTCCTCATTAATTTAATTAACAGGTAAACCAACCCGACATAAAATAAAGACGTTATCAAATATGTACACTAAAATTTTTAATTGCCTTTATTTCTTAAGCACACAATCGCTACATACAATTCGCATTGGTTATTTCGGGGAATGTTCGAAAAACGTGACTAGACATCCAGATATTTCAAATGGTAAATAAGGGTCGACGCACACTGGAAATGCGAAGATTAGCGCGAACGATGCACATTTCACAATTAAATTCACGAGTTGAAATTTTGAATGAAATGTTTTTTATTTACGATTCAGATGTAAATAACTCAACTTTTTTCAAGTGCAATTAATAATAATAACATAACTATTCAAATCTATTTCAAGCACCACATTATAGAAAAGACATAGTAAATTATGATGATGGTTAATCAATCATTCTATTTCGGTCATAAATTCGGTAACAGGGTGTCGTATCGAAATGTAACCATATTGTTACTATTAGATAAGAGGCCATGAGAGCCAGAGCGGCCTAACTGTCATTTTTTCAATACTAATAATTAATATTGAAAAAATGACAGTTAGGCCGCTCTGGCTCTCATGGCCTCTAAGATAGTATCACATCACTAATTATGATGAACAACAAAAATACATTTGTCTAAGATACCAGAAGCATCTAGGATTTATACGGATGCGAAGGGAACGAGACATCTACAAGTTTCCCGACTGAGTATTGGTGTACGCGCATCTAATTATAGGTTATTCCACCCGCGTAGCACACAACAGATCCACGTTCAACCATTAACGACCTGCACGAATGTAGGTACATGTGTATGTATAACCCTCCATATAGCCGCGCTATGTGCATACGCAGCCGGCATGTAACACAGAAATGTGATGCAACCGTCACGCGCAATGAACTCTGGCAGGCCAAAGTTTGCCCCAAAGATCGTAACACCCATAAAGCGACAATAAAACAAGGATCTGACAGGACACTAAAATTGAGGCTTGACATTGAGAACGAAATCCAAGCTACAATATTGCGTAAAAAAGTAACGGCGCAATAAAGCTTTAAGCTTTAATAAATCGATTATTCGCTTGTAAGGAAGGAACTATAGAAGCTTACATGGTGGCATGGAGACTAAAATATGTCGCTTTGTAGGTAGGTAATGAAGTGGTCGCCGCAATTAAATCGATGACATCATGGCCTCCATGCGTGCCGCGATGGGAAATAAAAGCACAATTTCAATCAACGTGACGAAAAGATGTCTGTTTGATATGTGTAAAATGGAATATATTAATTAATAGGTTTTGTAAATTACATGCCCCTTTATGTACAAGAACAAAGGCACGAACGAATGATGAAGAGCACAATCATATGCATCATTTTTATTTAGAATATGAAATATAAATAAAAAGTTTTAAGATAACATGTTTTTAATTTTAATTCATTGAAGTGTTTATAAACTTATTTTTTTATAAAGCCAGGACTACTGACGGTATCGTATTGCAGAATCGTTCTTACTAAACCAACTTTTTTCTTGAAACATTTCCGTCATTTTAGAAATAACTAGCGGTCCCCCGCGACTTAGCGGTCCTCCCGTCGCAGCGTGATGTTTTATACCCTAAAGCCTTTCATGATAAATAAGCTATCCAACACAAAAATATTTTTAAATCGGTCCAGAAGTTCCTGATTAGCGCGTTCAAACAAACAAACTCTTCAGCTTTATAATATTAGTATGTATAACTATGGAAAGTTTTTACTATATGGACGTGTCCAGTAAGTAGTTCATTTGAAGAAAACTCATGTAGGCTGTAAAGCACACACATACTTTGATAGTTGTGGATATTATGACTATTTCAGTACTAAAACATCGATATCTTTTCATAACAATACAAATAGTTAATCTGATAGATGTGTAGCATTAACAAATGTAAGTGTTATCGGCTTTATTATTTTTGGTCGAAATTACTTCAACGAATAATTCGTATGGAAAATCAATACACTGAAATAACACTCGCATTCTTGCTCAGATACTATATCTAAATAACGCTTGGAAAGAAGAAATAACGAGAATTAAAAAAATATATTACTTTGGTACAAACTGCAAGCATACATGCATTGTTTGTTATAAACATGTATAGTATTGACACCACTAAAATAAAAGGGCCTTTATAAGATATAACAATACGATGTAGATAGAAGCTGGCATTATAACTGGTGCAAAAAGTCGGGATCAAAATCTTTCTGTTGCGCTGCGGTAGTAGACCGCCGCTGTGATACGAATTCTAATATCACTCTATAGTTGTAAGATCATTTTTTTCGCGAATGAATGAAAAGCGAATATTATTAATAATCTTGGCATTTCCATCCTTATTAACTCAACATAAAAAATACTAACGCTAAGGTTAGTACTAAATGATATGACTTAATAAATGAAAGAAATTGATATCAGTGCTTTTCCACATTTTACAATCCTCAGTTGTTTGATCCCTACTTTTTACAGTTACATTCTGTAAAACGTGTCAATAGCCAAATATTAAAGTAATAGTCGCAAAACCATAATGAGGTTTTATTATTCGACTCTACATGGAATAAACAAAACTGATTATAAATTCTTTTTTTCCGCTTGGATTTGTTGTTGATCACGGTCTGATCCAAAAAGGCGATATAAACTTATTAAAATATGGATATTAAAATGGAACTTACCTAACGCTGGGTCTAAAACTGCTTGTGCCGCCTGCTCCTCGCCTACCGGCGTCTTAAGGCATATTTTCTTGAGTTTCATTGCAACTGGTGAGTCTTCTGACTGGGCCACTGTAACACAATAAAAACTTTAATATCCCAGTACAATTGTGGAGAATATAACGTAAATATTAAAATCAGCGCACTCTTTCGTGGTCAGTCCATTAAGTAGAGTTTAGCTAATAAACATCTCGATGCTGGAAAAAGACCTCTGCACCACACCACAAATGAGACGGTTTCTTTGTGATATATTTCACCAAGCTAACAGACTCTACTTCATTCAATAATATCGTAGTATCGATTGTTTGTCATGTTGCTTGTATATTTTTTTAATGCTGATAACAAGAGACAATTTTAGTACATTATTTTGCCATCAGATACAGAGTGAACATTATCTTTCAACTTCTGGCGATTTGATAACCTCAATAAAAACAACAACAGATTAAAAATTTTAACTATGCCAATAAGTATAGATATGAATAATGAATATGGTACTCGAAGTTCGTACCATCATCTCATAGTTGCCAGTTTTCCACGGGTAAGCTAAGCAGTGATATTATTTTGATTAATTAGCGATACCTACACAAACAACTTTAGTACCTAATCGGGTCAAAATTTGAGCGTAAATTCAATCTGACAAAGACTGTATACTTAGACTCTACCTTGATGCTAGGATTAATATTATATCATTTAGGTAGTATTATTAATAATTTATGCGACACCACCACAAGACTATCCTGCCATAATGTAAATAAAAGAAAGAAAATCCGATTTAAACAGTAATCAAGTGTATCACTTTACAATTGTGATGGATATGTTATGTTATTAAGTTATTTTATTATAATTGCTGTTAAATGGAAAAGGCATCGTGCCGCGCCCTCTATCCTCATCATACTCGTATAAAAGTCGCACACCCAACGTCGATTAGCTTACGTCAACATTTTATTTGTAATCGCTATTCATCGGCTTTATTACTAGAGTGAGTATAGTAGCTCGGTTAGAGTACACTTATATCAAACATTGTGCCGGTTTATTAAACGTTATACCACGCTATATGTTTTCTTTGGACATAATAGTGCAACTAATGCACGGACCGACGCGGACAGTCTTGTTCATACAACGTGATTTTACTTTTAACCTTCGCGAGCATAGACCCCTTTCAGCAGTGATGCAGTCGCAAATTGTCAACCTTTACAAACTTGCGATACTTTTATACTTTTAGCATCGATACAGTCGCGATGCTGTCGCGCATTAACATCGATGCCAAAATCTGTTCATTGCGTTCACTGCGAGATACATCGATGAATAGTGTGTAAGGGGTTATACATTATAACAATAATCTGGGTTAGAAATTGTCTTACTTCTATTTCTTTCTTTTTAAATGTCTACGAATTCGAAGATAACAAAACTTATATGACCTCGACCCGATTGTCTTAACTTTACCACAATTTAGTATCATCTGATCCCGACTTGGCAACAATTGGATTTACTAGAAGGTATAACCTCTTGGTAGGCAAAAAAATGGTTTCCAATCAGTCGACAAATGACTGAGATATGAGGAATCTCCTCTTTTTTTGAAGTCGTTTAAAAATAGAAGTAATGTATTACTTCGAAACGCATAGTCATGTTAGAATTGATTGTAACGGGATTGCTACCATGTACCTTATTATTTTTGAGTTTCCGATATTTCGGCACTGTTGCAAGTGCCATGGTCACGGCGTAACTGTCAGTTACTTGCAACAGTGCCGAAATATTGAAAACTGTTGCAAGTGCCATGGTCACGGCGTAACTGACAGTTACGCCGTGACCATGGCACTTGCAACAGTGCCGAAATATCGGAAACTCAAAAATAATAAGGTACATGGTAGCAGTCCCGTTACAATCAATTCTAATGTTAATGACCATGTAAGTTTAAATCAGCATAGTCATGTTGTTCTTAAAAAAATAGTTTGCTTGCGTGTATAATATTCCCGAGCCGGAGTCTTACTTTACTATGAAATTTGGCAATTCTACAAGTTGCAGCTCTCGAAGACAATCTGTTGCGCTTCTACATAAAATGGGTCTCAGTCAGATAGGACCTGTGACCGGAGTGTTTTATTATTTACCACTCAGGTCCCAAAGAGACGTCAAAGTGGTGCAGGATATTTTTAAAGAATTCAAAGGTTTGGTAAAAGACTCGCAGGATAGAGATATTTTTTACAAGCATGTTTCTAAGTCATTATTTTTACTGAAATATTACTTTGATAAATGTCATGTTCAAATAGTATGTTGCAGGTCAGGTAGTTAGGAAAAGTTCTAATTAGGTCATTCATAATTATGAATGCCAAAAGGTTAGCTATTTCGATTCTAGCATTTTGCATTAAGTACCTGCCCTGCTCGGAAAGCTGTGGAAAGCCGTGGGGGAGGCCTATGTTCAGCAGTGCACGTCCTTTATCTGATAATGATGAAATGATGATGATGACCTGCCCTGCTCTGGTAAACCTTATTTTTTCAAGACTTTCATATTGACACTATTCAGATTGATTTAGTTAGGTACTTTTTAGAGTTCCCTCCCTGGCTGAATGGGTAATAATAACAGACCCCTTATTTTTTGGTCAGGTCAGTCTGTCTGTCCGTCCGTATGCCACAGCTACTATATTCTGAAACTATTATAATTTTATTCAAACCTATGCGTGTGTCTATGGATAAGATTTAGTTTTTTTCTGAAAGTTCCAAATTGATAAAATGAGCGTCGTCTCCCCTTTTACTTTAAAACTACGCAAGTGAAAATTGCGGTCAAAAAAATATTGATGTATTTTGGCTAAGTGAAAGTAAATATGAAACTCTAATTCAGTTCAAGTTGACGCCCTTATTGCCCGAGTCTGAACAGCACTTGGCCGGCTTTTTTTACAATTCTGCATGCAAAACAGTGAGTTTACGTTAGCACAAGGACGAGCGTAAGTTTTTCAATAACATTGTTATTACTCACACACTACACAAAGCTTTTGGGACTGTTGAGCATGGACCATTGATCGCAATGAGTCAGCGGATCGAACGGACTCGGACGAACCAATGATCTTTATTTACTTTACGCCATGATGTTTTGTTAACACGAGATTAACGTAACCATAAGCCTGCTAGTCATTGACCGATCAGGTGTTGCATACATAAGTTGCACACATCGTATGTGGCAAATCCCGTTTATTTGTGTACCATTAGAGCGTCATCTCGGCGGATTAGTGCCAGGCGGTGTCATCATTACATATGCGTCGCGAACGGTGTCGCTAGTGTGCCGCGGTTGCGTTGCCGGCAGGTGCAAGCGAGGCTGCACGCTGCGCCGCGCGGAGGCTGCGGCCGCCCTCGTGCCGCGCCACCCTCCCCCCACCACCCCCTACCACCCGCACGCCATCTTAACAAATCGATAGGATATGACTGTTCTCCACTTCGCGGGTACGACTTTTGGGCGCGGACAAAATGACCCCTCTTGATTGCGTACCGCTAGGCCGCAGGGACAATGGATTCAGACCATGCGTAATCCATCGCAGCTCGTAGCTAAGTGTACAAAACAGTGATTTTAGTATCGTCATTGGATCCATGATCGTCATCGGCAAAATGACTCTACTACTCTACAATAACGTTTGACAATGTTTACTCAAGTCAATGTGATGAAACTCGAGTGCAACCGATAGACAGGCTGGCACGAATGTTTGTAAGCCGTGTTTGTTTACAAACATTTTAAACTTGGCAAGTGCGAATGAAAATATCATTGCCCATAACACGTTACGAGTGTTTGCACGGCTCAGACTCGTCTATTCAGACGAAATGTTGTTCTGTGCGGCTTTTTCATCAGCAAACAGGATTAATTCAATGAGAAGGTAATCCCCGAAGTCCTATAACTCGCGGGAGCCGGGCGAGCGGGACCGCGGCCGTTCCCGCCGACTCCGTTTAAATATTCACGCCCTCTAATGACACGATGCTGGCTCACTTTAACAAGGTCCTATGCGGTCAAGTTAGCGCCGGAGGGAATCTTGTCGGTATACAAACAATCGTCACGTTGCGTTGGTAATAAAGAAAGCCAAGCTAGAGTAGCGGAGGGCGCGGATGAAGCGCGGCATATAAAAATTCTTGGTCACAAGTTCCATTCATATCATAATGTTTACATTATGTTTGTCCAATGTCATGGTTTTTGATAAAATTTTGCTTAATTTGCGATTACTGATCTGTCACTGTATGCTGCGCATTCCGGATTATGGACTCGCACGTTTCATCATCATTTTACGAAAGCTACAATTGGTCATCTGAATTTGGACTATGAATTCCAAAGAACCAAAGTAGCACTTTTACTCATCTAGATTATTTCTACCAACGAACTACGATTGCTCCCGATACTTTCCGAGGCACGGGGGTCTACCACAACTTCTACTTCGAGTTGTTCCAGAATTGCGTTTCGATCCGGATCAAGTACCGGGACTCTTGGAAATATGGTCTATGGCCAACGAGGCTAAATCATTTTTCAGTATCCAATGATGCTCTCTAAAATTTTCGACGAGAAACGACTATAAAAAAACAGTTATGTGTTGAATGAATTACAAAGGCAAAAGAAGTATCTGAAAAGAAGTATACAAATGATGCGCATTCATTACCATCTCAATGGTAACGGTGTCGCTTAGTGACCCGTCTGGTTTAGACTGAGTTTTGGTAATGTAATGATGTTGTACCTAATAAATAACTCCCCGAATTGAGGAGAATACACGTATAATTTTTGTACAAGGAAGTAGTATACTCTCTCTACAATAGTAGATTGTTATACAAGGGGAGAAAGTGACCCATTTCACTAGAGATGTTTCTGGCGCTCGAACGCCGGAGTGAGAGCGCCAATAATTCGAGAGTGAAATGGGTGCTTTCACCCGAGATCAACATGCTATTTTTAATTTCGACTGTAAGGAAAATAAATAAATTTTGCTATGTGATTGTAGATGTGATGATGAGATAGTATGTTGTTTGGCGAGAGATGAAACCTCAAGTTTTACACAACATATCAGTGTATTTACTGTCGTTATACATAGAAAACACGATTGGAAAGACAGTAACGGCACGGAGGAAAACAGATTAAGTATATTAAACACGGACGGTACCAAATATTTCAAATCCTTGTTAAAAATATCAATCGATTTTTTTTCACAGACATTGATAATAGTATAACAACGCAACCTTAAACCTTGTTAACAAAACTACCACAGGTTATGTAAAATTCTAGATTCAATTTTAACTCATGAGAAAGCGCTATTAGTCCATTGAATAAAAAGTTCTAGAGTGCGTGAGTTAGTAACGTAAGATGTTTCTTCGGAAACATGTCAAGAGTCCCTAGGTAATAAACATACTAAAACCCCGGGACACTAGGAGGAGACCCGGAGTGGGGGGAGGGGGGGAAAGGGTCCATTTTTTGACTTTTTGCTTAAATCTCAAAAACGGTACATGTTAGAGAAAAACTTTCAAAGAAAAGTTGAAAGGCCATAAAATTATCTACAAGTTGTACCTAGATCATTTTTTCCTATATCCTTCCATTTCTGAGTTACACGCAGTAAAAAATGATTTTGGCTCAAACAATTTCCCCATACTACATACCCATGTTTATCACATCAATCGATCAAAAAATATTTCTTTCTTCCAAAAAACTCAAATGTGCAACTTGTGACCGGTACTGATAGATTTCTCTTAATTAGGTCTATAATTGGTAAAATAAACACATTCCTCCATGGAAGCCTTTAGGAGGAATCGATTGTCAAAATATTATATTAGGGTAGTTTGAGTTACTGAACTTGATCTTTTTATTTTTTTTCTTCCAAAAAACTCAAAAGTGCAACTTGTGACCGGTACAGATAGATTGCTCATAATTAGGTCTATCATTGATAAAAATACCAGATACCACCACGGAGGCGTTTACGGGGAATTGAATTTTATTAGGGTAGTTACGATACTTGAACTTTTTATTTTTTTTCTTCCAAAAAGCTCAAAAGTGCAACTTGTGATCGGTACTGATAGATTGCTCTTAATTGGGTCTATCATTGGTAAAAAAAACACATTCCTCCATGGAAGCCTTTAGGAGGAATCGATTGTCAAAATATTATATTAGGGTAGTTACGCAACTTGACCTTTTTATTTTTTTTCTTCCAATAAGCTCAAAAGTGCAACTTGTGACCGGTACCGATAGATTGCTCATAATTAGGTCTATCATTGATTAAAAAAACCAGATTCCACCATGGAGGCGTTTAGGAGGAATTGAATTTTACTAGGGTAGTTACGATACTTGAACTTTTTATTTTTTTTCCTCTAGTGCCTCTCATTTGACATCAATGTCCCAACATTATCCGTTGTTCGGATTTTTTCGATGAAGTTTCACACGTAGCATGGGAAGGGGTCCGCCCTCGTTAAGCTTATGCTAAAGTTTGCTTATGTTTTCGAATTTTTCACCTTTCATGGGATGTAGCTTGAAAACGGCTGCTAATAGAAAAAAATGATTTAGGTACAACTTGTAGATAATTTTATGGCCTTTCAACTTTTCCTTGAAAGTTTTTCTCTAACATGTACCGTTTTGGAGATTTAAGCGAAAAATTAAAAAATTGACCCTTTCCCCCCCCCTCCCCCTACTCCGGGGCTCCTCCTAGTGTCCCGGGGTTTTAGTATATTTATAACCTAGGGACTCTTGACATGTTTCCGAAGAAACATCTTACGTTACTAACTCACGCACTCTAGACCCCCCTTGGAGGCACTCATTCAATGGACTATATGGGTGAAACCTAAAGGTGATAGTGAGTAAGAAGATTTTTTATAAACACCATCCCGGCGAGTCGCCTCCGCCTGCTAAAAAAATATTGTCTAAGACAATAACAAAAAGAAAGTGACAAATAAAAATAAAAATGTATGGCGGGCACCCAAATATTTTAATTGCTAAAAATTAAATATTGTATTTTTTTTAAATCAACGATCATAATAACACGTTTTGAGGGTTCTGTAGCCAAATGGCAAAAAACGGAACCCTTATAGTTTCGTCAAGTCTGTCTGTCTGTCCGTCCATGTGTCACAGGCACTTTATTCTGAAACTATTAGATAACACTGTTGAAACTTGCTAGGTAGGTGTATTCCGTTAACCGCTTTATGATTACCATACGAAAAATTAAAGAAATGACATTTGAGGGGGGCTCCCATGCATGGAATAAATAGGTCTCTTCAAATGACATCGAGATTCAGTAAACCATTATTTCTGAAAGTCTTAATTATCTAACTAAATATGTTGTGTAAAATGTCCCCCCCAAGATGAAATTTTTTACAAAAACTTTCAACGAAAATTAGTTTGGACGAGATCGCGCTAGTAGTTTTTGAGGTATATCATTTGTTCTTTATACAAACACTATGAAACACAAAGTTATGTTTGCTGTCAACAAAATATTGTGGTTTTTGGCTTCGTGGAGGTAAGTCAGTGGGCGAGTCCGACTCGCACTTGACCGGTTTTTAATGTTTATTTAAGCAAAAATATATAGAAAGCAGTTAAAACTAAATTACTTTCCACCCTAGGGATGGAAAAACTATTTTTCAACCGTCTATCTTGACATGAAAGCAGGGTTGGCATGATTAAAACAAATGGTTTTAAAACACATGTTTAAAACAATGTTTAAAACAGTTTGATTTTAAACCGTGTTTTTTATCACACGTTTAAAAACACAGATTAAAACAAGTTTTAAACATTGTATAAAACGATGAGAAAAAAACAAGCTTTAAAACTACTTTTCATTGCGAATGAATGATATAAAATGAAAGTAATATTTTTTTGATAAGTTATTTATTCAGTCAAACAAAGATCTAAGTACCTACCAAGTACCAGGATTTATATGGGTAAAATGGGATAAGATAACACGTATTTTTGAAACATGTATTAGATAGTATAGAATATTAAAAATTTCAATTTAAAATCAATCAAAAACAAAATTATAACAAACAAAATTACCTATATTTAATAAACATTATAAAATCAAAATTGTTTGTCAGTCAGGAGAGTAAGACAATATGACAAGATCAAGATAACAATTATTTCTTCTTTTCCTTATTAAGGTATTTAAAAACTGTAACAAGTTTTGCAGCTTTCTCTGTACCCAGTTTATTTCGTACGTCAGAATGAATAAATCCAAATGTTGAAAACAGTCTTTCAATTCCAGCACTTGAAGCTACAGCAGTGTGAAGCTGAGCCACTAAGTTCATTGTTTGACCATTAATTTGTTTTTTTAATGACTGCCACCATTCGAGAGGTCCGACCTGATTTACTACATGATCTTCAAATAGAAAGTTATGAAAGGGATCTGTCATTGCCCTGTATTTAACAAAACAACATAGGGCATCGCCTCTTTGTGATAAGCTTCTATAAATAATAAAGCCTCAGAAATATCTTCACTCGTGAGTTTTTCACCCCTGTACTTAGGATGTAGTAAGTTTGCTGCAAAATGAGCTGGAGACATTGCCATTTCATAACGAGCTTTGAACTTCCTTAAATCATCCAATGAATACTCGGTCTCACGCAGTCGTACATTCTCTCCCTCAAACATATTTTTAAGCTCTATCCATGCTTCAGTCACTTCGCCAATACAGCAGGATGTCTTTTGGGAGATGTCAAGTGTAACTGCGATGTTTTCCAGTTTTTTGTAGAGAGCCTGGACTTGTTGCTTCAGCGCCATGTCATTTACTTTCAATGAAATTGACAGATCTATAGCAGTTGAATGATTTAAGCATATATCTGACATTATATGCCAATTTTCTAATAACACTTTTAAGCAGTCAGCCATTGTGTTCCACCGTACCTGTTGTGGTATAACAATTGCTTTTCCACCAGCTTCTTTATATTTGGCAGATGCAAAGTGAGTGTATTTGAAGTACCGCATTATCGACTTAACTTTATCAGTAATATCTTCTGCATTCAAATCCTTTGCTAGAAGGTTTAATATGTGTGATGAACAGCCGTATGTAAGTATATCCTCGTGAGAAGCTAGTTCTTCCTGTTGGGCTAAATCTCGTCTCATACGGCTCATATTTGCTGCGTTGTCTGTCACTACACTTCGCACCGTACATTTGTAAGTTTCACATTGTTTTATTGCCGCAGTAGTAACTTTAACCAAGTAGTCAGCTGTATGGCTTTCGGCTCCTGTGTCTATTGTATCAATTAAATGAGTTGAGTCTGTCAACACATCGGTAACACAGACACAAACTATCGAGTCCTGCCTGACATTACTCCACCCATCAATTGCCAGATTAACAACTTTGTTTTTCAATTCATTTTTTACGGCTTCTTGAGTCGAGTTGTAGACTTCGTCGAGTAGCTTGCTAGCAATTTGTTTGCGGTTTGGAGGTTTATATCCTGGGCGTAAAATTTCCCTTAATTTCAGTAACTCTGGGTGTTCTACGTGGTTAAAAGGCGTGTTAGTAGCAAACATATAACGAGATAATTGTAAATCAATTTTCTTCTTATCTTCTTGACTTGTAGCAATAATAAATCTTTTCATTGAAATGTTCACGCTCGCGCTGCTGCTGGTACTGGCATTTTTAGATTGAAGAGTAGTAACAGAAGATGTGGGTGTAGCAGAAGAATTATCTGAAGATCGGGAAGAACCAGCATCACTCAACAACTCCTCCTGCACGTCCCTGTCCGCGTCAAGATTTGCGTCAGTGTTAGAACCGGTGGTGGTGCTACATTGCTGGAAGTGTGCCTCCATTCTTTTCACAAGTCCAACTAGTTCTTTCTTACATTTTCTGCAACGCACCCTATTGGTCTTCAGTGTGGTATTTTCTTGGGGGATCGATGTGAATTGTTCCCAAATTGCATGCTTTTTGCGTCCTGGAGTTGACATTTTTATGAGGTGTTGTCAGTCGCAGAATTAATAATGAAATGAAATGTGAGAAAGAAAGGCACTCGTATTTATAGAATTCATATTAAGTAATTCCCCGCCGGTAAAGTCCCGTTAGGAAAGTCCCTAATGGATGGCTGTCGAATGGAATAGTGGTTATTTTATTCCCCTCATTTAAATATAAATATTAGGGATGGGCCTAACTTCGGCATTCTTCCGAAATTCGGTTGAAATGCCGAACATTCGGTATAAGAAAAGAGTGAAATAGTTGCACAATTTTGATTTTAAGATTAATAAAACATAAAAAAAAATCAAATCTGTCATACTCACTCATACCTGATTAAATAAATAAGCCTTTTACATAATTTAAAATCATGGTAATTTATTTATTAATCAAGTAACTAACTGTCATTATCAGTTTCCTTTTTCAACATTTCAATCTTAAGTTTTAAAAATTGAATTTGAATTAAAAAATCAAATTCAATAAGTTCTTATTAAATTAGGAAGTCTTATGATTCGTTTGAATCAAATAAACTTTTTGAAAATTCAATATATTAACTACTTATAGGTATATTTTATTGTTGTTTGTTAGTTGTTACCATATAAGTGCAGAATAAAAACCGAACTTCGGCATTTTTGATTTTTACCGAATGTTCGGCCGAAATTCGTATTCGGTTCAAACCACATTCGGCCCATCACTAATTAATAAATATTGGGGGTGCCCCTATTCATAGAATAGAATTTATAGTTTATAGGTATTTCCCCGCCGGTATAGTCCTGCTTGGAAACATTCAGGGTGAATGTAAATCGTTTAGTAGTGATTAGAGATACGCACAACATAAAATAAATGTTTATCCATTGATCGTTTTTTGTCAATATTTATTTTACTATAGAAAATTTGAAAAGTCAAAAGATCTAGTCTGGAAATGAAACATTATAGGTCGAATTCGAATTAATTTAAAATAATGCCCTAAACTAAAAAGGACAAAAAAAAAAAAAAAAAAAACAAAACAAACACTTGTTTAAAACAATTTGAACTGTTTGTTTTATAAAATTTTAAAAAAACTGTTTTTTTTCCAACCCTGCATGAAAGTTAAATTTTCCGAACAGGAGAGATGAAAAGCCTTTTTGGTACTAGCCCACTATTGTTCCGAAGCAGAGTGGTAGCGTTTGCATTGGGACGTATAAATAAATAATATGAGTGCCCTAGGGTCTACGTGCAAAAACGAATGACTTTAATTTCTTGTATGTTATGTTATACGCGTGATGGTATCTAACTATGCGATGAATACTGTAATCCTCAATTCAGTTTCTTCTGCATGACAAGACAAAACGCGGGCGGTGATAAACCCACTGTTTCTATTTGTATTGTAATGACACAGAGCAAATAAAAAAATCCACCTGCCGTTATTAATTATACGAGACATAAATACTTTAAGAATTACAAAAAACCCGGCTAAATGCGAGTCAGACTCGCAGACTGAGGGTTCCATGACAACTTTAACTGAATTAGGGATCCACTTACTTTCACTAAGCAAAAAACTTTGTTTTTCTAGTGTTTGTATGAAAAACAAAGTTATGTTTGCGGTTGTTGTGCTATATCTCGCAAACGTTAGACTTTTAGAGAAAATGGTTTGAGAAACCTCTATTTCATTTTAAAAGACCTATCTAAAGACACCACCACACGGCTACGGAACCCTAAAAATGAGGATATTTTATGATGAGGGTCCAGGATATGCAGTTTATGTTTTATACATCAGCTTCGAGTGACAACTAGAATGTTCTGACTATTGTCACGTACAAACAGAATATAGTACAGTAGTATAAATATAGTTAGAATCAATTATACCGATCAAATTTTGCTTGACACCCCTGACTGAGCCAAAAAACAAGCGACCATGATACGTGTTACTTTGCAGTCTTAGCTCAAGTAATAAGTTTATTATTATCTGATTAATCGCACCTACGATCACGTTTTATGAAGCTTGACTGGTAATGTAATCAGTTGGTGACAGGTAGCAAGGATTCACTTCATCAAAAGGTACTATTTTACTATAAGAAGCAATGATGCTGGTCCGAGAAGTTCCATTCAAAATTGTTGAATATCGAACGACCACGCATCGCACGCTCGCGTGCCCGTCCATACAAACGCGGATTTGAGTACGGCTTGGGTAACCATCATTCAGAAAGTAAAGTTACGGACAGGACTGTTTTACCTGTTTTGTAAAACGAACAGAGAAGTAGCAGGTGAGCGTGAGAGTATTGTCGATAATATAGGATAAAATTTTTTTCGTATTTAAAAAAACAAATCGGAATGAAAAATCTTTAACGAGCGAGAGTATTATTCCTAAAGATAGTATAATTATTAAGTAATGGATTACAAGTTTCCATCTATTTATGCAAAGTTAAAAACAAAAAAGAAACTCCATAGAAATAGTTTTTTTTATGTAGTATCCTCGTACTTTCCAAGTAAGAGTGTGGTGATGGCTACCCTATCCGTGTATACCGAGGATCGGTTAGGGTACTCGACTCAACTCGACACATATAAGGGTTAGCGGGCGACACCTTAAAAACTACGTGCTTGGACAACGCTCGCGAAACCTACTAAAGGGTTATTTGCTCTGAGGTATTTGGGTGAATATTTAAATGATTGTCTTTTAAATATATTACATTACTATTCTTAAATACTGAACGTTTCAGTTTATTTTTTGTCTAATGGGATAAGTGTAATAGAATGAGTCATCAAATAGCTATTAAAATAAGTTTGCGTTACACATACAATACCTAAAATATAATTTCAAAGCGAATATTATTTATAACACTAAAAGGCCTTTAAAAAAAAGACTAAAAAGCTTAAAATTAAGCATTCACCTCAATTTAGGAGTAACCATTTCTTTTGAAGGCGGTGCACGATATTCGTAGACTGCTAGTGTACTTACGCGAGTTTGACATCATTCACCTGTTTCTCCTATATAGCTGACAATTGCGTTGTTTTAAGCTATTTAGTCAGTTTTATGATTACGGTTGTTTTTTATGAGTTTTAGTTATTATTACCCATATCTCAAAAACCACCGTTTTTAATGAAACTCACACTGTTTCCAGGGTAGGAATATACATAATTAAACTAAAGAATCACTTCGCCGTGACTTGCTTATTTTCATGAAATCCGTATCTATATTACACTTAAGAAGTTTTGAACACGTGTTTGGAAGCCTTAATAGATCAACATACTCAAATATTATCACATTCCAACCATATCGCATACGTGGAAGTAGAATTGATAACCTCCTATTTTTCAAGTCGGTAGTTAACACGATGCCTGTTTAGTAGACGATTGCTTGGTTACCCTAACTGCGTTCAGTATTTTATTTAATTCCGTATCCTAATAGTAACTACGGCTATCAGACAACACACCTGCAGAGCCTCAAACTGTACGACCTTGGACACTGGCGCAATACCAACAAAAACGGTTAACTATGGACATAATTAATATCGATCGACATTATTGTTTTTTTTTAAATGCCGTCATTAGTCTTCGGTGAAATAAATAAATATTGTTTTGTATTGCATTGTATTGTATCTCAGGGGGTAAGGTCTTGAGCAGGGAGATGCATAGCTCTTTCCAAAAGGTGTGTTTTCTAGTAAATATGTCCAATCTCGCTTATCAACGGAACTTTTATTTTTAAGGTGCCAATAAGGAAAAAATAATAACATTATCAACATGCGCTCCGCTAGCAGTGACGCGAATACGGAACGGATACTCGCTGCACCTGGCTTCCATCCGGTGAGCTAGATGGAACTTAATTGCAAGACTGAATACTATTCAATATTTACTTGAGTCTTACCAATTAGTGTCTATGATGTAAGTAAATGTATTTTATTTTAAATAAATTCAACGATCCACTCCACAATCATACGACAAGGATGTCGTCGAGCTACTCCGAATCCGGATCGAAAAGAAAGTATTAATCTGGATATATAAATATAAACGTTTCTATGAGAGACATGTTAGTGTATCGGCGTTAGTGTAAGCTACGGGATGTTAAAACAATGCGGTGTTGTACCAAGTGCGGATTGGTTGGATGCGCGGGTTCGTCGACCGCGGGTGTACCCCGCGCCCCGCGCGTGGTCTCACTTTCGATGCGCCCGAGGCCTTCGCGAGCCCACGTGCCCGTGCCCGATGCCCGTGCGCAGCCAGCGACGCCGTCGACGGTGACGTCACGCGCTCCAGGAGCTCGCGATCGCAACGGTGCGGCTCGGTGGAGCGTGAAGCTGTTTGTGCTAGCCATTAGGACCCCCATGGGAATCGTGCTAATGACTCACAGTCCTTTCCCGCACTATAACTTCGATCAACTGGAGTACTGGGTCATTGGCAGTAGTTTGACAGAAAGTAGTATAAATAGGCGGTAGTGGGCGATGATGGTTGACGTAAAACAGATAAGGATCATGAGCACAATAGTAAAAAATACATGGAGGGATAAGTGATGGATATTACAAAGATGAATAATGTTAAATGTTAAAAACATTTTCAATCAAGAGAGAAAAGAATTGGGTAGTAACATTGTGTGAGTTACTCTGTAGCGATAACGTTGTCGTCATATGTAAATATTTTATTCCCACTTATACTAGTATAAATACAATTAGTACTTATTAACTGCGAGGAGTGAGGTGAGAAATAAAATGTCAAATGGTAAGGAAAGTGCGAAATATCACGCACTGGTGCAAATGTGGTTATAAGCGACCATTTACGAGGGTCAAACTGAAAGTTCTTAGAAAATCAAAAACTGATTACATTAGCCAGTTATTAGTTTTATTATATCTTTTCAAAATATTGTCCATTGACGTCAATACACCGCTGCATGCGATGGAACCACTGGGAAAAGCACTTTGCCCACTCGTCCTTAGGGGTCTCTTCAATGGCATCGCGATACGCAGCCACCGCTTCTTCAGCATTCATAAACCGCTTTCCTTTAAGTTTTTCTTTAATTTTTGGAAATAAATAAAAAACACAAGGCGCGAGGTCGGGGCTATACGGCGGGTGACCCAGTAATTCAACGTTTGATGTCGCCAAATAGTCGATCGTTCGCTTGGCGGTGTGCGACGAGGCGTTGTCGTGGTGAAGGAGGATCCTACTGCGAGGTCGTTTCTCTCGAACTTTTTCCAAGACAAGTGGCAAACAATTGGTAGTGTACCATTCTGCAGAAACTGTTTTTTGATCCTCTAACACAATTGTTGCGAAATGACCTATCCTTCCAAAGAACGAGGCCACCATTTTTTTTCCCGCACTTCGATCTCTCTTCACTTTAGTTGGCAACTCCTCGAAAGGAAACACCCACTGAGCAGATTGTCTTTTGGTTTCAGGATCATAACAGTAAATCCAGCTTTCGTCACCTGTTAGTATGTCGAACACAGCATTTGAGTCACCTCCGTTAAATCTTTCAATCATTTTACGGCACCAATCCACACGATGGAGTTTTTGAGCCTTAGTCAAATTATGAGGTATCCACCGGGCGCAAAGCTTCCTGACCGCTAAATGTTCGTGGAGGATTTTGTGCACTTGACTCATACCGATGCCTAAGCTTGTCCGAATCTGCTGATAGGTCACTTTTTTGTCAGTCTCTATCATACGCCGCACAACACAGATGTTATTTTCAGTCGTCGCCGTAGAAGGCCGTCCCTCACGTACATCATCAGTGAGATTAGTGCGACCACGTTTAAACTCATTAAACCAGTTGTAAACAGTCGCACGAGATGGGGCTTCATTGTGAAAGGCCAATCGTAGTCTATCATAACTTTCTTGTTGACTTAAATGACATCGAAAGTCATAAAAAATCATTGCACGAAAATTTTCTCGTGTTAAATTCATGTTGACGTGACACAAACAATTTTCAATTTGCCGCCAAATCGTAAAACAAATGACAAATGAATGAAATATATACTCAGTAATATTGGCAAAGAGTTCTATTTTCAAATTTTAGAATATTTTTTTTATTATATTTTTTATAAGTGGCCAGTTCTAAGAACTTTCAGTTTGACCCTCGTACTTGGGTTACCTATCAGCGACAGCAAGACTTTTGTTAAAAAGACGTTTAAATAAAATTATGGGCTTAGAGTCAGGATGCTGAAATTTTATATATGTAAATAAATTAAGAGTAAGTAGTTTTGTGGTTGAAACCTTTATCTTAATTTACATAATTTAAGGGTGTTTTGAGATCAAAACTTTCGCGCAAACGGAGCAGTAAATGTTATCGTTCATTAATTATGATAAAGAATTTTGTTTAACATTAACATAGTACTAACAAATATAACTAAG
Source organism: Pyrausta purpuralis (assembly GCA_963924145.1). NCBI lineage: Eukaryota > Metazoa > Arthropoda > Insecta > Lepidoptera > Crambidae > Pyrausta > Pyrausta purpuralis. Next base: position 25,097,988 of record OZ001646.1, read on the forward strand.
TAACAGCAGAAGGACATAAGGTGTTATATCAGTCATTTTACCCCAAAACGAAAAATGGTAATTAGGATCGGATATTAAATCTTGTGTTATATTATATTGATGAGAGCTGCTTGTTACGAAACCGTTACATCATAAACCGGCATCGTTAGCGTGCGTTGCTGCTTGCAAGAAGCTTGTATTACGCAGTATATGCGGAGACATTTGCGAAATATTATCTACAAGCCACGTTTTTGCTTCAAGACTGGACGGCTAAGACAGGACGGCTATTAAGACAGCGATACGATACACGAGCGAAGTGGTGAGCGGAGCGGAAGCGGGCAAGTTAAATGTAACAAGTCTATGGACAGATTATACAGGGTTACAGGTTAAGTCGACCTAGATCCGTTAAGGGCGTGTAGTACCCATATGGAACACCCTACCCCAAACCTAAGCGTTTTTAAGAGAAACGAAATTGTTTTTTTTTTAAAATAAATTTTTTATTTCTATAAATTACGATATTTTAAAGTTTTTAATTGTAAAAATAATAAAATATTTTTTGGCAAATCTCCCGACCAAAAGTGTCTGTATGTACGTATGTGCCTATTTATTAATTGCAAGTGGCTCGTGGCTGCCTGGCTGCCCTTACTTTCCTTGTAATATTTTTTTACAGTTCTAAGCGTTTGTGGTTACTACATAATACGGTATGGAAACGGATAATTATGTAGGTTTTCTAAATTTAATATTTGATACGTGACATACAACAATAAACTGGCAATGGCAGCCACGACGTATTTACTTGGGTTTGAAATTATGCAATGAATCAATATAAATACATACGTATCACTTTTGGTCGGTTGGTGAATAATTAATCCATTTTTTTTTCAATTAAGATAAATAAAGATCTTTTAATATACTAATAATAATTCAGAAAAATAATTTTGTTTTTCATTTAACACTTCTTCAACAATTTGCTGCTTTAAAGGCTGACACCACCCTAGTAATAAATCGAACATAGTAAATGTATGGGCTGCGTCCTGAAAGGTGGTAATACTATAAATAAATAATCATCTAAGAGTTGATAAACATCTAAGTACCTTATAACTGAAAGCCAAGAAATGTACCTATACGAATATATATATAACTATAGCGTCCCTTGGCGGATTAATAATATAATACATATCTAAGAACCATCGCCAATAATTACAAATCCATTTCAGAAAACTGCATGTCATTTAGTCAAGCCGTTCTGTCTGGAGATGCATGGGAACATTCATTTGCGGACACACAAACATCCTCTCACCCCAAAACGCATACACCTTCTCCGGTCCGTCGTGGGTAAGAACGCATACATCTTCTTCGTTCTATCGCGGGTAGATGGTTCTTAATAAAGTTCTTCTCATAAACGTCGCCCTATTTTAAGATCAATTTCATTTTCATCCGGAATCCGGTTCTTTGGCCGACGAAGTCTCAGGTGCCACACAAAAGTCAAAATATTTAAGTCCACTTCGAAGGATTGACAGTCATGAAGGTGGTTACTCGCTTATAGTCATCCACTTAAAGTCTAAAGTAATAATCAGCTATACACATAATTGCTCGTGCATTCCGTCGTCATATTTGTATCAGTATGTATCGTACATAGCTTTTACTTTTTCTGTCCGCTAGGACGTAAGCAAGCAGAACCTTAACAATGTTGCAGTAACCGAATGAACTCGTGTAAGCAACCATTACACAATCGATTATGCAATAGAAAGTTTATAAAACTATGCCTTATCAGTGCACGTTATTTTTTTGTTTCTTTCATTATTATCTCCAGTTTAGGGCGATTAACAACGCCCATTTTAGTAGTCCAGCTCGGCTTGATATTTTCAGTTAAGAGATACATTATTCATATTACGACTACAAGGACTGTTATAGCAAAAATATGGGTAGCGATAAGGATTGTGATAAGATACAGTAATTAAACTATACTCATGTGAAGTGAAAATGTTAATCAAGGGATTTCTACACTTTACGGCTAACAAGTTTAAAATTTTAGAAATCAAATACCAAGTCTTTGGGTAAATATTATTCTTAAAATGAGATCCGATCTGGATCGGCATGCCTTTTGCTTAAAGGTCTTTGCAGTAATGCTTGTTGCTAAGAGCCCTAACATCCTACTGCTACTGTTTGTCCTTAGACATTCATTTTGGTTTGAAAGTTTAACTTTGACCTATTTCCGTAATTTTCATTCAGAGCAGACAATATAAATAATAACCTTAGTCTCTGAATCAACTTTTTGGCCTCGTACACTTGTGCAATCACTTTAAACTTGTTTCATTGACTGCCACAATGAATTCGGTTAAAAATATAACAATATAATTTGTTCCCAGACAGATGCATTACAATGCATAGGTCGAGTGCACGTCATCCAAGGTGATTCAAGCTAGGAGTATGGATCAAGCCTCATGATGGTTGGTCCTGAGTTGTCAGACCGGGTCATCGGCGCGTGACGACAATTAAAACCGGGATAAGTGTTGTGTGTACCTGCGAGATGAGGGCGCGACGGTCGATACGGGGGCTGAGGTCGCTCAGTCACCGGGGAGGGGAAGGGCATTCAGTTAAGGAGTTTAGAATACAAGTCACGGAGTATTGATGTTTCTCGATCCATTTTTATTTGCGTACGCAAAAAATATAATTAAAGGCTGTCTGTCTCTCTTTGCGTTATGTTGAGACATATTGTGTTCGCATCACGGTAAGCATGTCTAGCTAGATGGGATCAATGCGGTCACTTTTATAGACACGTGTATTCCCATGTATTGTAGGCGTAGGTTAAAACCAGCGAAACGTCTTTTTACAGTTTGTACTTTCGAAAGTGTTTATAATTGTATCGTGTGGATAAAAGAAATATGACGTGTGGAATTAAAAAAAATAAACGTATGACCTTTTCAGTGAGTACGTCACAAGACGTGTGGGCGTCGCGGTGGCAGACAGTGGGTCGGGTGGGGGCGGGGGTATTCGGGCGAGGTAACTCTTCATTCCCATTTAGCTACTGAATTGTATAGCGGGAGGAGGCCATGATTATGTTTACTAACCCCGGCCGCCGCGCCCCTTGGTCTACGCGGTCCGAATTAACACACGATCTTTGTCCCGATTTGGGCTTTATAGCAACCCCACCGATGGCCGTTGCTGTGTGTCTTTAGATAAATATAGAATACCATTACATTCATAGATATTCGAAACACCAAGGGCATTTGATCAACAAGACCGATATTCAAATCGTGAAATTTGACAGCAGACAGTTTATTTACGTATTAGTGCGATGTCACCATCGATATATACAAACTTACTTATTTGTTTTATTTTTAACATTTAAAGATGTTACAAAGTACAAACAATCAAACTGAAGATGAGCGAAGATTATACAATGGGTAGGGACCAGCCCAAAAACTGCACATTTATCACAAATTCAATTATTTAAATGCCGACAATGCCTCAATCAATTGATTTTAAGACCTGAAAAGTAGCCTTATACGCCTAGCATAGCAAACCATTGCCTTCCTTAGCAGATGGAAGCTATGGAATGCAGGTATTTTTTTTAAATAACTGTATCTCCTGCATTATTTTTAGGACTAAGCCGTGATCATGTACGAGTACTTAATCATTATAAAAAGGCGCTTTAGTATTGTTTTAAAACAACCAAGTTTCAATAGTTGGTCGCAAGTTCGAAACCACTAAGCTCCTATTTGTATATTGTGCTACGAAAGGCTAAGCAAATCCTTGCAATTGCACCAGTATAAGGTTTGCCCAAGTACCCACAAAATGCAACGTAAATACCAAAGTATTTGATAACTTAGTTACGACCACCATAAAAATGCGAGACAGTTGACACAGTTACGGGCCCAGGACTGTCGGCGACGATGACAGCTACCAACCGCAACGCCTCCAGGGTCATTATCACGACCAAGGGAGCACTGGAGCCACCAAGTGTTTATGTAAGTGGTAATACACTCTCTATACACAATTTTGGTCGATTTACTAAGTATTTAATAACTAAGTTACGATTACGACCATAATCAACAATACAATAAAAAGTATGTCTGACCGTTTGGCACAGTTACGCCGTTTCCAGAGCTGTCGGCGGCGATGACAGCTACCAACCGCAGCGGCTCCAGGGTCATTATCGCGACCGAGGGAGCACTGGAGCATACTGGAGCCCCCAAATGATTATGTAAAATAATGGCTATCCACGATTTTGATTGATTAAATATGCAGAGATTGGTCTAGATGACCATAAATCAAGATGTTCTTAGACGTTGCGTCTTAATGATAACAGTTGATAACGGAGCCTAATTTCATGTAAATTCCTATGAATAACGTTTTGTTAATGAGAGACAAGAAAGCTTATTCTACAGCTCGCCTGGTAGACTCGTGTATAAAACTATTGACTCTATCTCTGTGATCTCGCAGTGAATTGTTAACAAAGCTTTTGGAGAGGCGATATGTTTATTTCGAACTCGAGTGACTTTAATTGGTATTAAAAGCAGCTTTTGCAAGTTACGGATTAGCTAATCTGGTGCATAATGACTCGTAGATGGGCGATTGTTAGTTCATTGCATGAATCAGCGCATTGCAATCGCTGAGGATATGTCCATGGATGTACGTATCCTAATACATATATCTGCTTTAGTTTGTTTTTATCACCATTATCCTCTATTTAAACATACATTTAAGTTTATTATAGAAAATATTTAGATCTAGACTGCGGTTCGCCGCAATTTCGTTCGTGCAAAAACTTTCAACTCTCTTTTCAACCCCATGAGAGAGTACTGCATGGAAATTTTATAAAATTTTAAAACGTTAGACAGATTTACTTTCGCACTTATACCATTATTGTATTATACTAATTTCAATTTAATGAGACAAATAAAAAAAAAATAACTATGCTGAAATTATTGCATATCAAATCAATAGTTTTCATAATTTCCGTTCACGTTTTACATCAGATTGAAGTTCGGCGATAGTGACAGGCAATGTAAAATTAAATGATGTTGTCCAAGGACTCTGCGAAATGTTTGTTTTGAGGCAACCGTACTCGACGCTCTTCGCGTGAGCGCTTGCTGTTCGCCTTTGTATCGCCGCGGTGAGACGGTGGATCGATTTCAGAAGTAACTCCACGAGTTTGGTCATTATCGCGATGAGCATTTCGATGTAGCCGAAAATAGAATTGAGTGTGTCAATTTCATTAAACCTTTCCTTGAGAAATGTATCGATCAGCATATGCTAATGTGTATTCTAACAAAAAAAAAGAAAAAAATGCTGATTATGCTGCATTAAATTTAATATGGATTTGAGCGCGTAGCATAGACGCAGATACCATGAATAATAATTAATATTATGTATGAGGTTATAAACATTTAATTTCATTATTATCTTTTCATTATATAGTCATGTCGAATTGCTAGACCGAGTAAGATGCCAAATTATGTTATTTGCCTTCTGCTTTATAAATTTTATTTTAAGATCTTAGGTAGACATTTTATAAAACGCAGTAATGGCAGATGGTAGACCGATCGATCCGTATAATATCAGCATGTGTAAGTTTTTTTTGCAATGAAACAGAGCAGGAGCTTATGAATAAGTGATGTATTGACACGGTCATGTTAGCTCCAGTCCAGACACCCGCTGAGCAATCCTAGCAACAGCTCTCAGGGATAATCGGGCTATTTATAGGAAAGAATCAAACACGCGTATTACCACATGGGCCCACGTGACCAAGGGGCGATTGCAAAAGTATTATTAACGTGCCTGTTTGCTCGTTACCAGCCCAATACAGCAATACGGCTGTCTTACCCAGTCGACGCTCTATTACTAAAATCAATAATGGACTACTTTATGAATCGAATCTAGAATAATTTTAATTCTCCTGAAAATAAAGTTGATTTTAAAAGTACGTAACGGCAATCCACGGTATTATTTCACCTTTATTTACCTAGCGCATGTATGTTACTGTTATTTATTAGGAATAAGTAATTAATGATGATAACATGGGTACATTTACAAGGAAAACTGTAAACGTTGACTGCCTATGTTGTAACCAGAAAAAGATTTGACGTGAATATAATTTAGATTACTGGCTAGTTTCTGTTTTTTTAAATGATTAATTGGACGGCTCCAAAAGGTATTGATCAGCAATACTCACTTTGATGCTTATCAGCTAATTGTATGAGGGGGTTGGGCAGGTCTCGCCGCCTGTAGAAGCACATGACTTTTGCTTCCACGTTACCCGACGCGGTTTTGTTTAGTTCCTCTATCCGTCGGATTTGGTAAGGAGACTTCGGCGTCGTCTCGAAATAGACGCAATCTGCGAACAAAAGAAAGCACATTATAACATTTTTATGCAAATTACTTAGACCCTATAGTAAAGGGTCAACATAGAACAGTTTCTATAACTGAAGTCATGTTTTGGTAGAAGTATTTTAAAGAACCGTTAAAAGTCTCTTATTCCAAGTAATATTAGAAATTATAAGTGAATATGTACGTCAACTTTAATAGTTATCGTGAAAATATGAAAACCCGTTAAAAGAAGACCCGCGTATAATCGCAGTAACTTTGGGGAGCACAAATTAGTGTTGTCGGCTTTCAACAAATCTGTATGTACACTTCATATTTATTGCTCTGCTTTGTGAAGATGATGATAAAGATATCACTATGCAGTCGTTGCAATGAATATTGAGTTCTAAATCTACTATGGATCTTACTGCTATATTACAGGTTCCCCGCACTTCAACCGTATAAATGTCGGATTTGCAAAAATATCGTTATGAATTATAGCCTAAGTGCTATTCAGATGTATGAGCTAATACAGTGTGTCTCAATGTGCAATTTCAATAGGAGATAAGAGTAGACGTAAAGTGACGTCAAACAAAATATTTTAATTTAGGAATGCACAAAAATTAATTAAACAAATCATATCCCGAAAACTATACAAATACAGGGTAGTCATAGTGATGCTCTACCTTTGGGCTTTGGCTTGAAACAATTTTTGGGTACTGAGCTGGAATTGTGTAAAGCAATCGTATTCATTTGACAGTTCATAACGTACGGTTTGATCTATCAAACCCTTTGTTCTTTGCCGTTTGACAGATCATACCGTACGTTTTGAATTGTCAAATGAATACGATTGCTTTACACAATCGCACCCCAGGTTGTCAGAATAAGGTTTCATCAAATCTATCGCGTGTTTTTGCGTAAAGGAGTAACAAGCGAACATCCATGGATACATCAATCTTTACAAAATTTCGCAATTTAATATTAGCAGGACTACACTACTATCACAGTAACTGTAAGATACAGTAGCCAATTTTGCTGCCTTTACTCCATTAGCATTTGATACTTGTTTGACGTAATGGACCAAATGATGAAACTTCCGCATTCCGATTTACTCTAAATACATTTCTTAATATGATGAACCTTGCTTCTCAGGCATAGTATATCAGCAAAAGTAATCGGTTGGTCGATGTTGACATTATGATTCAAATTGTAATCTTCCTATATAGGTACAATGTGAAACATTCAGTGCCGTGTTAGGGTTGTATGGAAAATAAAACATACATAGCGATCCCGGATGAACTGCGAGCTAGGCGACGAATTGAAATAAAATTACAACGATTTAAGGTTAAGTCTGTTACCAGCGACGAGGTAAAGGACCGTTTCACCATAAAAAAAACACTATTAAACGAGTAATCCAAATATAGAACGTCAGGTATGAAATATTGGAAAGATAGCGAAAGAACCTACAAGAACATTGTGAAACAGGACTTAAGTTACAAAATTAAATCCTAGGTTTTGCTGGTTGAACGCAAGAAATCACAATCACAATATTAATTATGTCATAAAGTGGACCCAATATGTAAATCAATATCACTCAAGATTGTTCGTTTCTTTGCTTTTCAATTCGATTATATAGATACCAATACAGCCAAATATTTTTTTGATCACCAACCGCCTGATAAAGACCTGATGACAGTTGATAACCTATTGTGCGTGAAAACTCTGTATCTGGTAGAATAGGGTCAATTTAGATTTGTTACTAAATTACAAATATCAAAATTCAGAGACACAGACGTATTTAACAGTGGAATATACTGGTGTCTGGTGCAGCCAGCTATCGGCGTATTTTAATATAAAAACAGAGGCTAAGTCGTGTCCGAGTTGCTGGCGCGGAACGAATAGCTTCTATCAGTACCTATGGTGGCTCGTACATGGACGACTAATGTAAATGTCGCCTCTTTACCGTTATCCGCGTACAAAATAACGCACGCTTAGTGACAGACGCCTTTCTTTCGGAGCCCGGAGTCGAACTCTGGTTGGCTTTGGACGATTAATCTTTTTGTTAGCCCATTGTTGTCTTTCGAGGCCGTAATGCGCTCAGAGCGGCTCTATATTTAACTAATTTATGTGACCATAGTTCCTACACTCAGTTGATGACGATATACTTCATTAGATGCACGTGCTTTCTTTTATAGGACTGATTGGCTAAAAGTTTAGTCAGAGCTTATTAGACTATCAGATAAACCATGGTATTTGTAATTTTCTTAAAATATTTCATATGCATATTTTACATATTGGATAGAGGCATAGCTAGCAATGATATTCCATCTCATATTTCGTTTGTAATTTTCCATTCTAGTACGATTACGAGGTGAACTAAAATTAACTTTGGATGAGACTAGAATCCACGTGTAATGAGAAAGATAGCTTTTCCGTACACACATGCGATCATTTGCATAACCTGTACGTACCTATTTATGTATTAGACAACTTAACTATTACGAGATACAAGTGGTCCAACGCGACTGCGTCAGGGCGTTTTGAGTCTGCTCCCATCACGCGACAAAAGGTAGCAGCGTGATGTTTTATATATCCTAAAGCCTTACTCGATATTAAATAAGCTATCCTACACAAACATTATTTTTTAAATCAGCGCAGTAGTTCCTGAAATAAGCGCGTTCAAACCAAAAAAAACTATTAAACTTTATAATAAATATATAAGCAGGTGAAGTATAACTGAAGAGTTCATTTGATAAAAATCTCATGGAGCTGGAACTGGAATGTCAAGGCCTATGGCGACAAGTTATAAATATTGGTAAATAAAAGCAAAGTATTTGAGACTTCATGTTGATACGGAAACCCACAAACGTAAACGGCGATAGTATTCACGATTCTATATATTCGCTCCTACATATACTGCTGCTTATCGAACGCAAGGATGAAAGCAAACTGAATATAGATATAATCCTTCCAATAAACAATAGATCGAGGACGAGCAGCTACGAAACGGCTCGTCAGCTCGTAAAATCTAGAGTGCCTCGCGACCTAGCGAAGCGGTTGCAAGAACAACATTGGGTGTGCTGTAGCTGTACGTCTATCAGGTTTATTGGCAATTCGGTGTGGTGCAGTGTACCGATGTGCTTCTACAACAGACAAGAGAGAAGCTTAGGCTATAACTACATCCGTATCTAGGTGCGCGTTTGCGCGTGTAAGTTGAGGTATTATGCGGCTGATACCGATGTTAACGCCCGTTCAGTTTTGCCAAGACTTTGGTATATTTTTGGAACGTGTCAATAAGTAAGTGTTGTAATTTTAGCTCAGACACGTCATCAACTGAGAGGGAATGATTGAATTCACTGTGCGAATAATACTAAAATTCACGCTTTTTAAAGGCTGTGCGTCTCTAGTCATCATATATGTATGAGTGATCGGATTGAACTTAGTCAATGAATTTTTAATTTTAAATAATATATATTTAAGACAGACGGGTCTCAAGAAGACGTTATTACGTTAAGGATGCAGTTTAAAGGCTGCACTTAACAGTGCCAGTTTTGCAAGCGTTGTGATCTACTGATATATTCGTTGGTTGGACTAGAAACTACCTTTGCTAACTATACATATAGGTTGTTTAAATCAATTGTGCGAAAGGGGCGCCCCTGCGACTTGAAAGAAATAGTATGAGTTAATAGGCTACCAGCCGTATACTATCTGTTTCAATATCGTAGTTTCAGGCAAATTAATGATACCTACCTACATTCGAGATCCTTGCAAATACCTTTTTTTTTTGTGAGATAGTTATTAACGAATTTATAACACTAAACATTTCATTTAACGTGATGAGAGTAACAAAAACCATAGGCGACATAGGTTAACTGACGGATCCGCTGTTGTTATGCGATATATAGCTCTCGCTAGGTCATGACGTAAATCCATGAGCGCGTTATCTTTTGGCGGCGAGAGTCGTCGAGCTACCTGCTACGCGCTAGTCCAGCTCTGACAGTAAGCCTCCTGGTACTGTTCATTATGGAGTTCATATAACACTGACCATAAACATCTGGGCGTTAGTATCTATGAATTGCAAGAGACTTTGTATTTCATAGCGAATTATAACTAACGGCATTACTTTAAATAATTACAGTAGGTTACTACCACTGTTAAATATTATATGACAAGTCTTATACAGGGTGTCCCAGAAATCAACGATAAACCGAAAACGGGTGATAGGCCAAGTCATGACAGTTATTAGAAAAATATAAAAAAAAATCTTTGTCGTGTATATTTCATATTATAAATATTTTAAAAAATATCGGAAAAACTGACATCCTGTGATGATCTTTCAAGTCCTAAGACTACAAATATTACTTTTTTGAATATTTTTTTTCTGCATTGTAGTCATGACTAACCCTTCTTTAAATAACAGTTCATATTTTAAACATACCTGCCTTAGTTTTAATAAAATGGTGTGTTTTTGCCCAACAATAAATTCAAAATAATTACTACACCCAACTTTAATCGTCTGTACTGTAAAAAAAAAATACTACCATATTTTGGCAAGTAACTTTAAAAGATGGCGCATTTAATCTGGATTCCAAAATGGTATGATACTTGTTAGATTACTTCTTAATTGAAGAAAAAAAAAAATTTTTTAACGGAACCGGGTTTCAAGCCAACTGTTTAATTATTTAAAATGTTGGAATTAAGTTGTTATGTGACGACTATGAGTGACGTCATCTTGTCTAGAGTGAGCGAGACAGATTGTGACGCTAAGTGCGAGTGCTTTTTTTTTTTTTTTTTTTTTTTTTTTTTTTTTTTTTTTTTTTTTGATAAAAAAGCACTCGCACTTAGCGTCACAATCTGTCTCGCTCACTCTAGACAAGATGACGTCACTCATAGTCGTCACATAACAACTTAATTCCAACATTTTAAATAATTAAACAGTTGGCTTGAAACCCGGTTCCGTTAAAAAAATTTTTTTTTTCTTCAATTAAGAAGTAACCTAACAAGTATCATACCATTTTGGAATCCAGATTAAATGCGCCATCTTTTAAAGTTACTTGCCAAAATATGGTAGTATTTTTTTTTTACAGTACAGACGATTAAAGTTGGGTGTAGTAATTATTTTGAATTTATTGTTGGGCAAAAACACACCATTTTATTAAAACTAAGGCAGGTATGTTTAAAATATGAACTGTTATTTAAAGAAGGGTTAGTCATGACTACAATGCAGAAAAAAAATATTCAAAAAAGTAATATTTGTAGTCTTAGGACTTGAAAGATCATCACAGGATGTCAGTTTTTCCGATATTTTTTAAAATATTTATAATATGAAATATACACGACAAAGATTTTTTTTTATATTTTTCTAATAACTGTCATGACTTGGCCTATCACCCGTTTTCGGTTTATCGTTGATTTCTGGGACACCCTGTATAAATGCTAACCAAAACAGATGATACAAACTGTTTCTGCCTCACCCAATGGTTGACAGCACTAAGTTTGTCATTTGCACTTTATTTGGTTTGTCCAATAAAAAAAATATAATTAAATAAAAACACACACGAGACAAACATTTGTTTCAGCTGCATAACATTTAAACAGTCTTCCAAACTTAGTCTATTTTTAATGTGGTAAGGCTGGTAATTTTTACAGATATTTTCAGTCATCACTACCTAAATAGACATCGAGGTTGGTATAACATTAACCAATCTGACAATACTGGTACTCTAATAGGTCAGTGAACTGTAACTTTCACACAGAGAAGGCCACACAAATAAATGGCCACATTATGAATAGCATTTACCACCAATGATTTATAAATATTGACCTGACTAAATAATTGAATAATTACACTGCCCTCTAATTGATATTTTTTTAATGAATTGTCAGTCAGACATTTGGCCCTGTCTCACCTGAGGGTAAGTGACAATGGAGCTAAATATAGATCATGTCCCACATAAAAGTATATAAAATAATCCCTCAAGCGTATGTGAACTAGACACAATAGATATTCTATTGTTATGCGGTCTCATGCGACCGCTCGGGTGTTGAGGTATTAATACTTCCTAAAAGTATGTCATTGTAATTTCTTAAAAAAACCTTACATATGAGTAAGTGTACATAATGTAAGGTATTAGGGTCTATTATGGTGTCTAACAATGTAACTACAGTAAGATAAATAAAACTTATCATCTTATCTTATAAACACGAAATTGATTGTTAACTTTTAAAACCTGCTTGTTTGTGGTGAGAAATAAATACATTATTTATTATTTATTATTTATTATTATTATTATCACTAATAAATAATACCCTAATTTAACTCTGTGTATGCGCATGTTAAGTTTTAAATGTTGAATGTTTTGTGTACCAAATAAACAAATTAAATAAATAAGTACCTTATCATAAAAGGGATAAAGAATGTGGTCTTTGCTGTGGCCTGGATGCTCAATATAATTTAATGTTCTAGTCTTGATTGGTAATTTAGCCTCGCTACACTTGATAGCTCTTTGTAACAATATGAAATCCCTACTATTTAAGTTGAAGATGCCACTGTGTCAGATTTTTATTTTGTTTGTGTTACAAACACAATGCAATGACAACATTAGTTTTGAGAACAGAAACACCTAAATTGACAAATAATATTTTTTATACTTTTTTATCATTATTATTTATGTAATGCCATTTAAAATTTTTCATACTAACATAAGTTAGTTGTGAATCATGTCATATGTAGTTACAATGATCTAGCTACATGGATTTTATAATACTTAATTTGATTTATTGTTGAGATAAGAGCATGAATGAGCAATGTAGATAACTTTTCAAATGATAAACAAGTTCAAATATTCACTTGGTCTGAACCTAAAATTATTTATTATATCTTTAGTTCTCTTAATTTATAAATATTAGGAATTGTCTGAGTTATTGCCATTAATAATGATATCAAGATAAATGTGTTAGACAAAAGTTCATTATTTAAAGAAAAAACTCAAGGTTTTTTGGAGATATATGTATTATGTATGCAAGTACATAGAAGTCAACAAAAATAAACTAACCTCATTGATCTGGTATCACTAGTTACTAAGACAGGCACCTTACCAAAATTAATCAGCTGTTCAGGCTTCATTCAAATTTGACAATAGATATCCAGCATATTATTTTAATCTACTCCAATATAGGAAGTTGTTGAAAAGGAAGAGCTAATTAGCATTCGACGCGCCGAGCGCTGACCACGGAGCGCGCCACAATAGGCGCCCGGTATCCGCGACTACACTGCCTACTTATCCTTAAGAACTACCAACCAAACAATACCACCTTTTTTAGACCACCACACTAGTTCTCTACTAACCACGCGCTATTTCATTAAAACATCCCTCATTTCACTTACAAACCCCAGACAACAACCAAATCCCACACGAAAATGTTTTGACAACATCGAATATAACCTAAAATCTCATGTGAAAAACGTTAAAACTTCTCAGAAAAACACGAAAATGCAGTATCATTACGAGATAACTACAAGCGATTGATGTCTAAGCACCCCGCACGCAGATACGCAACCGATACAATGATACCTAGATGCAAATGCTAATGTCCTATTTGACGAAATTTGGTTTAGTAAATGTAACTTTCCAGCAAACATCATTATACATTTGCCTAAAATGCTATAAAATTCTTAATGAAGTTTGGGATTCAGTGAGTTTAAAGGATAAAACAATACTGAACTAATTAATGTGAGCAATTAACGAAGGTACGACAATCAAAGCAAAGCACCGCTAGTCGGCTGGCGGTGAACCGGCGAAGCTACAACAAAAATAACCAATTATTGTTACTTACCGCCGACTCTATACATATTCGCAGCCATTTTTATACACAATCACTATTCATTAACACTTAATTAATCTACATCTGACACAATTAATAACTATAACACTATGTTATTGAGCTTTGAACAATGTTTTTCATCACGTTAACTCCGGACGCCTTTCGCTGATCGCCATTTTCTTTCACACTACTAATTTGGCCAGTGCGCAGTCGCACTTTTTGGCGTAAACTTCCTGCTTTTGAAACAATGCAATGACATTTCATTAATTTTGAATACACAAATTATATCCGTACGAAAGCGTTTTTGTCGAAATTACCGATTTATTTTACAAATAAATGTCCATAGTTGAAATTATTTTACTATGTCTAAAATAAAAAAAATACTTCATTCACCAACGTTCCATTACAACTGCAGTGTAAATTACTGCACCGCATTTCATGAATGAAAACTTTTTTGAAACTAATAAGTTTTATGGTCCCGTTTTTTATCATTTTGTATTTTATTTAATTTTTGTACTATTTATTACCAAAACGATATTATCTAACGAATTAACAAATTATTTAAGAACTGTCTTTTTGCGGAACGGAACGACTTAGTTGTCGACCATAGACACCCACGCCATCTCTTTTCGTCTATGTGATCTTCTATAAGTTTATGATATTTCAAAGACAAAACTGAAACACAAACATAGCATGAAACTAAGATTTCATGAAATATTTAGTCTTTTCCCTTCAATTAAATAATCTGCAAGCAAAATAAATAATTTTTAAATAAATTTTATGTGAATATCCAAAAGGTTGCGTTTTCAAAAATGACGTGGCGAAAGTGACAGCTGTTTAGTCTATGGTCTTTATTTGACAATTGCCAAATCAGCCATCCTGTTTCGTCTACTGGAAATTATTAAAATTTGTAGATAATACCTTATTTTCTGAATGAGTGTGTAGGCAGATAGTGTAATTTTGACTATAGGGTTACTTCCTTGCCGTCGCATGCATCTTTGGTACGTATGATGCGGTATAATTGTTAGAAAATGGTGGTACGCTATGTGTTATGTTTTTCTCAATGTTTCATTTGTAGGTAGACGTTATGGCGACGTACGAGGAGTTTATCCAGCAAAATGAGGACAGAGATGGCATACGTTTCACGTGGAACGTTTGGCCGTCCAGTAGGATCGAGGCAACACGGCTGGTAGTTCCTCTGGCTTGTCTGTACCAGCCGTTGAAGGAGCGGCCTGACTTGCCGCCGATTCAGTACGAACCTGTGCTCTGTACGCGTAATACTTGCCGTGCGATACTGAACCCGATGTGCCAGGTCGACTATCGAGCTAAATTATGGGTCTGCAACTTCTGCTTCCAAAGGAATCCTGTAAGTTCTATCTACTATCTATGCATTACTGCTATAAAGTCAATCATATCATTTGCTAATAATGGTGTATCTCGTAAAATGTGAGACCATTTACTTTACTTTCTAATGCTAAGAATGATAGATGTACTTATTTTTATGTTTTTCCTTCAAATTTATTTCTTATAAAGCAAAAAACAATTTTATTTCAGTTTCCACCACAATATGCGGCCATATCAGAACAGCACCAACCTGCTGAGTTGATCCCTAACTTTTCAACCATAGAGTACACAATCACTCGTGCTCAGACCATGCCACCAATCTATTTGCTTGTGGTTGACACCTGCATGGACGAGGAAGAATTAGGAGCCTTGAAAGACTCCCTGCAAACATCATTGAGTCTTATGCCACAGAATGCTCTAGTTGGTCTAATTACTTTTGGTCGTATGGTGCAAATTCACGAATTAGGTAAGTGAATTTACTTCCTTTAAAATTTCCAATTGAACATAATCTGATTATTAAAGAGCCAAATGAATCAACTGCATGTCTTTTCTTATTGCAGGTACAGACGGAATATCAAAGTGCTATGTTTTCAAAGGAACCAAAGACTTGTCAGCCAAGCAGATCCAAGAGCAGCTGGGTATTGGCCGTGTCAATGCTGCCAACCCGCAGCAACGTCCTGGGCAACCAGCCCCTCTTCCACCCGCACACCGTTTCTTGCAACCTGTTAAGCAATGTGATATGGCACTGACTGATCTTCTTGGTGAACTTGGTCGAGATCCATGGCCTCTTGGTGTTGGTAAGAGGCCTTTGAGAAGCAGTGGAGTGGCCCTCTCACTAGCTGTAGGACTACTAGAAGTAACCTATCCGAATACTGGCGCTAGAATAATGATGTTCCTCGGTGGCCCATGTTCTCAAGGACCTGGTCAGGTTGTGAATGATGAGCTTAAGCAGCCTATCAGATCGCATCACGACATTCATAAGGATAATGCTAAGTACATGAAGAAGGCAATTAAGCATTATGAAGCTCTATCTTTACGGTCTGCTACCAATGGCCACTGTATTGACATTTATTCTTGTGCCTTAGACCAGACAGGCTTGATGGAGATGAAGCAATGTTGTAATTCAACAGGGTAAGGAATTAGTGCTTTTTATAGACAATTAGACAAATAGGTACTGTACAAATGAGTGATGTAAATGGTAATTACTTGTAACTTTCAGCGGTCACATGGTAATGGGTGACTCGTTCAACTCATCACTGTTCAAGCAAACATTCCAGAGGGTATTTGCCAAGGATCAGAAAGGAGATTACAAAATGGCTTTCAATGGCACTTTAGAGGTCAAATGTTCTCGAGAATTAAAAAGTAAGATATATTTAGATTTCTGTATTAACAATATTCAGGTATATTTCCGGTCAAATAAATGTACATTTGGATTATTTCCTATAATTAAGTAAATGACATATCTTTATCCCAATATTAACCCATCTCGCAATTAAATTTAACAATGACAACATTATTAAAAAAGATTTTCTATGAACTATAGACTCATTCTATGCATCTAACATTGCCAGTAGTAAAATTTGGACTGAAGAAACAAACAACAAATTGACCAATATACACCGATGTACACCGGTATGTGCACGAATCGCGTCGCAGTACAAAAAGTTATGCACATAGTGGTGTGCATAAATCGCGAGACGGGTTAAGAAAATTAGGCTTGTTTGTTGAATAAGATGAACACACCATTTTTTTTCAATGACCTGGAATGCATTTTAACGTTTCAACACCCAAGCGGTTGCAACCGCATAACAATAGAATATCTATTGTGTCTCGTTTACATACGCTTGGACGAATACACAAATTACCCTAAGTAGTCTTCTTAAACTTTTACCAAACTCCATTCCTTCTTACAACAGTATCGGGCGCGATCGGTTCGTGCGTGTCGTTGAACGTGAAAGGACCCAGCGTTGCCGACCAGGAGGTGGGCATGGGCAACACCTGCCAGTGGAAGATGTGTACATTCACGCCGAGCACCACCATGGCTATATTCTTTGAGGTGAGTAGCACAACATGTCCTTGGGACACATACTCGTATGGACTCTTTAGAGAAGATGCGTGATGATCACCTTTACATCTAGCACCGCACGCTGTATTTTGTGAGCTATAATTTACGCATGACAAAATTTTCATTGCTCTGTGTTAAATCATGATTCTGTCTCTGTCACTGTCGAATAAACTTAGGGCAATAGAATAAATAATTCGCCCGAACCGAGCTAATTTGTAAACATGCACAACTAGGCATTAGATTATCGTTATTGGAAGCTTAGTTTAAGAAACATTTCTGTTTCTGATAGCTACTGTTGCTTATCATCAATTTAGCAGAGAAAATATCTATTTTCAGCTGTAATCAGTATGTTGACCAAATAATTATATTATAACTAAACTGTGACTATTGTGGCACTTAAACTAGATTCATCATAACTTTTTATAATCAATCAAGTTGACAAAACAATAATTGATATATATCTGATACAAACTGCCAAACTTTTCTTTCTCTTAACTTTCAACATGCTTTACTGCTCAACTAACAGATCCTAAACGGTTTCCTTTACACAATTGACAACAAAAGACGACGCTGTTTAGGTGTCTTGATATGATTATGTTGCTTCCAGGTGGCCAACCAGCACGCGGCGGTGCCACAAGGCGGACGCGGCTGCGTGCAGCTCATCACTCAGTACCAGCACTCGAGCGGGCAGCGTCGCGTGCGCGTCACCACCGTGGCTAGGAAGTGAGTTACCGATAGACCTGGCAAAGGTGTTTCCTCATAAAGAATGGATCATTTGTATCTGCATCACAGGGGCGTAGCGTGCTTTGTTAGGGCCCTGTATAAGAAAAAATGTTTGGGGGCCCTTATCATGGGTAAAGGTTTCTCACAAAAGAAAAAAGATATGCATTTTTTTTATATTTATCCAGATTTTTTACGCTAGATTTACATTCGCGGGCGCGGCGCAGCTCGTTACGACGTACATGAGAGGTTCCTTATCTTATTTAGTTAAGCGACCACTTTGAAAATATATTTTTCCAATATGGTTTGCCCTTCAAAACTTCAATAGCATTACAATTTGAACAAACAAGAAAATCAGAAACGTGGATGCCGATGTTAATGTTGACGGCGCTTATGATTGTTGGTGGTATGCCACTAATGTCCCATCGAAGTTCTTAAGTTCTTTTTTATCTGCTTATTTTCTAATAATTATTGTTTACGCATTTCGGGGGGGCCCGTATAACTTATACGGCAGATACGGCGCTAGCTACACCTCTGCTGCATCACTAAAAAGATCATTTGGAAAAGCGACTCTCGGAACAACGTTTCGCTATCACTGTCTCATGTGCATCATGCATCTCGCTCGCTACGCGCGTGGATGTGTTCGGGATGCATTCAATTCAAAAGATACGTTTTATGCGGTGATTGTTGGATGCGGCCGCACTCCTCATGCAATCCGCTCTCGCTTTCCCCCTGCCCCCCGCCGCCCCGCTCGCGAGCTCTCAATTTTGCGGTCTACATATACACAAGTATCATTTTCAAAACAAGATGCGCACTGCGAACTAGTAAAGTCCGTTTTTCTTTGCTAGTCCAATTATGTAAACAATCTTTTTGTATTAATTAATTAATCATTTGCTTTGAGAATTTCTCAGTATTCAACGATGGATTACCTATGTCAATAGTGAGTATTGTGTATATTTTATTTTAAAATTAATCATTTCTTCTAAAAGAAGTGTCAGGATTGTTTACAATGATCGACTAGCAAAGAAAAACGGATTTTACGGACAATAACACGTTAAGGTAAACAAGGCATCAAATGCCGTTGTAATAAGAGTTAGTTTTCAATAAGCATGCATAACCGGATATGTTCGCGAGTGTAATAGCATGTGTTGTATCCATCAGTTGGGGCGACGCAGCAGTGAACCTCCACCACATCGCGGCGGGCTTCGACCAGGAGGCAGCGGCCGTGGTGATGGCGCGGCTGGTGGTCTACCGCGCTGAGTTGGAAGACGGGCCCGATGTGCTGCGCTGGCTCGACAGGATGCTTATACGTTTGGTATGCTGTCTTATCAGCTTATTCAGTCAGTATTCAGTATTCAGTCTGTTACTATCAGCTCGACGGTATTGCACTTTACGAATAGCGTCCTTGATTTTTAACCGACTTCAAAAAAGGAGGAGGTTATCGATTTGAATGTATGTTTTTTTTTGTACCTATGTTACTTCATATCTCAGTCATTTGTCGACTGATTCATTTTTTTTTTCCAATAGTTCATATGAAATGACGTCCCATATTTGTATTGCATTAAATTAAGTTAGTGCTTATCTGTTGATGGTGAAACATTCAAATTTAAACTCATATCGGCAACTGGTAGTACCACACTTCACTTAGTATTTAAAATCAATTTATTTTCTAGATAAAGCCTCTCAAAGGTTTTTTCGAAATTTTGGTATATTATCAACTCATCTTAAGATTTGGATTTATTATTTCTGAACTTGGAGATATGATAGCTATTACAAAATTATCTTAGTCTGTGTTTCATCATGTTTTAGTGCTATAAGTTTATAACTAGGGTACCTACTTTTTTAATTGTAAAATATTTTTGTGTTTCATCACGTTTTTAGTGCTATAAGTTTATTACTAGATACCCCTACCCCTTTATTATCGTACAATATTTTCCAACAGTGCCAGAAGTTCGGCGAGTACGGCAAAGACGACCCGAACAGCTTCCGTTTGTCCGAAAACTTCAGTCTTTACCCACAATTTATGTACCATTTGCGCCGCTCTCAGTTCCTGCAGGTCTTCAACAACTCGCCGGACGAGACTACTTTCTACAGGTTAGTATTACATATTATTTAACAGCTGCACTTTAAAGCGACGGCTGCGCCACAGGTCCTGGGTTCGATCCCCGGCTAGGGCCAAAAAATATTTAGGTTTTTCTGTTTAGGAATTCTCAGTGTAGCCCTGAGTTTGGGAGTTGGCGCTGTTTCACCCCGTGCCTCCGAAAGCACGTTGTGACGTTGGTCCTGCTCTTGACATCCCTGAGGTCGTAAATAAACTTTCAAATGCAAATAAACTTTCTGAGCGTGAATATGTTCTTAGTTAATAGAATTGATTGTAACGGGATTGCTATGTACCTTATTATTTTCGAAAACAATAGGGCACATGGTAGCAATCCCGTTACCATAAAATCTAATGTTAGTGGCCATGTAAGTTTAAATCAATATGTTCTTAGCTAGATAGAGCATTCCACAAGTATTAGGGTTCTAATCCTAAAAGCCTAAAAGTCTTTATGACTAAACGATGACGGGGGGCTCTAACTTCTAAACTAAGCGAGTGTAAATTTTGAAAAGATGTATAATGTAGATCTTAACAAACACTTTTAACGAAAATTGGTTAAGATGGAAACAAACTAGTAGTTTTTGAGATATAGCACATTTTCAACAAACGCAAACATAACTTTGTTCTTCATACAAACACTATGAAAAACAAAGTTATATTTGCTGTTGTGGTATTTAAGCTATACTCAGATTTTTAATTAGATAGACCAAAATGATATTTGGTGGGATGCCACTTTTTCGCAATATAAAAATAGTGATGTGCCTAAATATTCGACAAATTCAATTCTGATTCACTTGTTGCTTTTAAATTATTATAGAATATTTAATTGGATATAGTTTGAATTTGTATTGTGCAGAAAATTATTTGTATAAAATAAAATAGTTATGTATATAAAAAAATACCAAACAAGTTTTGTTTTAAGATCATGTTACCTGAAAAATAATATCAGAATTTCTAATTGTGTATTTAAAGAAAGTAGTTAATAGTCAAAATAGGTTGAAGTCATACAAAATATTGGTATTGCATGTGAAGGGACTTTTTTTACCTATTAGAAAAAAAATATTTATGTATTATGTTTCTTTGTAATTGTGTTCAACGTTTTACATGTATTATTTATCAAAATAAGTAGAATCACGAAATTGAATAATTCTATCACAAATTCAATTAATCATTCACACTTGCATTGTTACAACACTATTGCACTACGCTTGCAACATTAAAACATAAAAAGTGCGATTGAAGCTGTCATTTTGGTCTATCTAATTAAAATCAGAGTAACGCACTCCTGAGCAATAAATGATCGTACTAGATGGCGTTTTTAAACCTGTCATGTGTTTTGTCAACAGACACATGCTGATGCGCGAAGACCTGACCCAGTCGCTGATCATGATCCAGCCGATCCTGTACTCGTACAGCTTCGGCGGGCCCCCTGAGCCCGTCCTGCTGGACACCTCCTCCATCCAGCCCGACCGCATTCTGCTGATGGACACCTTCTTCCAGATTCTCATCTACCACGGCGAGGTATGCCTAGGGTAGAAACTCGTGTCAGTCGCTGATCAAGATTAAGCCCAGTGTCTGATAATTTTCTAGCTCAGTCTCTGACCATGATTTAGACCAGTCTGAAACCATGAACAAGCCTAGTCTTAAGGTGTGGCTAGTTTAGACCCAGGAGCTACGTCAGCCGCTGATCATGATGCCTCCGAGTCCGTCCTGCTGGTCTCCTCAAATTCAAATTCAAACAATTTATTTGCTCTTAAATAGGGTGGTTACAAATAAATGTTGATGGTCAATGTACAAAAACATAGTGCACCTATTTAGCCATATATAATAGCATGCAAATGATAACTATAATACTAAATACATTAATTAATACATTATTGAATTACATTATGATGAAATTATGTTATTAAACACCATTAAAAATAAACTTTATGTCAGATTAATATGTATCGATTATTTTTTCTAAACGAGTTCATATTTTGATTTCTAGAAAGTCTTTTACCAAATAAAAGGTTTTCTCTAAAAGCCACCGACGCAAAGATTTGTTGAACTTTAGGATTGGCAGTTGTTTAATGTCGTCTGGAATTTTATTATAAATAGCCGTGCACCTTGCTGCCGTTCCTTCATCTAGCCCCACCGCACCCTGGTCATGAACACCTTCTTCCAGATCCTCATCTACCACGGTGAGGTATGCAGAGTGTAGAAGCTCAGTTAGTCGCTGATCGCGATTAAGCCCAGTGTCTGATTATTATTCAGCTCGGTCTCTGACCATGATCAAGCCCAGTGTCCGACCATGATTAAGCCCAGTCTCTGGATTTGACCAAGCCTAGTCTTTGACCATGACCAAGCCCAATCTTTCACCATGACTAAGCCCAGTCTCAAGGTGTGGCTAGTATAGACCCTGGAGCTCCGTCCGCCGCTAATCATGGACTGCTGGACACCTCCTCCATCCAGCCCGACCGCATCCTGCTCATGGACACCTTCCACCACGGTAGGAAATTCCTAGGGAAGGAGGAGAGATGGGGATAATTTGGATCGCCTGATAGCAACAGTAAAAGTGGTGGGGAAAAGACCGAAAAGACCAAGAGGCCGCAGTCCCAAACGATGGTTGGATCAGATCTCCGAGCGATTGGAAACACCGATCAGCGCCACACTGCACCAAGCGACAGACCGCAGCCGATGGAAATTGTTGGTTGACAAAATCCGGAGTCACGATACTCAGCAATAAGTGAACGATTAAGAAGAGAGAGGGAAGGAGCTCAGTCAGTTGCTGACTATGATCATTATCCAGTCTCTAATTATGATTAAGTCCATACTTGTAAAAACAAGATTAATCACATCTCTGACCAATGCTGCCAATGAAGTAGACAATATAATGTATGATGTGTATTCGTATTTGCGTATTAATGTATATGATCTCATATGTGGAGATTTATTATTAGTATTGATGTTAGCATTAAGTTATTTAGATATAGTGATTATTAAAACTGTAAATCTTACTAAGAATATATAAATATAAATAAATAATGTTCTATACTAATAATAGTCTCCCTAGCTGATTATGACTACGGTGGGCAGTCACAACGATGAACAATATCAAACAGTAAATCATTAGAATTCGAAATCTGTTGAATAACTAAAGTAATGTCAACTTTGATCCGTATTGATTTTGTAAAGATGGTATTCTGCAGTTGTTAAAAATAATGCCTAAAATGCCCAATGCATTCACTCTTGATGTAAGTGCATGAGTAATGATGAGCGTTGTCTCCTGTCACAGGCAATTCCATGCCTAAAAGGAGTTTTTTTATTTGACAAGTTTTGAAAAATATTGTAAAGGAAAATATATAAAGGACATGTGTACATTTGTATGGGGAAAATGCCAACACCTTGTACCTGTCACTAAAAAATAGCTTATGTAAAGCTTAATCGTTTTTAGAATAATTTTTGTCCGTAAAATATTCAACTTTTAGGTAATATGTACTTAAAAAAATAAAATCTAGCAATATTTCATGAAGTCTAATAAATCTGTAGAGTATGTGACAGCCAATCAGCTGTGAATAAAGATTTAAAAATATTGAAAGTGGAAAGCACAATGACATTTGCATCTATTTCAATATCATATACAATATTTTTATTTCCAGACCATAGCCCAATGGCGCGCGCTCCGCTACCAAGACATGGCGGAGTACGAAAGCTTCGCGCAGCTGCTTCGCGCGCCCATCGACGACGCGCAAGAGATTCTGCAGAGCCGCTTCCCTGTGCCGCGGTACATCGACACCGAGCACGGCGGCTCGCAGGTAAGCAGTTCACAATATTAGGTGCAGACCATAGAAAATGACGCGCGCTCCAGTACTAACACATAGCGGCGTACGAGAGCTTCCCGCAGCTGTTTAATTTTATTTCTCAGGAACATTCATAATAATAAAAATATTTTCTCTGTATAGACCTATGGTTGACACGTAGAGAATGCTTTTAGCATTAACTAAGCCATATGTACCCTTTGTTTGTGCATGAAGTGTTTTAATTAAAAAATAAATATAAACACAACTGAAAATTTAATAAACTATAATTAAGCCCACAGCGTTTGGTCTTTGCTTTCATTTGTTGCTTTGTCATGTATCATACGAAAATGACGAAATTTTTGTGAATTTATTAGTCTAGACAGAAAACATTATTTCATTCCATTGCATCACTATGTTATTGTTTCAAATGTCATTTAAGTGGTTTCAAAGCTTCGAGCCAGGCTCTTCGGCCTGTTTTTAGTCGATAATATTTTCTCCAGCATTTCATTGACTTTTTGTTGCGTCTCTAGGAAATTTTTGAAATGCGTGTCATCGAATCTCTGATCCTTCATACTCAGTGGTTGCTGTTGCCTCGAAACCACCACGTCTTGTTTCGCATTTTCATAGTCAACTCGATCGTCAACTCTTTCTAGTCTCTCATGAAATCGCCACGGGTTCCAATTGCGACTCGAAAGATCAAAGGTTGTGTCACTGGAACGTTTGTTCTCGTCATTATTCCCTCTTTTATCCTCTTTTGACTTTAAGTTTGTCACCTCATCGTATGGCGGCTTTATCAACCAAATCTGTTTGCTGTCGTGATTATATCTTGAGCTTTGTAATGGCTTACCGTACATCAATTTTGAATTATACTCACGATTGTTCTTGACTTTGTAAAGATTTTGTTCATCACCTTTATAAGATGTTTGACCGAATTTTGTTTTTTTGTATTCTCTTTGTTGCGCCGTAGGCACTAGTCGATAAGTCATTTTGCCCTCAGGTTGAGTACTGTCTTTCAATCTAGCTTTGAAGTCACGTAATCTATCGTAACGGTTCTGTTCATATGGGTTTTTCTCTTTGAAAGACGTATCAGACGTTTTTATTTCATATAGTTTTAATGGCTTTCGACCTAACGGTGATGCTCTTGACTTAAGAGTATTTTTGTTATTCTCTTTATGCTTTTCCTCATGCAGTTTTTCGTACTTTTCGACTCTTTTGTTTGTATGGCCTCTTTGTAAAGGTGCTCGGGGCGTGGTTGTGACGACTATATTCTGATGTATTAGGGTAAAGGGTTTCTTTAAAAGCACTCCTAAAGGCTGAATTTCTTCAGAATTCGTTTGTATCATTATTGGTTTTGCTTGCACTCCGGGTGTACTTTGTGCAGGCTGTCGCATCCCGCTCGCAGCCATAGGACCCATTTGTATGAAGTTTGGATTATTTTTTGTAATACTAGGAATTTGTGCAGCTAAAGGGCTAGGAACAGGACTGTTTTCTTGGGGTCTCTTTACTCTGTAGATATCTCGAGGCCCTAACTGAAGGTTAGCTTTTAATGGACTATTGTCTTGATGAGTCACATTGCTTGTAGATGCCAACTCTTTTTTATCTTTGATGTCTTTGAATTGTTCTAAGAGTGCTATAATTTTTTCCATTACTTGAGTGGCTTCTTGCGTCTTATTTTGAGGTAGATTCTCCCTAATCGGCTCTGGAATAACAAAAGTAATATTAATATTTAATGGTTAACCGTTTTACTGAGTCCTTTATGACGCCACCGTTGTCATCTACCTCTCCAAATTCATAATATAATATACACCATATTAATACTACACACCATACTACTGGGCTGTCCATTAATCACGTAATTTTTTTTGGGCATTATTAACCCCTACCCTTAGTGATACATGGTTATGGTTTAAGACTACCCCCTATAATAATACCCCATAGCATAGATAAATTGGAAAGGAAATGAATATGAAAACCATAAATGCGACTTCATGCTAAAAATTCATAAGAATATTTAGGTGAACAAGTCATAAATTTGTTACGTACTTTTTATTGATTCCTGAGTTGTTGTTTTATCTTCGCTTGGAGATACTGTATTTGAAATTGTCGTATTCGTAATAATTGATTTAGTGACAGGCAAAGTTGTTATCTCTTGACGTAAATCTTTTAATACAATAGCTTTTACGTTTTCAGCAATTTCTTTAATACAGTTTTTTGTTAGCATAGGCTCTCCTATTTCATCTTTGACAGTCTTAGTTATTTCTATTTTTGGACCAGTTGTCGGCTCTATATGCATTGATTGATACTTTTGAAACATTTCCCACTGCTTGTTGTCCGAAGCTTGAATTGGAACATCCATAAGATAACTGGTAATTTTAGTTCGTACTATTGACTGGTTCTCCCATGGTTTACTATCTGGAGCTTGTAACAAAAATTTATTTGAGGAAAATCCATTTTTATTTACTTGACTGTTATTAATAGTCATCACAGACTTCTTTTTTGGAAAAATTTCATAGGCGTTCTCTTGCATGGCTTGGTACCTTGACAGCATTTCATTGTCAACCATTTTATTATCACCTATTTCTTGAAAGTTATCATATTTATCTATTTTTAGAGGTTGTATCGAGCCTTTATTAGGATTACTACCCCTTATTTTTCCACCTTGATCGTTATCGAGTAACTCCCATTGTTTATCTTGTGATTGCAGTGGATGTTCATTTCGTTGCAATGTCTCCATTTCTTTATCTGAAGCTTGCGCCGGCTCCCGATCTAAAACAGTCATTTTATTTCTGTTGACGTTTTGATATCTATGTGTCTTATCCGTATCATCTTTGTTATTAAAAATTGGCACGGGAATCCTATTGTGAAAATAAACCTTTTTATTATTATTTTCTAATCTTTGATATCTGTTTAATAACTCATTTTCTTTATCACCCGAGGCATGCATAGGAATGCTAGGAAAATAATGAACTTTATTTCTGTCCCTGGTTTTTTGATATCTATGTGACATCTCCATAGATTTATCATTTTTATTTTGCCCCGGATGACCATTTGGAAATTTAGCTTTTTTTTGTTCTTCGAGACTTTGATAATTTGGCAACAATTCTATGTCTTTATTGATTGCAGCTTGCACTGTAATCTCATTTGGGTATTTGGCCTCTTTATTATTTACTTTTACTGTTTGATAATTTTGCATCATATCTTTTTCATCCTGAGAAGTCAACTTTGGGAATCTGCTTGTATACTTATCCATTTTATAATCTTCTTCGTTTTGGTATCTTGGTTGCACTATTATTTGGTTATCATTTAAAGTCAGCGTTGGAAATGTATAGGCTAAGGAAGCCGCATTTTCCGGAGATTGGGGGAGGCTAAGGTGGTCATTGTAATATTTATTATTTTGAACAGATCTGTCATATTGCTTGTACTCGTCATTGGGTAATATTTCCTTCGGTCCTACATTTTTGTCAAAATAATTACTGTTTGATTGTCTGTTCTCTATTGACTGTACTTTCTGATTATAATCATTACTATTTTGAACAGAACCGCCATATTCTTTAAACTCATCATTAGGTAATGTTTTCTTCGGTTTTACACTTTTGTCAAAGTGATAATTGTTTGGTTGTCTGTACTCTATTGACTGGACCGTTTCATTCTTCTTGTCACCAGGACTATCATGTTGATCCAACCTTTTATTAGATAACATTTTCTTTGGAATATTGTTTTTAACAAAATCGTTACTGTTTGATTGTCCATTTTCATTTTTTTCAATTTCATATTCTCTCAAAGAGCTATCGCTACTCGGGGGCACACCTGTGCTACTACTTTGTGGGTATAATTTCAACAACTTTTCCAGTTGGTCAGAAATCTTTTTCAAATCAATAGATGACGCTGTAGGTTTTTCTGTGGTTACTTTTGCCTTGTTTTTAATAAAATCTGCAATTAACTTGTTGATGTAGTCTGTTTCTTCTGACCGGTTTTTCTGTAAATTAGTTTTAATGGTGCTTTGTTCGTGTGATTCTTCGGCTGGTCTAGGAGTCATACCACTATTTTTCTTTATGTCATCATTATCACGTTCACTGTTATATGATGATGTTGTAGATGAAATTGTTTGCCAAAATTGGTGTACGTTTCCGATGTTGGGTTGAAAAATGTTGTATTTCAATTTCTCAATTAAGTCTCCTTTGAACAAAGATACTACCCCTTTCGCTATATTTTCATTATTCAGTTTCACTGTTTTAGGGGTAATTGTTATATAATTTGATGACTTTTCTGTTTTTATTGAAAATGATTTTTCAATTTTATCATTAATACTTCTGAAAGTTGTACTTTCCATAAAATTATTTAATATTTTTTTCAGATCATTTTTAAGAAGTTTTTTTATTTTCTTCGTGTCTTCTGAAAATTTTAAAAGTATTTTAATATTGTAAGAAATTAAGAATAATTAAATGTATAACGAATTTATGTATAACTTACAAGACACCAACATCAAAATATGTGTACAAAAAGTCTATACGCAATCTTTTTCTCAATGATAATAAATAACATGATATCTATTCAGCGTGAAGTATGGATTTTATTGTATTTATGTATGTTTATTTAAAAAGTATTTAAGTAAGTGTATTTAGTTCATTCATTTTGTTATTTTTTTTTGTTATTTTACGCCGCCTCAACTGTTTCTGCCTCACCCAATGGTTGACTGGTAGAGAATGCTTAAAGCATCCATTAAATCCATAAAGTCCGCCATTTGTACTTAATTTTGTTTGTGCAATAAATAATATATAAATTAAAAAAATAACTTACGCTCCAATTTAACGCCTTCTGTGGTTGTTTTGTTTTCGTCGTCATTTCTTTTGTCTTTGACTTGCTTTGATAAATTTTTTTTATTGCTTGGAAAGTCAAGACATTGCCGTTTCAGGGATCTGAATTTTAATATAGATTTAAATGTGTTACCTCAGTCATAATAACGATAGAAAGGTCACTATTGCTTAACATGGTTAGTAGGTCCTTATATTTGGGCAGTAATTATACAAAGAATGAACATTCGCAAAGCACTTGAATGGAAGAATGAAACTTTCAGAAGGGGATGACCTCCTCCTCACTGTTAATTGTACAGTTTTCAAGATTTCATAACGTAATTTCAGTTCTTATCAAAAATTATACACTTACTCTGACGATAATGAAATTCATTCACAACCTCCACTATGAAAACCTCACAATGAAAACTGAGCTAAGTGTTTTAATAGAAAGATAAGAGAAGTGAACGTACTCACTCGGGGCTCATATCATCGATGTTTACATTGTGCCGTTGCAACTTCCTTAGCATGTTTACGTCCAAGTCTTCCTTTTGCATTCCACTCAACCACAGCACACATATTAGATCTGAAAATGTCACAAGATCATCACCAATCTCCCATGAGTTTGAACTACAGCCTACGTCGCGCGCTAATCGCCAGTTCATAACTTTATGAGGAACGGAGTCCAGAAATGATCATACTGGCCAGGGAATGACCTTTAAGTAGCTGTCTGTCGAGTCTCGGAGGCTGATAACACCTGACTGCCTCATCCAAAGGTTGAGGAGTGGTGACGAGGCGAGGCCTTTGCCCTGGCGGGACGTATATAGGCTTATATTATATTATTGTGGAACCTTTTATCTGGCCTTTGCGCGGCGAGCCCTGACCGATTACTTCACGAGAGAACGTACATGAGATGGCGACCGCCGTGAGCACAGCCCGACACAACATTTCGGCTCGTTATCGCCC
Source organism: Pyrausta purpuralis (assembly GCA_963924145.1). Taxonomy (NCBI): domain Eukaryota; kingdom Metazoa; phylum Arthropoda; class Insecta; order Lepidoptera; family Crambidae; genus Pyrausta; species Pyrausta purpuralis. Next base: position 25,127,865 of record OZ001646.1, read on the forward strand.
GGCGACGCAGACGGCTTCGTTGTTTTGTCCGTGTTCGATCGAATAATGTGGCCAATGACTATTTGTTTTTTTGTTGACACGAGCGCGCTTAGATTTAACATCGGAATCACCTGATATTCTTTTAGGCTAGGCGATTTTTTTGTCTCTAGATTATCAATATGCGATCAACCTAGTAAAACTATGTTTTCAGTGGTATAATTATAAAATAAGTCGTATGTAATAGCATCGGTGCGTTCTCTTATTTCACACATCTTTTTACCACACACTTACCTACCTACATTATAAATTGGTACTATATAATTTTTTCGCCTAAAACATCTTTGATATCGGTAAATAGTGGTTCGGAATTTTTAAATGGATTAAAATGTATTTATTTCTTAAGAGAAACATTTTATTGGCGAGCTTTTGGTGGGTTTATGTTACAAACAAATATTCACATAACTTTTTTTGCAGGCCCGCTTCTTGCTGTCGAAAGTGAACCCATCGCAGACACACAACAACATGTACGCCTACGGAGGGGTTAGTAATAATTTTAATACATATTTTTAAATCTTATTTTCATAAAATAATAATATCAACTTGATGTTTATAATTCTCAACTCTGGTCACACTGATGATGTTGGACAACTCTATTTCTCAAATTAGCTATCTACGCTGGATGAGTGATAGAGGATAAGCGTCAATATCGTCCATTGTTGCCATCATTAGAATAACTCATTTTCACTTAGTTTATATTTTGTCGTTTTAATAATGGAATGAAACTAAAGAATGATTGTAATTTTTATTCAGTAATGTTTTGATTTGCGCACGTACAGAAAGTTTTTTTTGCATGATTTTTTTATGATTTGAATGACCCATGCGAGCATGGTTTGATTTGTTTCTTTTTTGTTTCATCAATGTTTTGGCGATATCCAGGCGATGCCGATACCATCAGCGGTAGTGTTTCTTTTCTTATTTTATTCCAAATTGGTTTTGTGGTGTTACTAACAATTTTAAATATTTACTAACATACAAAAACAGGGCTTGCTTTATATTATTAACTAAATAACGTGTCATTAATTTATCGATAAACTTATAAGCCAAGCTATGCCTTGATTAAAATAAAAACTGGCTTTGTACACACATCAACATGATCTAGGGATATTTCAATTAAACCATAATAATAACTAAAATTCTATTAACTTTCAGTTAAGACTCATTAAAATAAACCTTGTTTAATAGCTTATCTAACCTGATAATTACCTTTTTGTTATCAGATTAGATAGGCTTTTAAACAACGATTATTTTAATGTGTAGGTGTAATCACAGAAAGTTAATAGAATTTTAGTTCTTAATTTTAATTGAAATATCCCTAGACCATGTTGATGTGTGTATATTTTGCTTAATTTAATATTTTATGATATTTAAAAATATATATTTATGTATATTTTTTTATAAATGTAAGGTGAAGCGGTTTTTCCTAATTGCGATTTTATGTATTTTCTTTCTTCATGTGTTTGAAACAATTAACAGTTTCTCCAAGATGAAACACCTGTTGTGTCGTTCAATGATGTCATATTTGTGTCTGGGAAAAAATATACAACGTGTCCTTTTTGTTTTCCAAAAAATTTAAGGAAATTAATCAGATTATTTGAATTCAATTACTACCTTGCACTCAGTGTGTCCTACGCGCGACCAATCGCAGTTGAAGTAAAGCGCTATGCCGCGCGTATTATAAATGAAGTTGGGTAAGGTGGCAACGTCGCAAAAATCACAGAGTAAAAAATTACGAACTGATTTAAAAAAAAAAGATTTTACTCAAAACAAAATATTACTTATACTTTGTAGAATCCTTGGTTTAGTTTTTTGAAAAACAAAAAGATGTTGTATAATTAGTTACCAACATGAAAATATCCAATCTAAGAAGTTTCGAATAATAACGGCCGTTCAAAAACTTATGTGCTTTAAATTAGTTTAAATAGAAGCTTGCGGTAAGGGGGCAGCATTATTATTATTAGCCTCTTGTGTCCCACACTGCAGTGCAAAGGCTTTCCTACCCTTTTCCTACTCTCCACGATTTTGGGTAGCTGCCTTCGAGTCAGGGACTTAAACGACACCATAGTAGGAGGTTGGAAAAACAAAACGGCTTAGTAGCTTTAATTTATAACCAGTTAATTTGTACTTTTAAGCTATAACCCGGCCTCAAGCTCTGGTTTCTTTATTGCATACTCCAATGCCAATAAACTAAATAGTATCAGACTTCAACTCCGTCGTTCCTAACGCTAACCATTAATATACTTAAGGGGGCGTCCATTAATCCCGTGATGTATTTTTTTGACATTTTTTAACCCCCACCTCCCCCTTGGATGGAGTATGAACTTGGTAAAAGTTAAGATTACTCCCTCCCCCATATATCACGTGATTTTCTTAGTACCTAAAATGATTCTATTTTTTCTTAATGTATGTAAAAAGAACACGTTTAACTATCATCTAATTTTGTTATAATTATATTAGTCTTATAATTTTGATAAAGTAATAATGGCAAAAATAATTACATAATGTCACAAAATTCAATTCAAAATTATTTTGTATCGAGGTATATAGATAATTAAAGACTACAAAAACTATTGACTAACGTTAAGAGGTAGACTGAACGGTCGCAGGTTGTTTTTGGCTGACATAAAAATAATCAAACACTGAGAAATAAAAAATATACGTGATATATTACTACGCCTGCCCCCTCCCCTTGTGATATTCAGTGATTTTTATATAAATAAAAAATTACGCGATATATTACTACGCCTGCCCCCTCCCCTTGTGATATTCAGTGATTTTTATATACCCCCTTCCCCCTTACCCTCACGTGACTAACAGAGTGCCCCTTACTTTAACATTGCCTTATAATCTATGTACAGGACGGTGGCGCCCCCGTGCTCACGGACGACGTGTCGCTGCAAGTGTTCATGGAGCACCTCAAGAAGCTCGCCGTGTCGTCCACGGCATAAACCCCGCGACGTCACACCGCGACCGGTACTGGTGTTTGATACCACGTGATCACCAAACTTGGGTCCTTGTGAAATCTCTGTATACCTATGTCAGTATCTTTTCTTTATTCGGAATAAGATTTACAAAAAAAAAAAACTCACCGCATTTAAACTGATTTTGCATCAGACCATTAGCTCTACAGAGCAGATAATAATCACAAACTCACATAAAAAATATACGAATAATTCATTTAAACTTTCATCTAATTTGACTTTTAAAAAGTCAATTATTTGGTGAGTGAAACACGTCATAAACTTTATTAGGTTGACAGATTGATAATAGGGATCGAGCGCAATATAATCAGTATTTTTAACCGACTTCATTAATTAAAGGTTTAGCTAAAGGTTTTAAGCAAAAATAAGTGGTTAGTTTTGAAGAAATAAAGTTTTTTTACACCCTACCAAATGTAATTGACTGGTAAAATTTTACAGCTTTCAAAATTCGTACCACTGCAAACTGGGTGGAACTATCAATCTTAAGCTCGGCATAATCTATTTGCATGTTTCAAATGTTTGTTGTTGCGAGCTGTTTGTAAAGTTTCTTTGCCTATCGAATATTGTAAACAATCTTAACATTCCATTTTTTCCATTTGCATTCACATAATATTTTTAACGAGATGATTCATTTTAAAATAAGATAACACTAAACACAAATCCTACATAGGCAATTAATTGTTAATCACAGATATTTTTTAATTCAATCGTTTTTTCACTGATATTAATATAAAAGTCATTTTAAAGATTATTTACAATATTGGACTAGCTAAGAAAAAAATACGTTACAAAATATGGATTTATTAATGGAACATATTCCCAATTCATCCATTTTTGGTGGTTAACAGACATTAGTACCGAGGTGTGGTCCGTCGTTTTGATATTTAAGTTATAATATATTTTCTACAAAATACTATGTAAATTAAAATGTCATTAAATGTTTATCAAATTGAAATATGTTTAATTTTAGCAGAAATTTAATATTGTTATTTTGACACATTTTTGTATAGGTATTTGTTAAGAGAATTGGTCAATTGAAACTCCGTTTTAGTTGTAAAAATATTTATAATTGGTTTAATATAATCTACAAGTATTACATCAAATAAATACAGCTACACAATATCTAACTACCACAGCTTATCATTTTTTAATTTTTAATCTTTGCCATAATTATCTATCATACATTTTGGTACCAACTCACTAATTTGCTTACTATAAAATATCATTTGGCTTAACTTACACTCGGTGGCAGAATTAAGTTACATAAAATGTTAGATGTAAGTAGAATACATAGAGATATGTATTGCATAAGTACCTATCGCCACTGTTATAAGAAATCTAGATAAAAGTAGTCAAAATCTCTTAAGAAATAAATATTTCCCTCATAATCATAGATACCTTATAAATTCTTGTACCGAGTGTACTTTGACCTTGCCTTTTAGTAAAACTTTAGACCGACAGAGAGCTAGTGTAAAAATTATCTACATAACAACAATGATTAAGCCCTCTTAAGTACAAAAATACAACCAGGATTAAATGCGATTGAAATGTTATCGTAAATAATCAATTAATACACGTTTTTTGCATATTGTCATTGCTGAGAATAAACATTATATTTTCGTTTTTAAATTATTTACCTGTTTTCTTTGTAGATCTACCTATTAAGTTTATCATAGTGAGACATCGCTCTTAAACGCCGCTGATCACAGCAAATATTATGTTCAAACGTAATGAAAAATGTTAAAAAATAAAAGTCAGAAATGACAATATCATTTGCTGATTTTACTACAAATTGACATCATTCAATGCTAATTCTAACAGTGGTACTCAACTATGGAAACATTTTTTCAATAAATAAATTAATGTAACATTATAGAAAGTTTAGACATTGCTAAATAAATTCTAATTCCATTAAGGCTGATTCACGCTACACCGTGCCTGCGCCGGGCCGGGCTCCGACCAGGCGCCAGCCGGGGCGCGGTCTAACATTATTGTATGAAGTGATTCATGGCCTAACCGTGACCCGTCCGGGCCGGGGACGGGGCACGGCGTTGGAATGTCTCTGGGAATTTCTCCCGGCTTCGGCACGGTCCGGCCCCGGCATTGTAGCGTGAATCATCTTTAAAACTCCATTTAATATTTTTCTTAATCAATATACACCAAGTTAGCTAACATCTTAACATTACTGAGAAAATTCCCCATTCACTAATATATTTTTTATAAACAAAATTACAAGATATATCACATGTATTGTGCAAAATTTATTAGTAAAAAGGGTTATTTTCATCAACTAAATATACACAAATCATATTAAGCATTAGTAATAGTCCTTGTTAGCAAACTCATTTCTTAGTCAGAAGCCCATAGACAATGAGAGCGAGCAGTAAACTGAGGACGTACTTGACGTACACGGTTCAGGAGTGTGGTGGTCAGTTCAGGAAACGGATTGACATCTTCTGCTCTACGTCAGTGCGCTCAAGCGCATGGCAGAACTCTTCAAAGCAGATCATCTGATCGTTGTTTGTGTCTGCTTCAAGAATCGTCCTTTCAGCAATGCTGGTAAGTTGCTCTTCACTGAAAGGCAAAATTTAATGATCAGAACTCTAAAAGAGTAGCTATGCACGCGGTCATAGGAAATGGCGACCCGATCGACGGGGACTCAATGCTTCCAACTTCTGTTAACAACTATGAAGTTGTTCATAAGTTTTTACGTGACTTCAATGTCTTTACATAAGGATATATCAAAGATTACCTAATATTAGCTCCAACCATCATGTGAAGAATGGCCAGCAATTCATCTCTTGAGATCTTGCCATCATTGTCCAAGTCATACATTGAGAAAGCAACTGCAAATATTAAAAACATAGGTAGGTACACTGTTTCTATGTAGAAAATTGTCAATGTTTACCAGTCTCATATGCTAATTAAATTAAAAGAGCCCTAGATTGGAGATCACAAATACTTGAAGAGTTAAATGATTTTGAAAATAAAATAATTTAATGTCAAAGTACTCTCAACATTTACAATTCCACTTAACAGGTACATAACATAAACCATATGTAAATTTAAATTAAAAGATAATGCATTAACATGTATGAGGAAAAATTATGAATAAATTCAGATGCTGGGGATCTTACATCTTAGCTTCTCTTCTCTGCTATTGAGTTTGTTTTCCCTGTTCTTCCTGATAGGCCTAAAGTGAGCCAAGACCCTCATGAACTGAAGGAAGTTAACACGGTCATCATGGCTCTCAGCAAAAAAGGAATGTACAATCCTTTCGCTAAGGGGGTTAATGGCCAGCTCAGGGATCCGGAGGAAGTCATCCCTGGAGAGTGTGCCGCAATCATTCTTGTCTAATGATGTGAATCGAGAGTATAGCCGCTCAATCTGATTTGGTGTGACTGAAAAAGGGAACATAGTTAAGCATTCGTAATAACCAGGTATATGAGGTGTGTGTCAGCCCTGTTACTTTTGTTTTATTTTATTTGAAAATCATTACAGGTTACATTCTAAACAATTATAAAAAAGTGGATAAGAAATCTAACTAGAATGATACCCTCAAATATTATTCACAACATGATTTGAATGCAGTAGTATATTCAGTCATAATAGTGAGAAACAATTACATCATTAATATGAGACTGCACTTTAAATATATTTTTTCAATTACATGTGAAATGTAATTCTAGCCCAGTGTAGTTTTAGTGAGAATATATTTCACACTTTCGAAACAGTGGTATCCTGTGCTTGATGATACTCAGCAGACAGTGGTTGCTTTTTCAGCATGTATTATAATATAGTCTACACATAGAGTGCAGTGGCTGATAAAATGAAAATACTGTCGTGTGTGAGAGGAATGTTAGAGGATTTCAGCCTGTGCGCATTTTGCTTAATTTTTAGGAATGATTATATACTTTGTTATTTTATGAATAGGAGTCATTAGGTTAAGTTTTATATTTTGTTATTTCATATTTAGGTTCTTGTATTAAGTCGGTAATTACCCAGATAAGTGATAAGGCATAATTTGGATCAGAGTTTAATAGGACATTTTGTTTAATTCATTTTGATTGTAATTACACAAGGTTAGGAATGATACAGCTTATTTGTTCTTTGACGTTAATCTAAAACAGTGACTTTAAACGCGTAACATTATGCATAATCAATATACAGATGATTGAATAACCAAAATTAAACACTTACAACCAGTTTCCTCTTGAATTTGAGCTATTTCTTCCTCGCGTAACAGCAGTGATGATTTGTTACCCATTTCGAAGTCGATGTTGATGCAGGAACACGACCTTCTAAGCCCTTCGTATCCGACACTGCGCGTCCAAAGTCTTTATTATACGGAATATTTTCACACAATTAGTCACACAAATTTAGCACACTAGATCAGAGGTTATTTACTTCAATGTGTGTCGATAAGTCGTAGAAAACCGTTGTTTTCACAGTTCAAATGTGTTGGAACAAAAAGCTATCTATTCCAGCGATAACTTTGCAATTATATAGTTTTTATTATCATGAGGATTTGATAACCAATCGTTGGTACACACAGACACAGCTGTTTGTTGGACAAGCACAAGTTTGACACCTGACAAAAGACGTCAATGTCAAAACTAGTGACAATGTGTTTTTTAACGTTATGTCATGCAATGGAAACATTCATATCAGTCGATTCGGTGATCTCAGGGATAGGCCGAAATTGCTGCGGTGAATGCCAAGATAGCGTCTATGTGGATGGTGGCATGGCGTGGCTTCTCCCTAGTTCCCTGCGCTACTACTACCCTAAAGTTAACGTAGAACTACTTATATAAATAACTAAGTAATTTATTTTGTTCACTGAAAGGTGCACTGTCTAGGGTTCCAGTTTTCATAAAATGAAGAAAAGGTGGAAGAAAGATTTTTCAGTTACCTAGCAACGATGCATGACTGAAAAATTCAGTCTATTTCAGTCCAGACAATTTTGTTGTCAGTGTCAATTAAACAATAACTCGATACATATTTTAAAATTACTATTTTATAGTTAAAGCTTTATGATTCAATATGAGGCAGTAAAAGCGTTTCATTGGTAAAGAAGTTCCAAGCTGAAATAATGAGTGCTGTTCTAAAGCCTTCATCAGAAAACTTCTCAGAAAGGAAATCTAGTGAGATTGAGCCTCTGGATCCTCTTTTGGAAGTGAACGAAAGTGAGATATTTGAGCGACCCTTCAAGGAAGCAGAATTTGAGGAGATTTCACCTCGTATTTTTGGATTGAAAGATGTGAAGGAACCGCTTAATATACCAGCACTAAATAATGCTATTTATGAGATTGGAGTGGTAAACTTGTGCTGGCCGGAAATTAATGAACCTGTTTTCGAGACGCGCACAAGTTTTCCGAAAAGTTACTATACAAATAGTGCGAAAGAACGCCTTCTACTTGCGTACGCTGAAAACTTCAGGCGTCAATTCAATTTCCATTACAAAGACAAGTTACGGAAGCCCTTGTTGCTGCAAGCGCCCAATGAATGTGGTTTGCAGGTAGGTAGGCATATGCTTTCTACTCTCGGTGTTACTAGATGGCGCTAATATCATGTTTCTACGGCGATTGTCTTGCAGGTAGTTTTAAACATAAAAATATTATTCCATAGTACTTCTATGGTTTTAATAGCTTAGATGAATTAAGAGAAAACAAAACAATATTAATTCTATAAGTGTGCCTTTTCTCCACAGAAAATGGTCTGTACCTCGCTTAGACCAACAAAGCTGTGTTACGCGGACACGAACACTTGGCAAGGGATAGCGGCTTTGGTGTCTGACTACTTTGATTACGAGCCACTTACGAAGCCGATGCTGCACGTAAGTACCTTAGTATAGCTTCTTCTATAACTTAACTAATGCCTGCCTCGTGTCGTGATATTTCGTGTTCTTATCACTCGCCGCTAGGTGTCGGCAAAAGGTTTTTCAGTGGCTTTAAATTAAATGATCGTATTGTAAGTGGGTATCAGAATCAAATTCTCATATCTTTCCTCTGTCTGATTCCCTCTTATTTTTAGCACAACGCAGTGCTTTTTAGGTTTTGCTACTCACCACAAGATGTCGCAACGAGTTTTGTTTGGCGGAAAGTTTTTTTGCTTGTTTTTTTTTATTAACACGATGGATTTTAATCCCTCAAGCGTATGTGAACGAGACTCAATGCAAATTCTATTGTTATGCGGTTGCCTGCAACCGCTCGGGTGTTGAAGCATAATATAAAGATTATCTTTAGCCTTAAATAACCCATAACTCCCATAATTTTGCATTGCAGCTCGTGCCGATGGAATTAAATATTTTGCTTTGAAACACTTTAGATAATCGTTTCATCGTCATTTTCATTTGTATCAGTAAGGTTTTGGTAGATGTGTGTATCGTAGAAGTCAAATAAAACATATTTTCCATTTAATGTTCAAAGTTTAATCATTCAACATTTTTCGAGATCACAAAACTCTGTGACAAGAGAATCATTTTTTAAATTCCAATTTTTAATTTTGTACAAAATATCTTCTCTCGAATAATTTTAAGTAGAGCTAATATAATTATCATGAAATGCAAATCAATAATTCTATCTTCAGTGGAAAGAAGATACAAATTTTGAACTTTAGCTATGTCGAAAATATTAATTATATCCTGCCTGAATGCGATGTCGAGCACCGAGCACCGCTTATCGAATGGACAAACTCTTATAACATTATGATAATACGCTCTATTCATTAGGAATGTACTTACAATATTCAATAATCTCTCAATAATTTATAATTTTGATCACAGTGTCCTTAACTGTTAACTTTAACGTATAATACAATTCCGCGTCGAGACATCGAGAATGTCTACAATATATAAAATACTGAGCAATAGAAAACAATTACACAACGAGTGCCTAGTGCTAACGCAATAGAGTCATCTATATCTTAACAATATTACCTTGTTCGTACGATTGGCACAACAAATACGAATAATCGCATCCTTTCAATATTTGGTATCGCGACACATGCTCAGCGCGCCGCCCTAGCGCTGCCGCCCTCGCCGCGCCTGGGCGGGCGGCGGCCGTGCACTGCCGAAGGGACGCCGTGACTTAGTATTTAGCTTTGACTTGAGGTAGAACATAGGGATCCGACTATAAACTATACCATGGGTACAACCAGGAATGTAATCGTCAAATGGCAACATACAGCTGAACTACTAAATCTAAACACGCAGCAATGTGCAAGAAAGGAAAGTCGAGCAGATCAGTAACATTCAATCTTACAATATCTAGTTTTATAGACTTAGAGACCGGGGTTGGGCGACGACAGAGCCGTCCGATTAAGCGCTTCGGGTAGCGTATGAGAGAACAGCGTCGGGAGTTCACATACTTATTACTATTAAGTCTTACAACTAAAGGAAAATAATGCATAACTTTCCTTTTAGAACAAAGAAATTACGCAAATTTGGCTACACATATCACAAGTGAACGCTTACTGGCGACGACGTAACTATGTACATAATTGAAAAAAATCCCTGTAGCGCGGTGGGGGAGGGCGGGCGCCTACTTGCGGCGCGCAAGGTCGGCGGGCTCGGCGGGCAGCGCGGCGGGCGGCACGCGGCGCGCGCGCAGGTTGTGCAGCAGCGCGCGCAGCTGGTGCACGTGCATGCGCGTCACGCTCGGGTCGCCGCTCGCCTCCAGCCACGCCAGGAACTTGTCGCCGTGCTCCAGCGCCTCCGCCGTGCCCGCCTCCCACTCGCCGTGCGTCGCCTCCACGCTGGGTGTCTCCTTGTTCGCCGGCCGGTTGTTGTTGTTGAACAGCAGGTTGTCGAGCACCGTCCGCGCCTTCGTCTGGCTGCGCGAGTCGTGGCTCCTCTCCGTCGGCGGCTCCTTGTTCTCCGTCCCGATCTCGGGGCTCGCCGCGGGCTCGGCCACCCGCGCGTCCTTGTGCGCGTGCTCGCGGATTTCCTCGTGGTGCACCTGCGGAGTCGTTTGCGCCGGACTCGTCTCGCTCCTCTCCTCGTCAGGTTTTCCTTTGGTCAGGTGGGAGTAAAGGATGTTTTCGGGCGCCTTCTCCTTCGGAACCTGTGCGGCGGATTTCAATTTATCTTCCGGAAGCGGCATCGCTCCGCCGAACTGTTTGTAGTACTGCCACAACCAGGAATTCCGGTTGTAGTCGAGGTGCGAGTTGATCGGTGCGGCGGGAGCTACCGGTTTCGGCGGTACGCTCGGGTCCGTTTTGCCGAGGTGCAGCGAGTGCGCGGTCGTCGTTTGAGCGGTCAGATCGAGCATCGCCTGTTGCGTCTTTAGCCAGTACCATAGCGTGTCGTCGACCGGTTGTCCGGCGGCGGCCAACGCCGCGCTGTGATGGTTCGATTTCGACGAGCTCGTGCGGTACGGATCCGAGTGATGGGATTTGCTACGGTGTTTGGTGGGCTCGTTCAAGTTGAGGACTCCGTTGTGCGCCGGCTTGGGGGACCGCACGGAGCGGAGGGCGCGGCTCGCGGGCTGGGCGGAGAGCGCGGGATTGAGCTGGGCGAGGAGGCTCAGGTTGGTGGCGATCTCGTTGAAGCTGAGACCGAGGTGCGAGTGTGCGAGGCCGGGGAGGTGCGCGAGTCCGGAGAGCGGGGAGATGGCGCTCATGGAGACGCTGGCGCCGGGGTCGGGGCGGCGCTCGCGCGGCACGTGCGCGGGCGGGGAGGGCTCGGCGCGCTTGGTGGTGAGCTCGACGGGCGCGTCGGCGGGCGGCGAGGCGCGCGGGGCGGCGAGTGCGGCGTGCGCGGCGGGCGCGGGCGTGGTGAGGTCGAGGCCGGCGGCGGGCGGCGAGCGCGGCGGCGGCGCGACGGGCGACTCGGTGCGCGCGCGCTTGTCGGGCGGCTCGCCGTCGTTGCTCTTGTCGGTGTCGGGCGAGGAGAGGCGCGAGGTCATGTAGCGCAGCTTGTCCTCGTTCTTGCACCAGCCGCGGAGGGTGGACTCGGGCACGCCGATGTCCCGCGCGACGGACGCCTTGGACTCGCCGTCGTTGACGCGCTGGATGGCCTCTATCTTATCTCCGGGGGTGAGGGCGCGCATGGGTCGCTTGCCTTTGGTCGCCATTTTGGCTTCGCACTTTCTGAAACAACAGAAACATATATTTATAATCGCATCCCAAGAGCCTGATCTCAATAAAATTTGTATAAGAAAAGATGGTGATGCTGACCATATTATTCTTAAAACAGAAAACGTCAAAGTTTTAAGTTTTGTACCTCTTGAAACCCAAGATCCAACTAATTTCTCTAGAGCAGTGATGCTGAGAGAACCTATGTTAATAATTAAAGAGTAAGGTACGTCGATTGAGTTGGGGCTAATTAAAAAGTTTTTATATTTATTACATAGGTCCATTGCAATTACGACTCACATAAATCTTAGGCAGTATATAATAGTCAGTAATCTTAAGTATTATATCAGTTCCAGCCTTCCGTGGCAAGTATGGTAAATAATAATTCTGTGCATTAATAACTACATTCCTCCGTCAAATGAAAACTAACATTAGATGTGTTTATAAAATTTCTGAATTTCTATTGTATCCAAGCCGTTGCAATTAAGACCCTTTATTAAATTAATTGCCTAGTCTGAGTTAAATTTCTGATATAATATGAAATCGCACCTCCTACAAAATAGCATATCTATTCGACCTACCTGTCTACCTACAGGCAGGCAGTCGCGAAAACAAGACAACGACACGACACCGCTGACGCATTAGTCAAAGTGATGCAACGAAATTAATTTGCCATTATAAATATCATGTCGCTCGTAAACTGAAAATGTCATAGGAAGGGCCTCGATAAAATGCTACCGTTTACGCGGCGAGCTATAAACTTGCGAAAAGATAAACAAAAAGAAGACATAAAATTATGACCTACGACAACAGTAGGCGGCAAAAGTTGTTGGGTCATTGACACGGTGACCTTGCGCCGCGCCGGCACTCGGTCACCGATAGATGGCGCCACGGGAACGTTTGCGCGATACGGTGCAAGTATTATTTGGAAAAATATAATACCTACTTCATAAAATTTTTGTTGGTTTAAATATTGGTTAAAATAGAAACTAAATAAGGATTTTATTAGTACTTACATAATAATAAATATGTCATTATTATTCAATTATTATCGAATTCTAGTCTTTTTTCCTTTTTTGATTAATTTACAACTTACATTTATTTTAATTCATGATATCTAGGTAGGTAGGTATATAAAATTATTTTGGCAGTCCACTGTATATTTACTTAGTGGCCGATTGGATTATTAAATTAACAACAAAAAAAGCTTTAGGTCGCCAAAGTTTATACCTTATTAATTTTGAAGATCAGATGAAGCTCGATGTTATTATATTTTATTTTATACCTATTGAAGGATGGATGGAATATTATTAATAACACAGTAACTTCAGTTTTGCACCGACACGCAGATATTTGGAAATTCGGCCGTGTATTAGCCAAGTAGGTACCTACTTAGCTAAAAGCTTTGCAGAATCGTGACACTAATAATAATAAAATTACTGTGACATACGCGTACCCTACCTACGAAGTTTTGAGTTAGTAAGAACCTACAAGTTTTAATCTGCTACGGAGGTATCTCTATTTGGTTAAGCCAATTTTGTAAAAGTTTTATGCATTTATTTACTGTAGGTACTAAATTAAGCTTGGGGTTCAGTTACTGAAAAATATACCTATTATTAATGACTTTTGGATTTTTATACAAACGCAAAGCTACAAATAGAAGAAGAATTCAAAACAAAGGAAAATAAACGCCAATTAATGTACTCGTTGCCTTTTACCACTGCCTGCACTGGGGGCTTATAACTTTGTTTAATTCGTTTTCACACCAACACAATTCACAAACATAACAATTCTATGAAGACATAGAAATACACCTTGCTGATGAATACGCCAACACAACATAGTAGCGCATAGTTTTCAACTTACTTGCGAGCCGGCGGCACGTGTGTTGTGTTTACAGTTTTTGACAGCTCAGCCGTTTTGCAATGTTATAAACAGCCGTGAATGGTGAATTCCAACCAATAAAAGTATAGCACAGATGCGCAATGCGCGTCACAAGTTTCAGTTATCGTTTCACAGAACTGTCCGTATCCGTACGTAGCGGGCGAACGTGCGGCGAGCGAGCGAAGGGCGCGAGTGTCGCGCTGCGTGCGTCGCGGTCCGCGCGAGGCGACTGTGTGATGATAAGGCGCCGGGCTCGCGGCCCGCGTCCGCGGCCGGCCGCTCCTTTGTGTCCGACCGGCCCCGCCCCGCGCCCCGCGCCCGCCGCTATCTCGCCACCTCCGCGACGAACCTAGTAAACAACCTACCTATCCACGATTAATTATGTGCTAATTTCACCGACGCATCGTACCGAAAACAAAAACCGCGCGTTTAAAACTTTCCACCGACGCAGCCCGAAGTGGCGCGATCCGCAACTTTTCTAAGTGCGGAACTTTTGTCCGTGATATCGTCTCGCGACCGTCTACGAAGTATCTTAATAGTTACGGACTAATTACGGTCTGTCTTTGTTCTTTTTCTTGGGCGTGAGCGTGAGGTAAACGGAGTTTCATAACTTTTTCGTAATTTTGGCAATGCTACGAGAATTCGTAGCGTCGTAGCGGGCCCGTAGCGTAGCGGTTTGTTATTTCTGTCTATAATTAGCATCATTTATCGTTTTAATTAATAACGAGTTCGATTAGACATTCAGCAAACATGCTTAGCTCATTGATGCGATTTTAATTACTGATGGTTAACCGAGATAATAATAAAACAGGTTTTTTCACCGTCTCGCCAGGAATGACGAACATTGCAAGTTAGTGCGTGACTGATTAGCTTTGAGGCACGGAACAATCGCAGGTAGGATGTATTGTGTTATTTGTGTTGGGCGTATCGTTTATTAGATAACGAGAGAGCTTACTCATTTAGCAGAAATCCGCTGAGCGCGGACCTCGAATTCCAATCGTTTTATTTGTGAGTATGGTAAAGGTACTTTTATGAACACGTGTTATTTCTAAAACGAATTCATCCTGTCGGAAAGTTGATACTTTGATACATCATCAAAAATGATTTGAGTACTTTGAGTGATTGATTTTAGGCATACAATAAGAAACGCGCTAATTTTACCGCCTACTATTACGTCACGCACGATAGCTGACGTGATGGAAATATGATTAAGAAGGTATATTAATAAACAATGTGATAAATATCGTAATTTTAAGTAAACCTATTCAAAGCTTGAATATGCAGCAGATAGTCGCTGATTACGTTTCGCTTACGTTGATGTCTTTTCAAGGAGTAATGTTATTCCGTAGCAATTTTTTACTACGAGATATTATGAATATTTGTTAAAAAGGCGTGGTAAAAAACTGATATCAAGCAAGCAAGCAAATGATGGTCAATTAGAAATAATGTTTTACGTGTGGTCATTGGTGAAAGATAGAAAGTAAAAATGTATCGATTCTTAATAACAGTTAAATAAGTTACTTTATAATTACAATGACTTTGACGCAGACTATGAAGTTTACGTGCTTCAAAACAATGTTTTTTTTTTCATTAGGTTTTATCCCTCATAGATGTGTTTGTCAACAGTTTTTTGTTATACTTTTGTTTACGCGACCGTCGACGATCTTTTTTACCGTGACCGTATAACAATATTTTACTTGGTATTTAAACATTTATAAGCGATTTTACTGTCTTTTGTTTATCGACAAAGACAATACGTTTTTCAGATCCAAAAAAGTAAAAGTATTTGACGTTTAGCTAACCTCATTAGAGTAGTTATCAAAGTATACGCAGCCAATAGCAATAGCCCATCATCCCGTGTCTAGTACAGGTACGTAGTTAGGGCAGCCCGGGGCGCGTAGTCCGCGGCCGTTTCAACCGCGCCCTCGGGACTCGGTTGCTAGGGAGAGGCAAAAAGCGGGCCCGGACTTAATGCGCCGTACTTAACGGGGATACGTCGTTTAGTGAATGTTTCCTTGCGACGGTTGTGTGTTGATATTAGTCGATGATGTAAGTGGAAACTGTGGATTTAAATAGAATAATGATGTAGGCAACTAAAGTTATAGATCCCATAAACGTGTAAATAGTACATTGTACATCACAATCATGTAGGTTCAAGTTATCTGAGTGCGAAACATGTTTGCGCATAAAAAATCTCAGTCGAAAAAGATGGTACTACGCTATTCTTTTAACACAAACGCGGCTTACTTTTTTAGTTAACTTATTTGTCAGCAATATGTGTAATAGAAGTAAAAAGTTGGTAGAATATTATTTTTGGAATAAATCGTTAGAGGTATAAGTTTATCTATCTAATCGCTATCTACGAGAATACCGATTGAGCTCTGGTTAAATTGCAAGATTAGTTTGCGCATTTATTTAAACTTACCTACCTTTTTGTGTTGTGGAATGTTAGACCGATGATAGATAGATAATATGGAAGTAGAAAAATACGTCACGGTTTATGTGCTGTGTGATCCTTTAATTTTAGTATAGTTCGTTTTTCTTTGCTAGTCAAAAAATGTGAACAATGTTTTTATACTTATAAAATAATCTCAGTGCATAAAATGTATTTATTAAATTCATTAATAAAGATATCAGTGTTGAACATTGATTTGCCAACATATCTAGTTAATGGGTTTTGTGTTAATCTTATTTTAAAATGAGGCAAAAGGATGTAAGTAGAAGTAAGTAAGTTAGGCAAAAAAGATTGTAAAGATTGTTTACAATATTCGACAAGCAAAAGGAGACGGACTTTAGATATTCCAGTATTCTAAAGATTAGTTAGGGACGATTTTACCAACGTCAGATAACACCTATCCGACTAATAAGAATAAAACGTCCGATTTTAAAATGTCATTTACATAAATGATTGCTTACAAATTGATAACATTTTCAAATTACGCGTCTTGTTATGTATTCGACGAATGTTCCTTATCTGAAGTTGGTTAAATCGACACTTAGAGTGAAACCATTGTGCTTTTAAGCTACGTGGTGTCTCAATCAGTTTCGGACTAGACTCATTCATTATTTATTATGCTACCAAGTTCTCGGGCATTGTGTCATAGTAGAATCAAATGTGTTCTTTTTGTTCTTATAAAAGCCTTCCATTCCAGCGAAGATACTTACAAATATAGTTCAAACGTTCATTGTTGTAGCTTTATCGTGGCTGTTTGACACATTCGCGGAACCGCCATATTTTCGAAGCTCATATTAACAAGCAAACTGGCTGCACAGTTTGATAGCCATTTTCATCTAATAGTGCCGCATAAATAAGTTCCTCCTAAGTACCAAACACAACGCCGCATACTTACTTTCACACGATCCCTCGGCATAAGTAAGTAGTCAATACCTACATAGCCGGGTCCTTCGGTCCGTCTAAAAATTCAAGTCTCGGTTGCAGGCCGCGAGGGCCATCGGCTAATGAGCGGGGATCGCGGAGCGCGGGGGGCGGTAATGGCGCGGCGTCGGATGTCGCGGGGGGTGCCGCCGCGTCGCCGATAACGAAATCACTAGAGAACGTGCGCTCGGGTACACGGAGCAAACCTTTTTTTGGATGCGCCAAGAAAAAAAATTAGTGACCGTTGGAGTTGTGTTCGATTTTTAAAGTGGAGCTTCGCGAAAGTTCTCGTGCATGATGAATAGATAAGCGTGTGACGATACTAATGATGGTCCTCTGAAGTTGATTTGGATAGATACTTGAAGACTTGACGATTAATGTTTAAAATATGTTGTGCCTTTAAAGTGGTTCCAAGAATTTAAGAAAACATATTCGATTCAATATCGGCAGTGTAGTATAGCTGACATTTTAGTAATGAGTAGATACAAGACATAATCATTCACGTAACTTAAGGCTTGTGTCTGATCGATCAGTTACTTTAAGTATGTTGAATTCGGTAAAAGACCTATTTCTGCCTATTGTATAATTAATAAAGCACTCGACTTGAATGCGCTATCGCAAACAACAGATCCATAAAACCCGCATTCTTACGCGCGGCAATAACAGATAACTATTTAAAGAAATTCGTTTATCCATTACTAAGTGTCCCCAACCCGCAGGTAATAGACGCGGGTACCGTATTATATCTGACTGAGTGATTTCGTTATTCTCAGTCTCTGGACGACCTAAACATGTTTATCGTATACCGCGTGCTTCGCTTTCTTAGTAATGCAAGCAATGGTAGTCAAACTACATGCTGTCGTTTAAAATACAGTCGCGTTTAACAGTAAGTAAGGTGAGACACGTTGAGGTAAGGCGCACGTTGCTTCAGTACTTAACAGCAAATTGAAAGCTTAAAGATACTTAACTCAAGAAAGCGACAATAATATCATATTCCTCAAAAATCACTAATTTCTAAATGCTATTATCACATTCAGAAATATTAAGATAATAAAATAAAATTGAAGAAACAATACATGGTTTATAATGATTGTCTGTGCATTGCCGAAATTGTAAAATCTTTTGTAGATTGAGGAGCAATAAAGTATTGACAACCCAAACGTTGTGGCTAAGTATTTAAATCCGCTTTTGTGATACCGTATCCGTCATTCGCGCTCGGGGCCCCGCCAATGCCCGAAATACAGTGCGGCGTCGTCTCGTAAATCGTGGCCGGCGCGGGCTTTGTGCCGCGCCTCGCTGCCTCCGCGCCTCGGGCCGACATACCTACGTGCCTACTCGATAAACACCCGAATGGTTTTGCACCTCTGCTTACATGCGCGACAAAAAGGTTGAGCACGCCTGCGGCGTAGCGCTCGGATGTTGACGGTCGATGGAAAGCGGTGATTGAGTCGGTTTTCACTGTAAATTAACCCTTTTAGATGAATACTTAGAATAAAAGATTGGTGAGACTGATGAGTAAAGTTTCTACTGGTCCTGTCACACAAGCTTGCACAATAGGCGCTCTTCAAAAACATAAAAGTAGCTTTAACTAATGCTAATTTATTAGGTATATTTACCAATTTTACTGTTTAGATATCTTATAACGAAAGTGTTTACGCTTTACCGTGACAAATAATTATGATAAAAGCTCTAGTCCAGCAGGAAAAAGTTTATGCAAAATATGTTTATCACATGCAATTTGACGCACGGACGCACCAGTCCGTATCACAAGAAAAAGTGCCCTTGCAAAGGTGATGCTACACGGTGATTATCTTAACATTTTATTTTTACGCGAGTGAAGTAAGATAGATACATTTCTTTTTAAATATTTCTAGGATATTTGTTTTAAAGCTCTATCTACCAATATTTTTTTCCATCTCCTTGATTTTCTGTATCGAAGAACCTTATATAAGTGCCTCCCGCCTCCATGCAGAAATAAATGACATTTAAAACTTTTTTGTACAACTGTGCCGTCTCTTATACCTACTTTAATTATTGATTTTATCCTAACCATTTCTTAAGGTTAGGTTAGGTTATGAAGAGGCAGTATTACAAATAACCATTTCTCCTTCAGCATTAGACTGTGTAATGTTGCAGCGCTAAACACAGGTCAAAACAGCTCAATCGTAGTTTCATGGCGCAAAAAAGTTATCCATTATTCAATATCGGCCGCCGCCGACCTTGTCGCCCGCTGCGTTTTCCACCGGCCCCGCGCCCCGTGCCTACACACACACACACGACAACCATGCTCGTGTGCTGTTAGAAATTGTCAATGTAGAGTGCTCATAAAATAAGTTTGATAATATCCTGTCTTTAAATTGATTCTCCTAACAGAAAATTACATTATTGCGATCACCTTAGGTGCGATACTAATGAGTAATTAGATTATATGCCGCAACGGAGATGTATGTAATATGAAGTTATTACAACCAAGATATTGACATCACTATGGTTACTTTTTAATACTTTTTTTTAAAAAAAGAACTAAATTAATGTAGTTTAACCGAGATCAGTTTTTTACCGACCTATGCAAATGTTGTTAAGTGCAGAACTAGCCCGAGGCCCCCAAATATTTTATAGTCCGCCCCTGGCTGCTATTTATTAGCTAATTGAAGTAGATCATTTTGGCTGTTGTATTTATCAATTTTGAGCTTGTTGTCAAGTGTTAAAATCAGATCGTTTATTCACTTGGTCACCACATGGCGTTTACTAACACAAAATCTACCAAACATGAGCCCTGCATACGAATCTTATCTTTTTCTTTCTCCTCATGCTCGTTACCAATGAGTACGATGACGGTCGGCTATCCTCGGCTGGTCTAAACTAATGATTGCGACCATACCGTTGCATTGTTTGTCGCGACATAATCTATCCACCCGCCATCTTGGCTCGCACGTCGACGGTGACCGATCCTACGCAACCTAGCTGGGGTGACTAAACTTATGTACCTACGGTCCGTTATTGAAGACTTTCGTGTATTTTTGTAAGGGATCTCAAAATATTTAGGAGTTCGACCTACAAATATAAGTAAGAGAAACGTATCAAGATTGGTGATTATATAAATCCTGCCTCAACATACATTGAGGTCTAAAACAGAGTAGAGGAGCTTTTCTTAAAATAAATAATGAACATGACTCAATTGTTGTTCAACTACACATTAACTAAGCTTGTAGAGTCATCTAACATGAGGATCTGTTTCGGTAGCTGCGCCATTTTGGTCAGATTTCGATGCATTCAAATTGCACATGCTATTTAGCAGTATCTGTTTACTTCACAGCACTCCCTAGGTAACTAATTGAGGATTACTAATAAGTCGTTATCTCGCGGCTCGCTGCAACCGCGCCGACCTCCGATAACGGTGAACAACCTGAGTCAATGACACGCCAATGTAGTCTTTATCACGATCCATTAAAGTTCACGCAATTTGCAATCGCCTGGGATGACCGCCGACACAGCTGTAAGTTCCCTGCAATTGAATTCCGCTCTTATCTCCTTCAGACAGGTTAGAAATTCGTTCCTTCCAAAAATAGCACGTTATTTTTTTGTGATAAGCGAATTGGAACGTTACCACACAGACATAAAGGTCGCGCCTGAATTACATTAGGGTTGTCAAGGCAAGTGTGGCCCGCAACTCGTCAATCATCGCAATCGAAAGCTCCGATAATGTAATTACTGGATCGCGAGTATTCACTTACGAGAATAGACTTTGGCTGCAACATTGCAAAATTTTCTTGGATTTTTAGATGATGGTCTCTGCATTGTTCTTAATTTGTGTGGTAATAAATAATACTACTTTGTTATAAAGTAAATAAAATAATCAACCAACCTCATAGTTTTGTTGTTATATCAATGAGTAACAGATTCATTAAAGTAAATAAATTGATATGAGCACCTACTTATTAGCTTTAAGTCTATACAACTACAAAAACATTCTGCTTAACAGCAAAATAAAACTAATCAATTCTTAACCATACTTAAGTAAGCCGGTCCAAAGACGAAACGAATAACAATTCATAGTTCTTCTTTTGTTCATATCGTTATCTGTTCCCATTTTAAATTGTGTGCACTTATCCGCGATATGGTTCCGCGAAGCGCCGAGGGTGTTTGAGAGCCAACTGCGCCAACTGCATCCCTGCGATTTTTCATGCGATTATCGATGTAGAAGTTGCAAACTTCTTTGGAAATAAGGATGAGTTTCGCAAAGTCTGGCCAGTGATCGCTCAGCAGTGATCGTGTTTGTGTTACGTAACACGCGGCGCGGGTGATGCTGAGGTAGTCGCGGGTTGCAGGTAGGCGCCTGTGAAAGAGTTGGGTCTCAAAGACCGGGTATTATGGCGCAGCCGCGCAGGGTTAGTTTTTTTTAGCGTTTACCGTGCGGATTTTGGGCTCTGAAATTATTATTTCTAAACTGTTGCAGTTGAAAAAGGACAGCCAGTAGTTAGGGCTCTGTTTTACTTTCTCTTTTAATACCACCGCTACCAAAACTTTTACTTTGTGAGTGGGAGCATGTAAATATGCTAGCTAGGCAAAGTCCTACAAACTTTTTAAAATACAAAATTTGGTCCATTAAATTCCATCGTGAAGGAAAAGAGAAAACTAAAAGGAGAAATTTAAAGTAGAAGAGGGAGAATGTTAGGATAGGACACTTGATACGACATGACAGTTTTATTGGAACTATAATAACGGGAAGAATAGAAGAAAGAGAGGAAGACTATGAATAGCAATTTCGAATGTTGCGTCGTATCAAGAGGTCAAGAGAATAGCGGAAGACCGTAAGGAATGGAAAAACCTCCACCGATAAGAGTCTAGCCCTTAAATTAGATGATGAATTCCACAAAACCTATTCCTTCTCGTATGTAGTTACTGGTCAGTGTAATCAAATCGACAATAGAGTAGAGTAAGGTTACTCTTACATACGGCTCTTTTTATCCTAATTTCGGATCGTAACCAGTACATAACAAAGCTGCCCGGTTCTAGAGATAAGCAAGACGTTGCTTGGAACTACTGGTCGTTTCACTAACAATGCAGGACCAGTGCAGCGGCTGCATTCATACGTGTCGAATTACATCACCACCGCTTCCCATAGTCTTCCCGACATGGGAAACGCGTCCCATTTCTCCGAAGAGACCGCGAAAAAAGTGGTTTCGACATGTTTGTTATTTTATCAATGACAATGGACGAATGTTCTCAAAGAGCATGGTAGGGTTGCGTCAAGAATTGTAAAAAAGTCTTTGTTGTCATTATCGAGGTGAACCCCAATTTTTATTGAAAGTTTTGCGAACGATTTATTTGTAAACCTTGATCATGAAAACATCAATTCATCATTTAATTTTGCTAAACTACCTCAATTTTGTGATTAAACACAGATTTTTAGCAATCCCGGTCGGTTTGCTTTATTATTACAATGCATTGTTCAACATGTAAAGATGTAGTCACATTGCATAAAATTTAATGGGAGAGTCATCTTTTCCTATTGTATGTATGCACGAACTTACTTACTTGCAGCGTGTGTATGTTTCAATAAACAAGAAATTGAGGACGGTCGGTAGGTCTTTTAGGTGAATATAACAAACAAAATTGTTGCGCAATGAAAGTTGCATTCTGTTAAATGTCAACCCTGTGGACAGAGCGACTTTCGAGGAAGCTTCGTTCATTGAGACGTTATGTTTCTATTGTCGCGCGTAGTTTACGAGCAGCCGCCTGGTGCGCGATCCGTACCCGTATTTATAAAACAGAATTTTCTTAAAGCGACCTGACAACACATCCCTTTTTTGATGAGCATAACGAACCTAGAGGGCTAACGTTTAAAGAGCACGCAAGATGCTATAAAACTTTGCTAGGTAGGTATTTATGTGTACTCAGAGGATGGAAACTGCACTGCAAACCATTAAATCCAAATCACTACAACTGTTCATTAAGAACCTAAATGCACCCAATTATCATGTCATCGAGTTGTAATGCACACAATTATCCCTAATTTCTTTTAGTTACGTCTGCCCAATTGGTTAGCTCACACATATTACCACGACACGACACTGTAATCGTACACCCGTTCGTGACACATGCATCTTTAATACCTTTCCTTTTCTAGCTCGCTTTATAACTGCGGGTGTTCGCTTCCTCGCGACAGACAATGGCCCATTCGAAGGGCCGCGGGGCGCCACGGATGCAGTCCATGTCCGCCCTCAGGCCACGGGTTAATAGGGGCCCAGCGAGGCCCTCGACTCAGGCCCTGGTAGAATGCGCGATTCGCTACAATGATTGCTGGATAGATATATTTGTTTTGCTTAAAAAAAAAACTATAAAATTTATATTCACACACAATGACACTAATATTATGAACTATTTGGTATAATTAAATCCGTCACTTCGTTGTTTACCAACAATCATCGTATTTGCGGCCGGATTCGGCTGACAGGAAGTTACAAAAGTTTTATTAGATAATCTTGGCTTTGTATCTTTAAGTTTTTTTTTGTATCTTTAAGTTTAAAATATTCGCCTGTGTGGATTCTAGGTGGATTAAGATCTTTGTTCCTTTTTTATACGAGTACCTCCTTCAAAAACAGTATTTTATTATTAGTAGTATTATTTCTCAGGAGTGAATTAACTGTGATTATTTTTAGAAATAAAGATTTTAAACTGTTAAAACGTTCTAGTGGTTTACACATTACAAGTTAGGTTGAGTCACCCCAAATTAGCAATTACGAGTATATTAAGGAAATAAGCTGTGCGTTTTGTTTTACTTTATATCATAATTTCAAATTAATAACTCCAATGGGTTAAATTTGTTTGAATGACGACAGTGATGAATTTAAGGAAAACTTATTCCGTCTCGAAAATGCCTGAAAATGGCCCACATTGCAGTTGGCAACCGCAGCCCATAATAAACTTCGTAATCGCTTCGGAAAACCTATTCTGTTCAACTTAATATTAATATTTGATAGGACCTGTTGATTCCCCTGTTTATCTCTTCAAGCAGATATTTAACGAGCTTTATTACTAGAGAGATAGAGTCGAGATTGTAGTGTTAAGTGCCGTTATTGTCGTTGACGGCTCGTTTGCGAATCGTTTCGACTAATTAAATCGCTTTATGAGATTTTGTTGTTTGTGGCTCGGGTTTGCGAGTTTTATTCAGAATCCAGTAAAGTTTTTCCGCATATTCGTTTTTGTAGTTTCGCTGCTGTAAAGTTCTTTTATGGTTTAGTTGGGCAAAGGCATTAATTTTTTTCCAAGTCTGCCTTTGATGTGGTAGATTTTTTAAAGCTTTAAAATTCCATTTTTTTTATGCTTTCTTTTTGTCTGAGAAGGTTTTCCTATTAGGTACAATAAACTTCTATTTCAAGTAGCTAGGTAAATGAAGTTTGTACTTAATAGCTATCAGCATAGGGTAGGCCTGTTTCATTCAGCCAACGGGCTACTACATGGTTTCCTGTTTTTCTATTTGTCTCATTTTATTTCTAGGTTAGAGATAACACCACTGCGGTAGCGCTAAAGAATTAATATTCCCCGTGGTATTAACTCTGGTACCGCTAGTTTTTTGCACGGTTTATGATGATTAGGCGTCGTTTCAGAGGCCGTGAGGTGCGTGTGCGCAGGCGGCGCCCGTGATGATAGATAGGCTTGCCCGGTTCTAATACCAGTCTGCGGTTAACTATAGTGTTAGGTGAATATTAAAATTTAGGTAGCTCTTTTATGGGCTCAAAGTAAAACGACGACCTCCGTGGTGTCTAAGCACGCTGGTTTCAATGCGTTGCCCCTCCGAGGTCCCGGGTTCAATCCCGGACGGGTCAATATAGAAATCAAATTTTCAATGTTGTCTCGGGTCTGGGTGATGTGGTACTGTTGTGTCTGATTTCCATAACACAAGTGCATTAGCTACTTACTTTGGGATCAGAGCAATAATGTGATTGGTGTCCAATATTTTAAAAAAAACACGTTGTTCAAATTTTTTTATACAGAATAGAAGCTGTGTATAATCTTGTTGATTTTACTATTGATGATCGATTGCTGATACTTACTTGCTATACTACTGAAGAAAAAAAATCTATATCCGATACCTAGTCTTTCTGTTCTGTGGGTTTTCACGTGGCATTATCTCCGTTGGCTGGCTACAAATCGATGCAACTGCCCGCGGCGTGCTGGAGGGTTCATCAAAGGCGCCGCGTCACCGCGCAGCCACTCCCGTGTTTCCCGGAAACGTCGGACGGCCATAGCTTTCGCGGCCCGGGTGCGCCTTGAGCTATCTGTCCCTTTTGCCCGAGCACAAATTAAACCCCCTTTTCTAAAAAATATGTTGTTTAGTGGAGATTCTTTGTTCTGTAGGTTTTTTCGTGGCTTTACCCACATTGGATCCACACTGATGTATCTGCAGGCACGCCGGGCCGCGACTTATTAAATAATTAAATATAAATATTGGACACCAATCACATACATTGCTCTGATCCAAACCCAAAGTAAGTAGATATTTGCACTTGTGTTATGGAAATTAGACACAACGGGTGGTACCACAACACCCAGATCCGAGACAATATAGAAAATTTTGATTTCTGTATTGACCCGACCGGGAATCGAACCCGGGACCTCGGAGCGGCGAAGCCTTAAAACCAGCGTGCTTAGCCACAACACCACGGAGGTCGTCAATTAAAGGCACGTCACCGCGTAGCCGCGGCAGGCATGCTTCCCGGAAACGTCAAACGGCCATAGCTTTCGCGCGCGCGCCGTTTAAAGCGCCCTTACTCTATTTAATATTATACCTGTATCTTCGAATCTAGCCATTTCCGTCGCTCGTGCCAGCATAAGCTTGCGAGTGGAAAGGATATGCGACAAAAGTCTAACAGAGTAGAGCCGTGTGGGCCCTTTTTGCCCGCGTGCTAATTAACACAGATGCGCGTGATTCGGTGCGCTGCACAGCGGATGCTTGTTGCTTTTGTTGCTTATTGGAGTTTTTTGGTGTTCGCTGTTATATCCAATTGTATTTGTATTGAAGATAAAACACTTGTGTTAGCTCGGACGATACCTGGTTGCGGTCTGCGGACTGGTCCATATAAAATTGTCCGCAGGCGGTCAATATTAAACGGACCGGGCCGCAGAGCGCGACCCCTGTACCAAATCCCTTAAACTGCACGTGCACACACAACAAGAACTGTTCGTTTTTGAGTTTGAGAAACCCTCTAAAATTGAATTTTCACAGAGATAACAATGACTGTATCTAAATCAATACATATGTAATTACAAGATAGTTTTATTTTCACTTCAGGCTTATTTATGATTATCCTATTATATTACCAAAACATAATGTAAAATAAATGATTGATTGATTGTATTTTTTCAATTAAATTTATTTCAACTTGAGGTATTGATTTATTTTATCGAATGATGTTTAGAAACTTGCTCTGACTAAACCATATTACTTACTACATTGAACACAATTACCCATTTGGATAGCATTGTGTCGAAAAGGTTCCTTTCCTCCTCATTGTACTGATTTGGCGGTCCGTTATCGCCCCGGGAAGGCGAGGGATTATTTTTTAGGGTCGTAAAAATTAGCGATTTCCTAGTAAACGCCGCGCTGGCCAGTCATTATCGGCGGTCTGTAGGGTGGCTACGCGATTTGCTCATCATGACATATAGGTCCAAGTTATTATTCCTTATTTTTTTCCCTAAAGGAAGCTCTTAAAAAAAACTAACCAAATCGTCACACCAGCGCTTTCTGGGTCTACCTCTGCGGCGATAACCATCTGCTGGTATCCGGTATCCATCGCGTGACGAAATGAGTCGAATATTATGTGTCCTGCCCACGTTGGCCAAGGATAGATGGCGGAGTTTGGGGGAGACCTTTGCCCAGCAGTGGGATGCTGTAGGTTAAAAAAAAGGAATCTCAATACGTATTATGCATTAATGCGTTTGGTGTAGTGATTAGCGCTTCTGAGCCAGAGCCACTATGCCAGATCGGTCGCGGGTTAGAATCCCGCAAGTGGCAAATGTATGTGTGATGAGCACGGATTTGTACAAAGGCTATGGATGTTTATTATGGGAGACGCCCCTGTCATAGTCGGTGTCTGGTATTTGTTGCACAAGGAAGAAAATTTCTTACTTCGAAGCACGAAAATTAGTGTTTTGTCTGGCGTATATTAATATTTATTTTATTTATAACAGACTACGTTTAATGTATGGGTTTAAAAAAACATATTTGTTCAATATAATGACTAATTTAATTTAAAATAAGATAAAATTCAAATTCAAAATTAATAATTTTCCTTTACAATATTTTTCAAAACATGTCAGATAATGAAGCCTCCTTTTAGGCCTGTGCCAGGAGACAACGCTCTGCATAACTCATGCACTCACATCAAGAGTGAATGCATTGGCCATTTCAATATTTTTTTTTACAATTGCAGAATCAATCTTTATAAAATCAATACGACTCAAAATTGGCACAACTTTAGTTAGTTAACTGATTTCGAATTCTAATGATTTACTCTACAAAATCAATACGACTCAAAATTGACATTACTTTACTTAGTCAACTGATTTCGAATTCTATTTTTTGCTGTCTGATACTGTTATGTATGGGAGAGGAGCACACTCGTATTTCCATGAGCCAAGTTTGTTAAAAAACGTTTTATCAAGTATCTGCAATCTCAGAGTGTGGTCGCCCTACCGGCGGAAGGCAACAGGCGTGAACGGAATGGCGGCACCGCGGCGCGGCGCGGGTATAAACGCGAGCGCAGGTAGGCGTAATGAGGCGCGGGCGCAGGTATGAGCTCCGCGAGCTTTTCGAAGCTAGTGTCCGAATCAGTTCAATTCGATACACCACCATCCAAAGCTTTCGCATTTGGAATCCGATGTACCTAATACCAGAAGATAAACATACCAAACAATCTCTTTTGTTATTCATACCCCGCGTTGATATTCTACTGACGAGAACTAGGCGGTTTCAATAACATCTATATTCGAACTGCAAAAGAGTGGAACCATGAAACTCACAACTCTACCCGTCACTGTGATTCCTTAGGATTACATTTACCTGATAGTTTTCAAAATCAGGGTGCCTATTCGCTCTGACTTTGAGTGGTAGGGAATGCTTTTATATAACTGTCATCTTTCAGGTGAGCTCCTTCTCCTCCGTTCCTTCCTCGACTCTGTCTTAGCCACACTTATATCCTGGAGTCGAGAGAAAATCCATATTACAAATTATTAGGCTGCTTACATCTACGTTTCATTTTAAGACACGACGCAATGCACCAATGTATCTTCTTCAGCTAAAAAAGAATATCACCACAAGATCTGGATTATTATATCGGTATCAATTGCAATAAATAGAATTCTTAATACATATAGAGCTACGCAACTGGTGTGACTTAATCGCTATAACAGGTTAACTACTTATCAGCGAAGCGGCGTGACTCACGTATCACTGTCCTGTTAGTCCCTTGTTCTGCAGAAGTGATTGTGTTTTCCCATACCTCCTATTATAGTCATCATTTTGGTCCACTTAGTTTAATACGTCCAATATCGCATCAGTTTAACCCCTAATCCTTAAGGACTGGACTTTACCAGTTATTCGCACCAACTTTAAGATTGTCCTCGAATTGATTGAATGTTCCTAAACTGTTGTTAATGAATATTCGCTGTGTGCAACAAAGTAGATGGAGGGATCGATGACAGCGCTCGTGACCAAATAATTAACAACTTTGGCGGACTCTCGGACGTTCTCGGCCATTTCTCTAGCAATTTTAATACAAAATGTACGTGTAGCCGTGCACTATGTTTTATAAATAAATAAAAATCAACAATATAGATTAACGTGATTGAATATAATGAAATGATAATACAATATTTCATTGAAATATCTTTGATTTCGCCAATAGTTTGTGACGCTGTATTGGCGCACTGTCCCGATAGGGCAAAGGGTTCCGTAGCCGAATGGCATAAAACGGAACCCTTATAGTTTCGTCAAGTCTGTCTGTCTGTCTGTCTGTCCGTCCGTATGTCACAGCCATTTAATTCTGTAACTATAAGCACTACACAATTGAAATTTGGTAGGAAGATGTATCTTGTTAACCGCTTAGCGATTCTCATACAAAAAACAAAAAGTAATGACCGTTAAGGGGGGCTCCCATACATGAAACTAAAACCAAAAAAATTTTTTTAGCCAAACCTATGCGTGTGGGGTGTCTATGGATAGGTCTTTTAAAATGACATAGAGGTTTTTAAAACCATTTTCTTTTAAAGTCTAACGTTTCATAGCTAGAGGCTTCCAAAGTGGTAAAATGGGCGTCCGCCCATCTAATTTCTAAACCAAGCAAGTGTAAATTTTGAAAAAAAAAATGTAGATCTTAACAGATACTTTCAACGAAAATTGGTTCGGACGGGATCGAACAAGTATTTTTTGAGATATAGCACATTTTCAACAACCGCAAACATAACTTTGTACTTCATACAAACACTATGAAAAACAAAGTTAAATTTGCAGTCAACAAAATATTGTGGTATTTTACTAAGTGGAAGTAGGTGGATTCCCTAATTCAGTTAAAGTTGGCACGGAACCCTCAGTGCGCGAGTCCGACTCGCACTTGGCCGGTTTTTTTAGATACTTAAATTTTGCTTCTTAGTTATGCTATAACACCAGTTAACAGAACGTCCACTTACATCAAGAGCGCGAACCATCGACGTTTCACGCGTCAATTTTTTAAGAACTTGATGGCAGTTGAAAACACCTATTTACCTATATAAAACATAAACCTTTTACCCCATAGCATATTCTATAACATCTCTTATATATCCTGGCAGACGTCGTAAACCTTTCGCGTGGCATTAGCCGTAGACGGGGCCGCGGAATATGAGCACGCCGTTTTTAGTGTTGTCATTAGGCGCGGCGCGTTCCGGCGCGATTGATGGCTGCAATCCCGTGGCGCGCCTCTATCTGTGTCGCGGAGGCGCGGATGTAAATGTGCGCTCATGCCGCACGCAGGGTTGCCACTTCTAAAGGCCCTTAGGAATTTAAATTTGAAAATACTATCCTTTCTCTTTCTTGTAATTCTTTTATTCCTTTAAGTAGCCCAGTGATGCCAGTCATTAAAAAATATTAGCTGCAATCCCTCGGTTCGCCTCTATCTGTGTCGCAGATCGCTTGTGCGCTATGTGCGTTTATGATGCAAGCGTTGTCAAGAAATAGTTAGCTCCTACTGGGTACTGATGGCCACTAACCAATTACAGAATTGGCTGCTTGTGACCATGTACAGACCTGATTTTATAGGCCAGACAGACTGAAGTGATTTCGCACGTTGAGCGGACTGATAATTGGGTATCGCCCTAACCGTAAATTGGGAGTTCTTTTTAATACTAAAGATCTTAACAAATCTTTCAACAAAAAATCGAACTAGTAGTTTTTGGTATATAGCACATTTTCAAAAACCGAAAAAAATCAAAATTGTTCTTAAATACATATTCTATGAAAAACAAAGTTATATTTGCTGTCAACAAAATATTGTGGTATTTTAGCTAATCGGAAGTAAGTGGATTCCCTTAATCAGTTAAAATTGTCAATGCAATGTCGGAACCCTCAGTGCGCAAGTCCGACTCGCACTTGGCTGGTTTTTATTGCAGGAATCAGAGGTAGCCCTATGTCGCAGCTTTGTAATTTAGCGAACAGCGACCGCCCGCCGCGCCCTTCGGGCTTTGCGAAAAAACTCACTAAACATGCACGTGCAGGGCTCGAAGACTTCCTAAGCTTTTGAATCGAGACTGTTGGTGGCATTAAACTGCCTAGCTCTCTATTTTTGTACTAATATAGGTATAGTATGTCAGTCAAGACAATGGTGTTTGATGTTTATAAGAGGACTTGTCCTTTATCTTTTTGATTAGTTTCGTTGGTTAGGAAGTCTTAGGACCGTTAAACTTTCTCCTACGATTCAGTTGTCGGGGTTTTCAATAAGGTCAAGCGTTGAAAGAGGAAGGAAGGAAAAGGTTTGGTGGAAAAGTAGCCTATAAATTACGACTGCATCCTATACCTTTTTATACCTATTGATGTTCGTTCAAGGAACCCAATAGGCATTGCTGTACTACCCTCTTGAACGTACTATAGTAAGACAATTCTTTGTGGTGTCTGGCAGCCCTGCGGCTCCGTCATGTCGCCGCTCAGTAATTCAGCCGCCCGCGCCCTCCGCGACGCTCGCCGGTCGCTTACGTAAAAACTCGCGGTGCACTTTACGAGCGGCGCAGTATCGACTTTCTCTAGCTCTCTAGCCGAACCGATCTAGGCTCTTTGCCCTATTCGATACTATACTGCAACTCATCGGTGAAGATGTTAAGTAATTGTATAATTTGATTCGATCTATCAACGAGCTGTCGGCTTCTTTAGCAGTAACCAGTGGCATTAAGGGTGTCATAATCGAATTGTGATATAATAATATATATTAGATTGCTCGTAGGATAAGCGTCAGCTGTTGGGACAGACAGGTCTTAGTGTAAATCGATGATAGAGGTCGTCCCTGGGAAGAGCTGTGAAGGACCGAAATATTTATTCTGGAGTAGTAATTGTTTCGGACACTTCTAATGTTTAGTAGTTAGTTATTTAATGTATCGATTACCTATTGTACTGTCTAATCGAAATATCCTTTCTTTATAATTAAGCTGGAATGCTTTTTTTTACGCGATAACTTTAGAACCTACTGGTTTGAACTGTTGTCCTTGAAAATTTATAATTTAAATTGATTGAGAATCGATTAAATATTTTGCGTAAACGGGCGGAAGGATTCGCAGTGTCCAGCGATATTACTACTATGTATACTAAAGTACACTTTCCGTAATATGATCATTAATGAACGGAATCCGGTCTAGCGGTCGCAAAAACGCGAGCGGTGTGCGAAGGGTTTCGTAGGGCTTAATGACTGCAATCAGCGCAATCGTGCGCGATTCTTGGTACCTAGCTAGTGGGTTGTGGGTAGGCTAGCTGCTACTTTGAATGGATTTGGATGAATAGCACTCACTTTTGCCCTTCTATCACTTCCTTCAGCATTTTCTCTGTATGGAAATATAGACCTATGGTTGCCTGGTAAAGAATGCTCTTAGCATTAAGTCCGCCATATGTACCTTTTGTTTGTGCATGAAGTGTTTTAAATAAAATAAATAAATAGCACCTTAGCTTGCCAACATAAACAACAGTTTTCGTTTTGGATGGACGCATCTTGATTGAGCATGGTAATGTCAAAACCCATTCTAATTTCTGAGTTATGCGTATACGTAGATAGTTAAAAAGTTTAATGAGCAGGAAAAGTGGCGATTGTTGTATTTTCATTACACATACATAAACTAAGAACTAAATACATAAGTTATAGTTTTATTTTGGAACCTAATTGTCACCTTACCATCATCAAGAGTCGGGTGAGATCCAAAATTGATCAAATTACTGCTAGAGCGCAACCAAGGGCTAGGGGTAGTCAATACGAGTAAGATTGACATAGCACTTCAAAGTTTCGTAGAGGGCAAGACGAGAGTCGAACGGCCAAGACTTCCGAGTGTTACACAGAGGCTTCTGCCGCCTCCCATTTGCGTCGAATATATTTATTACCTACGCGTTTATATAAGCGTCAGAGCGCTGACGTGTTTATTTTTATTTATGCGTAGCTCTCGCATCGGGCTCGGTTGACGACACCGCGGCGTCGAGTCATTGCTGTGACATTGATTGTGAATTGTACCTAAGCTAAGCGGCATGTTTGTGTTCGTCTAGAGAAAACATCCTACCTACGAATAGTTAAGCGGGTTCTTAGAAGCTATTATTCTGTTTTGTATATCATCAGAGTCAAGACAGCTAAAGTAAACATAAACACAAAATTTTTCAACTGTTGCATGTTTGCAAACTTATATCTCGTCCATTAATTTTATGGTTAATCAAGTGTTGCCAATCTGCCGATATTCCGCTGCAGTATCGCGATACGATTGAGAAGTCAAGTAGTTATCTGTCAGGAAGGACGTGATGATGACAACGATCGGTATCTGCTTCCAGCTATTTATTTTTTTGTATAGGTACCTGTGGTTCGAGGTATAGGCTAGCAAAGGACTGAATGGCTATGCTAGACTTGTTCTGATTTCGAATTAAGAGCGCAAAAGTGTAAAATTTACATGCCAGTATTCCGTCGCAGTATCTGAACAACGCAATTTAACGATCGCGACTAGAGGACGGTTAGGCGCGTCGCACTCGTGCCCTATCAAGTCAAGGGGCATTTTTTGTCACCAGACAGCCGCAGTAGGGTGGAAAGAGAGTACCTACTGTTATCTTTCGAAAACATGGAATTACAATGCATTGGTCTTTTTTTGGTTAAGATGCAGACGGTGAGACAGATGATAATTTGTGGAACCCGTGTAGATTTAATTATGAGAATTGTCCACATAGGCTTTGCTCTTCCCATTTTCGCTTACTCATACTTGTAAATCTTTGACCACCAGTTGATCAAATTAATATTCTTTAATTGGTCTGTCTGTCTGTCAGAGTTTAAGGGACCGTTTTTTGTAGTTGAGCAACAGTTTTTAGATGTTTTCCTGGAGAAGCAAGTTTGATGATCGCGTTTCAGATATTTTCAGCCATTTGATGTTAGTTTAAGTAGACATCTAAAGGACATAAATCCATATCATGGATGTGTTCTCGAACAAAAAACCTAATAATATTTTCTGTAAATATTTTGACGTGTTTGAGGGACTGCAAAAAGTACTGATGTATCTCGGTGATTTTATTTTGCTTCTACCAAATACACTTTGCGCTATAAGGCGCCTGTGTAAAATTTTCAAATTATATCCTATAGTTGTTCCCTAGCCGGTGTGCCCGGTGCGCATGACACGTCTCATTGGAACCCGTATGGCGGCTACGTGCCCTATCAAAGCGCGGGCGCAGCGTTTTTGCCGACCGCGACGAAGCCCGCGGGCTCGTGATCCCACACATTTTGATGTTTCTCGGATATTGTCTCTTTCTATTATTAAGTTCATAGTTTTACGAATTACTGAAGAAAAAGCCGGTTTAGGATCAGATGTACGCGACGCATTTTTGAAGAAGGAATAGCCCGGAAACACCACCTGTCAAAGTTACTGACCCCACACAATTTGATGTTTCTCGGATATTGTCTCTTTCTGTTATTAAGTTCATATAGTTTTACGAATTACTGAGGAAAAAGCCGGTTTAGGATCAGTCCATGTACGCGACGCATTTTTGAAGAAGGAATAGCCAGGAAACACCACCTGTCAGAGTGACTGATGATTATTTCACCGTTGCCGCTTTGACAGGAAGTGTCATTCTGTGGTACACATATTGATATCGATTATGATGATCTCTCAATCGAATGTCTTATCGATTAACAATAGCTATCATTGTTGTGTAGGCTTGTACCCTTTATTTTGCCAGTCAGCTGGAGATGTTTTTTTTGATAAGTAGAGGTAGATAAACTGCAATCAACTGAATCATTGTAAAGTTTTGTTTTAGTTAGTAAGCGTTATTAACCGGTTTAAAAAAAGGTGATTCTTAGTTAGCCTGTATGTATGTAATGTCAGGAATAACTAACCTTTGGCTGAACCGATTTTGATGCGGTTTTCTTAAATATTCAACAGGGTTATTAGTTCAATATTAAAATTGTGGTTTCTCTTCTTTCTGGTATTTAAATCGTGAGCCAGGCCGTGATTGAATATAAGCTATGCTATGCTAGTTCTCACGTCTTGAAAAGCTCAAAAGCATGGTGACTGCAGCAAGCGTCGCGTAAATGACAAAGAAGTGACGCTAGCGTGAAGACGGTTGATGGATGTAGTGCACAGCCCGTGGGAACCGCGGAAGGGTTGACACTGGCCGGATACAAAAAAATAAAACTATCGGGTGACGTGTACACGCGTTAATTAAACCTTTTTGAAATTGAAAGAACGTGATATTTAAAAAAAGAATGTCCCATTTTATGAAGTCCGCATGATCGCGTCTTTACGAGTTGAGTGAGGATTATATGGTGCCAGTATCTAATAAAATAAATAAAAACTTCTCAATTGCACCTAGCCGTGATGCTAAGTTTGTTATCGCAGACGCTTATGTCCAGATAATGGTTCTGATTATGTCATAATATGTTAGTTGCGATATTATCAATGTTATCGTCTAGATAGGTAAGTACGTGTTGGCTCGACCGCGACCGCTATCAGTCAGCCGGCAAGTTCGCCTTGCGACATTAAATAATCAGCAATTGGCGAGGACAAAACATTTGTGCATTCTTTTGTTTCATGTAAAGAACACGAGTGTACATTGCTGATTCAGATCATTTAGTTAAAGAAAAGGTTAAGAAAGCGTAGTAAGCAAAAGTATACAGTGTGTGCCTAGTTATAGTGCCATCCGGATCGAAGATGAAAGTTGACCTAAAATGCAACAAAGGTCACATGTAAAAAAAAATATTTTTATTATTTTTATTTAAACTTCATGCACACAACATAAAATTGTAGCTACATATGGCGGACTTAATGCCAAAAGCATTCTCTACCAGTCAACCATAGGTCAGAACAGAGAAAAATATATATACTGGCGGTGCAAGTAAAGTTATAGAGGCAATAAAAGAGAAGAGAATAGCGATAGAGATAACTATAATACGAAGATAAACATACATACTGCCTATTACTTATATACGATTATATAAAAATAATGAAATAATATATTTATTTATTATATTTTTGTAGTATTTCAGCTTCTATTGAACAACGAAACTCATTTTGTACTGGGATGCTATGTGCAAAAATGACGACGATTTCGAAAAAATTAAAACCGGCCAAGTGCGAGTCGGACTCGCGCACTGAGGGTTCCGTACCAACTTTGACTGAATTATGGGATCCACTTACTTCCACTTAGTAAAATACCACAATATTTTGTTGACAGTAAACATAACTTTGTTTTTATGTGTATTGTGTTGTATGAAGTATTTGTATGAAGAACAAAGTTAAGTTTACGGTTGTGTAAAATGTACTATATCTCAAAAACTTCTGGTCCGATCCCGTCCAAACCAATTTTCGTTGAAAGTATTTGTTAAGGACTAGGGTTCCGCTTTTTGCTATACGCCTACGGAACCCTAAAAACGATGAATTAGCTAAATACATAAAAATGAAGATCAAAATAATTAACTCGCAAGAACGTAATATTTTACAATTAATTCTCGTTAGAGAGGTGACACCATCAATGGTCAAATATCGTAGCCACAGTGTTCACTGAGTGAAGTCGTAGATATGTATGTCAAATTTAATATAAAATTATACATCTTTTTTTAGTGTTATAAGTATAATTTTGTGATCTTTACTGATGATAAACACATACTAAATATATACATATTTTTCTTACAAAAAGCAAAGCTAAGTCATGCTCATTCATGAAAGCTATTTTTTGTTATTGCATCTTCATTTTCAGGTATTTGGCTTATCATATTTTTTTATTTCATCGAAATCCACAATTTCTAAAGAATTCGTAATTTTTACACGTAGCGAGCAACCCAGTACAATATGAGAATTTAATAGTTCAATAAAAGATAAAATATTAAATAAAGTCTTTTTTATTGCTTTTTAGGTCGACTTTTACCTCACGGATTGCACTATAACTTTCCGTAATTATAATAGCAAAATTTTTTTTCAATGATCCTACAGAGTACATACGTTGTTATCTTGACCAGGGTCATTGTGCTTGAAAATGCTTTTCAACACACTTGCTCAAAACGACGTTATTATACCACCGATTTTTGGCTCATAATCATATTTATTATACACGCGTGCGTTTTCAGATATTATTGCACTAGTGCCTTTAGTTTATTAACCCGACCAATTTACATTTGTACCCTAGTACCAAGTCGTAAGTAAGAAGAAGAGGCGATATAATTTAGTCGGTTTATAACTTTTATTTTAGCAACAAACAGTATTTATGCGAAAAATAACAGTATCTACATATTTATTTCAATAAATGGTAAATCCAGATTTATTACTAAAAAATAGCACAAATTCATTTAACATTTTCTGTGATTTGTGTTTTGAACACCAATTATTACATTTTTATTCTTGGCTTTTGGCCGATCTAGTTCGCTCCTAAGCCTTGCGCGCGCATCGGTATCGCGGCAAGAAAAAAAAACAACGCGCCTTTTTTCGTAAATAATAATTGCCGGCTGTGACGAAGTTTGGATTAATTATGAAGTTTAATATAAATGAAAATGTCTACTTTAAGTGAAGAAAATGAAGAAAACCTATTATTAACTTCGCCGGACATACGTAACGAGGCGAAAAACGCGTGCGAACGTCTTTGCCATCAAAATCGAGTGAAATGCATTTTTACTGTTTTAATAATTAAAAACTTAGTAAATGAAGAGTCTTGTTTTTTCCTCGCAAGTGTGTTGAAAAACGTCGTATGAAACACGTGTGCCTGTGACCATAATATACGCGGCTTTCTTATGACGCACTCGCTTTCGCTCGTGCGCACAAAATATCGCCTTGTATATAATGGTCAACTTAGCACACTTGTATCATAATGTACTATTTCAACACACTTGTATCATAATGTACTATTAACTCATAGATTTAGTAAGCCAAAGTTATAATCATTAATGAATGTATATCAGAATCGCTAACTCGTTGTAGTAAATGACAATGTCAAGGTGACTGTTATGACTATGACTGTTCTATTTATTTTGTTCGAAAATAAAAACATATTTATTTTTTATTATAATAAATTAATAGTACATTATGATAAAAGTGTGTTGAAATAGTACATTATGATACAAGTGTGCTAATTTGACCATTATATACAAGGCGATATTTTGTGCGCACGAGCGAAAGCGAGTGCGTCATAAGAAAGCCGCGTATATTATGGTCACAGGCACACGTGTTTCATACGACGTTTTTCAACACACTTGCGAGGAAAAAACAAGACTCTTCATTTACTAAGTTTTTAATTATTAAAACAGTAAAAATGCATTTCACTCGATTTTGATGGCAAAGACGTTCGCACGCGTTTTTCGCCTCGTTACGTATGTCCGGCGAAGTTAATAATAGGTTTTCTTCATTTTCTTCACTTAAAGTAGACATTTTCATTTATATTAAACTTCATAATTAATCCAAACTTCGTCACAGCCGGCAATTATTATTTACGAAAAAAGGCGCGTTGTTTTTTTTTCTTGCCGCGATACCGATGCGCGCGCAAGGCTTAGGAGCGAACTAGATCGGCCAAAAGCCAAGAATAAAAATGTAATAATTGGTGTTCAAAACACAAATCACAGAAAATGTTAAATGAATTTGTGCTATTTTTTAGTAATAAATCTGGATTTACCATTTATTGAAATAAATATGTAGATACTGTTATTTTTCGCATAAATACTGTTTGTTGCTAAAATAAAAGTTATAAACCGACTAAATTATATCGCCTCTTCTTCTTACTTACGACTTGGTACTAGGGTACAAATGTAAATTGGTCGGGCTCGGGTTAATAAACTAAAAGCACTAGTGCAATAATATAATGAAAAAGCACGCGTGTTTAATATCTACGATTATAAGTCAAAAATCGGTGGAACAAAAACGTCGTTTTGAGCAAGTGTGTTGAAAAACCATTTATAATTGATTAGTAGTTACTTAAAATGCCTACGTTTATAATTTTTGCTCCTTTTACAGGATACACCCTACACATATATTTGCTTCGGATAGAAATGACTACTTACTTGGCATCCACGGACGGGTTTTAATGGTTACTATAGTTCTTGCTAGATTAAGAAATAAGTACCCTATAACCTTTTAACATTAATGAAATATATTAACGCCACATTGATTAGTGTGGCTAATCAATGTGATTGGCACTTTATAAGTGAGATTTCCGTAGACTATGATTCCAACCTACGAAAAGTAAGACTGTACAACCGGGTGTAAATTTTTCCTGACTTCAATATTCAGTCTTGTTAAACAGGATAAGTTATTCCAGTTAATCATTAATTGCGTTTATGACTCTGCATGAGTACCTACAGGGTCGACCTTGCGACACCGATCGCGTCGCGCAAATAATTCCGCTAATTTATATGCTGTGGATGTTTGCGGCTGGGGTTTAGCACCGGTGTATTCATTTTTAAACTTGAATACATGCTTAAACATAGTGGTTGTGTGATGCTGCTAATTAGGTGCTATGAGTAGAACCCTACTTTAAAAAAAAATACTTTATACCAATAATATTATTAGATTTAATTTTGTCGTATAACCAGTGTTGCGTATTACCATATAAATAAGAGCCGTGCTTTGTGCTAGCCACTGAGCCCCGCGCGCCTAAAATAGATAAAAAAAGTAAAAACCGACTTCAAAACCAAAATGCACTAAAAAACTTTTTTTTGAAGTAATGTATTCCTTTAGTAAATAAATGACTTTATTATAATCTCTATCTTAATTAATCTAAAGGTCATTAACGTATTTTACAATATTTGATTACGGAATTTTTTCTTTGTCTTTGGTTTTCCAACAACGTGATAAAAAAATTCTATAGCTATCCTAACGTCATCTAGTGAGAGCTGTAAAGTGATGGGAGAAAATTGCTCATTGTCGCAATGTATAGTTTACCATCCTGCTAATATAAAAACGCGAAAGTTTGTAAGGATGGATGTGTGGATGTATGTTTTTTACTCCTTCACGAGAAAACTACTAAATAGATTTTGATGAAACTTTTTCAAAAATATAGCGCGGGTGAATCTGCAAGAAACTGCTGGTTGCTCTCAGGTACAGTTGCTCTCTCTATAAGCCTAAAATAATAGTTTCTTACAACTTCACCATGAGTAAACTAAATCAAGTCTCTTGACTGACTTAGTTTATAAATTTGCTGGCGACTTGAAAGCACCACGGCCTCTAAATTAATTATGTCGACGCAATGACAGCACCTTCTGCACGTCTTTATGTCTTTAACAAAGGGTGAGCTCATGTTTTGGACAATGAGCCAACGACGCGTTGCGAAAGCTCGGCGGGGCGGCGACCAGCAGGCAGTGTTGCCAATATAAACAATCTGTGACAATATCTCATAAAAAATACGTCACAAATTTAAACATTAAGGTTTCATCTGTACAATGTACCTTTAATAGTGGGATCTAAAAAAGACTACGCGCACCTAGTATCAGATTAGTGAATCTTATCTAACCTCTTCTTTGTGGAGGTCCTCATGAGAAATGAGATTGAAGATTCCTATTGATATAGGAAAACTTCAATTTCTAGCGGCATGTTAAAAACGGCTCTTATCATAATACAGTGAAGTGAGCTAATTTAAGGATTAAAATAGAGATTTAAACCTAAAAAAGATAGATATCAGCAGTTGTAGAGGTGGCAACACTGCCGACGGGTACCTAACGACCGCCGACCGCGGACCGGCGATTATCTTGCGACTAATTATTTCCGGCGCGCCGTCGCCCGTGAGTCAGCGGCGCGCGCGCCGATCGAACGCGCTCAAATGTCGCGCTGTGGCTGTGATGCGCCGTCGAATGATGTTAGGGGTGGGCCTCACTGCCTGTTACACTAACCAAAGTAGTATCACAATCGTTCGGGACTCAGGCCTTAGCGTCTGACTTTTTGATTGCCATATTCATTTTTAGATCGCCAATAAGAACATTCCGCTTACCGTAAATTTGTCTGTAGAAAAATATCATAATACGTCGAAGTTTAATTAAGTCCGTCTTATGCTCCGGGCTGCAATCTTTTTCATAACTGCTATAAATAAACGTATTCGTAGCGGCGTCGTAGCATTATGTAAACAAATCGTTACATGCTACGGCGCTACGAGTATGGTTTACTGTCATTATATCTCTGCAAGCTTCAGGTTCAGCTTGCTCCACTCGAAATTGTTAGTAGACCGGCAAAATAGTTGTCGAACTCTGTGACCGTAGCCTTATCTGTGTTCGCGGACGAGTCCAACGCCTTGAAATGCCCACACGAGTCATGTTTTTTTCAATACCGGCCGCCCAGTGCCGCGTCCGCGTCGTGCGGAATGTAGCTTAATTGATTATTGTAGCTGATTCCTCAAGCTTTGACGTACCTACAGCTACAAAGAAGCAGGAGCTCTTAGTATAAGCTAAATCATGTCTAAAAATCTTTGTTTCAAGTAATTGTTAATCCGGCCATGAGGTTTTACTAAACCGTCTTACGAAGTCCGTGTTGTTGTTATTCTCCAATGGCGGAATTTACCTGTATCGTTTGAAAGTAGCAGAAAATAAATAAAATAAATAATATTGGACACCAATCACATACATTACTCTGATCCAAAAGTAAGTAGCTTATGGTTTAGAGTATTTTTAACACTCACAGTGTTAAAGATGAAATAAGAAACCAAAAAAATTGCAAGGTCTGACGGCACGGTAGCTCAATTAGTAGAGCGTTTGGCCCGGTTAGTCAGAAAGTTGCTGGTTCGAGTCCCGCCCGTGCGCAAATTTTTGGTTTCTTATTTCATCTTTATAAGTAGCTTATGCCCTTGTGTTGTGAAAATTAGACACAATGAGGGAAATATTTAAGTAGTAACTTGCCTCAAGCATGGCGTGTTAAATTTGTAGCCGATTTCTATTGGTACGTAACGTATATTCACATCTGCCTCACCGTTTATCACCATGAAGCGCGGGTGCTCTCAAAAGGCTATTCTCTACTTACATCTCGCGCTATCTATACTCTATACCTGACTGACGCGGTCTTATTACCGGCGGCGAAAAAAAACAAAAGACGCCGGGCACAGCGCGAGATTTATGGAGGCGCGGCGCTGCCGGGGGCCGATGTCTCGGCTCGGCAGAGTGGACGTGTAGGCATTAAAGCAGAGATGCCTCGCTGGGGTGGTAGAGAAGGAATAGTTCTCCAAATTTGTGATATTGAATAGCAGGACTATATTATCAGAGCGCATGTTATGCTAGCTATACTAGATAAAAGTTCTGACTAAGAGCTTAGTCACACAGGAAGTGGGATAACAGTAGTAGCTATTTGGTTAATATTCATATGTTTAAAAAAAACAAAAAGCCTGAAGTAGATAAGTAAACCTTGATAGATTGATTAACGTCATTGAAAAAAGTCATACAAGTCTAGTGTTTATAGTATAAACCAAATGCAACAAGTATGACACCGTCACTGAAAAACTAGAGCAATAGTATTTAAACTTAACAAGAAGATAGATAGTATGCCGCACCACCAGTTTCTTGGACAAGTATAATCTACAATCGCTAAGAAAGTAGGCATCTTATGGCGAACATCAACTAACTGTATCCACTTATTCTTTGGCCGGCTAGCCCCGCGGGTTCCAGGAAGCGCGATGCGGGCGAGGGCTGCCTGCACGCCGAATATTGATTGCCCGTACTATTAATAGGTCGTGGACAGGGTAGTGTCGCCACGTGTCGGACTTGGCCGGGACGCTGCCGAGCCCGCTCCGCTACAAAGGGCATGTTTCAACGCGCTTGGGACAGCGTTCTATGAAACCTTTCACTATAATTTCGTAACGCATTCCGGGAAAGATGACGTCAGTCAGCGCATTGGAGATTAGCCCCATTTCGTATCTTTGCAGTGAAATTGACAATTGGATAGTCTTGCTTCTATACATAGGCGCCATTGTCTTTTTGTTAATGTCTTAGTCGTAGTAACCCCTACCAAGTACTAGCCTTAGATATGTTTTGACGTCTTTTCTTATCTAAATCCTAGAGTGTAGCTTGTATGCTGTAGCTAAAATCTAAGAATAACATAGCACAGTTGATTTATCTTCCTATCATCAATAGAGAAGTAGTATAAAACTCTTGTCGGTCACATGGTTCGGGTTTTTGCATACCACATAGTGGCGTGCTGTGCTCTTATTTTCACTTTACCCACTTTTATTTTACTATAA
Organism: Pyrausta purpuralis; assembly: GCA_963924145.1. NCBI lineage: Eukaryota > Metazoa > Arthropoda > Insecta > Lepidoptera > Crambidae > Pyrausta > Pyrausta purpuralis. The sequence goes on from OZ001646.1 coordinate 25,171,099, forward strand.
CAGCTGTGTCAGTAACAGTAGCAAGCCATGCATACTAGGGAATTTACTTCTCAAATATCCCACAGTGTGAGGTCCGCCTAGCGACCCTACAGCCCTCTTATCCGCGGCGCTCGCCTTTCCGGCGTCCATTTTGCTAATTGCCCCGCAGTCCGCACCGGACACCGCTGCTCTTGAATAGTTATCGCTCGCACGAGACGCCAGATATCCCTACTATGTAATTTAATCCAACTGTTTTCTACCCCTGCCGTACTGTTCACTCAAGCCTGCGTGACCGTGTGAGTGAAATATGCTAGATACGAAGATAAGGATACTGCTGTAGGAAGTAGGCACCAGGATCGATGTTGATTGATATCAGATAATTAGGCTATTTGCTCAATGCGACTTTTAGCATCGTTGCATGGACTAAGCATCGCGACATCAGCAATGAACAGATTTTTGCGTTGATGCTGTCGCGCGTTAATATCGATGCAGATGCGCGACTGTATCGATTGCTAATTCAATTACCAGCTTCTGTATCACGACAGCATCGCTGCTAAAATACGTAGTTTGTATAGGACCTTACGACGGAAGGATATGAAATACTTAACTTAATGTAGGTATTGTGCGAGTACGAAGAAAAACAGACCAGTTTTAGCCTTCCTATCTTAATTAGAAAGGCTGCTGAAACGATGATGAAAAGACGTGTAATTTTAGTGACTTCAGGCTATGATAATAATGTGAACATATCGAGCTTGCAGAATAGTCTATCATATTGCTGACCTTTGCAAACTTGGAAATTAATAAAAGCTCGGTAGTAAAGTCTGAAAACAAATTCTTGAGTTGATTGTATTACCACATAATTCATTAACTCGCATTGAACTAATCGACTTCATATGGGAACACCGTTACTATTTACCGATTTTAAAGGCAATAAAGGTTTATTTCCAATTGTTCTCGATTTTGTGGCGCGAAACTGAAATGCCGTTGAACAGTAGCGTCCGTAGTCCGTAGGGAAAGTAAACGCGGGCGCAGGCTTCTAGAAAGTTCCGCGCGTTAATAAGACGCGCAGGCGCATGCAATTGACCTGTGTAGGCCGGGGGATAGGCAACGAACTATTCAAAGCGCTCTTTGTTGGAATCTTGCGATACCTAAAGACCTTGGATGAATTAACCACTGGATATGAAACGCAAGAGCGAATGTATGAAAACATCATTAGCCAATTTCTGCGGGGCGGGGGGAGCTTGTCATGTCAATTTTTGACATTTAGTGCATGAAAGTGTCGATATTTTTTTATCGACATGTTCGGAACGAATGAATGAACGAATCTTTTGTAAAAAGACATGTATTTTTAACCGACTTCAAAAAAGGAGGAGGTTATCAATTCGACTGAATGTTTTTTTTTTGTATGTTTGTTACCTCATATCTCAGTCGTTAGTCGACCGATTCGAAAAATTTTTTCGCCTACTTAGAGGGTGTACCTTCTAGTTGGTCCCATTGTTGCCAATTTGGGATCTGCAGATGGGATCTTGGTGTAATCGAGAGAAACCCTCAAATTTTAAAGGCATGTATAGTGTTGTTTTACTAAAATCTCAATGTTGACGTATTGTTACGTCTGATAGTCCACATCTTGTGGGGCTGAGCTGATGGTGGAACTCCTTAACGCTTAGGAGTTCAGTAATTATAATGACAGAACATATGATAGGTAGTTTGTAGCTTTTTAAAGAACAGAGTCATAAGGTGCAATTTCCCTCTTGTAAACACTAAAAAAGGAGAAATAAAATTAACTTAAAAAAAGTTAAAACCGACTTCAATACCAAAATGCACTAAAAAGTCTTTTCATCACTTTGAAAATACAGCCTCACCTGTCGCAGCACCAACTCCAAAAAGAAATTGTTTCCCTAAAACGAATTCCTTTCCTTTCAATGTTCAAGAGTTTATTTAAGACTTTTTAGTGCATTTTGGTTTTGAAGTCGGTTTTTTATTACTAAAACAATAAATTACACTATGGACATGTTTAATGCACAAACCATCGAATGAACAACTGAAACATAGAACGTTTATATGAACGGTCTGGCAAGTAACACTAACTAGAACTTCCTAAGACATTGTGAAACCGCCCATAAGTACATACAGCCCAGCACTATTTAAATCCTCCAATGGGATAATTAAGCAGTAGATTTTTGCGTTGGCATTAAATCACACAGGTGTTAAATGGATACCACATATTCGGTGATGTTTTGTGGGGATCCATTTTGTCTCCCTTCGACCCACTTTATATTACTTAATGGATCCACAAGAAATCTATTATATTTTAAAGATGTATTGTCATAAAATATGAAGTTTAAAATTTTAAAGCAAACTGTTGTATTTTTAAGATTACCTTAATTTACTCTCAAGTGAAACTTTTTACAGATTTATCATTTTATTTTAAAAGAATTTATATTTAAAATTTAATAAATGTTTATCGATACGATTTATCGACAATTGTCAAGCACAATTTTAATTAAATTGACAAGAGAACGAATGATAAACATACGACAACCCTACCGTATAAAGTATACGTTATCTTGTTGATTTTGTAGTTACTGACCACCACTTTTTTAAATGGCAATGTTACTTTTCTCTTGGAAAACACATTTCATTATTTTCATGAAAAATATCAGCTTTTTGGGATAAAACGTTACTTACGGATGAAAATGAATATTATTTTGTCTTGCCGCTATAATTTTTACACAAAAATAAGCCACATTTACCCATTTTTTCCGTCAATGTTTCTCACTGAGCTCTATCATTGTACTGACAAGACGTCATCTGTAAGTGAGGCCAAAAAGCCCGCTTCGTGGCTAAGGGGGCACAAGCGAAATTTCCCGTCATTGCGCGTCCAGTGGTTTATTCGTCCAAGCTAAAGACGTGACTTTCATTACGCAAGATGTACTACAATGTACAAATACACGAGTTGAGATTGAGGTAGGTTGAGATTGAGATAGATTATAAAAAGCCCTTGTTTTGTCACAATAATTAGAGTTGCAAGGATTGCTGAATATAGAATTCAGATATTTAAATGACTTCATAGAACATTGTAGGTAGTTGCCTATTTTCTTTATGATACCATTTATTTGGCGTTGCCCAACAAAAAAAAAGATTTTATGTGTAGAACTGCGGCAAGAATGTATCTTTCACCTGGCTTTGAAGATAGCTGAAATGAGAAGCCAGAAATGACAGAATTCAGGATTCAACATCAGATAATTCATATTTATTAATGTAGTGAGATTATCATTCTACATTACTAGGTGGGTCAAAGCCTCTGACTCAGATAAAAGTACCCACAGACAGACTTAACTCACGTCATCACGTCGAATATCTACAGTATGGCCATCTATCAGTGATTGATTTATTCATACGAATTTCCACGTGCCGGCGTCATTCGCTTGTCGTGCGCACACAACGCGGTGACCTCGCGAGTCTCGCTCTAGATCGCGACCGTAGGCGCAGCGCGATGCTCTGTGGACTATGCCCTACGGACTAACAAAGCAATAAACCACTTACGCGTGTTCTGTAGTAACAATGAGGTTGTGGATAGCTCATTTATGTTTTGTAATAATTAGCTAGATATGTATTTGATTAAAGACAATGTGGTAATCGATGGCTTGGGATGGATTATCTCTGCACGGTCTTGACAAACTAGACATGATACAGCTAGTAACAACCTACTGTCTTGTAACCAAATCTAAGTCTATTAAATTCTTCTTCTTGATCCCGGGTTCGATTCCAGATCGGGTCAATATAGAAATCAAAATTTTTTATATTGTCTCGGGTCTGGGTGTTGTGGTACCACCGTTATGTCGGATTTCCATAACACAAGTGCAATTATAAGCTACTTACTTTGGGATCAGAGCAACGTATGTGATTGGTGTCCAATATTTATTTATTTATAAAAGAAAAGTGTCATTTTAGGATAGCCTGGGATATGTACCACTGGGCTTAGTAACGAAATGTTATATTTAAATAATTCCAAAGTTAATATTTTAGAACCCTTTCTGAACTGCGACCGCGAGGTCACCATTCTGGTGCTTGCTGTTTTCATCGCCTTCAAATTCCTCACTTGACTTCTCATGTATCTTACATCCGATACCTACACGAGGTGTCGAGCATGTAGGTAAGTACTGATTAATGAATAATTAGCGTAGCAACGCATACACGTGGCCGCGTCTCGCGTGTCGCGTCACGCGGCCCGCTCCGTGCGCCGGCGCCTGCGCATGACCTCGCGAGCGACGCCGCGGTGGGTGCACTTTGGTGTTTATTTATACCTATAATGTTTAGTAATAGTAAAAATAAATAATAAATATTGGACACCAATCATACGATGACCCGTCTGGTGTAGTGGTCGAGATATCGCCTACTACGCAGCGGGTGTGGGTTCGATCCCCGCACAGTACAAACATTTGTGTACATGAACATGTCTGTTTGTATTGGTCTAGGCGTTTTCTATATATATCATGTATGTATTTACAAACAAAAAGTATTTAAGTATTATATCCGTTGTCTGGCACCCATAACACAAGCTTTGAGTAGCTTACTTTGGGACTAGATGGCGGTGTGTGGAAATGTCCGAAGGATATTTATTATTATTATTATCATATATATTGCTCTGATCCCAAAGTAAGTAGCCAATGCACTTGTGTTAAGGAAATCAGACACAACGGTGGTACCAAAACACCCAGACCCGATACAATGTAGAAAATTTTGATTTCTGCATTGACCCGACCGGGAATGGAACCCGAGAACCCGGAGCGGCGACGCCTTGAAGCCCAGCATGCTTAGCCACTACACCACGGAAATCGTCAAAGATGATGATACACTTTCGAGGACAGACACTTTGGTACTCATACTTTCGGTCAGTACCTAGCTATTAAGGAACCCTGACGCGTTATCAGGCATCTGGTATATTAATACAAAGGTTCTCAAGCCGCGGGTGATCGCTAAAGTACCTACACCTACATAAGACAACGACGCGTTAACTAGGTACCAATCCACTTAAGGTCAAATAAAAAAGAGTGTCCATTCGGTCGTCAGCTGCTACCGCCTATTGCCGCTAACTTTTGACATGAAGCTCTTAAACCTTTTTTTGTGACATGTTTTCTCGCCGTCGCCGGTAATATTTCCCTAATATTATTTACCTAATGATTAGGAGACCTCCAATACATGATATGATATAAATAATATTTTGTATAAATTTTACCATCGCTATGAACTCTTATGTATATGCGTTCTTGAAATATTCCATTATTTTATGGGTAGCATCTACCTACACCGATTGTCCATTGTACTATGACTGCATAGTTGCAATCTTGCAGTACAGTAGGTACTGTCGACAAAGGTCTGATCTGATCTTGAGATAAATTCTATTCAAATCGCACTGGTTTGCGAGTATATTGCTGCGGTATAAATTATATTCATGAAATGGATTAATCGGTACTCAATCAATATAGTCGTTCAGTCGCGATAAACAAGTAATCTCTCGACCTCGCGGCCGCGATCTAAGGAGCGGTATGCACAAGAGACGCTGCAGTGCGGATGACGTGCGATGCATTTTTAAATTAGGAATATCGATGCGCAATTGTTTACGATGCACGATCACGAATTCACTGTTTTTGTTCGGCAGTCGTGAGTTTAGGGTTTGTTTATCTTTCTCAATTAGGTAGAATTGATAGAATTACTAGACGTTACTAATAACGTAGGTGTACTTTTACTAATTCCCTGAGAGGTATATGCAAATATGGCGGCATTCGTTATTTTTGTATACCAACTTGGTTTCAGAATTTCCATAAAAACGGAAATCGGTAAACCCACCTTTTCAGACGACTCAATAGAAAGTCATAAGATTAATTAGCAAGCACTTAAAATTAGAGGAGACGAAACAAAGACAAGAATAGATCTAAAAACATACTTGAATTAGCGATAAAATTGCACGTGGATGTGTCTTTGACGCGTATAAGCCGCGTGACCTCGCGGCCTCGAGATCGCGACCGCGCGGCTTGCGCATACGCAGCCATATCGGTAAGGCGTGGCTTGCACTCAAGAGTTACATTGATACATACATGTATCAGGTGTGGATCAACAGAATGTTAACAAAAAGATGCAAAAGTAAGCAAATGATTGGAAGCTTTTGAATAGGTATATCTAGTTCAAAGGTAAAAAATAACCTAAGGCATACTTGCAGACAAGAATGAACAAAATCCCAAAGATTAATGTCATCGCGACTTTCTGTCTCTGACAAAATCATAAATATAAATAAATATTGGACACCAATCACATACATTGCTCTGATTCTAAAGTAAGTAGCTAATTGCATTTGTGTTATGGAAATCAGACACAACGGTGGTACCACAACACCCAGACCCAAGACAATAAAATAAAAACGATTTCTATATTGACCCAACCGGGAATCGAACCCGGGACGTCGGAGCGGCGACGCCTTGAAACCAGCGTGCTTAGCCACTACACCACGGGGGTCGGCGATCATAAAACAGAATGATGATTTCACCTAAAATTAAGTCCATCCAAACCATAGAAATAATAATGGTCCTTTCTCTGATCTGTGATCCAATCCAAACCATATAACCAAGCATTCGCCCTAAACCTCATAAAGATAATACTCGTAGCGATAGCTTTACTAAATAAAAAATATTTCTGTTAATGTATTTGCGTAGGTATTGTAGAGTAGAAATAGTTACTATCTGTCTCTATCTTCATCTGATACAGATCCCTTGTTTATTTTTAAGTGCAGTAGCGAGCTTCACCGTGACCTGTTTACGCGAATCATATCTCACACAGGTAGGTAGATAAAAAATTCGCGCCCATCTGACCTTGGATCCGCAACTCGTGCGCACGTTGCAGCTCAGAATACACAAACCGGTGTGCAATTTTAAACGCGACCCGGATACACGCTCGACACCATGACGTTCTAGGTGTTTACTAATGTTGCAACTTTTTTGACATTCTCCGGTCGTGTCAATAACCCCTCGAGATTCGCCGGAAAGCATTGTTGGACGTAGAGTGCGTTGCGTTTAGAGTAGACAGTCAGTAATTCCATCAATTAACTACCTAGTTTTTTGCATAGGTTTTTGTCCTGAAATTGGTAATTAATACCTACCTATTAAAAGCCGAGGTCAAACCCCCTGTTTGAATATTTTCAGCTATTACGTCTATAGACTATAGCAATGAAAGCTTATAGGTTATCGCGAATGAAATTGAAATAAAGCATTTACTTATATTTCACTGAAGGAGGTATCGTTTCTTGGTAGACCGTCACGGTAAGAGGCTTTTAATAAAAGGAAGACAGGCAGGCAGGCAAACTATTTTTCGAAATCCTGATTAGCTCAGAGACATGACTGGTGTGGTATAGCTATAACATTCAAATCAAGCTGTTTGATGGCGCCTTTTCCTAAAAGGCTAGCTAGGCACTTTATTAAGTGTCAAATAAAGCACCTTTGCCTGCAACACCAACCTACACGAGTGTCGAGTCCGTTGCGTCACCGCCTCGGATATAGCAGCGATCGATCAGCGCTCGCGGCCGCGTTTTCCTTTATTTTGGCGCGGAGTCGGCTCGCCCGCGGCGGTCAGCCGGCCGGTGACGCGTGCGCATTTGCGCTGGCAAATACCTACCTATATTTACTTATCCGATTCTATTGTGGCTTGGTAACTAAGCTACCCAAATTCATTTGAAACATAGAACATTTACTGCTCTAAGCAATGCTGTGCTGGCTTAATTGTTGATAAGCCACAGGTGGTCGTCTTGGGCTGTCGCTTGTCGGAGTAGGTATTGCAGGAGGCGAGTCAGAGACAAAATACAAAAACCGAAAAGGAGAATGCGCAAACATGGTTTCACTTTGTACCATAATAAATTTAGTATCAAAAATTAAGTTCTTTTTTTAGTAAAACTTGTTTCAAATATCAAGCAATAACTTCGCCGGGTATAAAATTGCTAATTAATTAGGAAGTCATTTTATTACTTGCTTGCTATGCCAAAAACACTTTTTCCAACTTTTCCAATGTTGCCAGTGTTTGAGGATGGAGGAAGCCGGTCACCTTTCCATCCCCTGGCGTTAATCGATTCTGGCGAATATCGATTCACTATAATAGATATAAAGGCACTAGAACCCGAAGAATGAAGAATTAGCTACAATGCTTATATGTTTGAAATTGACTCTAGCTCATATTCAGGGTCTGATGATGGTGCTGGTAGGTAACCATGGGAACTCTGCAATAAAACGGCACAACATCATCGAGTTTGGGCTTTTTTGAATTGTTTTGACAAGGACTCTGGTCGGTTCGAGATGATATCTAAGGTCTCAAGACGAATTGAACGAGCCCAAGCTGATAAGGGTGCAGCATTGTTTAATTAGATACAGACTAATCATCAGACCCGAAATACGGACCCGAGACTCATAAAAAAAATATCGATAGTCCATTTAACACAGTTTATGCATAAAGAATTATAAAATCTTGTATTAAAACGTAACTATCGAAGAAATATTAACTGTCTGCTTAAGGTATTTTCTGCAGTAAAAACAAATAGATAAACAGTATTTACTCGATTTGAGTATTTAGTCGGTAAATACTCACCGTCTGCCTATCAGTAAGTTTAATTGCTTTATTAATTAATAAAAAAATGATATTCTTTCGGATGATATTCGATTACAAAAAACCTTAAACGATGATCGATTATTTTAATCTTTAAAATAATGTGGCGGGCAACACCAAGAGTGAAAAAAAATGTCAAGTCATTTATTGTAATTTTGTGTTGGAATCATCATAATATTGTGTGCAATCAAAGAAAACAATGTAGACAAAGAAGGAAACAAAGTAAAGCGTGATCTGATCGCATTTATTATAGATTCGATAATACGGAGCTCGTTCGTATAATACTATTTGTCAAAAATAACCTAACCTAACTAATGAATTTCGTGAAGCTGCTGTTCACAAATCCGGCGAATTTGAGATTTATTGTTTTGTGAAATTAATTGTTCGTTTAAAACCCTACAAAATGAGGTAGGTTTCATGGAGGTACATCATGATACAATCTGAAACGAAATTCCATACTTCAATGCACAATCTCCTTTGCATTTATTCTTGGTTGGGTTTCTAAGCCAGGATAGATCGTACATTCAACTTTATTTTGCGCTTGCGTTGCACCCTACTTTAGGCGCGCGATCACTCGTATAATATTTTTACTTTAATTAGCTAGTACGTCAATAACTGTCTAACTATATACACTCCAGGAAAGATTTGCCACCATAAATTTAACTGTAACTTTAACTACTTTATTAAACTTAACGTTTCTTAACTACGGTGATCTTTTCTACTGAGCGTGCTCATCAACTTCAACTCAACTCAACCTATAGTGAATGTAACCATACAATACTTCTTTTACACTTCTTTTCAGACCAATGGTGCTGAATAATGGAGCTACTGCATTTTTTTTGTGTTCAGGTTCTATTTTCAAATCCTAATTCCCGCGTTTTTCCAGCTGCAGTGCTATTTAGGCTGTCTGTGACCCAATGAACACGATGGTTATCAAAAACTCGTTACTCCTCCACGTGTCATCTTATTCATTTATCGATGAAATTCAGCCAGGTCGGCGTGCAATAGCGCATAGCGCCCACGCGCGCTCTTGCAAAGCCAGCGGGTGTAATTTACGTCCGTGTACTCCGCGCTTTATGAGGCAACGGGGAAGAGGTGACCTGGTGGCGGCCATCTTTGCGGTATCGCCGTTAAATGCCCGCTTCCGTTGGCCAATTTGTATTTCTATGGCTGTGCCGGTGAAGGTAAATTATTTAGCTAGGAATTTATAGGAGCCCTTTTCCGCTACTGCTCTACGTGTTTGATTGAAAGTTGACATTGGTACGTACAATTTAGGACCAGACGAAAATTTTCTCTGTAATTCTAAATTCTTGGCTTAGGTTCTTTGACAATGGTTCGGCAATTAAAAACTGACCATAGATCATTTATTTTTATTTATTTATATATTATTTATTGCACAAACAAAATGAAGTACAAATACTTAATGCTTTAAAGCATTCTCTACCAGTCAACCATTGGGTGAGGCAGAAACAGTTGAGGCGGCGTAAAATAACAAAAAAGAAACTAACATAATTAAGAATGAACTACATATACTCACATAAATACTTTTTAAAGAAACCTACATAAACATACATAAATACAAATCATAGATCATAAAGTAGGTATACAACTTTTTGACAGATAATTAGTAAGTTTCATGTAATAAAACACTATTTAACGGACACTATTCGCGAATATCATTTAATTTTATCTCGACGTTTTAAACACTTTAAAACGTTCGTAGTCACACGTAGAATAAGGTGTTATTAAGTCATTTACTCGTCACTAAAATTTATGTTCCTATCCATGCAGAAAGAGCTAACTGTGTCTTGTGATCTTGCAATGATTGGTCTGGCTTGGGTCCTCGCTACTAACGTAGTTTAATTTTTCAAAACTCCGTAAACGACAAATAACATCTTAGCCTACCCGTGACCACCAACGCTGTAGAGTGGTCGAAATGTCGGGATAAAATTAAATAAATATTCGCGAAACATATTCGTACATGAGTAATATTCGCGTAAACTTCAGATACTCATAAGTATTAGTAAGTTTGTCAATCGAATTTGTCATGTTATCTAGCAATTTTCGTAAGCAACGGTTTATCACGTTTTCTGTTACTTAAGATTAGTTACGAATTTATACATATTATTCGCGTACGTGTAACACGTGTTTCTCCATCGATTTTCTTTGAAACAAATTTAGGGTATTGATATCAACCTAAAAGTAACTGCTTAGTGAAGACTTGATGTGAGGATGAAAATCACTTTCTTTCTCGCGACATTGTTTTGCAAGATTGGTTTTCAAAAATTGTTACGGTGTGATGGTCCCCAAAAGTACCTATTTGTAGCGTTGTATTAGTTTGTTAAATTTGGGCCAATGAAATTATGCAATACTCCTTTATAAGTATAAACTTATAAAGGAGTATTGCATAATTTCATTGGCGGGGGGGGCGGGGGGGGGGGGGGGGTGAGTAATGAATGAGGTTCATTAAACATCACTTCCAATAGGTGAAACTAATCGTTAACTTCACCAGTAGACAAGTTGTTGTTTGTAAGTAAGTATTACAAAAAGTAGACGCCCTTGCAACAGCAGCCCGCGTCTTGATAGTAAACTACCTATTAAAATGATTGGAAAATAAAGAAAATTGAAACTGTTTTGTATTTAGCAAAAAGGTCATACATGAAGAACATAAGCTGAATAACTGTCACTGATACGGAAAACGCGTTTAAATAATTACGACGGCGAAAGACAACAGTCGAGAAGAATGACTTCGCGGCGATGACGCTTCCGCGTGGGTCCGCAATGCACTCCCGCGCATCATGAATCAGTCTCTAAACAATCATTTCAATTTCTGGATCAACCATTGCCTGATCAGATCGGCGAGTAAATTGAAGCACGGTTGTAGCTTCGCAATGGATGGCGCGGGTAAAATTAGCGTCAATGAGATGGTAACGAGGAAGAGTTTGGGTAGAGGGCGTTGGCATCTATTTAGGCAATAAGTTCGCGGGTTTTATTTAACATCTACATGCGACGTTTTGGCTCGGCGACTGTTTGTGTTATCTGCATATCACAATACGCTATACGAGTAGTATGTATGTACTGGTTATTTGTTGAATAGTTTCACATACTGATACAGATAAAATAAAACAGCATAGATACATTACAATGAATACTCAAAGTTTGTATTATTTTTTATAAAATTTAATTTTTACACTCTTCACCTAACCAAAATCCTATATTTTAGAGGCCTGTAATTTGTAATAAATCTACTTAGTACCCCGCACTTGCAAAGGCCGCGAATCTTTTTTTTTTTGTATGGATTGCTTTTTTCCAATTATTGCTGGAGTCTGCTCGACGAACTGCATCAATATGATGCCTGTGTCTTTAAAGCAGTGTTTGTGCAATTGCTAATATAGGTGGTGGCAAACAATAAATGTGAACTGTAAACTTCATATTTCGCGAGTCCCACGGTTCGCGGTATCATTTGGGGGAAATGATAATGCGACTGCAGTTGGTTGAGTATGCGCGGCAACAGCAGGAAACGGCCGGCGGTTCCAATTAAAGCTTTACGAGGGGCGCGCGCTGGGAATCCGATCGTGGTGCGTGGGAGTGTTCGGAGGCAGGTCCGGATCTAGTGACTTATATGTCACTACAATAACTAAATTAACACGTGTATCATCAAAGAATCAATTAATAAGGACGGGTACGCTTGACCCTTGAACTTGACCCTTCCAGTGGTCAATTTGTGATATCGTGTTGGGCGCCTTAATGAACATCGTTTTACCACGTTGGGTGCCCACTGAGTAATCAATCTTACTGTAAACAAATCTTGTATAAAGTAAGATCTCACAAAAATTGATGTGACTTGTAAGTAGACTTCTTTTGAAACATGCCATTTCATCACAAAATAGGAGATACTATCTTGGTTATCAAATTGCCCTTTTATAAATATATCTGCACTCATTCGTATCTATGTATCGACGCCGAGCCGGCCCTGCGCGTGAGTCGATGTCACGCGGATCGGCCTGAAATATCGGCGATTGTTTTTTATGATCGCGCTCTTAGATGGGTTTAATGAGCTTACCCGAAATGAAGATCTGCGATGATTCAGCCGACTCGAGAGGAAAACAAAAAAGCGTCACTTTTAGAGGTATAATTAAAGAAAAACGCTTGTTTGCAGGGTTGTGAAAAAAGAGATTTTATGCGAAAGATAAAACAGTAACGTAACAAGTTCATACATTAGGAATCATCCACGATGACGTAAAAATAAAAAAAAAGAGTAAGGCATGCATTATACACATGTAAAGTCACGCCACTAAAGCTAGGAACTCACATCGCAATTTCTTCTTTCGCAATATAAGGTATTTTAGAAAATTGAATTAAATTGGACATTTCCTTAAAACGAATTTATAAAAAAAATTTTGTTATGATGTGCAATAAAGAGTTATACAAGGTGTTGTTTTGGTCAGTTACATCCAACTCAGGGATGATATATGAGTTATGCTTATTCTAAAAAAATGTTTTCTAGAAATTATATACAAGAAAACCTCTTCATAGCATTCAAAAAAAAATACAAAACGAATGGGAAAACTCGCACCCTAGCGCGTAGCTAGCGTTTATCTACGATATGCTACGCAGTAGCTAGTAAGCTACGAAGAGGCTACATGGTGTTGGTAGTTTTGACTCGATCGCTATTGATTTTGTGGGTTTTTTCCATTTCGAAAAAAAAATTTATTTTTTTGGCATCAGTATCGTTTGTACAGCCACCCCTGAGTCGCTCGTCGCCGACCAAAACAACACCCTGTATATCTATCTATCTCTAGAAATACTTTCACACCATAAACACACATCAAAAAAGTTTGTGATCCATTTTTAAAATCACTATATTTGTTACGGTAATATCATTCATTCATTACGTATTATTGTTATTATAATATAATTATGACAGGTTTTTTACATTTAAGGAAAACACACAATATCAAAATATTATGTCTGCTTGATACAGTACAACAATACAACTAGTGATGTGATAACTTTACTGTTTTTTTATGTGTGTACATTGAATGATACAGGAAAACATCTATTTATGTTCAATGTGAACTTACTATCCATAAAAGATGGGTCCTAACTGCACCATACTAAGTAATACATCGATCGATGCGATGCGTTCAATTACAATTTGAATTGGGAAGGGGCGCTATATTAATCCGCGAGGCGCTGCGTGCGCGCAGGCCCACCGCGCACGGCTGGCTTCGTGTCAACAAAAAACCGGACACTACGCGCCGGGAACAATGGGACCCTCGTGAATTTGGGCGAGTGTGGCCCGTGACGTGACCATTAGAAGTAACTATGGTCAAACGTGTAGAACAAATAAATTACCAAGCGTAGCTTTTGGACAATACTTGTCTAGTAGGCTACCGTTACGTATTTTCACGACGTAAGCTTTTTAACATTGAGTTGAAATTTATAAAATTATTTTAATTTAAATATCCGCTATAATATAATTTGTAAAAACGGAACAGAACATATTTGAAAAAGACGATGAATGCCATCACCTTAGAATAATTATTCTAAGGCCATCACACATGTTCGTAAGGTATAGTTTTATAATACCTTTGACTTTCTCGTTGGTGTAGCGCTTAGTCACTAACCAAGACGTCCCGGGTTCGAATCCGGATGAGTTGGTTGTGATGACACCCCCATGCCTCGGAAAGCACGTTAAGCCGTTCGTCGTGCCTGATCTCTCGTCGTCGCGCATATGGGCAATAGAATACCTCTCGCGTACCTGACCTATCTCTGTTTAGACTGGTCATCATCGAAAATCGGTTCAAGAATATTATTATAATACCACTGACAGATTAATTAACGCTTAAATGCACGATCACTTCTTATCTTCCCATCGCAAGCTGGGTTAAATGATTATGTTTCTGTGGTTATTATACTGTTCACAATTTTATAATGACGGATTTAAGTGGTACCGTATGAAATGAAGTTCAAGGCCATATTTTTGTTATGCTGCTGTCATAATAACGTATAGACATGACACAGCAAACTGGAAAGCGGACTGATGAATATCTCCTTATAAGGGCGGGTGCAATCGCATTAGCGATTGAATAGGTTTCGAGGGGCGAAGGAAATTTATCGTCAACTGGCCGTGTGTCGGCGCGGCCCGTGTGGGTGCGCCGGAGTCTTTGAACCGCGCCGCTCGCGATTCGCGAATTATTTAGGGATGCTAGGTGATTTCAGCATCGATGGAGTATCGATTGTTGTATACACCCAAGATAGATAGATAGATAGATAGATAACTCTTTATTGCACACCAGAAAGGTAAATAACAAATAAATTTCGAGAAAATGTACAATTTAGGCGGTCTTATCGCTATAAGCGATCTCTTCCAGACAACCTTTCGGTAAAGAAATAATGAGCTTATAGGAAGGGGTATTACGTGCATAATAAATTAAGACAAATTATGTTATTAATAAATAATATATTATATTAAACATACATATATTTGTATATATATTAATAAATACAACCATAAAAATTAAAATATATATTGTGTTGGTATATAATACAATGTAATTATATTATATACCAACACAATATAAACTATTTACATTACATAATTATACATACATTTAAACCAATGTGAAATGAAATAAATTTACCGAGACACCAGAGAAAAGGAGAATTATTTGAAGAGAGATGTTCTTTTAGACGATTTTTAAAAACATTTATTGAAGTTGACTGCCTAATAGCAAGGGGTAAGGAGTTCCACAGTCGTACTGATTGAACTGTAAAAAAAATATGTCCGCATGTCAAGTATGTTAGGCCTAACAAATTAATCGCTTTGGTAGTATTTGTTAGTTCACAACAATGATTCTTTCAATAATT
Organism: Pyrausta purpuralis; assembly: GCA_963924145.1. NCBI lineage: Eukaryota > Metazoa > Arthropoda > Insecta > Lepidoptera > Crambidae > Pyrausta > Pyrausta purpuralis. The sequence goes on from OZ001646.1 coordinate 25,186,594, forward strand.
CATAAATGTGCTTATATTATCTTCCTTTTCAGGCGTCATTATCAAATTTTAAGAGTTTTAAATTATACTTGATATTTTTCCATTTCGATGGGTTTTCCGTGACGGATGTCTGAACCGAATACTCTATATCTCCTTACATGTTGAAGAAAGCTGATATTAATTATATAAAATGTACTTTACTATTTGGACACAATTATGTTGACAGCTACTATAATATTCCATCGATCATCGTTAATGTTAGGAAATATAAGCAACTAAAAATTCATTGATCTACATAAATTATACTCAAAAGTGTACTAGAAATGATCCAAAATAACGGAGATGATCTAACACAAGTCAAAGGCTAAGTATTTGTTAAACCTAAGTTCCTAATCGTTAGTCTTTATGGTGATCACAGCTTTATTTTTTCAATATGTCCCAGTCCAGCGATTACCGAGACCACTTGGCCATTAAGTCCTTGACTAACCTGACATTATTCGTGCACCGTTTACATACATAAGACATTAGGGCCACTCGCCGCGCGCGTGGGCTTCAGCCGTCAGGTCAGCATGGGTGCGCCCGCGACGATCGCGCGTTTACTGCCGCTCCGTTAACAACAATCAGGCGCCCGCTTTGACTGTCATAAAGTGCAGTGAAAGCTTGCATATTGAATTTGGTCCGCTTCGTGCTGTTGGGCATCATTAATGCGCTTGGTGAATGTCTAGCTTTAGACAAATGTTAGCTCAGGCTGACCACTTATTTTGCAGTATCGAATGATCATGTAGTTAGTTCTCCGCTTACTAGGTCCCAAGTAACTCTAGGGAGCAATATCAACCTTCAAGCCTTTGTGGCGTCAAACTTCCATGAGACTACCAGTTTCCCTTCTTCTATTCCTCATGTTTTTTGCTGGCTAACCCAGAAAGTTTTTACCGGTTGCAGTAGAACATTATGAAGGAGGCGGGCGTAATAATAAAAAATACGGTAATATAGTAATTGCGTTGTTACAATCAGTATGAACCAAAGTTGTACACTCCATCCCGGAAATGTCGGACGCTAAGTAAGTAAGCGTGTAGTAAACTGCGTACCGAACGAGTGCGCGGGAGTTGAGTAGCGATCATCGGACAATAGCCCCGGTTATCGCCGCCATTGTGCTGTCGCGGGTGCGCGCGCGCAGACGAAATATTCGTTTTAGGCACAACTTAAACGGAGGTGTCCTGGTTAATGACAGTTAGATGACACTAAAGAACGTTTTTGAAACCTGCCATTTTAATTTGGGCTGAAATTGTAGTTCCATCTCTTTTGTGGCATTAAAATGTTGATATGATATGGTCAACGCAGACGTCGCAACGTAAGGTTTGCATATTGATCATCAAAATCCACACTTTGATGTCTTTTTAAGAAGTGAACATCAGAAAAATAAAAATGAAAATTGAGTTATAGAATACTTAAAGTACTAACGCGTACACACACGTACATATAAGATTAATTATCTGCAATCACGAATTTTAAAAATAAATATTCTCTTAGCGTTGATTCTGTAAGAATAGCTCACACGGCTTTCCAAATTAGCAGCAACAAATTCATCACTCAACTCATCATAATAACCAGACGACGCCAATGACCCTTGTCGGGTCGCGTGTGGGCGGCCTTACGCGGCCCTTTCCTACGCGGCGACTCGCGCGCAGCTGCGAGCTGTTTTTACTGCGAAAACAGTAGTGACGGGTGTGATGATGTTGGGTGGGGTTATAGTGGGCGCGGATAGCGTTGTTCTGAAAATAGTACATTTATTCTTAATCAACTTCTCGGGGAATTTACTTAGATTACCTCCATTTTGGCCTTTCTTTAGAAGACCGTTCAAGAATCAAAGGCCCACTTTTGTGTACAAAATTGTAAGGACTTGACCCTGTGTTTCATTATTTGTTATTGATTACCTGTTTGTTAGCTATTTGATGTAGTTTGCGGGGTTTCAATTTCGAAAATGTTTTATGAACTCGTTTATTCTACATTTAAAAGCTTTGTTTTGTCGTTGGAGTTTTCTCCCAATACTCAATACTTTATTGTTCCATAATGTACAAATAGGTATTAAAATAAGACAAAGTGCAAACGATCATCATCTCCATTCTTGTCTAGAGTCTAGATCATGACATTTTAAAAAATTTTACTTTTTGGTGCGACGCTTCATCCAACTTTTAACATCTTTATGTTAAAGTTAAAGTTGGCAAATGTTTAATCGGTTGTCAATTGTTTATTTGACGATTGTGTATTAACAAGTCAGTCAGTTGACTATCGTTACTTGGAAATACATTATTGTCAGTATGGGCATACTGCCCAGCATCGAGAACTATTCCTATTCGAATAAAAGGTTTGGATTCTTTCTTCGTAACAGATTTACTTGCAACTGTATTGATAGCAAAGTCCTCTGCAGTAGTCAGGTCATAGATATTCGTTACATTACCTTAGTACATAATGAAGGAACACAATATGTACTAAGGCTTGACGACCTCCGTGGTGTAGTGGCTAAGCACGCTGGTTTCAAGGTGTCGCCGCTGCGAGGTCCCAGGTTCGATTCCCGGTCGGGTCAATGTAGAAATCAAAGTTTTCTATAATGTCTCGGGTCTGGGTTTTGTGGTACCACCTTTGTGTCTGATTTCCATAACACAAGTGCATTAGCTACTTACTTTGGGATCAGAGCAATGTATGTGATTGGTGTCAAATACATTAGGCGTTATCAGTTAAAATCAGGTAATTTCGATATCCGCTCTCGCTACATCTGATCACCATAGCCTCAGCCCGTAACACCGATAGTCGCGGGCGGGCGCGGTGTCGTTTATCGCGTCGACTGCGTTGACTCATTACGAGGCGGATGCGGCGCGCGCGCATCGCATCCAAACGAACCACTTGTTTTGTGCGCAGGAGCTCTATTATTGAATCACACGCGAGACGACCGCTATATTTCTACTTAATTGGTAAAATCATGTGTTACTTTGTGAAAAACCGATTGTTAAATAGATTCGCTGAGCGATGCTGGCCCAACCACTTACCAACGGAGCCAACCGTTGTCGCCTCGCCTTACTAATACGGAATCGTATTAGTCAGTCAAATGCATATCATGCATTGCAAGATGCACCACATTTATTTACATTTCGATAGATTATTAATCACCTCCGTTTTTTACGTCTACCCATTGGCTGCATTTAGCTGGAATTGTTGATAAAACGCTTAAAAATCATTGTTTTATATAATTGCAACAAAAGTCGTATGCAACTTTATGATACGAGTGATTTCAAAAATAGGGCCCTCGCGTAGCACGCCAAGGAATACCAATGCGTCCCATCTAGATCTCCATTAGAATTGTCTAGGACAAGGTCTAATCACATGCTAATGTCTTCAGCGTGTGTTTTGACATTCTTAACAGCTTTGTTTGTCTATGAGAATCGAAAGAGTTTTAAGTCTTTATTTAACCAAGAACAAAGATTTTCAAACAAGTTACCGATAATGCAGGAATTATACTATCTTGTTATGTATGATGATTGCATTTGTTTGCGTCATTATTAGAGAGCGAAATTAAAATGTTAAATCTATTCTGATCATCGTCAAATCGGATAGACGACCTTAGTTGGTATATGCAGAGGTATAGTAGATAATGTGTTAGTTCACCAACCTACAGACGATCTATTGTTGTCACGTATAAGGATCATTATTCTAATTCGAATAATTATAGTGCTTGTCAAATTGATTGATGAAACACATGGCTGGAATCCTGTCAACATAATATTAAAGAAGGATATAGTGGTCTATAGAAGAGATGCTATATAGCTTTAGATGAATAAAGATAAGTCTTATATTTATAATGGTAATGCAAGCTTAACTAGTTACCTGGATTTTAAGGTGTTGGTACCCAATTTTTGTGATAAATTTAATTAAATTACAAATGAGTAAATTCAAGTAAATTGCGCATTAATCTGATCGCAGTTTAATTTTATTAACATTTTGAGCGCAACATTACACGAAAGAGGCGATCGGGCTCCGCTAACATGGTATAAAACATTTTTAACACGAAACATCTCACTGAAGTGCTGAGCACGAGAACAGGATACCATCTCTTGCCAAGTACCATTTTGGCTTTGACATAGAGCTCAGTATCGAATGGCACATTTGGACAGGATGATATTAACAACAGTGTAAAGAAAGGCCAGTTTACCTTGATCCTCCTCGTCCTTCCCTGTGACTGCAGATGGAGGCTTTGGGAGGGTGGGACGTTGGACGATTAGAGTTCAGGTTAGTTTGGTCGATTTATTGAGTTGCGTCGCAAACTTTTGTAGATATTGAAACGAGAAGCGCCACCTGTTGAGCTGTGCTCGAGTTTGTTAATGGCCCAAGATGTTCACGGAATGGACTCGTAAGTAACTCGCCGGTATTAAGTTGGGATAATTAAAATGAGAGCGTTTTAAGACGTCTTTTTACTAACTGGAGTATAATTTTCTCGTTTAATTTCAGAATGCAAACTCGAGACGTTGAGGGTTATGAGATGAATGGATGGAGTTGGGAATCGCAATATTGGTCTAATAAACCAAGTAAAAGTAGGTACCACCTACCTAACCAAGCTATAAAAATTTTGTACGAGTTGTACGAGTACTATATTGAGGTCGTTATAGGATTTCTACACCGGTCATCGGCTTTATCGAATGGTCACATCACATCACAATGTTCGGAGTTTTTCAAACTCAAACCTGAACTCTGACTCTGGCTCCTATTCTCGAAAATAAGAAAGGTGTTCAATTGTGCAGTTGTTTGCTTGCAACGAAAGGAGCTTAGCTAATAAACCCCCAGCACGTACCGGGCCGTAGTAATGAGCCGGTCCGATTCTCGAAACCGATAGAATCAGGACCGAAATTAGAGCGCGCGACGTGCGTTCCTTTGAGCCCCGTTGCGAGAAAGCAAGCCAAGCAAAGAGGAGCTTATTACTCGGGTGACCATCACCGCCCTTTGTGGACAGACGTAAAGTTGATGGATTAGTATTATTATTCATCGAATCATAAGTTACTAAATGCAGCTGCTAGCACAAACAAACAGGCTTCTTTTTTAAGTAATCAAAAAGGAAGAATCCTAATCTTCATGACTTCTAGAAGAAGCTTTCTAGAAGTCATGAAGAAGAAGAAGCTTACGTAAGTAGCTTTCTTGTTCTCGCCGCGACCCTTAGTGCTATTGATGAATGTGTCTACAAGATAATGTGTGTTATTTAGGCAGGTTCTTTTACCAATGCTAGTATCATCATTTTTCACAGTGACCAATCACATGCGGTCTACGTCCAGTTTGGTCCTGCGATCTTCACCCCATTTAAAAGTGGTTTTATTTATTCTGCTCGTTATTTCAATCAAACTATTTTCAGGTTTTGCGTTACACGTTGTATTTACTCGTAACGATCAGACAAAAGGCTATCAATCCGTCCAGTATGCAAGGTAGAGTGTATCCGTATCGTGTTGCTTTACGAGTCTGACGCGTCATGGCACAGAAAATATAATACGAGTAGTACTACGTACAGAAGGATCACTGTGCTAAGAATGATAAAGTAAAAGCCACTCTCGGTGCAACGCAATAAAGTGTAATTCACTTCGCACGGCTTTCATTCAAGATTGTATCATCTTCAGATTATGTGTGTCTCTTTCTAACGCGTAACGCTATTCCTGTTTCGTCGCCTTGAATTTGTCAGGGTTGCGAGCGGCGCTACCCAAATAAAATAATATAGTCTAGATCTAGAAGCTAGCACATTTGGTCATGGTATGGCACGGTCATGGTATGGTACGGTACGGTGCAGTGGGAAAACAATAATAATAAGTTATTCTGTATCTACCTACCAGTACATATTGCCAGTAGCTCTACCAGTAAATATTGTCAGTAACTGTGAAAGTGTTAGCTAACATTTCATAGCTAATCGCCAACCGGTGATGGATGATCAATGTTAATTCTTATAATTGTTAATTTAAATGTATTGTCACATTGCAAAAGCCTATTCTTTAATAGAACCTGGTCACCCTAGTTATTACGCTGCTGGCGCTTTATGGCAGCCGGCCGGGTCAGCGCGGGTTGTCGGCCACCCCCCGCGATCCGGGTGGATGGTGGACGCTGGTCGCGCGGAGACACGTTTACCCTGTTGGTAGAATGTGTATTAAAGATATGTGTGATTGCTCTGCTCTATCTTGCGGGGAGAGCTCAGGTCAGAGGTTTTACATGAGTGTTAACTCGCAAAGGATGCGTAAAGCATGTGTGACGTGGGTCGTTAAAGGCATCTGTTTCTCCTAGGTTGCTGATCTACTACTGATACCATAATTTGGCAGAGCCAGGCGATTTTTAAGTGTTAAGTGCGCTTTATTTAGCTTAGCTTTAGCTTCACCAAATTAGGTTCTCACCGGACCAATTACTACACTAGGAATAGGGCTGTATTCTGCTCATAGTATAGGTCACATTCCATCAGATCAGGAACTACTGTCTAAAAAAAAGTACATACATAGTAGCTCCTTAGTAAATTTTAATTAAGTAAATATTAATTTAATGTAACGAATACCTAGCCTACTTACCTGGTCTTTTGAGCGCAAAATAATAATTTCCAAATTATAATTATCTCGAACCACACCTCCCGCCTCCGCATCAATTCTAGGATCCACGAGTATCGGCCGTCGTTGGTGTACAGTTAGCAAAAATTTTTTATTGCGTATCCTTTATTTCCCGAATAATAATACCAATAACATCCCTACATGGAGGTAGGTGAGACATAAATACTCGTATACCTAATATATGTACAGCTGATTTTAATTTTAGGAAGATGCTAATATTGTAAGCGGTACTAACTCGATTTACTCAAAATACTGGACACCGTTCATTTTATTGGTTTGGAATTCTTAATGGCAACAAATAATAATAATAATAAAAAGCTTTCTTAAGATCTTTAACAAATACGAGTATGTTTAACGAACAAGTTACACGAATATTCTTGGCCTGCCCTGCTCTTGTTGCCCTTTTTCGGATCCTCTACCTAAGTTCCTTTTTCAATCTATTTATTCATTCTGGTACCTTATGGTTAGTTAAAAAAAGAGAACTGCTCGACTTACCCTGTTCTGCAGACCGTACAACGCGTTGCCCGAGGCCGCGTCGCGTTGCCATGACGACCGGGCCACCCCCGCCCCCTAATACCTGCCCTCATTAATATGTACCTGGCCGGACACCGTCTTGCGACTTGAGACTTGAAGCCTTAGGCCCTACTCTGTTAGATGTTATCCGGATGACTGCCTTGTTGGTGAAGTGGTCAGTTCGCTGGTCGCTAACCGAGGTCCGTAATTGAATCCCGGTATTCCCGGTTAGCTTCGAAAATCCCTGGGCTTCATTTCATACACCGACGGAACGGTTTTATAAAAAAAATAACATAATTTAATTATACTACTACAATACTTGCCTCTTAGTTTATAAAATTATCAACAGTGCCGTAAAATCTAATATAAAACTAGAAAAAAGTAATCACAATCGCAGTCTTCGAAATAAAAAGTTCTACATTTAGGGAATCCTAGGACTGGTTATGGAAGGAATACTATTTTGTTTGAGGGAGCAAAGCATTATAACAAACTGCCACTTGACATAAGAAATTGTTAGTCTTTGAATTCATTTAAAAAGAAGCTTCAGAATTAAATTAAAGCGGGTACTGGCGGCCAATATATTTCGTAATTTTTAAAACTTATTTTATCCCATTTTAAGTAAAACTTGTATTTCCTATTTGAATAAGTGATCTTTTAACCTAAGCCTAAATTACCGTTCCCTATAAAGTACTTTACTCCGTTGGTACGGTTTTCATGATAATGGGTCGTAGACATGCCGGTTTTCTTACTACCATCTTATCGAATATGAAAATGAATGAAAGAACAGATAGTGCTCGTTCGTGTGTATTGCGCTGATGGGTAATCTCAGTTCAGATTGGCCGACGTGGCCGGATATGGGCAGGAGGACATTATTATTTTATTTTCTATTAATTATCCATACCTTAGGTGTCATTTTCTAAGGACGAAAGGGACATCTATGTGTCCAGGGTAGGGCCCCCCAAAGGAACAAACAGCCACCGTCCGCTGTGCGATAGCTATCGGCAGCTGAAAGATTTATTAAGTGACCGCCCCGAGCGAGATCTTTGCGTACCGATGACCTCGGGTGACCTGAAGGAAAGGCGACTTGAATAGTCTTATTGTTTTATTGCTAGGCGTATAACAATTAGCTTATCTCTCGTAAGAAATAAGTCAATTAAAAATTCTGATCGATTCGGTCCATAATTGGGTAAACCTACAAGTATTAAAATCTGTATTTATTGTGAGACTTTTGTTGAAACGAACGCGGAAGCAAGATGTATCCAATTATATAGAATTAATTTGTATAGAATTACAACAATCCTAAAATTAACTTACAGTTACTTAAGTAGTATTCTAAAACAACATTTTAGGAAAAATAAGAAAATTAATATTTAGCAAAGTTCCACAACGCACAACACGTTGATGTCTTTTGTAAAGGCAACGGGCGATGATCCCCCCATAAGATTATTTTAATCCAATATCTCCCAAATGCATAACATGCAGCTATTATTTAACACTTTATCACCCTTATTATGACATCATCCTTGATTCAAAACCAGTGTCACGCTTTTTACGGAGTATAGGCGATTACCCTGTGCTTTGGATTATCTCAGCGGGTGGCGAATGGATGTATTCTATAGGAGTGATAAAATAATTCATCAAACAGCGTCAGGGTGAATGAAACTATTTGTGATTATCCTAATGGAGAGACGACACATGTGGCGTGTGGCGTGAGGTGTGATCGAAAGAGGTAACAGCTGTCAAATTGTTCTTAAATCAAATATTTCTATTTAGAGACGATTTTTCCAACGTCAAATAAGAAATATTATTTGAATAAAAGAGAATATATCTAAATTGAAAACGTCACCTATATGTCAGGGATCATTTTGTATATGTCAGTTCAAAATCGGTTCTTTTATACTTGTTCAATTGGATAAGTCTTATCTATGGTAAAATTGGCCTTTAATAAAATTAAAGTAGTTGAAACAGCGTGTGTGTTGAATCCGACTGTTTTTGTTGGCCTTCGATTACCCTTTAAGAGCTAAGAATGTAGGATCAATCTACCTTATCTGGGCGGCCAATTCAATTTGGATATGTTCAGTAAAGCTACATATCATTTTAGAATTACTTTACTTTAGATAGGTACTGCTTATGTAGATGTTTGTGTAATGTTTCTATATTATGTATTGTTTATCTATCAGTCGTTGTGGATAAATCGATGATGGAGTAATATAAATATCGCTGATAGTCACTACCGCGCCATCTGATTGACCTGATCACACATGAATGTGGCGTGATCTACCGGGGCCGGGCGGCGCGCGCGCACATCTGCGGGGCGCGGCCGCCATATTATTGATATGGCTGTCAAGTTTTTGTAGAGGTTTCAGTCAACTTACTAACAGTTTGGAGCCAATGGAGCTCGGAAAACTTGCATCGTTTTGCTCCTGTCTTAAAAAAGGTAAATAGTATAGTCATGCCCGTGACCGATCAGTCATTTGCGCAATTTTAATAAGCATGCTTTGGGATTGATAAACGACAGAGAGAAATTAAAATTTGACAACCCGTCTGGTGTAGTGGTCGAGAAATCGCCTACTACGCAGCGGGTGCGGGTTCGATCCCCGCACAATACAAACATTTGTGTGCATGAACATGTCTATTTGTATTGGTCTGGGTGTTTTCTATGTATATAATGTATGTATTTACAAACAAAAAGTATTTAAGTATTATATCCGTTGTCTGGCACCCATAACACAAGCTTTGATTAGCTTACTTTGGGGCTAGATGGCGATGTGTGGGAATGTCCACAGAATATTTATTTAATATGGAAAATGAATTTTGTTGAGTTAGTAGTAGTAGTAGTTAGTAACTGCCCTGCCAGATATTAGGTATGTATTTATCCATCAGTTATATAACATATTATAACAAACATACAGCAATGAAGTTTGAATACAAATTATTATGTGCCTATACTTATTATTACAGCACTGTCTACTGCTTCTATGAACAAAATTGCACTAGCAATCAATTTAGTAGTAATTTTATTCGATTTGACACCCCTAATTTCACAATGGGGGCGGTGCGTGCCGCATCTGGTGCGCGCGGGAGTGCCAGCGAAAGCCCCGCGCTTCTGCGCAGCCGCGCGCGCAGGGTCATTTGCGCCTTAGCCTTTCGCGGTAAAACATTTACAAGCGCCTGCTGGTAGCACCGTTATATTCCGACGCATGTTATTAGCGGTCTGTCGTAAGAATGGGGTAAAATGCTTGAATCCTATGATTTCATAGGACATTCATCATCTGAGATCATCATCATCACATTTCATCATGTTCCATGAATCACATCAACATCTATTCAAGTATAGATGAAGAATAATGAATGGGAAATTATAGCTGAAACTATTAAGCACGAACTAAGCACCAAAACAACCCTTCTGACTAATTAGTTTGTTTGTAACAACGCTTTAAACGTAAAACCATATGTAAGCAAAGTGTAACGGAATAATAGTCCTGACTCTTCTAACTAAGGAGATTCTAAGAATTATTAAATGGAGATGTAACAAGTAGCGAAAGTTTTTTGTTATGCGGAGTTTGGGATACATACTGCGTATTCCGTTCATTTACCTCTATCTACGCCTAAATCATTCACACCTACCCACGGGCTTACACAACAACACGTTATGTTCAAATTATACGTAATTCGAACGCGTGTATCCAAGATTAATGTAATCCAGATGAGCTAAGGCTGCGTGCACACGGCCAAGCCAAGTCGTCGGCGGATTCGGTAATTGTCCGCTAGGGGCGCGGGTGGCGAGGGGGAGGTGGGGGGGTAAGATGGCCACCGTAATTAATTGGTGCGACGCGAGGGGCCGGCCGCGGCGCGTCTCACAGCGCGGTATTGCGCCGCGTGAGGGGTGGCCATGAGGTAATAATTAATTTTAGGGACTGCATGTTTACTTTATCAATTCATGTAAGTGCAGTAAAGTTCGGCTTATTTTAAGGTTTGCCATCTTAGAGTGTACGATGTTCTTTGGCGTAGATAGACGAAATAGGAGGTATTTACCTAATTTTCAAAGAAGTGCTTGTCTTATGAATGAAAAGATACCACAAACTGTGTTTTCTATGTGTTCATACTTTTGACTAAACTTTGTTACATAATATTAGTTCTTATGAATGTCTATGATATACTATAAGTATTCCAGTTAGTTAAACGAGCCCACGCCACGCACATAACATGCGTTTAGTACCTATTTCTTCTTTTATACGGTTCTAATACGGGTCGCGTGTCCAGGTCCCTACATTAAACTCGCGTCCGTGACGATTTATTATTTAGTGTCCTGTTTTAAATTTCCCCAGAGCGGTCACAGCAACGTCGTCGACCAGCGGACCGACCGTAAACGTCTCACCCACACGCCGCGGCACCCGCTCGCCACTCGCCACTCTATACCTACCCTAATATACTGCCTCGGCCGGCCACCCCAAGGTGACCTCCAGATATGCACTCGGCGACCTCCGCGATCGCAACGAACAGCTCGCGGCCCGGGCGGCGCGGGCGGTCATCTTACGCAAGCCAGCTACCGATACCGCACTATACCATAGTTTGTCACATCTGGAGCTCTGACCACCGCCGTGGTCAGCCCCTCGGGCGCCTGCTTCTGCACAGAACGGGCGGGGCGGGGTAGTTGCTCCAGCGATAGCCGAGAGCCTCATACAAATTGCATGGGTGTGAGTGAGTAACGTTAGTGCCTGGACCTCGCTCGCTTAAGCGTAAATTCTGTTGCGTAAGTACGAAAAGACGTCTGGTTTTCGAGATAGGTTCGAGTGAAAAGATATTGGGGAATTGTAGCTAATAAGATAATAGATTATTGGCAGTCATTTGGTGCACGATCGGCCTAGGAAGCCATGTGGCAGTTTTATGGATGTTTTGTTTGTGGGCTCCTTATGTTTAAACGTAGTTTCTTACTTTGAATAAGATCCTAGTAAAGAAAACAGTTTTAATTCCGAAGCTTTCTTCTTAATTTTTAAGCTATCTTATAAGACCAGATTTCCTTGGTTCATCTATCTACAAGAATATCCTCAAATAATCCGAACTAATCTCGAACGAAAACAAGATAAATAAATCTCCGTGATTTTCCCTGTACTTAGAAAATGTAATACCTAATGTAAACGCTTTTCAAAAGGATAAACAACAAGGTTGCCCTAGACTGACCTTCCAGACTACCTAAGCTTGATCTTGCGCGCTTGCCAAAACGGATAAATAAGGGCGTCTCGTTTTCCTATAACGCGAGATTTCCGCGCATCCCCGTCGCGACGGAGTCATCGCGGTAAACAACCGTTTGTATGCGCCGCCCGCGTCGTCCGACCGGCGATACGTTATGCTGGAGACGTCACAAGAGGACTAGGGTACAGATCCAGTGGCAAGCGATAAAGAGCACGGGCTCTACAATGCCCAACTTTCTATACAGGGTGTTGTTTTGGTCAGCAACGAGCGACTCAGGGGTGCCTCTACAAACGATACTGATGCCAAAATATATATATATATATATATATATTCGAAATGGAAAAAACCCACATTTTTTTTATCCAGTACTGCGATCGAGTCAAAACCACCAACACCAGGTAGCCTCTTCGTAGCTTACTAGCTACGGCGTAGTATTTCGTAGATAAGTGCTACCTACGCGCTAGGGTGCGAGTTTTCCCATTCGTTTTGTAATTTTTTTCGAAAGTTGTGAAGAGGTTTTTTTGTATAAAACTTGCTCAGAATTAAAAAAAATCATTTTTTTTAGAATAAGCATAACTCATATTATCATCCCTGAGTTAGATGTCACTGACCAAAACAACACCCTGTATGCATCTGGAATGATGATCCGGAATCATAGTCAACAGTATCATAATACTATATAATATAGGATCCTGACGCTTAAGTTTTATTGTGTTGGAATGAAACATATGGAAGTATTAAAGGGAACTGCCTCTCAAGGTTCACTTAGCATCTTCAATCATTTTTATCCCTAGATAACAAAGACTGTATTCGTTGCCTTCTTGCTTTCTTTAGGTCCTGATCGGGCTCCATCAACTTGCCCGCCATGACTCTTTCCTTCTTAAAGCCCTTAGTTACTGTTACATCGGTTTTTGAACACCAGCAACATAGCAAAATGCTGCAAGCCGCAACGCCGTCGTGTGCCCCACCCTTAGCTAAGTACAGGCTGTCTCTGCATACCGTAGCTCGTCGCTCGCTCAGCATTCCCTGACGGAATGTTCTGGCACGCTCGCTTACACCGGGCTTAGGTACTCTGCCTTAGTGCTGGCTGCGAGATAGGGCTGCCCAATGGCCGAATTTAGGTGGAATTCACATGTAAACTACCCTCTGCATTTTGGCGATTCAGTCCCGAAGTGAATGTTTTATTATTAGGAGGCGAGGTTCATGTTGGAAACTTTTAATAAGAGAAACACTGGCCATTCTTTGTCGGAAACTAATACCTCTTCTAGTTATGAGACCTAAGTAAATGATCTGAGCACATTGTTTGTTGACATATACTTGAAGAGAAATAACAATTATTTTTTAAGTATGATGTATGTGATTGTTTTCCATAATTTATGTATTAAATTAATCTCATCATGGCATATGAATCATGAGTAGTGCAAAGTGTGGGATTTATACGACAACCTCCGTGGTGTAGTGGCTAAGCACGCTGGTGTCGCCGTTCTGAGGTCCCGGGTTCGATTCTCGGTCGGGTCAATATAGTTTTTTATTTATTTATATTGTCTCGGGTTTGGGTGTTGTGGTACCACCGTGTGTCTTATTTCCATACCACAAGTGCATTAGCTACTTACTTTGGGATCAGAGCAATGTATGTGATTGGTGTCCAATATCTTTTTTTTAATACGAGATATTACCATGCTTAAAAAGATTAAACTTCTGTTCCAAGGAAGTCCATGGCTCCCACGCGAATGGCTCGTGCGTGAACCAGCTCAATTAAGTGGAATCTGTTACAGCTAATGTGATCGAGGAATCCAACTAGAATTTAGCGCTGAGATGCAGTCCACGTCTAATTGGAAAGCTCGAGCAGTCCGCGCGACGAACGAAACGTCATTTGGCTAATGCGAAGCTCACGTTTTGGATTAGTCGACATAGGTTGAGTAAATCATTTGATGTTTGTGGTCATATCTCATCTATGTACCACCCATACGCAGTTATTCAACATACTCTTTAATACACCTCAACATTTGTTTGAAATTTATGAAATTATTTTGCTTTAAATTTCCGCGCGCGCGACGCCGGCGCAGGCAACTAACAACACAAACCGTCACCGCGTTTAGTATTAGTTCAGGCAAATGCAGGATGCACCACCCGCCCTCCCTCAATACGCATGCGGCACAGCTGATGCAATTATTAGTACCCAACACCAACGTGCAAAATACCTCGACGCGTTTCGCCACTACACGTGGCATTCTCAGGAGATGTTGTCGCCTCGGCGGAGCACGGACGAATCTCCTGAGGATGCCACGTGTAGTGGCGAAACGCGTCGAGGTATTTTGCACGTTGGTGTTGGGTACTAATAATTGCATCAGCTGTGCCGCATGCGTATTGAGGGAGGGCGGGTGGTGCATCCTGCATTTGCCTGAACTAATACTAAACGCGGTGACGGTTTGTGTTGTTAGTTGCCTGCGCCGGCGTCGCTTAGCGGAAATTTAAAGCAAAATAATTTCATAAATTTCAACTTAATAATGGATTTCCGCAAAGTAATGCCTGATTCCATTAATTATCAACATTTGTTGTATTGTATTAATTAGCTTGTCAATCGTTACTCGTTACAGCTGTCTATGAAATCGACAATCTAAGATTCTTCTCATGGATTCGTTAGCAATATTACGACCTCCGTGGTGTAGTAGCTAAGCACGCTGGTTTCGATGCGTCGCTGCTCCGAAGTTCCGGGTTCGATTCCCGGTCGGGTCAATATAGAAATCAAAATTTTCTATATTGTCTCGGGTCTGGGTGTTGTGGTACCACCGTCGTGTCTGATTTCCATAACACAAATGCAATTAGCTACTTGCTTTGGGATCAGAGCAATGTATGTGCTTGGTGTCCATTTTTTATTTTTGTATTAATATACATAACAGTTGTTATTGCAATTTCGAGGTCACAAAAAACTTACAGTAGGCCCTTTTTTCTGGTGTCTTAAGTAGAGGTCTCAAGAGAAGTGGGCCATGCCTAAAAGTGATGCTGCAACAAACGAGTTATAGTACCAATTAGTTACGCCATTACGCGCTCAGTGGCTACAAAGTGAGCTGGTCCTATCTTTTTTGCTGGCCGAGCAGTGCGGCTATAAATTCGTCATTTTCTATATTACATAGGTTGCGCAACAGGGGCGCCCGGGCGCAAGGGGTTAATTAAAAACTGGCGGCTGCGGCGGCTGTCGCGTGCGATACCGCGCCCTGCGGTGGAATATAAGGCCTTTAAAGGATTATTACATGAGCCTGTATGGGTGTATGTCTTTACTGTAATTTGTGAACATTGGACGACTTGGATGGATAACGCTGCAGACATATTTGGGTGTGCGCGTGGTATCAACTTATCAACTCATACGAGTATAACAGACAATTGTATGCAAGCAAACTGCCTCGGTGGCGCAGCGGTTAGAGGGCACTTTAAAGCGACGGCTGCGCCAGAGTTCCCGGGTTCGATCCCCGGGTCGGACCAAAAATATGTATCTGGGGTTTTCTGTTCAGAAAATTCTCAGGGCAGCCCGGAGTGTGGAAGTTGGCGATGTTTCAGCGGGTGCGGGTTCGATCCCCGCACAATACAAACATTTGTGTGCATGAACATGTCTGTTTGTATTGGTCTGGGTGTTTTCTATGTATATCATGTATGTATTTACAAAAAAAAAAGTATTTAAGTATTATATCCGTTGTCTGGCACCCATAACACAAGCTTTGAGTAGCGTAGTAGTTACTTTGGGGCTAGATGGCGATGTCCAAAGGATATTAAAGGATATTTCATGCCCTTGCCTCGGAAAGCACGTAAATTTAAGCCGTTGGTCCTGTGCTGATCTCTCTACGGTCGTGTCAGATTGCTGTCCCATCGGGCTATGAGAGTGAAAGGAATAGAGAGTGCACCAGTGTTTGCGCACACACTTGTGCACTATAATATGTCCCGCGCAGTCGGTTAGTCGTTGTCACTGGCCACCGTAGTCGAAATCGGCTAAAGGGACTATTTTTAGTATGCAATGCAAGTATCGCTTAAACAGGGGTTTCTATTACTTAACATTTTTGTTTTCAAAAGGATATTCAATTGTTTTAGTCATCGAAATTGGACGCAATCTCTCAATATGTTGCCTATCGAACAAGCCAAGCGATATCCATAAATTAACAGTCTCCTACAGGCTCGGGGAACAGCGGGCTAAACTCCTTGCCCATCGGAGCGAGCATCTGTGAAGAGTGCCGAGGTCTGGCGCAGACACAACTGTGGTGACTCACGCCTTGCTCACGGCAGCTAGAAGCGTCGGATATCCAAACTGATAGAATTCGGGGTTCGATCCCCGCACAATACAAACATTTGTGTGCATGAACATGTCTGTTTGTATTGGTCTGGGTGTTTTCTATGTATAGGTATCATGTATGTATTTACAACCAAAACGTATACAACAAAACATATTTAAGTATTATATCCATTGTCTGGCACCCATAACACAAGCTTAGAGTAGCTTACTTTGGGACTAGATGGCGATGTCTGGAAATGTCCAAACCAAAGGATATTATATATATTTTTTTTATTATTTATTGGGTGGGATTGATTATAAATAGAACATCCGTGTAAATGAGCACCCCATAAGAATCGGGAAGGTTTATGATGCTCTAAAAAATGTTTTTTATTAGAGGAATAATTGTCTGCTTCAGTGTTAACATTAATTTAGTCGTTAATTACTTCAAGCTGGACTGACCACGTTCGTATCAAATGATGAATTAAATCTTTCAAGATACTGAGCAACATAAGAGAAGAGTAGAATGCAGAGGGTTTGATCCAGACAGATTAAAAATATAAGATAGGGTTAGCCCGCTAAAAGGCCATTCAACATGTAATGTGGTGCATACGTGCATAGTGTAACAGTAGCCACCAGCCAGTATTTAGAGGTTTGCCCCGATCCTCAACAGAAGCGCTGATAGCAAGGTTCTAAACAAATAGAATAGGGTTATAGTTTCAGTTGCACAGTGGCCAGCACATCAGGCTACCCACTTTTGTTGCAAACTAGCCCTTAATA
This sequence comes from Pyrausta purpuralis, assembly GCA_963924145.1. NCBI lineage: Eukaryota > Metazoa > Arthropoda > Insecta > Lepidoptera > Crambidae > Pyrausta > Pyrausta purpuralis. The sequence goes on from OZ001646.1 coordinate 25,203,928, forward strand.
CAAGTGAATAAGATACCGCTGTGTTTACCATGGTACGGAAGACGTGCCTCAGCAAAAAAAAATCAAAATTTACTTTATACGTTAACGTTACGCTAAAATTAATAAAAATAGATGTATATGTCATGTCAATTTACAAGCTCTAACCGGCTAAAAGAAGTTTCTGATAGATGAAATAAGAAACCAAAAATTCTGCATATGCGGGACTCGAACCTGTAACTTCTGGATAATCGGGCCAAACGCTCTTTCGATTGAGCTACACAATGCTGTCGGTCTGACCGTGTGTGACCGCGTGTAGGGTTCTTGAATAATAAACACGTAGTATAAATTTTCAGGTTCTTCTCCAATTTATTTATTCCAACAAAATTGCACAAAGATAAGGCACAAAGTGAGAGCGTACAAATAGAAGACATATTCTAGCATGCACCTCGCTTAATACAAATCAAAACCCTGAACAACTGTAGAAAACATTGAGGAGGACATCCGTTTCCATATCTGAACATTTACTAAAATATTTATATGTAGGGGTAAACAATCTGCTAATTAAATATATAAATTCATTAATTATTAGTTATTAATCGTACTGAATTTAGTGAGCCTTTAAGATTATTATTTTAATAGTTACAATATTTGAAATAAATCTAACCTCCACTAACCAATCAGAGTCAGCTTCCTTTTGGTGCCAAAATTAACATTTGTTATACGGCAAACGTAAAAATGAAATAAGTGTCCCAATAATCTTTAAATAAAAAAATAAATCAGTAATTATAATAATTAAATCATCGAAAGATTAATCCAAGTTATTGTTATATCATAGCCGAATTACTTTTAACATGGTGGACACTTCCGGCATTTCCATAACAAAAGTTAATGTCAAATCAAGATAAAGAAATACCACCAAATGGGGAGCTACGCCGCACGTGCTGCGGACGACAGGGCTAGCGCTCGCCTTCTCAGCTGGCGAGTACGCATCCCCTGTTTGGAGCCGCTCTGCTTATGCCAAGTCAGTGGATGTAGCCCTGAATGACACCTGCCGGGTCATCACTGGTTGTCTAAAACCTACCCCCGTGTCAATGCTATATCCACTGCTAAGTCCGCAGAGCTGTAATGAGCTCTTCTGAAAGGGCAAACGCAGATTGCGACTCACGGCACCCTATGCACGACTACGTCTCAGTGCCGCAAAGGCTAAAAAGTCGTCGCAGTTTTATTAAGTGTGTCGCCCCACTTTCTACCGAACCCGCACAGGCCAGACGTGATCTTTGGCGCGTAAAAGCTTCTCTGCCTACTCCCTTTGTCCCACTTGCCGAGAATCTCCCTCCTGGACATGATCTACCGTGGCCGATCTGGAAGTCCTTAAACAGGCTTCGTACTCAGGTTGGCCGAAGTAAGGAGAACATGGCCAGGTGGGGATTTTCGGCAAGATCCGATGTGGACTGTGTTTGCGGTGCAGTGCAAACTATGGCACACTTAACATCGTGCCCGGCGTGCCCCAACACCTGCACGCCAGCGGATTTAATGAACTGCAGTCGATCCGCAATACAAGTGGCTGAATTCTGGGCTGCAACGATCTAATTCCTCGGGTTTCATCGACACGCTAAGAAGAAATCAAGATAGGTGTATAAATTAAGATGTATTGAACATATGACGAAGATAATGTGTAAGTTAGTGAATATTATACAGTGGGGTTACATAAGTCACACATAGTGAGTATGTGGTTTAGTGCATAAGTCTACCACTGAACTAAGTAAATGAGTGGGGCAGACTAGGATCGGGATTCGGGAATCATCGAATCGTGTAACACGTGCGAAACTTCTGGTCTTTTATAGATACGTCATTCGTGACGTATTTATAGGAGAAAATATGACACTGTAAGTGTTAAAAACATTCGAAACCAAAAAGATTCTGCTCAAAAACTTGTGATCTCAGTAAAATACAAACAACACGAATAATCCTTAGTTTGATCAAATTTCTTTAACAGAAACAATTATATAAACATATATTTAACTAACACAATATTCACCTAGAAAGTGCAACGCCAAACGGTCCTGAAAAAAATAAGGCGGCGTGCCATTCAAGCTGCCTCGCTTCTTTTTCCGCGCGGCTTGCGGCGGGATTTAGTATCGGCCGCACCTGTTTCGGAGGCCTCGCAAAAAATCACCGGCTTATATTTTTTTAGGGTGGCATTCCGTGGCGCTTTGGAATTTTGGCGCTTTTTTACATAAGGGAGGCTAATCTGTTGAAGTATAATTGAGAAGGTGCTATGAACAGTAGGTTGAACCTTGCAAGGTCTTCAGAGTTCTTGAATTTGAGACCATTTGCAAACAGTATCTCCAACGTTAGTGGTAGGGCGTTTTGTAAACGCATGATTTGACATATATGGCGTTAAGAAAGTTTTCTCAAGATAATAATAGTCCCCCTAGCCGATTTCGATTACGCGGCGGTATCCAGTCACAACGACTAATAACCGACTGCGAAGCATATTATTGTGCACAAGTGTGTGTGCACACACAGGCGCACTCTCTATTCCTTTCACTCTCATAGCCCGATCAACCCGATGGGATAGCAATCTGACACAACCGATTATTAATATTAGTTTTGTATCTTGAGAGGATACAAAACTAAAAATGATTATAAAATATGTTAAAAGTAATTATAAAACGATGATAATATTTTTCTACTCATCGTCTGACAAACATAGTTTTTGTTTGAGCTGTAATGGAGACTCTGTACGCTCACTCGGTCAATAGTGGTTTTCATAACGCTTTCTCACGTAAGCTCTACTTCTAACAATGGCTAGCTATAGACAATATAAAAAATACCTCATTTAAAAATTAAACCGCGTTCAAAAAACTAACTTTAAAACTTAAAATTGCGCATTAGCCATCTACTTAGGGAAAAACAAATCCATTTGGAGTGAGAGCATGATGAGTGTAGACTGCTTCTTGATGGCTAACGTGTTATTTTAAGCTTTTTAGTCTTTTTAAGGCGGTTAAATTTTCATTTTTTTTTTCATGTTTTTTTTATATTAACCCATATCTGAAAAACTACTGGACCAATTTTGATGACACTTACACTGTACCTTAAGTTGAAATATAGGTACCTAATCGATTTAAAAGAGATTCATCTTGCTTTGTCTTCTTGTTTTCGAAATCCATGGACAAACATACAAACATACATACACTTACAAAATTTTGCACACCTGTTCGGAAGCCTTTCTAGATCGACATGCTCAGATATTATCAAATTGCAACAATGACACACATACATATTGAATTGATTACCTCCTTTTTTTGAAGTCGGTCAAAATATCCGTCAACCATAAGTCCCGTCGTAACTCGACATACCTAGGCAGGCGGCTGCGAGCCATCAGCGCTGCGACGCCGCTGCGAGCAATTTCCTCATTACCGATGGCATTCCTCGCAGAACGCCATAAACCCGCCCTGGCTCTAGCGAGATGTACATAAAAATCCCACTCTTTACGAGCATTGGCTGGGGTGACCATGGTTTTGGTAGCTTAGCCGGTCAATTTAAAGAGATATTTTTTGAACGGACACTTTTTAATTTATTCAGATATATGTTTACGGAAATAATACTGTCAGGTAGAGGCGGCGCGAGGTTCCTTAGGAGGATTCTCAAGAAAATAAAGGGAAGCGTTATTACTTTCGACTGGATATTGTGGTCGAGGATATTAATGTCCTGCTAACTGAACTTATTGTATTTGCAAAACAAACCAAACAACTGCCTCGGAGGCGCAGCGATAAGAGGGTCACTCTTTAAACCGACGGCTGCGCCAGAGGTCTCGGGTTCGATCGAGTCGGGTCAAAAATATATACCTGGGTTTTTCTGATCAGAAATTCTAGCTACCGTAGTCGAAATCGGCTAGGGGGACTACTACTATATAGTAGTAGTCCCCCTAGCCGATTTCGACTACGGTATATATTTGCAAAATCTGTACGTCCAGCAAGAACTCCATGTCTTCTCAAAGGCTTAACTAGATATCTATTTCTAAAAATGGTGTCCACGCATTTGTCCCACATTTTCCGAGAAGCTTGGTATCCCTATCGCGAGCCCGTTCAAGAGACAGTCTGCCTCTGCGACGGTTATGGTAGATTTTAATGAGCGGCTCTTTGATAGTGCGCGCGCGCCGTTTATGCGGGGAGATTAGAACATTCGACGTGATGGATTTACGGACCTGGGAACTGTTTATAGCTAAATGTATGTATGAGCTTCAGTTAGCTGTTGATAGGTGAAGAAGAGGAAGCCAGAATATAGGCACTTGATCTTACTGTAAAGTCCAGTACACCTCGTAAGTTATTGGTGATAGGCGCCTGATGCGACTTTCATAAAATAGCTCGTAATTACTTATTTTACCGTGAATATCACATTACTGGGTTTACGATGCGTGTTTTAACCATTTAAAGTTTTTTGCCAAAAACATCGAACATACCATGAATGACCATACCTTACTAGGTACGTGTCAGGCAAAAAAATATTCTTTGTACCAAAAACTATGACACCTCATCGCGTGTCATGCACGGCACGGAGCGTTTCAGCACTGTCAAAATACGTTCTAGCTTGCTCTTGCTCTCGCTCCACATAAAGGTGAAATTGAACGCTATTTATCCGTTAAGTTGGCAAGGTAGAGCGTATCGAGTTGCTTTTCGTGCCTGACACGTTCCTAGCACAGTCACGGTATGGTGATAGTGCTTGTTTCGAATGTGACAGTACCGTGCAGAAAGAAAAAAAAACCTTTACTTGTTTTGTTACAACTATCTCGTCGATTGCCTTCATATTATCACAATCATATATTTTCCCCATTGATTCGCACTTCTTTAAGCTCTAGCGTTGGTTATAGGTATGACTTTAAATATCGCTGTTCCTGCATACTCAATGTATATCGGTCAAGTTCGATTCTAGCGACAAGTGTCATTGTGATACTTGGCTCGCATTCAAGATCAAATCGATGAGGAAAGTCACACAAATAGTTATTGACAAATGTAGTCGAATAGCCATTTACCTATTTGTTGATTTTTCTATTTTCTATAAGCAGAATTCTAAGATAGATGGAATTATCGCTGTGTATAGTCTCTTATACTTATATACGAGTATCTTTAGTACTATTATATTTTCTGCGGCATAAGCATAACTGTTAACTTTGTTTAGCCAACTAGACTTAAGAAAGTAATCTGTAACAAGTACGATACACACATCAACATGGTGTAGGGTTATTTCAATTAAACCTAAAAACGGATTATCTTATCAGATAATAAACTTTCAGATAAAGTAAAATTAAACTTAGAAGAAAGGGAAAAAGTCAGACAAATTTCGATCTTAACTTTATTTTTGAAACATAAAAACCTAAACGAAAAAGATGTTTCGTTCTTTCTCTTATAAAATTTGTTGAAAACTTCAAATTAATAATCCATGGATCCACCTAAGACTCCTGACACATCTGCAGCGCTTCTAAATACTCAAAACAAGGTTGTCAATATCCTGTTTTGAATACTATTATTATTATTATTATTCATTTATTTTCAGGTATCATTGATCCATTTATGGTGAGTTATAATGTACTTAATGTCGATGTTAACAAATTGACTTAAATAAAATAAAATTAAGAAATTGAATTAATGTCGATGTAATTTTACCGAATTATTTTATTTTACTGCCCCAGTTATGATTTTAATGTGAAACATTTGAATAGGGCAGTCTACCTTGTCAGATATGAATACTGTCCAAGTCCTGCAAAGATGCAAGAAAAGCTCGTTTTCTGTACTGTATTTCCTGTACTTAATATTTAAGTTTAACATATTCACAGGTAGACACTATAGTTTGCTCGTACTTTATTGAAAGTCTTCATGCAAATAAAACAGCATTACGCACACACACACACACAGTCCGGTTACATATAACAGTACTTATTCCAGTAATTTAAATAATCTTTACTTCACGTTTACATAAGGGAAATCTTAACTTTGCTTCTGGATCCTCCTAATCAAACGACTGCTTAGTTGAGTTATCAAGTAGTTTTTGAATGCGCATCTATGAGCCAACGGATGACGTGATCACCTGAAAAACTATCTTAATCTGAAGGCATGTTATAAGGACCTCTTATAGACAACTAACTAACTACTACTATAACTAGCGGTCCCTAGCGTCTGGGTCCGCGCGATTTTAGTTTGCTCCGTCCTCTCCCGGTGTGAAGCCTTCCTCGATAAACAAGCTATCCAACACAAAAATATTTTTCAAATCTGTCCAGTAGGTCCTGATCAAGCATACAAACTATTAAGGTTTATAAGTTAAGAAAAATAAATAAATATGCGCCAATTAACACACCGAATTGTCGTGGTTTTTGGAGTAAGGATATTTTTTTTGTTTCGAATACCAGACAATAGTTATTATAACGGGGGCGGGCCCCATAAACAGGTACTTAAATACATTTTTTTACATTAAATACATATAATCCATAACTTAGGTACAAATGTTCGTGCTTTTAACATAAGAGTTTGCCCCTTACGGGATTCGAATCCGCGATCACTGGCATTGTAGTAGAGCGCTAACCACTACACCAAACATGTCGTTAAGTTTTCAAGTTCCTATTGCATTTTGAACAAAGTTGGGTTACTGTTGACTAAGTGTTGTTTATCAATAGTAAACTGCGTTTTATAGATCCGCGGTCATCGCGTAAAAGCCATCAAAGGCCGCGGCCGTAAAACCCGCGCTCGGGCAGGCCCCGGCTTTATGAGGCTCATTCCTACGGCCATTTGAAATTATCTTTTAGAGACAATGGACATATTTTGCGGATGAGCTGTCCTGGTACTTCAGTTAACTGCCCTAATAAGGAAAGCAAACCTATGTACTCGTATAAACTTGAAGTTAATGCTTTTAACTTTTGGTTCTTTGACCATCGGATAACTAAGGATTTTGACGGTAGAATAACTTTAGTCTGTCATACGCGTATTCTTGTTGTAGTTTTACTATTTTAAAAGATAATCACATCAAGAACATCTTGACGACCTCCGTCTAGTGGCCAGCACGCGGGTTTCAAACGTCGCCATTTCGTGAGGTTCCGGGTTCGATTCCCGGTCGGATCAATGTACAGAACGATATTTTCTATATTGTCTTGGGTCTGGGTGTTGTGGTACCACCGTTGTGTCTAATTCCCTAACATAAGTGCATTGGCTACTTACTTTGGGATCAGAGCAATGTATGTTATTGGTGTTCTATATTTATTTATTTATTTAGACCCTGGAAAGCATTTGACAGTTTAAATTACCAAAAAGTCCCAAACCAAACTAAACATGGAGCACGGGGGCTAGACAAGGGAGGCTGAGACACTGCCTTGAGATGACACTCGTGAACACTGAACTGAGCTACTTATTTACATAATCATAAACTGCTTTTTGTTTTGATGCAAAATAATAATTGTAACATATGATGATCGAATCCAATCTTCGCCTATATCAAGCATCTCAATATACATAATGAAAGAGTAATCAGATACCTAAATTAAAATAAAATTCCGCAGTCATTAAAACAGTTAAGAAATAAAAATACATAAATATGCGCCAGACAACACACCAATTTTAACGTGGTTTCGTACTAAGGAATTTTCTTCCTTGGGTTACAAATACCTTACAACGATTATTACGGGGCGTCTCCTATAAATACTTAAATACATACAGGGTGACTTTTTTATCAGTACCGATATTTTGTGTAAAGACTCCACTGATGAATATGAACAACTTTTACTATGGAGGTAATAGTGAAATCGAGACAAAAAAAATCAGTTGTTCCATACAAAAGTTCGATTGGCGCGCGGTCAAAATGTATGGAACAGCTGATTTTTTTTTCTCGATTTCACTATTGCCCCCATAGTAAAAGTTGTTCATATTCATCAGTGGAGTCTTTACACAAAATTTCGGTACTGATAAAAAAGTCACCCTGTATAAACACCCATGATTTGGGTACATATGTTCGTTCCTCACACAAACGTTTGCCCCTTGCGGGATTCGAACCCGCGACGGCCCGCATAGTAGTCAGTTATTGTAAACCTTCTTGGCAAAATAATTTTCTCTAAATGAGCCTAAAACATTACCTAGACTCCTCGTATTTTCCAACAAAGATTCGCACTTTGAAACGGTAGTTGACACGTGCGCGGGTGCGGTGCGCGGTAAGCGCATCACTACATAGTATAAAACAAAGTCGCTTTCTCTGTCCCTATGTCCCATTGTACGCTTAAATCTTTGAAACTACGCAACGGATTTTGATGCGGTTTCTTTAAATAGATAGAGTGATTCAAGAGGAAGGTTTATATGCATAATAACATCCATCAAATAGTGGAGAAGTATTGTTATTTTTGAGGTTTCTAATGTGAGGTCGTAAATAATTACTTTTTTTCCGCTTACATTGCAAACGCAGGCTGAACCCTACGAGTTTTATCAAAATAATGTACTAAGTATTGTACACATTGAAAAGGTCTACAGAAAAGTCCGTGATGGTATATGTCTATCTCTTATGGATAACCCACAATAACTTTTTTTTGTCATTTACTTTTTACGTCAAGTAATGGCTAATTTTCGAAGCGATTTTAACCAATACAGCATTAATCCTTAACCAATTAAATACCTTAATTACATTGTTCATTTAATAAAGATCTATATGGCCCTTTACATCGTATGATTTTAGTGAATATTTTCGAAGATATTACAGATTTAAAAATTGCGGGACGTAGCGTTTGCGGCGGTACCGGGTCGGGTCGCCCGGTGCGGCAAGAGCGTGCCTATTATATATAGCGCGTCTGAGGCCGCGGTTTTCCCTATAGCACTTTGAATTTAGCAGTGATTTAGTATCAGCATTGCACACGTGCGAAGCCGGGGCGGGTCGCTAGTAACGTATAAAACTTTATACGTGTTCCATGGCTCAATATCAGATAGCGGATTAAATTCATCTGGAGCAGCGACTGCGGAGGCGGCTCATAAAAAGCGCGGGCCGCTTGATTACAAAGCCTCAGTTTACGGCGCCGCTCGCGTGCGAGACGAGGGTAGTTTTTCAGGCACCGCACCCCCGCCACATAAATAAGTGATCACGGCCCCCTCGCCGCCCCCCGCTCGTAAACTAAGCGCAGATAGCGAGAGGACTTAATGGCTGATCGGATTTTGATTAGCGCGGGCCGGCGACGCAGCCCGCACCCGAATTTGAATAGATAAGTGGGCACCCGAGGACCGCGCCGCGACCGTAATTTACATACTTACAGGCTTTCGGCGAGCATAGAGGGTGCCAAGTTATGGACGACGCAAAAACGATAAAGTTGAAATAAAGCCCCGGTCATCGGTCCGGGCGGGCGGAGTGCCTTTTCACCGAATTCTGTTTGTTATCGACGCGGCCCGGTGCTCCGGCGTCGTTTTTCGCCAGATTTAATCGACGGCGCCGGCGTAAAACACGAAGGTTTACGACGCCATATCAGTATATGCGAGTACCTTGCTGCAGTGACGGATCGTTCGTCACCGCTGTCGCCGATTGCATTTCTAAATCAAGGATGAAATTTTCTGAGGTGTGCAGAACGGGGAAGCTAGGAAATGGTCGCATTAAATGATGGTTTTTATGTTCTCGGTATATTGGTTAAGTCAAAGCCAGATAGTTTTAGGTTCGACAAGACGGTCTCTGCTTGGCTATGGACTGGTTATAAACTCCTGTATGATTAGTATGGAAAATTATAAATTGTCGAGCTGATATGCTCCTAAAGTCTAGGACTGTTGGAACAATTAAAACAGATCGGAGAACCGTTTCAATTCCTCAATCATCCTGTCGTCCGTTCAAAGAGCGGTGCCGGTGACATTAACCGCTAGCGGTCCTCTGTGCAAACTTACCGCGGGTTAGCCGACCAATCAATTGCGCACGTCTGCCGTCGTATTTTTAACAAGATCGATGGCGAGCCGGCTTCCACCTGCTCGCACACACGTTGATGTAAGACAAATAGCCACCATCTCCTTGTGAACGAACACAAGTGTAGGTATGTATAACGGCCCTGTGTTATCAGAGGCTAACATTAACTTCTACAGCTACAAACTTTTACCGAGTTGTAACTATGACTTATGATGACGTATCCGTAAGAAACCCCAAATTTCGCAAGGTCCGACAGACAGCACGGTAGCTCAATTGGTAGACCGTTTGACCCGGTTAGCCAGAAAGTGCTGGTTCAAGTCCCGCCCCGTGCGAAAATTTTTGGTTTCTTATTTCATCTTTATGAACATAAAATATGACACTGTGAGTGTTTAAAACATTCGAAACCACGAGTTGTAACTTAATCAAGTTTATAATACCTACATGCAATAGATGTCATTCATATCCATACCCGAAATGTTGAGGTCTGTGAACTGAAAGCTTTTCGTGAGTTCCTCGGGTTTGCCTAGCTGGATCTACCAGGAGGCGTTGCTTTTAGAGAAAACCCAGTGCAACTAAACTGCAGCAACAGTTTTACTCTATGTCTGATGTTAAACGTTCGTCAAACAATGTTCCATATGCCTAATTAAAAGTCGAGCCTACATAAGTAATATCGAAATTGTAATCTTTGGTAAGTGCTGCGGCTGGGCATCGGTCTTCCCGAGCTGAGATCGATGACCACTCTCGGAAAAGCAAATATTTATTCATCCTTTATCGAACACATACTATGTTGAATCTGAAATAAAGATCATGCTTTTATTGCACGGGCGTAGCCAGGTTTTAGTATCGGGGGGGGCTTCAAGAAAATAAAACGAATAAAAGTACATAAAATAGCCGTTTATTCATAAGAACAATATTAAATATGTAATAAACAGATTCAGAGAAAACTTCTGGAATGGAAGGAATCGTCGAAGACCTTTTTCAAGCAGGGGGACATACTTTTGAGTGTAATTAATTAATATAAGTAGTTAAATTTTATCCTAACTTTTCGGGGGGGGGGGGGGTTTGAACCCCCAAAACCCTCCCCCTGGCTACGCCCGTGTTTTATTGTTTTAAAAATACTTGAGACCGCCAAGCCAATAATATTACTAACGATTCAAGTTCTAAAATGATATGATGTAGGGAATCATTACAGTAGTGCGGATTTTTTTAAAGAATCCAGCCCTCAAACAACTGTTCTTTGGTATAGCTAGCGAGATCATCTAATGACGAGCTTGTCTCGGTAGTAAAATACAGGTATAAATAAATACCTTTATATTATTCTTTATAAATTAATTGTGACCCAAACTATTCAGCCAGACGTTAAGTTTTAGCTAGTACCTACTATCTTCCCATATTGGTATATACCAATTTACTTCCTATCACCTATAAAGTCTTCGAATCCACAGTTACCGCAGTAATTTTATGCTTACCGCCTATTCATTTATTTACTGGAACCGCCGGAGGCCGGTGGCTGTGGCGCCCATGTCAGCGGCTACTCTGTAACTCTATGATTGTGAAGACCCTACCACAGGTTTTTCAGGATAGCTCAATTAAAATATGGGTTACTTACAATGTCATGCATGACGACCTCCGTGGTGTAGTGGCTAAGCACGCTGGTTTCAAGGCGTCGCCGCTCCGAGGTCCCGGGTTCGATTCCCGGTCGGTCAATACAGAAATCAAAATTTTCTATATTGTCTCGGGTCTGGGTGTTGTGGTACCACCGTTGTGTGTGATTTCCATAACACAAGTGCATTAGCTACTTACTTTGGGATCAGAGCAATGATGTGATTGGTGTCCAATATTAAATATTATATTTTATTTGTATGTATATGCATAGCTGATATTATTTTGACATATTATGATAATTTTACAATATTTTTTTTGTCGGCAGTCGGCACGGACTTGGTACAAATTTTGTGACCAATTGAAGTGTGAAGCAGCGTACCGTCAAGTTTTAGTTTTTTATTTATGCGGCAGATGTTGCAATGAGGTTCATGCGTAGTTTTTGTAATCGTTAAATGATTGATTTTTTAAATTGGCCAACACATGCTGCTAGAACCAGTGAGAAAGATGTCTAAATCGAAAATACAAGCGAAGTTTTTTAGAGTAGATGCTTGGGACCGGCTAGTTAATAGCCGCGGAGCTATGTCGGGAGGCGTTTAAATGACAGAGCCGTTATTTCGGTCCGTCTGCCGATAGGCACGCGATTTATCACGCTAGGGTGACCATTTCGGCATTTGAGGCATAGTGTGTTACGTAACTCTTTATAAGCTTAGAGTTGTCGTGTAGAAATCTTGTGTTTGAGATCGAAGTCATCAGGAAAGATATATCCTATCTACAACTCTTTGCTATGTCATTCTCCGGTGATACCTAGGTGTTTAGGTGTTCTTTAAGCTATACTTAAACGTATTATCCGGGAATTACTATTTGGACTCATTGCAAATTTCATCCATCAAATAACCTGGATAAGTACAATGCGTTTTTACAGATGTCCTCGCAAATTAATCGAGACGGACGGACAGTCTCACGCGCATCTCCGTCTTATTAGCGACGCGTCACGAGAGACGTTCGGGAAACGCAGCGCGGAATCGTCTGCAAAAATATCTACAAGTAGACGACTAGAATACCTACATGAACTTTGACGACTCTATACTGGAATACCTATCACAGATCACAGACTCGGAGTCAACACGTAAAAATTTACGAGAAAAACCTGGTTACCAAAAGTTAAAACTTCAAGGATTAAACAGTTGTCCTTTTTGTCTCACAAGCAATGTATTGGTATGAGATAATGTAATAACTTACAACCTGCAACTATTTGCAGCAATACCTGGGATTGCTCTTTGCGTATATATACTTTAGTAAGAAAAGATAGGTATTCTGTCGATCCCCTTGATGAGTTGACTTACTTCTCTCTATTTTTCTATCAATTCAGACTCTTTCATGTCAAGCATTTTCTTGCACCTTTTCTAGTCCTCAGCACCTACCTATCTACTGGGAGTATGAATACTGGGTCACATAGATGTGCTCAGTACATAGCGTTAGTGCAGAGTAGGGTATACGTATGTAGGTGGGTCTTCGTGGACGATAACCGCAAGTGTCTGGGAGCGCGTGCTGCTCGCAATTTAGCGGACAACATGGCCGCCTATGGCTCAAGGGCTGCCACAAAAAGTAAGGAAATTAAAAAAGGCTCCCGACTATGCTACGCTTGGCTTCGTCTTGCTAACTAGGTAGAGTCATTAGTAAACTCATTACAAATAAACATTTAATATGATATGTTTTAATTTGCATCTATGTTTAACAAACTTCATACTACCGTTTATACAGTACAATCGCATCCTTTCAAGAAATACGCTCACTATTTTCATGCACATTTAATAGTATTCCCTCGTTTAAACTTATCAAGAGACTCGTAAAGTTGGCGAAAGGGCGCGATTGACGGTCAATCAATCATTCCTAGCGGCTGACCTCGGCCCAATGACGAGACGCGCAACCTTTGAGTAACGTTCGTTGATCTTTCGTACTCCTTAATCTAAAAGGAAAGATACTTTTTAATCAGATAACTGCTACCGATAGTCGTGATTCAGTAGCGAGAGATAATGCAGCGATAAGTTATGCACATACAAATAGTGCTGTTGGACTTTTTCTTGGTAAATGCTTTTTTTTGTTTCATTCATTTTACAACGGGTTTTCCAGACAGGGTTGTCATAGCAGATATGTGATTTGTAAACATATTTTCAATCTTACTTTTAAATTGTTGTGTTATAATATAATGTTTTCGGGTCAGAATAATCATTATACCTTTAAATAGGTCACCATCTTATTGAGACTTCACCCACTCCCTTGGGATGGGGTGTAGCGCGTGACAGCCATTTCTATCATATTTTTGGTTGATCTCTAGGTTGGGCCTCTAGTATCCTGTTATAAACCTAGTAGCTAATAAATAGGTCCAGTGTCTGAACACTAATAAATATTGGTCTGTTTCACTTTTATGACACAAATTGATATTTTTTAAATGCAATAAATATGACGTGAATGCAGTAGTAGCAAGTGACCTCCCTGCAATGTTACATCCAACATGTCAAAATGCGTAATGCGTGTGGTCGTGCGAAAATCACGTTTATTTTTAAAATTATGGACACCAATCACATACATTGCTCTGATTCCAAAGTAAGTAGCTAATTGCACTTGTGTTATGGAAATCAGACACAACACAACGGTGGTACACAACACCCAGACCCAAGACAATATAGAAATCATAATTTTCTACAGACAATATAGAAAATTCTGATTTCTATATTGACCCGACCGGGAATCGAACCCGCGACCTCGGAGCGGCGACGCCTTGAAACCAGCGTGCTTAACCACTACACCATGGAGGTCGTCAAAGTCAATTAAAATAAGGAACAATGTTATGAAATGAGGCAGCCCTGTGCGCGGCGTAGGTATAGCCACCACGAAGCGGCGCGGGCGTCGCGTCCGGTCGCGCGCGCTATCGCGGCGATCGGAATCGTTGACACCGCGCCAGCCGCGGTGGAATGACCGCGCGACGTTAATTGTCACCTCACCTTCGAGCAAGGGCGCCCCTTCCCTCCCCGGTCCCCTCGGCCTCCCTCGTGCGTCACGCTACCTATTCTGCAGCAGCCGAATTGGGCATTAAGCGGCACAGTAAATTGCCTAGGTCTAGAAAATAAGTCCTTTTTAGAAGAACAATCCAGGAGTGTAAACAGTGCCGTTACTTTCTTATCCCTTTACTTTTATTATCTAAATCACCTGCTCTACGTTTCTCTAGTGCTTAACTGCTTAAATTAGGATTTAGGATTAAAATGCGGTTCAGGATTCCTCTGCTTTATCTGTCTTAAACTTTTGACACGCACTTTGCCAGTAGGTGTACTTGTACATGTACATAATATTGCAAGCATCTAGCACTTTTATAAGCTGTCATAAAAAACTATTTACCCGCGACTCGCTTATCCTACTTTGCGGTCGGTCAGTCGCGGACCTCGCGCTCGCGATATTAGCGCGACTTAAACAGTCGTAGTATGTATGTATGTATGTGCATACGCACTTCATCGTACAGTCGTCCACAAAGGTCACAAATGTCATGATGTGTGAGCTGCTTTACGAGACTGATGGACGATGTATAATGAAATTTTACCTTAACAGTACACGGCGTCATATAAGAAAGAAAGAAAGGATATACATTTATTCGACTTACAGACACACACACACACACTTATTATACATTAACATCGAGTATGACTCGAAAAACGATATGACTTTGCCTATATAAATGCTCTGACTTTAATTTTCACCTACTTGTCTTTAGTTTTGAGCTAGCCTTAATAAACTACTGAAAATATCACCTAGACAATGAGGACAAAAAAGACTTATCACTAAGTCTAAAGTATGACCTTACTTCTGAGAATGGAAAATAAACTTCAGCACTTTGTTGGCGACAGTACTGAGCCTACATACTGAGCTTACTCAGACTGCTAATGGCTTTGCACGTGCCTCGCGATTGTCATTTGTTATTCCCCGTGTTGTTTTCGACGACAGGCTGTGATTTTTCCAAATTACTACCTACGGCAATTTAAATGCATATTTTATGTAGGTAGGTCTTACCTAACCAACTTTATTACGTATACCTAACGATGGAAGACTTATATACCTATCGTACCCTTAATTTATAAAAATCTTGAATATCTTAAAAAGTAATCACTATCGGCTAGGGTAAATTATGAAATAATCTATTGAAAATATGATCTCCTTTTACTTTTCTAAGAATGTATCGAATTATCGATAACTCTGTATTATATTCCACAATGATACATTGAATTAAATTTTGCCTGAAAACGTCGTCTTCTTAGTAACAACAAACTTTTCGTTTCATTAATATATAATTCGAAAAAAAAAACTGTATGCGGATACAATTTTTTTTTCGAATTATGTAGCTGCTTTAGCTAAATAATCTAGGTTGTCTATGTGACAAAGTGTTTAACTTAACGCGTCCAATCGATTCATCACGGTGGATTAGCGGCTAGATAGGAGAAAGACCAGGTGAAAAAGTTAATTAGTTTTTAATGTTGCCATTAACACATTGATTCATCCGCTCTTGTGAAACATGTATTTGATGCAGCAGCGTTTGGATTATTGCTACATTAAATGAGCCTTGTTTATCCATTTATTTTATATTTATTAAAATTGTGGAATCGTTATAGCTATGGTTTTACTAATGAACTGTCGTAATTTTGAAGATCTAATCTTTGATAATAAGATATCTTAAAAATATAGTTATTTATTTAATTAATAGGAAAGTTATTTTTTACATTAATGAATTAACTGAACACGAATTCATTTATTTTTGCAAATGGAATTTTATCCATTCAAAATTATGTAAATATGGAAGTACGTTGGATTTCGGTCTTAGTGTAAATCTACAATCTTCTAATCTAAATCTAATCTTAGTGTGTATCTACTTCAAACAAAACAATACCCTAAGAAAGCTATTCCAGCCCAAAATACACCCTTTAAAGAAAGTTCCAAAATCAAAGTTGCAAACGTAAACAATGGTCTTGTTTTCACTGTTCAGTTCTGAAATGTTGTTTTGATAACAATCAGCCGTTTCCAACCGCCCTTTCACTTTCATTCATGCCCGATGCCCAACTAAAACAAACTTTATTTCAATTCGCCTTTGTGTGCATCGCATCGCTCGGCGCCGACTGCGCATGTGTGCGTTTCAGATTTCATAGATTAGCAGACCTGAGGCTGGGATATAGTGCCTACATTTCATTAACTTCTGTGCGGAAAAAACGTTTTCCCTGAAAATGCCTACGAATGCATTTAGATGTTTTATTTATTTTATTTTAATACATAATATACATACTGACTTACAGTTGCCCAAACCGTCAGTATGGTAGGTAGTCATACAGTACGTCATAATCAAGCATTATCAATAAAAATCTTATAATCTAAATACAACATGTCAAGATTACAATACTATTTGTCAATATAAATACATAAGAAAAAACACATTAAATTCAGTCACAATTGCAAAAATAATCAAATTAAGTAATTTCTATAATATTTTTACTTTGTAAACACTCAAAACACAGCGTTTCTATATAAAAAACAGCTTTATTTACAAATTGGCCGAAGCTGTCAGCAAATACGTCAATATCATAGTCGTCGGCGAGTATATCTCCTATGAGGCGTAAAGCCCGAACGGTGGGAGCATTCGCTATTCATATGTTGAATTATGTATGCTGTTAAGAACTATGATGATACGTAATGCACATTTTGGTGATATTTTATAGTTTACATTTAAATTACTATTTAATATGTTGCAGGTTTAGTGTTGCAACGCCACTGAATTTTCATTTTGCATTCACAAATTTATATGAATATGTAAATTCTGCGGTCTATGAACGATGTTTACATTATTGCTACGGATTGTTTACATATTGCTATGGATGCTACGAATATGGATCACGATTCTTTCGTGTGTAGTAGAAAGATAATGTGGTGGCAGAATAATCAGATTTTTTTATTAAAATAATATTAATGTTAAGTTCCAATAAAATGCTTATGTATGATGTTACCGAAACCAGAAGACAGACAATACTAATAAAATCTATTTCTAAGCACACTCAGTTTACAGTGCAGACAAAATCGTTGATTTCAAATATTTTAAACAGTCAAACGCAAACAACACAAATGTCTTAAATTATTACAAATATATTTCATTATTTATTTTCATTAAAAGAGGTACTTAGGTATCTGCTTTTACGAATTATTATATAACTTCAATTCACAGAACTGGCACGATGCCTGTTGTTACATCGAGATATTTAATCTTTGGTGCATCACAGTCGCAAACACATAAATATGTAGGAGGTATCGCCACAGATAAACTTGTAAAAAGTTATGAATGAAACCGAGAGTGCCGTAGTAGAGTTGTAGACCGCCCGCCCCCCGCGCCCCGCCCGCCCTCCGCCCGACGATTTGTTTCACGCATTAGTTTTATTTTGTTTTGACTCGTTATATGAAATCGTGTAATGGAGTGTAGCCTGCTAGTGTTACACTGTAAATTCGTTTTCTTTTTAATGATGCGTATGTATGCTGTAGTTCTTTTGATAGCGTGTGTGCGTTTGTTTACATGAAAATGTGACGTCATGATGAGAATATGAAAATATGAATATTAAAAGAGAAGAATATAATGAATGAGTCAGTTGCCAGTTTCGTTCGATAAACAATGTTTGTCATGCATTGGGGGAATGTTAGATTTGTGAGTTTAGATAAAAACATTTACGAAAAGGTAGTTTATTAAGAACTGCGCGTGGTTTTGTTACACAACAATTATAGTGACGAAGTTATCGATTTTCTATAGAAAAATAAATCTAAACTTCTAACGTATTGCAATACAGATGATATACTAGAAAAAAACCTTTAAGCCAATGTATTCTGAGAATCGTCATTTTTGGCGTTGTAAAGTTCTCCTATATCAAAACGTGTGTTACCAATCTTTGACAGTTACATAGCTACACGCTGTATTTATATAGAAAGGTGAACGTGCGAAATAGGTATACTAGGTAATTATCCGTCCGTTAGTCTCCAAGTTATCGGGTAGATGGCGCCGCGCAAGTCCTTTATGCCGCTACGGCTCTGTCCATTTTCCATGACGCTGCAGCTGCCAGCCGCACTGTTTGACAGATACTATAGTAATAAGAGGAGCGGAAAGTAGATACCTACAGTAAAATTATTCCTGAATAAATAAGTAAAATTTCTCAATAATAAGTCGTAAAGACAAAACCGATTCGGCCAAATTATATCATTCAAGATATTGTTTACTAGTTTGATACCACTTTTCTGACTAGAGCAGTGCAACAAGTGTTTATATGTCACGCAATCCTTTTTAGGTAACTTCTAAGGGTATCATTAAAATAAAAGAAATAAAGAAAGGACAGTGATTTATTTGATACATCACAAAGGTACAATTAATTATTAATTAGTAGCAGTCGAAAAGGTCTGTGAAACCACACTTCAGCTAGTTCTATTGAGGCCCGTTTCCAGCCTATAAAGAGGAGAGGAGAGGCCTCGTAAATAGAGCTTGAAATGATTCGCCTTAATACTTAATTAGTTGATTTCTTTGTGTGAGTGCAAATATTAATAACGAAAAATCATCTGTGTAGGAGCGTTGACTGCTCCGCGAATTAAGATCTGTATGCCTACGTTCACGGTCGACTAGTCGCGCGAGAAATCCGACAAAGCTCTCCTAGGACCAGCGCTGGTACATTGTATGAAACAAAACGTCCGCTCTCTCGCGCGTTCATGTCAATTATGTCACGTTGGACAACAAATCGTATGAATCTCACCGGCAACTGAATGACCAATTATACGGCATTTGTATATGTATTGCTCTCAAATTTTAAATATGCTTGTGTGCGTTATTGCGATAGCAGGCAGCGTCATTTCAGTTTAGACAACCCATACTAGTTTCTTTCACCGGAACCTTGGTTACTTTATTATTTTTCCTCGCTTTTTTCCCCACTAAGTCTTCAGCCTCCCTCGTCAGGCGCCTCGCTTGCGGCGCCGCACGTGCCCCGCGCGACGTGCGCTCTTTCGTACATTATGTACAAGGCCTTATGTACTGTGTCGAGCTGCTCTCACTTGCACATTATGTACTAGGCCTTATGTACTGACTTAAACGCTATACATACGGCAATATATACTAAAGTTTGTTACATAAGTTGTAGGCGCAGCTAGAGCCTAAAATAGCCTCGCCGCAACTGAGACTTGGCTCAAATTCTCTGAATACAACTATTTATTAATTCTCGGAATCGTCAATTATTAAACTTTATCGAATTCGTCATTGATAATTTAACCAATACACTTTTTAAAGGTAAGGATCTAATATAGCATCTATATTATTAGCATATTTTGAAGATGTAATTAGTGATTTGGAATTAAAAACTAGCTCTGCTCGTATGTAATAAATAAAGCTGGTCAAATAGTCATCACCAGCCACCAACAGTATTTTACCCCGCACTTATTCAAAGGTGAGCAACTCATTTAGCTCAGCAGCTCAATCGATGTGATTTGCCGCGCTCAGGTGAGCCGTCAAAGCGCTGCAGGGAGCGTGAGCGGGGGAGGGGAGGGGGTCCGGCGGGTGGCGAAATAATTCTTTGTCGGCGGCCACTCACGAAATGAGCTGCCTCAGCTGACTCGCGGGTTAGCGCTCAGCACTCCTGGGACTCACGGGTGGCGAGGATGGATAGCAGATATTATCAGACGAGATACAGAGAAAATACGCAGCTTAACATCCTCAGAGATAATAATAACTCGACACCATGAGGGTAGGTAGAGGTTCAGTCAAAAAAGTAACGGTTTGTTGTCTTATCCGGTGCTGCATAGTCGCCTGACTAACGTTAGTGTCAGTTTGTCCGTGTCTTTCAGGGTAGTAAGCTCATTCTTTTGTGACCCCAGATAAGGCATAGGCAATTTTTGGTCGTACTTCCATCTAGAAATGTTGAAATTTGCAAGTGCTTTTGGTTGTGCCTAAATCTATCTACATTTGTCATAAGTTTGTCGTCTTTACTTCTCTTGATACAGTATCAAAGACTATACATGTAAGCGATTGCATATTCTTTTGACAGACTTTGTACCTACTGCTCGAACTGATCAGGATTGAAAGGTGTTGACCGTGTTTGATTTGATCCCAATCACAATATCGCTTCTCTCTTAAAGTTGTTCAAACTTGCCAGTGTGTGTCCGGCTGGCCCACTATGCGGTATTTCAGCCGCGTCGGCACGCAAGCCTCAGATTGCAACGGAATAGCGTAATAAGTTACGTACTTCGTAAGATACAAGCGACGGAGCGCCTCGGTGACCACCACCACGATATTACCTATACTGGGTGTTAGGATATTCTGGGGAACATCGCAGAGCCAATTAGCGAATACGTTCTAGAAATATCTCCGTCACTTCTCTTCCACCAAAACCGATATGACATCGTTCTTTTATGACTCCAATAGTTATTAAATAAAATAGATTAAGGTGGCGTCAAAAACCGCGACCCAATCGGTTCACCCATTTAGGATCTACGGTACCACAGACAGACAGACTCGCACACATAGCGGTCAAACTTAGAACACCCTCTATTTGCGTTGGTTTAATAGATTTTAATAGATCGTCAAACCATAGGTAGCTAATAGAACATAGTAGGTGTAGCAGGCTTTTACAGCTACATAGCAAAGCACCTTAGAGGCGATTACTCGTAAATAATTAATTAAGCATAAAGCCATTGATTTTTGCATGTAGCAGAGTAGGGGATATTTAAACCCGAACCTACTGTTGCAGGTTATTAAATTCAATACTCAGAATCTGAGTAATTTCCACCTCTCGGGCTCTATATTTCCGTTTTCCTACAATAACTATCACTGCACTGGCTGGTCTCAACATTGGTTCCAGGTATTACATAATACCATTAGTAAACTGTGCCATGCATCGCACCCGCTTCGTAGAAGAGTACGTTTGTTTGTTAGCATAACGAAGAGATGGCTGTTGGTTTTGGTCACCACCCCGTTCAAATTACTAGATCTAAAAATAAGTTTTTGTTTATCTTTACAAATGACAATACAAAGTGGTTGACGAAGAAGCAAAAATATTATAATAGTTATCTGCTTAAAAACTATGGGCTTTAACCTATGTACGGCCGACATTACTATTAGCGACGGCTTTTTAAAATATTAGCCAGGGCAAGACTATGTCCTGGGCACCTTACTCTCAGCTCTTTTAGGTATCCAATTTCTATAAATCCTCAATGTCGCAAGCACATTTCTCAGTTCAATTCTTGTATGCACAGTAGATCATTCTGCACTATTCCAATGCTGTCATTTCCTTGAACTATAGAAAAGATTCACCCGAGTAAGAAAGGTAGGTAAATGAGGTGTCAATACCAACGAGTTTACTTTGATGCTAGAAAATAGAGCAATTGACAACTTTATTATGAACATCAACCTTCTATCTGATACTATTGCAATAATTAATTTTACGTCAATTTACTTTGCGCTCAAAGTTTCAGTATTCCACGGGCGGATGATATTTAATCGTTTAATTATATTAACTCTCCAAAAGTTGGGGTGCGCGGAAATTAGGCTTTACAAATTGTTAGAAAAGACAAAACCGAATTTTTAGAGAATGCTATTGGCATCAAATCTTCCTTTTGTACTAATTTTAGTTATGCAATAAAGTATGAATAAATAAATATAAAAATAATTTGGTAATGCCATAAAATTTATAGAAGGTTTACTACTTTTACGGGAAATACGAACATTTATTTTATAGAGAGAACCCGTCTGATGTTTTCTTTCTAACATACAATCTTACAGCTTGATAATTGTCCAAAAAGATAATAAAATTTACATTTTTTTCTATGTTAGCGGTTACTTCCAAGTACCTACATTATTTCAGATACTCGAAAAAGTTTATACTGGCACAACAGCTTGTTAAAATAAAATTTTAAAGAAACAAACAGAGCATTGGTGCATTTAAATCGCGCAGAGCGAGCGCGGGCTAAGCCGCGGTCTGCGGTCGGGACTGTATCGGAGTGGTATTTAACCGCTTATGAAGTACTAAATAGGTTTACAAATGAACTAAACTTATCTGTTATAGTAGGTTTTGTTGTGCCTTCTGTACCTGCCAGAAAAAATAACGTTTTGATGGTTTAGAACGATTTTCAACACTCACAGTGTCATATTTCATATATTCATAAAGATGAAGTAAGAAACCAAAAATTGCACAGGGTTGGGGCTCGAACATGCTACTTCTGGCTAACCGGGCCAAACGCTCTTCCAATTGAGCTACCGTGCTGTCGGTCAGACCGTGCGAAACTTCTGGTCTCTTATGGATACGTCATTACGCGTGACGTCAGCGCTATCTACCCGTGAGTGTTAAAAATCATTCTAAACCATTGGATAGCGAGGAGTTATCAATTTCCAAATTGAATTTATTCTGTAATGAATAACTACTTGTTGGCCTACTATTGCGTAAACAAAGAGGTAGATAGCGCTGACGTCACGCATAATGACGTATCCATAAGAGAACAGAAGTTTCGCACGGTCAGACCGACCACACGGGAGCTAAATTGTAAAGCGTTTGGCCCGGTTAGCCAGAAGTTGCCGGTTCGAGCCCATACCGTGAGTAATTTTGGGTTTCGTATTTCGTCTTCAAGTATATTAAATAACATTTCCTTCTCGTACATATTTACCTATATATTTATATTTAACCCACCTGTGGATGGATCTTGTTTACAAAGTTCAGTCAATTTAATGAGGTTCACTGCAATAGGCTTCTTCTGAATTTTATATTTTTTGTAAGGGCAGCGGATAACCTTTAAATTAACTACACCGTATTTAAAGAGTAAATCCCAGATTAGTGCATACTTCATGTTTTGGGCGATAAGATTATTTTTAAGTACGTATTAATCGTTCAAAAAAAGCCTTCACAGGTACAATAACCAAAGCTCAGGGATCACCATAGCGACGACAGGGTTGCTATGCGCCAATCACACAACAGAGAGATTAGAAGACAAAATCCAAGCCAAACTTTTTTACGAGGAAAAAGGCTTTTCTTTTTTGTCAATTTTCACATCGGCTGCGTCAAGGTTCTTACGTTGCGTGGGCAAAGGGGTGTAGTTACTGACAATATTTTTTGATGATGGGGATTTTTACAAAATAGAATCTATTTTTTCTTATTGTTCAGGCTGTACTTAATGATGCAATCGTTTATTAAAATGACAGCATAGAAAGCAAATATCCAGAAATTCATAGAAAGATCCAGAAACTTGGTAATATCCTTCTTACCTGCCCACTGTCACTTGATGTTTCTTTAAGATACCATACGAACAAAAGGTATAATACCGAAGGTGTAATTGATTGACATCCCTGTCTCCGACGTAGGCGGGACGAGAGCGTGACGTCGGCGGAACGGGACGCGACCTACTTCCGCCATCCCTGATATCTCACTTAATAGGTCAAAAGCGATCGCCTGTAAGTGCCCACCGGAGACCGTCTCAGCTCAAAACATGAAGCTGAAACTTAAGCTTAAACCGTTACCATGACAACCAGATCCGGCGTAGCAACAGTGTTCATTAATAAAGCAGATTGAACTGATTATGTAAGATTTAAGATTTTGCATTAAATATGTTCAGTTACTTTGTGATTTTGCTATTTAATAATCGGGTAGAGATGATTATACTTTTTTTTCAGTACCTAGTATGAAAGTAAGTAGTTAAGTAAAGTTCCAGTAGTGAATATTCGACAAATTTAAATATCGACTAGTGTTGAACTCGTTATGCTTTATTGGGTGATGCGATAAAAATAATAACGGCACATGCTCCTATGAAAACACAACTTTTACTCTTGCAAGATCCACTTTCAGCTTTCCAATAGGTACATTTCGCTTACAACCATTAGCCGATCCGTAGTTTCCTTCCAATCCCAATACTTGCCTTCTCCGCTGCAGCTCTGCCAATACAAATTACTCCCGTATCTATTCCCGCAGTCTCTGCAGACGTCCTTTCTCAGTTCCTGAGATATCCAAACAGAGGCAGGTGCAGCGTCAATTTCTGAAATTACCGCTGTATACATAACCTGTGGAGCACGATTACTATGTCAACGCTGGAGTACATAGCCTTTACATAGCGGAGTCGGGCGCCTCGTAAGACGAGCGACCGCAGGCTTTGTGCGCTCGTTGCTGACGAGACCTGGTTGCATTGTGATGGGAGGTGCGGATTACTCTTCTTTATCAGTATTGCCAACAATCAACTACATAGACTGCTTAAGTCAGCTACCCACAAGGTCCTATCCTGAGACCCATTTTATAAATGAATAAATAGTGTTTTGTTTGTTGAAAAATGGTTTTTCAATAACATTCAAGCTTATATAGTATCATATCTTAAATTTTTCATTCATTTATAAAATGGGTCTCAGGATAGGACCTTGTGGGTAGCTGACTTAGGCAGTCTATGTAGTTGATTGTTTATTTTGCTCTTTTAGTGCTTGAATTCGTACTTTAAAATATATTTGAATAGGTAATCTTATCTCTGCTAGTTTGCTTTATACACAATTTATGAAGCTTTCATTAGCTTTGACATTATCAAAAGTAATTAAGTGTTCTATTTTCTTAGCTTAAACATGTTTTAAGCTTTCATATTATTACAAAAACCGACCTAGTTAGTATTTGTTCTTGCTTGGGTCTTCTATCTTAAATGCAAAAAAAATGTATGTATTTTTAATTAGCCTCTGCTTACAGGCGCGGTCCGAAGGGGGGGGGTCACAGGGGACGTGACCCCCCCCAAAATCTAAGGTCAAATTGAAAAATCACAAAATTTTACCAAATAACAAAAGGAAATTTCTAGCTATCCCCCTAACATTAATAAATTAATTGTTTGTGACATCTAGTGCTGTTTTTATGACCTACCTACGTACGATGGCCAAAATAACTTGGAAATGACATCTAGTTTAGAAACAAGGAACCGAACTCCGTAGTTTTGGTAATCCTAGCAAAATATGCGTTATTATGATAAAGATTGTTTTACAATATTCTAATAATGTTATTTGTCGGTTTATTGCAAAGATTCAAAATAAAGGCTGTCTACTTTTTATTTTATTCCAGATACCCAATTTAAGGGTTCCGTAGTCGAATGGCAAAAAACGGAACACTTTCAGTTTCGTCAAGTCTGTCTGTCCATCCGTCCGTCTAAAACTATTAGCATTATACAGGTGAAACTTGATAGGAGTATCCTGTAAACCACTTTACAATTCCTACACAAAAAATGAAAAATAATGCATAGAAATAAAAAAAAGTTTTTGCTTAAACCTATGCACGTGGGGTGTCTATGGGTGGATACGAGTCTTAAAATGACATAGAGGTTTTTAAAACTATTTTATCTGAAAGTCAATCGTTTGTAAGATAGACGCTTCCAAAGTGGTAAAATGGGCGTCCCCCCTTTAACTTTTGAACTAAACTAGAAAACATTTTAAAAAACCAGCCAAGTGCGAGTCAGACTCGCGCACTGAGGGTTCCGTGCCAATTTTAACTGAATTGGGGAATCCACTTACTTCCATTTAGCTAAAATACCACAATATTTTGTTGACAGCAAACATAACTTTGTTTTTTCAGTCAATCAATCATTTATTAATTCATAAACATGGGTATTACATGATGTCAAATAAAAAATATTATAAGTACAGCCGTGAATCATCTTAAAGGTAATTGAATAAAGTTATTTACATTTTGTCATCAAAAAATAATCTTATGTTATAGTACACTTTTTATGCAAGGAAGCCATTGAGCGCAATTTTAAATTTTTGGCAGTCGTTAATTGATCGGATATTTTGTGGAATTTTATTATAAATTTTTGGTGCCATGCAATTCACACTAGTGTTTTTTATAGTATTTGTATGAAGAAAAAAGTTATGTTTGCGGTTGTTGAAAATGTGCTACTCGTATATCTCAAAAACTTCTACTTCGGTTCCCAAAAAACTACTACTTCAAGCCCGTCCAAACCAATTTCCGTTGTAAAAAACCGGCCAAGTGCGAGTCGGACACGCGCACTGAGGGTTCCGTGCCAACTTTAACTGAATTAGGGAATCCACTTACTTTCACTTAGTAAATACCACACTATTTTGTTGACAGCTAATATAACTTTGTTTTTCATAGTGCTTGTATGAAGTACAAAGTTATGTTTGCGGTTGTTGAAAATGTGCTATATCTCAAAAACTTCTCGTTCGATCCCGCCCGAACCAATTTTGTTGAAATTGTTGAAAGTATTTGTTAAGATCTACATTATATTTTTTTCTTTTATAATTTACACTCGCTTAGTTTAGAAATTAGATGGGGGGACGCCCATTTTACCACTTTGGAAGCGACTATATATCAAACGTTAGACTTAAAAAAAAATGGTTTTCAAAACCTCGGATGTTGTTTTAAAAACCTATCCATAGGTTACCACACACACAACCTATGCGAGGTTTGACTGAAAAAAATAATTCGGTTTTAGTCTCATGTATGGGAGCCCCCCCTTAAATATATTTATTTTTTATTTTTTCTATAAGGATCGTAAAGCGGTTAACAGGATACATCTTCCTACCAAATTTTAACGGTGTGATGTTTATAGTTACAGAATAAAGTGGCTGTGACATACGGACGGACAGACAGACAGACTTGACGAAACTATAAGGGTTCCATTTTTTTGGAACCCTAAAAAAGGACAATATAGTGCTTAACAAATACTTTCAACGAAAATTAGTTTAAACGAGATCAAACTAGTACTTTTTGAGATAATATAGCACATTTTCAACAGCCTTAAATATAACTTTGCCTGTCATACAAATACTATGAAAACCAAAATTATTTTTGCTGTCAACGAAATATTGTGGTATTTTGGCTAAGTGGAAGTTAGTGGACCCTTACTATAGTAAAAGTTGACACGAAACCCTCAGTGCGCGAGTCCGACTCGCACTTGGCCGGTTTTTTATTAGTGACCCCCTCCAAAATTTCAGGCTACGACCGCGCCTGTCTGCTTAGCTCTTATGCTGTTCCCCAGTCACTCCGAGACCAAGCGTCGGTGCGGTAATTCGGTGTCGTCCGGCGCTGTTTATCAATTATTATTTTTTATTTAATCATTTATTGCAGGCAACAAAGGCCCATTCAATAGATCTCTCAAATACTAACATACATTTAATAATATTAAAAGAGAAAAAAACAAATGAAACACTATTTTGCCGGCGTAGTGTTGCGCATCTTGTTGTCCGGTAACCGTCCGCGAACCGACGATACAAAACACCCTTCAGCCAAAATTCTGCTTTCATGAAGGTCGACAGCTGTTCGGTCGGAACCCTCACCACAAACGAATTGAAATTCGTATTATGACGAGATTCCAACCGTTCGACCCTCAGTGAGTATTTGGTCTTGATTCGGATGTACTTTACAATCTCCTCGACCTTTGTAGAGTAATGAAGCCGGGACACGGGGATTAAAGAGGTACACATGCAGCACCTCTGTATATTCTAATGCTCTTGTTATTAAATATATAATATCTTTATTATAAATCGCTATGCTCATGCCGCGCTCGTAGGCTGTTCTAGCGCGAGCGTCAGGTGCGGTATTTCGGTGGAGTCCGGCGCTGTCGTTCAGTTTATGCGGCGCGCACACAGCACCGGCTGTATATTCTAGTTCGCCGGGTGCCCGGGTGGACGGCCTTGAGGTCCTACTCTAAGATATCACTCGCATTTGCGACTATAGCTTAATTCAATCTTAATTAAGGACAAGCAATGGCACTTGTACAATAAACGTATGTTATATATACTGCCCTACAATAAATTTATGTCAGATAGAAATATTGCCCTTATGAAACCAAAATATACACCGCTGCCACCTCTGGACCTCTGTAACTGTTAGGCCCTACTAACGCTTCGAGATTGAATACGCAAGTTGCGAAACGCTAAAATAAACTCAATCACACTAGCTACCTTAAAATAAAAATAACATAAACTTCATTTGATGCAGGGTAGGCTTCATTATTTTTTTTGTTTTCTTTATATGTTTAATCAATAATCATAAACAATAAATTCATTTATTGCAAGAAACAAAAAATGAGTACAATATCAATGGCTGATGCCTCCTTTTAAGCTTGCAGAAGCCTGTGACAGGAAGCACCGCTCTTCGGTAACACCTTCATACATATGAATTAAAATAGGTAATTTAAGACTTACTAATATTGTTATAAACAGTTTGTTTTTCCTAAAGTTTTCCAGTTCAAGAAGTGCCTCTATTTCGTTGTAATTTTTAACTTTACTTACCAGTTACTTTAAGTTTTCTTACATTCATGAAAAAGTTTACTAAATAAATCCAATTTCCTTTATAGCTTGTACAAATGTACTGAACGTTTGCTGAGCATCAAGGTAATTTTAATGTTTAATAAGCATTAAGGTATTTTTGGCGCTCTTAATACGGTCAACCTCACTAGCGATAAGGACGGCTGTAGACTATGGAGGCTAAAATAGGTCCTCCACGTCACATGGTAAGGCCTCTGCCTCGCTTGCAAATCTTAATAACTGCACGTGTTCGTGTAACTAACGTTCGGTGCGCGTTTGCTACCTCCACTGCAATGCCCTTTGGTTAAATTTGCCTCCCGGTCAGGCTATATGTTTCCCCGTTTTATCTGGCTGGACAAGTTTAGTATCTCATTTGCACGTTGCGTGTTGTAAGCACTGATATTTCTGCATAAAATACGATGTAAGAACAATAAAGAAGTACTTATGTCAATAAGGCAGTGTCAAACTCTTACCATTAGAATTTGGCACAAGATTTTACTCAGCGCAAATCTAGACTTATATGTTGTTATTTTAAGTTAAGTTGTCCATTGAAACTCAAAAATCTCTTAAAATTTTTCAAACTAAAAAAACTTAAGTTTTCGCGAAGAATATTGATTAAAACACTTTACGTTTCGTTCCAAGCTTGCCACGTGAGGCCACAAAAATAAGAAAAATAAGTTCAAATCCAAATTTTAACAGCGAAGATGGTTGGTAAGTTCCACTGGCATGGGATCCCAATGTTTCGAAGACCCAAGCAACATATCATACTGCAACATCTCAATACACAGAAGCTTTTCCTGCGTACATTTTAAATATATTTCACCACCTTTCTTATCACCCTGCATCTCAGCAGAAGTTCATAAAAAAGTCGCGTCAAAATGGCGGGTATTTGCCTCTTAGCGAGGGGTCGTTATAGACGAGGGCGAGCGGAGTGGACACTGGCAAATGAGCCTCTTCGTCCCTCTTCGCTCCTATCGAGAGTATTTATTGATCGGTAACGAGTATTTTTTATAACTTTTTGACAGCTTTAGATGGTATGGTTAGGCCACGGCATACGGGCAATAAAACTTTGGGTCCATCTTTATGAAACGTACATGAACATGCGCGTATTATGCTTCTGTGTTTCTAAGTTTAAATCTTAATTAAAAATAATTCCTTCCACACAGCATTGTAAATGTGATTGTTATAAAAAGGGGTTTGCAATAACTCGAATCACTTATGCATAAAGCCAACACACTTGAAAATATGCAAGGAGTGGAGAAATTGATACACCTTTTGCATCATAGAACTCTAATACAAGCTCACTTAACGACTTCTAATAGTATTCAATATGCAGTATTATGGTAAACGCATCATCATAATCAATAATATTCTTATCGGTTTAGGTGCAGACTTGTAGTTTAACACAAAATAACATGACGACCATTTTTTTTTAAATACAGGTGACAACAGATTCTATTCGCTTAAAAGTATTCCAACCATTTCTTAACATGATCAAAGCGATTAAGATATTAATCTGGGTATAATGATATCTTTAACACTATTTTTATTGAGATTCTAATGTTATGGCCACCGGACACGTCTTGGGTCTTTAAAAAACCGGCCAAGTGCGACTCTACTATGTTTGTAAGCACTTCTTGCCCTGATGATTTCCTGAAAATCATGATTAAGTTTTCCAAAAGGTTCTGATTCTCTTAAAATATCTGAAATCATGATACAAAACTGGTTAAAACACGACTTAATCAAATTGCAAATATTAGATCATTATAAAGTTTATCATTTTTTGATTAAAATATTATACATAAATATACACATTTCAATCAAAAATTATAAAAACTAACTTTTAATCGTCTGATTTGTCGCTTCCATACTTTACCGGGAATGTTGCCAGCATCATGGCGTTTGAACTAATCATTGATCAGAGAAAATCTTGGCCAGTCCAAAGCTCTTTGAAAGCTCTCTTTTCACTGGGTATCTTTAGCTAAAACGCAGAACGCAAATTCGTTGACAGCATTACTCGTAATCTCTTTGTGCAATTGCACAACAATACCGAACAGGTGAAATCGATGCACACGTAATATGGTCTCAGAACGCAGGTGGTCTAACTTTACGAGTCGCGAGCTAACGAGTTCACTCATGATCGTAAACTGGCCGTAAATAAAGTCGTTTCGCGCGACGATCACCCCCAATTCTGCAGCTGATGACTGAGCTGTTCACTATTTATGACGTCACGGGTATCGGGCTGAGAGCTGTCTGGAATAAGACCTGGCAATTCGGTTTTTGAAGCCTTACCTTCTTGTGTGCCGTGGAGCTGTGAAATGGTTGAAAGTTTCAACTTGAAATTGATAATCGAAATAAAACACTTTTTACGGATTAACTTTTCGCGAGTTTATTAATTTTATCCCGACGTTTCGAACACTTTACAGCGTTCTGCAGTGTGTGGGCATGCCTTAGACAAACCCAACCACTTATACGTTTTGACCAGCCCAAAGTATTGTTTACGCGAAGCTATAGAAATAAGAAAACATCCAAATTTCCACAGAGAAGATGGTTGGAAAATTCCACCAGCATGGGATCTAGTTCTAACTAGGACCCAAGCTCGTTCTGCGTAGATAGGAACATTAATTAATATTATTGAGTGACGGTAGTGTAATTTTTCAAAACTCTGTAAATGACAAATAACATCTTAGTCTACCCGTGACCACGAACGCTGTAATGTGTTCGAAACGTCGGGATAAAATTAATAAACTCACAAAAAGTTAATCCATAAAAAAGTGTTTTATTTCGATGAGTAATATTCGCGTAAGCTTCAGAAACAAGTATGTTGAAATTGATAAGTTAGGTTATTCTGTGTTGATACTTCTTAGCTTTTTAACCGACTTCAAAAAAGGAGGAGGTTATCAATTCGACTATGTTTTTTTTTGTATGTTTGTTACCTCATATCTCAGTCGTTTGTCGACCGATTCGAAAAAATTTTTCGCCTACTTACAGGGTATACCTTCTAGTTGGTCCCATTTTTTTCAAATTGGGATCTGATGATGGGATCTTTGTGGAATTGAGGGAAACCCTCAAATTTTAAAGGCACGTATAGTGTTTCTTTACTTGAATCTTAATGTTGACATGTTGTTACGTCTAATAGTCAACATTTTGTGGGGCTGAGCTGATGGTGGAACTCCTTGACGCTTAGGAGTTCAGTAATTATAATGAAATAACTTATAATAGGTAGTTTGTAGCTTCTTAAAAAACAGAGTCATAAGGTGCCCCCCCCCCCCACATACTCCTGTAATCTCTATAAATGAAGAAATAAAAACTATGCATTTACTATAAACTAACTAACTTTAAAACAAGGAAAAACCGACTTCAAAACCAAAATGCACTAAAAAGTCTTAAATAAACTCTTGACTATTGAAAGGAAAGGAACCCATTTTAGGCAACCAATTTCTTTTTGGAGTCGGTGCCATCACTTTGACCAACAAGCATTAACTATCACAGCACCGACTCCAAAAAGAAATTGTTTGCCTAAAATGGGTTCCTTTCCTTATAATAGTCAGAGTTTATTTAAGACTTTTTAGTGCATTTTGGTTTTTTACATACTAACTACCAACTCAAATACCTATAGAAGGTGTTTGAGAATTGTAGTTAGTACGTGATCATGTAAGTATTATAATATCAAAATTCGGTTCGTTCGATGACTGTAGTTGATGGTCCTTTATGACTGTCAGCGTGTGATATTCTACCTATGAAATACCGTAATGCCTGAAAACTTGCAAAGAGTTTCATTAATTCCTGATATCTCTCACGAAACGTGCTCACAAAAATCTTTTCATTTTGCGACTGTGATGCAACAAGTGCTAAAAGTATCCTCTGCATTTTTGGGTCCTGAATGTGTCTCCAATTTTAAAATAGATCGAAATGAATCGACAAAAAACACAGCCCCTATCCTATGTGCATACGAGTATACAGATTTGGAAGCTCGCGTAGGTGGGGGTGGTTCGCATTTCTTGCTCTTTTTGAGTGTCTTTCCGATGCAAATTCCCCTTCGCTGACGACTCCATCTAAATGGGAAATGGAAATATTCTTCCATGTATTTTCGGTGCATCCGTTCATTAGCACACGACTCTTTGAATGTTTTCTTTTCTTTGTCCTCTGTTTATTATGGAATTTTTAAATCGAAGATCAATATTGAAAGTGCAACGAAGAATTCTGTTTATGAAAATCAAATAATATAATAAATAGTGCTTTTATAATAATAATACCCCTTAATGTGCCATAACAACTTTACGATAGATCCGCAATATTTTGCGAACGCGAATATCTAGATGATTTAGAAAAGAAATTGGCTCGAAGAAAGCGTCGGGGAAAAGATAAAAGTTTCATATACTCTCAAAAAACAACTCGTTTTCTTCGCGCTTTGTCCAACTCCAACCTCGGCTGGGAAGCGAAATGTAAACGAAAAATTCTCAGCATAGAAACAAAAGCATATCGAATGTACATTGCGCTTTAATTAAAATTTCTTTGTTCGCAAGGAGCACCCGCGGGTCCGCGATATCTCCTCGCGCGGGGGTGTGTTGATCATTATTCCGCCGCCTGGGGGCCGCTGCCAGCACACGCGGTACCTCGTAAATCAATATCGACGGACCCTTATTAATTAGTGCGTTCGTTACGGACCCCCGCGGCTCGAGACTCCTCCCCCACCCGCTTCCGGAGTTCCGGTTCGCGATGAGAGTTTTTAATTATCCCGGTGAAAACGGCAGCCGAGTACCCGACACCTAAGACGCAATAAGCCGCCGTAGCTCACGGCTGTAGCACGCACCTCGTTATGAAGTTTTCTTGGAGAGGAGTCGCGAGCCAAACAAAGAATGGAACCTATTAACGGAGCGCGGGGGAAAATCCGAACTCCTCGCCGTGTTCGGTTGAGTAATCCTTGTCATTTGCCACGGTTCGTTGTTGTTTGGATTTGCCGCTATTAGAGTGCTTTGACAATTTTGTGAACTTAGTCTTTTAATAAAACTGTAATTAATTAGTAGCCCACCTTCGTTACCGAGGAGGATTACAAGTAATTATAAAGAGGCAATTTCGTTGTAAAATCTCATGTACCATGCAGTGATTTTGGCTCTGATCGCTGGCCTCGTAGCGCTAGATATTCGGGAATTTGCTTTAATCTCTGCAGAAACGTTTCGGGCCGGCTGGTAAACACAGCATCCCGTGACAATATGCGGGTTTTGCGAATAGACCTAAAATGTCGCACACGCCGCCCCCGAGCCTAAATAGAGTTGACGTGCGCTTTGACAGTAACCGGAATTGGGCCTCCGGCGGTCGGCGTAATGGGACGCGTGTTTGTGAGCGCAAAGGTACTGAGCTGAGTTGTAAATAAGGCGGTTCCAATCATTAAACGAATTAAGGCTATAGCAACCGAATACCTAGGTACACAGGTACCTTTTCTAATGTAAACCGCGACAGACCAAAATGATTAACAAAATATTGGGCACAGGGGCAACTGCTTAGCGCATGGAAAACTTCGAAGCCAACATTATCATTATTTTTTAGCATAATGTCAAGACAGAAAAAGAAAGAAACTATATTCTCTGACCACTGGAGCAGCAAAACAGCAGTGGACAACAATAGGCGCCAAACGCCTGAAATTCTCGCACCAGGCGTATTTATAATGTATAGTTACGACGACCCTTACGTCGCAGCGTCATCAACAAAAGATTATCGGCCGATGTTGTAAATCGGACGGCGCTGAGCAGAGCACGGAAGGCGGAGTCGTCCCCGCGGGCGTCGTCGGCGTCCGGTGCGGCGTCAATTAGACCCCCCCCCCCCTGACCCCCCCGGGGGGCGCGAGACGCCGCGCTGCCCACGTATCTACGTTAGGTATATGCCCGGAAATTCGAGCCTATATACCGGGCACATAGCGTCCGCCTTGGGCACAGTAATTAATAGCGGAGGCCGATCCGGCCGGTTCCTAATCTCGCTCCCTAATTATTATTCAGGGAGTTTTTCTCGGCGCTTGTTTACGGCCGGAGGGTGATGCCCGATGCGACGCCGGCCGCGCTTTATGCGCTTTTCTTGCCCTTTTTTGTGCTCAACGGTGCGCTGTTCGGGCGAAATTGGTGTACGTTTTTCATTAATGCCGTCTTGGACTTGATGGTACTTATTATACGTTAGTAGGTATGCTTACGCTCTTCTTTCATTCGTGCAACCTTAGTACAGTCGGGATAGATAGAAAACTGCAGAGATGTCTAAGGAAAATCTCTCTTCCCTCAACTTTCCCTCAATCTACTAATGACACCGTATGCTTGAAAAATTTAGGAGCTTTTTAAAAGTAAATTAATATCATATTGAAAATTCCTTAGTATATTTTCACTTCTTTTCATAATTATCGTCATCACGGCCTTCTGCTCCAATTATTATTCTTTTGTCCTCTAATTTCATTTCCTCAAAAGAAGCGTTACCTTTGAACTCATAGAATAAATAAATGTACCTATTCAATATCCGTTTTTTTAAATAATACTCAGACAAAGTGCGGGCGTCAGCGAAACTTGCCGACAATAAAAGTTGGTCGTTACGAGGAAGTGGGTCAAAGTTGCGGGATGTATGTAAGTAGGTCTCTGCTCCGTCTGCCCAGACTGTCTGGATGCCTCGTCTGGAGTACTACGCGACGTGAATTCGTTATAATTTATTGACTTTTTGGGTGACGTTTTTTTTGGGCGGTTATGATTTTGCTTTGAGCTTAAATGAAGACAGACTGTATATTTATGTGATAAGAATAAATTGCTGTTTAGTTATATAAATCCTATTTAACACTAATGTTAGACATACAGAAAACTACATACTACTCCTCCCCAGTTTTAGATGTATTTACAGCTGACACGTGGCTTTCTGTTTTAGATATTAAGGATATAGCTATAAGTGAACTAGATTGTCTTAAAAGCTCCAAAAATTGTTTTTCATACGATACATTAAAGTGCCATGTAATTGAGGAACTCCAGACAAAATATTATGATTGGCATGTGATCTTTACAGACGGATCAAAAAGTAAAGAGAAACAAGGAGCAGCTTTCTACGATCCATCTTTAAAGAACAGTGGGAAATATAAAGTAAAGAATAAAGTATGTATTATGACGCTGGAACTCATTGCAATTTATAAAGCACTTGAATATGCTGAAACTTATGACTGGAAAAAGGTTGCCATTTGCTCTGATAGTAAAAGTGCGATACAGCACCTGGCTCGATGCGCCTCTGGATACAGAGGTGTATCGATAGCCTTCTGTGTACTCGCACAGCTACTACAGTTCAATTCACGCAATGCAAAAGTAAAATTGCAATGGGTTCCTGCGCATAGTGGAATACGGGGCAACGAGGAGGCCGATAGATTAGCGAAGTCAGCACATTTAGATGGGTCCGAGCACCATATTAACCCATGCTACTCGGAAGCATTGACCGAATTTAAAACAGCTTGCCAAATACAATGGAATGAATACTTCAATGAACGGTCGAAGTCAAAAGGTATATGGTATAAAACTATTCAAAGTGAGCCTCCTCGTATACCGTGGTTCATGACGAATAATTTACCTAGAAGTAAAGTTAAATTAATTATAAGAGTAAGGTCCGGTCATATTCCTTCAGGGAAGTTTGCATTTTTAATGAAGAAAGCTAGTTCCCCTAATTGTGAAACATGTGGCAAAATCGAGGATGTCACTCATCTCTTGATGGAATGTGAGCGGAACCGAACAGCTAGGCAACTTTTTCTGGATAAGTTTAAAGTTAACAGACTGGATGTGGGAATTGTTCAGAGCATTCTAAGCAATCCTAATTCTGATACCACCCTGTGCTTGTGCGGCTTATTAGAGTCCTGCCAATTAAACACAAGTATTAGGTAGCTAGCCGATTAAAATGTAGCTAATAGTTAGTTATAAGGTATTTTTGTATGTTGTTTGTTCGATGGGACTGACATGTCTTGTAGACAAAAGCCCCAAATAAAAAAAGATAATAAAAAAAAAAAAAAAAAAAAAAAACTACATACTGCGATGTAATAAGAAAAAATATATTATTTTACTCACTTTGTGTTATGCTTAGTCCCGTTTCGATTAAATTACAAATGATGAAATATTTCACACTCCTACAAATTGAAGATTGACTGCGTTATTGTTAGTAATAGTATTAACTGTTTATTAAGATCGTACAAACTAGCGATTTATATCGGGCACATACCGAGTATAATATCTTAATTACCCTGAAATTCGTGAAAAGGTACATCAAAATGTTTTTTTATTAATAATCCAGATCTTCCAATTACTATGATATTTTAACCTTAGTCCATATGCCCCCTCTATAATAGCTAAGGCTGCCACTGGCCACGAATCCGCGCTCTCACCGAATACACGTGGCGCTGCGTAGGTAAATATGAATACAAATGAAGACATTAGCCGCCGGTCGTTACGCCACTGGCTGGTCAGGGAGGTGGCGATACAGTTTTATTTCGTTATTTTTAAAGAGCACTTTTTATTCTCATTTCTTTGTCTTAGTCATCATCATTAACACTCCAAGGTCGTCCACTGCTGATTATAGGTTCCTCCGGTTCTCCACACGGACAGTTGCAAGCGGTCTGCATGATCTGCATCAAGTGTTATCCTGCGATCATACTAATTGATCTCTTGAGTATCTCAAAAAACGATTTGTGTAAAGTCCGTTCTCTTAGCTAGTCGAATATTGTAAACGATCTTGACATTCCTATCTAACGAAATAATTCATTTTAAAATAAGATAAACACAAATCTCAAATCTTACATAGGCATTTACCATTGAGACCTTTGTTTAATTAAATAGTAAACTAGTTTTATTTACTGATATTATTCTGAAAGTATTGTTTACAATATTGGACTAGGTAAGAAAAACGTACTTTACATGTGAATTAAAACGAGTGTCCGAACGTTCGACATCTCCGACGCGATTTTAACCATCTTAAGAGCTAAAATCGCTAATTTTGCGTTATGCGATGTCTTAGGTGACGGTATTTTTTGTCATGCGTGAGTGCAAGCGATTTTCCTTTGAACTAATTAGGCTTATTTAGGATTAGATTTCGTAGTTAAAGTCGTCCTTGCCTCCCAAGTTTAGTGCTCTATTTATCGATATCAACACAAACATCAAAGTGATACACTGTCCCGCCTACGCCACACGTGGGCTTTCTAGAATCGGTACTATCATTGTCCATCGACATTACCGTGAACATCACTAGCCAGGTGGTGGTCTACGTGTGGGCCTCCTAAAGGCCAAGCGTGGGCGCCTTCTCGCGACTCTGGATAGCGCTCTAGTGCCTCGTGTTTTCCTACGCTGTCTACATATTACATTCCGGTTACCATCACACCTGACACTTTTGAATTAAGAACAAGAATTGATGAAAAGAAAGATGATTTAAATTTTAAAAATAAAGATGTTTTGAGGGCTTAACAATTTTATTTCAAATTCTAGGTTGGACCTTATGTATACTAATATAATTGTTAAACCTTTGAAGGAACAACGAACAAAAACAAACGGTTTTCTTCTTTCAAAAAGCGTTACTATCTATGTTTTTACTTAAGTTAAGAGAAAAAAAGTCCTATTCTTGTTTTCATAACGTATTACTTAAGCTAAAAAAATGAGTATATAAAGAGATATACTAGATAAAATAAAATAAAGTCTAAAGTGTTTTTTGTTGCTAGTCAAAGTTTTTATACAATCTCTACATGCCAATGCTTTTTAACAAAATAATTAATTTTAAAATAAGATAAGCAGAAAGCTAAACAACCTGCATAGACAATTCATCGTTGAACACTGAGATCTATTGAAATCAAATAGTTAACTAGTTTAAGTCACTGATATTACTTAAAAAGTCATAAAAAGATTATTTACATTATTCGATTAACAAAGATAAAACGGTTTTTACAGCCGTAATATTTTATAGTTAAACAAGAAACTTTCAGCAGCACTTAATTGAAGGACTTTATTAATGGTCCTATTGAAATACTAGTAATAGCTCTCCAAAATCGAAATTCAAAATATCTTCTGTACTGTCTATCAAATATTCACCGTGCTTACAGAACGCAGAGTCAACAGAGCCGTATCTTGGGGGTGGGTGGTCAAGGGGGTGACCCCCCAAGCGGGGGAGTGACCACTGGCCGGTTTAATCCTTCGCGGCGTTCGCTCGCGGTTCGGTGGGAATTGTACGAAATTATAAATGCCAAGTTCGGATGCTTGTTGCCCCCATCTTGCCTAAAGTTTGCGAGTTCGATGAATTAGATATTCCTGGACCCAGTCCTGAAATAATATAGTTGTGGGATAAGAAAAATAAAGTTCGAAACATTTTAAAACTCTTGTCAATATTCTATATGATTTTCCTACGTAAAAGTATATACTGAATCAAAATACATTATTAAAGATCTTATTTCTCGAAATCAGCTCCATTAATACTTTAAGAATTATATAACGAATTTTAGAGAACTCACGCAGTTCACTGCGATAATATCTGTAATCCATTTTGCATTTATTAAAAAACAAAGTTATCATACTATATATACGTTAAAGCTGACCTTTGCAATCTCCTGATCTTACTCATTCATCGTGATTTTACTATCCCGAACAACAACAGTGTGCTTTTAGTACTAACGACTTCACTTCTAGATCTAAGGTCGTCATTATAATTCCCAGGCATTACTCCGTCCATCACAGAGGCGTTAGTGGCCGCGTGTCACGTCCTAGGCCTAGCTCGAGCCTAGCGGTAGACCTAAAAGGCATGCCTCTATTTACCTAGTACATAGCCTGTATGTACTGGCTGAACGCAGTAGACGTGATACACTCCGAGATGCATTCGATAATTACCGATATCGAGGGTTATACATTGTGTTTTATCAAATGTGTCGTCATTTGTCAAAAAAAACTTTCAGCTCTGTGTACAAGAGTAATGAAGTAAACAATGATTGTTGTAATGTCTTAGGAAGTAAATAAGAACCCAAATATTTTGAGCCTTTTGTTAGTATCTGTGAATTCATTTAATGACGTTTATTAAAAACATTATTTTTACATTACGACCAATGTACCATTTATACGATAACCTGATAATTACTACAAGTATTATATATATTCATATCTCATTATAGTGACTGTAAGCGATTTCAAAACCTTTTTTATCTCATCTTATAACGTTTTGAAAAAAGCTATCGATAATGGCGTTCACCATAGTCTGGTCCGCAACGGCGAGTGTGCGCGTCGATAAATTCCTCGCGCGTTGTCAATCGTGCGAGGAGCGCGCGGGAGCCGCGGTGGCTGTCAAGGAGCCCCCCGCTCGCTCAACTAATGCCCGTCGCAGGGCTGCCACTTGAACCCGATTAAATATTTAAGTGTTTTTTTTTGATAGTTTATTTTATCTGACAAATAAATCAAACTCATATAAATATGCTGCGCAAAGACTGAAACCGAAACGTACGTATGGTTTCATGAAGATGATACACGTTATTTATACAATTGAGAAAATTATAAATGCTTATGATTTTACTACCAGCATGTTGCTATGAAGGTCATTTCATCTTGTATCCTAAATACCTACTTAGCTGCGTACGTTGAACTCAAATTATTGTATTCAAGGTTTTATATTGATGACTTTTGGTCTAAAATAACTACTGACTGCTGTAATAGCAGTTTAAAACTTTAAAATAGATTTGCAATCATCAATCAAGCGTCCATTTCAGATAGCAATCATATCTAAATAAACAGAAACAAAGTCTAGCGTTTATTCCGTGACAACCCTGAGCAAATTGCGCGTGTAGCCGCGCCGTGAATTATGCCGCGGACACACGCAAGAGATGTCTCCCCCCTGCGCCCCCCTTCTCCATCGCAGTCCGCCCCTGGCACGCGTCTCGTCTGCACTGCCCTTAATTACTGGGTGAGCACTGACCAAGATTTTGGCCGATTGATGAAACCCCAGCTAGGACTATTAAACACTATTACACTTATTATTGACGTTCATAAGTGGCATTTTGTGTCCTAAATTGAATAAATTATTTTTGACTTTGACTTTGACTAGTGTGGATACATTTTTTTCAATATTAATTTTAAATGACATCATTCTTATATACTTATGAGAAGTTTAATAAGTAAAATTATTACTGTAGGTAGAAAATTAACATAAATAAATTACTGTTTTCCTTATTATAATGATGAAATAAGAAACCAAAAATAAGCGCACGCGCGGACCTCGAACCTGCAACTTTCTTACTAACCGGGCCAAAGTCTCTACCAATGAGCTACCGTGCTGTCTGTCCGACCTTGCGAAATTTGTGATTTCTTATTTCATTTTTATGATTATAAAATATGACACTGTGAGTGTTAAAATCATTCTAAACCATTACTGTTTTCCTTTTTCATATACTTCCTAAAAAGTTTCACATTACTTGCGCGGCGATAGCGAAAGCAATTTTAGATGTCGCGGTACATGTTTGTAGGGCTTGACAAAACTCAATACCACGGCCATAACAGTAATTACCCTGTAAGCCGACGATGATGGAGTACGAACACACTCGAAACTTTAGTGCTGTACATACTTTGAAACTATACGATTGTTTTCAGAATCAAAAAATTATAACTATCAATGTCCACGTTCATCATTGTAACATTATGTGACAAATGTATGTTTAAAGAAAATGATAAAGAAAGAAAAAAACTCATCAATTTATTTGAAATTGTCTTCTTCTAAATGTACCGCGCCGCGCAAATGACTCGAGCTCTCAATGGGAAATGACGATTTCGCTAGTCAATGCGTAGCTAGAGCACTACATTCGCGTACGCCGTATGGAGACAATGTTACTCTTTTTAAAGGCATATCAAGTTATACAGTCCGCATCAAATTTCTTGGCACTGTTATTATGCTACCATCAATTATTACTGACGCACGGTAGGTATAAAAAATCTACATTTCATGAGGTCACAAAGAATTTGAGCAACGCCTCATCATTGGATTCATAAAGCCATGTCTGCTACGCCGTAGTCGCTACGACGACTACGAAATTATTCGTAGCATTTTTACGTAATCTCAGTTCAGTTTAACACAAAAAATGCGGAAAAAAAGTTTTTACTGTCGGGCTTTGTAGTAGTTATTTAACTATAAAGATTTTAATGATGAATATGCCTAAACAGGTTTTCATTTATCAATTTCGTAGCTGCACTGCATCGCATTAGAAAATGCCGTAGCGCAAAAAATGGTGGCAAACAGATGTGGTCATTTAAAAAGCATAAAGCTTGTCATTCAGTTTTGGTTTCTATCTCGTTCGCGATAAGGTTTTAAGTGGGACGTCGTTTGTTCCGTGGTTTAAGCGACACAGCCTCGCCGCACGTCCGCGCAATGACGGCGCTTTCCCGCACCCGCCTGCTCGGGAATTAGAGACGTAATGTAAAATGGTTTAGTAGAATCAGAGCTTGCTTAAGTAACAGAAAATAAGAGTTTTTTTTTCGATTTACTTGAGGAGCGATAATTCATTTAGGTACTTATTGTAGAGTTTACGTGTACGTTTATGTTCAGTATGTTCCAAAAAGTACTATGTTTGAGGCATCCCCGCCCCGTAATTTGAAATAGTAGATTGTTATAGGGGA
Source organism: Pyrausta purpuralis (assembly GCA_963924145.1). Classification (NCBI taxonomy): domain Eukaryota; kingdom Metazoa; phylum Arthropoda; class Insecta; order Lepidoptera; family Crambidae; genus Pyrausta; species Pyrausta purpuralis. Next base: position 25,246,345 of record OZ001646.1, read on the forward strand.
AAGGGGGGCATAGTGGAATACTTAACTTCAATCGAAAAAATAAAAAGGACTAGAGTAGTTCTGAAGTCAAATTTTAATCGTAATGGTTCTAGAACTATTGTATTACAGACAGGGTTAAATATTTTCAACGAATTCTTAACCATTTTGGTAATAAATTAACTTTTTTTAGAAGTAGTAATTTTCCGCTTTGCCCTTATCTCAAGGGTAAAGTGGAATTGCACATTGGGCAAAGCGAAAAAGGGATTTATTTGGCGTATTTCCCATCAACTTGAGTATTATGCTAATGAAATCAATAAAATTAAGTAAGATAATCAACTAATTTGGTATAAAGGAACTATTTCAAATCAAAGACTTTCCACTTTTCATCATTAGGAGTAGGTAAAGTGATTTTTTATTTAATTTAGAAAGGCACATATTTGACATTCACATACAAAATGCATTAGTTCCTTCTTCTTTTTCTTCCTTCCTATATTTAACACAAACAAAACAACCGCCTTCAATTTCACCACAAAGTTCATGAGCGATGGAGAGTTCCAATTGGGATACCATATTTTTAGGATACCGAACTCGCTCGATCGCTCTCCTCATTTGACCTTCCGTTCATGAGCATTGGTTTGTTTTTCTTTTGTAGTTATGAAATAAAAGTTGATGTCGCTTTATTTAATACGTTATATACGTATTAAATCAACTGTCAACAAAAGTGGAAATCATTCCACTTTGCCCCCTTGTAATTCTTTCCACTTTGCCTTTATGATAATAATATAGTTTTTAATTCATTACTAAACAAATATTAAAATTTGATCAATCTACTAAATGTCTGAGTGTAGTAGAATAAACAGATATTAGATTAAAATAATAAATACATCGCCACTACTTACTTTTATCATAAATAACCAGCCTCCAAAATCCTTGAATTTCATAAAAAACTCACTCGATACATATCGCGCAGCCGGGTAGCCCGCTAGGTGATGCTAGCCGGACTGATTTTGGTCAATGACCTTGGTCGGACGTGCGCTAGGCTTGTGCGAGGTGCGGGTGCCGTTGGGTGAAAGAGTGTTGGTAAAATCAAATTTTTCGCTTTGCCCCCCTCTTCCACTATGCCCCTCTCTCCCCTACAAGGGGAGAAAGTGTCCCATTTCACTCGAGATGTTTTTGGCGCTCGAACGGAGTAAGAGCGCTTATTATTCGAGAGTGAAATGGGTGCTTTCACCCGAGTTTAACATACTATTTTTCATTTCGACTGTGAGGAAATATAAATAAATTTAGTTGTGTGATTGTGATGCGGTGATGAGATATTATGTTGTTTGGCGAGAGATGAAACCTCAAGTTTTTACATCACATATCAGATTGTTTACTGGTAGGAGGTTGCTATAGAGTATTCTAGAGCTCAATTAAACACGGTTCACTCGTAAGAAGTCTGTACTCTCTTTCTTCGTATATGGTTGTTGATTTCGACCGTGTCAGAAACTTAGTCATAGTGCCGCGGGTGTAATCAGCGCTGCTTGTTACTGTCGGAGTACATACTTAGAAAACATGTTCAGTAGTGGACATCCTGCGGCGAACATATTTATGATGATAAATGAGGGCTTATTTTATATCAATCTACAGCTCGTAAGAATAACAAGACAAATTATGTTTATGAATACTCGTAAAACCTACAGCCAATTAACCCTTAATTAGGCGCGCCTAAAAAGGTGCATCAGAAGTCACGTGGGGTGTTCAGCGCTCGCACCTGAGTACTTGACACTTATTTACGAAGCTACCTAAAACAACAGCGCGCGCAATTCAAATTTAAAAATGTTAGGAGCTGCTTTGGGGTGCATAACACCCCACGCGACCAATTAAGGGTTAAAAGGATTGTTATGGTTTAGAATGTTTTTTAACACTCACAGTGTCATATTTTATATTCATAAAGATGAGAGGTAGAGCGTTTGGCCCGGTTAGCCAAGAAGTTGCTGGTTCAAGTCCCGCATGTGCGCAAATTTTTGGTTTCTTATTTCATCTTAAGGATTGTCATATTAATAAATTCTCATTCATGTTATAAACTTGGAAAATATATGTATTAGGAAATGCACCTGCTCCATGCCTCTGCATTGTATCGCTGCATGTCGGCAGAACGTTTCGTTTCCCTCGCGCGCTTTGTGCCGCGAAAAAATAAGTTTGCGGCGCTCTCCGGTGCGCGCGGAAACTTCGCGCGTTCCGAACTTGTAATGGAATAGCGGTTGATACGGAAAAGATTACCGCAGACTTCGATCGTGAACTATTTGCCTCGAATAGCGCATTTACTGAACAACTCCTGTGCTGTATGTAATTCTTACAAGTGACATTAAAAAACGCTGTGGTACAGTAGGTACCTTTAAAGATGTATATCTTAGAAACAAAGAGATCTAGATCTTTATCGGTTTAATCTGTGGTAATTTAGGAAATGCATTCTTGAATGCATCATACTACTCTAGATGATCTTCATCTTTAGTGGTGCATCTTTTATGGTATATGCAATCTTGACATTCCTTTTTACCGAAATAATTCATTTTAAAATGTTAGCACTGAGATATTTTAAAAACCAGTAGAAAATGAACTTTATTCACTGATATTATTTTAAAAGTTATAAAAATGTTATTATTAGTACATTAGTTTAAGCAAAGAAAACCGAAATTTAGTAGCTCATTTGTTGTTATTAAAGTTAAGTACTGTGTTATGTGTACAAATAAATTGAAATTAAAATAAATTGAGTGACTCCACATAAAGAGGGAGGCCTATGTTCAGAAGTAGATATGCTTAGGCTGATGTTGATGATGATGATTGGGTGACTACTAAAGATATCAACGAAACGCAGCAAGTTTTTATTAATGACAGGTGTGGCTCGTATTTTGGCAATGAATTCCAGTATTAAAATAGGTGTATACATTCTCGAAACAGTAAAAGGTATATGGATACTGAACAGTACTTTTCTTCATTGCATGTGTATTGGTTTGTAACTTACATTTTCGGTCACCTTCTATATCCTTGTTAATTTTTAAAGTAAAAAGAGCTAAGTATAGTATTCCAGATTTACATAATCAAACGAAACGCCCAGCAGCCAATGGCACCGTCGAACAAAGAAATAAACGAAGACGGAACCAGCCAACAGTTAACAGCTTACATAATTTACTCCCGCGAACGTGCAAGGAATTTTTACAGCGAGATTTGCTGAGCACTTAGCTAATTTGTACAATTAGAGAATAAATATTTGCCTCCTGTTCAACTCGCCGGATTAACGAAATAGAATGAAAACTAATTAAGCACTTAACGCGAGATTCTTTCGCTCGCAACGTCTTAATGTAATCTGTAAATCGAGCTTTTGAATTTTGAACTATCCATGTTGTTTTACTGTGGAAATCTGTCGAATGGTCTTGTTCTAAAACGCTTTTTATTTATTTATGACTTAGTTAGATCTTTAAAGTTCAGACTTATATTTAAATTAAATCAATAATAACTACGAAAATTGCAATTATACTTGAGTAGGTTTATGTTCAGCAGTGGACGTCCTTTGGCTGATAATGAAGTAGATTTATCCGTTTAGCTTATAAAATCATGCTTTGAAGTTGGTTCTGGATTTGAATATGCAACTTGGATTCACGTAATCATCGATAGAATCGTCAAAGTCATCAAACGTGACTGTTGTTTAGCAATCGTTTTTTCAGGAGGCATGCATATAATTTTATAAATAAGCTGTTGATGTACTATTTACCCTCCGATAACATTTAACATTTATTTGTCTCGAAATTGTCGACGAATGTGTCTACGTTACCTACGTCTAGCGTTCGGGAAACGCTGCCCAGCCGAGAGTCGAGTTGCTGCGCAAGAATGTCTTCTCATCCCATCTACCTCAGTGACTGAAGCCGAAAGTTCAATCAGTGTGGGTTACCAGTGATGACATACGGATCCGAAACATGGTTTCTGACTATGGGCCTTATAAAGAAGCTCAAAATCACACAATGGACGGAACTAACGGATATAGCCTTGAGAATCAGTAAGCTCAAGTGGCAATGGGCAGGGCACAAAGCGCGAAGAAATGGCCGTTGGGGTAGGAAACTAGATTCTAGATCTAGATTCTAGATCTAGATTCTAGATCTAGATTCTAGATTGAAGACTCTTCGACCAAAGGCGCAGCGTAGAACGTCCACCAACAAGATGGATATACGACCTTGTAAATATCGCAAGATCAAACTGGATGCAGACCGCTAGTGATCGGTCTCTGTGCGTTCGACATCCTTTCACTGATAATAATGATGATGATGATGATGATCTATACAGAGAAAATACAGTTACAAAATATTTGAGTTTCATGGTTGGCTGGTATAGAATGATTTTAGCATTAAGTCCGACAGAAGTATCTTTGTTTATGCATGTAGATCATCATCATCATCATCATCATTATTATCAGTGAAAGGACGTCGAACGCACAGAGACCGATCACTAGCGGTAGCTTTTCTCTGTATGGTCTATACAGAGAAAATACAGTTACAAAATATTTGAGTTTCATTTTTGTTGATTCAAATATGTACTTATTATTACGATTTTTAGTTATTAGATACTTGCTTAACTTATTAATTAGGTAACCCTAGACTTACTTTACCCTAACCATCTGTATAATTACTTTCCCAAAACTCTGGAAAGGGCGTAGGATAGTTTTTTTGAATACCGGAAAAAGGAGAAGAAAGCTTATAACAAAGAACCGATATTTGCACGGCTGCAGTGGCAGGGAACTGCCATATCTTTAAGAGTACCCACCGTTTGATCGGAAAAGTCTACAGGCACCCCAAACAAATTTATGTTTAGGTAACTTGCCTACAACAGGGACCAGCGGTTTGGCCCGCCCTAATCTTATTTTCTCGTACCTCAGGGATTTGTAAAACAATTTATTTATTGCACTTTTAAATGGTTTCGTGCTTTACATGTTTTATGTTCGTTGCTGTTTTGGGCTTCTATTAAACGATCTTCAGTGTAATGGGAAGCAGCTGCAGTTTTACAAAATTTTCATAGACTGTATTAATCAGTAAGAAGACTTTTTGACATTAAATTCTTAGTATTATTATTTTATATTTCTGTTTTGTACTGCCGTCTTACAGCTGTTTATTTGTGCTGATTTTCTAATAAACATTCGTTACGATCCAAATCGACAACATTTCGCCAATGCATTTAACTTCCTTGAATTTCGGTTATCAACAGTCCGAAACACCAGCCCTCTTACCACTAGCCTTATCGACAGCGACACACTTGAATTATTCAGTACCATCCCCAACATGTTACTATTCCGGGTCACAATTAGGAGCGACGCTTTTCGGTTATTTCTGAGCGTGCTTTGCTTGCGAGGGGGATCCGTGGTAGGGGGGCGCCATTAACGTTGGCGACGCGCGGCCGCCCGCGGACAGGACTGCTTGTAGCAAGCAATCGCCACCTTATTGTCTTTTTTAATAAAGTAGAATATTGAGTGTCTGAGAGTTGACGGTAGTTGGTAGAAGGCTTGCATAATTTACGCGCGGCCGATAGACGTCGCGATTGTTATTGCGTGTGCACGATATTGGTTCGGGACGGTCGCAAGATGTGACGCCGTAATTGAATCAGCTAAGCAGCTTGTTTAGGTACAGCTCAAATCAAATTGGACACCGCATTTGCTTGAAGAAATAACAAACGGTTATATTTGCTTGCGAATCGAGCGTTCGTGTTGATGCTTACACAAATAAATGAATATCGACATTTACCTTTGTGCTTAGTTTTGTTTGTGTTGTCAGGGATGTTTGGAATTTGAGTTGGTGAGTTAAGATTACTTCATTTTAAATAACCAATGATATTTTAATTCGAATGCGATTTAAGGCTAAAATATGTCAGATTCAGGGAGTGATTTTCAAATCTAGGGGCAGATCCTCGCATCAATCAAAATTTTCCGTATTGTAATTCGATTAAAAATTTCACTTTTTTAACTAAAAAACCAAGTATATATCAAGACGTGCAAAAACAAACAACACAAAAGAAATGGAATTGCATAGAAATCGTGACCCTGATAAAGGAAAAACTATATTTTCTTTGAAAATGGAAATTCGATCAGTGAATTTTTTTAGGATGCGAGCTCTACGAGAATTGACGCCCTGGCATTTTTGCTTTCTTTAACAAAGCCTCTATAACAAGCTTAGACGATCATCGTCAAGAATACCCAACTATATGAAACTGAGACGCGTATTCACAAGACCCGCTACACAATGCGAAAACCCGCGCGGCTCAGAATTTAACATACAAATTTCTCCTAAGTGCTCATCCAATCAATCAGTCCCATTTCAAGCCAGCCTGTCCTTAGGAGGGGAGCACAAAGGGCTCGCGATTATGTTTGCGAGCGCGCTCGGGGCTACCTAAGCGGGCATTAACGAAGGACGCGTAGGTTACCCGCCTCAACCATTCGGTCTTGACCCCCGAGATTGTAGACCTCTTCGTCGGGAGACCTCAGAGTTAAATGACGACAAGGAGGGGGGGAGAGTCAACACAGTTTGGTTCACTCGCGTAATTTACGCGCGAGCGGTCACCGCCAGTGGTGATTAGAGCAGCCCGTTGGCGTATTGGTCGAAACTGTTAATCCGACCGATGAGAAGGCTTATGGCGGTGGTGCAAACTTGTAAAGAAATAGAGGATTTGAAATTGGCGGCGTTGGCCAACGTTGGCCAGGATTGTGTCGCGTGCAGAAACGCGGTGGAGGTACACACGTGTGCCGAGTTAATTATGCCGACATGATAGTTAAACGTAGCGTAGCTGAACAAGATAGATTGTTCAAGCAATATGATTTTTACCGTGGACATTTACATTTACATTAGTAATAAGTACAAACTCGACTAATTCGAATGAAATATTCACGATTTGTGCTTAACTCTTGGTTACGACTTTAGAATTAATACGCTTTAAGTGTTACGAATAATATATGCCTAGCTCGACTAATACAGACAGTATTTTGTTGATTACACTTTTTATACAACACATAATTATGTTGATGATGCACGAATTGCTAAAGCAATTTTTGTTTCTTTTAACATTTATCAGCCCAGTTCTATAATTTGAGTGATATCCACCCATGTGCTATTAAAAGGTATCAGTATAAAGTAGACAGGGCCTCTGGGACGCGGCTCTGTATCGATCAAGGGTTTTTTCTGGAGATCACCTCAGGCGACGTGGGTAAACATGGTAAGGATAAGCTCAGAAGAGCAGTATTGTGTAAATATTCATGCTTTGGTAAGACCCACGCTGGGCGCCACTTTTTACAGTGGCGCCCGACATGTTGCTATCACAGGACATACAAAGGACTTAACTTAAAGTTAGGTTACATTTAAGCTGGCTCTTATAGTGATTTCGACAAAAACAGAAAGTGGCACTAATAATCTATCTATATTGATATCGAGACGAACTAAAACAAGCAAAAATTAGGCACACGTATCCAATATAACGCGACTCTAGCAAACATTGATGTGATTTGAAATTTTATTGGTTGCATACTCAATCGTAAAATGATCTATTAGGATTACTCAAATAAGTCGGCAGAAAAGTTTGTAAATCGTAAATGGTTACTAGCCAAGTTTAAGTGCAAAAAACGGTGATAGTTGTAACGTTGTATATTTTTGTCTAAGTTCGCGTGAAACGAAAAGCTAAATGGATGTAGGACTCCAGTCCATATTTTGGCATAGACATAATGGATGCTGACACTGACATTTGTCAAGTGTGACAGCTGCCGTTTTTCCGGTTCCGCACTGTTGGTTTGGTCGTGCATCGGAGTGGAACGTTTGTTATAATAATGTTTTTAATAACGGAGCACGCCCCAAATTATTTTGTAGTTTGATAGTTATTCCTGACGCCGCCAACATGTCAATTTGGATGAATTAATTTCAAAAATGATTTGATATAAATGACTGGAAAAATGTCTCGAATAGAATAATTAGCATAAATGTTTAGTAATCAATTCAAAATTTATATGGCGAGCCAGCTGTTGCAGGTTTCGCTTTTGATATGTGTCTGTAAGTTGAACAGTCACAATTTGGTGATCATGTTGTAACCTCAGGTAAATATTTATTATGAAAAGTTAGTGTTTTTTAACTTTTACTTTGGTTTGTGCGTTGAACTAACATTTTGTAAATTCTTTTCAGTGACCTTACTAAGACCTTACTTAGACCTCATTTGGATTAATTTTGAAGTCAGAACTTCCTTATGGATTGATTTGCTTCTTGTCTGCTGTTTTGAGGGTGAATCGGTATCGGTGAAATTTTGGGGTAACGTTGCAGAGTTGTTTGTAGTTTGATGCAACAAAGATTTGAAATAGTAACCTCCGTTGAAATCAAAGGTTGGTTTTCCTTGTATTACTTAAACTTTAGTGAAAAGTGGGATAATTTAGCTATTAATTTAAGCATAACTTAGGAATCCCTTTGAGGATAAATTTTGGAATCAATTAGGAAATTAAAAACTTAAATTGGTGGTTTATCTTTATTTAATTAGAAATTCGTGAACATAAAGATTTGTAATAGAATAGATATAGATAACTAATCTGAGCTATTAAGTTTTGTATTTGAAGGTGTTAAAAGGTAATTGTGAAATAGCAAATTTGAATAAACTTTTGTTGCCAAATGCTATACCCGGATTTCTTTATTTCATTCGAATATTAGTACCTTTTAAACACCCTTTGTCCACACTAGCCGGGAGTGACTGTGACATAGTTAGGTTTAAAGGATCAAGGTCTATTTAAACCGATTGAGAACTATTTGCGTATTATCTGAGGATGAAAGTATGTTTGTTAACCTTGTTCCGGTGCATATCAGAATTTGGACGTAAAACGTATCATTAGACAGTATACACCATGTACTACTTAAAAATTATAACTGGCTAAGAGTCGATTTTACCAACGTCAGATAGGACTTATCCGACCGAATAAGTATAAAACGTCCGATTTTAAAATGTCATTTTTATAAATGACCGCTGTCAAATTGGTGAAGTTTTCAAATTAGGCGTTTTGTATCATAATCGACGAATATTCCGTATGTGACGTTGGTAAAATCTACTCTAAACAAGTTTGTAAACTCAAAATAAAAACACCAAGTGAACTCAAACTATCTATTGTTTTGTGTACTTCTAAGCCAATATCCAAAAATATTATGCCTATGACCTAGTCATTAGAAAAACTCAAGGCAAATCGCGACATAAGTAGTAGGAGACGCCAGGTGTTGATTTTATTTTAAACTGACACTATGAAAAAGATTAGCTGCTTAACTGTCCTTTGTGCCATTTGTATTAAAAAAAATATCTTAAAAATACAACTAGTTTTAAGCCAATTTCCTATTGCCCATAAATAAATGCCAGTGTACCAAATAGCCGTGAACTATTTTACCGGGTGGCCGGTGACATTTGTCCTTTCGAAGTTTAATCAAGCGCGAGGGTGAGGGGGTAACAGGCATGTCTTTAGGAAGAATTTCAGGTCAACTAACTAAGAAATACTACGGGTTACACTGAGTTTCGTCATCTCTGAAACTATTGTTCTTATATGGGTCGACCCTAAAGGATTTCGAAATAAATAGTATAGGTAAGTAATGTCATATTTTAACATATGTTAACGATGAAGTAGAAATGTCCTCTAACCACGGAATATCATTAATCAGACTATGAGAAACGTAATTATTTAATAGTCAAGTAAGCTTAATATTTCTAATATGAATAACATACTTAATATTTTTGTAGTATCTTCCTCTAGAAGGTCTTCCAAAATAAAAGATTCAATTCGGGAAACACTCATGGTTTTTCTTGATAACCTGAATTAATCTTTACATTACAATGGTTCCGGAACAAGTGAACTATTTCTATAACTAGTTAACTCTTACACTTAATATACTATACTTATACACTTTTTATCGTCTATACTTGGCACGTGCTATCCATACATTTTTAGGTTATGTTGTGTACTGTCAAAGTTATTACTTAGCTTATTTTCAGACGTATGTATGACGTATATATTACACTTAGTACAAAATAAAAAGTTACTTGTACAAAAAGTGGCTCAATACTACGTTCATAACATTGTGATTCATAATTAATAACAATTGTTAAGGATAATTGCCGTAATTGTCAAGAGGGCAGGGAATCTACCCCTAAGGGATTAGGAGGATATTATGTTATGTTGGATAGTAAAATACCTCTACACTATGAACGTCTCTATTCGTGGAACTACAGATTGAATTTTATAGAGTTAAAACATTACAGACTCTCGTACTTAAATTATCCATATCATCACCTCGTTAAGTGATAATATTTAAAGGGCCGATTTAGCACAACAAATAGTTTTTTTTAATGTGAGTTTTTGTACGCTAGTTTTTGAGAAAATTTGTGACTAAGGTTTTTTTCAGATTTGTTTTTTTATTTATCAAATGAAGTATCGGATATTAAAAGGCGTTCCCTAAAATTTACTGTGTGCTGTTTTAAAAATGTTATTTTGTTTGTTACTCAAATTGACAAAAAATATAATAGTGTCCTGTTTCAATGGTGTATAGTAGGTAACAGTGAAAATATTTTCACTTCAACAATTTGACTTTATATATGTATAGCTATGCATATAACGAAATAAATAAAGAAAAAGACAAGAGCTTATTCAATCTACAAAAAGTTAAAATTAAAATGTAGTCTACAAAAGTCTCCTAGCTTTCACTTTGTCGAATAGCCTGTGAATAATTAAATGAATAGCGTTGATGCATTGTCCTCATAAAAGTATGTTTTATGTCATAGGTTGTGATTTCTATAATACCTTTTCCTACATTATTTATAAAGTCATTCACAAACATCTCCTCAAAAGTTAGCAGTTGTTGTCACCTTAACGAGTATTAGGTATAATTTAAAATTCAGAATTGGTTCAAAAGCGCCCTTCTGAGCGTGCGATATATTAATTCTCGCTGCGTAAGCCGCGCCCTTACCCTGGCCCTCGCGACATACGATTATGACGCTTTATACTCAGTATATGAGTCCTGATATTTATCTTATCTAAATATATTATACTTATAACCTTTCTAACAATGCATAGGTTAAGTGGCCATCTCGCGACTTTTTTGACGTCATTGTCTGTTGGTTGCTTAAATCAATGGTTATTTAGAGAAATAACTACAGCTTCAGAATTACAGTTTACGATGGCAGTTTTCAAATGAATAACTTTTGAATGAGCAATTAATTTAATTAACATTTGCTTATGTTATAGTAAATAGGTCTATTTAAAGTTTTAACAATAAAGTTACAATTATTCACAATCTATTCGTTATAATTATCGTTCGATCACCCAAATTCCGAAATCAATCACACCAGCATACATTTGAAGTCCAAACTCAGTGCCCGTAAACAGATACCAAAGGTTAATCAAAGGCTGGAATACAAAGCGGGGCGTAAGACAAAGGAGATGACCCATACTTCGGACCGGACTATAGTACTATAGTCCGGGCTAGTCCGGGCTCGAAACATTGACGACCGTCCGATGGCCGTCCGCGACTCCGCGCTCTAATTAAAACGCCCTCCCCCACCACCCCCCATCGCGACCCGACCATCGGCCCATAGATTATGCGAGAATGTACAGACAGAGTGGATAGTAGTTGGCTCAAAGCTATTTCGTAAGCGCATCTAATGTAGGTATCTCTATAAACATATTAGCAACATTTTCTTTGCTCTTGTCTTCATTTGCTGTATGATGAGACTAGATTACATATCATTTTCTAACTACCTATACTATAGAATATATAATAGTACTCATATACGCTGTAAAATAACTTCTCCTAAAAGAATTACCTACCAAATTATTAATTATTTATTTCATTTTATTCTTTATTGCACTGACAAAATAAAGTACAAATGGCGAACTTAATGCTTAAAGCATTATCTACCAGTCAACCATTGGATAAAGCAGAAACGATTATCGTTATTTTGGAGGCTAACATCATTTTTTTCAGGACTCACGACTAGATTTTTGTTCATCGTTTTTGATTTTGGTTTTAATCAAAATCCATAGAAATTTCGAGCTCTAAAATAGTTAGACCGTTGTGACATGTCATGAATGATAAAACATTTACGGTAATTAATTAATTACTATGAAATTTTATTTAATAAGGTCCATTCTGCGTTCTACTCTTTGATAATCGCGGCCACGCGCCTACGGCGATGTAAAAAAGGACATCCACGCACTGCGCGAGTAAGATTGGCTCGTAAAAACCTGGGTATATACCCGGGTGTATAGGGTATAGGTAGGTACATACCCGGGTATGCATACCCCCGTGATGGGTGCTTAATGCCCCGGTCTAATGAAGACCACGCGCAGCGGAGATTTGCGAAAGATAGAAGCATTGAGTGCTCTCAGTCAGCATAATATTAGGTAGTAATTAGCGATATGTTGAATGGAGTTTCGAATTCAAGTACGTTACATAATCTAAGGTAACAAAAGTAAGTTCACTTTGAAATCTAAAGCAAGAACATTTTAACGCAAGATAAATCATGCATGGCATTCTTCGTATATACAATTTTGTGGGACGAGTTTACCTAGGCTAGTGGCGTCCAGCTACGAGCATTCATTGCGTACTTGATATAATGCGTATCTATAAACTAATAATTTATATTCAATTCACACACTCCTCCGAGGCAAGAAGATAATTTATATTTTTATTTTTGTTTGGTCGCTATAAAAACTTAATAATATAAATTCACTTGAAAAAGAAACTGTTTCAGACAAGTAATCGGCCACTGACTGAAAATGTTTTAAACGTGGTATCAGGAAAAGTGCAGTTTAATGGTAATTGCTCTCAAACCTATCGAAAAAAGGTTTTACATAGATGTAACAAACAAACTCTTCAGCTTTAATATAATATAACTACTAGACCGATTTATAAAATTAAGTTTGTGTTGTATAGCTTATTTATCGAAGAAGGCCTTAGGCTATAAAACATCACGCTGCGATTGGACGGGAGGAAGCAAACTTAAAACGCGCGGACGAAGTCGCGGAGGACCGCTAGTAAACTATAAAGGCAAGACTCAGAGCCTTACTTTATTCATACTGTAAAATATAACCCTCCTTGAGCTTCGTGGCATATAGGCAGCCAATATGGACGACAGCAGAGGCAAATAGTCATTTGAATTACTCGAAATCTAGCCAGATTTCATAAAAATATCGCTATCGATAGCTAAAACAGCAGGGCATCTTTGCGCTCACAACACGAAATTTGCGGGTCACGGGTCTGAAAGGACGCCGCGCTAGCCGGATTAGCCCCTCGTTCTGTCCTATTATAACCTTCAGGAAGACCAAGCGATGATAATAAACACCTGAAGATCATCTTGAAGAGATGCATCTTCTTGGATTGAGATCTAAACATTAGAGGGGCAACTTATGAATTTTATTTCAAACCAAGGCGATTGCTTTAAGTTCCCCGGTGAGAAATGACGGTAGGCGGTACAGAGATCATCGGGTCAATAGAGAGTCACCAACCCAACACGTCATTTCTGGTAGTTGAATATTTTCTTTAGAGAAAATGAGAGATTTTATGAATTTCTTATTATCGATATCGATATGCGATATAGCACTTCTCCTTCAGCGCGCTACAAGATATTGGCGAGTCGCGGACGTGACGGACGCCGCGTCCGCCGGATAATCTCCGCGTTTTGTCCTGTAACTTGTTTTCTTTTCGCCCATCGGATCAGCCGGCCATCTCCGATATTGAAGTAATAACTTTTGGCTAGCTTCAGATTTAAAATAAAGCAAGATGATTAGCAAAAGATACTCTTATGTAAACTTTGAATATCATCTGTATTCTAAACAGCAATTTTCCGTAGGAATTTCGGTACCTGCTTTATTATAACAACACCTTGTGAATGAGCCGCATCTGTGTATTTTAATGAGATAAACTTTGATTACAATATGAAAGAGGTACATCCATACTAATATTATAAAGCTGAAGAGTTTGATTGCGCTTATCTCTGGAACTACTGGGCCGATTTAAAAAACATTTTTGTGTTGGATGGCTTATTTATTGTGGACGACATTAGGCTATAGAACATCACGCTGCGCTAGTATTTCTATATCGAGTATTTGACGTCGTCCTTTTTGGTTTTTTGTAGAGCTAGGATCACTACGTAATACCTTTACATTCCTAAGACGCAAATTAGTAACTTACCTACTGGCTCGGCTTTGTTACCTATAGTCCTTTGATACCAACGGGTCCTACTCTAGCAGTAAACTACAAGACGTTTGGACTAATCACGTAAATATAAAATTTATTTTACTTGATTCCAGTGCCGGAAAATGAGTCGAATGATTATTTGCTTTTAAAAAGTCACCACCCACTATCTTAACCTTGGCTCACTTCAGAAGTAACCACCATTTTCTTTTACTTGTGTCGTTTTGGATGTCGTCAATATCATTTATAATTTCGTATTTATTATGTAGTCTATCACCCTTATTCATAATAACGCAAACAGTCTAATAAACCTGTTTTAACTATTAAACTGTTTGGTCTCGTTCTTTCTTGACGCTGTCATCATTTGGCGAAAAGTGACAAAACAGTGTAATAGCAATAGGTTTAGTAGACTGTTTGAGTTATTATGAAAAAGGGGGTCTGTATGTTTATTTATATTAATTAGTATGTATATTTATGTTAGTTAATTTTCAACTCTTCCCAGTGTTCTGCCACTGATAAAAACCACAAAAACTCTCTGCATTACCAAGCGGCTGGTATAGAATCCCATATACAGTGCAATAAAGTTTCATTAAATAAACAAATGATTATGCGTTCTTCCTTCATTGGTTGGGTCTCTATTATTTGGTGTTGTTGTTGATTTCCACAACACAAGTGCTTAAACAACTCACTTCGGGATCGGAGCAATGAGGATGACAGAGCATTGAACAATGAATAGCTTTTTTCCACTATTTATTTATTAACATTATGATGCATACTCATCGGACAGAGTAGGCCCTGGCCATTGACCACAGCCTATCGATTGGCTGGCTCTTATTGTGTCTAAGTCTGCCTTTGAACGCAGATGTTGTCTACAAAGGCTTATATTACCCATTGTTACACCTAGGTACATTAGGCGTGATTAGTTCTAATGCTCGAATAATGTATATCTAGATCTGATGATTCGTGCTAAACATAATTGCTTCATAGAATAATCATCATTGATTTGACAATATTAGAAATGACATTTCGTGTCAGATTTCTGTCCCATCGGGCTACGAGAGTCCACCTGTGTTTGCACACACACTTGTGCACTATACCACAACTGGTAATTTGTCCCGCGCAGTCGGTCGGTTAGTCTTTGTGACTGGCCACTTTAGTCGAAACCGACTAGGGGGCATTAAGATAAATAAATAAATATTGGACACCAATCACATACATTGCTCTGATCCCAAAGTAAGTAGCTAAAGCACTTGTGTTCTGGAAATCAGACACAACGGTGGTACCACAACACCCAGACCCGAGACAATACAGAAAATTTTGATTTCTAAATTGACCCGACCGGGTATCGCACCCGGGACCTCGGAGCGGCGAAGCCTTAAAACTAGCGTGCTTAGCCACTACACCACGGAGGTCGTCAAATGTATATAGGTAATGCTTTAGAATGTTTTAACACTCACAGTGTCATATTTTATATTCATAAAGATGAAATAAGAAACCAAAAATTTTTTTTTTTTTTTGCGCACGGGCGGGACTTGAACCAGCAACCTTTTGGCCCGGTTTGCCAAAAGGTTGCTGGTTCAAGTCCCGCCCGTGCGCAAAAAAAAAAAAAAATTTTTGGTTTCTTATTTCATCTTTATGAATGTATATAGGTATATTAATTCTAGGGGGACTATTAAAAGTGTCGAGCACTCGGGCCCGAGTGGGTAGAACCAGTCCAGCGGTGCTGCCCACTTTTTCTGACTTCATTTAATAAATAGTTGGTCACCAGCACGCTGTGTGCCGACCAATCGGGCCCTAGAGTCAGTTTCTTTTAAAAAAAACTGTGAAAGCACTCCGGGAGTGCCGGCAGAAGTGAAAACTTGAATATCAACGTTGTGCATTTTTGATTTTTTGGAATAGTTATTATCAATATAAAAGTACTATCATTTTTGTGATAGAATACAATAATAATAATAATAATAATAATAATAATAATAATAATTATAATAATAATAAATACACTCAAACTCCGGAAATCCCTCTACATTAGTCTGCAAAAATCAGTAATTATGGATACTTGTGCAATAGTACGCAGATTCTTGAACCCATCCACGGAAATAAATAATCATTTGATGCAAACCACCCACACTCAACAAGTGTTACGGCATTCACTTGGCTAGGTCCCGTGAATGTCTGTTGTAAGCCGGCTAAGCCGAGGTAACGGGAATAATAATAATAATACAATAATAATAATAATGTAATATTTTTATAGAATACAATATTTATTTATTGCGCTATCGTACACAAACATTACAATTTATATTATATTAAATTACATTAAAAAGTTTACCTCTCAGAAAAATCAATTTACATCCATAATTTCGCAAACCGTCTTACGGTTTTTCGATCAGGTCACGTGTCCTGACGCGAGTTTCACATTTTTCCCCCATCCCACAAAAGTGCTCAACGCCGCTAAAGAAGTTTTCACTTCAAAAGTTTTCACTTCAATAATTGCGCAAATATTTTATAACAAAATCTTGTTCAATTACGCGTAAAACTTGCGCCTAGGTTTTTCTTTGTAATTTCTTAAGGCACTCAAAAGTTAAAATGCTTTTGTAAAAAGAAACTGTCAGACACGGAAAAGAACCCTGTGCCTCACGCTATCTGGATTATTGTGCGTGCATTATTATATTTATGCATGCGATATGAATTTTGTAGTGCCAAAGAGTATAGAAACATATTTATTATATTAAATTTAAAAACGCCCCCGTTGCAAATATAAAAACGGCTGATCAGATTTTCATGAAACGTGGCTCATAACACGCGGGATAAAATTATCCCATAATAAAAAAAATGAAAATTGCTTCAAACGTTTGGGAGCTACGATACCACTGACGGATACACAGTTACACAGCCGATAAACATATAAAACGCTCTCTTATTGAGTCAAGGAAAAAATATATATATATCGAAGAATATTACTTTTTGTAGTTTTTTTTGCGATTACTGTTCAGCTTTAAGCATTTTTTGACTGGCTCATTCATAAGTCGAACAAACAATCAATCAACCTTTAAAATTGTGTGTTCAAAATCGATAAAATGCTACTTTGTGTACAAAACTTTCTGTAGCAGTGGAAAATAAACTTTCCGGGAAAATGATTAAGAAAGTGACAAAAATGAAGCAGCCAACGGATCCTGGCAGGGTGGCGCGGGCGGCGATTTGCAACGCGGTCACAACACTTGAGGATGACTGGGATGTGATGTACCTACCCCCAAATTACATCATAAAAATCTTTGAGCGTGGTCAGTGTCCGTAGGTAAATGATAACATAACCATAAGGGTCGGTCACAGTTTCAAAGTCATTGTTGTTGTTGCTGTCAAACCTATTAGTAATGCAAGATTCTAAATAAAAGTTATAATCTCAAGCAGCCGAATGAAAAACAGCTAGCTTGATATTAGGCATAACCCAATTCAAATGAAGCAGGCTATTCGTAAAACTTGACTTATACTCTTATATTTCGTTAATTAATGTAACATATGTATGTTGTATGCTGTCTGAACTTTACTTTTTCACCGCATTGGCTGCTCATAACGGTCTTTACCCACGTTCACCATTTTTAATACGCCCCCAACGAAAGGCGATCGCAGGGGGTTAAAAAAGGTCGCGTCGCGTCTGCAAAGAAATAACCCTTAGCTACGAAGTTAAATTCGAACGCTGGATATATCCGAAGTGCACGAATTTTCTTCCATTTGCGCGTTCTACCCTCACTGTCAAAGATTCAGAGCATCTACCCTTGAAGACGCTATCCGAATTATTTATTCTTGCTATCTTCGTCCCTCATACCAGCTTTATAATGTGATGGTAAAAGACGGCTTGGACTATAATTATGGGTACTGTACTACCCAGTAGGGTTCCAGAAGGCCGCGGGCGACGGGCCGCGGGTCTCCCGGACCCCTTTGAAGATATTCACCTTCATTAGCGCTAGGGTCCGACAGCCCCCGAAGGGACAAGCTCAACTCCGTCACAGACTTACTTAGAATACAAGGATAGAAGACGTTTCAATACAGATTCCAGTACGAGTAGGCTCGAACTACACGCCTATTAGTTTTTCTGCACAATTCCTGAAACCATTAGAAAACACACTAAAGGCTTGCATTGCCAGTGATATTTTAAGGATGACACATCATTGATCAGTGGAATCCTGCTGGCTTTTATTTTTTTTAAATGTCACATCAACGAACCAGTTCACCAGTTCTTGACAATGTAGTTGGACAGCATTACATTGAATACTTCTTATGCGCTTTTTTGATACCCCGAGTTGTATCGCAGTTTAGGACCAGGTACATTATCTTACTGTATTTCCAAAATCCCTGTTCCAACCTGTCCGCTGGGGCCAACTTAACTCGCCTTACTACCTCTATAAGGCCCTACCTACATTTCTGTTAGATATTCAATTCTAGAGTATTTTCTATCACACTCACCTATACTATTTTTCTGGCAAGAGTGATAAGGACGGCGAGTATCCAAAACTCTGATGTAGACCCTCGGAGTAGAAATTATGATTGCAAGACATGCGTCAGACCCGAGTTTCTGAGTTTCGGCATAGATTAGTGTAAGTTTCGCTTGTTGATAGTTACGTCCGTTTAATATGTAACAAGTTAACATATCACATTCAGTTAGTTTGCCCGTTTGACAATCTGTTTGCGTTGAAAACGTAATTGAGTTAAATTGTGTGTTCTAATTCCTATGTCCTTTACGCAGCAATTAAACCGGTATTGTTTATATGTAAACCTAGTAACTACACTTGATTTAATTCTAGTTACATATTCTTAATATGTTTTAACGGTAGTCAAAGGGTATGGTTTCACTTTTCTCGATTAGTTATTCTCAGTACTTCTACTTTTAAAAGCTAGCCTAGTTTTTCTCGAGAAGTTGGTCTGCAGTACTGTCATATTCTTCTATTCAGATTTTCTTAACTATGTTTTCCTGCATTCACATCTCCGCGGTTATTTTTATCGCCATAATCAGCAAAGTCACGCTCGAATCCTCTTATCCTCTAGTTAATTGCGAAACAACAAATCCTCAACTATACCCGTCTCTCTCATGCAGAGCCCCACATTTGTAGCAAGTGGGCAAATAAAGAAGGAAACAAGTTAGATGGAGTGGAGCCGGACCGCGTTCGCGACTAATTAACCCACCCTTGGGGTGGAAGCCCGCTTAAAAAATATGCGCCACCCGCTCGAGGCGCGATGCGACGCTAGGGCTGCAAGAGGTTTAGGAAAAGGTGGGACAGAATCGAACAGATTATATTTTTGGCTTCTAGAGAAGAGTTAGTTGTGTTTGCCTGTTAATTAAATTTACTATCACAGTTTTTTACTTTAAAGTAATAATTAATTAATTCATTTCAACTAAGTTAGCCCAGTAGAATACAAAGTCCACCTTTGCTACTAATCGACATTGTGTAATGAAGACGGTAGTATCATGCCAAATATCGTGAATGGCAATACCAACGCTGCGATCATTATGATTGCAGAGAAGGCTGCAGACATGATCAAAGAAGATTGGAACGATGCATACGACGAGAATTCTACTTGTACACCGACTTTCAGTACTGTTTCATATGATACTGACTGATTCACTGCCCTACCATAGAAGTATCTACCTACGAGTAATATTAGTTTTCATTCTGAACTTTTCAAAAAATCCATCGTTAGGCGTAAGTGTAAACGTTTTTAGAGTCGTCCGTCTTGTCGGTAATTTTGCTACTATACCTCTAGCTGTACTCCCAATGCTGAATGCTGTCCCAAAAACTCCCGCGTAGCTTGGTGACCCTAGCCAGCGCTCTGCTCCGAGTGCAAGCGTTTTTAGTTTTAGCCGTCCTGCCGGTAATATTGCTAATTAATCCCCCGTAGGTTTCAAACTGTCGCTGTTTTATTTAGTGTTCGCGGGGCTTTGGCTCCATGTTACAATTTTATTTATTTTTTACTCTTCTTGCCATTCGGTGATGGAAATATTTTGATAAAGTAAGATAATACTATGTTTTTTTATTTTTTTATTCTTACTTTTATTATGTAACTATAATCTTTAAAGTATAATGTTCAATAAAATTCAAGCTATATTTTTGCACACCCTTTCTACGTCACTGATAAACGTTGTTTCCTCTACCCAATGGTTGCCTGAAAGAGATCGCTTCCAGCGGTAAGACCGCAAATATTGTACATATTATGATTTGCCTGTAAAGTTATTGTTTCTTGTGTCCTTACTTGTGCAATAAGGAATATTTATTATTATTATTAGTATTTTATGGGGCTGTAATAAAAAATGATATTATTTTGATTGTTTCTTATCATATGCATAATAATGAGGTTATATTGTTGCATTTGGGATTGCTCCCCTGATGTAAACTACTAAATTTAAAGTTATCGATCATTATCATCTTATTTTATTTCGCATGTAGAGGTAGTTTTTTTTGAAAGAACATGAACTTTTTGTCTGAATATAAAACACGAATCAGAGTACAGAGTATACGTAAACAACCTTGACGAGTTCATAGTGCTCTTAAACGCTTTAACTCAGAGATACAGTAATCCACAGTTATAATCGCTATTAAATATTGGGACAACAGCACGTCAAGGTAAACACTGCGGTATCTTATGCAGTTGTAATAAGGGCTTATACTTTGCGACCAAAGTGGGTAACTTGATGTGCTGTCAACTGTACATCAAAATAGCTAATTCGTTATAGTAAATGACAATGTCTAGTACATAGAGAAAAAAAGAGAGCTTCGTCAAATACTATCACTATCCACATTTGCTTGCAATTTCAATAAATTAAAACCGTTTAAAATTGATTACTGGTTATTAATCCCTCAAGCGTATGTGAACGAGACACAATGCAAATTCTATTGTTATGCGGTTGCCTGCAACCGCTCGGGTGTTGAAGCATTTAAAGGGCTTATTTTTTTAATTTTTCTCCTATTACAAGTCACACCCCGCATATTTAGTTCTTATTTATCGTATCATATTGCTTTTCTAAATGTTTAGTCCGCATATTATATTTCCAAAAATTATTAGACCGTTTCTAACGCGTTGAGGCGTTAGAAACGCGGCCATTGCGAAAAAATAAAAGGTGTGGGACGTGACGTAACGAAACGGAAACCCTTTCGGGCCGATTTACGAGCTCATTTACGATTACGTCAAACGACGTCAACACTTCAGGGGAGTGGGGGGAGGCACTGCAGGGGTCTCGCTTGTTACAGGCATTTAAGTACAATACATACTAATATTATAAAGCTGAAGAGTTTGTTTGTTTGTTTGTTTGTTTGAACGCGCTAATCTCAAAAACTACTGGCCCGATTTGAAAAATTTTTTTTACGTTGGATAGTCCATTTATCGAGGAAGGCTTTAGGCTATATAACATAAAGATATAACTCATAAGACCACAGCAGCAATGAAAAATGTTGCGAAAACGGGAGAAAGATATTCCGTTTTAGAGCTTCCGCTGCGTACGCTGCGAAAACCGCTTAAGTTACACAAAAATCATGTATGACAGGATTGTTCAACATTAAGAGTTCTATAATAAAGTCCGCGACAGCATATATCTATCTTTTATGGTTGACTTACTACAACCTATTTTATGTTAATAAATTTGTAAAAAAATAATGCATTATTTTTAGAGCTGTATTATACACACAGGTATGTATTCTTATCAAAATAAATACATTCATCATCACGAGCATTTCATTTAGAACAAAGTTGCACTTTATATCATTTAAATCCAATAAATATCTTAGGAGCTACCACAGTTTTAACGTAACTCCGTACCAAAATAATGTTCGCAGCTAAAGTACGACGTGCGCTTGCGCTAATAATTATAAAGCTGAAGAGTTTGTTTGTTTGAACGCGCTTCTCTCAGGAACTGCTGGACCGATTTGAAAAAATATTTCTGTTTTGGATAGCTTATTTATCGAGAAAGGCTTTAGGGTATAAAACATCACGCTGCGACGGGAGGGGAGGGGGCAAACTCAAAACGCGCGGACGAAGTCGCGGGGGACCGTTAGTACATAATATTCATGTTATGTAAAGCGTACAAGCCATACATGGCGATACCCCGTTATTATAACGATTTTGTGATTTATAACGTAAGGCCCAACCAAGAGTACGGCTATTCAGTCCGCGGTAAATAATTTCACTTGATTACCTTTTTAAGTTTGAACCGTGTCTTAAAAACTCGACTTTGTTTTATCAAAATTCGATTTAGGTAGTCAGTTATTTTACCACAAGACTGTGGGAAGAATTCAGCACAATTATAACAACGTCAATTCGTAGAAGGCACATTTATCTGACAACTGCTGATATAGCTGAAGGCTAAACTCGGATCGCTTATGTCTTTTCCCAAAAGTAAAGTTCAAAGTGCCCAAAAAATAACAAAAAAGCAGTTGCCAGGGGGTCCTCCTTTGTTTATAATATCTTTATTTTTGGCCCTAGCTCGCTCGCTCGCCTCGCAATGACAGTGACATCTAATTTTTAATTACATAGACCAAAATGACTGTTTAAAGAATGAATGTTTATAGAATAATTAAAATAGTTGTTTTTTTTTAATTTGTGTGTGCAGAAGTACTATTACCAACACTGATTAAAAAAACGTGTTATAAAAAAAAAAACATCAATCTGTTTAAAAGTCAAATTTACATGTATTATTCATCCAAATGATTAAAATTAGATTATTGAAAATTCTTATCACAAGTTCAATTAATTGCACACTATTACACTACGCCTGCAACATTAAAAAAGAAAAAATGCGATAAAAGCTGTTCTATTCAATTTAATTAAAAATCAGAGTATACCTTGTATTAATGATGATAGTGGTGGTCCTCCTTCCTATGGATGTATTCGTCGACAGTAACGAACGAACGAACGAGTTTTCGAAGACCGTAGAAAAGTTTAGATGTTCCGTATCTAGTGGTTTACATCAAGATCTTCTAGAAAACAGACTTTTTAAGTCTTGATTTTAGCAGTCCATCATCCATTGTTATACCAAGCTTTTCTGACAAGTTAGTAGTACCGAGGTAGGTCCTCAGCAGTCAGATATCGATATCGAATCAGTCGAGTGATCCGGCCGGAAGCGTTGCGTGCGCGCATCGCGGGTGGCGCCGGGGGCTGGGGAGCGAGCGTGTGGGGGGAGGGGGGTCGACGTAAAGGGACACAGGATGTGGTCACGCACATTCGCGCGAGATCGTATCGCGCCCGGGGAGCGCTATCACGCGAAGAAACCGCGGCCGCGATGCGGGACTAGTGGTGGCGGTGTGGAAGCGGATGTCGATATCGATACCTGATATTCAATTGAATCAAATTATGACCTATGATAATATGTAAATGAAGATATAGGCATTGTCAAAGTTAGTGATCCAATATGAAGTATGTTACGGACTGTGGTTTAAATAAAATCTCCAATAAACAAGCTCTAGTAAATCTCAATGTATTGCTTTCTTATAGTTAAGATAATGAACCTTTTCTTCCGTTAAGACGTCGACAGAGATTTTATTTAGTCTACTTGGTCAAAAAAATACATGAACACAACGCGCTATCCTTGTGTCGATGTTACATCCACCCACCTACCGAAGTACCGACCGCCATCGCTAGATGTGGTCACAAAGTTTCCAAATTCTACGATAAAAATAAATAAATAAATTGGACACCAATCAAATACATTGCTCTGATCCCAAAGTAAGTAGCCAATGCACTTGTGTTATGGAAATCAAACACAATGGTGGTACCACAACACCCAGACCCGAGACAATATAGAAAAGATCATTTTCTACATTGACCCGACCGGGAATCGAACCCGGAACCTCACAAGATGGCGACGCTTGAAACCAGCGTGCTAGCCACTCGACCACGGAGGTCGTCAACGAAGAATCAACATGAATCAACAATATCAACTCCTTCACATCGATACGTCCATCGACTGTGTCCCCACCCTAGCGGATGCGCGGGCGCAGCAGGCCGCACGTCGCGCCCCGCGGGCCGCGCGTGAGTGTCGTCACCTGGCGGCCGGCGCGTGAAATCAAACCACGTCCTCTGTGCATGGGAATGGAAATTGCACTTGAGATTTAGGCCTTGGGTGCGGTGTGCCTTTCTCTTGGGAGATTATCGTGTAGTATTGTATATGGGTGGTAAATAGCAGATTACGAGATGTGCTTTTATTATTTGGATCATGGATTTTAATATTTTAAGCTTTTTTGAGGGTTTTTAGTTTTTCTATGCGTTTAATTGTTGAATTACATTTATCTCTACATCTTCATTTAAATATGTTGAATTATGCATGTATTCCGTTCAGTTCGTTTTTCAGTGCTTTATGATTAATGAAAACAATCATGACGAAATTAACCATTTTTAAATAAGACTAGACTATGGACAGACGACCTTAAAAAGATCGAAGGATCAAACTGGATGCAGACCGCTAGTGATTGGTCACTGTGGAAAGCCGTTGGGGAGGCCTATGTTCAGCAGTGGACGACCTTTGGCTGATAATGATTTTGTATTTATTTGTATTTATTTATTTAACTTAAACTGACATTACAGGATTTATCACCCAATGCGACAGTACAGCCATATGCTTATTTAACCACAAAGTATTACATAAAGTTTATATTTAATTAATTATTATAACAAATTACCGCTAGTGCTACTCTGTTAAATTCACTCAGGGTACAAATAAACAGATCTAATCTATTGTTTATAATATTAAGAGTGCGGAGTGAGCGCGTCAGGGGCGACTCCTTGAGCAGGTTTGTTTTCGCCGTCGGCACCTCCAGCAGCGGGGGGCGACGTCGGCTCCAAACGTATTTGTTAGGGACACAGAGCCCCAGCCGCTCCAACAAAGCTGCATTATGCAGCTTACCACGCAAAACTTGATGAAATAAGACTAGCGGTCCCAGCGAACTTGTTTCGTCCCCGGCTCCGGCCCTGTAATTTAAATAGTTATTTATCTTATTCCGGACGGTGATGAATCTAACATTAAAAAAAATTAGCAAAATCGGTCAAACCGTTCACTCGTGATGTCGTCGTGACTAAGGGAAATATGGATTCATTTTATAAGTATTAAAATATTATACACAAAACTTACAACCTACACAGTAAATTCATTGTTAAACATGGAGATATTTTAAAATTAAATAGTTATTTATTATTTAAAGGATATTTTATACTAGCGGTCCCCCGCGACTTCGTCCGCGCGTTTTGAGTTTGCTCCTTCCCCTCCCGTCGCAGCGTCATGGTTTATATCCTAAAGCCTTTCTCGATAAATAAGCTATCCAACACAGAAATATTTTTTCAAATCGGTTCAGCAGTTCCTGAGATAAGCGCGTTTAAACAAACAAACTCTTCAGCTAGCAGCAATATATTAGCGCAAGCGCACGTTTTACTTAAACTGCGAACATTATTTTGGTGCGGAGTTATGTTAAAACTGTGATAGCTCCTAAGATATTTATTGAAATCAAATGATATAAAGGGCAACTTGGTTCTAAATGAAATGCTCGTAATGATGAATGTATTTATTTTGATAAGAATAAATACCTGTGTGTATAATACAGCTCTAAAAATAATGCATTATTTTTTTTCAAATTTATTAACATAAAAAAGGTAGTAGTAAGTCAACCATAAAAGATAGACATATACTGTCACTGACTTTATTATAGAACTCTTAATGTTGAACAATCCTGTCATACATGATTTTTGTGTAACTTAAGCGGTTTCCGCAGCGTATGCAGCGGAAGCTCTCAAAAGGAATATCTTTCTCCCGTTTTCGCAACATTTTTCATTTCTGCTGTTGTCTTATGAGTCGTATCTTTATGTTATATAGCCTAAAGCCTTCCTCAATAAATGGACTATCCAACGTAAAAATAATTTTTCAAATCGGGCCAGTAGTTTTTGAGATTAGCGCGTTCAAACAAACAAACAAACAAACTCTTCAGCTTTATAATATTAGTAAGTATAGATTGTTTACAATATTCTACTCGCAAAGAAAAACGGACTTTAATTTCCAAATCGATTACACTCTCCTTTACATTTTCTTTGGGTACTATTAATAATTAAAAGCAGGTTTTTATTGGTGTAATAACACACCAGGTTAATTCTATTAAAAAGATATTGCCTCAAATATTTTTCAAATTGAATGCAGTACAATATGTCGGTGATTCCTAAACGTGTGTAAAATCGCGACCGAGTACCATGGGCTACACCGCAATAAAATAACACAGTAACAGTAATGTCACCTGTTGCTGTATTGACTCCGACTGTGAATGGGCGTTCTGTTATTACAACTCTCGTGCAAGCTCATTACCCGATTGTATTGTTTAATGGACGAAACGAGATTCATGCCATAATGTTGCAGTATATTTCTAAAAGTACACTGAGTTATTTCGAGTCCAGTTGTGTAGAGTACATTCTTAGATAGAGTTTTTTTGTAATTTAGTCTGCTATTTATATCCTAGTTATCCAGTAGGGAAATGACTATAATATCACAGTTATTTGTAATCAGGTTTTTTTAAAAAAATAATGCCAAACACAGCCATGCTTTGTACAAAAGGTGACCTTATCTATAAACCAAAAATATAAATCTTATAATATAAAAATGAATCGCAAAATGTGTTGGTAAGCGAATAACTCATCAGCGCCTTGACCAATTTGGTCAATTTTTTTTCAAATGTTCGTTGAAGTTCAAGGATGGTTTTTACGGCGAGAATAATTGGAAAAATTGCCGGAAAAAACATAAAAACAGCCCTCTTATTTCTCCCATACAAATGTTTTTAACTAAAACGTAGTCAATCTGAGCTTTATTGCTGTTTTTAGGAACTACCGGACCGATTTGTAAAAATATTTTTATGCTAAATAGCTTATTATTGAAGAGAGCTTCAGGCTATAAAACATCACGATGCGGCGGGAGGGGAAGCTCAAAGAACGCGGATAAAGTCCGGACCGCTAGTAATAATATAAACGTTCGATAAATAATAAATCCTTTAATAAATATCCTTTGGACATTCCCACACATCGCCATCTAGCCCCAAAGTAAGCTACTCAAAGCTTGTGTTATGGGTGCCAGACAACGGATATAATACTTAAATACTTTTTTTTTGTAAATACATACATGATATACATAGAAAACACCCAGACCAATACAAACAGACATGTTCATGCACATAAATGTTTGTATTGTGCGGGGATCGAACCCGCACCCGCTGCGTAGTAGGCGATTTCTCAACCACTACACCAGACGGGTCGTCAAATTCGATACTACCAATTACTATCTCTGCCAACAAACTCTTCAATACTTTGTACAATATAGGGGGCTCGCATCTGCGTTCGTTGGTAATCCCCCGAATTAGTGCGTCTCGCATCACGCACGTCGCAAATCGATACCGTGATTATCGGAATAATGGCCGACGAACCACGCGCGGGTCGCGGACACGCTCGGAAAGACCGTAGGGTGTGCGTGGTGATGGCAGGGCCACCTTTTTTTTTATATAGCATTACTTAAACATAAATTGGATACATTTTGTCAGGAGAAAGGTTTACTGAAAATATTTTTATAACTGAAGTTTTTTCCATTGTTGGTGCATCATTTTAATTAAAATACGATAGAGAGTTGTCTGAAATCGTAAGAAAATATAATGTTTTTTTTTTCCTGATATGGAAATGCATTAAGTTTTAATCCAATCGAGATTTTTTTTCATTAATTATTTGAAAAGTACCTACCTACTAGAGTCGTCGTAGTCCTAGTCGTCTTGTACTAGAAATTAAAATAAAAAACACAGAATCAGAATCAGAATCAGAATGTTTATTTGCTAGAATACATACATTATAAATAAGGTCTTAATATAAACAAAGTAAATGTATTCAGCCTGCATGCAGACGTGCAAATTTTTGAAATACATGGTACCAATTTAATTTGTCTTAAAGTCTAGAAATTCCTTAACGCTATAGAAACAATGAAACATTAGCCATTGAGTTAGTTTCTTCTTGAATGTCAAACCTTCTAACACTTTTATATCGTCCGGTAGGCGGTTGAATACTAATATGCACATATTAACCACATTATCTTTGTATATCACCTTGTGACAGGGATATTTATACAACAAGTGCTTAAATTTGGCCTTTCTTTGCCGAGGTATAATTTCACTACGTTTTTTAACAAGTCTGGGTGCGATTTTATGAAAAGGCATTTTTTTTATGTACATACAAGGCAATGGAAGAATATTATATTTTTTAAATAGGGGTTTGCAGCTGTCTAAAAACCAGGCTTTGCTTATTACCCGAATGCATCGCTTCTGTAATTTAAGCAGTCTATCCACATCTACAGAGTTTCCCCACATTATAAGTCCGTAGTTGAGTGTTGAAGATACGTAGCCATGGTAGGCTGCCAAAGCAGCCTCAGTTGAAACCGTTTGCCTTAGTCTTTTGAGAGCAAAAACAAAACGTTCCACTTTTTTGCATACGAAGTCAACATGTGTTTTCCAGTTTAAATGAGTTTCTAAATATATCCCTAAAAACTTAAGGTCGTTCACTTCAGTTACTTTTTCACCTAAATATTGAATGTCAAGTTGTAAAAAATTGTAATTATAAGAATTAAATTAAATAAAGTTTGTCTTACTAACATTAATATTAAGGTCATTATTTTTCATCCATCTACCTACATCCGCTAAGGCTTCATGTATATCAATTTGAGCAGTTAGTTTATCTTTAGGTTTGATGACAATTGTTGTATCATCAGCAAACAATATACAGTCATGGCTGGTGGCATTCATTGTCATTTATGTATAAAAGAAATAAAACAGGGCCGAGAATGCTACCCTGCGGAACCCCACTATTTTTGATAATTAGCTCTGACTGAAATTTTTCTTTTGTGTAAATTGTCCTATTTTTATTTGATGTTACTCTGGTTACTTCCGTGCACTGCTTCCTATCATATAAATAGCTAGCCACCCACTCTAAAGCTTTTCCCCTAATGCCATAATGTTGTAATTTATGTAGTGGCATAGTATGATTAACGAAGTCAAAGGCTTTACTCATATCGAGAAATTGTGCTGTAACTGGCGTCCCATTATTTATGCTATCTGTTACAATTCTAATTAAATTAAAACAATCTAGTGTACTAGAACTGTTTTTTCGAAATCCAAACTGCCTATCGTGCAAGTTTTGATATTTCGAAATAAAATTATTTATTCTTTCCAGCCTAGCTTTTTCAAAAATTTTAGATATGATGGGGATTATTGTGATTGGACGATAATTGTTCATATTTGATTTATCTCCTTTTTTAAAAAGTGGCTTGACCATTGATTTCTTAAGTGGTTCTGGGAAAGTGCCTTCCAGGAAGGATAAATTTATGATATGTGCCAAGGGGTAGCATAACCACGGGGCACACAGCTTTAAAACTGTAGTCATTATGTCGTCACATCCACTAGTCTTACTGTTATTTAGTCATAATATTAAGTACTTCATAAGCGTCAACAGGATTAAGAAAAATTGTATTTGAATTATGTTTATTCATGTCAGGTATATTTATATTATTATTGCAAGCCTGGGTCGATGTCCCGCTGGCAAAACAATCATTAAGTATATTACAAATGTCTGTAGGATTTTTATAAGTCATGTCATTTTTAATTATCATTTCAATGTCATTTTTTAATAAATCATTACTATTCATATTTTTTGAAATTATGTCCCATGTTGCCTTACATCTATTTTTGTGACTTTGTATCGATTTAATATGAGTATTTTTTTTCGATTTATTCACACATTTTTAAAAAATTAAATTGTATTGTTTCAGTGTACTTTTGTTGCTATTTTTATTTTTATTTGCTCTGTATTTCATGTATAGATTTCGTTTAGTTTTACAAGATTTTTTATTCCATTTGTTATCCAGTTCATATTCTTGGTCTTATTTGTGACTTTGACTTTTATCAAAGGAAAACAAAGACCATAGAATAAGCACAGATCATCGTAAAAGAGCCCAAATGCCTCTGATGTTTTGTCGGATTGAAAGACATCCGTAAAAGAAAGTGAAGATATACAGTCCCTAAATTTCTCTAAGTTATCTTGGCTATAATCACGTTTAAATTTAAATCAGCTCGAAATGGCTTTTAGTTTGTTCATTTTCAAGGTTGTTGATTGGGCGGTTTCATGGTCGGATAACCCAAGATTGTGTATTTCAGATTGAACACTTTTGAAATTACTTGCGAATTGATCCAAACAAGAATTTAGTCGCGTCGGTTGTTTAACATGAATTTGAAAATTGGAGCTCTGTAAGATATTTAACAGATCATTTGTAGCTGTATTATTTTTTAGAATATCAATGTTCCAATCCCCGCAAAGAACAATATTCTTCCTTCTAAATTCATCGGTCAAATAATTAAGCAACTTCATTAGTTTATACAGAAATAGTTCAACTTAAGACTTAGTATGTTTTGGAATTCTATAAATGCAAATAACAATTAGATTAAGGCCGATAATTTCTACACCACAACATTCAATATTAAACGATGTTGGTAGGTTTGATGGCAAATTAAAAGGTTTGGTGTCTAGATATCTTTTAACTAATATACATGACCCTCCTCTACCTTTATTAAGACAAAAGTAGGCGGCCAATTTAAAGTTACTTATTTTTATGTTCGCCTCAGTGCCCTGCTTAACATTTGTTTCGGTAAAACAAAGTACATCCATATCTTTGTCATTTTCTGTTAATTCCATAAGCGATATTTCTACTAAATCTAGTTTATTACAGATACCAGCTATATTTTGATGGAAAATTCTTACATTACCTTGTTTGTATATAGTGCTTTTATAAATTGTTTTTTTATTAGATGTGTTATTTAGTTTTGGATCGAAAAAACTTATTATTAATGGAGACTTGCATATTTTGCCTATTTGATATATTTTTAATGTAATTCTTTTCATATTCAATAAAGTCAACCTCTAGCATTCATCTTAAAAGTTATCAGTTCCAACTGCGAGATATTCTTGACATAGTTAATATTTAGTTCATTGGTTTCAATAAATTTGCAGTTAATATATTTTTTTACAATCATTTTTAACCCAAGGTTTAGCTTTTTAACATTTAAGTAACGATTATTAAAAATATTTAACAATAATACTTTACATTTGCCTAGTTTACCTAAAGTGTTACATACATTAGTGATTAATGAATATGGATTTTTATCATTACTTCCAACTAATAGAATTAATAAATCATTTTCAGAAATTGAATTAATAAGATTGTCTATATTACTTAAAACGTGATCAGAAGAAGCATTAGGATACACCATTGCTTGGATATTATACACATCATTCCATTTTCCAGATTTTGACTTAATCAGGCGCGAAGATAAGCCCTTTACTTGTTGATCCCCAATTATGTATATATTGCGACGTTTTTCTGTTCTCGTGATTTGTTTCTTCTGAATATGTTTAACTGGCGAGCTTTCCGCTTGTTTTTTACCTGGAAAGTTAGGTGACCCCATTGTGTTTTGTTCGAGTGTGAAGTCCAATTTTGTTTTATTTAGACTTCTTCTTTTTTTCCCTTGAGATAGGGTTTTTGGTGTACTTTTGTAAATATCTTTAAGCTTTTTTAATTTTATGTCACATGAGGCAAGCTGCTTTTTTAGTTCAAAATTTTCGGAATCTATGTTAGTGATCTCATTTTCGGCTATTTCTAACTTTTCTGTTAGACATGAAAGTCTTTTTTCCAAATCAATTATTTGCTCAAAATTGTCGGTCCTTATATTTGGGCAGCTTTTTTTTAGTCCAAATCGGGTCTTCCCGTTAGCGGCGGTGTTTCTAAATCTTCTTCAAATGGTAATGATTCGAATGAGTTTTCAGTCCGCCTTTTTTACGAAATGTTACTGTATTCTGAGGCGATGATACTGTCGCATGATCTCGTACATACTTCGAGCATTTCAAACATTTCCAGAGTGATTTTCTCTCAGGTGTCATTAGATTAAACAGATCATTAGATTAAACACATTTATATAGGAAAACAAACAATTAAATATACACACACTTTATTAAAATCACAATGGTTTCTTATTAAAAAATAGGGGGTAATACTGTTTTACCAATATGAACACCTTTATTTAAAATCTCCACTGACTTAAGAAAAAACTAGGTCAAGCTTTAGCTTTCTCAAGTTTAAAAATTAGGAAAGGGAAGATTACTTGGAATCAGATAACAAAATATAAAATTGAACTACGTGATAAAATTACTAAATTAGGATAATTACAATCGATCGGGTTATTTTTTTAAACAAAGGGACAGAGTTTCCTTTTGAAGTGTTCACTCCTTGAAAATCAGCGGCCAAGTGGCAGATCGGAGCGCGTCGAGCCCCGGCGTAGCGCGTGGAACCGGCTCGGTTTCCGTGCGGACGCGACGTCATAGACCGTTCGGAAACGCAGCGATAACATCCGGCCTTCCTGCAGTCGTGTTCGTCCTCGGACAGCGTCGTGGTCTGATGCAGAAGCTGAGAACAATGGCATGATATTAGATAAAGATATGAGAACCTAACTATAAGTTGGGTCCAAACTTTAAAACTTGCACAATGGTTTGAAATAATTTTCGGTTAGTTTCGTTTGAACATCCAAGCCGAAACATAGAGCGAAAGACTTAGGTTAAGCTTGTTATCCCCTCAGCGGCCAACTCACTCAACCAAATGGCTTGAACCGAGATGTTCAGGATCATCACAGTCGTGTATCGCCATGTATATACTACAGTAGTGTTCACCATGGATTTCTACTGCAATCTATACAATCTTTCACTCTACTTCAACCTTTGGGAATGTTCAAAGCGAATGCATTAGACCACCTAATAAACAAGAGTAGTGTACATTTTATCATTAAATACTATATATTTAAATGTAAAGCACATCGAATAACAACAGCGGAAAACCAAGTATCATTAGAAGTTTACCTTATAATATTTAGACATTAAATATTTAAACGTGAAAGGAAAATATAATGATAATAACAGAAAACAACTCACCAGTCTCCTTAACTTATTTCACCTTAATTATTGTCGATAACATCCGGTGTGTCCGCGTCAGCTATTTTGATCCATGGTTTCATGTTTTCAACACATGAAACTCCGTTGTAACGCTTAGTACTTCTCTCTGCCCCTCTCATATCAGCAACTCTGTAGCGATCGTGGCCTAATATTTCAGTCACTTGAAAAGGTCCTTTATAACGTGGTAATAGTTTCGTACTTTGACCATCATTAGACATACTTGGTATTTTAATCACTACCAAATCACCAACTTTGTATATTGGTGCATCTTTCCTCTTTGCATCAAACGTTGCCTTTTGTCTTTCCGCCTCTTTTTGTATATTCTCATCAACCTTTTTTCTGAGGGCCGTAAGATCAACCGTATCCTCTACATTATCGTCAGTGACACTATCGTTATTCATACGAATACGGTAGCCGAAAAAGACCTCGCTAGGGACAGCAGATGTGGTTTTATTAATTGTGCTGTTAATGCCTTGTTGGATATTTATGATATACTGATCCCATTTGTTGTTATCACTATTCGCACCCATACTACGCAACGCTTCTAAAATGGTCAAATTATAGCGTTCGGCTTGACCATTTGACCGTGGTATACCCGTGGCTATAACATGAGTTCTTATATTTCTTTCGTTACAAAATGCTGAGAATGCTTTCGAGGTGAAAGCACTGCCAGCATCGGTGATGATTCGTTTAGGGTTGCCGAACACTTTAAAAATCTTATTAAGTTCATTGAGCACTATTTTTGACTTTGTATTTTTAACTGCCGATATAAATACAAATTTCGTGAATGAATCCACAATAACCAGAAGGTACGAATTTTGCTGTGTGGTTTTTACAAAAGGACCTAAATGATCAAGATGTAACGTATGAAACGGTCTGGCATATTTTGGAATTGGATACAATTTACCGGGTTTTTTACCATGAATATTTTTGTAATATATACAATTAAGGCAATTTTTTATGTATTTTGACACAACTTTCTTTAAGTGCGGGAACCAATATTTTGACCTAATTCTTTCAATAGTTTTATCAACTGCAAAATGACCTACGTCATCGTGGTTAGCACGAATTATTTGCCAAATGCATGATTTAGGTACTAACCAGCGCCTACCATACTCAGTCCGGCGGTAAACTTTATTTCCAAGTAATTCATACTGGTTAAAAATGTGTTTATTGGCCTCGGCATCACCTGACAATAATATATCCCTGATACTACATATGCTCGGATCTTGAAGCTGTACTGATAAAAGCCAATCACCTTCCGTTATTTGTCACTGGGTTACGACTTAGAGCATCGACATGAAGCATTTGATTTCCGGCCCTATGGATAATGTCAAAACTAAATTCTTGGGTTCGCAAAACCCACCTACCGATTCGCGGAATTATTTCCTTCTTATTTAAGGCATGGCGAACTGCGTTACAGTCTGTAATAATTTTGAATTCTACACCCAGTAAATAATGGCGAAATTTTTGTAATCCTTCTACTACCGCTAATAGTTCGAGCTCAAAGGAGTGGTATTTTTTTTCCTCAGTGCTCGTCTGTCGGCTATAAAAATGAACTGGTTGCTCACCGTTTTGTGTAACCTGAACCATTATACACCCAATACCGTCACGACTTGCGTCTGTATATAAGAGGATAGGCAATTTCGGATCGAATATTTTTAATACCGCATTCTCTATAAGCGCATTTTTAACATTAGCCACGGCTTGCTCTTGTTGAGGACCCCATTGCCAGACTGCATTTTTTTTGAGTAGTTTAGTTAACGGACTACACAAGACCGCACAGTTTTTTATAAACTTTCGGAAATAGTTAATCAGACCCAAAAACTGACGAACTTGATGAACGGTTTTTGGAATAGGGAATTCTTCAATTGCTTTAAGTTTTTTGTTACTAGGACGGACACCATTCTCAGAAATGTCATAACCAAGAAAAGTTACGTTATTTTGGAAAAAAGAACATTTGTCAAGATTTATTGTTAACCCATTATTTTGTAAAATTTCAAGCACATTCTCTAGGCAAGCCACATTTTCTTTTAAACTCTCCGTTGCAATTAATAGATCGTCCATATAGCAAATGACTTTACCAAAACGGAGGGATCCCAAGACTATTCATTAACCTTTGGAACACAGAAGGTCCGTTACTCAACCCAAAAGGCATTCTAAGGTATTCAAAGTGTCCATCGGGTGTGATGAACGCAGTCTTTGGTATGGCCTCAGGCTTTATTTTAATTTGGTGATACCCGCTATTTAAATCTAGAGATGTAAAGTATTTACAACCTTGCAGTCTGTCAATTAAGTCCTCAATTATTGGCATTGGGTATTTTTCCTTAACCGTGATTTTATTTAATTGGCGGTAGTCAACACACAACCTTTTACCTCCAGAACCCTTATCAACTAGCAATGCAGGGCTTGCATAAGGCGAGTTACTGTGACGAATAATGTCGTTCTTTAACAAGTCATCTGTGATTTCTCGCATAATTTTCTTTTCCAATTCCGACATACGATATGGCCTACAACAAACTGGTTTATTCGAAGTTAACTCTATGTCTAACTCAACACAATCTGTTTTCCCTAAATTCGACAAATCATCCGAGAAACAACGTGGGTATTTGGATAATATTGTATTCAACAATTGATTATGTTCATCGGCGTATTTGCCTTTGAGATTTGAATTTATTTCAAATATACACATTGTCTCAACCGGTTGAAAAGTCAAAGTATTACCTACACGGGTATACATTATACTATTGTCTTCCGTAAAATTCCGACCTATTAACATGTCACACCCGGATAACGTATCAATGACATACAACACTGTAACTAGTTCCACTGTATCAACTTTCAAACTAACAGCTACAGCTTTTGATACCTGAATATACGTGCTGCTAGTAAAGCCTATCAAATTAATTGGGGTATTTAAATTAAACGTCTGTAAATTGTATAACTCGACAAAATTCTCAGTTACCAATGAACAGTCACTACCCATATCAAAGAAGGCCTCGCATTTAAAATTATTCACGTAAACTTCCTTGAAAAATTTTTGTTTGCTTGTCGGTTCGTTAATCATTTTTATTTCTGCCTCATTTTCTACTTTTGATTTTGGCTTTGACCTACACGCTTTTTCTAAATGTCCTCGCTTATTACAAGAACTACACTGGATATCATCCTTCAGACTACAATTGTTTCGACGATGACCTACCTCACCACAACGAAAACACGAAGGGGAAAAATGTGTACTATTATTCCCAGTACTACTGCCTGGCTCAGTTTTAATATCGGATTTATGTAAGTTACTTTGAAACGGCTGTGTTTGTTTTACGGGTACCGACTTCGACATCGTAAAGTTTTTCGATACTTGCGTTTTTTCCGGAACCGTATAAGTTTTACTGTGCAAAAATGATGCTAAATCATCGCAATGTGGAAAATTACCAGCTTCGGCAGCTGTAATTATATTTGGATCACCTATTGAGCCTACAATTACCGACACAATATCACGATCTTTGAATCGTAATTGCAACCTATCTATTTTCCCTTTTTGTTGAAAATAAAATTCATAAAGAGACTGGTTGGGGCAAGGTCTGGTTTCAACTAGTTGTTTTAATAATGTGTACATATTACGTTTGGTTTGAAAAGTATTCGACAACCTTTCACGCCAGTGTTTCCAGCGCCATGTAGTCCAAGAGGTTTCATTTTTTTGCAAAGAATCTAACCAAGTTTTAGCCGTGTTGCGTAATTTTTGCAATCCCTGATATTTTATCATAGAATCAGACCAACCAAACGCGCGGGCATTAGCTTCCAACACATTAATCCACATGTCTACATCATCTACTAGCGGGTCAAATTCGGGAATCACTGACGACAATACAACATTCTGACTCACGGTTGGCGATCTTTTCCGGCGTTTCCGGCGGCGGTCATGTTCACTGCTGCTGCTTGACTCCGTGCTCGAGCTCCGTGACGGCGTGCGCGCAGACGAACTCGTAGAAGGCTCCCGCCGGCGCTTGCGACCTCGTGGCATGATGAAAACAGTGGGCGTGTCCACGTATCCCACTTCTGATATAGGAAAACAAACAATTAAATATACACACACTTTATTAAAATCACAATGGTTTCTTATTAAAAAATAGGGGGTAATACTGTTTTACCAATATGAACACCTTTATTTAAAATCTCCACTGACTTAAGAAAAAACTAGGTCAAGCTTTAGCTTTCTCAAGTTTAAAAATTAGGAAAGGGAAGATTACTTGGAATCAGATAACAAAATATAAAATTGAACTACGTGATAAAATTACTAAATTAGGATAATTACAATCGATCGGGTTATTTTTTTAAACAAAGGGACAGAGTTTCCTTTTGAAGTGTTCACTCCTTGAAAATCAGCGGCCAAGTGGCAGATCGGAGCGCGTCGAGCCCCGGCGTAGCGCGTGGAACCGGCTCGGTTTCCGTGCGGACGCGACGTCATAGACCGTTCGGAAACGCAGCGATAACATTTATGTGGTTGAAATGGGTATTGTACAAAGCGCGAAAAACTTATGATCATTCTTTTAGAAAACTTCTATAAGGGACCTTTATATTGTAAAGATTGTAGGATCGCATCTAGTGATGCATGAGACTCAGTCTTATAAGCTCTAAAAAAAGGACTCGACTATATTTAATGCGACTTCAGTCGGCAATGTAGACTAAAGTTTCCAGTCTTTAGTAATAAGACTCAGTCGTTATACTAAAGGACTTAAACGACTCTATCTGTTTCTAAAGATCTCACGCCTAAGTCGTGTTTCACATTCAATACAGTTTAAACAGCTGAAGCTTTTGGGTTCAATTGCAAAAAATGAAAATAATTAAAACAATAAAGTAAATAATCAGCCTTTAATTCATGTAACTTTTACATAATTGAAAAAATGTATTATACGACTTTCATCCACGACAGGCACATTGATGACCTAATGCTTTGATTTCCTAATCTGTTTCTTTTTTATTGAATTAATTGCCAGACTTAGAAAAGGCTAGTTCACTGGGAAAACTTGATGCTGGAATAGATAATATATCGTAAGCAACTTGTGTCAGACGTGGTAAATGATATGTTTGATTTGACCACCACAGTAAAACTTCTGCGTTTTCTAGCTCAAGTGGTAACAATAATTTCGATATTTCATCTTTTGCTTGTACACATAAGAAAAAAATGCTCTTTTTTATATGTTGCTGTTGTTCACTATCTTGCACATATTGATCGTCGGAAGTTGTTGCAGTCATACGTTCTTGTGTACTGTTTGCATCAAATCTGTGAGACTCACGACTCTAGAGGCGTCAAGGCGCGAGACATTTCAGTCTTATAAGCCTGTTAGTCTTGTAAGTCTTTTAAGTAGCAAGTTCTTTAATATCTGAGGTCAAACGACTTTGACTTAAACTAGTCTTGAATTTTAGTTTTTGGCTCCAGGATTTGAGAGTTAAAGTACTAGTCTAGTCGTGAGGCTCCAAAACCAAGTCCAGTCGTTTTTAAAGGCCTTAAAAGTGTCTTGCATCACTATGTGATGCAGACTGTTTCTAATAGGTTGCTATGGATATAATAATACAGAAACAAACACCAAAAGTTTGAGTCTATTGCCGTCACATATTTATTTGTTTGTGACCTTACCAGGCTAACGCACATCGGTTCGCGATCGCGGCTCCCACGGCTCGCCCGCGGCGCTCGGCCCCCGCGGCTGTCCTTCGCCCTGCGACGTCGGGCTCCGAGGGACAAGGGTGAATAATCCCAACTCGCGTGTGTCGTGCCGTAATAGCAACGTATATAAACACACTTACATAAACGTACGACTATAAGTACATATAGTACAAGGACTTGGGCGAAATTAACTTAGCTCACTGAGCGCTATCTTTTGTTTTTCTTGTTACCGCTAATTTGGAAGATTGAGTTTCACTTTGCATTGGATGAGGCTTGATGATATCGCAAGTGCAAGTGGCCCCTTAATATGTATAGTTATGCCATTTTTAAAATATTTATGTAATGAGCTTGATCACTTTGTTAACAAGTCGCTCAAAAACTTCTAAGCTAAGATGACAGTTGTGACTGTGTGTACCTACCAAAAGTGAACTTATGATTAAATGAATAAAATAATGTAGGCGTAAATAATGAGGGTATCCATACCAAGTTTCTAAGTCCAATTGCACTTACTATCAAGTTCTATCAAAATTAAAATTAAATTGGTTTTATAAATAAGTAAGTAAATCTTTATTGTGTATATGAACAAAGGTTACAAAAGCTCTTATAAGTAGGTACACATCTCTTAGTTCTACCTTTTCAGGCGTATACACACACATGCACACATAACATTTTTGAATCACTTTTAACAAAATTATTTGTATTGCAAATATTCTTGCACACTATAAAATCATTTTTCTACCAGCCATTTCTTTAATTCAATTTTAAATTTTGGATAGTTATATTGTTTGAAAACATCTGGCTGATTATTGTAAATTTTGATGCACATCATAAATGCATTACTAGACACGAGCGTCAATTTAGATGTGGGTTTAAAGAGTTTGTTTTTATACATAGAACGAAGATTACAAGTAGTAGTTTGACAATTTGGTTCAAATAGGTCATTATGATGATACACAAACAGACATATATCAAAAAGGTATAGACAAGGTAGCGTAAGTAAACTAAAGCGTCTAAAAAAGGGTCTACATGAATCAGTTTGTTTTAGTCCAAATATCGCACGAATAAATTTTCTCTGGAAGATAAATAAATTCAATAAAGTAATTGTGTCATTTATCTATTTTAAAAATATTTTTCATTTCATAGTTCAGACATTCACATGTATGCGCATGAAATGTTTTACCATTGGTTTAAAAACCGCAAATCCATAGTGATGGGTCATTAGCAATACATTGATAAACAAAAGCATCGATATCGATACGAAATGCCCCGAGCGATTTCGTCTGAATAATTTACTGCGATTTGATTGGTCATCCCGGCCGCGTATTTGCATAATTGCCCATTAGCAAGTTTTTGTTTACCGTCGACTTGAGTCGGACAAAGCGGGTATGGCCTCAGGCGAGGCACCGCTTCTCAATAACCATCGGGTTATTACATGCAAAATACTTCGATTGACTTTAGGAGACGCACCATTGAATTAGGAATGTTCACAAACTACTTACGCATATTAATGTTGTGTTGTTTCGGATGCGCGGTTGAGCAGATGACTACCTTTTTTCACGGAAACAAATAGTACCTATTTATGTTGTTTTAGAAAGTTTTAGTAATGGTAGGTCTACATTTTACTTTCAAGTGTTTTTGATTCAAGGTGAGCGTTTGATAGCTTAATTGATTTATGTTAGTAGAGTAGTGAAGTTTAGTTTTTGTTAACCTATTAACGTCAGTATAAAAAAAGGATAGCGTTGCTTAAACATTGATAAAAACAAAAATATATTTACAAAAATAATCTAATGTTACTGAGGTTCGAACCCGGGTATCCATGTTCTGTGGCCGTCTACCTGAA
Source organism: Pyrausta purpuralis (assembly GCA_963924145.1). Lineage (NCBI taxonomy): Eukaryota > Metazoa > Arthropoda > Insecta > Lepidoptera > Crambidae > Pyrausta > Pyrausta purpuralis. The sequence continues at coordinate 25,287,062 of OZ001646.1, forward strand.
TCGCTGAGCTATCGAGACAGTGTCACTAGCGGCGAATTTTTTGAACGCTATTTTTTATGCGTTAATTAATTTCTTTAACGAGTGAAATTAAGAATATAGTCTCAATGTACAGTAACCACAACAACACTCCCACCTACTCGAGTAAAATAAGTTTCATTAGCGATTAATCAAAATCGGACCTGAAAGTGCTGAGCAGGATTACGTGAGCTCGTCCGTCCATCTCATCAATAAGGGTCCACGGCAAATTCCGTCTCGAATATCTTACGGGGTCCGTTTGTACGTAAACACGCAAAATCCCTCGAAAGGTACGCCGCGGTCTCTAGACATGTGCGGGACATAAATTTGGCGAGCGTTACGTAGGTACAGGCCGGTGGCTATGTGGTACATAAGGCGTATATAGGTACGAGCAACACGGGCGTCACTTATCCGCGCGGAGGATGCGGTGGCCGTCCGATCGCCCCCCCGCGACCCCACAGGGGGCCACCCCACCCCCTCGCGATTCATTAAGTCGGGCGCGGCCGACGCGGCGGACGCGTCGCGGAGTCTCCGTGAATTCAAATTAGAGGCGGCTCGGACGTCGTGTGTTAGGGATGTACCCGAAATAGGTTATCGAGATACGCAAAATAATTTATGAGGATGGCATACCTGAATCGTGATTATCATGCATACACACGTTCACACGTTTCCAGACAAATGCACCTACGTAATTACAAACAAACCTACACACATTACACATAGTAACTTGCATCCGTCGCATTAGCATCCTTAAGGGAGAAGGGAAACGTACGAAGAAAGACAAAGGGAGACGTACGCAGAGTAAACCGTTTTAAATACATAAATCATGTATGACGGGATTCTTTCGCTTTAAAAGTTCTACAATGAAGTCCGCGTGAGCATTTGTCTATCTGATATGGTTAACTCTCTACAAACTTTTTTATGTTTATAAATTTGATTATAAAGCATGTACTACTTTCAAAAGTGTTTTGATGAACCCATTATTTATTCTTACCAAAATAAATATATTCATCATCACAAGCATTTAATTTTGAACAAAATTTCCCTTTACATCATTTGATTTCAATAAATATCTTACAAGCTATCACAATTGTAAAATAACTCCGCACCAAAATAATGCTCGCAGCTTAAGTACAACACGTGCTTGCGCGAACCACTATAGTTTCTGGCCTCTTATTTCCAATGAAGAAAATATATGTTTTGCGATGAAATATTTTATTAATTGGCGATTAGTTGGCGATGCTGATATGTGGTGGGGTGTTTGCAAGGCAAGCGACCAACCCTGCTATCAGATGTTATCAAACCGCCCATGAGGCCTATGACTAGGCTTAACGACTAATACCAACCGATATTAGCCGGGACCAATGGCTTAACGTGCCTTCTAAAGCACGGAGATGCTCGTGATATACGTTACTTAAATAAGTGACCATATGGTAGGAATGGTCACCCATCCAAACACGACCGCGCCGTAGGTTGCTTAACTTCGGTGTCACAACCAAAGCTCTGCTGCCACTGCGCTACGATCACCTCTGCCTAATTGTCTGATAATATAAACTAAATTATTTCATGTTTTTTTACCTAAAATGAATGTGTCGTAGTAAGCACACTAAACAATTTGAAGCGTTGAAACATGGTCTGGTTTAGCCACGTCAAGTATACATTTTATACCTGATAGAGATATTGACGACCAAAACAAAAATATTAATCGTTAGATAATCCGTTTACCAACATAGATTTATTCGTGCATCACCGCGCAAAGCTTCTAAATAATAAGTGACGGTTACAAGCGATATTTGTGTAAAAGTCTTTATTTATCAAAAGTTTACCAAAACACCAAATTATACCACTCACAAATTTATTTATGCATTAGCCGCGAAACTCGTAACTTAATCCCTTATTCATTGTTTTATCGATACTTCATCGTTTCGCGGCATCTCTACCGCCCCTTTGTCTCGACAAGACAGACGCGGCGGGGGCGGGCGCACGTGCCGGACGGAAGCGCGGGGCGCGCCACGCTAAATGATTCAGAACTCGCTCCGGACCTGCAAGATTTATGCCCCTACCCGATCCCTAGATTAAAGATGTCGCGCCTTTATTGAAATACGCTAAAATATTCCCAAAAGCCGCGGCCGCGAACGCCCTGCGACATCCGCAGTCCATTCACATTCAGTGCCCGTACTCATTTCATTCAGAGCTTTATTGTTTGTTTTTCGCTCCTCTTTATTATGAGAGGGAGGATGCCGTTAACTCTCTTTGCTCGAATCGGAAAATACATTATGCATCTTAATTTCTACGGTGCATTGGTCGTATGTATAAGTCCTTTGGAAATTGGAGTAAGTACTGCAATAAGAAATGTTTACAATGAAAAATACTTGTAAGAACGATCTTATGAGAAAACCTACATGACTACCAGACATGGTGCCTTATAGTCAAACAAAAAACAATAAGATTTGGTAAGTTAAATTGTATGAGCCTAATAATAATGACGCTTGCAAAGATTTTCCATTACCCTTGTATGACCAGATCAATCAAGTGCATTTTACAAGAACGTACTAAACTAAACTTTGTCCGCGCCTACTTCGAACCACCAAAGCTGTAAATCAAAAACGCCGACGTAAAAAGTTTTCGGCGTGCCATCTACGGCGTAGTCGCCGCGTTAGAAGTTTGAATGGAAATTCGTCGCCGAGGCCAATATGTAAATGCAAACTTTCCCACTTTCGTCCGAGGGAGTTCGGAGTCGCTGCACTTGGCCGATTTACGGGCCGCCCTCCCAATTGATATTCATTCGTGTTTTTCGTGTTGCGTACATTCCCTTCGCTTGTAATTAAGTAGATGATTTGAATCGCAATTTTCTTTTTAATGAATTGCTCATTGTGCAGGCAGGTAATTAACGGCAATATGGTATTCCAGTTTTCTGACTTGAATTTCATAGTTTCTTAACAAACTGTTACTTTGCATCAAATATTATGTACAATTTTATGGATTGATGATGCGTTGAATTCGATATATTAACGTTGCTGATAACAAAAGACTTAATGATGCTTAGGAATTAATTGTCTCATGCAGCTAAATGGTTGTCACTACAATGTAACAACAGTGATCAACATGACCAATTGACTTTAATGTGATGGTAATCTGAACTTAATGAGACGACTTGCAGGCACTACCACATACCACTGGCTTGATTTGTGTAGATGATGCCAAATGAGATAATGTAGCCAAATATAGCCTTATATAAGTACTGGTGCTTTATGTTCCATCCACTACATAGTACGAAGTTGAGTCGAAGCGCAAAATTAGGGTTGTATAGAGCCGGCGCTTTCAAGATAATACCGGCCTGACTCGCCATCGGTTGAGTAATTAACGTGATTGAGGTCCAAGACGTACACAGAAACACTACGAAATAGAGCCTTTACCTAAGATTCGACATGCAATAGCCAGGGCTAGGATATCAAAGCAATCTGGGTTGCGTCCGAGGCGCAATTCGGGCCTCCTTGCGCATATTGCATGCACGTACCAATGAAGTTTGCTTTGTAGGCGGTAATCTGCGGGGGTGTATCGGGTGGTGGGTGGAGGTTATGTACACACGAGCTCGAGGCGTCGAGGTAGGCAAATGGTCGGCGAGGCGGCGTAGGCCGAGAGATCTGGAGCCGCTATCGATCCGCGGCCGCTCGTCGCCACGGACACGATCGCCGCGGGAGGGCGGCGCCGCGTGACAAAAACACTCCTTTGTTTGCCGCGGACCGGGCTGCGACAAGATCTGTTTACTCTAACGGCCGAGTGACATTAGGAAAACAAACCTTATATAATACCTAACGATAATGCTATAACTGGCTACTTAATATCGAAAGCTCATCATTTTCTAAGGATACTTATCTAATTTGCAATCAAAAAGCTAGAACGTAGCTTAATAAGTAAATCAGCAAAGACCTCTGCTGCTACTACTTTATTCATTGTTATATATACATGCCTAAACATATCAGTACATAAAAAAGTTTAAAAAATATCGATGATCGTAGGTAAAAAAAAAGTGATGTCCCACCCCTAGCCCGCGTCGCGACCGCGCGGCGGCGGGTGGCGCGAATCACTCGCGCGGACTGCCGTTCTTGGGGTACCCTATTACGCGCGGTCGTGATCGTTTTGTTTTTGCATTATCGATAAAAAAAATACGGTTATATTACTTTGTTGCAAACTTTTTTCGATGCCTACATGTTGTACTGATGTACGTGAGCTGAGTTACTTTACAGTTACAAATATACCATACATTTCTGTATCAACTTTTCATATCCCTGTTATGTTCTGTTTTACAATTTCCAATTGAGTTCTGGTTACCGTTATCTGTCCAATACTTCATGAGGAATGACGTCCAATATTATCATTTGTTGGTTAGTGCTGTTTGTCAATTGTAAAATAAGCCCTTAAATTGTAAAAAATCCCAGTTCGGTCGTCTGTCACTTCTTATTCATTGACAACGCTAGTTAACGTATGCGACATAAAATTGTATTCAACATGAGTACAATGTTTAAAAAAAAGACATAATTCAGATATTTATAAATTTGCCACATTGATACCGGGCTTCTGCATAATCGCAATACCTACAAATAGTAATATCCGAGGACAATGGATGGCGTGCAAATCAAATGACGAGTAAAAAATTGGTTGTTTGTAAAGTAGGTTTACGATCGAGATGTTTACGTGATAACGGTCCACTCACTCGAACGCTATGCCAGCCTCCGCTCGTGAGGATTCCGCGTGACAAGTTTCACGGAATGACTGGCAGCGCTCGAGATGAGACGGGAGATCGGTCCGTCTCTCTCTCGTTATACCTGCGATCGCGCTCGTGAGGTTTTGGTGTGACACAAGTTTCTGAACATGTCACCCGACTAAAACGATTTGAAAGACGTTATCACGTCAAAAAAAATTCGAATAATACAAATAATATAAAATATTCAAAATAAAAAACAATATTTATATCGATAGTCGCCGTCACAGCGCGCTCAATTAGAGGCGCAGCACGGGGCTCGCATGAGTGGAATTGTACGAGTCGTCGCGACGCGCCCGGCCGAATCGATTCAGGCTTGGTCTTGCCGCATCGATACCTACCGGCCCCTCCCTAGTCGCAAGATTCAAATACGAGAACATTACACGGTTTGCATGCCCAGTTTTTTTAAGATACATCGATGACGTTATTTACTACGTAAACTTTATTTATAAGAATAATATTGCATTGAAAAAAAACGAAATAACACCATATAACGTGGAGGAATAATTGTTTGAAAATTCTAAAAGTTAGCGAAAAAAATTAATATCTCGTAAACTACGGAAATTCGGCTTACATACACAGTATATTTGGATAGTCCTGGATGTAAGGCTTCCAAAAAAACATTTTGGACGTCACTGTTTTTGCCACCCTGTATAACTATTTGGCTCGCACAATGACGTTGTTCCTACAAATGAGTAAATTAAAATACAATGAAGAGTAACTGGAAAAGATGGATATATCCATATAATTAACATTCCCTATTTGATGTAAAGGTTACTTAGTTTTCTCTACTTACCCAGTTTATTCAGATCTAAAAAAAAACTTGTCAACACAAATAATTCCAAAAAACGGAAACAAACAAAAAGACACGCTACCTACTGTAAGTTCATTCCTAGAACCTCTCGTCCACGTGTTTTCGTGATCATTAGGAAAAACAAACTAAAATAACACCCTTAAAACATCCACGTTTATTTGCTACAAAAATACACCTACACAATACGCCGAAGCTATCAACTCTAGTATTCTATAATCTCCCCGTTTGGCTTTTAAAAACCTTCTACCTATACATATCTACCCGTACAATGCAAAGTTCTATGTTAGGTAACGTAAGCAAAATAATTCTTAGCTTTCTTGCTGCTAGAAATCTTAAGCGTCACTGACAAATATTTACTATATTATTATAACTACCCCCAACACCCGAAAGAAAAATGTTTCTTTTGGGTGTTCAGTGGTAAATGTTGTAATCCCACAACGTTTATAATGAAGTATTGCACCCTACGCGTAAAGATAGCGTTTGCAAAGCAAAAGGCTTCGGCGTTTGTGCCGCCGAGTAGTATAATTATGCATTCGTCCACTCGTTCAAATTTAGACGCTCAAATAATGCTTTTATGACGTTTTCAATTTTAATAGAAAATGTATATAGGAGAAATGCTAAAGTTAGGTGATCGAAAATTCTTTCCGTACATTGTGTGTCAAAATAGCATTCCCTGAAAACTATAATTAAAAGACGTCAGATTCAAGTTTTATTGCTGCAACTGGCAAAATACAAATCTTTAAGTCTCATAATGAAACGCATAACGCTATAACAGACTTATAAAATCGCAATATCAACCCATGCAGGTCAAGTAATGGCAGCTTGTCTTAAGACGAAGCCCAATTACCGATAACACGTTCGGTTTGGAATAGACGCTCATTTGGCCCTATCTGGGTTCCGCATATACCGCCAGTGCTCGTCTGCATATATACTCATGTGTATGTGCAGAACTAGCAGCACATACAGTCTCAGATACAACCTGCAGGTTAAATAAAGGAGGAAGGTGTAGTAGGTTTGCTGTCGCACTTTTTTTTTTAATAAACGTAGTCAATATATGTCCGTAAAGTTGATTTTTTTTAAATTCTGAATTGCACTAAAGGAAGTACAAATGGCGGGCTTAATGCTTTAAGCATTCTCTACCAGTCTACCATTGGGTGAATCAGAAACGACTTAGGCGGCGTAAAAGAACACAAAAAGCAACAAATTATTTTAAACTACTAATATACTTACATAAATACTCAAAATAAATCTACATAAATATACTTAAATAAATACAGAAAATTATCCACACATAAGCTAACAAAGATTATAATAGAGGAATCAGAGAAGGACAAAACTTAACTATCAAGCATCACGTGGTATTCTCACTGAGAAAAAGTTCACGAATTGACTTCTTGAAAGAATGCTTTGACGTTGAAGTCTTGATGGTATCAGGGAGGGAGTTCCAAAATGTTATGTAGCCACCGTAGTTTTGAGAAAAGAACTGTATGTATCTGCCAGTCCTCATGTAATATATTGTGTACTATAGAGCTACACTATATCAGGATTATACTAGACGCGTAATCTTTCTCATGCTTAAACGTATGGATCTTCACGGAACACCTTCCTGCTTCTTTTTTTGTGCGTGATAAATAATGATAGATTCAGAAGCGGGCAGATATAATTACATCTTTGTTTTTATAGTGTTTTGTCACTATACAAACTTAATAATATAAATTGCACTTGTAAAAAAGCGTGTTAGTTAAAAAGCAACTTGAGCTATGTGACAGACGAGGAATGTCTGTCACATAGCCAAAGTTGCTTTTTACAAGAGCAATTTATATTAATATGGATATGATATGTTACGATTTATTGTCCTACTAGCGGTCCCAGCGAACTTCGTTTCGCCCCCGGGTTGTGATGGTTCAAACTGCCTCGGTGGCGCAGCGGTAAGAGGGTCGCACTTTAAAGCGACGGCTGCGCCAGTGGTCCCGGGTTCGATCCCCGGGTCGGGCAAAAAAAATATATATACCTGAGTTTTTTTGTTCAGAAATTCTTAGGGTAGCCCGGAGTTTGGAAGTTGGCGGTGTTTCACCCCTGTGCCTCGGAAAAGCACGTAAAGCCTTTGGTTCTGCGCCTGATCTCTCTCCGGTCGTGTAAGATTGCTGTCCCATCGGGCTATGAGAGTGAATGGAATAGAGAGTGCACCTGTGTTTGCGCACACACTTGTGCACTATAATATGTCCCGCGCAGTTGGCTAGTCGTGACTGGCCACCGTTGTCGAAATCGGCTAGGGGGACTACTACTATTGTGATGGTTATTAGTAATCTTATTGGGGCAAGACATATACAACAACCACCCGTTTTCGAATAATAAGTTGTAAATTAATACGATTTTCTTTTACGTAAATAAAGACGAAAGTCTGCTAAGGACTGGTCCTTCTGAGCTAAGCTACACTACCCGCAGGCTGCAGCGTGCAAATTAGAGATCTCTCCGCTTTGAGCGGGCTTGACCGAGCGTTACTCTGCAAGACGTTGGGCTGCCCGGACGGTGCGGTGCGGCGAGGTGCGGTCGCCTCTCGAACTATTACTTGGGGCGGAAAATTCGTTGTATACTCGCTCTTAGGCTGGCGGGCAAGTATTGAATGCGTTACTAGCTGTTGCATGTCCAGTTCTATATTTCAGGTACAACTAAACCATGAATGTTGAGTGCTCGCATTTATTTGAACCTAATATTTAATTAATCAATAGGTATTATATTACTTACCTACCTAGGTACTTATGAAATTACCTTACGAGTAACAACACAATTTTTATTCTAAGTTTTAAATAATTTATGATTGTGAAACTGGACTAACCAGAAAAGAAACGGCCTCAGCAATAATGTTTGCTTTTCAATAAGTTTATAAGCGTTACTAACAATTGACAACTTATCTTTATATTTAACACAACATCAAATACCCAAAAGTACGATTCATCGACAGCCCTATAAACTGTGAAGAAGTGCCCAACAGTTCATACTCAATGCGCACATTCCAAAACTAAATCGCGTAACAACAATAAAAGTGGTCAAAGTAAAAATTGATAGTGAGAGTGAACAAGTTTCCAGGATCCAGCGAAAAGCGAGAGTGCCGGCAAAAGTTGCGGCCAACGACTTTGTTTTCAAACTTCGAATTCAATTTGAAGGGGCGTCCCCTGAGCTTAGGGCTGCTAACTTTGAAATCAGTTTTTTGGCAAATAAACCTGCGGAAGAAGTTAGGCGTAACGCGATAACAATGGATATGTAACTTAAATTGGGTAACAGGGAAGGCCGTAATATAATTTATGACACATCGAACACTATCAATAAATAGAAGAAAATATAATTATACCATGTTACAACTATATGAATGACAAAATATGTTACTTTTTATTCATTTTAAGCGATTTTGTCTTGGAGGCGTTTTAGTTGCTGATATAGGTTATTTAAATAATTATTCAATATTGTAAAGATAGTAAGAGAAACGTGAAATAATCCATTGATTTGGTTTATAATTTAAACTAATTAATGTATGGGTAAAACTATTCTGTTACTTGCCAGCGAATGCTGCATATGTTATAACTTTTCAAAATACTCAATTGATCTAAGATTTAAAGTTTATATCATGTTTACTCATGGGGATAGTCTAATTAGGTATTTCAGTTACAAGTAACCTTACTATGTCAGAAAGTTTTCTTATGGCTTTAGGTGTATGTTCTTCTGACCCGACTAAGAAGTCGTTTTCAATTTGTCCTTGATGTCATAATCATTCAATTTAAGAACTAGGCTCTTGTCTGTAGAGTTTTTTCACAAAAAACAGTTTTCCCCCTTTGCCTTCTCTACTTCAGGTTGAAAACCGAGGGATTCGTCAAACACCTTTCGTGATGTATATCACGAAAGGCTCAGTACATCAGTATCAAACATATAGTATTATATTTTTAGCATTTTGCTCGTACTGATGTTGCTTCTGCCCAACACCAAGGAAACGCTTATTTTATTATCTCCAATAAAAGAAATGTATTTTTTTTTGTACTATTTCTTTCCCAAAGGCAATCGTACTGGATACTGAACTTATTTATTCGGTTACTTATGAATAAGAAAATATCCAAATTTCAACAGACAAGGTGGTTAGAAAGTTCCACCAGCATGGGATCCTATTCTTTCGAAAACCCGAGCAACATTATATACTGTAAGATCTCAAGATATAGTATAGTCCGTTTTTCTTTGGTACTAGAATAATGTTAACAATCTTTTCATAACTTTAGAATAATATCAGAGCGTAATCGTTTTATTAAATTGATTTAAAAGATATCAGTGGTAAACATTGAATTACCTATATAATTAACAGGTTGTGTGTCAATCTTATTTAAAAATTAATCATTTTAGCATAAAGGAGTGTAAAGATTGTTTAAATTTTTCGACAAGCAAAAAGATACGGTTTTCAAGCTCTTTCTGCATGGATAGGAACGTCAATTAATATTAATGAGCGATGGTAGTTTTATTTTTCATAACTATGTAATGACCAATAACACCTTAGTCTTGCCTGTGACCACGGATGCTGTAAAGCATTCGAAACGTCAGGCATAAAGTTTTAATAAAATGTGCGCGGAATCAATACGTAATGTCTTTTATTTTAATTATTTATCCACCTTTAAAAAACAAATGCATTATGTAAGTATAGTTGCTCTATAAATTAGTAGTCACAAACACATTATTAACGAATAATACAAGTTTTTTGTTTCATCAGGCTAAAATATTTTCACGTTTAGACACGCAATAATTGAGACAAAGAAACTTTCTGAATACTTTTGATGCTGCTGACTATTGGTGTACAAAACTACAAAGAAAAAGCTTAGAATCAGCCCTAATTCCCTCCCCTCGTACCTAGTACGAGTACCGCTTATGATTCCAAAACAAACTTAAACTTTTAGCCTCGTGCTCGGACTGAAAGTTGGTCTGTTGTGATCCACGCTTGAGGCGCTGTTTTGATTGATTTTGTTAATAATAATAACATTTTCAGTGTTGTTTTGTAACTCAGCATTATTTTAGAGATTCTATTCACAACCTGTAGGTACTTCATTTGTAAATAAATTTAACAGACCATTTCATTAACTCTGCGTAAGGCGTAAAAGATTATATGTTTTATTCACACCAGGTAGGTAACTTAAATTACTTTGGAAGAGGATACCATCAGTTTACCCCTTACAATAACTTCTTAACAAAGAATGGATACCTTATCTGGTTCTATGGATACCGTTTCTTCAAAAATTTGTTCTACGTTACCCAAACAACTTTATTCTATTAAACTCGAACAATGTGATACAATATGATACGATCTACAGTGCTAGTACTAGTAACCATCTAGTGGTTTCACCTAGAACTTGCAATATGTACTACCTATGTCTTAAGCATTCATCTTGTTGACTACGAGAATATTCGTAGTAGGTACGGCCGGATTGTCATAGATGTCACCCTTCGCTTGGAAAAACGTAGGAAGACAATCGAACATATTTTTATTTACGAGTGACCTTACTCTAAATAATATTATACATATTTCCGATTTACCAACGTAGCTAGTATGTATTCATTTTTAACACGCTTTGAATGTATGTATGTATGTAACGGAATCTTTGAACTTCATTTTCACCTACTTCTAGGAGTCTGATTAACTTGGATTTTTGCAAAGGGGTCAAGGACCGATGACAATACCATAATCTCATAACTTTTTATTAAAGTCCTGACTAGGATCGAGACTGAGGATAGGAAAAAAATATTTAGATTAATGAGCATGTTATTTAGCCTATGCTACTTGCTGAAAGCCAATAAAAATGTTATTTTCATTTTAAATTGTGACACATTGTTCAATATTACCACGCTTTTTTATTAGCTTGGGTTGTATGTATGTATGTATGTAATGGAATCTTTGAGCATAAATTTGACCGATTTCCAGAAGTATGATTAATTTGAAACTTTGCACACGTATCAAGGACCGATGACAATGCAATAATTTAATAACAGTTTCTCAATATCCTTATATGGACCACCAGGATTAATAAATTCTTTCGTGGATCCTCTGTAAGGGAGTAAGAAAGATAGAGCTATCGCATATCGCATGTCCGCAAATAATAAATTGAAACACCGAACTAAAAAGTAGAAAATAATTTTTAATTACAAAGAGTTAGAGAATAATTCAAATCAGAGTAAAAAGTGTGGGGTGCTTGATATATTAAATGTTGCACCCCACGCTTTTGTACTCTGGATTGAATTATTCTCTAACTCTTTGTAATTAAAAATTATTTTCTACTTTTTAGTTCGGTTAGCTATAAAAGCGTGGTTTTTTAGTTTTTTAAACTATTTTTTAATTTTTTATTTTATTCAGTGAATGAAAAGATGACAAAAGCGTAGCGCATTTGCGACTGTATCGACTGCAAACCTCTGTTGATGATGCCGCCGTGTTGACGCCAACTTGACCCCCATAGAGCCGTTCGTGGACCTCTGATGCACTGATGGTCAACCTGCCCCAATAAATAAATAATTACGCATAAAATATGACGTTTCATTCATTCGTTGCAGCCGGAACGCCTCATGTCCCCCTACACGGCGATCATCAGACGCAGCGGCAACCCGTTCGAGCTGGCCCACGTGGCAGTGTCGTGGCTCATCGGCGCCGGGTACGACGCATACGTGGTCGTCGGCTGCGCGAAGAGGGACACCTGCATGGCCATACGATATAGGACCGTGTGCCCGGAGATACCTGATGAGACTGAGGTATATTTTGTAACTATTACACAGTACGGACAACTGCACACGGCGAGATAAACTCTGTGATAGCTTATGTTGTAACAAGGATTTTGTTTTTAACAAAATTTTGTAACCTAGTGTGCTGGCGACACAACATAGCGGTAATGCTACTAGTCACCGCTGCAACAAATCTAGAGCTGTTAAAGTTTGTTAAAATATATGATTATTATTCGTCTTTTCTATTGTCTCTCTTCAGCAACGAATAGCGAATAATATACCTATTCAAAACTGCACATACCAAGAATGTGATTACTTACTGGTAATTAAATCTTTACACCAAACAAAGCAAGAAATCAACTACAGAGGTAGAGCATTTAAAAAGATGAACCGTCCGTTGGGCGCCGTAGCAGTGCTACGACGCTACGAAATACAAATTACTCGTACATTCCATATTATAAGACATTGCTTTTGTGTCTGTGATTCACACATGATCAGGATGGCGATACTTGCGTCCACCGAACTTTTTTCGATTATAATATTTTTCTGGTTTCACCCAAAAAACAAGTAATATATTTACATAAAAACCTACTGTACGAAAGAAATCTTAATACCTGCACAAAAACCGTGTTTCTGAGTAATCAAGAACTTTTGTTTTCTTCGTCAAAGAAAATTCAATTGGTGAACTTTAATCCTATACGATCTGCATGAGAATCGAGGCCCTGATCTATTTATTTATTGTTCTGTTTAACATCTACCTATTATTTCATGTAGGCTCCAATTTCGTTGCCACATTATAAGAACAACAACAAATACACAATAACAAGCGAAAGGTTATCTGGAAAATATTACTGTATGGAATAAAACTCCTAAACGATGTGTGCTAGCTGTATACTTTACAGCTGTATACTTTAGACTTTCATATTTTTCATTTCACTAGGTGGTAGAAGAGCCAGAAGAGCCTACTGAAGAGCCTCGCTACCGGCTGGTGCCGCTTCCTGACCTGACCTCCAAGTACTGCCAGGAGATGGAGGACAAAGAGGCGGCGCGAAAGCAGGCCGAGCTGGACAAGATCGAGGAAGAGAGACAGAGGAGGATCGCGGTGAGTTGGTACTCCACAGCTTCAGATGGTAATCAGCGTGACAGCCGCGCGTAGCAATACCAGCAACTGTTAGTATGAAGGACGAAGCTGGATAAAGGATTATTCACGCTACACCGTGCCGGGGCCTGACCGTGCCGGAGCCGGGAAAAAATCCCATAGACATACCGACGCCGTGCCCCGTTCGGGCTCGGGCGGAGCACGGTTAGGATGAATCACTTCATATAAAGTGTATACAATAATGTTCGACCGTTTAGGGTCAAGAAGAAGGGGTATAATCACGGTGAGCCAATGCTCCTTTGCACTAAGCAACTTTTGCACAGATTAACCATTGGTCACAAGCAGCATCATGATAGCCGCCATAGCAGATCAACGCTCAGATTATGAGTGACCAGAAGCTATTTCTACTAACCTTCTATGACGTTGTATCCTATTATGTCTGTAATTTCTTGATTAGACTGCTAGATAATAATTTTGGCATGAAGTCCTTTGTGCATCAAGTTATAAAATTAACAAATATATCTCCAGGAACTAGAAGCGCCGCTACCTGACCCCATCGACGGTTGGCGCACGCACTGCTGGGTGCTGATACTGCCCGGCTTTATGGGCGTGGAGAAGCCGTTTTTCATCGAGCCCAGCGAGGGAAACGGCTACCCGTTGGATGCGCCACAGTACCAGCAACTGTCTTCGGTTTACAACCACGAGAATTACTATGTAAGTCGCTTTCGATAATAGCTGTAGTCACACTTAGGTTCTTCTAACTACTTGTCACACGGTTCACTTATTCAGACAGAAACGTTTGGAAACAACATTTGACGACCTATATGTAACAGATGTTAGAACATTACGGTGTACCAATTGGGTTTAAAGTATAAATTCTAATTTTGCTTTAGCGTATTTTTCAGCTCCTGTAAATAACTGTTTTCTTGACCTCATTTTTCGTAGTATTTTTTTGTTGTTCAGCAGTATTAAGCAATCTCTATTTAACATTACCAATTCGAACCAGTTTCTTAGCTTGGTTTTGTTCGCACATCAAGGTGAATCTTCAAAATTGCGACGAAGGGCTTGGCAACCTCAACTACGACCTGACAGACCTCACCTGCTGGGAGCACCTGCTAGCCGGGGAGCCGTTCCACCGCCGCCAAATGGTGGGCGTGGACGTCGATGATAAGAGAACTGCTGTGGAGACGGAGAAGCACCTCGACGTTCCCGCCAGCTGGGTGGAGAAACTAGATATTACAGCTGATGGTAGGTTCTTAAAAAAAAATTGGTTGCCTGTAAAGTCGGTATACGGGCGAAAGTTTTACGTGACAACGACTTTTTATGTCTGTCTCTCTCGTTCTTACGCGTGCCTCTCACTCGCTCTCAGTGCTGCGCGCGCGGGCCTCTCTCTCGTTCGGTGACTCATCGTAACGTTACCGAGCGTTACACTTTTTCATAAGTGACTCCCAGCCGCAACCTAATTTAAGACGTTGTCACGTCAAAAAACGTGATCACCCACCATCATCATCATCATTAGCCGCTGAACGTCTACTGTAGAACATAGGATATCCACCCTAGTTTTCTTAAATAACCGGTTGTAAGTGTTTTAATTTGTTTCTGCTGTTATTTAATGTCCTTTATAATATTTTCAAGTACGATTGAAATGTTATTTACACAAGCTATTTCTACGTATTACAGAATACGAACAAAGATATCCAGGCAGCCACAGAGTGATAGCGTACAAGAAGGTTATTTTGGAGAAGTTTTCTCCGTATTCAGAAAGAGATGGAATTGTCAAAAGAGTCAAAATATTCGACGATTATGCTCTCAGTGTTCCACTCGTGACGTAAGCAAGCGTTAGATTTTACATTTGTAATCTAAACTAATATTATAAAACTGAAGAGTTTATTAGTTCGTTTGAACGCGCTAATCTCATAAAGTTCTGGACCGATTATAAAAAAATATTTTTGTGGTCAGTAGCTTATTTATCGTAAAAAGCTTTAGGCAATAAAACGTCTCGCTGCGACAGGAGGGGAGGAAGCTAGCTCAAAGCGCGCGGACGCAGATGCGTATTCGCATTCGCATATTAGCAGTCGCGTAGTCATTTGTTTGAACGTGCTAATCTCAAGAACTGCAGGTCCAATTAAAAAAAAAAACTTTTTATGTTAGATAGCTAATTTATCATACCTAACATAACATCATGCTTCGAAAGGGAAAAGTTAAATCACAACGCAAGGATGTAGTCGCGCGGGGGACCACTGTTACTGTGACACGTAATTCCATTCACTTAAGCATAGAGCTACAAAAGCTCTACATACTAGTTGTGTTTATTGTATTATATTATTTTTGGTTTTCAGATATGAATGGTACAAAAACAGAGTAGACAAAATGGAAACTGTGAAAATTGATCACATTGCAAGACAAATACGCGAAACTTTCGGTATCGGCAGAAGTGACCATCTGCTGAGTGAGTTTAACATTTACACTCTAAATGATTGATTGAAAAGCGTGTTGTCATAAAATATTAGCTGTATTTTCCTTCTTATTTTACAGAACATACTTATTCAATGGATGCGCCCGTCGTGTCCGTGGAAGGGGTTCGTACTCTGGAGTTTAACTACTACCCTCGATTGGATCACCTGACAAAAATCGTCTGCAGCCCACTTACCTTCGATGAATACTATACGGATAGAGATGACAGGTAATCAAAATATTATTGACTGCATCGCGCTATCACTATCATCTGTGTACATACATACACAATATTTTTAAAATGTAATATGTATATTGTTGTTTCTGATTTCCAGTAATGTACAAGTGCATTGGCTACTTAAACTACAATATTTATTTATTGCAAAAATCCACAATATTTTCCTTTCAAATTGAATCACAGGCTAGAATCCCGAATAATAACATATACCGAAGGCACCAAGACAGAACCTAAGCGTCAAGTCAAAGACGTAGTGGAGACCTACAGCAGAAATTATGACGTTAATGCAAATGATGATGTGTGGAAGAAGATATTCCACATACAGGATAACACCATCGAACTGCTGAACCACTACGAGTACAACTTCGTGACGAACAACACAAGGCAGTTTATTAAGCCTAACTTGGCTGAGACTGGTGGGAAGATCTTGTTCTACCCTGACAAGACATCTGGGTATATTGTAAGTGTGAAAGATTTCAAGCCATATGCATTTGCCTCTGTTGCTCACATATTTGACGACCTCCGTAGTCGAGTGGCTAGCACGCTGGTTTCAAGCGTCGCCATTTCGTGAGGTTCCGGGTTCGATTCACGGTCGGGTCAATGTAGAAAAGGATCTTTTCTATATTGTCTCGGGTCTGGGTGTTGTGGTACCACCGTTGTTTCCGATTTCCATAACACAATTGCTTTAACTACTTAGCTTGGGATCGGAGCAATGTATGTGATGTTGTCAAATATATGGTGTAAAAAATATCCCTTCAGCGTAGTTATAGCGTTTCTATTTTTTTATATGCTTAGGCTTTAATACATTACGGCTTTATCAGCTTCCTCGCTTCATACACTTACAATCCCCAGGCCGATCCGTGCGCCAACAACCCTCGTCCGCTCAACGTTTATTACGCCCTCGTCGACAATATCACCTGGGAGTACAAGACTACAAAGCACATCAGAGATAGAGAGACTGACATTAACGGGTACCTACGGCAGAGGCACAAGGAACTGACTGAGCCTATGCTGTTCGTGTCGCTATTTGACACGGAGAGGAACGAAGCGGCCAAGAAAGGTTGGAGAGAACAGGTAATGTGGATAAAGTAAAATTTTATAAAATTATTTTGGGGCATTTCTTCAGAAAGTGTTCTTCGCGTCACCTTCGTGGCGAAAATTAATAATAATATAATTTAAACGAAAAAAATACTGCTTTAAAGAAACTATCAAACTGTAACATAATCTGTAAGAATCATGAGAATCGGTTCATTATTCATGTAGATATTTAATATTGAAATTTTGTAAGCCACGAAAGTTACTCACCATGACACGAAAGTTACGCAGCGTCTTTTTGGATAGATAATTCGGTAATAAAAGTATCAATTACTTGAAATATTATATATGTATGAGACAAAAAGTAATGTGGTTAGGTATTACATATATTTTTAAACATTAATTATGAACACTAACATAATAATAGTATGTTACCTTCGACAATGCTACTACGTACTAAATTATTTATGAGTATCCGATATTTCGACACTGTTGCAAGTGCCATGATCACAGCGTACCTAAAACTGTTGCGAGTGAGCTGTTATTTGCAGACTTAATGGTCTACCCTCCTTATAAGTCTTTTATTGCACTCATTTTCGGTATCACTGACCTCAAATTCACTGTTTGTTCTCGACACACAACACTGACAGTATTTGTGAGCGATAGGACACTTTGTTTAATTTTACGGTTTCACACTTTCGAAGCAATGGTATTTTGACATTCGACAATTTAAACCCATACTTACGATCGAATTTTTAGTGTTTTGTAATTTCCCTTGACCAATTTTGGTAAGTAGTCGCATTCTGTCGAAATTATCTGAGATTATTAAGGTAAGGGTAAGCTAAGGTACATAGTAGCAAATCTGTAGCAATCAACTCTTTACCCTCCAAAGTAGTGCCTCAAATTACATATAGGTAACCCTCCGTTTTAGTAGTCTAACTACTTGCCGGCTATTATCAACTCATTTTCAAAGTCAAATGCATAAGGTTATATTAGGTATATAGGTCAGGCCCTTTATAAACTTTACAAGCAATAAATTAGTCTTCCAGATATTTATCTTGCCTGGAGTGAGACTATTTAGACTACTAGCTGCGGGATCATAGCTGTAAGAGCGTTCAAAATATGACCTTTTCTTATCCAATAAAGAATTAAACTATTTCATTAGAATCTTTGGAAATAAACACCAGACGTCACGCGCTTATTGCCGAACCTTGGAATTTTTAGTATCAGTGTTAATTGTAGTTTTTTTCCCGTAAAGCAAGCTCATGATTTCCAGTCTTTATCAAGTAGCCTCAAAGTTGACTCTTTTATCGGTCTAGAGGACAATTTTCCAGCTTTAGACCAGGCTCAAATTTTAGCCATGCCACTTTGTTGAATAAATTAAGACGACTGGCATTACTCCTATCATTCTTATTAGTGGCAAAGAATTATTTTCAAAGTTTGCTTTTGTGATATTCATTATTTTCTCATGTAAACTACACAAATTGGGGTAATTACGAATAATGCACGAAAATTAATTAATTAATGAGTATGCTTTTTTTGAGTAACATATTGTGATTACTTTATATAATTAGTAAATAGATTAATCAGGCGATTCAAAGCCGAATGAAAATCAAGATTTAAGACGTCATGTTCTACACATTTTTCTAGTAAGCTAAATTATTTCTATAAATCATATTTGTGCCTCTGGAAACTGTCTTAGTAGAAGAATTCAAGTTTGAAACGTTAAGGCGGTTATTTTAACTACATTTACAAACCATAAAATATAAATTCTAGTGAGATCAGTACACTTTGATAACCTTTCGTCGAATGATTTGTATCTTTCGTGGGCAATTGACCACGAAAGTTGTGCCACGCAAGTGACGAAAATTTTTCATTTTCAGAAATATTAAATTAAGTAACTAATATTTATGTAATCTTATCTTCTATTGGTGTTTTGACACGTCTGAAGTTTCTGCGGACCTATGGTTTGTGTCGATAGGTTGAACATTTTTGAAGTTATGAGCATTAATGTGTCACATTTTCGAAAATGGTAAAATCGTGTGACCGACACAAAATTATTTTTATTAAATTTAGATCTAAAGAGGGATTTTTTCCACCTCAATATAACTTATCCTGACTATATGTCCAATTTTTCAACATATATTATGTTTATATAATGTAAAAGCCCAGCAAGATATGTCTTTAAACTGAGCGCCAACTCAGTGTGACGCGCAAAGAACAGCAGTTTTACTCCCGATTCCGATGGTAAAATATTTTTTCCTACAAAACTACAAACATAATAACACATTTTAAAGTGAATTCATATAAATAGATACATGATAAAACATACAAAATTTATTCTTAAATTAAACATTGAATATGTTTGGAATAACAAACGTGTGACCATCAAAAAACGGTGCTCAAATAATGGCCCTTTGCTTCAAATTTCCGCTCAGCGACACCGGCGCAAGCAAATAACAACACGAACCGTCACCGCGTTGAATATTAGAGCAGGCAAATGCTGGATGCACCACCCGCCCTCCCTCAATACGCATAGTTATTAGTACCCAACACCAACGTGCAAAAAACCTCGACGCGTTTCGCCATTACACGTAGCATCCTCAGGAGATGTTGTCTCGGCGGAGCACGTACGACTGAACTGTCAATTGCCTGAACTAATACTCAATGCGGTGACGGTTCGTGTTGTTGGTTGCCCGCGCCGACGTCGCTTAGCAGAAATTTAAAGCAAAATATTTTTATGAAATTCAACTTAATAATGGATTTCCGCAAAGTAAGGCCTGATTCCATTGATTAAGGTAATGTGGAAGCGAACGGTGGTGCTGGAGGGATGGGTGGGCAATGCCAACGTGGGAAATAGACTTTTCTCGATAACAATCATGAAGCCATTTTAACCTTTCTGTTTAATTATTGTAAAAACTATCTTAGTAGTTGACTAAACCTCCAATGTATATGTTTAGCTCCAATTCTACCTACAATATATTGGTACCGAACTATGTTCGAGTAGGCTTTTTTAGTCATAAAAAGTTTGTTGTTAGTGGTATTTTATTTCCTTTTGACTTCGTTGATTGAATAAAACTTAACAATACGTGCCATCTTACTTTAGGAAATCCAAAAAGCCGAAGTGACAGAACGAGAGAAAGAGGCGGAGATAGATCCCTTGGCTCCGTACCTCGCTCGTATGTTTGGCTCCGGCCATGGAACGGGGGCCCCTCTTAGCATCAAGGAAGCTACCCTCATCAGAGAGCAGTGCATTAACGATTTTAAGGCTAAACAGTTGGCAAGACAGAACATGGTGCAAGAGAGGTTCGATAAGGTATGTAACTACTGCTGTTAAATCTTATTTAAGAAAACATAAAGAAATCTGCGGGTTAATAATTGCATCTCCCATCGTTTGCTAAGGATGCTTATAAAAATACCCACCTGCATCGGAATAGAATTTTCCATCGTATTACTTACTTATTTTATTATTTACAGATGAATGCAGAGTACAAAGCGAAGAGGCTGTGGTACTTAGCCAACCAGTTCATATTAACCCCTGAGAAAGAGAGTGCTTACTTCGTCGCCAGGTTAGTGAAAACTTTCTTCCATGTTTCTGCTCTGCTTATGCTTTTTACATTATATTTTGAAATAACTTATTTCTATTATTTGCTACATAAAAATCTCTAATGAACAAATACAAGTACATTTTGCCTTGATTTTCTAATTATGTAGCCCCAATCCTTTGGGTGCGATTTTTTCAAAGCCAGTGAGTTGTTCTTGCTACGTACGTATGGAAAAGCTACGCCAAGCAAAAAATGTGTCGCAATACAACAAAAAGATTATGACGTATTGCTTGAAATTTGAATTTCGATTAGGAAACTATTTGTATGAGTTGATGACAAGTAGCGTCAATTCATGGCGCACAAGATTTGTTCGTGGTGTCAGTTCCTTGCTAATTATAGAATTTAAATGTTATAAACGTGGCTATGTGAAGCTGAGTAGATAATTAACATGTGATGTAGTTTCAGTAACGTATTTTTTATTCATTTTTTTTCTGACAACCTCCGTGGTGTAGTGGCTAAGCACGCTGGTTCAAGGCGTCGCTGCTCCGAGGTCCCGGGTTCGATTCCCGGTTGGGACAATATAGAAATATAAAAAATCTATATTGTCTCGGGACTGGGTGTTGTGGTACCACCGTTGTCTCCGATTTCCATAACACAAGTGCATCAGCTACTTATTTGGATCAGAACAATATATTTATTTATTTAAACTTTATTGCAATGTAAAATGTACAATTGGCGGACTTAATGCCTACTGGCATTCTCTACTAGTCAACCATCTGGTAATCCAGAGAGTTTAATCAGTGGCGGAATATTAATAATAAGTGAGAGGAGTGGTACAAAAAATGAAGTAAAATGCACTAACATAAATATTACACAAATATATTATAGGATACATAAGCAAAATACTAATAAACATACATAGAATACATATACTTAATAAATACAAAAATATAAATGATAAAAGTGATGATATATATGTGATTGGTGTCCAAAATTTATTTTTAAAATAAACTCGTCGCTTATCAGCTCGCTTCTGTGGAAACGCAACATTGGTTCTGACGACTCCTTACCTTTTTTCCAGCGCTCAACTAGCTTTCAAAGTGCATACTCTGGAGGTACGGCTGACAAGACACAAGGACCTCTCAGGCCCTCGATTCAAAATTCTAGAAGAGTACCTGGACAAACACCCGCTCTTGCGGGACTACAACCGCATGAGGCACTATTACAAGTACAAATAGGAGAAGTACTTTTCATCACACGAGCGTCCGTACATATTATGCACATCGTCACTATTTCACACCTTTCGTCAGGTAACCAAGTACTTTTATGGTTCACGCTAAAAATATTGTCAGGTACTGGCAGCATGGAATTATTCTTCTTCGCCTTTCTTAATGATGTGGTGCCATTTAGTTCGCTGGATGGTATCCTCTTTCGTGGGTTCGAAGCACTTCATGTCCCTAGGGAAATTTGGCAGGTCGTTTCAATTCTTCCTTTTTAGGGTTCCGTAGCCGAATGGCAAAAAACGGAACCTTTATAGTTTCGTCAAGTCTGTCTGTCTGTCTGTCTGTCTGTCTGTCCGTCCGTATGTCACAGCCATTTTATTCTGTAACTATAAGAATTACACAATTGAAATTTAGTAGGAAGATGTATCCTGTTAACCGCTTACCGATTTTCATACAAAAAATAAAAAATAATGACGTTAAAGGGGGGCTCCCACACATTAAACTAAAACCAAAAAATTTTTTTTTTTGTTAAACCTATGCGTGTCTATCAATAGGTCTTTTAAAATGACATTGAGGTTCTTTAAACCGTTTTCTTTTAAAGTTTAACGTTTCATAGCTTGACGCTTCCAAAGTGGTAAAATGGGCGTCCCCCCATCTAACTTCTAAACCAAGCAAGTGTAAATTTAAAAAAAATGGAATGTAGACCTTAACAAATACTTTCAACGAAAATTGGTTCGGACGGGATTCAACTAGTAGTTTTTGAGATATAGCACATTTTAAACAACCGCAAACATAACTTTGTACTTCATACAAACACTATGTAAAACAAAGTTGCAGTCAACAAAATATTGTGGTATTTTACTAAATAGAAGTAAGTGGATTCCCTAATTCAGTTAAAGTTGGCATGGAACCCTCAGTGCGCGAGTCCGACTCGCACTTGGCCGGTTTTTCTTTTACTATTTTGGTTTCTTTGAACGATTGGGGCGTTCGCCACGGACGGGTACCGTTCCCATCTTTCTCGTAGCTAAAGAAAACCAATTTTTTACGGCATGATCGTTGGGTAACTGGCAGCGTGGAGTAGTATAAAATTATGATTATAGTTCGTGGGTGGGCGCTCGTACGATGCGATCTTTAATTTAATATTCACCTCGTTTTTGTCAAAAAATCTCTTGTACTTAGGTTTTTTTTCTTAAATATTGGTATCTACTCATCATGATCATTATCAGCCAAAGGACTTCCACTGCTCAACGATGGCCTTCCCTACGGTTTTTCACAGCGACCGATAACTAGCGGTTTGTATTCAGTTTGATCATGTGATCTTCACAAGTTCGTCTTTTCATCTTTTCGGTGTACGGTCTTTGGTCGAAGGGTTTCCAATCTAGAACTTTTGGTATCTACTAATACAAAAATTCTCACACGTGCAAATTAAAATTATTTACTTATGTTAACTACTTTTTTTAAATTTTAATAGTGTTTACAATATTATATAAGTATGTTTTATGTTAGAGAATGGGCTGGCAATACATACGAGTATTAAAACCATTTAGAATATTTACACATTTAATTAACAAATTTACTACCTATTTACAAATAAAGTAATGACTAGAACACGTTCTCTCTTTCGTTTGATTTTTCTTAAATATTTTTGATAATCATATTTTTTTCTTACCTGTGTTCACTTACACAAAAAAAAAAGGAATATTTCAGTCTTATTGCACTATGAGCGACGGCTTATTTTAGTACACTTTTATTATGAGTTAAACTTCAACGGCAACATATAGTTGGGCAGTCAGCAGTGTTGGCCTGCTGATCGCCAGTCTGATGACAACGGCTTATCATACTGAACCTCTTTTACCACTAAAACTCTCGTAAAGCCAGGTTTTACAGCTTAGTCTAATTGAAAATCTCGTAAAACCCCCGATGGCTATGAACGGCCTTGAAGAACGAAAAACAAGTTGATAAGCAGTCTAAGTGCTTATCAACTTCGCGCGTTTGTTTATGAACATTATTTTGTATACGCGGTCCAATTCGGCTGACAGGTATCTGAAGTAGGATACGGCTAACAGGTAGCTGAAGTAGGATTCAGCTGACAGGTATCTGAAGTAGGATTCGGCTGACAGGTAGCTGAAGTAGGATTCGGCTAACAGGTAGCTGAAGTAGGATTCAGCTGACAGGTATCTGAAGTAGGATTCGGCTGACAGGTAGCTGAAGTAGGATTCGGCTGACAGGTAGCTGAAGTAGGATTCGGCTAACAGGTAGCTGAAGTATGATTCAGCTGACAGGTATCTGAAGTAGGATTCGGCTGACAGGTAGCTGAAGTAGGATTCGGCTAACAGGTAGCTGAAGTAGGATTCAGCTGACAGGTATCTGAAGTAGGATTCGGCTGACAGGTAGCTGAAGTAGGATTCGGCTAACAGGTAGCTGAAGTAGGATTCAGCTGACAGGTATCTGAAGTAGGATTCGGCTGACAGGTAGCTGAAGTAGGATTCGGCTAACAGGTAGCTGAAGTAGGATTCAGCTGACAGGTATCTGAAGTAGGATTCGGCTGGCAGGTAGCTGAAGTAGGATTCAGCTGACAGGTATCTGAAGTAGGATTCGGCTAACAGGTAGCTGAAATAGGATTCAGCTGACAGGTAGCCGAATAGCCGAGTAGCCGGTAGGAGGCGCGGCCGCCTAGTGCTTGGGCAGCAGCCAGCAGGGCTGCGCGGCGAGGTGCGGCCGCCTAGTGCTTGGGCAGCAGCCAGCAGGGCTGCGCGGCGAGGTGCGGCCGCCTAGTGCTTGGGCAGCAGCCAGCAGGGCTGCGCGGCGAGGTGCGGCCGCCTAGTGCTTGGGCAGCAGCCAGCAGGGCTGCGCGGCGAGGTGCGCGCCCCAGTCCCCGGCGCCGCCGAGCAGGTTCCCGCGGCCGTCGTGCGTGGCGAGCGCCAGGCGCGACAGCTTGTTGGCGAGCCGGCGCTGCGGCGAGTCCGGCCGGGAGAGCGGCGGCAGGGATATGCTGCCGGAGTCTGTGCAGGGACACAAGTTTTCTATGTAAGTAAGTCTCTGCGTGACCCATGAAACGAACAAGAATTCCAAAAATAATCTACATATACTCATATTATAAAGAGTTTGTTTGTTTGTTTGTTTGAACGCACTACTCTCAGGTGCTACTGGACCGATGTGAAAAAAAATGAGTTGGATAGCTTATTTATCGAAGGAGTCTTTAGGTATGATATAAAACATCACGCTACGACGGGAGGGGAGGGAACAAACTCGAAAGGAGCGGACGCAGTCGCGGAGGACTACTAGTAATAGATACTATAGGAATAAGGACACATCCTGAAAAAAAAACCGTTACGGTTTGTTTGTTTCCGGCAATAGGGACACGTTGAGTAGTTTTGGGGAGGCCTTTGCCTAGCCCCGATACTGAAGTTAAGCAACCTACGGCGCGATCGTATTTGAATGGGTTACCGTTCTGACCATTTGAGTGACGTATATTACGAGCATTTCCGTGCTTCAGACTTAGCAGCTAGTTCTTCCTTCATGGTTTGCAGTTGCTGACAATAGATATCTGCCATAATCGTTTGGCCAGATTTTAGAAAGCTGTAGTGAACGACACCGGCGCTAGTCCACCAAATACTCTCAAGAAACTTTTACTGAGACAATTTTCGTTTAGGGCAGGGTTTGGCTGGGTCTCCAGGGTTTAGCCATTGCGACGAGCGTTTCCGATTATCGTACAGTATCCACTTTTCATCACAAGTGTACGGTACGTAACATTTAAAGAATAACTGGTAGCAAAATAAAAGTCACTGGTACAAAAGATGATTCTATTCAAAGTAACTGCTAAGCTAATATGGTGAAATGGTAATGGTAGTTGGATGAGCACGCGCGATATGTATGGTAGCTCGTCGAGTACTGGTGAAAAAATGAAAACTTATTAAAATCATCAATTCGGTCGATGACACGTGAAATGCTGACAACGCGCCGATGCGCCGCGATTGTGAAATAATGTACGTAACTCGTACATATTCCCGACCAAGAGAAGATGAGATGAAATATGGTATCGGTGCAGATGAAATGAGGCGAATTACAAGGGTGAAAACAATATTTTTGGTGCATACAGGTGATTGGGCATTATTGGTCTTAATACTACAAAATTAGTTCACAAATGAATGACGCAATTTTGGCGACGACGCCTTATCAACTCGCACACTGTTTTTAATTTCACTGACACCTTTCACTTGCTCACTAGCACTAGCACTGGCACCTTGGTCATTTTTAACACTAACACACTCAACACTACTGGAGTCGTAGACCACACCGACGTCGCGGCGGGCAGCCGAAGTCGCGCGCCGCCGCCGCGCCCGGCAGCATCCCCATACGGCGAATGCTAGTGCAGCTCCTCCAATGCAAACGTAAATGGCTACGTAATGATGGATATCGTGGTACGAAATCTGGCTTATATTGGCTTGTTGGTCTTTCATCTGAGTTATTTGGTTACCGATGCTCTTAAGATCCTTTCTAAACCCACCGTCGCTTAAGATAGGATTCTCGAGAGTGGCATTGGGCAAGGACATATTTATAATGTTATTGACTGGCGGGATGTAATGCGTCATTATGTCTGGTACGGCGTCGAGACGATTACTAAACTGCTTGTGTGACAAAATAGCAAACGAGTCGCCCTTGATGACGCAGTCTTCGCCAAGTGTGATGATCCCAACCTTGCTGAGTCGTTCGCTCACGATCATGTTTCCGCATATCATTCTTATCGGACACTGCCCGCAACAGGAGTACAGGTAGGTGTTTACCTTGTGTAACTGGACCCACGATTGTTTACAAATGTGTACGTTAGTCTTGCACGATCGTGTGGTTGGGTCCTTGACACATAGGGACTGATCGTTATTTAAATGGTATATGGGACTGTGTAAATAGCAAAGAGTAATGGTCTCGTCAAGGCTAATACACATTTGGTAATCATTATCAGGCAAGGGTAAATACATATCTTTCTGTATATTCATTGCAATATGAGTAGCGATCGGCTCCAGGGTGACCATGCTTCCGTTGATTTCTCGGTAGATTGGTATGGTTTTGTAAATGTCGTAGTGGTCTCGGCTTACGAGTGGTATTTTTATCTCAAAGATAATATACTCGTAGGTCACTCTTGCCTTGATTTTTAGTAGGTGGTAAATCTTCGCTAAGTTATTCTGAATGTCATCGATTGGCAATGACAAGTCCTTGTTAAGATGACCAGAAATAGTGTTAAGCTCGCGAAGAAGTTGTTCTGGTTTCAAGAGGTGAATGTTGAAGTTTCCGTGGAATATGTTGGTAATGGTTTCTAATAAAGTATCTTGAAGGTTTCTCAAATTGTTCAATATATTGGTAGCGATAAAAGATGACATGGTAAATTCATTATTGTTGATAACGCCTTCAATACCGGTTTTAGAATCTCTAGCTGCTTTTTCTAGCGAATTCAGATGTTGGTTAAAGATCTTGTATTGCTTGTCCATGGTCTGTTCTGTTCGCTTTAATAAGTTAAACTCGGCTTCAACTACAGACGTCTGGTTTTTCCACAAGTTTGCGAGATGTTGTTGATTGATTTGAACTAAGTCTATGTCCTTTTTATATTGTTCGGCAAAATCATCGTCCAAGATTCCGAATAAAGTGTGGGCAACCGAGCCAACGCCGTTTATAAGCCCGCGACGCTGTCTAGACGGTGAGAGCTGCTGATTTTGCATCATTGTATTATAGTATTCATATTCTGCGTAGCCGTGACGTAACTGGGATATGATTACGTCGCATTGCGCTTTTATTTTTAGACTCGCACAGGTGGTTTCTAAGTGATCGAAATATTTGATAAATAATATGATTCCTTGTTGATATGGTTCTAAATTATAGTAAACGATTAGTTTCCATTCATCACGAACGGGGTACATGGTTGAAACTTGGTCGAAATAAAACATGTTGTTGTTGTTTTGAAGGCTGGTTAGCTGATAGCTTCCACTAACAGGAGTGCAGAGCATCAATAATGTCATTAGTAGGAATGATAACAGATTGCAAGATTTCTTTGTTCGTTTTGGTTGATCAACTTCGTTTTCTACTTTTGGTTCCGGTTCTGGTATTTGTTTGTGGTCTGCGACATGGTTTGAGTTTGTTGGTAATATAGATAATTTTATTATAGGGCGTTTCATGGTTCCGTTTTTGGTTTTTAAGGTAACCACTCTCACGAGCCCGTCTTTACCTGGGTGAAGCTCTACAACTCTTCCCAAAGCCCATCGCCCTGCTGGTAAGTTGTCTTCGTGAATAACGACGACGTCATTTAGTTTTATATTTTGTTTTGGTTCAAGCCACTTGGTTCTTATATTAAGTTGAGTAAGATATTCGGCCTGCCATCGCTTCCAAATATCCGTAAATATTCTCTGTGTTAGCTGCCACCTGGTTCGTTCGTCTCTTTCGGTTTCAAAAATGGTGAGTACTGGTCCGCTGCTAAGAAAATGGGCTGGTGTTAAATAATCAAGGTCCTCGGGGTCTTCTGTTAGAGGGCATAATGGCCTAGAGTTGAGGCAAGCCTCTATTTGAGTCAAAACGGTGGTGTATTCCTCGTACGTAAGTTTCTGCTCCCCGACCACGCGTTTTAAATGGTGTTTTAGACTTCGTACTGCGGCTTCCCAAATTCCTCCCGCCGAAGGCCACGAGGCGGCGTTGAAGTGCCACTGAATACCCATTTCGCTGACTTCAGATAAAAAGTCGTTGGTGAAGATGTGTTTTAATTCTTTAAACTCTTTATTTAAGATGCGACTAGCTCCTACGAAGTTCGTTCCGTTGTCGCTATAAATATGGTGGGGTATACCCCTTCTAGCCGCCATTCTTTTCAATGCAGCAAGAAATGCGGACGAGGTCAAATCGGAAACTAGTTCCATGTGTACGGCTTTGGTTGCCATACACACGAATACAGCTATATAGCCCTTGGTAGTTTTGACCCCGCGTCCCTTATTAGCTTTAATGAGGACGCTACCCGTGAAATCAACCCCTGTATGGTTAAAAGGTCGAGACGGGTTACTTCTGGAAGCTGGTAGATCTCCCATCAGCTGCTGCTGTTTTTCAGGGTTCGTACGTCTACAATTGACACAGCGACGAAGCTGTTTCTTGGTAGCTCGGTTTCCACCTACAACCCAGTATTTTTGCCTCAGGTATGCTAATGTTACTCTGGCTCCTCCGTGGTAGGTACACTTGTGTGCATGGTCAATTAAGAGTTCAGTTAACTTACTGTTGTGAGGTATGATGGCGGGGTGTTTCGTTTCTTCGTCTATGTATGCTTTCTCAAGCCTGCCTCCCACGCGTAATATGCCGACTTTATCTAGGTACGGCTTAAGGTTACTAATCTTGCTCTTCATATTTACAAAATCTCCGCCTTGCAACTGGTTTATTTCATCGGAAAATTCTGATGACTGAGTAACTTTAATGATTATTTCTTTCGCCTTCTGCAATTCTGACAGAGTTAAATAATTAGTTTTGTTTTTATTGCGTGGGGAAGCTCGCAATATCCACGCGAGAACTCTGACAGCTCGCATGAATGTGCTGTATTTATTGATAATCTGCTCTACTATGTTATTTGGTCTCGTGACGACATTAGTTTGCGCAGATTTTTTGACTTCTTCGTCAGTGGTGTAAGTTGGTTTATGCTTGTGGTCAGAGTATGTTGGTAGCCATTTTGGTCCTTGCCACCACAGTTGATGTTGGTTTAGGTCTTCTGCACTGAGGCCTCGGCTTGCGCAATCTGCTGGATTTTCTTCGGATTTGATGTACTGCCAGCAGCTAGATGGCATGACCTCAGTCACTTGGTTGACTCTGTTTGCAACAAATGTCTTCCAACGACTTGATTCTCCCTGAAGCCACCCCAAGACGACCTTGGAGTCGACCCAGCCATAAACTTTGATGTCATAATCTGGTAGGCATCCCTTGACCTTGTCCATGAGTTTAGCCAGAAGGACTGCACCGCACAGCTCTAAACGTGGTAATGAAATATTTTTGCTTGTAGGTACAAGTCTCGCTTTTCCGGCTACTAAAACGACAGACGATGACTCATTTTTATTTATTACACAGTAAATAACTGCCGCGTATGCTTTGGTAGACGCGTCACAGAAGCCATGTAATATCAAAGACTCGATTGGTCGCGTGCCCAGCCACCTTGGTAATCGCAGCTGATCAATCTGGTTTATGGTGTCTGATATTTTTCTCCACTCAGTACAGATGTTTTCTGGTAGTTCCTCATCCCACTCGATGTTTAACTGCCATACACTTTGGAAAACAAGCTTTAATTTAGTAGTTAGTGGCGACAGCCATCCTAGGGGGTCAAAAACTTTAGATATGTCTGACAATAATGATCGCTTGGTTGGATGCGCATTGGTCGATGGTATTTTTGACTCAAATGTAAATATGTCGTTTTTCGGGTCCCACCGAAGGCCTAAAGTTTTGGTGGTTTGTGGTTGTTTAAAATCAAAACTATTTTGGTGTTGGTGTTGGTCTTGGCCTTGGTTTGGTATCAATTTTGGAGTATTTGAGCACCATTTGTGTAAGTTGAACCCTCCTGACTTTAAAATATGTATCAAATCTGTCTGTATTTGTTTTGCTTCTGCTATGGAAAAGCTTCCATAGAGCAGGTCATCCATATAAAATGAAGTATCTAAAACAGCTGGAGCCTTGCTATTTTGGTAATTTGGTTTCTCATCCAAGGCCAACCGTTTTAAAGTCATCATTGCTAAGAATGGCGCTGCTTTTGTGCCGTAGGTCACGGTGGTGAGCTGGAATTCTTGTAGTGGTTTTTGTAGTGAATCTCGCCAAATAATCTTCTGGTATATCTGATCATCTGGGTGAATCCAAATTTGACGGAACATCTTTTCGATATCTGCTATGAAAGCGTATTGGTACTGTCTCCATCTTAAAATCAAGGTTTGTAAATCCTGCTGTAAATTAGGTCCAGCTTCCATTAGGTCATTTAGGCTATGGCCGCTGGGTGTTTTTGCGGATGCATTAAAAACGACTCTAAGTTTGGTAGTCATAGAGTCGGGTCGACAAACTCCGTGGTGCGGTAAATAATAATCGAGTTTCTTGTTACCGGCATTCACGTGCGGCGCTTCGATCATGTGACCTAATTCCCGGTATTCATTTATAAATAATTGGTAATCTTTAGCTAATGTTTGATTTTTGGTAAATTTTTTCTCTAATTGATGAAATTGTGCGATGGCCATTGGTTTAGAGATTCCTAATTTGTCTTCTAAATTAGACTTGAGAGGAAGCCTTACTGTGTATCTTCCATCTTGTTTTCTCTCTGTGGTAGCTGAATAAAACTGTAGGCACTGTTCGTCGGCGGCTGAGATGTTCGTGTCTGGTGTTATATCTTCGATTTCCCAAAATCTTTGAAGGTCTTCAGTGTTATTTATGACGACATTACAATGAAAGGTCTTAACATTGCCGCACAAAATCCAGCCGAACTGAGTTTCTTGCGCAACCGGATATTGAGAATCGAGTTTTATTATTCCACTCAAAATAATAGATGAGTAAATATCAGCCCCTAGTAACAGGTCTACGGGACGACTGACGTAAAATTCAGAATCTGCAAGATCGATGTTGTCTAAATATGGCCATGCTGGTTTTTTAAAAGATTGGTTAGGTAATTTATTTATAAGGGTGTTCATAATAAAAACATTGGTCGACATGGTAAAGTCATTGTGAAGGGATGAGATGTTTATATTTGCCACTCCTTTGCAACTGCTTTCCTTCACGCCTACTCCTAATATGACTCCCTGACATCGCTGACGTGGTAGACGTAACATCTGGGCCGCGTTTTCAGTTATTATTGAGGTTTGGGACCCCTGGTCGATGAGTGCTCGCAGCTTGTGGTAAGTTCCATCAGCAGCCTTAACGTTCACATAAGCAGTGGCTAGAAGGATTTCGGCAATATTATCCTGTGAAACATTGCACTTTCGTTGAAACGTTTCGGAATTTGACACATTCATGGTATTGTTGGTAGGTATTTCGTTCGAGGTCGCCAGTGCATCATGTAATAAAGTATTATGTTTTGCGTTGCATTCGCGGCACGTTTTTGTTGATGTGCATTCTTTGCCTTGGTGATCGAAAAGACAATTTTTGCACAAATTGTGTTTCGCAACTGTCTTCCGTTTGACGTCTGACCTAGATTCACGGAACTGCTTGCAAAGGAAAAGTGGATGATTTTGGTTGCAAAATACACATTTATGTGCTTCCACATGGAAAGTTTTAAGAGGTGATAATGGTTTGTACGGTGGTTTATTATATTGATTTTGAGTCATTTGATGGTAATTTGGTTTCTTAAAGCGATTTTCTGGTTGCATGGTAGGTTTGGCGACTTCTTGCTTTCGGCGAAAAGCTTCTAAAGCTGTGAACTTAATTTCGAGAAAGCTTAAAAAGTCTTCTATGGTTGGTAGGTCTCTCGGATTCTGAAGTGACTCGACATAGTCATTGTGGGACTCGGCATCCAACTTTTGAGCTAATAGGTGAACCAAAAGTGGACCCCATGACGAGACATCAACTCCAAGCTTTTGAATTGCGTGTAGGCATTCGTTGGTAGTATCGTGCAGTCTCTTGATTTGAGATGCCGATTGACTCTGCATAATTGGTAGGTTCAAAAGAGTGTTAACATGAGATGTAAATATCAATTTAGTGTTATTAAAGCGATGGTTTAAGATTTCCCATGCGATTTGGTAGTTTTCAGAGCTTATGTTTAAATGTTGAACAAGCTTTTCGGCTTCTCCTTTGATCTTGCTTTTTAGGAATTGAAGTTTTTGAGCGCTAGATAAAGACGAGTTATTATGTATGGCCTCTTGAAAGAGATCTTTAAAGCCTGTCCATTGTTGGTAGCTTCCGGTGAAAACTGGTATTTCCATTTGAGGCGTCATCTTCTCACGATGTGAAACTGACCACATTTTGGTATTAATAGCCTTCTTGATGTCGTTGAAAGTTTTTTCGTGGTGCAAAAATTCACGTTCGTACCTCGGGTTTTCACCTTCTAGCTCACTGTCGATTTCCCAATGAAGAGAATCGATCACTGACCATCTTGATTGTAGTGTTTTTAAAATATCTTCGAACTCCCATTTTTCGCTGAGCGATGGTAGATCGATGTTGGATACTGTACGAGAAAATGCTTTGAAATTACTCGCCTGTTTTCGAAGCATCTCGTCGAGTTTGCTGGTCGTACCTTCTGATTTTTGTACAGGTGCAATCGGTGGTTGTGACAATGGTGTTGCTGGTTTTAGGTAAACTGATGCCAATGGTTTGCTGGTATCAGCCTGGTAGGACGATATGGTTTGCCTTGCCCGATTATAAAAATCCCTGGTTTTTTCATAATCGTTATCGTTAAAATACCCATAGTTCTGGTCTATTTGGTCTCCTTGAGCCAACAAAGCCATATGGTTGTTGTGAAACTCCTTCCAATAGGTGTCTAGAGTTTCTAATTTCCTCTTAATCATTTCCGGTGTCTTACGATCTTTACCATCTTTCTTAAAATTGGTTAAAAGTTGGTCCATTCCCTGCATTAACTGGTTTTGTGTCTCCAACAGCGCTTCCATGGTGATGACGGTGTTGCTGACAATATTAAAGAAAAAATGGAAAGATCTTACTGGTATTAGTAGTGTAGCTCTGCCTAACTCGCTGCTGGTACTGGTGCCGCGAGTCTGCCAGACTCACAGATACTGGTCTGCTGGTCGTGGTTGAGAGGACTGGTAAATCCTATGGTACTGGTTTGACGGAACACTCCTTGAGCACAAAGTTAATCACTATAGTCTGAGTCACTTTTCACTCGCGGATGGTTCCTTGACGAATCGAAGGACCATTTAAATGTACGGTACGTAACATTTAAAGAATAACTGGTAGCAAAATAAAAGTCACTGGTACAAAAGATGATTCTATTCAAAGTAACTGCTAAGCTAATATGGTGAAATGGTAATGGTAGTTGGATGAGCACGCGCGATATGTATGGTAGCTCGTCGAGTACTGGTGAAAAAATGAAAACTTATTAAAATCATCAATTCGGTCGATGACACGTGAAATGCTGACAACGCGCCGATGCGCCGCGATTGTGAAATAATGTACGTAACTCGTACAACAAGTAATAATTCGATTTAAAATCCCTTCATTATTGTGTCGGTTGAGCAAAGTAACACTGCAGTCGACGCGTGTTTGCAAGTTCGATTCACTCAATTCATGAGGTACCTATCGTTCAAGTTTTTTTTTTATTTTCTCGATTTGCTTCAAGTGGATTAAAAAAGTTTTATCACTTACTCTGAAGCCTGCAGCTATCTCTGAAGTGCTTTGTGACGGATCCGCTTCCACAATAGCCTTTAATTCTTCATTTTCCGCTTTAGTCTCGAGCCGTCCACGGGGTTGGTTCTGAAGGTTGAAATGTCCAGAACGAAAACGTTGAAACCAAAAACGTACTGTGCTTTCTCTTGCGATACCAGTGCCGTACACATCATTAATCCTTGGAGCTGTTTCTGCAGCACTGGTGCCACGGTAGAACTCGTAATCGTAAATATACCGATATTTCATTTCATTCCATTGTGCGGTAATAAGCGACGCCAAAGAAAAAAATAATAAGGAAAAAACAAATGAATGACTGTTTTCAAAACTCAAACGTACCAGTTAAATGAATTTATAAATTTGAATTTGGGATTCCTGACCAAAGAGGAGATATTTTAGATCGAAGTGGTCAGTACGACATACGCTAATTTCATATGTAAGGTATAAGTTTTATATTGTTTATTTTCAAAAATAAAGACCCTAAAAATAAGTCGGGTGATAAAAAAAAGACGTCACTCGATCGTGCTCACTGTCGTCTTGATTATTGTTATTGGTTACTTTCTTTTTGAAGTCACGGTTACCCATCTTACTACGAAACTACAAACGCCTTACAAAACATCATAGCAAAAGCATTTTTTGACAAGTTTGTTCACCAATCAATGTAGGAAATACCACGATTTTATTTGAAAGATTGTTGGTTTTTGAAAAAGTTCCTAAAACTTGTTTTATACAAAATATTAATATAAACTACCAACTAGATTCACCTCAAAAGAAGTAGCTAATGTTATCAAACAAATGAAACGAGGAAAGTCTCCAGGTCACGACGGACTTAGTATTGAGCATCTACAGCATGCGGGTGTTCATTTGCCCAGGGTCCTTTCTATGTTGTTAACTTTTTGTGTTCGACATGCATATTTGCCCAATGAGTGCATGAAGACAGTGGTTGTCCCAATAGTCAAAAATAAGACTGGAGACCCTTGTGATAAAAGTAACTATAGGCCTATTTCGTTGGCCACAATAGTAGCGAAGGTGCTGGACGGTTTGCTCGATCGTGTCTTGAACAGCCATTTAAAATTAAATGATGCACAATTCGGATTTAGGTCTGAATTGTCCACAGAGACTGCCATATTGAGCTTAAAGCATACCGTCCGGTACTATACTGATAGGAAGACGCCGGTCTATGCGTGTTTCTTGGACCTATCGAAGGCCTTCGATCTGGTGTCCTATGAGTTACTATGGGACAAAATGAGGACTGATACTAGTCTCCCCAGTGAAATAGTTGATATTTTTGACTATTGGTACAAACATCAAACAAATGTGGTACGATGGGCTGGAGAGGTATCCGACGTGTACAGATTGAAGTGCGGGGTGAGGCAGGGGGGGCTAACCTCGCCGAGATTGTTTAATCTGTACATGAATGGGCTTATCGAGGAACTCAGCGGTACCGGAATCGGATGCTCCATAGATGGGAAACAGATAAATAATCTAAGTTATGCGGACGATATGGTCCTGCTGGCTCCCTCAGTAAGTGCAATTCGGAAGCTCCTGAAGATATGTGAGGAGTATGCCGGTGCCCACGGACTCAGATACAATGCGAAAAAGAGCGAACTACTAATGTTTAAGACCCGTGGTCATAAGATCACAACAGTACCTCAGGTTTGTGTTGGTGGTCTTGCTCTTAAGCAGGTGTCGCGGTTTAAGTATCTGGGTCACTAGGTTACTGAAGACCTCTCTGATAATGAGGACATTGAGAGGGAGCGCAGGGCGTTGGCGGTAAGATGCAATATGCTGGCTCGCAGGTTCGCACGATGTACGGAACCCGTTAAGGTGATACTTTTTAAGGCATTTTGTCAGTCATTTTACACGTGCAACCTGTGGGTCAGCTACACGCAGAAGGCCATCAACGCCTTGCGTGTGCAATACAACAACGCATTCATGGTGCTGTTGGGGCTGCCACGGTGCTGCAGTGCATCGGCTATGTTCGCCGAAGCCCATACTGATGGCTTTCATGCTATCCTCCGGAAGAGAGCAGCCTCGATGCTGAGCCGTATCCGTGGGAGTTGATGAGGCAGTGGGTTCGGCTGCATGTGTTGTAAAAGTGTGTTTTAGTGCTGTTCTTTTATTTTATTTTGTTTTTATTCGTTCTGTGGTGTATTAAGTGTTAATTGCTGGCTATATTTTCTATTTTCTATTTCGAATGTATGGACTGATGTCTGAAATAAAAATTTGAATTGAATTTATAAATCTATTCACCATTATATAAAACTAGGTGTCATGTTTATACATCGTTAGTGCATTCGCCAATACTTCTATTTAGCCGTGTCTTTTCGTTTAAAACTAGTTTTTGTGCGAAATTTGTATGGAGCATTTTGCGACCAGGGTCCAATAATGAGAAAATGATCGGAGTTATTTAAAGCTCTTCTGTTCGGAAAATTGAACTTTCATGTGAAGATAGACCGGTGGAAAATAGCTTTTCCATCCCTAGGGTGGAAAGTAATTTAGTTTTGCTACGATTAGACATGGAGTTAAATATAATTGAGTCACATCATATTATTAAAATAAACAAGCTTTCCAATTTTTTAAGATTAGCTAAACATTAAAAGCGTGTTTATTATGGTCACTGATTTAAAAAAAATACATTGGTCTAAATTTTGACAATTTAAAATCTACAAATATAAATTGGGTTACCCGCCATATATAGTGACAACTTTTTTTTTCATCTAAAATTGACACATTTTGTTTGTCTTTGACAATTCTTTTTTATTTTGGTCGA
Organism: Pyrausta purpuralis; assembly: GCA_963924145.1. NCBI lineage: Eukaryota > Metazoa > Arthropoda > Insecta > Lepidoptera > Crambidae > Pyrausta > Pyrausta purpuralis. The sequence goes on from OZ001646.1 coordinate 25,324,061, forward strand.
TTATTGCACAGATTATTAAGCAGGCGGAGGCGAATTGCCGCGCTTTTGTTGTTCATTAATCTTCTTACTGACTCCCACATTTACCTGTCACTCATAGCGCTATCTCATGAGTCTAAATTGAACCTGAAATTTGACATAACCTGTGGTAGTTTTGGTGACAAGGTTAAAGTTGCTTTCTTGTACTATTATTATTATCAGTATAAAAAAATCGATGGATATTTTTAACAATGATTTGAAATATTTGATATCGTCCGCATTTTATGTACTCTTATGTCTTCCGAGCCGTTACTGTCCTTCTAATCGTGTGTTTTATGTATAACGACAGTAAACAAACTGTTACGTAATGTAAAAACTTGAGGTTTCATCTCTCGCTCGCCAAACAACATAATATCTCATCATCGCACGCATCACAATTACATCATAGCCAAATTTATATACCTTGTCTTGCCATAAATATTGGATAATAAAGATTTTTTTTAATGCAAATAATATGTATCACTTTTACAGTGTGTTAGTTTTATAGATAAATATTAAACAATTTAAAATGTTAAAAGCTTATTTGAAGTGGTCTCCATTGGCTGCAATACAGTCCTTTAAACGTTGAGGCCAGTTATCAATAGAAGCACGCACTCTTTCCATGGGAAAATTATTCACTGCCAATCGTATGGATTGTTTTAGGGACTCCAAATTATCATGGCGTTTAGAGCAAGCCGTACTCTCTAAAACTGACCATAAATAAAAATAAAATAAAAATGAAATAATTTTATTGCAGACAAATCGTCCATACAGTTTTTTTTTTAATTATAGAAGAATTGAACAACTAAATCAAAAAATATTTTTTTTTAGGCTAAAAAGAAAATCAAATGAAATTCACATTATTAATTCTAATTATTTTACAAGAGAAATAAAAACAAAATAAAATAATAAATAAAAAAATAGTATTAAAATACAAAAATAAATCATTATCCAGCGGATTAAGATCGGGACTAGAAGACGGCCAGTCTTCAGCTCTGATGAAGTCCGAAACGTTCGCTTCTAACCAAGACTGCTTGGACCGAGCTTTATGACTCGGCGCCGAGTCTTGTTGGAAAGACCATGCTTGGTTATTGAGCATGGTGTTGTTAAGGGGCTTAACTACCTTTTTCACAAAAATATGGCTCAGTCACTCCTTCATAGCTAACACCCAACCAAACCATCACTGAAGTCGGGTAATGCTCACGTTGCACTCTGCCGACTACTTGGGAAGCTTCCTTAGAGTTTTGAGCGTAAATACGGTCATTTTTTTTTGTTCAAACGTTGCTCAATTGTAAAGATTTTCTCATCCGAAAACAAAAATTTTCTGTGATCTCCCTTTGCGTACCGCTTCAGTAGTTTTTTCGATTTTACCACCCTATTATTTTTTAAATTATCAGTTAAAAATGAACAGTGCGTCTCTTATAGGCTGCAAGTCCTAAGTCATCTTTTAAAATACGCGACATGGTTCTGGGTGCTATCTTATTCTCCCGACATAAAATCTTTTGCTTTCGGACAGGATTTCTGCGAATTCTTTCCCTCACTGCTTTGACCACCTTTTTCGTAAGAACACTACGTGGACAGCCAAATCTTTTCCTGTCACAAACAGAGGAGGTCTCATTGTACCTATTGGTAGCCCGGTACACAAACATTTGACTGATACCAAGCGTATGGAGAGTTTTAAAAATTGCATTTAGCTCCATACCAACTTTGTGTAATGCAATCACAGCGATTCGGTTCTCTGTATCACCCCACTCCATTTTAATATCGCAAAATATTGTAGAATGTATTGGCGCCGAAATTAGAAAACATAATGCATAAGCAATCGTATAAAAATGACAGATTCCAAATTCAAATGTAATATCTTTCTTATTTTTAATTGTAATAGTATTTATGGCTAGAGTGTGTATTTTCCCTCACAGTTTAAATGAAAAATAGTATGTATAACTCAGGTGAATGCTCCTATTTCACTCTCGAATTATTAGAATTAAAAGCTTTACTGACTATAATTATTAGATTAAAAACATCTCGAGGGAAATGGGTCACTTTCTCCCCTTGTATAACAATCTACTATATAACAAGTGGCATACTTTTACTATAAGCACAGTCTAGGGAACTCTTCATGAAATCTGATGAGTCCTGTCGTTTTTATTTATTTTTCCAGCCATATAAAATTGCTGGTCAAATTTAAGGGAAATGATGAACCTTTGCGAGTCAATTAAAATTAGAACTGAAAGCAACCCACCTGATTGCCTAAGTTTATTTATTATAAGTAAAAGCGCAAAAAAATCACAACAACATACAGAAATAATATTCAGAAAAACAATCTAAGTTTTAATTAATATGATTAGAATGTTGCAGATTTAAGGCAGAAAATGATAGCTAATGACCCCCATTATAAACTATTTTCATTTGGCACACGATGTACCAAACACACTGTATAATATGTAGCTAATGGGAAATTATGATGAGTGTTTTTATCGACCCTTAACATAGCACTACAAAGTATGCCTGTGCCTAGTGATTGCACCAATTTTGGTTCCATAGTACGTCGTATCAATCCTATCAAAAATAACATTAAGGTCAAGATAAATAAAAATAACAAAGTATGTAAGCCAACACTCACTACTAGATTTGAAGGACTAAGAAACAAACCTGAGTGATATTCATAGTTGGCGTGGTCACTCGGCGTGTCTTGGCCGAGCCTCTTACGGTACTCTCCCGCAAAATGCTCTATCAAGGTGTCCATCATCACCGCCTGCTTCGAGAACACCTGCAAATAACACTATAATAACAATAACTTCATTGCATGTCATGTTTATCGTTTAACGAGAAGTTCAGTGTTACTATTTCAGCGTCAAGTTTACTTACCAACGAATAATTGAAATATACAGAGTGTAAAAAAGTACGAGTCAAACTCAATGAGGTAGTTGTTAATCAAGTTTAAAATACAAGAATAATTTTAAGAAAACAGTTTTTTTTTGTATTTTAAACTACTTTTTACCACCCCCTTGAATTTGGCTCGTATTTTTTTTATACCCTGTTTACGGAAGAAAAGAGTCCATATACGATAAAATGACCACGGATCCCAAAAATTACACACAGGGTGTAAAAAAGTACGAGCCGAAATTTAGGGGGGGTGGTTAAGAGTCGAGTCTAGAAAATAAATGCAAATTTAAAAAAAAAACTTTCTTTTAATTTTTTTCGTTATTTATTCTGTATCCTAAGCTCGATTTACAACCACCACCTTGATTTTAGCTCGAAATTTTTTACATTCTGTATAACGTGACTTCTTATGAACATGTGAAGACATTGTGAACCGGTACTGGACATAAAGTGTTTTCTATCCATCTAATGCTTACCTGGAGAATTTTGGAGACCCTCAACCCATTTTCAACGACCATGAACTGGAGGAAGAGGCAAGGCAGGCAGTCCTCGTTGTCATCTGATGGTAGACCGATGTCCCAAGATAGCTCTTCATAGAGTAAGCCCAATAGCACCGTCTATGTAACAAATAATATGACAGTCAGCGAAGCAAGGTTGGTTTGTGTAGATCTCGTGCCTATTTCAAAATAATATCGTAAGACATCTTTTTGGACCGAAAAATGATCTCTATTAGAAACTTGTTGTATATGTATAATTCCGGGTACCTATGTTATTTAAAAAATCAGAGTGCGTGAATTGACTACATTTCATATTTTTTTATTTGCATACTTTTATTTTTTTCTAAAAGATCTAGTTTTCCTTTTATTTTTTTCAGTATTGTCCTTATAAACTGTTTAAAAACTCTCCATTCAAAAAGAGCGTAAGTACAGTCGGATGTTACGAGGTGTTTGCTATTTTCGTTAAAAAAATTTACATTTGACGATTATAGTGTTGTGAATTTGTGATCTGTAGCAATTGATTTAAATATTTAATAAAAATTAAATATTTTCTTTCGAATTGTAATTTTGAAGGTTTTGGTTTGCTCAAATGTAATGTAATATTAGTCTGAGGAAACTTAATTGTTTTTGGTGTTATTTTTAAGTGTTATTTACATTCATTTCATAATAACTGTATGTTTCCATAAAAATAAAAAAAATGTAATGTCCAATGCGACACCGGGAACAATAAAGCAAGATCGTTTAAATGTTTTTCTGCTTAAGATGTCATTGCAAAGGCGTAACTTATATAATGCCTACTTCTATGTTCTTTTCAGTCTTTTACATTTCACTTTAAAAATAAAGCGCAAATAGTTCTGAAATATTTTACGTGTTTATAATCGCCACGTTTCTTAATGGTTTTCGTACCTGTATAAAAATGAAATGTTATCAATTGTAACAGAGGAATGGTTACTCACGCTCTCGGTATCATCGATGACGTAGACGCCGATGGAGTTGATGGCGACTAGCACAGGGATGTCCTCGTGCGTTAACAGACTCGTCAAGCTTCGGACTGGCTGTTCTATCTGACCTTGGAAGAACGCAGCACTGAAAAAAGGTGATATAGGAGTACTTTGTCGTCTACATAACTTTGTTCACCCTCTATAAAATCCCTAGTATTCCTCCGTGTCCATCTTTCTACTTTTATAACTTGCCTTTTCTTCAAATGATATAAAATTTAAAAATGTTTTTTTTATTTATTTACGCTAACAATATGAAATTAAAGTGTATTATATAATTCCATTTTCCTTGTGTTCGGGGCACTACTCACTATGAAGAAAACACTAACTGACACTGTACTATTTATTGATTAACACAATCTTCTTACTGATATACTACTACTCAAATAAAAGTAAACATGGGATTGGTCTAGTGACTCCAAGAAAATAAAGACGTCACGCGAAGTAACCGACACTCAACGCCATCTAGCGGCGCGCGTGCGAACCGAACTCCACAACATACTCCCCCCAAAGGACGATGATGTCCTTTCAAATCTCCGGCAAGGGGCAAAGCTTTGAAACAGTCCGTGTATAAATTCCTGATTGGGTACGGACGTCATAAGCTCTTGTCAAATTGTCTCGTCCAGGGTGCTTCGCTACTATCCGACCCAACATCCATTTGCTCGGTGGATAGCGAGAATCTTTTAGTAATACTAAATCATCAATTTGGAATTCTTTCTGTGGTGTACGCCATTTTGGTCGTTGTTGCAGTCTGGTGAGGTATTCTGATTGCCACTTCTTCCAAAATGTTTGTGTCATCGTCTGAATCAGTTGCCATCTTGTGAGGGAATGAAGGTTCATGTCTGTCAGGTCTTTTTCTGGATATGCAACTAAAGGCTCGCCAATTAAAAAGTGTGCTGGAGTTAATGGCTCTAAGTCTCTTGGATCATTACTGAGAGGCGAAAGGGGTCGAGAATGGAGACAAGCCTCAATCTGTGTCAACAGCGTGCTCATTTCCTCAAAAGTTAGGGTGCTGTCTCCGATCGTGCGTTTTAGGCGGAATTTTATCGACTTGACACCGGCTTCCCACAGCCCTCCGAAGTTTGGTGATCCAGGAGGTATATACTTCCATCGAGTGCCTTCTTTGTCCAGCAAGGAAGACAGTTTCTCGGGTATGTGAGCTGCGCCCTGTTTCCACATCTCTAATAATTCTTTACTTGCTGCGACAAAGGTGGTTCCGTGGTCACTCCACATTTCTCTGCATACACCTCTTCTTGATATCAGTCGTCGATAAGCAGCCAAAAATGCGTCTGTAGTCATGTCACTGACAAGCTCAATATGCATCGCTTTCGTAACCATACATATAAAGATCGCAATGTAGGATTTGTGTGATTTGCTGCCACGACCTTTGCTCATTCTTGTGCTTATTGGGCCAGCAAAGTCAACACCGGTAATAGAAAAAGGTCTAGATGGCTTAACTCGACACTCAGGTAGGTCTCCCATTAATTGTGTTCTGTTGGCTGTTCTCAATCGAGCGCATTTCATGCAGTTTCTCGCAAATCTTTTTACAGTGTTAGCAGCGTCAATCAGCCAATATCTCTGACGAAGGTAAGCCAACATCATTTGCGGACCACCGTGCAGCGTCTTTTCATGAGCTTCCGAAAGTATAAGTGGTAGTAGTATATTATTTTTTGAAATGATCGTCGGATGTTTGCTCAAGAATTCAATATCAGCATGCTTTAACCGTCCTCCTACTCGTAACACGCCTTTTTCATCGATAAAAGGGGTGAGTGAAGATAAACGGCTTTCTTTCTTTAAAGGCTTTTTGTTGCTCAATTGATCTATTTCCTCTGGAAACTCAATTCTCTGTGAGAGCTTTATACAGACGGTAAGTGCCTCTTCGCGTTCATTGTGTGTTACAAATGCAGGTAAACTATTTCTAATCTCTCTGTTCTTTTCTTTCAGGTGCAGCCATCTCCGGATCCAGGCGACAACTGTAAGCAGCTTCGTCCAGGTAGAATATCTCTTCATCAAGGTAAGTATGGGGTCAACTTCTTCCGTTTTCGTAACATCTAATGTCGTTGCAGCGCAGATCTTAGTCTCTCTCTTCTCAAGATTAGTTTCTGGTATCTCACAGGTTGGTAGCTCTAGGTTTCTCTCTCGTAGAAATAACGGACCATTCCACCAAAGCTCATTATCTTTTAATTTTCCAGGTGCAACTCCACGGGATGCAGGATCTGCGGGATTCTCTTTAGTGCCGACATAAGACCAGGTAGTATGAATATTGTTGTCGATTTCGATGACTCTATTCCTCACGTAAGTATTCCATCTCAACGGGTCTCCTTGTATCCATGCGAGAGCAATTTTAGAATCACTCCAAGCGTAAGTATTATCTGTACTGATTCTCATAGCCTCAGCAACATTTTTTAGCAATTTACTGAGTAAGACGGCGCCACATAGCTCAAGGCGCGGTAGCGTCGTTTGTTTAACAGGTGCGACTTTAGTTTTTGCTTTTAATAGTGATGTAACTACACGTCCGTCGTTAGTAACTACTGTCATGTAAATCACAGCCGCGTATGCCAGTGTTGACGCGTCCGAAAATCCGTGTAGCTCTATAGATTCAGTTTGATTATCTGTTCCAATCCATCTCGGAATACTTATCTCTTCTAGCTTTGGAATCTGCGACCGAAACTCAATCCACTCATCTTGCTGTTCTTCAGGTAATTCATCATCCCAGGATATGCCAAGTATCCATAGTTTCTGCATGAATATTTTCGCTTGTATGATTGTAGGCGCAAGAAAGCCCATGGGATCGAAAAGAGACGCGATGACGGATAGCACGTTCCTTTTTGTTATACTCTTCTCTTCCAGAATGTTCACCTTGTTCGTGATTTGCAGCTCGTCTTCCTTCACTTTCCAGGTAAGTCCTAAGGTTTTTACAGTCTCTCTCTTGTTTAATTCCACTTCTGTGTTCTTTGCTCGTTTTTCAGGCTCTATCTCATTCATAAATCTCTCGCTATTCGAAGACCATTTCTGAAGCTCAAAGCGACCTCTTCTCAAAAGTTCTGTTAATTGTCTTTTTACTTCGATAGCTTTCTCCTCATTGTCGCTTCCAGCTAAACAATCGTCCACGTAGAAACAGTGATTGATGGTTTCTCGCGCGGTTTGCAGGTTCTCATCACGATCTTCGTCTTTGGCGATCTGTTTAAGTGTCTTGATGGCCAGATATGGAGCACAGGCCGTGCCAAATCTGACCGTAAGTAGTCGGAATTCTTGTACAGGATCTCCTGGATTGAATCTCCATAAAATGCGTTGATAGTCAACATCCTCTCTTCGTACCAGTATCTGGCGATACATTTTTATTATATCAGCTACAAAACCGACTTTGAACGTTCTCCATCTTAATATTATGTCTCTTAACTCTTCTTGTAATGAAGGACCGATTAAAAGTTCGTCGTTTAATGAAACTCCATTTTCGCCCTTTTGTGAGGCATTGTAGACGACTCTAACTTTCGTGGTTTCCTTGTCTTCTCGTACCACGGCGTGATGTGGTAGGTATACCGCTCTCTCATTTTGCTCAGATTCGATAACAGGCTCCGTGTGTTTAAGGTCAAGGTATTCTCTCAGTACGGCGTTGTATTCATCACGTAATTTCTTGTTCTCGTCTAAGCTTTTTTCGAGGGTTCTCAATCTCTTTAAGGCTATGTCTCGAGATTTCGTAGGTAAAACAGGCTCATCTCGCTTAAATGGAAGTGCAACCACGTATCTTCCATCTTGTTCTCGTCTCACTGTATTATTGTAGATCTCCTCAGCTCGATTTTCAAGTGGAGTTAGAGCGTTTTTCTCTGCGGTATGTATATAATCTGCTTCCCAGAATCTCTGCAGCATCTCATCCAAGTTAATGCTTAGGTGGAAGCTCATAATGTCTCTCTCGTTGGATGGTTTCAAGACTCCACCGGATATAATCCAACCAAACTCAGTCTGTTGAGCAACTGGTGTCCCAGGTACTCCTCTTATCACTCCACTCATCAATATTTCAGTGTAAACACTTACTCCTAGTAACATGTGTATAGCACCAGGTTGGTAGAAAGCCGGATCGGCCAGACTCAAGTGTTTTAGATGCTCCCAAGACTCATGATCGACTCTTCTTGCAGGCAAGATGTCCGTAACTTGTTTTAAAACAAATGCGATGCACGGAATTATAAAATTATTATTTCTCGAGTGAAGTTGTACATTAACTGCGTATTTTATTCGCGCTGTCATTTGGTCGACTCCAGTTACTTGTCCCTCTACAGGTTTGCGTTTCAGTTGAAGTTTATGAGCTGTATCTTCGCTTATAAACGATTCCTGTGAGCAGGGGTCTATCAATGCTCTCACAAGTTGAAGTCCTCTACCGGTCTGAATGTTTATTAACGCAGTCGCCATCAGGGCGTTTTGTCCTTGTGTCACAAGGTGTGATCGAATAGTCTCGTAAGTCTCTCTATTTGTTGAAGTAGTTGGCTCCTCTTCTCGTCTCGTGTTCGTACTCGTACTCGTATTAGGTGGAGTAGTGTTTGAAGATTGTGTGTTATTGCTCATACTCGGGAAATGTAACAGGGTGTGATGTCTTCGATTGCATTGTTTACAGGATTTATTGCTCTTGCAGTGCTTTGCATTGTGTTTTGGTGATAGGCAGTTGAAGCATAATCTAGCGTTTTGAATTTTTTGTACTCGCTCTTGAACTCCCAAATTAGTTAACTCTTCACAGGAATATGTAGCATGAGTCCCACCACATATGGCACATTTTATTGTGTCCGCTGATGTTAAATTTGTTACGAATGATTTAGGTTTGTTAAAGATTTTCTCTCTTATTGCAGGACCAGTTGGTATCATCTCGAGTACTCGGAATCTCGTCTCTAGGAACTTCAAGAAAGTCTTTAGTGTAGGCAAGGTGTCTATCTTCACGGATCCAAGTTCTTCTTCCCAACTCTTATGCGACTCGTTATCTAATTTGTTTACGGTGAGGTGAATAATCAGAATATCCCAGTTTTCAATTGATACGTCGATGCTTTTTAGATTGTTTAGGCACTCATTTGTTGTATCTAATAGTTCTTTCACATCTTTAGCCGTTCCAGTAGTTAACTTCGTTTGATTTATTAGTTTGTTTAAAATAGAGTTCACTATAATTCGTTTATTGTTGTATCTGTCCTTTAAAGTTGTCCATGCATTCTCATAACTACTCTCTGTTACAGGTATATGTTTCAACAGCTGTTCAGCCTCACCACTTAAACTGCTCTTCAGATAGTGCAACTTCTGTACATTACTCAGGCTTCTATTCTCATGTATCAACGAAATGTATAGGTCTCTGAATACACTCCATTCATCATAACTTCCTGAAAACTGCGGTATATTGATGGTAGGTAATTTCACTTCTTGGTGGTTGTTGGATGTCTCATGCACTTTTTGCGGTGATGATTGATCAAAGGTCTCCAAATAATCTTGTAAATCGGTCTTGATATTTAGGTACTCTTCCTCTCCGGCATCAAACCAATCTTCAGTGAAATATGACGATTCTCTTTTCTCTTGCGCAGTCACTGACTTTGAGATTTGTAAATGAGTGGTTCGAAACTGATCCCAATATTGTGTCAGAGTCTCAAGTCGTGTTATAATATAGCCTTTTGTAAGTCTCGCTTTCGGTGATTTTTTAAAGTTAACACCAATTTTTTAAATCAGTTCAAAGGTAGTCTCCTGTTGCGATATTAATTCCTCCATTGTTTTTAAGTTTATTTATTTTTCACTGTTTATTTTAGAATTTACAAGTTGAAATGTCCGTTAAACTGCTAAGTCTTTAAATTTATCACGATTATTCTAAGTCCAAGATAAACTGTTTGAAATTTTTCTAAGTTCAAAGTTGCTCAAATTTTTCTAAGTCCGCAAATATGAAATTGCACTATGTTCCAAAACCGTAAATTTTATAAGTCCCAATTTCACGTTATTTGCTCTATGTCCTTTTTTCTCGAATTTGCACTGTCTTTTACACTTGTAATTTTTCACTCGTTTAATCCCCCAAAAACACAAGTCCGCAGTTCACTTTTCACTTATCCGGCTCGCTGGATCACTTTGTTCGGGGCACTACTCACTATGAAGAAAACACTAACTGACACTGTACTATTTATTGATTAACACAATCTTCTTACTGATATACTACTACTCAAATAAAAGTAAACATGGGATTGGTCTAGTGACTCCAAGAAAATAAAGACGTCACGCGAAGTAACCGACACTCAACGCCATCTAGCGGCGCGCGTGCGAACCGAACTCCACAACACCTTGATCCTAGCAAAATTTTATCTCCCGGAATCTATTTACTTCTATCTAATACCTTTTGCCCAACCTTTTACCTCGTCGTGGCAACATGCACAAGCCGTACTAGCCAAAAACAACAAAAAAAAAATCTTTAGAGAAGATTGCCGAGTGTTAACGGGACTCTTTTTTGCCGAATGTAGTTAGTGTATTCATGAGCCGCTAGCGACTAAGTATAATTGTTGGCATTTGACATTTGAAGGACGTCACGGGCGGTTCCCTCGTAGAGATGCGGAGGACTCCCCGCAGACGTGGCGATTCTAGTTTTGATATGACGGTGCGTGGTCACACGTGGGTACAGTCGTGTTAATAATTTCTTGCAATGGAGTACTTATTGGTTTATTATCTAGCCAAACGACGTGCGCACTAAAATCGTCAGCCCATTGATTGCGTCCGTCGAACGCATTGGACAGGACGGAAGATCTGCACAACCTTGCGATGTTCAAGTTACGTTCCGCTCGTAATTACCGTCCTACAAAGTTATTCAATCACTGGAGGATCCTTGAGGTCCATCAATGGAGTTTTTGCCATGGGATCAAATGCCTTATTATACCTGTATAGTACGATTGGCAGTGGGCAGGGCACATAGCGCGAAGAACTGATGGCCGTTGGGGCAGGAAAGTTCTAAATTGGAGACCCTTCGACCAAAGACGCAGCGTAGGACGTCCACTAACAAGATGGACAGGCGACCTTAAAAAGATTGCAGGATCAAACTGGATGCAGATCGCTAATGATCGGTCGCTGTGGAAAGCCGTGGGAGAGGCCTATGTCCAGCAGTGGACGTCCTTAGGCTGTGATAATGTGATGTGAATGTGATAATAATAATGATGATGAAGATGATAGTACGATTAAGAACCATTTTGGTATGAACGAAGAGACTTAGGCAAGGTATACTTACATTAGTCACTGCTCTGAATGTGTGGTGAAATGGAAGAACGGTTTCTCATACTCTTTTCATAAAAAACGCGGCGGGCGGGCGCTGCGCCTGCTCCAGCAGCTGGGCCCGGTGCCGAGACAGGTACTCGTCTCTATATACACTGACCCGTAAGTGGCGTGCGTGCGGATGTGCTGCAGGTACTTGTGGCGCAGCTTGCGCGGCGGCGCGGCGGGCGGGCGCTGCGCCTGCTCCAGCAGCTGGGCCCGGTGCCGAGACAGGTACTCGTCTCTATATACACTGACCCGTAAGTGGCGTGCGTGCGGATGTGCTGCAGGTACTTGTGGCGCAGCTTGCGCGGCGGCGCGGCGGGCGGGCGCTGCGCCTGCTCCAGCAGCTGGGCCCGGTGCCGAGACAGGTACTCGTCTCTATATACACTGACCCGTAAGTGGCGTGCGTGCGGATGTGCTGCAGGTACTTGTGGCGCAGCTTGCGCGGCGGCGCGGCGGGCGGGCGCTGCGCCTGCTCCAGCAGCTGGGCCCGGTGCCGAGACAGGTACTCGTCTCTATATACACTGACCCGTAAGTGGCGTGCGTGCGGATGTGCTGCAGGTACTTGTGGCGCAGCTTGCGCGGCGGCGCGGCGGGCGGGCGCTGCGCCTGCTCCAGCAGCTGGGCCCGGTGCCGAGACAGGTACTCGTCTCTATATACACTGACCCGTAAGTGGCGTGCGTGCGGATGTGCTGCAGGTACTTGTGGCGCAGCTTGCGCGGCGGCGCGGCGGGCGGGCGCTGCGCCTGCTCCAGCAGCTTGGCCTCGGCGCTGCCCTTGCGGCCCGCCGGCAGCAGCTGCGCCCAGCGCCCGGAGCGCGCGTGCTGCGGCAGGTACTTGTCTTGGTGCTCTCTGAAAGGAGCATCCGAGTTGCTTCTGAGCTGAGCTGATGGACCATGAATGACGACCTGACCGCACGTGTTGGGATTTTGAGAGTGGCACTTGTCACATTTAAGCATGAATGACATTTAAGTTATTTTCAACATGACGATGAAATTTATTTCACCTGTATCACTAAGTACAGATTCAAGAAACAATATGAAATAAATCACGTCATTCATACTAGATCTAAGTGCTTCTCGGTACCTACTACAGAAGCGATCAACTACTTCGGTACTAAAAAAGCATAAGCCATCGCATTGACTATCTCAAGTATCATCCGTCAGTGCACCGAATCCAATAAAGACATTGTTCACCTAAAATAGAGTCCTTGCTTTTAAAGAGTTAAGAGTTTTATAATGTCTTTAGTTTTTGAAGTCGGTTTACACTTTTTTGTAATTTGCTACATCTTTTATTATTTTTTCTATGATATTATTTTTGTTTATCGATTTGTACGTCGCACCATTTGTCGCTGATTTTGATTATATTATTTCAATATGATTCCAAAAACATCTGTTTTTGTTCAACGCGGCAACGTAATGGACAAGTTCAATTCAAACGTATCACTCATTTCTGATCTCTGGTACAAGTTAGAGACACAAATTGATATCCATCAGGTCATAGATCTGAATAATCTAGTACGTAATATCAACAGTCCAATCCAACATACTTTTATATTAGCACATGATTCAGTCTCGTAAACAAACATGTATTCATAATAGGTGTCACAAACAGCCCCCTATGCACTATGCCTATGGAGGGCAGAAGAAACACCACAGCATGTACTCATGGAGTGCCCAGATGTAGTGGAAGAACGGGCAAATATTCTCAACTCCCCGGCCACTTTAGTTATCTAGACAGATTACTAGCCTTCTGGGAAAGCCAGGAATGGTTAGAATAAAAAAACGGACGACATACGCACAATGGCCCAATCGTGAGGCTAAGTACGGAAAACACCCCAGCCAAACTAACTAACTAAGCACATGATGCAGTTACAATAGAGGCAAATGTGATCCTAATACAGTCTGCTATAATAAATGAGTAAAAGAAGCATTCAAATTTTACCTGAAAAACTTAGCGGTGTGTCTGTGAGGGTCATAAGGCCCCAGTTGGATCCTCGCCTGCAAGCCACCAAGCATCACTGCCTGTGCGCTTTCAAGGGGATACCGCCCCGTCACTACGTTGTGACGAGCCTCTTCGTATAGCAACTCCTGGATCCGAGAATCCCTGAAGGAAATTATAGTGTCAAGTAAGTAATTCGAAGGAATACAAATTTAAATTCATTTATTTCTAATAGCAACTGAGTTTATGGTGCAGCTTCTTCTCAGCACTGGCCTGCAATTATCGCCAAGATGTGGTAGGATTTATATTGGGACGTGTAAAAGGGAACGTGGGTCTATTTGCATAACTACATGACTTTTGTGACTTTTATGTTATGAAATTTAATTAAGGGTTAGTTGGCAACAAAAATGTATAACCTGATATGCTGGTTTCCATACATTAACTAGTTTTAAGGAATCTTCATGAGGCACCATCAACTGCCCTAAAATAGTAAGCCTTTTCTGCATGATCAATTCTCACAGTTTTGAGTTTAAAACAGAATTCAAATCTTAAACTTTATTGCACTGTAAACTTTACAATTGGCGGACTTAATGCCTTCTGTCTTCTTCTTGTTCTTCTCGACAAGTCAACCGCTTAACTTAAGACACTTTTGCCATTTAAATCATATTCATCCACTTATTCTGCCTCTTCACCAACTTACTTGATGCCCTCCTCCAAATGCTTGGGGAAGAAGACGTTTCGTTGCAGCCTCAAAACGGGCTGATCTCGCGCTTTCCTCGTTTCCGATCCGTGGCCATACCGCTGCAGCAGCTTTTGCCAACTCGCCCAGATCTTCCAGGGGCAGTGGTGAGGCTTGAGTTGGATTTCTGTAATAAGTTAATAGTTCTTCAAACTCACTCGATGTTGAAGACAGCTTAACAGAAAAGAGGCCTAAGAAACTGCATGCTTAACACAAGATTACCTTACTTCTTCCTAAAATCATAAATACAATGATATTGTAAAAACATGTGTCAATATTTTGTCATCGTATTCAGTATGATTTATAGATACCCCCCGTTGGCGATCGATCACTAGTTTTGTTAGACCCTGTATATTGTATTGTATATATTGTGAAATAACGATAACCAAAACGCAAAGACGTTAGCAGCCAGAGTCCTGGCACTAGGCTATGTATGTAAAGCCCCAACTCTTCAGCAGCCAGTGTGCCATTCAAGAGTCTGTTTGCCGTCACGCATGACTGCACTTCATCTGGACTCATGTCTATCGCTTCATATCACTATAGGACCTGAGCTGTTCTTGACTAAACAGCAAACGCAATCCCATTGCCGTCATGTTACTTACCTAGCAAAGGACTGCACATCCACAAAGCAAAAACATTCGCAGCCAGACTCCTAGCGCTGGGTTGCGTCAGTCCCAACTCTTCAGCAGCGAGGGTGGCATTTAAGAATCTGGTTGCCGTCACGCATGATGGTACTTCATCTGAACTCATCTCGATCATCACTGCTGTGCGGGACATGAGGTACACACATGTGACGGGGTTTGATGTCACGCTGGATGAAGAGGCTGTGCTACCTGATGACCCTGAGTGCAAGATGAAAAAAAATGTTATTAGCATTTTTAAATTTATTTATACTCCATTGCACTGTGAGTATAATTCGCGGACTTAATGCCTTAGGGTCTGCTACCAGTCAATCGCTTGAGAATGCAGAAATTTACACTTTTGTATCATCTAATCCTTAAAGCCAAACGCATACATTCCTAGTACCAAAAATTCAAATTGCGAAATGCATAGTACTCGTAAGACCATTAATACTTATAGTTAGGGAGGCGAGGTAGCTAAATGGCGTAATTCAACGGCGCCGTCGAGACCTATCAAAATCGAAAGATAAAATAATATCGCAAAGAAAAGCTCGTATGATAAAAACCATTTTAGCGGTGGGTTTGGCGTGTACGGTTTTTCAAAAATGTAAAAAAAAACAGTTACTTCGGCATTCTCGAGCGCGTCAGATATTCATACGACGTATGCCCCAAGTGCCTCTGATAACAACGGTATAATAATCTGCCGGTTTGCGTGGTGGGGGTAGGCATATAAAGTAGTCAAAAATGCAAAAAAAAAAACTCGAGCACGTCAGATTTTCGAAAGGGGTGTTAAGTAGGCCCCAAGGAAGCTCCCTTTAAAAAAACTGTCGATTTCGGCGTGACCATGAGTTACGATGAATTTTTGAAAATGCAAAAAAAAAAGTTTTTTTTAAATACTCGAGCGCGTCAGATTTTCAAAGGGGACGTTTATCTCGGTATCCTGAAAGCATATTTTCTTAATCTGACAAAAATGTTGGTGGGTTCTCTTAATCTGACCGGAAAGGTTTTTTGGTTTCTTTTTTTTCCTTTCACTCAGTCTGTATTACATGTTTATGGCAATTTCCTCTTTTTTGCTTCAATTCTTCACTTCGTTTTGCTTACGGTACGTCCAAAAAACTATTTGAGGATCAACAGGCTATTGAATAATATACATACATGAAACTGTACATGTTAATAATACTTTTGTATACAAATACGCATAACTTTTTCCGAGTCCACAAAAATTGTCGAGAAGCTTTAGAAAAAAAAATTGAGATATAATGAAAGTAACATAATTTAATCATCGTTATTTCATATCATTTTTTTAACACCGGGAGTTTGAGTTTTTATGATGCTTCAAGTCGAAAAGTTTTTAACTTTGGACAAAAATGTAAAGAGACCTTTTTTGTGTAAAATAAAATTACCTTTTTTGTTTATTTAATTTTTTTTTTGTAAAATATATCGTTCGCGACTTATATGCCGCAACGCGTTTTTCGGAAGATGAAATGGCTCCTCCACACTCCCGGTCATGCGGAAACCGGCAGATTTTGTATTTTTAGTACGTTTTAGATTATATTCTTCAAAATAAAAAATCGCGCTCGAGAATGCCGGATTAACGTTTTTTTTTTAAGTTCGCGACCCTATAACTCGGCGGCGTCAAGGACTTATCGTCAGATTAGTTAAATTTAGTCTTAAAACATTAAAATCAACCCCCAATATCTTAATCTGACGCGCTCGAGTATTTCAGACTATCGATTTTTTTTACTAATCTGATCGTCTATCCTAGGCGCGCGTCACTACATATAGAGCTAAATACTTTACAAGGTTGTTCTATTAGGTCCAAGGTATCTCTCATATCTTAAACTGCCACGCTCGAGTATTACCGAAAATTCCCCTATTCGCCTCCCTAACTATTATAACAATTCACGTTCATCAACACGTTACGCCTTGATTAAAATGATAATAACAATTAATTTGATCAATACAATCCCTCATATTACAGGTATCCAATAATTAAGGATAATCCTGTACATCTGAAAACTAGGTCACATTATAGCCAATATTTTTTTCAACAAAAATTCTTACTATTAATTTTTGAGATGCCCACGTTGTCCGTTGTATTTTTTTTTGTTGAAAATTTCGTATTGGTTCATTAAAAATCATGCCAGTTCTACAAATTTCCACAAATAATGACTTATTAATGATCTGTTTTATCAAGCTCACAAATGATCGGGACACTTGAAACTTGCCATTTCAATTATTCGTCGGTTACAGTTTTACATTTACAGTCTGTTTTTCTTAGCAAGTCTAATATTGTAAACAATCGTGACATTCCTTTTTAACGAAATTATCAATTTTAAAATGAAATAAACACAAACTCGCAACTTACATGTGTAATTCATCAATAAATACCGACATATTTTTACATCAAATAGTTTATTAATTTTATTCACTGATATTATCTTAAAAGTTATGAAAAAATTGTTTACATTATTGGACTAGCCAACAGAAACGGAGTATATACCGCTGTTCGAGTATTCTACTATACTTACTTACGAATATACTTGTCTAGCAGATATAACTGACCGAGACATACGACATTGTGAACATAGAGTATATTATTAATACTTTGTGAAATTGGCCCTTATTGCCATTGCATCACTCTCACCTGGTAGTGGAGGTGATATAGCGCTGGAGGAACTGCCGCCGCTAGTGATGGGCTCCGTGGTGCTGAACGAGCCCGCTGCGATGCTGCTCGAGCCAGTCTGATTGGAGCAGCTGCTGAGGTTCGACCCTGTCAAATCCATATAGTTTGTGTTGGGTTCGGTGACCTCAGTTCACAATAGGTCGGGTGGCCATATTGCATTCTGATTTTAGTTTGTTATTTTTGGACTCTTTACGAACCGGTCGTGAGCTCCGCTACTTTACTAGAATCTGTAAACATCATTATCTTATGTGCTGTGCTATGCAGAAGATAACAATATTAACGCTATCGACGTTATTGTGGACAGAAGGCTTACTAAGACTAACGAAATCCTTTAAAACGATTATTGTTGTGCGAATCCGCAGCATTTGCAGGATTGCATACAAAAAACGTTTCGGATCTGCAAAACGATGATCGTATTGTATTTTAAACAAAAAAATTCAACACATTTTTTAATATAGTATTTAATCACGAGTACCAACCTACCTACAATAAATAATACACTGTCGCACGCAATAGAAGTACTGATATACTATATGACCTATAGTACTACACTCGGCGTCAAGAAAATCACGTTCAAATGTCATGAACTCTTGATATGCACATGCAGCCGTATTAATTATAATTTTATTTAAAAGGTTACTTAATTAACTTAATAAAAAACATTAATTTTCATTATCAAATAAAACCTAATGCAACAAATAAAGTGTCACAAAAATTCTAAGGAAATTTTGCTGCTCGGGAGAGTCGCGAGTTACGCTACCTTTGTAGGTATAAAGGGTTCAACACGGGGTCAATGTGGGTTATTCGCTATTAAACTGTTGAAGAGGACACACGCACTGATTTTCCTGAAGAAAGAACATCTGGAAAATGGATACTACAGCTGATGAGGCCGCTCAAGTGGTTGCACTACTGCAAGCAGGGGTACGGCAGTGTGATGTCGCCCGGCAACTGAATCTGAGCCGTTTTTCGGTTCGAAGAGTCTACCAGCGGTTTTTAGAGACCGGTGGCAATATCCGGCGACATGGGTCCAGTAGACGTCGCTGCATTTCGGAAAGAGACGACGGGTTCGTTGTGTCGTACTCTTTGAGAAATCGCTTCTCAAACGCTGTTCAGTTTGCAACAGGAGCTCCAGGCAGTTCGCAGACGCACCGTGAGTGTCTCCACGGTTAGAAGAAGACTGAAGGAGAAGAACATAGCAGCCCGCAGAGCTGCTACAGGTCCAAAATTGACTGCAGCGCACCGGCGAGCCCGCTTGCAGTTTACTCGCGACCACGTCGATTGGACCATTAAGCAGTGGGGAGCTGTTCTCTTCTCAGACGAGACACGAGTGTGTCTTTTCTGCAACGACCGACGAAGAAGAGTATACCGGAGGCAGGGTGAACGTTGCGCCCAAGCCTGCATCCAGGAGACGGTGGAATATGGAGGCGGATCCTGCATGTTCTGGGGCGGTATGTCGGCTGCCGGCAAAACCGACCTTGTCTGCGTCTCCCGGACCGGAGGTGCTCGCGGACAAGGGTCGCTGACTGCTCGCCGCTATATGTGCATGTGGTCCCTTTTGCCGAATCTTTTGGCGAGGGGTTCACATTAATGCACGACAACGCTCGCGCTCACACTGCAGCCATCGTGAGCGACTTCCTGCGGAGGTCCCAAATTTCTGTGATGCAGTGGCCAGCGAGTCCTGGGGTGCGATTGTGTAAAGCAATCGTATTCATTTGACAGTTCAAAACGTACGGTATGATCTGTCAAACGGCAAAGAACAAAGGGTTTGACAGATCAAACCGTACGTTATGAACTGTCAAATGAATACGATTGCTTTACACAATTCCAGTCCTGATCTGAATCCGATAGAGCACCTCTGGGACCATCTTAAACGTAAGGTTCGATCTCGGGATCCGGCTCCTTCGATTCTACAGGAACTCCAAACCGCGGTGATTAAAGAATGGGGTCTTATCCCTCAAGGAGAGCTCCTGAAGTTAGTGAGGTCTATGAGGGACCGTACGGAAGCCGTCATCAGGGCAAGGGGGGGTAACACTATATTTTAAGTTAATTTTAAGACACTTTTTTTTGTAAATTATCGATTGTTAATTAGGCCTTAATTAAGATTTTTTATTATTTTTAAAATTTTAATGTTTTTTTGTAAAATTTTAATTTAAAAAAAAAGATTACACTTAATTGTTTTTTGATACTCCTTTTTGTTACCTTTCTAATGATACCTCACACTATCCTCTACATGAGGTTTAGGAATTTTTAAATAAGATTTTTAAAAGGTGCGATTTTTTTGACGCCGAGTGTAGTAAAAACACAAATTGAACCCGGAACGAATTTTCAGAAAAGTTATAAATCACTTCATTGCACTTTGAAATGACTTAAGTTGAATTAATAAAGACGATTAAATAGTGCGTGCGCACATTACATTAATTAGTGGCGTCAACGACTATTGGTGGACATTAACGTAGACGCTCACTCACGGATCAAAAGGCCGCCGGCAGTCACGTAAACAAAAGCATAACAAAAGACAGTTGATAAACACATTCGTAAGGATTTAAGTGAGAGTAAAAACAATCACACGTACATACCCTACATATAGATGATAAAATGTGTACTTATGATGAGATAGTTCATACTTGAACAGATATCTACAGTGATTATGAGAAAAACTTAATTTACCCATAACACTCTTCTCCAGCGAATCCGAGCTGTTGCTCTCTTTGGAGTCTGGTTGCAAGGGCTTGTGAGGGTCATGCTTGTCCCACTCGTTGTGCCGTCCCAGCGGACTGTATGTCAAGTGAGGTAGCCTCTGCGACACAGAGTACAAGTGAGCATTCACTTCTGCCTGCAACTTCTGGCTTTGGACACTGTAGTACTCCTCCCGGGACCTAAACTCACTGCCAAAATATCGAAACTGAGCAATTTTCTTCCATAAAACCGTGCATTTCGCATCCAAATTGTGTTACACATGACTTACTTGTATTGATACTCAGCCTGCATAGGATAACCGCGCCGTGAATAATCTACGGGGATGATTGTAATGTAATTCCCGCTGTTCTGAACATTCGGATTCTCCCCGTAGGCCCCCATTCCAGATTGATGGTCCATTTAATAGTACAACATAATGAAATAAGGCATTTTTCGAGAAAATGTAAACATGAAAACTTGAGGAAAATATCGATCGGAATTCGCGCCTTAAATAAGTGTTGCCAATTTTAAAAAAAAACGTAAAATGAATTGAAAGTTATAATTGGAAAATAATAACGCTGAAAATATAATTACCATTATTAATTTGTTATGAATTTTAAATAAAACACCAAAATAGAAACTATGTACAAGGAATATGAGGTCATCACATCAATCCTAGCTCATTTATAATCATAATCGAGAAAGGTACTGCACTAAGTTTAACGTTCAGTGGTTGCCTACTTTGTCTGTCGAATAATAAACGTCAGCTGATGTTACAAGACAAGCTTCTGACAAAAACACAAATGCCGACGTGTTTTTTGAATTTTAATTTTGTTTATAAAATTAATTCTGCCAAAGAATCATCATTTCGTCGAGGCAAATAATTTCCTAATAGCTTTACAGATATATTATTTTAAAAGTAGACACACCAGAGATCGAACTTTATTGTATGTATTGGGATTTGATTATAGTTCAAGTGTGCTTCGAGATTACGGCGTAGGAATTAAATTTTATAGACGATATCTGACGATTTATCGATTTAATATTAGCTGAGGTGATAATTTCACGGATGGAGGCAAAGCTGAAAGAGTACCGCGCTCTCCGCCGAAGGAAACAGATGATAGACGACGCTAAGGAGAAATTGGAGGCTGGAAAACAAAAATTAGTCGACCTCTTGGTACCTAAAGTTTTTACTGACATGGGCAAAGAAAAAGAGGAAGAAGAGGTATTATTGGTAAGTCCTACTTACCCTGCCTAAAAAGAGCATTGAGTAGGTATTTGTTTAATCAATAAGTAACAATAAGAATATGAAATGAAAATATCATATGCCTAACGCCTATTTGATTATTTAGTATTAAGCATAATAGTTTTAATTTCCAGATGGAAAATGAAGAACTCCCAGTGGAAGAAGAAAAATATATTCCCCCTGAACCAGAGGCACCAACTGATGTTGCATCAGAGGTCAGTGAAGTGGAGTCTTTTGTAGAAGAACACCCAGAATCTTGGAGATATTTCACCATAAAGTGGGCAATATATGGTGTTGTTTGGGTCACACTTTTCATAATCTTTTTGAGGCTTCAATTTGGTGCTGTTTTCTTTGTGATCTCAGTTCTAATAGGTATTTGTATAAATACACGAACCAGGCCTAAGAAAAAAGGTGAAGTATCTGCTTACAGTGTGTTTAACGAAAATTGTGTCAGCATAGATGGCACTCTGAAAGCTGAACAGTTTGAGAGAGAAATACGTTATGGTGCTGCTAGTGTCAGGTAATTTTTATGTGGGATGAGTATGTAATATAATAAAATAGATGGTTTTCAATTAAATTGAGGCCTGTTTGTAATGGCTGTTATTAAATCTCATTCATTGACTCCATATTTGTGTCCAAATATATATGAAAGCTAATACTATACTTATGTAAGGTCTTATGAAAAATAAGACCATGTCTTTTAACAATTTAAATTGACTATGTTTGTAAGAATTTAAAATGTCCGTGACTGTTAGTACCTACATAATTTATGTTTAACTGTAACTTTTGTGTAAGCATATGCAAGTAATAAATAATTATTATTTATAGCGAGTTCTATCATTTAATCTACTCACTAGATTGGCATAATTATTCTTAATTTTAAGCTGTGCTCTTTTTATGGCTTACACAATATAACAGAAAATTAAACACTTGATCATTTATACATTAGATTTGGTTTTAATAATCACATTTAGGAATTGACAACAATAAATATAAATTCAATAATAATAAATGCAACTTAGTCTAAATATACAGTATCAGAAATCATTTGGGACATATTGCTTGTACACTATGGCACTAGTATGCTGCACTGTAAACTTTTTTGAAAGGTAATTTTGAGTAGGTAGACATTTTATGTTAAGATTTTAATCAAAATGGTTGATTCCAAATATTCAATTTCAATTACATATTCTATTACTTATAACAAAATGCTGCCTTTTTTCACAATTTCAATTGAACACAATTTGGACTTTGTTGATTTAAATGATTTTAACAAAAGCTGCCAACAAACAGAAATAATATTTACAGTGTTGCTATAATAACTGCTTTTTATCTATTCTTAAAAACATAACTAAGTTATGTTTTTTTCTCGGAAGGGCGAGATCATTCAGTCTGTCCTCATGAACAGTCATACTTAACAAATTATACTTTATTATGGCCTTCAAATCCTTCAAAAGACTCGAGATGTTTCTAAGAAACTATACATACATGTTCAAACAACTTATGAGTCGTGCAAAATAGTTATTAGGTGGTAATACAAAAATTGACAGGACAATAAATACATGAATTATAACAAAAAAAAATTGAGCAAAAGCAAATATTACATCTTATTATGTTTACAATAATGTTTGCGTATTTTTAATAATCACATGAACCTTTTTAAAAACCCTTAATTAGACTGGTAAATTGATTCCAAGTTAAGGTTTAATTAACAGAAAACTATTATAGTTCCAGCTGCTTGCATTAACAAAATATAATCAACTCTTATACTACTTGTAAAATGCTTCTTTTATCTATTTTCTCATCACTATAATAATGGCACAGTACTATTACTTTTTAATATTTGTTAAGATGTTAGTGGACAATATAAGGCACCTTGCTTGAGTGTTTCTACAAAATATTTGACTGAACATTGTCGTATATTGTATATTTATTTATTTTATTCTTTATTGCACTGATAAAAATAAAGTACAAATGGCGGACTTAATGCTTAAAGCATTCTCTACCAGTCAGCCATTGGGTGAAGCAGAAACGTCTATTGTTACATAATGTCTGTTGGTAACTTTTCAAATAACTAACTAATCACAAGTCATATATATTTATAGCAGAAAAAAATTGCTACAATCATACTAAATTAAAATTAGATGAAAATTAGATGGTGCATGATACAAAGTAATCAATTAAATTTGCTAGAAATTACTTCATGTAACCAATTATTATATTTTGCGTGAGCAATACTCAATTGAAGTTCAAAATATACTAAATTACTATAAGGCCAAGAACTCACGGCGCGGTTTTCACTCGCGCCCGCCGCGACTGTGGGAGAGCGGTATTATCTCAAACTCACGTGCCGGCCGCTGAGTCTGCGATCTTCAAGCTGATTCAAAATGAACCGAGTCGTAAGTTTTGTTTTAACTTTTTGCATACAAATCTGCGTTCCACTGAGACTGCGGGCCCGCAACCGCTCGCGCCTTGAGTTCTTAGCCTAACTGTTATTTAGGCGGCAATCGCGCTGAATGTCACAATTATTTTAATAATAGATCGCATGTGTCATTGTTCATTCTTGCCAGTATGTATTTCTTGATTTATATTTTTGCAGGATAGACGTGAGTATTGTAAAGAAACAGGTACGAAGTGGTACTAAGCTAATAAAAAAACGTACACATTTTAGCCTGCCTGTACTTATTTGTTCAATAATGTTTTTAGAAAAACTAATTTATACATTCAAAAGTTTCCTACACACAATAAATTACATTACTTAACGTTCTAGTTGTTCAAAATAATATGACATCTCTTGATTTTTTCATTTATTTTAGTTATATTAACCCATTAACCGCCGCAGTCGTATTTATCCGACAGCAAGAATTCGGGTCATAACCGCCGCAGTCGGAAAAATCCGACAGCAACTTTCTCGTCTAATTTTATTCAAACTATTGACTGAAAAATATCACGAAAATAAATAAATAAAATAAAACGTATACACGTTCGTTTTATGAAATGCTCTAGCCTTCTTATTACCAATATGATCTAAAAAAATATCAACAAACATTAACATCGCATAGGCTGCTCAATTAGTGATTTACTTATAGTTCAAACGCCGCAGTCGTATATATCCGACAGTAGTGTTGTGGTAAAATTGTGTATATATTTTTTCAGATAATGAAATATTGTACAATATGTATGTGTTGTTCATGATAGAAATAAGTCAATCATATTGGCAATTCTATTCTGTCATTACTTTATTGGTTTTAAGTATAAAAATGCTGATTTTATCACAAAATCATCAAATGAACATTCAAGTGTTATTGGTGATGTGACATCACTATTGTTACAAATAATAAACTACTGCGCCAACGCCGGAGTCGGATATATCCGTCCGCTTATGACGTCACAGGCGGCAAAAATATTAACAAAGTGAGGGTAAGTTGATAATTTTATCGACATGTCTATATTAATTTGTGATGATAAGTAATATGTTTATAAAAAGGTGGTTACGTTAAACATGTCAGTGAAGAATAATTAATTAGAATTTTGGAAGGCTGGGAGGGAAATGACATATTTCGAGTTGGATGATGATTTGGAGTTAGACCAAGTGCAGATATGTCATACTCGTAGGCACCTATTAATTTAAGTTTTTAGATGATGGATTTTTTTTTAAATATCAATTTTTAGATTATCACTTCCTTGGGCCACGTATCAATTATGTAATATTATGTAGGTATGTGATGTTGATTGATATTATGGAAGTATTATCATGCTTATTTCCCGAAATAATAAAATCGCTAGTTGTGTGTGTAAACTTAAAAAAAATGTCTCGTGTTCGTGCGTGCATCAAAGAGCATTGGTCGACAGATCCTTGGTTCAATTCATCCTTTAAATTATAAAGATATACCAATATTTTTATGTCATTGATTATTGAAAAATAATTTTATATTTATGCTTTTACTATATTCAACAATTAAATTTTAACTAAACAAATTACGTAAAAAAGGTATGTGATTGACCAGCTGAAAAAAGTTTCTGCAATATCGAAACATGCACATCACTAAAAATAAAAGTATTACCTTGAATCACAGAGCCACAGTCGGATATATCCGACAGTTTGTGAATTCAAGGTAACATTAGGGCTTGAATCATCGATATTTTTTAATGTTTGCAAAATACTACTTTACTGCCTAAACTTTGTTTGTTGTTTGTTAAATAAAGTATTAAGTTATAAAACGATGATTATTGGTTTCAGAATTTAATATTTTACCATAAAACATGCTTTTGATTAGTTTAAAATAGTTTTTATACTGCCAAAAATTGCATTATCGCGAAGTTATTTCCCACCACTACTGTGGAAGTTCTAAAATAAGTGTCCGGCGCTAGGGGCACGTTTTTTGGGCTGGACGTCCGGCGGTTAATAGGTTAAGCTATTTCTGTGTAATTTAGTTAATGCTTCAAATTAAAGAGGCTTCAAGTTAAACTGTATTTGTGAGTTATGATTTCAAATTAGACATTAATTTCGAATTTATATAATGTACAGTCTTCTTGATTGTGTCAGACGTTTTAAATACCCTAATTACTATTGTCATGTGT
The DNA here is from genome assembly GCA_963924145.1 of Pyrausta purpuralis. NCBI lineage: Eukaryota > Metazoa > Arthropoda > Insecta > Lepidoptera > Crambidae > Pyrausta > Pyrausta purpuralis. The sequence continues at coordinate 25,350,188 of OZ001646.1, forward strand.
ACATCAAATCGACTATAAATAGTTACAGTAAAGACACCACACTTTCAATTGTAGAATAAACAATCTCTGTACTGTGGATGACTAGTCTTGGAAATGCTCTAACATTTACAACTTACAAACTAGACGTAATTGCACCTTTATGTACTCATGGAAAGAGTTTAAAGCCCTTTGGAAACGGAATCAGTCGGCACTAATGCCTCGAGATCTATTGAACACCCTGCAGAATGGCAGTCTACAGTAGTTAGGGCTGGGCACGAATGGATTAGCGTCGGCGCTTCGTTTCACGTCGGGCAGTAAAAAGACGACGCTCAGCGCTACGATCATGTGCCAAACGGAATGCACAATTTTGTAATTCTGCTCCGTCTGAAGGAACGCGTAGCAGATTAGGCCTACAGAGACTAGAACTAATCCGAGCGGCAAGTAAATTGTGTAGTAAGATTTCGGGTACTTCATGCTTCGGTTCCTTCTGTAGTCTAGATACCAGGAGAGGAATAGGACGAAAGCGCCGACGGCTACTGGTAAAACAAAGGCGAAAAACGAATGCATATTCCATGTGGTGAGTAAAGCTATGACTATTGCTCCTATGAGTTGGAGTGAGGACCTGAACTTGTCCCCGATAACACTCATGGCCAGTAAGGTGACCCAAAAGGACATAAGACCGCAGTAAAAGTCTCCAAATTGGAGTATGTTACCTCGTACGATGCAGTATGCCACTTGCGCAGGCGCATCGCACGCGTGGTAGAAAGTGGAGAATATCATAGTGAAGGTATACATCATGGCTTCGGTATAATAAAGCCGGATGATGGCCACGTAGATGGAGAAGAAGAAGAGAAGATTGCTCAGCGTGAGCAGAAGAATGGAGACGAGCATGTAGATCTTGCTATCCATTCTCGAGTCGTCTGAGCAGTCCCAACCTGAAAAAGTTTTAAGACCACTTTAGAGTGGGTTAAGATATAGGAAATAAGTTTAAAATATTCCAGATTCTATGCTACCTCTGATCCAATTATCAGTCAAATCGGTTCAGCTGGTATAAATAGTGTAACTAACACGACTAAAAGAAAGTCGAAATATTTTATAAATAATTGTTTATTATACTATAAATAGTTTTTAAACTAGTGGTCCCCCGCGACTTCCCTAGACCTCCACGAACATTTCAAGACTAAGATAAGATAAATCCGTTCAGCCGTTCTCGAGTTTTAGTGAGACTAACTAACAGCAATTCATTTTTATAAATTTAAATAGAATATAGATATAGATAACTCTGGTGCGTGCGGTTATCGAATTTAATAAAATACGAAGGAATCGAATACTGATAAAGGGGGCAAAATGTATCAACTCACTTCCGTATCCCGCCGAACAGGAGCAGAATGACATCACCAGCCCACCGAAGGTATTCAGCAGGCAGTTGCCATGATTACTGCACCGGCCGCTCACGCACGAAGTCGACGACACAGACAGCACCACCGTCGCGTTACACTCCGACGTCCCCTGCCGAGTATTATTCCAATCACTAGACACCTCCCCCACCTCATCTACCGAACTAGACACGTAATAAGTCCCGTCACCCGAACTATGACAAGGGCACACTACCTGATCGCAGAATATCCTGAACGTCAGATACCAAGTTCCGCTGTCTGGGAACGGTATTATAACCTTATCGTAAATCGACTCCGAATCTGTGCTGTTCAGCACGAACAACGCCGGCTTCACTTTATCGTTGTACTTGCAATGACCGGTCTCTAATGGTATACTCGTGTGACCAATGTCCATACAGATAACGGCTCGGAAGAACTGATTGTCTTCTGTGAACGCGAGTAACGCACCCTTCCTTAGCTCTCTTTTATATCCCATGTAATACTTCAAGCTCATAAGCAAGCTCGCTTCGAGGGATAAGCTTCCACCGATGTCTAAGAACTGGTTGACTTTGAATCTCAAACTCTTGATTTCTCCCGCGGTTATGTTGATTAGACTCGTCGCGTCTTGCAGGTCGGCTGTTGGGAGTCCGTAGTCAAACGTGAAGAAGCGACCTTTGTCATCGCGCATGAGATCAAGAACAGTGTTATTGTCTACTTCTTCTGCGTCAGTGCGCATGTAATACGATTCGCAGTCGGCAACTTTGGACGCATTTTCTATATGGTCAATGTGGATATAGTGCCACGCGGTTGGGTGTGGTGAGAATGTGATCGTTTGTACATTATTCGTTCTCGGATCGAAGGCGCAGTATATGAGATAATTCTCTTCCGTGGGCAGAGACAGTGATTGCACTTTGAAAGACACCTCTGTGTTGCCAAGATCTGTGTTGACTATTGTAATGTTAAAGTTGATTGGTTCTATGCTGTCGACGGACATACATTTGAAGAGGGCGGGAACTCGAGAGTACTGTAATGTGATTCCGTTGTAGCAGTCTATTAGCTCGATATTTTCTTCCCTTTTTACTTGTAAATCTGTGTATAATATCGTCTGGCAATCTGCGACTAGTCCTGAAAATGATAATTAAGACTTATGAGCATATAATATTATGAAACAGACCTAGTTACAGCCTAGCTGAAATGTTAAAGAATCTTGCGTGACTTATAATACTAATTTGCTATTAACATACTCTATTTCGTATTATATAGGACACTACATTTGTGGGAAACAATATCTTCATTGGGTCTCAAAGAAAACGTCTTTGCTCCAGATCGTCATTTGAAGTGATAAACTAGAACTGCAGATGCAAGAGTCACTTAATAACATAAATGAGTCAATGTGGCTAGTAGGCGATGAGTGGATTTGATAGGTTACGCCTATTGAATCGCACAGGGCTACTACATTGCATTCTATAGTAAAACTTTTTTTTTCACTACATTTATGTCACATTGTGTATATGTCATTATCGTATCACATATCTTTTGGTAAATTTGTTTTCATCATAATTATGTGTAAGATAAAAAATCCACAGGTAAGTTGCCTAATAATCCCCGTTATTCTGACGTTAAGTCCCGCAATTCATCATATGGACGTTCATATCAAACTACAAAACATTTGGCAGTTTCTATTTGGCTGCACTTCTTCATTCTAAGTCGCGGCCTTCGTAATTCCGCCAAGCAAACATAGTTTTCCCCGAATAAATATTTACCTAGCCAGTGTATATTTTAGAACAGAAATATTTGCGGGAGATACTCGCCAATGCAGATAATAATTTATTGTCTGATTTATTCAGATTGAGAGGAAATGGTGGTGGTGTAATAATAATAGAACGTCGATTTAGCTGATCGTTGATTTCCTTTATAACGCTTATCATTATTGTTCTTACCGAAGAAAATCGTCGACCTACATGGTGTAGTGGCTAAGCACGCTGGGTTTCATGGCATTACCGCTCAGAGGTTCGATTTCCGGTCAGGTCAATGTAGAAATCGAACTTTCGACATTGGGTACGGGTCTGGGTGTTGTGGTAACATCGTTGTTTTTTTATTTCCATACCACAAGTTAGGAAGAGAGAGTAGCCAGAGCCATAAAGTTAGTTAAGTTTTTTTACCAACCGTATTATTTTTAACGATCTTTACATTTCTTTTTAACCCGCGACGGAACGGAGGTATATGCGTTCGGGGTGAGAGGATGTTTCAGTATTCGCAAACGAATGTTCCCATGTATCTCCAGAACGGCTTGATCGATTGAGATGCTGTTTAATGCAGTGTTTTTTTAAAAAAAATAAGATAAACACAACACGCGACGTACGTAACCTACGTAGTTCATAGTCGAACACTGAGATCTATTTTAACCAAATAGCTGATTAATTTTCAATCAATTTTCGATCAATGATGTTATTTTTACAATAGTTAAAACAGTTTACTAATTTTATTCACTGGCATTATATTTAAAGTTGTAAAAATATTGTTTACAATATTCGACAAGCTTATAAAACATGATTTTAGCAACATCGTCGACAACCTTATTTCGTATAATATGGGGCAGGAAGTGCCACAATTTAACAAATGCGATCGAGGCCAATATAGCGTTTGCAACACCGAGATTTTATAGCATACGCTGCATTCAACCTACGTCCCATTGTGCAGCTAACAATTGTTAGGGATGATGATGGTCATTCATCAGGTCAAGCTGTTGACACTAGCTAAAACTAGCTTCATTAGTAGAAAAGACTTGGTGTAAACTTGTCCCCCTTAACCATAAATACGGTGTTTTTGCCAGTCGAATAATAAAATAAAATAAAAATCATTTATTTCATCCATATTTTTCATATTTGTGTTAGTAACAGAAAGGAAAACTTAGTATGTTATTATTATTACTTACTTGCTTATGTTAGTATACTTATATAAAACAAATTTATTAAATTAATTTAAATATCAGCCTGTACCCCGGCCACATGTGTGTGAGTGTACACCCAATGCCGAAGTATCGGACAGTCAGGCTTATCGCTTATGGTTTTTAAAAATCCGTTAGCGCGTTATAATGTAAACAATCTTTATAACTTTTAAAATAAGATCAGTGCACAAAATTAATTTACTATTTTATTTAAAAAGATCTCAGAGTTAAACGATAATTTACTTATGTAGGTAGTCGGTGATTTTTGTGTTTATCTTATCTTAAAATGAATCATTTCGGTAAAAAGGAAAATCAAAATTGTTAACATTTTTTTTTTAATTTTAAAAGAACATTAACTTAATCATACCTCAATATAACATACTTCTGGTTACCTATATTTATTTAAGACTTATCGTCTTGACTCTTATTGACGACCTCCGTGGTGTAGTGGCTAAGCACGCTGGTTTCAAGGCGTCGCCGCTCCGAGGTCCCGGGTTCGATTCCCGGTCGGGTCAATATAAAAATCAAAATTTTCTATATTGTCTCGGGTCTGATGTTGTGGTACCACTATTGTGTCTGATTTCCGTAACACTAGCTACTTACTTTGGGATCAGAGCTATGTATGTGATTGGTGTCCAATATACAAGGCTTGAAACCGGTTCAAGATTTACCGGTATTATAACGGTTAAACCGGTTTTTTCGTAAAATTCCGTTCCGGAGCGGAACCAAATAAGAGCGATACTGTGAACCTCAATAAACCGGTTAATTCGTAGCCGCTCGCGACGATCGCAACGCGACTTGTTTTTAGACCGAATATTCTTCAATAGATGTTAAACTAATTATCAGATTCAGAAACAAACGTCAGATGCGCTCACCGCTTGCAGATCTTAACGAAGTTCAGAGTGGTTGTCCTGCCTGAACAAAAAGTTGAACCGGTTAATGCAAAATACCCATATTTTTCCAAACCGGTTTAAAGGAACATAACCTTTTTCAAAAAGTTCCACCTGTATTTTCGTCAAACCGGTTCAAAAAAAATACCGGTTTCCAAGCGCTGCCAATATAACTCTTTTTATTTGCTCTAATTAGATTACCACGTACTAACAAAGCTTCTTAGACCTATTACATGATTGACTAGCATGCAATATGAGCTAACAGGAAAACCGTGATTATCTAAAGCCTGCTGCATTAATTAATTTGTTTTCCGTCCATTCATAGCAAATTAAATATTAGTCACTACTATACGCCGTTCTGGTACCTAGTTCGTTATATGTATTATCAAATTGATGTCATAACAAGGGCTAGGGTCGGCGTAAGCCATAAAGTGTTATCTCTGTTTGGTGGTCAAAATGTCTACTTCTTATCAGCCCTACAATGTATAATAGTTGAAATATACAAACAGTGACTCGGATTTAACTTTCAAAAGTTCATAAATTACACCAGTGGTGTTACGACAGTAAAGTATATGAATTATGTATTCTTAAGTATGTAATTTGCATTTAGGGGTACCTACCTACTTGGAGTAGGTGTAGGTATTGTAGGTACCTAAGAAGTTCAGAAACAAGTACCTATACCTTAAAAACGCATATATTCAGACGAAAAACTTAATGTGTGGTTTTCCGTGTTTTTTTTAGCATCCACTCCAAAATTAGAAGTTAAAATTGTTTTTGGCTTGCATAGATAACAAATGCATATTAGGCTTCGCTTCAGCACTAGGGGTCTCGTGAGTGTGTTCAAAAACCGGTGGTGTCCCACCGGTCATGCGTCACTGGATGATGCTCCAATCCGGATAAAATTACCTGTTATTAATATTGTTTTTTTCATATATTTTTCTACTTACTACAATTAATAGGTATACTTTATCTCCTTTTTAGGGTTCCGTAGCCGAATGGCAAAAAACGGAACTTTTATAGTTTTGTCAAATTTGTTTGTCTGTCCGTCCGTATGTCACAGCTACTTTATTCTGGAACTTAAGCATCACATTGTTGAAAAATAGTAGAAAGATGTATTTACGATTCTATCCATTCCCATACATGAAACTAAAACCGAAAATATATTTTTTAATCAAACCTATACCACAGAAAATATTTATAGTACTACGTACAGAAGGAACACTGTGCTAAGAATGATAAAGTAAAAACAACTTTCGCCGCAACGCAATGAAGTGCAATTCACTTCGCACGATTTTAATTCAAGGTTGTTTCATCTACCTATCTATACCTGTCTCTTTCTAACACGTAACGCTTTCCCTGTTTCGCGGCCTTGAATGTGTCAGGGTTGCGAGCGGCGCGTGGCACGAACATACGCGTAGGTACACAACGCGCTACTCAAATAAAATAAATAGTCTAGAGGACCTAGCACATTTCTTGACTGTGTTCTATCGGAGAAAGTAATTGATAGTGTCAGCGTTCGTTTAATATTAAAATAAGTGTTTACTCTGTTTAATTTGATTATTTGGTACAAAATTACTGAATTCGGAGAAATGAAAGTACAAACCAAACACACATGTATGTACGGACAACAGCACGTCAAGGTAAACACTGCGGTATCTTATGCGGTTGTAATAAGGGCTAGTTTGCAACAAAAGTGTATAACCTGATGTGCTGTCGACTGTACATCACACTTAACCAAATAAAATTGTATAGTAGAATTATTTTCTCCGTGCAGTTTGGGTCATAATAAATCATAGCTCGGCCTCAGCCCGGTTAGCGCGGTGAGTATGTTGCGCGGGCGCACCGCCGTTTTAAAATTGTTATTATTTAAAAAAAATAGTTTATTATAAATAATTTCAATAAATATAAAATTCTATATTAATATATTTTTTTATAAAAAAATATATAGTACATTCGCCAGCATCTTAGGTTACACACACTTTTGTTGCAAACTAGCCCTAATGTTAACTGCATAATATACCAGTGTTAACCTTAATTTGCTGTTGTCCGTACTTAACTACAAAAAGAGACTTTTGTTTATGTGAACCTTATCTATCGTACCTTTATAAATGCTATCAAAATCGAGATTAATTTTATAGGAATACCTAAAAATTAAGGGTGATATTCTATAGCTAAAGTAAAATAATAAACTATAGCTCTTGGACTATTAGATTTTGGACTACGTAAAATCCTAACACAAAATTACCTAAGTAATTTGGTAGGTACTTATAAATATTATGCTAAATTTAAAGTAAGTTTATTGACCTGTTTCCGTTTATTTTAAGTTAGATTGACGTAAGTAACTGGGTAGGTATCTTAAACTCAAACCTATTTCTTTGAACAAGAAATGTTGAATACCTACCTACAAAATTGTTTTGATAAATAATGTCATAATTAGGAACACATATCTCAAATTATTAATAGTTATTTCGTTGTAACGAAGTTAGTCACAGGCTGAGAAAATAAACACAGTCACAGGCGCGTGGCGCGGTCTGCGAGCGGCAGCCCCGCTCTCATTTATGCTCGGCGTACCGAGTCGGTCGAACGTACCTAAACTTCGGAGTGACACCCCCCTGCCTATGCGTCTATGGATAGGTCTTTTTAAATGACATCGAGATTCCTAAAACCATTTCCTTTTAAAGTCTAACGCTTGACAGATGGACGCTCCTAAAGTGGTAAAATGGGCGTCTGTCACTTCCTTCTAACTTCTAAACTAAGCGAGAGTCAATTTTGAAAAAATTGACAAAAACCCTCCGAGCGCGAGTCCGACTAGCACTTGACTGTTTTTTTTTTAATAACAACAATATGGAACATGGCTTTCTCAAATAAACATATTGAATCGAATTGAATACCCCAGAGCGAGTTCATCATTCGTAGAATCGCAATAAGAGACATCATTGCAGATGTTTAACCCTCCAAAGTCAAGCACGAGATTGCAACGAACACTAAATTGGGCAATTGCTCGCATGTCTTGTGATCTATGCGATTCCTGGGGTCAAGAAGTCACACACAGTCACACCCGCTTGATTGACTACTTCCTATACGATCGGAAATTAGCAATCTGCTTGACGCACCGTTAGCGTATTCCTGGCAACACATTTTTTCTTTGTGATTTAGTAAGTGGGTGTGGTCAAGTTTTATACCTTTTAACTGTTCAGTTTGATTGCATGTAGGTTTCAAATAGCACGGATGTCAGCTCGTACTTCCGAGTTCTTTCAGTATTTTTTGATCGGATAGAATGTCATACACCGTCAAATGATACGAATTAAAATTTTCATTTTCAATATTCTTTGACAGTGTTTATCATCAAAACTATAATGTATCTTTTTAGGGTTCCGTAGCCGAATGGCAAAAAACGGAACCCTTATAGTTTCGTCAAGTCTGTCTGTCTGTCTGTCTGTCCGTCCGTATGTCACAGCCATTTTATTCTGTAACTATAAGCATTACACTGTTGAAATTTGGTAGGAAGATGTATCCTGTTAACCGCTTACCGATTCTCATACAAAAAATAAAAAATAATGACATTGAAGGGAGGGCTCCCATACATGAAACTAAAACCAAAAAAAATTTTTTTAGTCAAACCTATGCGTGTGGGGTGTCTATGGATAGATCTTTTAAAATGACATAGAGGTTTCTAAAACCATTTTCTTTTAAAGTCTAACGTTTCATAGCTAGAGGCTTCCAAAGTGGTAAAATGGGCGTCCCCCCCATCTAACTTCTAAACCAAGCAAGTGTAAATTTTGAAAAAAATATATAATGTAGATCTTAACAAATACTTTCAACGAAAATTGGTACGGACGGGATCGAACGAGAAGTTTTTGAGATATAGCACATTTTTAACAACCGCAAACATAACTTTGTACTTCATACAAACACTATGAAAAACAAAGTTATATTTGCGGTCAACAAAATATTGTGGTATTTTACTAAGTAGTGGATTACCTAATTCAGTTAAAGATAGCACGGAACCCTCAGTGCGCGAGTCCGACTCGCACTTGGCCGGTTTTTTCAAGTGCTCAGGCTCACCTATATCGTAACGATCAACTAAGTAACTTCACTTTTGGCAGCATCCATTTCGTATTTTTTCTATATTTTTTGCTTTGCGTTTATTTAGACTGGCTGGAAAATATAGTCCAGATTGCTCGTTTGTGACCTTAAGAGGTCGACGCTCGTACAGAAAAGGTTCAACTGCTCATGCATATATTTTTCAATCGGTTCCAATTTTCACCTGATACTTTAGCTATTTCTAGGTTAAATTCCCTTTAAAAGCGACAAGTTATTTGAAAGGCAGTTGGAGTATGCCAAAATGTGTATCGTACATCGTACAATGCGAAAATTAGACAAATGATTGTATCAAGGAATCGCTTGAGGCTTGAGTACTAATCACAATCACGACTGCCTCGTTGGTGTAGCGGTTAGCTCGCTGGTTGCTACACAAGAGGTCCCAGGTTCGAATCCCGGGTCGACCCGAAATTTGTTTCTGGGTCTTCCTGTCTTGAAAATATTCGGAAACAGCTTGGGGCCAGGAAGTTGATGGTGATGACATCCCCGTGCCTTGGAAAGCACGTTAAGCCGTTGGTCCTGCGTACTATTATATTTTCTGTGGTCCTGCGCCTGATCTCTCATCGGTCATGTCGAACTGCCGCCTCAATGAGAGTAAAGAAATAGAGACTTGTGTATTGCACAAACATCTGTGTTGGAACAGGGGTCTCATGTATCTGTCTCGAAAACTCAAGGTCTCGGACCTTGGGAAGGCATACATGGGGCCGAAGCCAACACGCAGAGGCCCGTTTGACTACATTAATCTAAATGTATAATATAGTGTGACACGAGTCGATGATTATCCCTGTATGCACTATGCAAGTGCACCCAAGTAAAACCTCAGGTCGTGGAGATCTATTGCAAGATATGGGTTAAAAAAAACTATGGATGTAGGTGACGGATGGACTGGGTATGTCGATTAGCGTAACTCACCTTGCTGCTCAACTTTCTGTGTCCTCGGATCCTCCCATTTGATGTACACCAAAGCGTACCAATTCCCCGGTTTCGGGTTCGTGATCGAATATGTTCGGTTTAAGCCGTCCGAGAGCAGTTCCAGCGTATGGACGTCCTCCCTCGTCCCTGGGTCCAGGAACTTCTTCGGAAAGTCGTACCCATCGGGATTGACCGCTGGGTATGACCCGTGCTTGATGTTCACTATCACTTCTTGAGGACTGCAAGACCCTGGAAACAGTCGGTTATTAGACAAGCTGTCGACGGTTAGAGCTAGTTTTTATATTTGAGGACACACATTCTACTCTTGAGATAGAAGAGTATGTATGTATACTCAAATACTGTGTGTCTCTGCATTGGAAGTGAAATCCCGAAAGATAATAATAAGTGAATATGAAGATCAAATTAATCAATTTACAAAAAAGGAATGTTGCACGAAAATATTGTCTTAACTTCTAGATCAGTGGTCAACTTTAAAAGAACGAATCCCAGGTGTTTTTTAACTTAAGTCGTACGTTTGTTGAGAAAGGAGGAATTATAATTATCAAATCTTTAAATCGACTGGTATTATTTTGGGTAGAGATGATTAAAAAAAATATACAATACTTTTCTTACAAAAAGCTTAATTTAAGTCCTGATATCTACTTTTTTAACAACTTTATCATTATTATTATGTATTTGGCTTATCGTTTATTAAATTTATTTTAAAAATCAACCTAAGATTTCTAGACGAATTTACTTTTTTTGCATGTCGTTTCCACGGTACAAAATGAAAATTTCATTCTTTAATACAAGCTTAAAAATTATCTTTTCCGTATGGAATTAATTTCCTGTCATATCGGGATTGCACATTATCCAGGGACACAATGTACTCATATAAAATTATATATAAGTGAATTGATGTTCAGCTAACAAAGTGTTTAGCTAATACGTCGATGTATTAAGACCAAACCAATTTTGTTATTCTTGTGAGCGATGCTTACCGTCCAGTACTGCATTAAAAGACATGTTTTTATGCTCCAAGATGCAAAGTTTAGCTACAAGTGTTGATACAAATTGAAAACATGCAAAGGAAGCAAAATTTTAACAACATGATGATAAATAAACAATTAAACATATCCATCCTCTTCCATTGACATGCACGTTATGCAGGTTAATGCGACGAGAGGTGAAAACTTCCAGGATTTGCAAACTGGAATGTCTCCGTGAGTTTTGGAAGTTTTTTCCGAAGTTTCTTAAAGAGGTATCCCTGAAATATTCAAAAGGAAGGAAACTTTTCGTTTTTTTTACCTCGAAATGTATGCTTATACTAGCGGTCCCCCGCGACTTCGTCCGCGCGTTTTGAGTTTGCTCCCTTTCCTCCCGTCGCAGCGTCATGTTTTATATCCTAAAGCCTTTCTCGATAAATAAGCTATCCAACACAGAAATATTTTTTCAAATCGGTCCAGCAGTTCCTGAGATAAGCGCGTTCAAACAAACAAACTCTTCAGCTTTATAATACTATATTGGTGCAAGCGCACGTTGTACTTAAGCTGCGAACATTATTTTGGTGCGGAGTTATGTTAAAACTGTGATAGCTCCTAAGATATTTATTGAAATCAAATGATATAAAGGGCAACTTGGTTCTAAATAAAATGCTCGTGATGATGAATGTATTTATTTTGATAAGAATAAATACCTGTGTGTATAATACACCTCTAAAAATAATGCATTATTTTTTTACAAATTTATTAACATAAAAAAGGTTGTAGTAAGTCAACCATAAAAGATAGACATATGCTGTCGCGGACTTTATTATAGAACTTTTAATGCTAAACAATCCTGTCATACATAATTTTTGTGTAACTTAAGCGGTTTCCGCAGCGTATGCAGCGGAAGCTCTCAAAAAAAATATCTTTCTCCCGTTTCCGCAACATTTTTCATTATTTCTGTGGTCTTATGAGTCGTATCTTTATGTTATATAGCCTAAAGCCTTCCTCGATAAATGGACTATCCAACGCAAAAAACATTTTTCAAATCGGGCCATTAGTTTTTAAGATTAGCGCGTTCAAACAAACAAACAAACAAACAAACAAACAAACAAACAAACAAACAAACTCTTCAGCTTTATAATATTAGTATAGATTTGGTAGGTAAGTGTAAGTACGGAAATGTTTCAACTTCCGTACTACATACTCTTGTTGATTATTTATCTGTCTATATATATCTATTATGGAATGCGTGTGTGGTGCGCTCGCACGTGTAAAAACAATCATGCAAGCTAAAGTAGTTTACAAACTCCATGCATTGTTATATTAAGGAAAATCAATGGTGTTTTAGATTTCTAGCATCAGTCATTTAGTAGGTACCTACTGTACTGTTTGTGATTTTGTAATCAGTTGGCCTGATAGATAAAAATGAAATTCTGATAAAAGTCAAGTACCTACCTAATTAAGATAAGCGTTGTTACATACAGGGGCGTATATCACGCTAGATACGGTGTAGGTTTAGTACCATGACGTTAACTCCGTTTTTCTTTGGTAGACGTATTATGTAAACAAACTTGTAATTCCTCTTTAGCTTGTAATTCCTCTTTAGCTCTCCGAGTCATTTTAAAATAGGATAAACGCAAAACTCGTTACCTACATAGGTGATTCATCGTTTAACACTGAAATCTTATAAAATTAAAGACTGTATACAATATTCGACTAGCAACAAACGTATTTGTATTTTGTACCATAAAATATCAAACATGCGATGCTAAGATACACATAGTTTAACATAGTTTGACCATCACCATACCAAATCACTGTTGCAAGATGCTTTGATCTAGTAAAAAATTGCTTGTAGAAAGAAAGGCGATCGCGATGGTACGAATCCGGATTTTAAAGATTGAACACAAATAGTAACTACAACTCTCCCAGGAGTGCTCCTGATAGAAAGAACCGAGGCACGTATATATCAAATCAAATAATAAATTAGTCAGATCATCTGACAAAAACGTTCTTAATCAATCTTAAATTGTACTAATAGCGAATATCTTTATATATATAATTCTTCTGTGAGTGTGTACTCGTATGTCACTGAACTTCTCTCAAACGACTGGACCGATTTTGATGAATTTTTTTGTGTGTGTTCAAGGGGATCTAGGAATGGTTTATATTCACATTTTTTTTTTAATTTTCAAATTAAAGACGTGTAGACAGGACAACGTTTGTCGGGTCCGCCAGTATGTGTATAAGATACTATCTTGTGTAATAATTATGTTAATGATGTGCAATAAAGTATTTTTATTATTATTATTAAACATGGTCACTTACTATGGGCCTTTTATGGAAGCTCAAACTCACACAGCGAGCGATGGAGAGGGCTATGCTCGGTGTTTCTTTACGAGGTCGAATCAGAAATGAGGAGTTACGTAGAAGACCTAAGGTAACGAACCTAGCCCTAAGATGTGGCAATGGGCAGGACACAGCGCGAAGAAATGATGGCCGTTGGGGCAGTTGGTTCTAGATTGAAGATACTTCAACTTTCTTAAAGATCGCAGGACCAATCTGGGTGCAGACCGCTTGTGATTGGTCGCTGTGGAAAACTGTGGGGGAGGCCTATGTTCAGCAGTGGTGAGGTTCCGGGTTCGATTCCCGGTCGGGTCAATATAGAAATCAAAATTATCTATATTGTCTCGGGTCAGGGTGTTGTGGTACCACCGTTGTGTCTAATTTCCATAACACGAGTGCAATTAGCTACTTACTTTGGGATCAGAGCAATATATGTGATTGGTGACTGGTGTATAGATTTCATTCTGAACCATAAGCAGTAGATGATGATGATGATGATGTTTATGATCTGACAGGAGTAGGCTTCTAGACTATGTTATTTTCTGAACTAGCAAAGATTATGGATTTCTGGTTGATTGATGCAAGCGAAGCAAGTTGTAGTCGATACTAGCAAAGGATAGTGATTAACAAATATAACAGTCGTCAGTTATAGTTAGTTAGATTTGAATTACAAATAATACTACCTATTCGGTGTCTGACATGTAGTTATACACCGCTAAAATGATGTAGCTAGGGACAAAGTAGCTGTGTAAAAGCGTTTTTCGTTTGTTTCATCATGTGTATTGTCGTCCAACAATCGTCGACCTCCCCCCGAGGTCAAAGCGCCGTTGTTTATCTACGCTCATTCGGGTGGGGTGGATGGGCCAGCCACGACAATTGATAGACTAATCAAACAAATGCGCCCGGTCTGGCTGATATTTTGGTCTAGATCCAAGTTGTAACTGTGTATGTGTGTTGTGTTATACTTGAAGCACTGTCGATTTCACTAACGTCAGATAGGATTTACCCGACCGAATAAGTATAAAACGACCGAGTTTAAAATGTTATTTTCATAAATTATTGCTGACTCGAAGATGATTGACTCGAATGATTAACTCGAAGCGTTTTTAGTAACCTATTATCAGAGCAATAAAGCTCGAAATCGGCGTAACTGCAAGTAATGGCGCGTTACGTTAATTCAAGGGATATGAGTCGGGCAATAGGGATTTGAGTCGTTAACGCAAATAATACAGTTCAAAAACTAACTGATATAAACCTGTGGACAGAGTATAGTACTTTGGAAAGAAAATGGGTACAAAAAAACGAAAAACAAACCGTTATTTGCCTGGATGTATGTGTACACATGTACAATCTGATAGACAAGAATAACCGTTTTTAAGTAAGAGTGCACGGCACCTATCTTAGTCGAAGTAATCACATCGACAAACTGATAAAAGCATTTTTTAAAATTCTTTGTCTAACTTAATCGTACGCACGACACACAAACTTTACGGTGGATCTGACACCGAAAATAATAAAAATAATCACAGTCTCGCCAGATTCTAAACTGTCGAAAATTTGTGAACCGTGCTTGAAATGCTGCTTACAATTTACAAACAATTTCAAATTTATGGCAGTGCAGGGCATATGCCGTTCAGTCAATCAGCGTGTGATTTTATCGGCTCCACTTTGAAAGAGTATAATCTACCGAAAATTAATGCATTAAATTAGGAACAGTATGTTACAGTTCACAATCTTTCTGTGAATTATAATCTCGCGAGGGAGAATATATTCTCACGGTATTTACAATACAGTGACAGATCCACAGCCAAGCTGCATTGCCGGTGGGCTTGAGGATAAGCAATATGGGAGTGCTGCTACCAGGCTGTATGGATTTACCCTTAAAATATATCCACATCAAGGGACCGTGCTAAGTGCTAGGCTAGAGGCTCAGTCATACATCAGCAGAAACTTGTGAAACAAAGGGCTGAGAGAAATGGACTAGGCCAATGGTTTCCAAAATTGTCTGTGCTCTGACGTAGCTAACATCTAATACAAGTTTACAAACTTGTAACCAAAAGCTAGGAAATTCACCATTACCAATATAAAATTAATCCTCAAGTAACAAAGTTTTATATTACAATTCTTATTACTTAATTAATTCAATACATCAGAAAAGTTGTTTCAGTGGGAAGGATGACATTGTTTTATATGTTTCACCATTACAGATTTGACATCCACTTCAACTCAAGTTATTTTTAATGGCAATGAATTTGATAAGTCTAGTCCAACAAGTAGTTTCTTGTTCTAGAGCTATTGCCCATTCAACATTAGCTGGCGACCCACTTGGGAAACCCTGTCTTAGGCAGATTGCAGAGGAATTTGCAAACTGCCTTCATCAGCCATCCATCAGCCAAATTCAGCAGTGTAAGGAATGATTAAAAACAAAGTAAGGAATGAATTATATCAATCAGAGAAATCAGATACTATAAAATTGCTTTTGGCTCTTTAACATAATGCATACTGCTCTGCCTAGAATCATTGTGAAAATTGAGGAATATCTCTAATAGACAATACATAGTTCAATAGAGAAGGTACTGCTTGAAAAAATATTTACACACCATTATGGGATTATATGTTTAAAACTAATACAAGTGAAATTACTACTATAGACATTAGCTTTGTTCAAGCTCACAGAACCAAGAAAAAACATCTGTGCAAAAGCAGTCAAATGGTAAAGTTAAATATTCAAACCAACTTGGTAATTTGACATCAAAGTTTCTTACAATAGAGATGCATATTTTTTTGCTGACGAGCATGAAATCATGTTCAAAGCAGGAAATTTATAATTTTCTGATACCAAGAGCTTGAAAGTAAATGAAAAATGTAAACAAATTCTATTTATATTTTTTTTACCTTATTTGTCACAAAAGTTCATGATAATCTAATAACATTTTAAAGTGCAGTAACTCAATTGAACAACAACTTTTAGAGGCTGTAGTGTACTATTTACATTTTCATTGCGTTTAAGCTCTTCGCAAAGGCATTAATTAAGAAGCTTTGTTACTTGTGCACCTACCAATATTATTCAAGTGCAGCTCCTCAGATTGGAATGTGAACCGCGCGTCGGTCACATCCCGCATTACGGGGTAAAACACAACGGAAACAGTGCGGTAACTTCTATACATATATACATCGGTAGCGATCTGCCTGGTCACCAAGTGGTAGTCATCCAGCAACACAGTACGAGTCCTCGTCAACTGCTCGATTATCCGCTTCCTATGAATCTCCTCCTCTAGTTCTTTGTCACCGGCACTAACAACACACACGTAGAACAATATAAAATAGACTCTCATGACGAGCGCCTACCTGCTTTACAAAAATGTTGCAAATATATATAGTGGTATAAAAACGAATCCAAAACTATAATTTTGTTTTCATTATAATTTATTAAAGGAAGGTAGGGCGGTGGCTGTCCTACTGTTTACTTCCCGATATACAAAATCTCGAGAATCGAGCTCGACCAATATTCAAATTGTCGGCTAAAAACGGCACACACAAGTACACAACCTCTCAAACACAAAACACAAACGAACGAAACGAAATCAATCAGTCGGCTGTCAGTGTCGTTTTGACAGTGAAACGTCAACGATAAGACGTTCAGAAATAATCATCTTTGTTACTTTTTTTTATCTTTATTAATAACAAACATTTAAAATTAAACTAAGACATGCAACATAAAAAATAACTTAATATCTACCTATTCAAAACCAAAACCATTTCCTTGCGGCAAGGAGGCTATGATGCTGGCTGCGTTGCCGCGTTGGATACCTATGCTGATCCTTTGAGCTAGGAACCAGCCAGCTTTATTATTGGCTGTTAAAGAATTTAATTTTGGCGCAATTTAGCAGAGAGTCCCCACGGCCCAAATGTTTCAACGCCAAACGGCGCAAACACATAATCACTTGCAAGTGAAACGTACTTGCGACGCTTGGCGTTTTCAGCCAACTCCGCTGCTGCTCCAGCTTTAAGGGCTGATTCTCTGAGATGGGAAGGGGCCAAAGTATCGACACAAGTTGCATCCCAAACTAAGGCCCGATCCCGTTCCCAGGGAATAAGGGGTCTACCTTGTTTCGCAGAATTTTTATTGTCATAATTTTATTTGGCATATCATCAAATAGCATAAACTTCCTTTCGCAGAACATCAATTAGCATTCACTCATTTATCAGACGTTCAAAACGCATAATCGTGTACGCTAGAATCATCTTTAGGCAGAAATTTTATATCCATAATAGTCTTAAAGCAGAATCATCCTAACGCAGAAAGTTCAGAGATAGAGTCGTCTTGTGGCATACAATTCGTATATATAGTCATTAATAGGCAGAATCATCCTATCGTAGAAAGTTCACAGTCCGAATCGTCTTTTGGCATATTTTTCATAAACCTTAATATATTATTTTTAATATTCTCCTATAAACCTTAATTTCTCTGTGTATCCCAAGTAATTCTATCTCAGCAATACTAACATACAACATGCATGGCAAATCAAAAATGCAGCATGCAAGCAAGCATTCAGCATGCAAGCAAGCAAGCAAAGCATGCAGCAAGCATGCAGAAAGCAAGCATGCAGCATGCAAGCATGCATGCAGCATGCAAGCAAGCAACAGCTTGCATGCAGCATGCAAGCATGCAACATGCATGGTTTCTGTCACGGCTCCGGCGCTGCGGGGCTCCGGCCGCAGTCCCACGCGAGCTTGCCCCTCCGCGCCTACGCGATTTTGAATTACACTCTAGGGGTGGGGCAAACAAGACTGCGTGGAGTCGGTTTTGCACCGATTCGTTTCTGTCTCTAACTTTTGTACCACAACTTAATGACTTTTTAATTCAATTTTAGGGTAAAATACTAAATTCTGCTTTCTTCTTAGTATGCCTAGTCAAATTATGCCAAATAAATATCGTACTTAATAAACATTATGCTTAGCGAAAGTATGCAAAGTAAAATTTTGCCAAAGGTAATTATGCCTTATAAATTTCTGCTATCTTAAAAGTATGCCATTGTTAATTCGGGCATATAAATATTCGACCAAACAATAATTAAGCTTACAGAAAATTCTGCCTGAATAATATTCGACAAAAGAAAATAATGCCAAGTGTGTTATGCCAAATGACTTTCGGAGCAAAAAGATTCTGCCAGATAGAGGGAACCCGCTGTGTTCTACAACTAAAAATCTTCGCTATCATTAGCACGTTTTTTTTTTAAATATGTTATGGAAAGGACATCATATTATTTATTAAAAAGGTAATAGAAAACATACGCAAAAACTCTATATAGCCACACTCTTTGCCTCAAGGAAATGGTTTAGTTTTGGAGAAAAAAAAAGTTTTAGATTTTTTTATGGCCCCTTAGAAGTCCACATTCTTGGCAATAGTTTTGGCCCTCAATATCAAACCTTGGACAATATGGGGAGAATAGAGGTGGGACAATACTGGGAATAGGACGAAAGATTAGGGGTTTTGGGTAGTAGTCTGACGAAGCGAGAAATTAATTATGAGAGTGATCACTGGTGCGACGTCCTCTAACACCGGGGGCGAAATACAAAACTGAACAGAAACAGGGTTAAAGACAAAAGGTGAACATGCATGGGTAGGAAGATTGACAAGGTGGGAGAGGGTTAGTTTTATGGTAGCTGTCCATAATGACCGGTCCGTAGGAAATTCCAAGATTGGGTCTGAGTCCGGTTTTCAAGTTACGCGTGAATATTGCTACACATCCTGTTGCAGGTATTTCTCAGTTTTTTATATGTTTCATGATGTTTTTGACCTAAAACTTTTCTGCAACGAGCTTTTGCCCTATCGCGCTTAGCCATGGCACGTCTGATCACTGATGTAAGCCAGGGAGCAGGCAAGTGTTTGATATGCACATAACGCATAGAAGCACAAATGTCATATATTCTAATCAGTTCAGCAGTTAAAGACTTAACCATGTCATCAATATTATCTGAAGCAAGAATCGATTACCAACTTAGTAAAAAAAATAAGTAGATGGCTCGTGTATGTGATTTTGATGTTATTAAAACTGCCAAATAATATCAAAAATATCAAGCAGAAAAACAATTAATTTTATAGAAATAACGATTTCAATTCGAAATTCGAACGAGCGAATTCCGAATTTTAGATACAATATCAAATTTTAGATGATATAATTTTAAATGAAAAATTCATAAAATCTCGCATAAAAAAACACCGGGCCAAAAAAAACTAATAGTTGGGTAATCAATGCTTTTTATGGCCTCCGGCATAGCGTTGGGTTTGTGACCGGTAATTTACTCAATTTCGAGTAAATTACCAAAAACATGTAATTTACTCGGTAAAATTACCGATGACTGGGAAAATATTCAAATGATTTTAATTAACAAAACTTAGTGTATAAATATACTTAAATCCTTTACCAAATTACCATTAATAACATTTCACTCATTTTTACTGTCTTAGCATGATGATACTTCTTTACATGCCAATACGAACACGAACTTTTGAGCTGGATTCACATCACACAAAAATATATTTATTAGGTTTATTTTTGTTTTGTACTTTGTACTTTATGTTATGAGTGATATTGTGTTTGTAATATAAACATATTCATGTTTATTTTAAAAAAGGAGGTCATCAATTCGACCTATAAGATATGTGATATTGTTAGAATTTTATATGTTCGAGTGGGGTAATCTTTTAAGGCTTCCAAAGTTCCAAACACGTGTTCAAAATTTCGTAAGTGTATGTGTGTTTTGATGTTTTTTTCACCACGGATTTATAGAAAACGAGAAGTCATAGCGAGATGATTATTTTTTGTTCAATCAGATACATTGCTAATTGGGTTCCTACAGTGTAAGTTGCATCAAAACCAGTAGTTTTCGTTTTATATGTTATTAATTTAATAACTGGAAATGACGAAAAAGGGTACAATTTTTGAAAAAAATGCCTCCTTATCATACTGACCTAAAAGCTAAGCTTATCATTCACCTCACCATCGTCTGCGTCGCCGGTTCCTTTTCACTTTCTTACTCAAGATAACTAACTAAACTAACGAGTTGCAGAGCGCAAGCCACAACTAATTCAACCTTCGGCATCTTCAAGTACAACAAATGCTATGATTAATCTCGCGCAAGTGTGAATCACGAAGCGTCTCGCACGTAGGTTTGATGACTTCCAGCCTCCCGAACAAGCCGAATTCTGAAAAGGCTACAGTACCATAGACCACATCTATTAAGGCAAATTATACAGAAGTCCGAGAAATACGAGTATAATATGCTCCTATGTTTAGCGTTTGTGGACTATGAGAAGGCTTTTGATTCGATCAAAACTTGGGCGGTGCTTAGGCCTCTTCAGTGGTGACACATAGAAGATAGGAGTTAAAGTGTCTGTATAACAACGCCACTATGGTCGGTCCGAGTAGAGGAACAAAATACGAGGGCGATTCCATTGCGGAGAGGTGTAAGACAGGGAGACGTTATATCTTCGAAACTGTTTACAGCGGCATTGGAAGACGCCTTTAAGCTCCTGGAATGAGAAGGATTCGGCATCTGCGTCAATAGCGAATACATAACACGCCTCCGGTTTGCCGATGATATAGTCGTTGTGGCAAAGACGCTGAATGATCTTGGCACTATGCTTGACCAAGTATCCCATCTTTGAAAAAAACATGGAAAAGACGAAAATTACGTCAAGTTCCCGTGTTATACCTACTCCAGTATCCGTTGGAAACTCAACTCTTGAAGTTGTTGACGAGTACGTCTACCTTAGATGAAAGATCCAATTAGATAGGTCCAACTTTGAGAAAGAGGTCAATTGACGAATCTAACTCGGCTAGGCAGCGTTCGGGAAACTGCATAAGAGCGTCCTCTCGTGTCAATTACCTCAGTGTCTGAAGACGAAAGTTTTCAACCAGTGTATGTCACCAGTGAAGACATACGGATCCGTTACGTGGTCTCTAACTATGGGCCTCATAAAGAAGCTTAAAATCACACAACGAGCAATGGAGTGGGCTATGCTCGGTGATCGAATCAGAAGCGAGGAGATACGTAGAAGAACTAAGGTAACGGACATATCCCTACGAATCAGTAAGCTCTAGTGGCAGCAGGCACTTTGGCAGGGCACATAGCAGGGAACTGATGGCCGCTGGGGCAGAAAAGTTCTAGATTGGAAACCCTTCGACCAAAAGCGCAGCGTGGGATGTCCACCGACAAGATGGACAGACGACAGGACCAAACTGGATGCAGACCGCTCGCAACCGGTCGCTGTGGAAAGGCATATGTTCAGCAGTGGACGTCTTTTGGTTGATAATGATGATGATGATGTGTGAACATCAATGTGAACAGCAAGCTCGCGTCAGCTTTCGTGCACGAATATTTCCTCGAACGTTTCGTCAATAACCAGACGAGAAGCGAGCGCGAACGTTAAATGCCATTTAATAATTAACGCAACGCGCACGAATATTTGTTTTCTGTTTTATATGGTGACCCAAGTAACGTAAAAAATAATCAATTTTTGAAGTGTTTTCTACCATCAACACCGCCAACAACCGTTTGGATTAAAGCTTTAATCATGCACAAATTATAAAATAAATAAATATAGCAACTGAATATTTTACGGTCTATTTGGTAAATTACGAGTATTTTACCATTTTTACCATAAATTACCATATTTTTCATTACTTACCATTTTGTTTTTTTACCTGCCCAACTCTACTCCGCCGGCAGTTTATGGCCGCTTGGCGGCAAATTTCCAAATATTTTAAGGTTGTGCTTGTGACCAAACAAATACCTACTATTGTTTGTGATTTCAAAAAATAAAAACTCTACTTAGCAACCGTATTATTAACAACATATCCTTTTAAATCTGGCTGGTCGGTCTTGAATGTTATTGGCCTCCTTGGCTAGTAACTTATTTTTTTTATTTTGTGGTAACTGACCTAGGAGTCAATTAATGAAAATGTTACGATTTTGGATTGAATATTCCATGTTAGGATCAAAAAATATTAAACGAACTTATGATTAAATTACTCTTGTTTGATACACATAAGAGAGAGCCTCCATGCTTTCTGGCCCAAATACTACTGGCGTGCACTAAGCTTGCAGCTCACAAGCATGTATCTTTTAAAATTATCATCAGCTCCAGGATAGGCACTGTACATAACCAACTCCATGGATAATAGTACCTAAACCATGCCGCAAACCGCCGCGGTAGTCTACATCTATTGTAATCCTTTAAAAGATACAAGTTCATTTGCTTGTAGACATTTGGTAAAAGCTCTTGGCAGAGCTATTCACTTCTGTTTCTATGAAAGACGAGTTGTAGCGGTGGCAGCCACAAACATTTTCGCTGCACTTTTGATTCTACAATTTAGATTTTTTTGCCTTGTCAGCCATCATCATTTGCGCTATAGCCCTGCCTGCGCATTGCCACTTGAGTTTACTGTTTTCGCATTGTTATATTCATTACATAGATTTGTTTTATGCAAATTTTCATCTGCGTGTCGAGTTTAAAGAAAAATACTGAGAATATCCTTAGTTCGACTTGTCGTTTTAATCAAGCCCATAATCATGTCATGGATCTGTTCGAGCCTTTAATTTTTAGTTGAAATTATAATCCATTTAATTAATGCTTAGTACGTAATAAATGGTGTGAGTACTACAACGGTGCTCGACAGTATTTTCTTCTTCTGCCAGTCCATTTTAATATCTATTGAGTTAAGAGATTCTGTTAACAACACAGTATCGAGATTCTCGAGCGTCTTTTATACACTAACTAATTCATCGGCAATCAATCAGTGTGTGGTGATGATTCACCCACCATTATTGTTTATAGGATACATTTATTTATGTGAAATAGTACATTATGATACAAGTGTGCTAAGTTGACCATTATATGGACGTAGTTACGCAAAAAGGATCCAACCCACAGCAAGTAACTTTTGAGTAATTTACGTTTAAAGTGTAGCATTGTTTTTTTCATTGATGCTCTAAGCTGTCAAAATGTGTTTTATTGTTTATTATTTCTATTTATATTCTACTTTTAGTTTGTGATAAAAATAATTAATATTAATTATTTATTCCTTTAATATTAACAAAAACATTGGGTTGGATCCTTTTTGCTAAATAGTGTTTTCTATAACAAAGCGTACAAATGGTATTTAACAATTCAGATCCAATTCATTTAATTTAAATATTATTGTAGCTAAATGGTAATTAATATGAATACAGAACCTGAAATATACTTTATAAACAAAGGTCGAAGTAGTTGCTTTAATAAGAATATTTTTTTCTTTATTTAAAAATGAAATTTTATGAAAATTTAAGAAGTATCCTTCTAATCAACTTAAACTAATTATGTATTTAGTACATTATATCAGTCTTTCTTTTATCGAAACATTGTAATTTATACTGAATCAATCTTTTTCTTTCTTTCTATTTTCATTTAAATATTAGTATTATTCATAACACAACTTTTTGACTGTGTGACAAATGTTTCACTTTCTCTTAAACGAGTGAAACGACTTAAATGCCTTAAACGACTAAAAGGACTTGAAAGACTCAGTCTTTCACAAGAGGGCGGCCACGGCGTTCGACTGAAACGTTTATCGGCATCCCGGTCCCGGTTTAATGGCATCCCTCCATAGCTCATGTAGTTATGTATGTTATAGCTATATCCGCCATTGATTACAACTCTTTTGTACTTATTTCTTGCCAATGGCTATAAAATTGTCTAATTAGACAATGCTATGGTAAACACAACATTGCTTAATAACACTACTTAAAATATCGAATTTAATAGATTTTGTAAAAAGATAACAATTTACTTTTTTAGAAAGCAAGTTTCTACATAAATTTCTGCTTTCTGCTTATACCTATAACTATTTAGCTTGTGGTTGGCTCTTTGATTATAAATAGCAAGCAAGCAAGCTGTAAGCTTGCCCAGTACGTACCAAAATATGGTTGGGTCCATATAAAAACCGGTCCGTTTAAAAACCCCATTATTTGCTTTCAATTTTAACAGCTATGATAAAAATGAGAATGAGCTTTGCTCAATACCTGGCATATGTATAATTCTGAATGGTAGAAAATTTGACGTATTTAGTTTTGAAATCCAACTAAGATTTAATCAATTTCTCAGTAAATAAATCGGTAAAGCTTAGATTTTATTTACCGACGCAATAACAACTAGCTCGAAACCGTGATTGTTTTGAAATGTATCTTATCAAATTCCGTAATCAATATAGTACTACCGTCATATTAGATTTATTAAGGTGTCCGCGGTATTCCATTGTTTTGGAGTTTATTTCATTTTTAGAAAAATATGCTGTGACAGTGATACGCTTTTTTATGAATGCATTCATATAACCGTCGCAAAGATCGGTACTTAATCTCGAGTCGAGAGAACTGTGTCCTTTATCTTTGGAACTTTCAGCCACCGACCAGTAAAGATTGTGACAACCTTTGGTCACCTTAAATTTATTGACATTTGTTTCTATGAGCTTGTTTTTTAACATATGCTACCACGATCACCACCGAAGAATAATTAAAATAAAATGTCATATTGTATGAAGTATCCGCAGATAGCACTAACCAGAACTAATCAACACATTGTTAAATATACTGTAAGAATAGGTAGCTACAAAATTGAAACAAGTCCATTTTACGAAAATAATGCCTTTTTGTTTTTTATGGATATGCAATAACAAAGCATATGAATTGGTACAATTTAATTTTATCAAGTATAATATTATTTTATTTAATATTCTTCGGTTATTTTTATTTGCCATGTGCCACATGCCACACGTAAAACGTAGGGACGTTTAAGGTGTGATAAATACAAGACATGTTCATTATTACGCAAATGCTACTATCGATATTTTTTTTAACAAAAGGCAATTATTATATATTAAAATAAAAAATAAAAAAAACTGGCGTATCCTAAATGCAATGCTGCATTAGACCCAAATTGCACTACAATTATCTAATTCGAGTTATTGGAAATATGAACCATGTTAATTTTCCTACTATTTATTCTGTGATTTAAGAATAAACTACATCAAGTAAATATATTCTCTAATCATCAGTTTTTTCCACCCAATTACATTCATCCACTCCTCAACAATCTTCCCCAGAAAGCCACTAAGTTACTAAGGTATAAAATAGATTCTTATAATATGAACTTTATCGTTTGATGTTTAAAGAATTCGATAAACTGTGTTTAATAAATTTTCAAAGGACATTTCGTCTGAATATTCACCAGTTACTAAGGTATGGTGGAACAATTGTAGAGTTAAAATTAATAACAAAACAGGTCTAGTGGCACGATAGTCCGGCCCGCCTCCTAGTTGAAAATATATATATATATTTCATTTTCAAAATGTTTTTTTAAAGGACTTTCCCTTCACTCTTACGCCAGAGGACGTCATGTGATACGACAATTCATTAAAATTTGAGTCAATTAATTATTGTAAACCAAAAAATTCTTGTTTTTTTTATGAACCATATATAACAATGTTTTTAAATATGTATGAAACCAGTCTACATTGGGATCTCGATATGACAAAGGTACTTGTATACGATATCGGTTTATTTTTAGACTTTTTGTCCAAATAGGTATCCTAATTCTGAATCATAATCAGATTTTTTTGACACTGCTCATAATATTGAAACAAGTCAATATTTGTCAAACTTAATATCTATATATATATTATAAATTAAATATATATATATATATATATATATATATATATATATATATATATATATATATATATATACATATATATATAATAATTTAAATATAATAATTTAAATATATTTAAATTAAATTATAATTAAATAAATAGTAACTAACTCGAAAGATAGTATTGATATTTACTATAATCCTTAAAATTAAGAGTAAATTTACAACGAGAAATCTCACCATGTGCCCACTATCGAATACTCGGCGAACATTCCTGGTCGATTAGTCGAATATTAGATAAACGTATTTGGCCGGGGCCGGGTAGTACCAAAACTTCTGTCGGAGAAATTGTTTGCGGTCGTTCGCCCTTATAAAGTCACAAAGCTCTCAGAAGCCGATTTTTAATCTTCTTCATTTCTGAAGAAGATTGTATATTGTATATTGATAGATATAGTTACTTTTCAGTAACTAAAATACTTATTGAATTTTTAATTATATATAAATAAATAAAAAATCATTACTTACCTACTTACCCATGCCTTAAAATTTCTGATAACGATAATATTTCAAAGCCATTGAATTTTCGTATTCCTTTGGTAACTCAGCAAATAATCATATAGCATTGATAGACACCTGTGAATATTTCATGATCTTAAGAGAATTTTATTCCTTAAAATAAACAAATTAATCAATAGCTTTTATATCAATCATCTAACACTTTTTATAACCAAATGTTTTCTCAGGTATTCGAAATTTAAATGTAAAAAATATTATTTATATGTTTGGTATTCGGACGTATATTTTTAAATCAGTCACATTAATACCTAAATATCCCATACTAAAAAGCAATAGAATATCATGTATGTATTTCAAATCTATAATTATAAAATATGTTAAAAAATTGCAAGACAAGATAACGATTTGTCAGACTTACCTTCCAGCCCGTTACCTTATCAAAGATAATGCGCTTACTAAAAAGTGTTTTCTGTATGTAGCTTTCCTCGTAATAAAATTATCATTTGTTTTACGTGCCAAATTCAGTGTGTAAAACTATAAAATTCGCAAACCGTCTCAGTTCAACAATACATATTCCGTATTGTTTGTTATTTATATAACACGCCACAATAAAAATAAGAAATAAAACTATTTCAGTTTCAGATTCCTAAAATAAATAAATTATGTTTTTTTAGTTATCCATAAAAAAAACTCACAAATATCTTCTTTCTTCCTAGTAAAAATATTTGTTTATAGTAGAAAGTTATAACTTATCATAGTTATCATACATCCATTATTTTTTAGTAATAGTAATACATCTAAATGTCAAAGATGGTGACGTGAACAATAAATTGTTATTTAATATGATCGTTCTAATGATCAAACACTAACAGAGATGTCAACTTATTCTGTTGTAACAACATTGATTTTACTCCGAACATCTACATGGTCAATTAAATCTCAGAGTCGAAGACAGGACAATTGGATGATCAAACGAACTTACCTTAATAGACGCGTAGCAGGGCATACTACATGGTCAATTAAATCTCTTCGTCGAAGTCAGGACAATTTGGATCGAACTTCACTTAAGGTAAGTTCGTTTGATCATCCAATAATAGTTTATATATTTATATGTATTAATAACGGTTAATAAATGTAAATAGTTAACACACGCCTTACGACTTTAGACTCCTCAGGCAATAAGTCGTTCGTCGTTTAAGTGAGTGCTGAGCGTTTTACGTTAAAAGACTGGAACTAATAAGGCGTCTTATGACTTAAGGTTGAGGACTAAAAAAGGAGGCGAGTCTTTATTAAAAGCCTTATAAGCCTGAGTCTTTTTCATCATTACACTACAGACATTAATTGAAGCACAATTTACCACAAAAATTGCGGTGATTTCATTGAATATTAATGTTCTACAAAAATATTTATAAATGATGTTTAATTCACGTAAAATTCATTTTTTTATAATAGAGGGTAGATTAAGAGAGAGAGAGAAGAGAGATTAAAACGTTTTTTTTTTTATCTTGACGAAAATTTTCTTGTTGACGAAAAACATACCGTAATTTCATAAATCATTGTTTAGTATCATTTTATCAAGAAAATAGAATACAGTTTCTTTATGACCATCTGCATTTCGGCAACGAAACCGGTAGGTAACTGGTGGTAGACAATAAAGCAACAAACAAAAGAATGTAACACAACGAAGTACTTATTTTTTAAATAACTTTAATGGTTTTAAGTATTATCGCTTTAATGTATTTTGCTTAAAAACTTGTAGGTACATTTGCTACCGTGTTACTTGTACCAATTATAAAAAAAAGTTAATTGCTGGCATAATGTAAATAAATGACGTCAAAGTGAAGAAAAATCGTTTCTGTGCTTTTAAACTTTCAACGTTTATTTTTATACTACACAATATTAAAAGAACAGTTATAGCCAGGAGTACTGGAATACTTCCTACAAATAAGGAAAAAAAATATTTCTCAAAAGTGCTGTTACTAAAATCCACAAATTCCCTCGGAACTGAAAAATTTGTCCACACCAAACCATCAGTGTAGATAATCATGCTGTCAAACTTTTACGTTTCACAAACGATTAACAAATGCCAACAATTTTAAAAGCTATTTGACGGCACAGAACTGAAACCAAATAGTTTATATATTATTGACTTATACCTACCCTAAAAAGGCTTGAACTAATCAGTCTGGTTTATTATTATGGTGTCTGTTGAATATCTTTATTACTTGAATATCATTTTCTTAATAAGGATTCAAATGGCATGAGTCATTTTTGATAAAAGAAAAATATCTACATTTACTTTAAATATCCTTTTTTTTAGAAGGATCCAAGTGGCTTGGATCATTTTTGATGAAAGAAATATGTCTTCATCACTTTAAATATCTATTTCTCTAAAAGGATCCAAGTGGCATGGATCTTTTTAGATGAATGCAATTTGTCTTTATTACTTGGAATATCAATTTCGCAATAAGGATCCAAGGAGCTTGGAGCATTACTGAGATTTTTGAAAACGCTCTCCATACATGTGGGATGGTACCTCACGAGGAAAAAAATGTCAAAATGACAGATTTTTACTGGAATCTTTTTGCTACTTGAAAGAATATAGGTACTTTGACGACTGCTTTGGTATATTTATGTCAGTTTTGCAATTTTTGTGGGTTGGATCCTTTTTGCGTAACTACGTCCATATACAAGGCGATATTGTGTGGCCATAAGAAAGCCGCGTATATAATGGTCACAGGCACACGCGTATCATACGACGTTTTTCAACACACTTGCGAGGAAAAAACAAGACTCTTTATATACTAAGTTTTTAATTATTAAAACATTTAACAAAAATACATTTCACTCGACTTTGATGGCAAAAGACTATCGCACGCGTTTTTCGCCTCGTTGCGTATGTCCGCCAGAGTTAATAATAGGTTTTCTTCATTTTCTTTACTTGAAGTAGATATTTTCGTTAATATTAAACTTCACAATTGACAACATTTCAAAATTTTCTTATGCACATTTTAATTTTTTTTCTGAAAGAACATCAAAAATGATGGCACCCATATTTTTTCATTTTCATTTCTTTTCAGTATTTTCTCTAATAATAAAAGTTGAAAAACTCTCCATTTTAAAAGAGCGTAAGTGCAAGAAGTTGGATGTTTCAGGTCACGTCTTTGCTGTATTCGATAAAAAAATATCTGACGTTTTTAGTGATGTGGTCTGTATCAATTGTAGAATTAAGATGTCGATATCAATGGTATATCCATTGAGTTTTAAATTTTAATTTATTATGTAACATTACCTAATTTATGTTAAAAGTAACCAAATAAAACAACGCAGCCACCCTTTTTATACTTGTTTCTGAAGTTTACGCGAATATTACTCTAGAATCACGAATATTCTCTCTATTAGAAATAAAACACTTTTTTACGGTTTAACTTTTCGCGAATTCATTAATTTTCCCCCGACGTTTCGAACACTTTACAGCATTCGTGGTTACGGGTAGACTAAGATGTTATTTGTCATTTACAGATATTTGAAAATTTAACTACCGTTACTCAATAATATTAATTAACGTTCCTATCTACGCAGAAAGAGCTAATTTTACAACCATCTTCTCTGTTGAAATTTGGATGTTTTCTTATTTTTATAGCTTCGCGTAGCATTGGTTCGTTCCATGTATGCTATTTTATTATGAATGACAAGTATGTTTTTTTTATTTCAAACCCTTCTTATTTAATATTATTATGATGTCTGAAAATTACTCCAATATTTTCTCATAACTACAAATATCAAACATATTTCGAATGAGGAATCATGATGATTATTTCGTATCTGAACTAAAATGTGTTATAATGAAATTTTACCATACCATAAACCATTTTTTTTTGTTGCATTTCTTAGTTTTATTTTTTCTTATTTATTTTTATATATCATAAAACGATACAAAGAAGACTCTAGTGTGAATGAAAATATTTTTTTAATAACATTCAATTTACCACATCGTAATTTATCGATAATGTCCAATACAATACCGGAAACAAAAACAACACTGAACGTCAAAGTGACAACTGACAGCAAGCTCAAAGTTCAAAAGCATTTTTTGTAAAGGCGTAACCTGTGAAATGCCAACTTCTATGTTCTTTTTAGTCTTTTTCATTTAACTTTAAAATAAAGCTGAAAAAAATCTGCAAAAATGTTCAACGTGTTTAGAAATGCTAAATCTTGAAATGGTTTTCGAATTTTTATACCTTTACAAAAATGAAATGTTGTCAATTAATCCAAACTTCGTCACAGCCGACAATTACCTATTTACGAAAAATGGCGCATTGTTTCTTTTTCTTGCCGCGATACCGATGCGCGCGCAAGGCTAAGGGCGAACTAGATCGGCCAACAGTCAAGATTAAAAAACTAATAATTCGTGTGAAAAACACAAATTACAGAAAATTAAATGAAATATCTGGATTTGCCATTTATTGAAATAAAAACCTATGTAGAATACTATTATTTTTCGCATAAATAATGTTTGTTGCTGAATTAAAAGTTATAACCCGACTAAATTACATCGCTTCTTCTTCTTACTTACGACTTGGTACTAGGGTACAAACCTAAATTTGTCGGGTTAATAAACTAAAGGCACTAGTGCAATAATACACCGAAAAAGCACGCGTGTTTAATATCTAGGATTATGTGCCAAAAATCGGTGGAATAAAAACGTCGTTTTGAGCAAGTGTGTTGAAAAAATAGTTATAGGTACAAAATTTACCTACCTAAAGACGACGGTGGTGGTTGGTAAAACTATTTTTTGTGCTGGTATCTCTCTCTGTAATGTTAGATTTTATCATCTGTGGTGGGTTTTTGTGTAATTTGGATTGGTTTTTTCGCAACGGTCCGGCAAACTCGGCGCGCGCATGTCTATTCTGTCGTCGCTAATCTTTCGCGATTTTAATCGAGCAGTTTGTAATAAATAATGGCTTCGGCTGCAGAATCGAAGCATACTGATTTAAACGGCGAAGTGTCTTCTTTCTCGTGTCCGTGTAAAAAAACTAAAATGGAAAACAAAGTGACTGTTGTTTTGGGTGCTCAATGGGGAGACGAGGGAAAAGGAAAATTGGTGGATCTACTTGCCGTCAACGCCGACATCGTTTGCCGCTGTCAGGTTAATTTCCAGTGTTTTTGTTCGCCCACTTATAAATTTAAACGTAATTCTTAATTGTTTTATTGACTGTTTATCTCATTTCAATTTGTGTAGTCAATACCTAGTCATTCGTCTCCTATCAAATTGTTTACGGAAATGTACTTTGAGGTTATAATTAATTGTCAAAAAAAGTTAAAACTATTTACCAAAATTAACGGTACAGATTTTCATTAATGTTTTTTTCTTTGGTAAATGCATCAAGCTTAGCTTTTATTGCGAAGCCTCTTTTTCTGGCTGTCGGCCAAGTTTTGTTTAAAAACATGTGGACCGTGCACACAATGTTTTTGTATAAAATCCGGACTTTGCTTCAGTGCCAACATTTCTGGTGGAAACTGACTATCGCTCGTTCAATGTTGCGTAAACGTTGCTTCGTTCGGGATAATTATGTAATGAATATGTAGAAGCATTAGTTTTTTTTTGGTCGTGTGTCGAATGCTGCCTTTAGATTAGGCGATCTCAACAAGACCTTGTTATAATTATGCTGCTAGCTAATAGTGGATTCCTGCCAAGGTCGCGGCCATTTATTGTCATGGTTAATTTTAAGTGTTAACACTTATTTTCGCATTTCTAGGGCTCTGTCTAATTTTATTTAGCTGTCTATAAAATAGTAGAGGTCATTGTCTTATTAGTGTTATCAAAATAGCCAGGAAACATTAGTGAATTGATAGTTACTCTATTAAATATGTGTCATATATACTTTATCTTGTATGTATTATTATTATTATATTCAAAGTCATTAAGATGAAAACTGGTATGACTAGATGAGAATCTGCATCAAACTGAACAAAACCAATAGCAATGATACTTGCACAGATACTGCTGTTATAATCAATCGTAAATGGTTGATCTATGAAACAAATTAAAACACAGTGATAATAATTTATGAGGCATATTGCGCATGTTCTGAAAGTGATTCATATTTGTATATGTAAATATATACATACATGTGAGTTAAAATGAACTTCAATTATTTTAAAATATACTATACTTGGTAAAAGCATCAGACAAGAAATTGATCTCATGTATTATGCTTAAACTGCAATTTATAATGTTTGTGTATGGAAAAATAAAAATTACAACATTTGTTTATTTTGAAAAGGTAACTTTATTTTTTGCCAACTAAAACACTATTATTGTACTACCACAGCGGTCCCCTCTGACTGCACGTTTTGAGTTAGCTCTCTATTCTCCCGTAGCAATTTGCTGGGTCATAGCCTTCCTTGATAAATAAGCTATCCAACACAGAATTATTTTTGCAAATAGGTCAAGTACTTCCTGAGATCATCGCATTCAAACAAACAAACTCTTCAGCTTTATAATATTTATTTTACTATGTAGCAGTAATATTAAGCATATGTTTCTCACAGCTTAGTTTGTTTGGTCTCTAACCCCACTACCGAAATCTGATATACTTACTTTCTTATTCATAATAACTCAAACAGCATATTAAACTGTAAAAAAAACCAGCCAAGTGCGAGTCGGACTCGCGGGTTCCGTGCCAGTTTTAACTGAATTAGGGAATCCATTTACTTCTACTTCACAATATTTTGTTGACTGCAAATGTAACTTTGTTTTCCATAGTGTTTGTATGAAGTACAAAGTTATGTTTGCGATTGTTGAAAATGTGCTATATCTCAAAAACTACTCATTTGATCCCGTTTGAACCAATTTTCGTTTAAAGTATTTATTAAGATCTACATTATATATTTTTTTCAAAATTTACACTTGCTTGGTTTAGAAATTAGATGGTGGGGACGCTCATTTTACTACTTTGGGAGCGTCTAGCTATGAAACATTAGACTTTTTTTTTTCTTTTTTTTTCTTTCCATCTGCAATCAGCCCTTTTTAGCTTTAATCAGATTTGCTAATCTTTGTAAGGTGACTATTGCGAGTACACATCCAATGATGTGTCATCTCGTATTTTTATAATTACAAAAGTTTTGTCAGCCGAGCTATGCAGTCACTCGTGTCCATGAGCTTTGCAGCTAGATGGTTTTGGTGCTTTTTAAGTCTCTGTTTATAGGGCTCTGAAGACCTTTTTATTTCTTCTTTAACCGTGGGCATTTCTAGGTATTCATGCAATTCTGTGTTTCGAATGAACCATGGTGCGTTGGTCAATATCTTCAATACTTTATTCTGGAAGTGTTGGAGAATTTCTACATTAGAATGACTCGCTGATCCCCATATCTGAATACCGTAAGTCCATACGGGTTTTATGATGGCTTTGTAAATCAGGATTTTGTTTTCAAGACTGAGTACTGATTGTCTACTTACTAGCCAGTACACATCTCTGAGCTTTTTATTGGCTTGTTCCTTTTTAGCCTCTATATGGTCACGCCAAGTTAGTCTTCTGTCTAGGTGGATGCCTAGGTATTTCACTGTTCTGTTTTGTGGTAGGATAGCATCGTTGAGTTTCACAGGTGGGGAGTCCCCTCTCTTTAAAGTGAAAGTTATGTGGACCGATTTTCCTGGACTAGCTTGTATTCACCACTTTTTCAGCCACAGACCGATCTTGTCTAGGCATCCCTGTAGCTTTTAGGATGCAATATTTGGATCTTTATTGCAGGAGAGGATTGCAGTGTCATCTGCATACGTCGCAATCACCACCTCCTCAGAGTCAGGTAGGTCAGCGGTATATATGGTGTATAAGATTGGACCAAGCACCGAGCCCTGGGGAACTCCCGCTTCTATTTGGCCGAAGGAAGAAAGGTCTCTCAAATCTAGAACTTTTCTGCTCCAACGGTCATCAGTTCTTCGCGCTATGTGCCCTGCCCCCTGCCTCTTGAGCTTACTAATTCTTAGGAATATGTCCGTAACCTTAATTTTTCTACGTATCTCCTCGATTTCTGATTCAATCTCGTAGAGAAACACCGAGCGTAGCCCACTTCATCGCTCGTTGTGTGATTTTGGCCCATAGTAGAGACCACGTTCCGGAGCCGTATGTCATCACTGGTAACACACACTGGTTGAAGACTTTCGTCTTCACTTAGGTAATTTAGACGAG
The DNA here is from genome assembly GCA_963924145.1 of Pyrausta purpuralis. Classification (NCBI taxonomy): domain Eukaryota; kingdom Metazoa; phylum Arthropoda; class Insecta; order Lepidoptera; family Crambidae; genus Pyrausta; species Pyrausta purpuralis. The sequence continues at coordinate 25,385,130 of OZ001646.1, forward strand.
AAGACGCTTGCTCAATTTCCATCCGATTTGGTTTCGATGATTTTCTTTGATTGATGACCTCTTTCTCAAAGTTGGATCTACCTAATTGGATCACTTGTCCTAGGTAGACGTACTTGTCGACAACTTCGAGATTTGAGTTCCCAGCGGATACTGGTCATACTGGAGGAGTGGGTACAAATGGGAACTTGACATAATTTTCGTCTTTTCCACCATTTTAATGTTAGTGATATTATTTTACAGGGCAGTTCCTCAGACACAATAGAACTTTTATTGTTTTACCGTTCACTGTCACGGAAAGTGATACGTTAATAAATTTCACTACCCGACCCGGAACGCGAATCCGGGCTCTCTTGGGAAGCAGCCAGCGAACTGACCCTGACCGCTAGCTAGCTCTAACGAAAGCCGAAGTAATGTGGCCGTAGATAGATGTTATTAACCACTTTTAATATTGATCACATTTTTCATTTTTTTTTTTTAAGTGTAGCCCTGTCTATTTATTAATAAGACAAGCTATCACGTGCGCAAACCGGCCAAAATACGTAAACAGGCATTGGTCAGTTCGTGAGCGTAGATAGTAATAATAATAATTTTAGCGCGGCGCAGCGGCCCGCTGAATGAATACCTACCGAATCTCGACAGAGCGTCGTTTGTTGAGCAAGAAATAATCAATTGATGTTTTGCATGCAGGTTTGCTCAATAAACTTGCAGCTTTCGGCATCCCTGCTGATTTCTGTAGTTGGATATTAGAGTTCCTGAGTGACCGGTCGATCAGAGTAGTCGTAAATGGCTGCTCATCTGACCTTAGGGTTATTAATGCCCGAGTTCCTCAGGAGTCAGTTCTCTCTGCAACTCTTTTTCTGCTTTACATCAACGACCTGCTTCAGCCGGGTATCGTTGGATACGCTGACGACAGCATAGTTTCAGAGAGATACCTGTACAGCGTTGGGACCAGTAGGGATGAAGTGCGTCTTTTGAGGGGAGCCATGGTCGAGCGGACAAATATGACCCTGAGCCGTGTCTCGCAGTGGGGCGATGACAATCGTGTCGAATTCAATGCCAAAAAGACTCAAGCATGTCTGTTTTCGGCAAAGAGGAGTCCTTTCCTACATCCTCCAACTTTCCGGGGTACGCCTGTTGCTGTCACCGACCATCTAAGAGCTGCTGGGTATGGAGTTGTCGGCTGATCTCAATTTTGGCCCCAACATTGAGCTCAAAGCACAAACTGCTGCTAAAAAACTTGGCATCCTGAACAGAGTGAGGCGATACTTCACGCCTAAGGGGCCGTTCAAGTATTACGTAAGCACTATAGGGGGCGGGGGGGTCTTTGCTTTGCTTATTTTTGATGACATGGGGGTCGGGGGGTCGGAATGGTGATTACGTCAGCAGACCGGCAGTAGTTTATTTTTCATATTGGCAACCCAAACATTATCGTTGTTTGAAAACCATACCCATTTTCGGCGATACTTATAAATTATGAATACCTACGTTAAGATCCTGTAACCTGTCCTCAAATATACTCCCTCAAACATTTGAATGATAATATTACTGCTGGTAAAGGAAAAGTTACAAAGTTAACAGATTTTTAGTAAATTTTAAAGAAATTTTCGGGCTCGCTTCGCTCGCGTAATATCCTTTGGTTTTTGACGTTTTAGTCTTAAATTTATACTCGCCGTCATAAATCAATCTTAAACAATTGGTATGCGGTATTTGACATCGCTTGCTTCGCTCGTGTAGTAGCTGGTAAAATTAAAGAAGATTTTTACGGTAGCTTTGCTTAATTTTTGCTTATTCACTATTATTAGGTACAGCGTTTACGTAAGCTGGGGAGAGGGGAGTAAGAGCTTTGCTTACTTTTGCTGACAAGGGGGAGGAGGGGGTAAATAATTGTCATAAATCTGCTTAAGTAATACTCGAACGGTCCCTAAACAGCTTTTGACCCTTTACAAAGCGCAAGTCCGGTCCTGCATGGAGTAATGCAGTCACCTCTGGGATGGATCCGCCGAGTACCAGCTTGAAGCACTTGACCCAGTAGAACGCAGAGCCAAAAGATTATTAGGTGACGATAAACTGGTGAATGATAAGCTCCATAGCTTAGCCCATCGCCGCAAGGTTGCCAGCTTAGCTGTATTTGACAGGCTTTACATTGGCGAGTGTGCGAAGGAGCTCTATGAGCTCATCCCACCAGCCCCCTTTTTCCATCGTACGTCTAGGCGTACCGCGGGATACCATCCTTACCTTGTCGATGTGCCGTTGTTTCGAACTAAGCGCTTCTCGTCAACATTTATAATGCGCACGGCAAAGGAGTGGAACTCGCTGCCCGCGTCGGTGTTTCCAAGGGATGACAATCCGAATCTTTTCACAGTTCGAGTGAACAGGCTTCTTCTGGGCGAGCTCGTTTCATCTTCTATATATATATGATTCGCATATAATGAAAACTGTGTAAATTGAATCACAGGGGTGACATCATGAGATAGATGTTTCTGGTTTCTGAATTCACGGGTACGGAATTGCTTATTTAGTGTAAAATGTTATTGATTGGCGAACTGATTACCGACTACAGCCAAACAGAAGCAAAAACAACTTTACGAAATACCTGCGATTTCTACTCGGCGATGTAAACAACAGTCATCAGATATTTTAAAACCATGACCTAGCTGCCTAGTCTACTATCCGATTATAGTTTGGATTACGTTCGCTTTAAATTGTTTCTGCAATAAGATTTGCACCATGTTTACTATTTGAAGGTTTCCGTGGCTCACATGATATGAGAAATCTTACGCACCTTTTTAGGGTTCGGTAGCCGAATGGCAAAAAAACATAGTTTCGTCAAGTCTGTCTGTCTGTCCGTCCGTCCGTATGTCACAGCCACTTTATTCTGAAACTATTAGCATTTTACAGTTGAAACTTGGTAGCTAGCTAGATGTAGCATGCAAAAAATAAAATATATTGATATTTCAGGGGGCATCCCATACATGATCTTTTTTTTGTAAAAACTACGCGTGCACAGGATCCCTTAAAATGACTTCGTAGACACTCAGCCGTGACAGCCAAGTTCGCGCATCAACAAAGACAAGACATCGGCTATGTGTTATACACACGAATCATTTCGAGCCACTTTCGGCACTCCGTTAACTTCAAATCTATTTCTATTTACCCTATCTGAGTTAGAATAATAATTATTTATTTAGTTTTTATTCTTGCAGGGTGGAAACAATGCCGGTCACACAGTGGTGGTCGAAGGCAAAGAATTCGACTTCCATTTGCTACCCAGTGGCATCATCAACCAGAAATGCACCTCAGTTATAGGTGAGTTTCACCTGCTTCACAATACTCCAAGTCAAGTTAGCCTGTAACGACCCACTGCTGGGCAAAGGCCTTATCTCAACTATGAGGTAGTTTGAGCCATACTCCACCACGCGGGCTCAGTGCGAGTTGGTGGAGGGGTGTTTGCAAGGCAAGCGACTAACCCTGCTGTCAGATGTTATCAAGCCGTCCATAAGGCCTCTCTAGGCTTAACGACTAATATCAACTGATATTATCCGGGACAAACGGCTTAACGTGCCTTCCGAAGCACGGAGATGCTCGTGATATGCGTCACTTATATGGTCGGAATGGTCACCCATCCAAACATGACCGCGCTGTAGGTTGCTTCACTTCAGTATCACTACCAAAGCGCTGCTACCACTGCGCTACGAGCACCTTATTCACAATACTCCTATGAGTAATATTTATTTATTGTATCCGAGTATTTCATCCATTTACCTAATTATAATTTCTAGCATATTTTTGGCAAGCAATACTAATATTCAAAGCTGAAGAGTTTGTTTGAATTTGTTAATCTCAGGAACTACTAGACCGATTTGAAAATATCTTTTTGTATTGGATGGCTTATTAATCGAGGAAGGCTTTACGCTACGGGAGAGGGAGAAAAGTGAAAACTCAAAACGTGTGGACGAAGTCGCGGGGAATCCGCAAGTTGTTTCATATTCCCCAATTCAATAAAAAGCATCTATAGCAAGTTGCTGCACATAGTAAAATGATCTCATGATCAGATCATCTTGATGCATTTAAAGTTAATGTAGGTATTGCTAAGAAACACGTACTGACACAATTTCTAGATAAGTCACATAATATGTACATACATACTGAACGCTATAGCTCGGTGTGTTAAAGAATATTCTTATATCATAACAAAGGTATTAATTAAACAATTATCAACGCAGTGAGTAAAATTACGCGGCACGATTCCACAACAATCCATCTAAATGTCAAACACAATCTATCGGACAGGTCTAGTGCAGTCCATGAGTGCTAGTTTTGTCTACTATAGTAATCGATCGATTATCCGTCTAACAATACCAATTCGAATACGAAAATAGTACAAACGAAAAATTGATAGGCTGTTGTGTTAACATCTCTTAAAAAACTAATTGTCTGTCATAAGTAAGTATTTGCACCAGGAAGTCTACACTCCGAGCTTGATTGCGGTTCGATGACATCAAGTGACTTATCAAAGATCAATACTAGGTCACATAGTTACCGATATGCAATGTTAACTTAAAACGCGTCTGGGTTTTGTATGTCAAGTGGTCTCATATATAGTAACTTTTGTTGACCAGACTGTTTAATTGGACAATCAATCAATCATTTACTGCATGTTATAGGTAAAAACATTATTACAACAGATCTTATTTTGTGTTACACATTAAACATTATAGCCCAGAGTTATAAAACGTCTTAATTTTTTTTTAACCGTTTCTCTGCATTCTTATTAAAACCCCTGTTAAATACCCTAAGGCTACAATCCAGATACAAATTTATTTAGTACGTGTAGGTATTTCAAGTTTGTATGGCACCTAAACGTTTCTGAACACTTGACAAAATTAATATTTAGAAACGTTTGGCATTAGTTAATAGCTCTCTTTAATTAGTATAATAAAATGGTAGTACGAAGATACATAACTACATTGTATTAATTTCCGGAAACCTTATCGAATCTGTATTTTAGATTTCCTATTAAAAACTAGAAATTAAAATGTATTACAAGGGGAGTACCTAACTAATATTTTTATTATTATATTACACTTGGACATTGACCTTCGTGGTGTAGTAGCTAAGCACGCTGAGTGTCACAGCCTGGCCGCTCCGAGGTTCCGGGTTCGATTCCCGTTCGGGTCAATGTTTAATTCTATATTGAAAATATTTTTAAATATTTTTTTCTATATTGTCTCGGGTCAGAGTGTTGTTACCACAACACCATCAGACACAACAGTGGGGCACCACTGTTGTGTCTGTCTAATGCACTTGTGTTATTTCCATAACACAAGTGCATTAGCTACTAACTAGCTACTTTGGGAACGGAGCAATGAATGTGATTGGTGTCCAATATTTAAAAAAAAGTAATTGTCATACCGGACAATGAAACAATAACGTATTAATTTAGAGAAAATATGCGTAAGAATTATGATGGAATAATAATGGCCGTCCAAGATCTAATTGAGTAGGTAGATCAAATTATTCATTAGTAGATCAAATGAAAATTCCATGGCGGAAGTAGCATAAAGTCTTTCTGTAGCTAGGGATGCAAAATCGCTCATAAAAACATCGATATTGAAACATCGATGTTTTTTAAAATGGAAATTACGATGTTATGAACATCGATGTTTATGAACGATACTTCGATGTTTTTGGGATTATGTAAGTCATTGCTTTAAACATAGAAGATAAATCGTTTTGACGATAGATGTAAGTTTTGTGTGTTGTGCAAGCAATCTAAAAGCTATAATTAAGATAGGTATGAATAAATTACATGAAAAACACTTAAGCTAACGATCAAAGAATTGTAGACCAATACATCCTAGTTATCTATAATTAACACCCATGAGCCAATGTTTTTTTTATCATTAAAAAGATGGCGTTGAAAAAATGTCGTTCATAAAACATCGTTTTCGATGAACGATATTTCATCGATTTTAAAAATTATCAATATCTATGTTAAAACATCGATGTTTATGAATTCATCCCTAATTGTAGCATATGTGTCATGAATGAGGAGATGACCCTTACTCCTTCTTTCTTAAGCTTTTACGACCCGTCTGGTGTAGTGATCAAGAAATCGCCTACTACGCAGCGGGATGCGGGTTCGATCCCCGCACCATACAAACATTTCTGTGCATGAACATGTCTGTTTGTTCATTGGTCAGGGTGTTGTCTATGTATATCTTGTATGTATTTACGAACAAAAAAGTATTTAAGTGTTATATCCGTTGTCTGACACCCATAACACAAGCTTTGACTAGCTTCTTTGGGACTAGATGGCGATGTGTGGGAATGTCCAAAGGAAGGAAAGCAAGGAAAGGATTTTGTGAGTGGTGCCATAAGAATCTGGTATCATTAGTTCCTACTGCCACAATCGTTAACACAGCTCTAGTTTTGTAATGACAGACACGTAAGGAGGTCTATTATTAATGACACCTAGACTTTTCCCTTTGGCTATATAATCATTGTAGCGTATCTTGACTTTCATCTTATGACTACAGATAGTTGTATGATGTGTGACTGATTTCTAACAACCAACCTTAGCTCAACGAATTTAAAACACGTTTTCATTTACTCATATCGCGTTTGTTCTGCGAATTGACCGATAACGTATCATTTGAATTCAAGCCAGAATATTTGATAACAGTTTACAAATAGCACAATAGGTATAAAGACTAATTATTTCAAGAAAAAATATGAAACTGATTGTGTAATGATATCTTGATTCAGAAGTGTATTTGGCAAATACTTTTTCGTTTATTACTTAAAACTTGAGTTAAATCATGACACGAGTATGTATGTTTTATTCTTTTTATGACTCATCTACACGTGACGTGCATCTAATTAACACGGTAGTTAACGTTTGAATGCCATATCTATGTACATTTTAACTTCAAACACGAATAGGTACTTTAGCCAGTAGTGTAACTAGTTTAACTGAAGAGCTGTACCTACTGCAAATACAACAATAGCATAAGTATTTTTTACTTAGGCGTTTACTAAAGAGAACCGTGACGCAAAACATTTCCAAGACAATACAGCTAGTTATTATGGTAATTCACTCGCGAAATTAGTCTCGATGTAAAACGATGGTAATCTCAAACATCCATCATAAAGATTGCGTGCTCTGTTAGTTGACAAACATTTAGTACTGCATTGAATTCGTACCGAGTAAATAGCATGAAAAAAAAAACATTTTCATGTCATGGTACAGATTTCCCCGGTGTGGTACCTGGTGACATTAAAATTACCTTGAAAATTAGTTATATGGCAAGGTCGTGGTGCTTTATTGAGTACTGGGTTTCCGTGTTTGCGTTTCAATATTGATGGGAAGGAGCAGTGATGGGACCGAGGAACACAAGGGTGACCTTAAACTTGAAACTTGGCACTGACATCCACCAGGCGGCTGAACGCTTTGGCACCAAAGCTTTTAGCCGCCTTCCTTTTTTTTCTTAATGGAAAATGGACACACCTACCTAAGTACTACCTTTACTTTCTGAACCATTTTTTGGTCCCACATGTATTTCTCTATTTCGTTTCTAGGATTCCGTAGTCGAATGGCAAAAACGGAACCCTTATAGTTTCGTCAAGGCTTAGGCTGTCTGTCTGTCTGTCCGTCCGTATGTCTCACATCACACTTGCTATGATATGCTTAATTATATAAGAAAGTATTTGGTGGTGGTAGTTTCTCCGCCAAACCACAGAAGATACAATAGTACTACGACCGAATAACCAAACGTAATTACTTTTCCAGTGCAGCTATTCAAACCGTATCTCTAACGAAATGGTTAACACGGTCAAGGTGCTGAAATAAAAGTGATTTTCGATAAAGTTTTCAAAAGCAACGTTATTGTGATAACCGAGTATTGCGAGGACGTTGAGTAAATCGTCATTGCTGCGAGCCAATGCCACGACACACCCCAATTTGGAGCTATGCCAAAACGCGTAACAAATGTCAGACAATAATATGGTAGACAAGACACTTTTATTTTTTAAAAGCTTGTAACAAAAAATAGGTAGCCCGATGCCTTGAGTTGTCAGCGTTCCATCATCGCTTGGTCAGCTCATTCACAATTTCACCTGCATAATTGAAGAGACGTCTTTTAAAAGTTTATGCCAATGACAGTTGCTAATGTTACAAGCATTCCAATTGATTGTTGAATAATCGATCCAGCGATTGATCCAATCCAATCTATACTCTGATTTATAATTAGATAGACCGAAATGACACTTGGTGGGATGCCACTTTTTTGTAATTGAAAAATAGTGATTTATTCTAATATTATCGAGAAAATTAATTTTTAATCAAACGAGTATAATTTGACTATGGTATAATTAAATAATTGTAGTTTTTATTTGTGCATAAATTGTAACTGTTATGTGACAAAACATCGACACAAATAAATTATGTTTTATGACCATGTTCCCTACAAGTATTTTTATTATTTCTAATTATTTCTTTATAGTAAGTAGAACATTTAAAAGAGTATTGCAATTGCAAGGAAACAGACTGATATTTTTGACTCATATAGAGTTATTTTTTGTATTACGTTGCTATATAGCTCTGAAACCTATGTAATGTTATACATGTTCTCGTATTCTTTACCCTAATGAGAAAATCATATGATTGAAAACTCATTTCAATAGTTCAATTTATCGCGTGCAATTGAATGGTTACAACACCATTAGCAGTACGCTTGCAATATTGACAAATAAAAACTGCTATTTAAGCTGTCAGTCTTGTCTATCTAATTAAAAATTAGAGTATACTAAACATTTGTAACATCCGTATGCGAATGGTCAATCGAAATCCGCTGCTCATATCCATGTGCCCTCTAAAGAACAAACACTTGTTTTATAACTAAACCGTAAACATCCTGTACGAGAAGCTATAGCTTAGGCCTTAGTTAGACTATTAAGTCGATTCTAGTAATGCGAGACCCATTTTTCCTTAGGGAGATAGATAAGCTAGCTCATGTAGATGAAATGAATTAAAACAAGCGTCAACTTAGAATATAAACCTCAACTGATTTAGTAATTCTGATGATACAATACATTTATCTCGGTGACGGTAATATCCATAAATGAGGGCTTCAACATGCTACCTTATTTTGCTAAAGCGTGCTTCTTCTCGCAGGCAACGGCGTCGTGATTCATCTCCCTGGTCTCTTTGAGGAGCTGAAGAAGAACGAGCTGAAAGGCATGCAGGGCTGGCAAGACCGGCTCATCATCTCCGACAGGGCCCATCTCGTGCTCGACTTGCACCAACAGGTACTGATTTAATCATTTATTCAAAATATGAGCACTGTGCTTGTTTATTAACGCTGAAAACGTTGTGCGCACAGCCGTCATGTGACTTTAAAGGTCATCAGAAATCTGTAAGAAATTGTGGAAGAACCGTGGTTAAGGAAATCCAACATGGTCCTTGATATCCTTATGACAGACATGACACGCATAAAGTTATTGATCTGGGTAGAAAACTGTTTGTTTCATTCACTTTGCACAATGTGTGTATGTTATTTTAAAATACACAATATGTAAAAGCTGTTTACTTCGTGAAATTAGGTCCAATCATAACTAGGTTACTTAATAAATTCAGTCAGAAAAAGGCATAATACTTGGTCAATATTCGTGTTACAATGATTTTGTAATAACTTTTACTCAGATTAGATAAAAATAATGTCCCTTATTGCACTCGTAAAAAGTTGCTTTGCCAACCTTTTAAGCAATACATATTAATAATGTTTCAAGCGATAGCAGTTCGAAGAAATAGTTTTTTTTTTATTTCCATTCATTATTATTCCACTATTCATAGATAGCAGTAATGAGAAAAATAATGATTACTTGTGACAGTACAAAGAGCGAACTCTTATTACCTATAATCGACTTTCGGCCATAAAAAAGAACTAACAATACAATGCGGCCGCCATATTGCATCACGATTTCTACCACCAACAATGGCGTTAGAACGATCTACAAGGCGCCTGCGCCCGCGCACGTGTAATGAGCGTCGCGTTACATAACCCAATCACTATGATATGTGCTGTATCGTATCTATCGCATGCAGTCGATATGAGATTGAATGTTCCAATCATTGTTGATTACCATGTGGCAACAATGTTTCCTATAAAAAAACCGGCCAAGTGCGAGTCGGACTCGCGCACTGAGGGTTCCGTGCCAACGTTAACTGAATTTGGCAATCCACTTACTTCCACTTAGTAAAATACCACAATATTTTGTTGACAGCAAATATAACTTTGTTTTTCATAGTATTTGTATGAAGAACAAAGTTATGTTTGCGGTTGTTGAAAATGTGCTATACCTCAAAAACTTCTCGTTCGATTCCGTCCGAACCAATTTTCGTTGAAAGTATTTGTTATGATCTACATTACATATTTTTTTCAAAATTTACACTCGCTTAGTTTAAAAGTTAGATCGGGGGGACGCCCATCTTTCCACTTTGGAAGCGTCTAGCTAAGAAACGTTAGACTTTAAAAGAAAACGGTTTTAGGAACCTCTAGATCATTTTAAAAGACCCATCCATAGACACCCCATATGCATAGGTTTGACTAAAAAAAAATTTTCGGTTTTAGTTTCATGTATGGAATATCATTATTTTTTATTTTTTGTATAAGAATCGTAAAGCGGTTAACAGGATACATCTTCTCACCAAATTGGCTGTGACATACGGACGGACAGACAGACAGACAGACAGACAGACAGACAGACAGACAGACAGACAGACAGACAGACAGACAGACAGACAGACTGACTTGACGAAACTATAAAAGGGTTCCGTTTTTTGCCTTTCGGCTACGGAACCCTAAAAATGATTATTTGATTCTTTCTTATCACTATTACATCGTGTGAATAGTTGTACGAGTATCACATAACTAAGTATAGAGGGCGTGTAAACGTTTTGTTTGTTTATATCTTGACCTTTTAGATGAATTCTTACTGATCAAACTATATTTTCGTCAGCACATCAAATTACTCTTTTGTTGCAATGTAGCCTTTATTACAACTGTATAGGATGCAGCAGTTTTTACCTTGACGTGCTGTCTGCTGTTCGTACAAAGTAAATGTGATTTATATTAGCCCATCAAAACCTATTTCAAATCACAGATATTCGTTGCCTACTGCCAGTATCCGGCTTCTTACCATCACGTCATATGAACAAGATTGAATATCTTCGGAAAAGATATCATTTTTTATGTAGAATTAAATCCATGATGGCAAAATGCAAATGTTCACTTAGATGACTCGCGATAAACACGATAGAAATAAAGTCCCCCCACCCAATTTTGTCCGGATAATATTGACCCAGAGTTCAGGTTCGGTTCTGTTTTCCAGATGGACGGTCTGCAGGAAGCTGAGAAGGGCAAGAACTCCCTCGGCACCACCAAGAAGGGCATCGGACCGACGTACTCCTCCAAGGCATCGAGGAACGGCATCAGGATCGGCGATCTGATGGGCGACTTCAGTCTGTTTGAGGAAAAGTAAGTAACTTGTGATGTGTTTGCTTACAATGTTTTTGTTTTGAAACATCTACGTTTAATAAAAGTCTAAAGTTAACCTGTAAACATCCCCAGTTCTGGGAAAAGGCCGCAAGTGTGAGGTAGTACGAACTATTCTTCACCCCGCGCGCTAAGTGCGGATTGATAGAAGGATTGCAAGGCCAGCGACCGGCCTTACATATAAATTAATACAAAATTATTTCTTATATTGTATTAATTGTGGCCGTGTAAAGTATTTATGGTCACTACGTATCTTATGGACGATTGTGTAACAAAAAGTATTACTTAGAGCTGATTTTTCAATAGTCAGATAAGAAATATTCGTCCAATAAAATACAATATGGCTAATTTAAAAACGTCACCTCATTGTCAGCAATCATACGTAACTGTCATATTTTTAAATCTATCGCTTTATAATTTATCAGTCTGATAAGTTTTATCTGACCATTGAAAAATCGGCCCTTAGACATGTGATGTTATTCCAATCGAATGATACTATGACTCAGGTAAGGTGAAATAGAAGTCAAGCACCGTAAATAAATAAACACAAATACTCAAAAAATGTGACTAGAATGATTGTTTTAAGACCAGGTCACCAGTTTGCTAGGTTGCTTTCATGTACTGATGGATAAATAAGTTATTATTATTATGATTTATAAGGACAACCAGGGTTTACAAGTGATTAGTACTAATCAAATTGAGTTAAAAGGAGGTAATCAAATATAATTAAACTTATAAAATATGATGGGTTGAGCCTTGTCATGAGATCGTAGAAACAGTAAAGTATCTAAACCTATCACTCTATCTTGATCGCACATAATTACTCAAGTGACCCGATGAAGAGAAATCTCTCTGACTCTACACTAGTAAGTATTTTCCTAGACCTACCGTTGTCGTAAAATGGCGAGTAACTATTTCTATTTGTTTATTTCTTGTTTTTACTAAAACTGTAAATACCGAATATTCCAGTTTTTGTGTAAAGAATACCGGTATTATTTAGATCTAAATTTGGCCCGGTATTCCGGTATTTTCGAAATTCTGTATCCCGGTTTGCGACCCCTGCCCCATGTCCCTTTTTTTTTTAAAAAAAATTGCTTTCTTGCTACCATGCTATCGTTTGCACTATTATTATCACCATACAAGAATCCTTTACTTACCAGGTTCCGCACCATGGTCGACAACTGCAAACGCATGTTCCCCTCCCTCGAAGTGGACGTCGAGAGCGAACTCAGTCGGTACAAGGAGTACGCTGATAAGATCCGTCCGATGGTACGCGACACTGTGTCGTACCTGCACAACGAGATACAGAAGGGACGCAAGGTGTTGGTGGAGGGGGCCAACGCCGCCATGTTGGATATTGACTTTGGTGAGTGATCTATGTAAAACCTCTCGATAAACCTTTTAGGTGGCTAATAATATTAATCCAGTGGTGTGTCGTACTTGACTTTGATGAGTGTTCTAAGTAAGAAGCTCTCAGGTAAAGACTGTAGCTGATCAAATTTGCCCGATGGTGTGTGATACCGTGTCGTACTTGCACAACGATATACAGAAGGGACGTAAGGTGTTGGTAGAGGGGGCCAACGCCGCCATGTTGGATATTGACTTTGGTGAGTGATCTATGTAAAACCTCTCGATAAACCTTTTAGGTGGCTAATAATATTAATCCAGTGGTGTGTCGTACTTGACTTTGATGAGTGTTCTAAGTAAGAAGCTCTCAGGTAAAGACTGTAGCTGATCAAATTTGCCCGATGGTGTGTGATACCGTGTCGTACTTGCACAACGATATACAGAAGGGACGTAAGGTGTTGGTAGAGGGGGCCAACGCCGCCATGTTGGATATTGACTTTGGTGAGTTTTCTATGTAGGATGCTCTTAGGTAAAGACTAGTTGCTGAAAATATTAGTCCAATGGTCTGTGATACCGTGTCGTACTTGCACAACGATATACAGAAGGGACGTAAGGTGTTGGAGGGGGCCAACGCCGCCATGTTGTATATTGACTTTGGTGAGTGTTCTATGTAAATGTACTTAGATAAAGACTAGTGGCTAATAAGATCTGCCCGATGGTCTGTGATACCGTGTTGTACCTGCACAACGATATACAGAAGGGACGTAAGTTGTTGGAGGGGGCCAACGCCGCCATGTTGTATATTGACTTTGGTGAGTGTTCTATGTAAATGTTCTTAGATAAAGACTATTGGCTAATAAGATCTGCCCGATGGTCTGTGATACCGTGTTGTACCTGCACAACGAGATACAGAAGGGACGCAAGGTGTTGGTGGAGGGCGCTAACGCCGCCACGTTGGATATTGACTTTGGTGAGTGTTCTAAGTAAGAAGCTCTCAGGTAAAAGACTGTGGCTAATAAGATCCGCCCGATGGTCCGTGATACCGTGTCGTACCTGCACAACGAGATACAGAAGGGACGCAAGGTGTTGGTGGAGGGGGCCAACGCCGCCATGTTGGATATTGACTTTGGTGAGTGTTCATTGTACGAAGCTCTTAGGTAAAGACTAGTGGGTGATAAGATCTGCCCGATGGTGTGTGATACCGTGTCGTAATTGCACACCGATATACAGTAGGGACGTAAGGTGTTGGTAGAGGGGGCCAACGCCGCCATGTTGTATATTGACTTTGGTGAGTGTTCTATGTAGGGAGCTCTCAGGTAAAGACTGTGGCTAATAAGATCTGCCTGATGGTCTCTGATACCGTGTCGTACCTGCACAACGTGATACAGAAGGGACGCAAGGTGTTGGTGGAGGAGGCCCACGCCGCCATGTTGGATATTGACTTTGGTGAGTGTTCTATGTAAAACCTCTTAATAAACCTTTTAGATGGCTAATAAGATCCATCCGGTGGTGTGTGATACCGTGTTGTACTTGACTTTAATGAGTGTTCTAAGTAAGAAGCTCTCAGGTAAAGACTGTAGCTGATCAAATCTGCCCGATGGTGTGTGATACCGTGTCGTACTTGTACAACGATATACAGTAGGGACGTAAGGTGTTGGTAGAGGGGGCCAACGCCGCCATGTTGGATATTGACTTTGGTGAGTTTTCTATGTAGGATGCTCTTAGGTAAAGACTAGTTGCTGAAAATATTAGTCCAATGGTCTGTGATACCGTGTCGTACTTGCACAACGATATACAGAAGGGACGCAAGGTGTTGGTGGAGGGGGCAACGCCGCCATGTTGGATATTGACTTTGGTGAGTGTTTTATGTAAAAAGCTCTCAGGTAAAGACTGTGGCTAATAAGATCTGCCTAATGGTCTGTGATACAGTGTCGTACCTGCACAACGTGATACAGAAGGGACGCAAGGTGTTGGTGGAGGGGGCCAACGCCGCCATGTTGGATATTGACTTTGGTGAGTTTTCTATGTAGGAAGCTCTCAGGTAAAGACTGGCTGATCAAATCCGCCCGATGGTGCGTGATACCATGTCGTACCTGCACAACGAGATACAGTAGGGACGCAAGGTAATAGTTGAGGGTGCCAACGCCGCCATGTTGTATATTGACTTTGGTCAGAGAATATATAAGGAACTCTGATAGTAATGACAATGGCGGCGATGATTTGTCTTCTCGTCCGCGTCACTGTACACTACCATCATAACGAAGTAGAGAAGGGACGTTCGATTGACTAACGTAGAAATCTGTACCGTTACCATGAGTTTACGGCGGTTTTACTCGCTAGCGACGACGTAAACGAAGTGTATGTCAAATTGCAGTCCTGCAAGTGACCGCTAGGGGCGCTGTGCAATTTTTCATAGATTTTATAACGTCGTCGCTAGCGAGAGAAACCGCCGTAAACTCATGGTTACAGCACTGTCATCATTTCGCTACAGCGACTCTACTGTATATAAGGGATTCTCCTTTTTTTGATGTTAGCGTAAGCTGTCTCTTACAGGAGAGTTCCTTAAGCCAACGGAAATGACTGAATACAGAATGTACCTCAATGTATCCTTTTGTACTGATTCGGTTAATACTCTAAGGCAATATGAATCCACATTGAAATCGTGACTTGTCATCCTTTACGTATTATTCAAGGCTAAGATACTGATTTGTTTTGTAAACTTGCACTATCACATGAATGATGTGTTTATGATAAAGAATCATGATAAAGTGTTGTACTGTTTTTGTTATTGCATAAATCGTGATATTTATTATACTGCCTATACGCTAGCTCGTCAAAAATATGAAAGTTCCTACTTACTCAGTCAGTTTGTGATTATTTCATAAGGAAGGAAAGAAAGACCTTCTTTAACTTGGCGATAGTCAACCGTTGTAATGTTTTTGGTGCTGAATGTACAGACAACAGCACGTCAAGGTAAACACTGCGGTATCTTATGCAGTTGTAATAAGGGCTAGTTTGCAACAAAAGCGGGTAACCTGATGTGCTGGTACTATCGTGAACACCGTCGTCTACCCACATTGAAACGAAAATAGCTTGCAAACACGAGACAAAAACGGTTGTCACTTTAATAAAATGCGAGGTGAAAGTGATTTTGGATCTAGAACTGGTTAATTGGTTGTGTCCGCGATTGGTCTCAATGAGTTGGATGATGGTGACATCCTTTAACTAAATCGATTACACTTGTATTAAATCTATAAAATAATGTCATGGTAGTATTGAACCCTCACTGGGAAATGTTATAAATTAAATACCAAAATCATACTCATCTCAAATGTAATCGGATGTCAGGGCCAAACACAATACAAACCAATACGTTTAGGCTTACAAATATAATTTAGTAAACACTACGGGAACATTTACAATATTATATCACACACGCGCAAGCGACGACCGACCGAGGCGAGACGCGGGAAGGGAGGGGACTCTACTGACAGACATCATCGACTGCCATAGACCACGCATAAAGGGACGTTCCGTTTTCGTTGGGCTAACACTAGTTACACCACTGATAACTCGCGAACAGGTGAACCGATTTTCATGATATTGACTTTGTTTGATTCTTCGCTGTCCTGAATAGGATAATAACTAATAAAATTACGGGGCTGGAGGCGAAACGAAGTTTGATAAGACCGCTAATGGTTTATTGTTACGGAAGTAGGTCCAGGATACGGTTTCATAGGGAGAGTGTTCTTATTTGATTCACTAGGAAGGAGGAGCAGTTCTGTTGCGGTCCCTCTGAGAGTCCCTTGTAAACTTTTTAGTGCCAAGGAGCAGGGCTTGTCTTCTCGTAGTAGTTATCCTACGCTTAAAAATAATAATATTAGACACAAATCACATACATTGCTCTGATCCCACAGTAAGTAGCTAATGCGCTTGTGTTATGGAAATCAGACGCAACGGTGGTACCACATCACCCAGACCCCAGGACAATATAGAAACTTTTGATTTCTATGTTGACCCGACTGGGAATCGAATCAAAGACCTCGGAGCAGCGACGCATTGAAACCCAGCATGCTTAGCCACTACACCACGAAGGTCGTCATTGACTTTAATTACTATCCTTTTAGGCGGCGTGCAGACCTATTTATAGTCAGCTGGGGGTTCTATTATTCGTCTATTTGAATTTTCAATTTTGGTTTTTAAAATTCGAAAATTGTTCTCAATTGTATTTCATGTGTGACTTCGACTCTTTTGTAATTTTACCGTTCCGTGACGTGTCAACACAAGCAGACAGCTTAGCTTGGCAGTTTTGCGCGGGAAACGAAAAGGGAAGGACGGACCTTATTTCTTCATTTTAGTTATTGTTTTTTTTTTTCGGGTCAATTATTATAATTGTGCGGTGGAATTGTCATGATAATTTGTGCTTTTGAAGAAAACAATGCAATTAAAGTGGGGAATTAAGTGAAGTGATCAGATCGCACCGTCTTACCTTCCTTGTTGAGCATTGAAATGTGAACCACCTCGCATTTTAATGAGTTAGGTTAAAATAGGATAGTTTAGTGTTAGTTTTAGTTATAAGCATAGCTGGGCACCGTTAATCAAATAGTTAACTTCGTTAATCGTTAATCCGCTACAAAAAAAGTTAGCTTCGTTAAACGTTAAAGCGTTACATTTCGGAAGAATTAACGCAAGTTAAAGTTAATAGTTAATCCGTTAATATAAGTAAAATTGCATTTTTATATCGTTGCGTTAGTCAAATTATAAAACCTGTTTATTTAGGTTCTAAAAGTTAACAGGTTAGGAACAAAATAAAATACTTTTTTTTAATTCAAATGTGTAATTTAATCGTCGGGCATAAGGTGCATATTCCCCTTCATAAACATTAACATGTAAAAGTTCTCGTCTGAAAGCGAGGCTCGTTTTGGTGTTAAAATGTCTTTACCCGTGGAAAACAGACGTTCAACTGCAGCGCTTGAGGGTATGGTGGTATTGTATTTAATGAATAGATTTATAAAAATCTGTTCCCCGAGGAATGCAGCATCGTTGAACCAGTCTTTTGATTTTATGTCCAGCCACATTTAAACGAGACTTTGCGCTTTACTCTTTAAAGAGTTGTTGCCGTGCGGTAAATAGTAGGCATTGGATTAACGAATTACGGACTTCTGCATATTAACGGAAGTTAATGAGTCCGTTAACATTTGTAAAAGTTAACTTAAAAGTTAAACCGTTAATCAAAATGTTAACTTCGTTAATTAACGATTAACGGATTAACGAGTTAATGCCCAGCTATGGTTATAAGTGATATAAAATGAAGAAAAAAAAACACTAAAGAATAGTCGGTATGGCGTAGAGCCAAGGACGTTAAACTTGTATTAAAAAAACAGCTTAGCTTGACGTTGACGGTGACGGCTCGCATGTGACTATTATAAAGCTAAACGCACTCGTTCCAGGCACGTACCCGTACGTGACGTCATCGAACTGCAGCATCGGTGGCGTGTACCGGGCTGGGATTCGATGACATTTGTTTTAAATTTATAAAAGGAAGTCAAAGTAGTAACACCACTTATGACTCGCGAACGGTCGGACCTATTTACATGATTTTACTTTGTTTGACTCGTCATGTCCCAGATAGTATATTAACTAATCAAATTACCGGGCCGCAGGCGAAACCAATTTCGCTCGGACCGCGAACTATAATAATCCCCGACCCTCTCGTTCCAGGCACGTACCCGTACGTGACGTCATCGAACTGCAGCATCGATGGCGTGTGCTGGGCTGGGATTCGCTGATATATAGTCGGACCTATTTACATGATTTTACTTTGTTTGACTCGTCATGTCCCGGATAGTATAATAACTAATAAATTTACGGGGCCGGGGCCAAAACCAAGTTTGTCGGGACCTCTAGTGTTCTATAATACACCTCAACGTTCTCCCTAATAAAATTACGGGGCCGGAGTCGAAACCAATATCGCTGGGACCGCGAACTGTAATAATCCCCGACCCTCTCGTTCCAGGCACGGACCCGTACGTGACGTCATCGAACTGCAGCATCGGTGGCGTGTGCCGGGCTGGGATTCGCTGAAATTTGTATTAAATTTATAAAAGGAAGTCAAAGAACTCGCGAACGGTCGGACCTATTTTCATGATTGTTTGATTCGTCGCTGCCCCGGATACGAGATTTTACTTTGTTTGACTCGTCATGTCCCGGATGGTATAATAACTAATAAATTTACGGAGCCAGGGCCAAAACCAAGTTCGCTGGGACCTCTAGTGTTCTATAATACACCTCAACGTTCTCCTTCCAGGCACGTACCCGTACGTGACGTCATCGAACTGCAGCATCGGCGGCGTGTGCACGGGGCTGGGGCTCCCGCCGAAGGTGATCGGCGACGTGCTCGGCGTCGTCAAGGCGTACACCACGCGCGTCGGCGACGGGCCCTTCCCCACAGAGCTGCACGACGTGAGTGACGAATGTACTGAGACTAGACGGATACAAACCTGTTCTAAGTCCGTTCTTTTTATGCTTGTCGAATGTTGTAAACAATCCCTTATTTGATTTATTTGTACAGAAATAATTCATTTTAACATAAGATAAACACAAAAATCACCGATTAAATAAAATCATCGTTTAACACTGAAATCTTTTCAAATGAAAAAGTAAATGAATTTTATTGATGTCATTATTTTAAAAGTTATTAAAAGATTTTTTACATTATTCGACTAGCAAAGAAAATTTTTCTTTAAGTTTGGCTCTGTCACGATGCGGTGACGCAAGGAATGGTGTGCAAAAATGAACTGTATTGACACGAAACGGACCACGGAAGCGTGTGGACGCGGAAGGGGCGTGACATGTGTGACAAGTAATGTTTCTTTTGCAGCCTGTTTCACTATGTCATATTAAGTTCTGGTTAATACTGACAACCACATACTTCATACAAAATGACGAGAAAGATTTGATCTTTTTGTTGTTCCGTCAATGGAGAAACATTTATTCTATGAATCCACCTGTCAAAGACCTAATGAAAAGTGCGGGGGATGTACAAAGCTACGGATTGGTTATTTGCTCGCTTCTGATTGGTCATTTACTACCGCAGTCATGTTGACGGTTCACGGAATAGGTCGAAATTGGATGCAGCAGCCTGTTATCGGATTTATTATTAAAATACGTTGACAGAAAACGATTATCGGTTATTTGGTGTCTAGAAGGTAGGTGATCGATGCCATGACCATGATGATGTTATGAATTTGATTTATCCTAGTTTTAATAACTGACCATTAAGGGCTAGGCCCACTACACCGTATAACGTGTAACGGCCATACTATTACCGCCAGGAGCGTATCACACTCGAAAAGCAACATGATACGCTCTATTTCGCCCACCTAACGGATCTAATGCGTCAGTCTCACCGTTATATGGAGCGACGGTGTTGGTCGGTGACGGTTTAGTGGGAAGTGTCATAGCATTTTTTTTCTGGCACTATTAGCACGGTCATGGTATGCTATGGTGTAGTAGGCAGAAACCTTAATCCTCCCCTTTCCATGTTCTATACATACATTTTACGTTCTTAGACATGTACCCTATTTCGTTGATATAAGATTCAAAATCCATTGTGATCATGCACAGGAGACGGGCCAGCTGCTCCAAACGCGGGGCCACGAGGTGGGCGTGACCACGAAGCGCGTGCGCGGCTGCGGCTGGCTCGACCTCGTCGTCGTGCACATACTTGTACCCTATATCGTTGTCATAAGTTTCAAAATCCATTGCAATCATGCACAGGAGACGGGCCAGCTGCTCCAAACGCGGGGCCACGAGGTGGGCGTGACCACGAAGCGCGTGCGCTGCTGCGGCTGGCTCGACCTCGTCGTAGTGCACATACATGTACCCTATATAGTTGTAATAAGATTCAAAATCCATTGCAATCATGCACAGGAGACGGGCCAGCTGCTCCAAACGCGGGGCCACGAGGTGGGCGTGACCACGAAGCGCGTGCGCCGCTGCGGCTGGCTCGACCTCGTCGTAGTGCACATACATGTACCCTATATCGTTGTCATAAGATTCAAAATCCATTGCAATCATGCACAGGAGACGGGCCAGCTGCTCCAAACGCGGGGCCACGAGGTGGGCGTGACCACGAAGCGCGTGCGCCGCTGCGGCTGGCTCGACCTCGTCGTCGTGCACATACATGTACCCTATATCGTTGTCATAAGATTCAAAATCCATTGTAATCACGCACAGGAGACGGGCCAGCTGCTCCAAACGCGGGGCCACGAGGTGGGCGTGACCACGAAGCGCGTGCGCCGCTGCGGCTGGCTCGACCTCGTCGTCGTGCACATACATGTACCCTATATCGTTGTCATAAGATTCAAAATCCATTGTAATCACGCACAGGAGACGGGCCAGCTGCTCCAAACGCGGGGCCACGAGGTGGGCGTGACCACGAAGCGCGTGCGCCGCTGCGGCTGGCTCGACCTCGTCGTCGTACGCTACACCGCCATGGTCAACGGGTACACCTCGTGAGTACATAACTTATAGAGTGTGTAATAGTCCCCTAGCATTTAACTTTCCCAGAGGCCTTTTGTAATCTAAACAGGTTAGCCTTCTGGGAAAGCCTGGGTTGGTTAGAATAGAAAGGAGGGACATACGCACAATGGCCCAATCATGAGGCTAAGTGCGGAAAACACCCCAGCCAAACTAACTAATGATAGAGATAAACTCAGTGTGTTGAATAATATTCTTATTTCGTAACAAAGTTACTAATTATACAATAATCAATGCAGTAAGTAAAATTACGCACAACAATCAAACTAATGTCAAACACAATCTATCTGACAGGTCTAGTGCTGTCCGTAAGTCCTAGTGTTGTCTATCATAGTAATGCCATAATCGATTATCCGTCTAACACTAACTAACTAACTAACTAAGTCCCCTAGCCGATTTCGACTACGGTGGCCAGTCACAACGACTAACCGACTGCGCGGGACGTATTATAAATATCCTTTGGAGATTCCCACACATCGCCATCTAGTCCCAAAGTAAGCTACTCAAATAATTTTTGTTTGTAAATACATACATGATATACACACAAATGTTTGTATTGTGCGGGGATCGCACCCGCAACCCGCTGCGTAGTAAGCGATATCTCGACCACTACACACTAGCCTGTACCTGGGAAATGATGCGTTTGTAAAATTGTTTTTCTCAGTTTTTTAAATGAATATCTTCTATTAGTAATTACAAATGTTTTTCTCTGAGAAACATTAAAAATTGTTCAGTCCTTTTTTCGTAAACAGACCATAAACTGTTTACTACGCAAGATATCGCGCGATGTAGCGCAGGCGCACGCACACAGTAACGCAACACAACTATACTCTGATTTTTAATTAGATAGACCAAAATTATAATAATCGACAAATTCAATTCTTATACAAGTGGGTTTAGAGTTCCAGTATGCTATAATTGTAGTTAAGTTTGAATTTGTGATGTGCAAAAGTGTAAAATGTATGGATGTTTTGTCAAAAAATACAAAAACATAAATAAATGTGAAAATATATTTCCTCCAAGTATTATCATTATTTCTAATAATATATTTATAGGAAGTCGTAAATAGTTAAAGTATTTAAAAACTTACAAGATTATTGCTATTGCTATATTTAGATTGTTTAGTGTCGATTTTAGCAACGTCAGATAAGACTTATCCAACTAAATAAGTATAAAACGATCGATTTTTAAATGACATTTACATAAATGTCCACTACTTTTTTTAAATATTTACACAAATCCACTTTTTACAAGATTTTTCGGCTTCTGACTAATTTGCATACTTTCGTTTCAGAATATGTCTCACAAAGCTGGACATTTTGGACACGCTACCGGAAATTAAAATCGGTGTGGCGTACCGGCTGAACGGAAAGAAGATCGATTATTTCCCCTCTTCGATGACGGAGCTCAGTAATGTTGAGGTAAGAAGATCTTTTGTATTTATTTTATCTCCTAATATTGTTATAAATGAACCGACATTATTTTGAAATATTTAGGTATACTAATAATATAATAACTGAGTTTGTTGTGATGGTTTATCTCATAAATATGTTTCATAACTGTGAAAAGTTTAACACTGTTTTTCGCCTACACAACTTTGGGATGCAATCATAGTTCTGGTCCACATTTTGTTTGGATAATGTATTTATTGAAACAATCGATATTAGTATTATAAAGCTGATTAGTTTGTTTGTTTGAACGCGCTTATCTCAGTAACTACTTGGTGGAAGTCGCGGGGGACCGCTAGTTATTTATAAATTAAGCCTATTTTAAGATAATGATCAATATTTAAATTGAAGGCGTCGATGCTATTGGTCTACGACTGGTCCCTCCATTACAGACTGTGTTTATACTGAAAGGAACATCCCATCCCTGATCCCATTGAATTCCCTAATGAGTTCCAAAGTGAAATTTTAGTCAATTTCCCGATTGCCAAAATTTGCGCGCTATATATATATTTGGGTCGTTTTGCACGTTTTGATGGTCGCTGTCCTACGATAGGCTTCTTAGTTTAGAATGTTTTTTTTAAAAATAACAGTGTTTTATTTAATATTTTTAAAGACAGAAATAACCATACATTACAAACAAATTGGGACGCTACATTGTATTTGGGTCATTCTAAGTTAAGAGGTAATTCATTGTATGAAATGGCGGCACGGCTTTTTTTCTTAAATTTTTATTTAAGTATACATTTTTCTTATGGAAACTGCTAAGTTGAAAACGTTTACAAAGTGGCCAGTCAATTTGTTGGTTTTATCTCGTTTTATAAGTGACCAGGGGAAATACACAGTACAGGGGAGAGACAAAGTGTACAGGGGAGGATACTTTATGAGCAGGGAAGAGATAAACAAAAGAAAACAAGGTTATTTTTAAGAATCATCCTTATACATTTTCATTGTGAATTATTTATAATCAGACTTTTCATTTCATAGCAGTCTTCTTTATTTATAAAATTAAATGTTTCTTATGAACTAGGTACAAAACATGAAATGCAATACTAAAAGGAAACAAAAACTAAAAATTCTCCTTTGAATACCAGTATAAACATAAAAAGGTCTTCTTTCTTTTGTCTATCAAAACAAAACTATATTATAACTTTACTATCAATAGGCAATAATTAAATAAAAAACTAATCATCTTTTAAATAACAGTTTTAAACTTTGCTTGTGCTTAAACAATAAAAAAACATTTTAAATTCTAAAGGTAACTAAAAAATACTTTTTTTTCCTAAAAGCCGCGTTCAAAGACATCAACGGATTCATTAAAAGCGTAAAAAATACGCTGCCCCCTCATTTTTAAGTTAGGGGCAGGTAATACTTTTATAACCTGATCCCAGGTGACAAAAGAAATATCTTCATCATTAATTTTAAAGTCCTTTCCAGTGTCATCACAGATTTTACAAAATATAACTTGAACTTCATCATTATTTTCAACACCTGTGCACATTGCAACAAAACGATATTCTGTTTTTGTATCTTGGAGTTTAACCAGCACAAAGTCCCCATTACAGAATGATTTTTTTCCAGATGTTGAGGGCTGTGGATCTTCTTTGTGCAGTCTGGTTATATTGCTTGTGGTAGGCACAGAAAGTTGTATTTTTGAGGCTTCTTCATACGTTCTTGACATACGAAGTTAATTAGTGGCTCATCGTCTGAATCACTAGCTCCGTATACATCATCAACAAGTAGACGAGATTTAGCTTGTGTTTGGGGGTAATCCAAAGTACCCAACTGAAAATGACGACATAACTCAGAGTCACAGAAGCAGCTCAAACTTTTCAATATCAGGTAATTGGGTACGAATACGCAACCGGTAACTTGGTGAACCAGTGTGCCTGGAAAAGTCTTTATACGGTCGGTCGGTCACGGTCGGTCCGAGTACAGGAGCAGAACACGAGGGCGATTCCACTGCGGAGAGGTGTGAGACAGGGAGATGTTATATCTCCGAAACAGTTCACAGCGGCATTGGAAGACGCCTTCAAACTTCTGGAATGGGAAGGAATCGGCATCAGTGTTAATGGCGAATACATCACACACCTCCGATTTGCCGATGATATAGTCGTTGTGGCAAAGACGCTGGACGATCTTGGCACTATGCTCAAAGACCTTGACCGAGTCTCCCAACAAGTGGGTCTTAAAATGAACATGGAGAAGACGAAAATTATGTAGTGTCGAGCTCAGTGTTTAAAGACGAAAGTCTTCAACCAGTGTGTGTTACCAGTGATGACATACGGAATCGAAACATGGTCTCTAACTATGAGCCTTATAAAGAAGCTCAAAAACACAACGAGCGATGGAGAGGGATATGCTGGGTGTTTCTCTACGTGATCGAATCAGAAATGAGGAGATACGTAGAAGAACTAAGGTAACGGACATAGCTTTGAGAATCAGTAAGCTCAAGTGGCAATGGGCAGGGCACATAGCGCGAAGAACTGATGGCCGTTGGGGCAGTAAAGTTCTGGATTGGAGACCCTTTGACCAAAGACGCAGCGTAGGACGTCCACCAACAAGATGGACAGACGACCTTAAAAAGATCGCAGGATCAAACTGGATGCAGATCGCTAGTTATCAGTCGCTGTGGAAAGCCGTGGGGGAGGCCTATGTTAATCTTTTGATATCGTTATCGCTCTGCTATCCTCTTCTTTTCAAGTCGTTCTTCACGCGTCATTTTTTTTCGAGGTGCCATTTTTCTGTAAAAAAAAACGTAATATTGTATTGTAAAGCTAAGATAGATATAAATATTTAGAGAAAGAAGTATTAACATAAATGCGTAAAAATGTATCTCCCCTGGACATTAAGTATCTCCCCTGCCATCAAAAGAGCCAGGGGAAATATGCCAGGGGAGATATATTTTTGAGAGAAATCTAAAATAGCCGTAAAAGTATTTCTCTCGCGTAATTCACAAACAAACGTAACAATGTATACACTATTCATAGTAAATATTTAGATATATGTCAGTATTTTAACAAATAATTGCAAAATAAAACTTACCAGAGGAAATACTGCATTCACTAAACACTTCCGCGTCCAGCGAGTGGCGTGATCGAAAATGGCCGACAATATGGCTACGCAGTTGCTTATGCGCCGCTTGCTGCTAACTTCACGTTACACACTATACATTCAAGGTCACAACTTGCACAGATTAGGAAAGCAAAACTGATTTTTGAACGAAAACAAAAGACCAGGGGGGCAATTCTCGCGGCAATCGAACTTTTTTCGTGTGGTAATTCGATTGCGAGTTTGACCAATAAAGTAAAATATCTACTCGTAAAAAAACTAGCGCACAAACAAAATCTAAATACATAAAAATCGTGACCTTGAGATATCAAAAACTATTTTTTCTTCGACAAAGAAAATTCGATCGGTGAACTTTTTTCGTATACGAATTGCACGAGAATTGGCCCCCAGGGGACGAGACATGAAACACGGTGGACAATTTCGGTGTTAATATATTTTTTGAAGAATTGAAATATAAGCATTTTTACTTGTAAGATACTATTACTAAGTTAACTGTCTTTATAAAATTAACGATGTATAAAGCAATTATTGAATTTTTATACATTCATAATTATTGGTTTACAAATAAAGTCGGTTGGGGGACAGACCAGGGGAGAGATATTTTTCGTATATTAGAGCTTATTGTGACTGAATTACGTACATTTCTGCAATAAATTTCAGTGACCACATCGGAAACATTTAGTTGTAAGTGATAAATAGGTTATTTGTGAGGTTTATTTAAAAAAAAAGGTATTTTTTGTCGTTGCCGTCGAAAGTACTTCTTAACTTAGAATGACTCATTTATAAGACCTTGTACTTTGTTATTACTATGTGTACCACAATGTAGTATGCAATAAAGATGAATCTGCATCTGAACCAGCAACTTCTTGGCTATCCGACTCAAACGCTCTATCAATTAAGCTACCGTGCTGTCGGTCCGACCGTGCGAAATTTCTGGTCTCTTATGAATCCGTCATTACGCTTAACGTTAGCGTCATCTATCAGTCTGTTTATGCGCCCAAGTAGTTTCGAATGAATTTAGTCTGTAATGTAAACACAGACTAAATTCATTCGAGCAACTCAGTTGGTAGAGCGTTTGGCCGTTCGAGTCCCGCCCGTGATGCGCACGGGCAAGTAACATTTTAGCGTTAAAACAAGCTATAGTGGATCTGTAGTACAGTTCTGCTTAGATATTAAAAAGTTAGCGTATACTTTATAAGAGAGTTATAGAATGTAATAAAACCTTTACATCGTCGATTTTGGCACAAAATTTAGCAGGTAAAGTATGTACAAACCCTTTAAAGTGGTTCTATTTAGCCATTAGTACAAGAGTATAAAAAGTGTTACAAGAACGTCAATTTACCGCTTGAAACTTTATTGCATCTTCACAATGGAGTTTATTGAAACCTTGAGCTACATAAAACATATATTTTGGCGTCACATAGAGCTTAGACCGCTATTTCGATACCTTATACCTTATTTGTAGATATCTTATACCTTTAGATACAATTACATCGAGTTATTATTCAAAAAAATAATGCTTCTATTTTACAGCGGCCATAGCGATATAATCATCAGGAAATGTAGGTATTTATTGATTAACAGGTTTCTTGAAGTATATTAAGCTAATTATTTATAAGTGCGCTTCAAAGTATATTGTGATTGTGTATGATGTTTCTTAACTCAGTTCAGACGTACCTCAAAAAATTGAGATTTTGAGAAAAAAATACGGAAACAACTAAAAGTGCTACAAACCAAAAAAAGGCTTTTAGACACTCAAATTCAAATATTGGATAATTTTAGTGATCGTATACATAAACTTTGTAAAATAAATGGGAAAATTAAGGTTATTATTTGTTTAATAGTGATTTTGTATCATAAAACATTTAGGTTATGTCACGGTCAGTGATAAAAAATGGCGATTATTTTCTTAAAGCCAAAGTCTTCTTTTAACTCTTTTATTGATGAACTACAACGCCGGTAGTCAAGAGTATTGTGTGGACCTTTGGATGACATAAATGAGGAACTACATTTAGTTAAGAATTAAAACTTACAGAATTAAAATATATTTTTTGAACACCAAAACCTTTATATCAAGATAGTTCAACACTGTCGTTACTATGAAACCTATTGTTGCCTTTAGTATAACAGGCATAAGCTGTAAGTAAGAGTAATAAAACGCATGCAGAGTTTAGTGTTACTATACACTTCATTAACTCGGCTGCGGACTTATTTTTTTATTTTATTTATTTATAATCAGGCTACAAATAATTACAAAAGCAATTAGGCCCATAGAATAAATACCTTACAGACTAACATACATATACCATAACAGAAATAATATTAAAATAAAGCACTATTTTGCGGGCGTAGTATTGCGCAACTTGGTGTCCGGTAACCGTCCTCGAAACCGACGATACAGAACACCCTTCGGCCAAAACTCTGCTTTTATGAAGGTCGACAGCTGTTCGGTCGGAACCCTCACGACAAACGAATTGAAATTCGTGTTGTGACGAGATTCCAACCGTTCGACCCTCAGTAAGTATTTGGTCTTCACTCTGATGTACTCTACAATCTCCTCGACCTTTGTGGAGTAATGGAGCCGGGACACGTAGAGCAGCGTCACTGGTACTGCGGGCCGAAGCACATGGTTGGGTCCAGTCGGTGCGGTGCCGCATTGATTACGAGTGGAGGGCTTCCTTTTCTTCCTCTCAACCTTAGTGAAGCCCTCGTTATCACATTTATCGGCCTGTGATGCCAGCGTCATTGGAACAGCCGTGAAACTGCTCTTCCCAGCGGCAGCTGCAGCATATGCACGTGACGGGGTTGACGTCAACACGCGTGATGTTTCTCGCGGTGCTGCGAGCGGGGCGGCGGGGCGCGCAGTAGCGCAGACGATGTCAGTGACCGCGACGGTTGACGCATCATTTCGCGCCGAACTGAAACTGCTGAGCGATGCATTCGGCGCCTCGCGACGTGTAATGACATTGCAGGCTTCAGGTGACCTACTTACTGGGGCAGTGTTGCTTAATAGCGACACTTTGGCACGCAAGTGTTCTCTGAGGCATCCAGCTTTGCGTGCACTTCGACCAGACTCGCTTTTAGGAACGTGATGTCCTTTAACAGCCTAGTGACATCTACATGGTCGAATGTGACAGGGGGCAGCTTGTGCAGCTCCTTTGCCACGAACGCAGGTCTCCTTCAGCAGGGTTATTATGTCCTGCACACTTCTTTCACCTCCATCTCTCTGACGAGACGGCATCTGGGCACTCTTCCCGAGCGTCTGGAACAGCAGCGCCTTGCTACTGCAAATCTCTTCCTGCTTGAAATTGGATTTGCAGATCTGCATGATGCTGACCTCGTCCATGGTATCAATGGCATGTTGAATGAACGCCAACAATTCGTTAGCAATGAGTTGTTGTGAACCCATCGTTTACTGAGCGCGCAGTCGGGCTGAACTAGTCACAAATAAAATAAATATTCTGTTGTGCAACGGACACGTCCGCTTCCGATCGCACATAGCGGCGACTGACGCTATGTGCGATCGGAATGACTATGACGTTACCGAAGTTAAACAACAGACTGTAGATGTACAAGCAACTCCAATATAGCAGATTTATAGCTTTTGGAATTAAGAGGAGTTTATGAAGATCCTAAAACCGCTGTAAATGTATCTATAAATCTATAGTAGCACTTTAAGCTTTAAATAACTTCCAACCAACATTTATTTGTTTCTTGTGATATTTTTGGTTTGTTATTTCATGTTTAAGGCTTCTAAGTTGATTGCACTACACAGTCCTGTGCATTTGTCAGGTGGAGTACGTGACGCTGCCGGGCTGGGCGTGCAGCATAGAGGAAGTTCGGACGATGGACAAGCTGCCCGCGCCGGCGCGCGCATACGTCCAGTGCATCGAGGCCGCGCTGCAGATACCCGGTGAGCGAATGTCGACTCTAATATTTGAGATAAGAGCGTGAATTCGCGGCGTGATGGGATCGTAAACCTTAGCGCCGCAACTCGATTAGGTTAGGGCCCGTCCGTTAATCACGTGATGTATTTTTGGCAATTTTAACCCCCAGCACCCTTTTGGAGATACATGTTGAGGGTTTAAGACGAGGGGAGGGGGGGGGGGGGGGAGGGGCACCCGTGGGATCCCTTATATCACGGGTATTTACCACTTAGGAAGCGTCTCTCTCTCATACGTTAGACTTAAGAAAATGGTTTTAGGAACCTCGATGTCATTTTATATTTTATCTACTCTCATATCGTTAAATTCAAAATACAAAACTCAAAACGAGTTTATATAGACGTACTTTATAAATAGTATATCGAAATGAAATTAAAAAAAATAATTATGACACTATTTCTCTAACAAAATAATGTTATAATTTTTTTTTTTTCATTACGATACAGATTACAGATCATAGATACATCTATTTAATTTTTTACCTGTGGCTGCGCGCGCTTTGGCGCATGCGCGGTGATAACGGGAATTTTGGCGTCATAGTACGTTTGTGTTTCGGTAGATAATTATTAGTGTTTATTAAAATGTCTTATAGTGAAAGTGCAGAAAATTTGACGCCGCCCGACATTTTAGAGACTGCGACAGCAGTCTGTCTTAATCTACTACCAGTAAAGTCAAGAAAATTATACGATAAATGTTATCAAGACTTTTTAGCATGGAAATCTTTATCTTTTATTTGATATGTTCGTGTTCAATGAGAGTAGAGAAAGTAGTGTATGAAACTGCACATAACTAGGTATTATACACTCGTGTGATACTTTTAAAAAACTCGTACTCGTGTATAATACCTCTCATTATGTACCAGTTTCATAAACTACTATTAAAAGACCTACCTACCGACATGATGCCCCAGGAAACCTGTACCAGTGAAGGTCTGGTGTTAGAGGACACTAATACCCATTACGCCATACGTTTGAGCCCAATGTTTGTTCCGCGATATTTAATAGTTTTCATGATATTTTTTTGTACTTTTTTTTCAGTATTTTTATGAGCATTTTCACTTGAATGTGTGCTCACCTGTAAGAATAAAAAAAACACCCATATTCTATCTACTAGCAGCTCAGAATTTGATTACAGACATAAAATATATATTTGATATAAATTTACACTTGATTTCAAGTTTAAAAAATCTTTCACCTAGCTGAATGACTTATGAATAATTTTAAAAATTTCAGAGGTTCCTTAGCTCTTATAATAATACAAAAATTCTAGTACTTTATGGGAAGTTTTATCCCAAAAATGGGCCTCGAAATTGTAAAGAAAATAATACTGACATTTATTACATGCATCAAAGTAACTTTATCTCATTTTTGATAACGACAAAACGGCACTTCTTGAACTGTAAGATGTTCGGAAAAACTGTTCATATTATTTGTTAGTATTATTATTAGTAAGTCTTATATTACCTGTTTTCTAGTATATTCATATGTACGAAAGTGTCCTGAAGAGTGGTACTTCCTGTCACAGACTGGAAGCTTAAAAGGAGGCATAAGCCACTGATATTGTACACATTTTTTTACAATAAATGTTTTATTAATTATGTTATTTATATATATTTATCTTTCCAGTGAAATACATCGGCGTAGGTCCCGGCCGTGACAGCATCATCAGCGCGGAATAGCGGCCGTGCGACCGTAGAGAAATACCCTCCACACGCGACGCGACTGCCCAACCCTACTTGAAATGGTCACACATATAGTTTGAAGATGAAGTAAGCCAATTAGATGTTGCCATCATGCCGTCATCAGATTAGGAGCTCTATTTTATAATGTAACGAGTGATTCTAGTTCGAAAATCAACAAAAATCACGCTTAATGTAGACGCCAGTTATAACAAAATTGGGCTATCATACTTTTATTTTCGTTCGGAAATTACGTGAGTGTTTGAAAAACAGAGCCGCAGGGTCTTTATTCCGCTATTGTAATCGTAAAAAAATGAAACAAAATTCCTATTTTGGATATTAAATTCATCCAATACGAAAACGGTCAAAAATAGTGATTCTAATATGATTTCTCACACTCAATTCTCACGTTAAAATAGACTCTTTCCTAACAACAGTGTAAGACTATCACGCGACATTAACGAATGTGGCAACACAGATTAGCCATTAAAAAGAAGTTACGATTTTAATGGCAGAAATTACCACCAAATCAGATCGTCAGATCGACGTGTGACATCAAATTATAAAATGTATTGAATTGACACACGCCATCTCCATACCACTTGATCGGTTGTTATTTTTTTGCAGACAGTGATTAACTTGCAAACTTTTTCTTATCGAAGTGATGTTTACATTATCTATGGCCCCAGACTGAAAATGGGTGATGGCATCTGCAGTTGCTTAAGCTATAATCAAGTGCTGCTTTTATGTTAAATCCCTTAAGCTGTTGTTCCACCAGAGCAGTGCAAAGCAGCGCGAGTAGTCTTGTTCATAATCGGACACTGAATGGAGCGCTCCGAACTAGTACAATTGCTCAAAGGAACTAGTTCGGTCTTTTAGTACTATTAGTTCAATGGTTCACCGCTTACTCTGACATTCGTCGTCCGTCGTACACAGCGAATATGGTCTTACGTCAATGTCGTTCAATTTAGTACATCTTCTATCACGCTCTGGCACACGCGTCCGTCTCGTTCTCGCTTTACTAGTTCATTTTCCGTCACACTCACGCACACGCGTCTGTCTCGTTCTCGCGCAATCTAGTACATCTTCCATCACGTTCACGCACGCGCGTTTGTAATCGTCCAACTCACTCTGACACTTGGAATCATTCGTTCTTAGTCGGCTCTTGCGAGCTAAACAGAACTATAGACGAACAAGATTTGCTTAATGAAATGTACTAAAGACCGATTTGAACGACCAGAAGTGAATAGTTCGTACTCGGTCACATGCATGAACTAATTCCTAATAGTACATCGTTCATGTACTACACAAGCCTAAGCGCGAGAGATGCCTTTTTTATCCACCACTATTAATATAGCAGCTGGTCTAACGACCGTTCTCTATCATGTGTAATATTAAATGCGCAAAACCTCAGACACCCTAAATGATTTCAATTTCATTGATTGACAATAAAAAAATATAAAGTTTTTTTAGTGATGTTTTAGTTTTACTGTCACCTCTGATCATTTCTTGCTCTACGGACGACGATCTGTCGAGAGAGGGATTCGGTAGTTATCCAAAGAGTCGCTGCGTTACGCTGGCATTACTATTATTACTATCTACAATCATAAAGTACTAACCAATTTTTTGTTTACGTATTATGGCGGGTTTGCGCACTTCATGGCTTGTCATATTAATAAATAGACAGGGCAACATTTTAATAAAGTTTTTTGAAAAATGTGACCCATTTTAAAAAGTAATGCAATTGATTCTGCTCATTATTCCAACCTATATTTAGGTTTTGCGCATTTAACGTTTCACGTTATTATATGCAAATTAAAGTCAAAGGTAGATTTCCTCGATCGGAAATAAGATTTCGTGCCGCTAGAAGTTTTATAGAGACAAACAATTTAAAGGCATTTCTATCTAGGGCAAAACAACAGAAAGGGAATGGTCGCTTTTTAACAAACCTATATACCTATGTATAGGTAGTGGATAAGAAACTTATCTCTCGCTACGCTGTGTTGTACGCCAAAGTAGGGATGGGGTAGGGCCCTAATATTATGCGGTCTGTGTGACTATAATTGTTCAATAAAGATTCTTATAGAAACTGATCGCGCTTTTCTGGCAACATAGACACGATTTTATATGGTAACTTGTTAGTTAATTGTTAGACCTTGATGGATACAGCTACTTAATGTTTACGTACTTAAAAATATTGAAAGTTTATATGGTGTGGTTAAAGGAGACATATATACCTTGTCTAAAATATAATCTTGCTCGAATCGATTGAAAGAATTTTCTAGGTATTTTATTTTAATATATCGTCTACTTTCAACTTTTAGCAACAACTGACAAAAGCCTGTAAAATGACTTCTCAGAAGACAAACAAGCGTCGGTATTTCTCTACATATGATTCGTCAGAATTGTTTATGTCAATACAAGGTTGTCCTATTATTTTTTATCTAGATTTTGTATCTTCATCTATTTTTTAAGACTAAAATAACCGGTGCTTACTTAATAGTGAAATAGTTTGTTGAAAAACTAAGACGATTTTTGCAGTCAAGTGACATCAGTATTTAAACTTTTTCATTGACAATTATCTTTTTAATTTGTTTTTTTTTTCTTACTTTCATTATTAATCATTTTTTGATATATTCATTGCCTGTACCAAGTACACTTATAAACTTTCTGCACTTAAAAAATAGATAATATTAATTAATTACAATATAATGGGTGCCTGAATGTAAAACTTAAAAAATACTATTTGTTAGTTGGTGCTTAGTGCAAAATTATGATGTATGTTAAAGTTTAGCCCTATAATTAAATAGACTAGACAATGATTATTTGTTAAAAAAAGGCGAATAGAACGATTTTCAAACTGATTACTGGATATAAATAGTTTTTATTCAGATGTACTAGCAAGTATGTGTGTGAGTGTGATTCATATTAATTCTTTATCCCCAGTAGTCAGATTCAAAGACGTCTTACCCAAAAGAATGATACGTAGTTTCTTGGAAATGTTTTGCCGATTGTACAAAGGCTATGTTGGATTTGTATTGCTCAGTGATAAAATACGCCAGCAATAAATTTTAGAATTAACAGTGAATATAAATCATGTAACGCCAATGTTTAGATCAATTTTATTTCTGTGTTTTATATAGTATTAAATATCGACGTCGATTTTATAACTAGCTACCTCAATGTATGGAGGTGGCTTAAGTGACACTTTTAGGGAAATATCGTTGTGCATTTTTGAGACGTACTTTACTTGTCTTTGTCTTTTCAACATATTGTAATGATTACGGTTGGGTTACTAAATTAATTGTAATACAAATATCCAGCCAAGACAGACATTTATCAACAGCTACGAAAATCATGGGATCGTATATTTATTATTTTAACAACTTAAATTTCTGGGTAAAATGATAAAATACTATATTGATTCGAATTTTATGCGCCTGTTATCATTTCAATATGATGAAGACATTATTTGGGCCCTATTTTGATAATATTTAAGAACTCAATTGTTTTTTTTTCATAATAGAGGTTAACGTCTTTTTACTTGTTTTTGACTTATAATATATTTCGACATTATTGAACAGAAATAATTTTGCACAAACAATCATGTTCTGTTTTGACATTTTAAATCATTTTTACTAACGACTTTATAAAATACTTTGGCTTTTTAATCATTTACAATGGACAATTATTTATGTTAATTTTGACGAACTTAAACTGTTAAAGACGCAAGTCTCATTCCAAAGATCTTTGGTGGAATAGTAGGTAGTTCGTGCGTATTAGTGTAACATTGTTTCGCTTTTGCCAGTTCTGTGAGGTGTGTTTTGTGATATCTATATTATATTAATGTAAATATTTCAATACAGTTACTATATGCCAATAAAATGATGGTTTATTCTTTTATGCTGTGGTTTCAATTTATATTTTTACTATCATTTATTAAAATTAAAACACTATATATGTTCGTATACTTTTATTTATACTATTTAACATCAATACATCTATATTTTTCAGTCAATAATTACACATAGTTTCATTCTAAACCCGGCGACAGACTTGTGGCCTTAGTGCGAGTCGAAGCGAGACTTACTCGATCAAACGCAATTTAACGTGAATTTATATGGTATTGAAGCAGCGCCGTCTAGTGGCTAACATTTACACTAAAATAATCTTATTTAAATTCACGTTTACGCGCTCGATGACTTTGATCGAGTAAGTCTTGCTCCGACTCGCACTACGGCCTCTGTAACATGTTATCGTAACGTAACATTACGTTACATTGCAAACGCTTACTAGAGTAAACGCCCGCTCGCCCTGAATGCAGCAACATGCTCAAGTCAGTCTTCGGCTTAGCAAGAGTAAAACCATACAAATATTTTTTGTCTTTATAAACATGTATTACCTACAAAATAAATGTTTGAGATCGCTTATTATAATAATAAACAACTAATTCTAGGCAATATTTTTTATCACCAGCCAAGTTTACCTTTATCCTAACAAGTAAAATGAACGAAGAATACATACATCATTATGTAGAAAGACTTTCTTTTTCGACTTTGGTGTACACCTAGAGAAATAGCTATATATATTTTTATCACGTTCCTTTTAAAATGACGTATGAATGGCGAGCAATCAGTAATAAGTGTAATACGAGGGATTAAAATCGTTACACATCAAGTGTTTGTTTAGATTACGTCATAAAACATCTATATAATGTTCATTGCTCATTACGCCTATGACAAGTTTAAACATCTTTTATACAACACGACATTGGTTATATTCGCAATAATAACATGAGATGGTCACATCAAGAGTTTTCCACCTTTTTACCCTCTGCCACCCTGGAACCTGGTCTCTGTCTGCCTCCTCAGTCTCTGTTGGCTGGTTCCTTGTTTCTCTTGTTGATCTGGAGCAAATTGGATTATGTTTAATATAATGTAGACTAGATGATGCATAAATACTTTGAAGTAATAAATAAATATTTTTTCTTGCACAAGTAAGGACACAAGAAACAAAATCATCATAAGTACAATATAGGTGATCACTTCCAGACAACCATTGGGTAGAGAAAATAGCGTTCATTACAGAGATAGATGAGCGGTGTGCAAAAAGATGGCTAATAGTAATCATAAATATAATAAATAAATAACAAATACAGATAAATACATTTTTGTACCAAATGAAATGATTTTTTGCATATTCGCCGCGTTGTTTACAGCGTCGTTCTGGGCGACACCCGCTGCGACTCTCGCAGCTTACTAGCATCCTTCCAGCCAGTCATGTTCCACTAGTTGCAAAGAGCTATTGTGTGTATTGTTTGCAATATATCAAAGTCTAGATGACTTCATTGATAAATTGCGTGAATATAGTTATTATTTTATTATGATGAGAGAAGCCTGAGGCATTGGCATTGGCAAACCTTGGGCGGTGCGCGGTGGCGGTCGCGCTTGCGGCTCGAGCTGGAGCAGGAGGACGAGGGGCTGGAGTCGGGCGGCGAGCCCGCGTCGTCGGCCGCCAGCGCGGAGCCCTCCGGCGTGGTCGGCTCCAGCACGCTGGTGCGGAGCGCCCGCCGCTGCTCCTCCGTGTGCTGCGGGCAGCGGGTCGATCTGGAAACGTGCACGGAGAGATCCATTGATGAGACAGAGGAGTCTTCTAAATAACCATGATAGTCACAAGGATAGTATAACATTAGTCGACCATAATCATTGTACCCGGTCTGTGTCTACGGGCAAATTTGAAGTACCTAAAGTAAATAACTTCTTTGGTGATAGAACATTAACGAAACGGTTACCATACCTATTGAATAGCTTGCCCGCGGATATACGGAACAAGACATAAATGTTTTTAAAAGAAAACTTAAAAAGTATTTTTAGCTAACTTAGCTTAGTTAGTATTTAAGTTTTCTATTTATTTTGTTAGAGACTCTCAATGATCCCATAGTCAAACTATGTAAATAGTTTTGTGGGACTAGTGTTATTTATTGTAAAACATAGTTAGATTAATAAATAAATAAATAATAATAGAAATGACGGTAAACAGAGTAAGCGCTTAATTTTACCGACTTCAAAAAAAAAGGAGGTAAGCAATTCAATGTGATATGACATTGTTGGAGTTTTATAATATTTGTGTATGTTGATCTAGTAAGGCTTCCAAACATGTGCAAAATTTCGTAAGTGTATGTATGTTTGTCCACGGATTTCTCGAAAACGAGAAGTCATCGCGAGATAATTCTTTTATAGTTCAATTGGGTATGTTCCAACTTTGGGAACGGTGTAGTAAGTTTCATTGGTCCATTAGTTTTTGGGATGTAAGTAATAACTAAAAATATTTTGAAACAAATACTCTATTCTGAAATAATTTGAAAAAAAATACTTTTAAGAGTCGGTGCAAGCTTATGTGCACCAACAATGTTCGCACATAATGCACAGGCTCCAAAATAATTTGTTTCCCCTAAAAGAAAACAAATGCGTTATTTTAAGCTTTTTTGTCAGTTATTTGAAGGTGGTTTACTTTTTTAATGATCAGATAAAAAAAAAACTATAAAATACTGAAGTGGCCAATTATAAAATTAAATTATATGTGTGTATAAAATTAAATTTATTATGGTGTTATCAGACCAGCCACGTTCCGGATTTTTTGATGCATATGTTTTATTTAACTGTTTAAACATATTCTGACATTCATATTTCTGACTCTACACTACTAACTTTCATTCAAGTGTTTGTAAAAATGTATAACTACTGGACAAAAGGATATAAAACATTTGTACAGCATACTACCTGCTGCTGAAATAAGATTATAACAAGAATACTTACTAAAGCATATTAAATTCACACCAAAATATAACTGCTAATATCATTTTCATTAATAAGTTAAAAAGACCTAAAATATAAATTTTTAAAGATTTCAAGCAAACCTTGTGCACAATTTCTTTGTGTGTTCAGAAACCACACCACAAATCTGGAGGAGGAGATTCTTCTTCTCATTAGCGGTCATCGTCTCGTAGGTAGCGCCGCCGTCGTTAGCGTCCGCGCTCGCGGTGCCGTTGTTATTCCGGCTGTTGCCACTGGAATGCCAAGTTATCACATCCAAGAATTAATTAAATTCTGTAAACTTTTAATTGTACAATATCACAACAAGGCAATTTGGCTTGGGCTAGCTTGGACAAGGCAATTTGCCGTGGTCAAGACTCAGACTTTTTAAAAGATTTTGCAAAAAATGTTTACATCACCTTTGCCTGCATGTTTTTCTTGTAACTACAAAGGAGGCGAATGATTACATGGTTACTGTAACCTGGCCTTAATTGAATTCTTATTGCATACCTGGAGTTGTTATTTTTAGGCACTTGACTAGTAAATAGGCAGATGAGTTCTGCATAATTAAATATAAAGATGTTAAGTACCAAATGCCTCTAGAATTGGTATACGCAAATCAGATACATACTTATGCAGTTTATTTGGCTTCCGGTTGTTATTGTTCTTGATCCGGCGTTTGCGGCGTTCAGAAGGTAACGAGCCGCCAGCCCAGTCCGCATCATCTTCATCATCACTCAGTAGTCCGGCATATGAGGTTGGCTCTCGGCTGTTTGAAGCAATGCGCCGCGACGCGATCCTAGAGCTGTTACGGCCCATTCCTGGGTAAAGAATTAGATTTTTTAAAAATTAGCATGACCAATATAAGTAGGTGCCAAAATTATCATACATAGCTCATTAAAATAAAAAATATTATTTGATGTGTGTTAGGTTCTTATTAGATATATTAGAATAATAACAATGGTAAATTGGCAAGTTATTAACAAGTTATCTGAGTGACTGATCAAATTTCTGATCACCTGAGAAAGAATTCTGCACACAGACAGAACAGGCAAACAATGGAAGCTGAAGAATTTAATATTGATTGCATTTGGTTACATTGCTTACCTAATATTTTTGCACTTTCTAATGTATATTCAATTAGCTTTGTGCTATAAATACATCAAAACTCAAAGCAACATAGTATGATTAAATAATAATAAGCACTCTGAACTTTCATGGCACAATACAGCTGATGTCATGGCCACCATTTTGTACCTACATATAGATTACAACAGCTGATTGATAAAAAACAAACTAAGTATCATTAACTGACCCATGCATTTCTCCAAATGCGGTGCAAACCGCGTAGCTGAAACCGGCCTTTCGCAGTTGGGACACGAACAATTACTATCAGGCGTCTTTTTCATCATGGAAAATCCAAAAACATCGCATTCTGGAGTGTTGACTATTTTGTACACATCCTCTTCTTCCTTCTCGCCTTCAATTAGCTCCGTCAAGCCAGTTTTCAGTCCATGATGAAACTCAAACAAAAAACCTACTGTAACATCGTCGAAAACACTGTCATAAATAAAATTCGTCGCTTCTTCAGCAACACCTTCGTCTTGCATTATTTCAAAGAATTTGCTGTTCAAATCGTTCATACTCAATTCACTAGCTATAGGATTCATTTTTGAAAGGATTTATTAGCACTATATTACACAAATTAAGCCAAAAAATCAATAAGGATATGATTATTTTGTGGAAAAAACAGCACGGCTAGCGATCGAGAGTTTGACGTTTTTGTTTGACAATTTGACATTTAGGGTAGTTTAGGAGCCTTTCCGAATAAACGAAACGATTATGCTGAGCTAGGTGTATGTAGCTCAGGGGATTGAATGATTGAAACTAAATTCGATTTGTTGTCTTAGCACAGCACTATTACCTGATGACAGTACTTTTTCAATAACAGCGGGTATTATTAAAACTTTAGAAAAAGTTTGTTTTTGTTACTATGCTGATTTGGGCAATAAACATGAGAAAATAATGAAATCTAATCTTTACAATATTTGCTGCATTACTTTACATTACTCTATGTTTGCTGCGTCGTTATGAGACTAGGAGAAGTAAGCTTTGAGCTACTATAGCGTACCTATGGAATTGAAACAAATTTAGTGTTCCATGAATTGATGACACAGACATCAAATCAGTACAGAGTTATAATTCCAAATTCAAATTTCAAGGAAAACGTCACAATCTTGTCGTACGTATTTGCGACATTTTTTTTTGCTTCTCATAGCTTTTCTATTTCTCTACACGTAGTAGGAACAACTCGCTTGTAGTAAGTTAGTTATGTATGTAGGTAATCATGAATGACCACAACGTTATCTCTGTGTTGTCTTGTCTCATGTTGTTATGGAACGGCGCGCGATTGTTGAACGTATCTCGATTTAGTAGTGCCGCAGACGCATAACGAAGCGACGTTTTACGGTTTTATCATCGAAAATAAATATGGTGAGGAATTTATCTTTAGGATCAATACTTTTGTAATCACATCCGACAAAAAAGAATGGGCTTGTTCATATTTACACATCGAATAATAAAGGATCACATAAGTTAATTAACAAGTGATTTTGGATTTGATGTTAATTCATATCACAAACAACATTGAAATTGACTGTGATATTTCGCAGGGTGTCATTAATATTTATTAGCTCTTTTTAATTATTGTTTAAAATATATATACTACTTATTATTAATCTTTTTGTAAGTTACTTCATTTTTCATAGTGTATTTTTAGGTTGTCTTCACAGCGCGAGGGCTGGTGCCACCAGTGTTCACCCCCCTACATGATGATCTCACTGTCAACTATGGGGCGATCTCAGGCTACGCAAAATATTTAACAGACGCCGGCATAAAAGCTGTACTTGGTAATTAGCTGATAATAAGAAGTTCATTACGAGTCTGCTGTGTTAGCAGATGCATAGAATGCTATTCATTCTCCTAGTTTAATGACACTCCCGTTGTCTATATGCGTAAATCTTTAAATCTACGCAACGGATTTTAATCCTTTTTTTTTAAATAAATAAAGTAATTCATGAGAAAGGTTTGTACATTGCACCGGTGCGAAGCCAGGGCGGGTTGCTGGTAAAAAATAATCCGGTATTTTTGGTACCTTTCGGGTGAAGACGGATCAGGTGGCCCTCTCCAGATTTTGTATTTTTTGTATCAAATAACTTCCGACAGAACAAAGTATGTCTGTCAGTGCTACTCAACTTTATGATACTGTAAAAGGTCAAAATTGTATTCATCATTATTTTAATGTCTAATTTTCTCAAAAACTAGCGCATAAAATGGTTCCTTTATTGTGCTGAATCGTTTCTTTGATTAAATATTATCACTTAAAACGAGGTGACTTAATCGTACGTAGGTACAAACATAATTCGAAAATTGGCATACTTCATACATATAAAACATTTAAGGGGCAATTTGGACCGATTCGGGTGCCAAAGTCGATGTATCGTTTAATATACACCCTGTATTCATTTTGTAATTATCTACCATTGTTGAAATGTCTTATTCAAAGCCGAGTTAAGCGAAGCGCAGACTACCTATTCTTTCTCTAAGTGCTTCGTCAGATTTTTGAACGCTTTCTTATTATCCAATACGATTCATGCTATTTTCCAGTGGGTGGCACCACAGGAGAGAACATGTCTCTGAGCGTGGTTGATCGCAAGAAGCTGGTGGATGAGTGGGTGAAGGCTGGGAAGAGCAGCAGCCTCCACATCATGGTGCAAGTTGGCGGAGCACCCATGGCTGATGTCCTGGATTTGGTAAGTTTATATCAGGTTTCAAGCTATTATCAAGGTCATTGCAGTCTTACCAGTTGAAGAGCCAAAATCGCTTGAATCTTGTGTCGTCTTTGTGCAATCGATTATCGTTTGAAAGTGGTAAGGCGCCGTTGTCCGCGAAACCGTACCTCATTGAATGAATTGTAGCTGTTTAGTATGGGCGTTTTGCATTTATTATCTTACCCTGCTAATGATAGAACAGTATCATACATACATTTCTGAATTCTGTAAATCAAATATTCTTTATCACTCGACGTTATCGTGTTTATAAGTGGTTTCTTGAGATATATAATGTGTTTTTGTGTATTATGTAAGATTTGTTTACTGTAACGTAATCTCACATTTCGTTTTTATTCAACTGGGAGACAATTGTTATCGAGATAGTTACCTACCTTTTAAGACTCTGTAAACCGCTTCAATGGGACTTCGCCTGCGGGGGGCACAGGGGTCGAGGGCGATCTACGGGAGCGGTCAAACGAAACGAATTTTATAATTATTTATATGAAATCTCATGAAACCTTACACACTTGCCCGCGTCGAATCGTCCGAATCTGGACAAACCCCAGAAATTCCAGATAAATTCAGACGACGTCATCAGATTCGGTGCGGCTAATGTGGTCGACTCGGACGCCTCTGACGACTCGCCGGGTGTACTCACTCCCACCTTTAGCTGTTACTCATAGCGCTATCTCATGATTTCTTCGACGCGATCGATTCGTCCGATGCGGTCGATTCGTCCGATGCGGATATGTGTGAGAGGCCTCCTTGACTTCAATTCATTCGACGCGTTTGGCTCGGATTAGTGTGTATTCACCTTTACGCCATCTGCTCTCGCCTCCCCCCGCAGCCCTGTACCCCGAAGTGGAGCTTACAATTTCGCGGTTGTCCCTACAGTAATAGATAAGATAAAGCAACCGCATATAATCTTACGATACCTACTTAAATCTCGATTGAAATCTTGTTTAAAACTCAAAGAGAATGCCTATCCTACTCATAACACTAGAATATTTAAATTCATCTATCCTATGAATCCTAACGTAGATACTTTTTTCCGTTAACAGTCAGAGACAGAAAAGATGTATGGATCTGTGACTGCCTTAAAAAATACGGAAACTAACCCAGGAAACCGCAACTTTTACGCGAAATTCAATAAAAAATCGTTAAAAATATATATTTGCGGTAGGAATTATTGTTTAAAAAATATTCTCACTCGGGCCCGAGTGGTCAGCACACAATACTGGTGGGCAAACACTCGGGTAAGATAAGATAAGATAAGATAAGATAATCATTAATTGTCTCAAAACTGTGTACAACAGTTGTTAAAAAATGAAATAATTTTTCAACAGTTTACCCATTTCTAGCATACAATAATAATAAAGATGCAGACTAAATAACACACCTTCGGTTTGCCGATGATATAGTCGTTGTGGCAACGACACTGGATGATCTTGGCACTATGCTCGAAGACCTCGACCGAGTATCCCAACAAGTGGGTCTTAAAATGAACATGGAAAAGACGAAAATTATGTCAAGCTCCCTTGTTGTACCCACTCCAGTATCTGTTGGGAACTCAACTCTCGAAGTTGTCGACGAGTACGTCTACCTGGGACAAGTGATCCAATTGGGTAGGTCCAACTTTGAGAAAGAGGTCAATCGACGAATCCAACTCGGCTGGGCAGCGTTTGGGAAACTGCACAAGAGCGTCTTCGCGTCTCAATTACCTCAGTGTCTGAAGACGAAAGTCTTCAACCAGTGTGTGTTACCAGTGATGACATACGGACGTGGTCTCTAACTATGGGCCTCATAAAGAAGTTCAAAACTTTCGTTGAGGTCGAGCGTGTTTGTGTCAATCCGCACCGATAGCGGTTCGTGTAGCAAAAATGACGAACATTCTCAAATGTGCTCAATGCAACATCGTCGTTGACGAGTTGCTCTGTTACTTACAAAATAATGTTTCGATTGTTGATGAAGTGACAATGGTGCGATTGTGTACGTCAGCATTCAAAAGCGAAGAAATTAAATATTCGAAAACACTCCTGTTTGAGACGACACCAACGGACGTCAGAAAAAGACTACGCAAAAGCAAGGGGAAAGAAGACCGTGACGTTATAGATATGATAAATATTTTTAAATCGTCAGAGCCGGATGCTGTTCCCATTTTTGTCGCCAGGCAACTGGACAAATTACCGCCAATTTTAATGGATCATTTGGATTGCTCGAAACTGTTGAAGGATATGTCAAAGTTAAGAACGGAAATTGAAATGATGAAGTCAAACTTTGCAACCCTGGACAATTTAAACGAATTAAAAGCAGCAGTACTTTGCATTCAAAACGACTCATT
Organism: Pyrausta purpuralis; assembly: GCA_963924145.1. Classification (NCBI taxonomy): domain Eukaryota; kingdom Metazoa; phylum Arthropoda; class Insecta; order Lepidoptera; family Crambidae; genus Pyrausta; species Pyrausta purpuralis. The sequence goes on from OZ001646.1 coordinate 25,429,695, forward strand.
GCCGCCGCCAACATCCGCATTTAAAGTAAATAAAAAGCGCGGTGCTTGGTGTGACAGTGGCCCAATGGGTCTTTCGCATGACTTCACTGTTCAAGAAAATGAATCGTGCATTGATACATCACCGTTAACTGAATATAGGAAACTGGAGGTAGTGAAAAATAAACAGAGCGAGCAGCATTCAAATTCATGCCAACAAACGTCATCTGCGGACCGCTGTGATGTGAGCGCGGGCGCCGGCTGCGGCGAGGAGGGCTATCACTCACCGGTGCGCATGTGCCCCCCGCAAGCCGCACACCTCCCCACTGTATCGGCCGCCCTGTCGTGCCGCGATGAGCCGAGCGCTGCGGCGACAGGTTTGGTGGCGAGCGCTGCAGTGACGTCACATGCGCCGAGTCATTTGCAAGGAGCGGGCCAGCTGATCGCTACAGATAAGGCCGGCTGTAGTCGCGAATTGCAGGAGCGTGCATTTATTGTTAGTGAAGCACAAACTGATAGATGTGATAATAACAATGAGAGATGGCAGACAGTCCACCGCAGAAAAACAACGAAATATCGTTATTCAGGCAAGTCTGGTGTGGCCCGGGATTTGGAGTGCACGTTCAGGGCAGCAAAACGTAAAATTCCCATGTTTATTACTAACGTGCACATGTCGACCCAAGAGAGCGATATAGTAAAACATATATTGAACAAAACTCAGGAAACTGTATATTTAGAAAGAATAAACATGAAATATGAAAGAGGACACAAGGCCTACAAGTTTCTAATATCAGAGGAGAATTTGTCAAAGTACCTAGATGAAACATTGTGGCCTGCAGGTGTAATATTCCGCCGTTTCGTAAATTATAAATATAGGAAAACGAACAGTACTCATATTCGCGAGGATAACGGCTTAAATACATCAAAACATGAATAAGGGTCCCTATACTATAGCCACATTTAATTGTAAAAACGTCAAGCGTTCTATTGATGACATTCGGGGTCTCTGCTGTACGTGTGATTTGGTTTGTCTTCAAGAGACCTGGTTGCAAACAGATGAAATACCCATTATCGGCACGATCGACAGCGGCTTCGGTTATACGGCGACGTGAGCAATGGACACTTCTGCGGGCATCGTGCGTGGCCGCCCTTACGGGGGTGTCGCGCTATTATGGCGATATGCTGCGTTCCAACAAGTGTCAGTGGTGAAGTGCAATAATCCGCGGATCTGTGCTATCAAAATATCTACTAATGATAAATCAGTCGTAATAATGAGTGTCTACTTACCTACGAACTCGTCGGATAATTTACAAAATTTTACAGATTGTATGAGTGCCATAAACGCAATTATTGATGAAAGTGGAACCGACTCAGTGTTTGTGTTGGGTGATTTCAATGCTGATCCGGGTGAGTTGTTCTACAATGAGCTTATATCTATTTGTAAACAGCATCAGTGGTCATGTGTAGATACAGAAATATTGGGGCTGGACTCGGGAACGTTTACTTTTATTAGTGACGCTCACGGGACTAGTAGTTGGCTGGACCATTGTATAACCACTCACGCAGCGAGGCAAGCCGTTGTTAACGTAGATGTTAAATACGATACTCGATGGTCGGACCATTTTCCTATAATAATTGAAATTAATCTTAAGTGTATTGTTTCTAAAATTAAGCCTACGGCAACTTGTTTAGAAAAAGATGTAATATGGGGCATAAAAAATGACGAACAGATTGGAATGTATACCAATCAGTGTAATAATAGGTTAAAATTAATAGATTTCCCGACTGAGTGTACGGACTGTGCCGACCATTTCTGTGCCGACCGTGACCATATGCTTGTCCTTGATACACTTTACTCTGACATTGTGACCGCTCTCCGCGAGGCGGCGAGGGCGGTGGCGGGTCGAGGGGGTGCTAGACGGTTGAGACGAGGTGGCTCATGCTTCACGGGCTGGAATAAACACGTCGCCGAGGCTCACAGGGAGGCCAGGTCTAAGTTTAATCAGTGGGTCCTGTGTGGTAGACCTAAGTCAGGTCCCATTCATAAAGAAATGTGTGATAGCAGAAGGGTGTTCAAGTCTCGGCTGAAATGGCTCCAAAATAACCAGGACCAAGTAAGGATGGACGCGCTTGCTGTTAAGCATCGTAACGGTGATTTTCGTGGTTTTTGGAGAAGCACAAATAAAATGAATGCACGACCGGGACTACCTGTGAGCGTCGACGGTGTTAACGAACCCAAGGACATAGCAAATCTTTTCAAGGACCACTTTACCGTTAAGTCGTTGCTGAACCCAGCGGCTGAGGTGTTCAAGGCTGATAAAATAGGTCAGAAGGTTGGGACTCGTTATCTCTCGAAAGAAGTCACCAGCATTATAAAATCCATGTCTAAAGGCAAGTCCCCCGGGCATGATGGACTCAGCATTGAACACCTACAGCATGCTGGACTACATCTCGCTAGAGTCTTGGCTATGTTTTTCTCCCTTTGCGTGAGTCACTCGTATTTGCCAGAGGCTTTTATGAAAACGTTAGTCGTACCTATTGTCAAAAATAAGACGAGTGATTTGACTGACAAAGGTAACTATCGGCCCATCTCTCTGGCTACTACTATAGCAAAGATATTCGACGGTCTGCTTAATGTTCAGTTAAATAAATACGTTGAGCTCCACGACAATCAGTTCGGTTTCCGTCCTCGTTTGTCCACTGAAAGCGCCATACTGTGCTTAAAGCAGACCGTCAAATATTACACCGATCTAAAAACGCCCGTTTATGCGTGCTTCCTCGACTTGTCGAAGGCCTTTGACCGGGTCGGGTACAACCTGTTGTGGGAAAAGCTTCGGGACATACATGTCCCTCAGGAACTTATCGCTTTATTCCAGTATTGGTACGCACATCAGACTAACACCGTCAGGTGGGCGGGCGCAGTGTCAGACGCATATCGACTGGAGTGTGGAGTAAGACAGGGTGGCTTGACCTCTCCAACCCTGTTTAATCTTTATGTTAACGACCTGATTGTGGCGCTCAGCAGTCATCGTGTTGGATGCCATATTGACGGTATATGTGTCAACAACTTAAGTTATGCAGATGATATGGTTTTGCTGAGTGCCTCGATTTGTGGTCTACGGAAGCTGATGCGTGTGTGTGAGGAGTATGCATCCGGTCACGGTTTGCTATACAATGTCAGTAAGAGTCAGCTCATGGTCTTCGAGGCTGTCGGTGCGAAGTGCCCAGACACGGTTCCCCCGGTCAGGATAGATTCAGTTCCTCTGCAAAGAGTTACTGAGTTTAGATATTTGGGGCACATACTTACCACCAACCTCAACGATCACGCTGATATGGAGCGGGAGCGGAGGGCGCTGTCAGTAAAATCGAATATGATAGCTCGCAGGTTCGCTAGGTGCTCAAAAGAGGTCAAAGCGACGCTTTTTAGGTCGTATTGTACCTCGCTCTATTCGTGCAGCCTGTGGGCTTGTTATACGGCGAAAAGCTACAGCTCTCTCCGCGTCCAATTTAACAATGCGTTCAGGGCGGTGATGGGGTTGTCCCGATTCTGCAGTGCCTCGGGTATGTTTGCGGAAGCACGCGTTGACTGCTTTCATGCTACTATGCGCAAAAGAGCTGCATCACTGTTACGCAGAGTCTGGGCCAGCTCCAACACCGTCCTGGCGATGATAGCCTCAAGAATGGACTCTTGCTATATACGACATTGCTGTGAACGGCATTGCATTGTCCCGATGCCAAAAAGAATGTTTTAGTACGTGCTTTTTTAGGTTAGTATGACATATAAATTTTATAATTCAATCAACAACATTAATTGCTTGTAATAATAATGTAATTTGCGTTTTGGAATATAATGACATTTGTATCTAAATTTATAATTTAAACTTCTGACATTTAATTTAATTTTAATTGAATAATTGAGTGTAATATTAGTCTATGGGTGTAATTTACCTGACAATAAAGATTTATTTATTATTTATTTATTTATTTAAAACTACACAACGAGCGATGGAGCGGGCTATGCTCGGTGTTTCTCTACGAGATAGAATCAGAAACGAGGAGATACGTAGAAGAACCAAGGTAACGGACATAGCCTTGAGAATCAGTAAGCTTAAGTGGCAGTGGGCCGGGCACATAGCGCGAAGAACTGATGGCCGTTGGCCGTTGGGGCAGGAAAGTTCTGGATTGGAGACCCTTCGACCAAAGACGCAGCGTAGGACGTCCACCAACAAGATGGACAGACAACCTTAAAAAGATCGCAGGATCAAACTGGATGCAGACCGCTAGTGATCTGTCGCTGTGGAAAGCCGTGGGGGAGGCCTATGTTCAACAGTGGACGTCCTTTGGCTGGTAATGATGATGATGAGACTAAATTGATAAAATAATAACATAATTTTAGTCAGGAAGAATAATTGTATCGAATACGAGTAGTCAATTTATGAATTATTAAAATATTCGTCCAGTGTATAAAAACATTTTGGGATTTAATGCCAAGTGTTTAATTATTATAAACCCGTATTCCTGTTATTAGAGTGCTCTTTTTGCCGATATAGCTTGAGGACTTCACAAAACATACATTATCATGAGCATACTGAGACCGGACATTATGTCTTAATGCACTTTTCATACAAAATTGAGTCCGAGTGCTTAGATAAAATGACATCAAATAAAGACATCGCCGTTAACACTTGGACTCGAGTGGGTGGCACTAAACGAGTTAAGCGTCATTCAAAAAATCTCCTGTATCAATAAATACCTACACGAAAACACCAATTTTGTCTCAGCATTTTTCGAGCGCCCTCTGGTGGTTTAACATTGAACTCTGTCGTAATTTTTTATAGCTCCCTTTTTCATCACTATCAGGCTTGTTCATTTGGTTTCCCAGGCCCGGTACTGCCAAAAAGCTGGCGCGGATTCTCTTCTTACTTTGCCAGAGCTGTACTTCAGACCGCAGTCCGTGGATGACCTCGTCTTCTACATAGAACAGGTGGCGAAGGCCGCTCCCAACTTGCCGGTGCTCTATTACCACATACCGAGTATGAGCAAAGTGGAAAGTAAGTGAAGTGACTAAGACCCCTTACACACTGCGACTTTTAGCAGTGATGCAGTCGCGAGACTGTCGCGATGCAGCATCGACGCAGTCGCAAATTGTCAACCTTTGAACACATGCGCTACTTGTAGCATCGATACAGTCGCAATGCTAACGCGCGTTATACGATGCAGTCGCGATGCAGAAGCTGGACATTGACAAATGTGTCTGTATATTTGTGACTGCATCGATACTAAAAGTCGCAGTGTGAAAGATCTTTATTCTGCTCTTAGATTACAGCCCGCTTCCACCGAGCGCAATTATCTTTTATACAAAAACTATAAAACTGAAGGGTTTGTTTGAAACGCAGATCTCAGGATCTACGGGTCTGATTTGAAAAACATATTTGTGTGTTAGGTAGCTAATTTATCGAGAAAGTCTATAAAACATGCTACAACGAGAGGGCAGAAAGTAATATCAAAACCGGACCGTTAGTTACTTATACCTCCACCACCATGAGTTTAAGTTCTCGAACAGCCCGTCTTTCGAACAACGCTGATTATTAAATTTTGTAATAACGAATCCAAAAGAGACCAGGAATTTCACGCGGGCCGGACTGACAGGACGGAGCTCAATTAGAATGAGCGTTGGTTCGGTTAGCCAGAGGATGCAGTTCGAGCCCCACTCATGCGCAATTTTTTTGGTTTCTTATTTCATCTTTTAAGAAAGCAAGGTAGACCCTATGCAGGTCTAATAGAAGATCTTATAGCACTGATGATAGGACTCTATCAGGCCCCATAATCATCTTTAAGATCTTTTGCCTTAAAACATCTTAGTAACGTACGCCAACATGGGCTGGGCGATCAGACCTCCTACTATCATGCTAGATCTCTATGATAGATATCGTCGGCTTTGAGAAGCCCACTAAAATGTTTTAACAACACTTATCTAATTTTAAAGTCCTAGTTTTCTCATAATGTTACCATTATTTTCCAGTAAACATGCCAGCATTCGTGACCGCGGCTACTCAACGCATCCCCAACTTCAAAGGGCTGAAGTTTACGTCAAACGACTTGAGTGAAGGCGCGCAGGTCTTGAGGAGCTTGAAGGAGGGACAGGAGATGTTCTTGGGGGCTGATACGGTATGGCTGATAACATAATGTCAAATGTCACCTGAAATAATTTTCTTAGAAGCCTAGGTCGAATGTTTAGGGTTCGTTCTTAAACTAGGAGTTGCTTAACAATTCTACAGAGATTCATATTAACCATGAGCCATGCGAATAAGCTAGTTTTTTAATAGCTTCTTGCTTCATGTTTCTGTTGACAGTTGCTAGCCCCAGCAGCTCTCTTAGGCATCAAATCCAGCATCGGAACGACCTTCAACCTGTTCCCTCGCCTGGCGCAGGAGATCCTCGAAGCAGTGGAAAAGAAAGACATAATCAAGGCTCGGCAGCTGCAGGAGAAACTGTGTCTAGCTGTGGAAGCGCATACTCCTGAGGGTGAGTCCTCTACTGAGATTATAGTTGCGAAGGTGTGTTGGTAGTTACGCTCGTAAGTTAGCGATGTTTGCTCGCTAACACAGGTAAACCCATTTAAATAAATGTAGATATGTATTGGATCATGGTGATGAACCAAGGGTAGCTGAGTGGTCCTGGAAATCATCTCAAGAATGAATGAAAAGGCAGATCAGCATTTCTTAAAATAAGATACTAGAAATTTGGACTCCTTAATACCTACAGTCTACAACTTTATCGGTAGTAAGATTTAAGAAGCTTTTACTAACAGTGTCCTATTTCTATTTCGTGGACAGGAGTAGTAGCCGTATTTTTACAATGCGATATCATGCTCCTAGTGTACAAAATAATTTGTTCATTTTATTAATGCTTGAAGACTGTAATAATCACCCTAGTCGATTTCGACTACGGTGGCCAGTCACAACGACTAATCGGGACATACAGGGTGACTTTTTTATCAGTACCGATATTTTGTGTAAAGACTCCACTGATGAATATGAACAACTTTTGCTATGGGGGCAATAGCGAAATCGAGAAAAAAAATCAGCTGTTCCATACAAAAGTTCAATTGGCGCGCGGTCAAAATGTATGGAACAGCTGATTTTTTTTTCTCGATTTCGCTATTGCCCCCATAGTAAAAGTTGTTCATATTCGTGAGTGGAGTCTTTACACAAAATATCGGTACTGATAAAAAAGTCACCCTGTATAATAGTGCACAAGTGTGTGCGAAAACACAGGTGCACTCTCAATTCCTCTCACTCTCATATCCCGATGGGACAGCAATCTGACGCGACCGGAGAGAGATCAGGCGCAGGACCAACGGCTTAACGTGCTTTCCGAGGCATGGGGGTGACACACCGACAACATTCAAACTCCGGGCTACCCTGAGAATTTCTGAACAGAAAAACCCAGCATCTCTGGCGCAGCCGTCGCTTTAAAGTGCGACCCTCTAACTGTTGCGCCACCGAGAAAGTTATAGATGTAGACTTTTTATTATATCTTTGTAGTAGTAAGTTACAACTGTACTATGGAATAACTGTACCCTAACCGTCCAAACTATTTTTAGGTCCGTGGGTGCCTATCATGAAAGCTGGCATGGAAATCGCAACGGAAATCAAGGTTGGCCCCCCATCCCTGCCACAGAGACCTCTATCGAATGAAGCAAAAGCAAGAATCGCGACCAAACTCAAAAAGCTCGGCTTAGCCAAAAATTAAGATAGTTTTATGAATATCATTGTTTAACATTTTAAGAACCTTAAAAATACAAATACAAACCCAGGAAACCGCACTTTCTAGGCGTGATTAAATAAAAAACCTTTTAAAAATATTTGCGCAATTAATGTTAAAACAAAAGGAGTCACTCGGGTCCGAGTGGTCGGCATACAACTTGCTGATGCCCAAGCACTCTGGTCCGAGTGCTATACTTAAAACAAATATTTATTGTACTACTGTGGATCATTTTGTAAAACAAACCTACGTGGTGGTTTTTATTTATTACAACTTCTTAATCTCTGCAATCAATAAAAATCCATTTTTAAATTACCCTTTTTTATTTTTAATGGGTAATACCCATATGTATTCAATAATCAATTCAGTTATACATCCATCACACGATATCCACTCCTAAGTTCTTCAAGTCATCTGCCAGTCGACTTCTGCGTAGCTGGTCCAGAGGCGTCAGAGGTAATCGCGGGTGACCCACTGCGATGCCCGAGATCAGTTCCATAGCTGCTTTCATGCTTGGCACGAACTCGCCTGGAACAAAATATTATAAAGTAAAGTAAAGTAGTAAAGTTAGCCTGTAACGTCCTACTGTTGGGCAAAGGCCTTACCTCAACTTTGAGGTAGTTTGAGCCATACTCCACCAAGTGGGCTCAGTGCGGATTGGTGGAGGGGTGTTCGCAAGGCAAGCGACTAACCCTGCTGTCAGATGTTATCAAGCCGCCCATAAGGCCTCTGACTAGGCTTAACGACTAATATCAACCGATATTAGCCGGGACCAACGGCTTAACGTGCCTTCCGAAGCACGGAGATGCTCGTGATAAACGTCACTTATATGGTCGGAATGGTCACCCATCCAAACACGACCGCGCCGTAGGTTGCTTCACTTTGATATCACTACCTACGCTACGAGCACCTCACCGGCCGTGGCCGTGATCGTCTAGTGGTTAGGACCCTACGTTGTGAAATATTATAACTACAACATATTTAATGCTGGGGATTTTAGGCCCAACAGTAATTTCATCGTGCGTGATTAATTCAATCTAATACATGCAAAATAAAAACCTAACCTAAAATCTCCCTTTTAAAAAACGAAACCATTTCCTTGCGGCAAGATGGCTATGATGCTGGCCGCGTTGCCGCGTTGGATAGCTATGCAAATCCTTTAAGCTAGGAACCAGCCAGCTTTGTTATTGGCTGTTACAGAATTTAATTTTGATGCAATATTTCTAAACAGAAATTAATGATGAATTATATAGAAGCGAAGGTAAGTAAGTGTGAAGTGAAGGAAGGAAGGGAAGGAAATGCCTATTGCTAGTGGAATAATGTGAACAATCTATTTATGACTTTTAAAATAATATCAATAAATAAAATTGGATGACTATTTGATTTGAAAAGATCTTTGTGGTTAACGCCTATGTTAGGTAGGTTGTGAGTTTTCTGCGTATATCTTATTTTAAAATGAATTATTTCTACAAAAAGGAATGTAAAGATTGTTTGCAATATTCAAAAAAACATATATAATAAACAAAAATATACTTTACTTAGTTGATTGTCATCTCAAACTATTTCATCATACACATCGCTACATATACTAAGGTGTTACCAATTACTTTTTCTTTCTTAAGTAAAAGCGAAAGCGAAAAGAGCAGAAAATGTGATCAAATTTCCGGATACTAAAGCAGTGTTTAAAAATTACATAATTCATACCTTGAGAAGCAATAGCCACAACCAGTCTGTTCAGTTTTTCTTGCGCTTTCCTGGCTCTTACCACATCGGCAGTCTTCGTAGATTCGACCACATCATGAACCAAGTCGGGAAAGAGGTTGGTGACGGTTGCGATACTGGAATCGTGGCCGAGGAGCACCGAGGGTGCTAAGAGCTAAAACAAAAAATAATGTAAGAGTTAAAGTATGGTGTGGCTAGAATTTAATACAAAATTAATTACCCTACTACTAATAAAACTGAAGAAAGCAATACTAGGGCTTAGCCACGAAAAGGAGGCGGACAATATGAATACCGAGTATGATAATATCATGTCTTCTGAATTACTCTTCATATAAACAGATCGGTTAACGTTAAGCTGGGGAAAAATTCGTTTCAGATTTTTGTTGTTAGAGGTTTGCCTAGCTATGGTTACGCACACAAATGTAGAGCGTTATCACATTTAGCATATTCAGGCGACTTTAACAACCCGACAAACGCACTCTTAAGTATGGGCATCCGCTGCTGCCGCGTTGCGGTCGCTCTAATGTGAAGGCAGGCTTTGTCTTTGGTTCATATTTTGTCATCACGGTCACCAGTTCATCGTAGAGAACAATATAATTAATTTATTATTTTAAGTAACAAAATTTTATTGCAACGCTGCGCTGTTTTTCGACTTACATGGTTCGCAATGAAAATCCTCTGATCCTCCTGAACAACGTCAGCTACTTGAACAGCTACTCCCAAATCTGCCTTCATTCCTTTAAAGTTTGGGATACTGGTGGACGCAAGCTTAACAACTTGCGCCATGTTTACTGAAAGAGAAGATTTGAACAAAAATATTATACGGTCGAGGTCTCTGCTGCTTTACCACCATAAAAACTGCTTGCACACACGATGGGGGCTTCACTTGATGCGGATGGGACGCGAGCAAGGTGCGTGACCATTTGGGCTCTTAAATGGTAAGTCGGCGGTGACCTCGATCGGTATAAAGGTAAAGTTAGTCTGTAACGTCCCACTGCTGGGCAAAAGCCTTACCTCAAGTATGAGGTAGTTAAGGCCATGCTTGATGGAGGGGTGTTTGCAAGGCGAGCAACTAACCCTGCTGTCAGATGTTATCAAGCCGCCCATAAGGCCTCTGACTAGGCTTAACGACTAATATCAACCGATATTAGCCGGGACCAACGGCTTAACGTGCCTTCCGAAGAATGGAGATGATCGTGATCTATGTCACTTATATAGTCGGAATGGTCACCCATCCTAACACGACCGCGCTGTAGGTTGCTTCACTTTGATCGGTAAAAAATTACATTTGTTTTTTAACAGATTCTGCCGCCATAAAACATGGATCAGTTGAGATTAAGACCTATGCTTTATTTTCATTTGTCAACAAACATCTCGATACTCACGATCCACCCCGCTCATCATGGGAAAATGGTAATAAATCAGAGGCAGAGACGGTGCAGCCTGCGACACCAGCTCCAGGTAGCCCACCAGCTGCTCCGGACTCTTTGGTTTGAAGTATAGTTCAGGGAGCGTCATGATGGCGTCAGCGTTAACGTCTGAAGCGTGTTTCGCCTGGTCAAAGATAGATAATTCTTTATTGCATATACATACATTGATTTACAAATTCGTTTTAAGGAAATGTCTAAATTGAGGCGGTCTTATCGCTATAAGCGATCTCTTCCAGACAACCTTTGGATAAAGAAATAATGAGTTTTATAGAAAGGGGTATTTTGTGCTTAAAAAGAAAAGAAAAAGAAAATAAAGAGCTGAATAAGTAAATTAGTTTTATAAAAATAAATACAAATAAATAATAATATTAAGAAATAATATACATGTTTACAAAGATTGGCAATAAGATTTCAAATGCGTCTCTATTATATCAAGTTTCACCTGGGGAAAGATTGGCAGTGAGATTTTAAATGCGTGGCTATTACCTACAGATATTATGAGTCGACTACAAGTCGAGTTTTAGGTGTAATAAAAAACTTTAGAATACAAATAAAAATTCACGTAGTAATAACTCTCGTTTAAAAGTTTTTCAAATATGCCACTCTTAAGGGTTACTGGGAAAAGTTTCCAAACGTTATAATAAGCGAGTATTTTTTCTAATAAACATGTTATTTTTTTGCATACTAGTAGCCCCCCGCGACTTCGTCCGCGCGCTTTAAATTTGCTCACTCCCCTCTCGTCGTAGCGTAATGTTTAATAGCCCTTAAGCCTTCCTCGATAAATAAGCTATCCCAGTTTTTAAATATTATTTTAGATTTAGAGCGCGTTAGTGATCGTTTCTTTATATTGTAGCAATCTGTAAGATATTAGGTAGTATCTGTAAGGTACCTACTTCCATTGATTTGTAATGGGTAAAAAAGCTATAACATCTTGGTAATCATTATCTTGTACAGAATATAGATTTCAGACATGTTTGTAAAGATAACATTAAAATGTTATCTATGTTAAGAATATTAAAAGTAAAACGTCACTTGTCAGTTTATGAGATGTCAAGTTCGGGATGTCAATTGAATGGCGGCATAATATGGAAGGAAATTATAATTGTTTGTACAATAACTGGGATAATGTAAAGAATATGATGATTGTTTAATATATATTCTGTAATGAAGACTGGCGTTTAATTTGGAGTCTACAAAATGTTGAGCATATTTATATTTGGTTTTAAACCCTTGCTTACCAAAGCTAGCACGTCAGGCAGCGGAACTCCTCCAATCTGGGCGATGACCTTCATCCCCAAAGGTTTAGCTTCATGGATCCATGCCCCAAGAACTTCTTTTCTTTCATCTACACTTAAAGAAACGGCCTCCCCTGTCGTGCCGCCAACTGTAACGCGATAAAACAAAATAATCCGAATTGAATCAGAGATCAATATACAAGCAGTCAATTGTAAAAATCCGTCGTTCTTTGCACTAAATCATTATCACTTCACTTAAATTATAAATGCGAAAGATTGAAAGTTTGCGAGTGTGTATGTTTGTTACTTTTTCACGCAAACAATACCTATGCGATGGATTGTGATGAAACTGTATAGTTAATACATGAGAATAGCACATAGGTTATCATTTATAACAATATTTTTTGAAGATCCAAACTTTACGCTAGTGAAGCCACGTTAAACCTCTAGTATTGTAAATAATATTGACATTCCTACAAATCAAAAACTGACTTAGTTTCGAAGTAAGAAATTATCTTCCTTCCGTTACGAATATCACGGACCGTCTCCCACAAATACGTTAATAAATAAATATGTACCATCTATTACATAGACACAAATTCGAATCGAACCCGCGCCCGCAGGCCAAAGCACATTAAACCACTACACTAGACCTATCGTCGACAAGTAGAAGTAGTAAAAATAAGTTAATAACAAGAATTATAATAATAATATCATCCTCGCCTCTTTGCCTCATGGACAAGGTTTTATTTTGAATTAGGTTTTAAATTACTAGTTTTTGCATGTATTTTCTTTAACCTTTTTAATTCTAATAAATTAATATATCCAAGCGAAAATAAATATAGGTAATAAATAATTTGTATTTTGAATTCAACTCACCAAGGATTCCATCGACCTTGTGCTTACTCAAGTAGGAAGCATATTCAGGAATAATATCTAAGTTGATGTTTCCATTGTGATGTACAGGCGTGAAGACTGGAGCTATGATGCCTCGGATGTCGAAATTCACCTGATGCCATAAATGACATAGTTCATAAAATTAATAAAGTAAGAGTTTAAAATTGTAAACAGTTGTTTTAGCTTATTAATATATAAATTATAAATAAATATACATCTAAAACTCATCATAACTCAGCCGCACACCTTGTCAATTGTTTGCAACCTCTCGATGTCGAACAAACGCTGGCAGCGCCTTACAGACTTGTACGTACATACAACCAGACGTTTAACTCAATTGACTTGGCAGTTACGCGACCGAGTGCATTCAAAAAATTTGTTTGTACTACACTTTGTGCAACATCACATATTGAATTTATTATATTTAATGTTATATTTCTTGCTATGATAATTATTTAAAATACCATTTACACGCTTCACAATGTGGCAAAATATGTTTTCATTTAAACTTATATGTGGTATACGATATTGGTGTCAATTAGACTAAGATATTGTAACCCTACATTTTCAATAATTCTTATTTGTGACTGTTTGTTTATCCCAATTAAAGAAAAACATTTAATTTCGTATAAAATATAGATTTTTAGAGTATTTTTAGCGAGATACACATACACTTTATAAATCTTGTAGTTCACGTCAACCTGTGGCAAACATTGATTTTATACTCTATTTATATAAATAATCAAAATAAAACTTATTGACTGCAAGTTTAGAATGCAAGATTAACATATTTTTCTGTAAAAAGAGCTGTGAATTTGAAAACAATAAAAGAAACACAAAAAAATGACCGACAATGGTATAGCGTATCAAACGCTACAAATCGAAAGCTTAATTATTAATGGTTTAAATTGCATAAATAATATACTGTTTCAATCAAATCATAAATCAGTTTCAATAGGTAACTATGATTTTGAGGTAGTTTTCCTAAGTGTGATATCTTTACAAAGACCTTCGGGTTATTAATACATCCATCCAAAAGTTTCATCTAATGGGGGACCCAATATTACTATATTAATCTTTAAAAAGACCTCCCGCCTTCGGGTTATTAAATACATCCAACCAAAAGTTTCATCTAATGGGGGACTCAATATTACTATATTAATAACAAACAAGCAAGTTTTTTTTAAGGCATGCATATTACTTGATACAAATTAAAACCCGTCAATCACAGTGCGACCAAGTCAAGAGATTGTAAATAGAAACCATAAGTAAATTGTGGACAAAATAATAAATAAGAACTGACCATTTTCACAAAATCACAAACACTAAAAAGGCTTTTTTACCACAAGCGTAAATGCTGGGAGCCAGGAGAAAACTGAGTTCAACCGACCGGCACCAGGTAAAGAAAATTTACTGGGTTCAAATATCTTTGCGGCTATATTACATACCAGTATCACTTACTTACCACAACTCATTAGTTTCAAGACATTGCACAACATTGTCAAAAGATTTTTTTATCTAAGTAATGTTAATTAATTGAACCATTAGGCACGCTTATTTATTACATAGGTAGAATACAAATAATAATTAATTCTCGTTAATATTTAAAACCTCTTTTGTTTAACTACTCGTTTTTCTCCCAATAAGATTTCTTTTTTAAATTATGTTAGAAACTAAGTCAGTAGGAATTAGAAACGGGATATAATGTATGAAGTTCGGTACAGTGCACATAAATCGACAAATTACTCTAACGGGCTTGTAATCTCGCAGTTCTTACAGTACTACGGTGAAACGTACCTATATTGCGATTCCTCTGCGAGGAGTAAACCAAATGTTGCTGGAATCATTGTACCCATAAGTCCCTATCTGGAGTGGATTACAGACCAAACAAAGCATGAAGGACGCTTGAGAAGCTAGTTATAGATGTGGTTTGAATGTAAGTGGAAAATATTTAGTGACTGACAGAAAGATATACAGGGTGACTTTTTTATCAGTACCGATATTTTGTGTAAAGACTCCACTGATGAATATGAACAACTTTTACTATGGGGGCAATAGTGAAATCGAGAAAAAAAAATCAGCTGTTCCATACAAAAGTTCAATTGGCGCGCGGTCAAAATGTATGGAACAGCAGATTTTATTTCTCGATTTCACTATTGCCCCCATAGTATAAGTTGTTCATATTCATCAGTGGAGTCTTTACACAAAATATCGGTACTGATAAAAAAGTCACCCTGTATACTAAAAGAAAAGAAATCACATATGAATATATGGTATGAATTTTCGAATTTTATTAAATACAAAGTATTAATAAAGATAAATTGATTACTTGTTACTACTGCCCAACAATTTCCAAAAACATTGTAAGTTTAAGAGTTTAATAACTGAACAACTATTACTAGCGTATGGAACTAACACTACGGACAAATCTTGTGCTCGATGTATTGACGCCACTTGTGATCAACTCATACAAACGGTTTCATATTCGAAATCACATAAAAAAAATAATAGAGTAAGAAATGATAGACCTCTATTCATTTTTCTGAGTTCCAAATAAAAATTTAAAGGAATACGTGACAATATAATGTTTTAAACTTTCATGGTTACTAACATTAGATAAGTTAGATACGGGATTGCTACCATGTAGCTTATTATTTATGAGTTTCCGATATTTCGGCACTGTTGCAAGCGCCATGATCACAAAGTTACTACCTACTCCGTAAATCCTAAATCGAAAACTCATAAATAGTAAGGTACGGACAACAGCACATCAAGGTAAACACTGCGGTATCTTATGCAGTTGTAATAAGGGCTAGGTTGCAACAAAAGTGGGTAACCTGATGTGCTGTCGACGGTACATGGTAGCAATCCCGTATCTAACTATTCTGATACGTGACAATCTTGTCGTCGTATTTGCGACACACTTTTTGCTTGGCATAGCTCCTCTATACGTATGAATAGCTCACTGAGCTTACTTAGGGGATATTTCACCACAGAGATGGCCTATGTTGAACAGTGGACATCCTTTGCCTGATAATGATGATGATTGTATTATCAATGATCATTGGTTGTAAACTGTACACTCTAGTTACACTAGTAAACTCTAGTTCTGTTCTCCTTAAGTATCGAGGACAACACAAAATTAATCGTATAGGTAGCTAATGTGAATGTAAATAAGATGCTTTAATTCATGCCCTATTCTTTGATTTTGCCATAGTTGGGTAAAATCAATAAAATAAAATAAATAAATATTGGACTACAATCACATACATTGCTCTGATCCCCAAGTAACTGTGTATTCTACACAGGAATTCCATAACACAGGAAATCAGACACGACGGTGGTACCACAACACCCAGACCCGACACAATATATATAATATCGTTTTCTACATTGACCCAACCGGGAATCGAACCCGGAACCTCACGAGATGGCGACGCTTGAAACCAGCGTGCTAGCCACTTGACCACGGAGGTCGTCAAACGATTCGTTGAATAGCTTCCTAAACTCCTTTAAATTAAGGGAGTTTTTTGCATTGACTATCCTAATTCAATGCTAGCCTGTCAATTATATCTATCGGCCAGAAGGACCTTGTCGCACTGTAGCCAATTGTGACATTGTGCGTGTTTTGATGTAAAAATACCAATTATGGCTATTTTAATGACCATTGTATTAGTTGACCCAAATACAGGGTGATGTTTTGGTCAGTGACATCCAATTCAGGGAATATGAGTTATGCTTATTCTAAAAAAATGTTTTCTTTAAATTCTAAGCAAGTTTTATACAAGAAAACCTATGCACAACATTTAAAAAAATCCAAAAAAGTCACAAAACCCGCACCCTTGCACGTAGCTAGCGCTTTTTTATGAAATACTGCGCCGTAGCTAGTAAGCTACGAAGAGGCTACCTGGTGTTGGTGATTTTGACTCGATCGCTGTACCGCATAAAAAAATGATTTTGTGGGGTTTTTCCATTTAAAAAAAAGATTTTTTTAAATATATTTTTTGGCATTAGTATCATTTGTACAGCTACCCCTGAGTCGCTCGTCGCTGACCAAAGCAACACCCTGTATATCATATTTTATCTATCACTTTTGTGTTCCGACTTTGATGGTAATATAACATCAAAAACTAGTCAGTGTTTATATTATCATACAAGATATAGAACACGTAGTGATTTATTCCTTCATGAAAATACTAGCGGCGTCACCCGACGACGTATACGGATCTCAAAAAAGTCACTATGAATTATTCTGATGTATGAACTATATTATTGTAAAGTTTTATCAATATCCATGGTAATTGCGTGAAGGATTAATTTCCTCACAAAATTTCGCATAACTGGCAACAAAGAAAAATTGAGACAGCTGTGCGCCACAGACAGATGGTTTTCTTTGTCTATGCCGCACCCGCACATCAAACCACCTAGAAATGAAAAAGTTCTATGAAAATGGTAATATTTTAATGGCGGCAATGGTTATCTCACTCACATCCTCTGCCGCCCCTTTCGTTCGGTTGGCAAATTGAAAATTACAAAATGTAGGCAGGAAATATAATTTGGTCCTGCGTTGTAAATTCTGTTTTCCAACAAAAATTTGAAAATTACTCTTAATAAGTAAAATTATTCTGATAAATTATTAAAATTTATGTTGGTGATTATTCAAAAGTGATCTATACTAATATTATAAAGCTGAAGAGTTTGTTTGTTTGTTTGTTTGTTTGAACGCGCTAATCTCAAAAACTACTGGCCCGATTTGAAAAATTATTTTTACGTTGGATAGTCCATTTATCGAGGAAGGCTTTAGGCTATATAACATAAAGACTCATAAGACACATTACATTCATCATCACGAGCATTTCATTTAAACTAAGTGGCCCTTTATATCATTTGATTTCAATAAATATCTTAGGAGCTATCACAGTTTTAACATAACTCCGCACCAAAATAATGTTCGCAGCTTAAGTACAACGTGCGCTTGCGCTAATCTATACTAATATTATAAAGCTGAAGAGTTTGTTTGTTTGTTTGTTTGTTTGTTTGTTTGTTTGAACGCGCTAATCTCAGAAACTACTGGCCCGATTTGAAAAATTATTTTTATGATGGATAGTCCATTTATCGAGAAAGGCTTTAAGCTATATAACGTAAAGATACGACTCACAAGACCACAGCAGCAATGAAAAATGTTTCGAAAACGGGAGAAAGATATTCCTTTTGAGAGCTTCCGCTGCGTACGCTGCGGAAACCGCTAAAGTTACACAAAAATCATGTATCACAAGATTGTTCAGCATTAAGAGTTCTATAATAAAGTCCGCGACAGCATATGTCTATCTTTTATGGTTAACTTACTACGACCTTTTTTATGTTAATAAATTTGTAAAAAAATAATGCATCATTTTTAGAGGTGTATTATACACACAGGTATTTATTCTTATCAAAATAAATACATTCATCATCACGAGCATTTAATTTAGAACAAAGTTGCTCTTTATATCATTTGATTCCAATAAATATCTTAGGAGCTATCACAGTTTTAACATAACTCCGCACCAAAATAATGTTCGCAGCTTAAGTACAACGTGCGCTTGCGATAATTATATTATAAAGCTGAAGAGTTTGTTGGTTTGAACGCGCTTATCTCAGGAACTGCTAAACCGATTTGAAAAAATATTTCTGTGTTAGATAGATTATTTATCGAGAAAGGCTTTAGGATATAAAACATGACGCTGCGACGGGAGGGGAGGGAGCAAACTCAAAACGCGCGGACGAAGTCGCGGGGGACCGCTAGTATATTATAAAGCTGAAGAGTTTGTTTGTTTGAACGCGCTTATCTCAGGAACTGCTGGACCGATTTGAAAAAATATTTCTGTGTTGGATAGCTTATTTATCGAGAAAGGCTTTAGGATATAAAACATGACGCTGCGACGGGAGGGGAGGGAGCAAACTCAAAACGCGCGGACGAAGTCGCGGGGGACCGCTAGTATATTATAAAGCTGAAGAGTGTATTTGTTTGAACGCGTTTATCTCAGGAACTGCTGGACCGATTTGAAAAAATATTTCTGTGTTGGATAGCTTATTTATCGAGAAAGGCTTTAGGATATAAAACATGACGCTGCGACGGGATAGGAGGGAGCAAACTCAAAACGCGCGGACGAAGTCGCGGGGGACCGCTAGTAATTAATATTTTAAGACAGTGTGGTCTGTGTTTAAAAGAAAATGCTCTAGAAAACATTATTCTTCTTCGTTATTTACAAAGAATATTGTGCAAGAATTTTATAATTAATTAAAGTAATAAATATTTGTACGCTACTGTTAGCAAATTTTGTGGCACTGTTGTCTCTAAACCTTAAGATCGTTGATGTTCTTAAAATTTTACTTATAAACTTTTGAGTTTGAGTTTAAAATGAAGCTGGGTAAGTAGTTTATTTTAACATTTTGCATATTTAGAGCGTTTTTATACTAAATAGCATCCATTTAAATGTTTTGAACTTACTGATACAATAAAAGTGCTGTGGTACGTAATGCTTTTATCGATATCGACATTTTGATCTGATCATTCAGGTTTCGCGGAGGAGACGCCTTAGATTCGGAGCCCTAAGTTATATTGTTATTTGATAAAATGAACATGTAAAGCATTAATTTCTTTCGGTCCGTTGGGCCCGGTTTAGCCAGAAAGTTGCAGGTTCGAGTGCCACCCCCCGTGCGCAATTTTTGGTTTTTTGTTTTCTTATTTTATCTTTATGAATATAAAATATAACACTGTGAGTGTTAAAAAAATATTCTAAACAATGTACACGTTGTATAATGGACTAGCGGTCCCCCGCGACTTCGTCCGCGCGTTTTGAGTTTGCCCCCTCCCCTCCTGTCGCAGTGTGATGTTTTATACCCTAAAGCCTTTCTCGATAAATAAGCTATCCAAAACAGAAATATTTTTTCAAATCGGTCCAGCAGTTCCTGAGAGAAGCGCGTTCAAACAAACAAACTCTTCAGCTTTATAATATTATTAGCGCAAGCGCACGTCGTACTTTAGCTGCGAACATTATTTTGGTGTGGAGTTATGTTCAAACTGTGATAGCTCCTAAGATATTTATTGAATTTAAATGCTATAAAGAGCAACTTTGTTCTAAATGAAATGCTCGTGATGATGAATGTATTTATTTTGATAAGAATAAATACCTGTGTGTATAATACACCTCTAAAAATAATGCATTATTTTTTTACAAATTTATTAACATAAAATAGGTTGTAGTAAGTCAACCATAAAAGATAAACATATGCTGTCGCAGATTTTATTATAGAACTCTTAATGCTGAACAATCCTGTCATACATGATTTTTGTGTAACTTAAGCGGTTTTCGCAGCGTACGCAGCGGAAGCTCTCAAAAGGAATATTTTTATCCCGTTTTCGCAACATTTTTCTTTGTTGCTGTGGTCTTGTGAGTCTTATCTTTATGTTATATAGCCTAAAGCCTTCCTCGATAAATGGACTATCCAACGTAAAAATATTTTTTCAAATCGGGCCAGTAGTTTCTGAGATAAGCGCGTTCAAACAAACAAACAAACAAACAAACAAACTCTTCAGCTTTATAATATTAGTATAGATATAGTGAACTAACAATTTTGTGACACATTTGAGTACCTACATTTTGTGACATTTTGTGGCAACATTTGAATAGTCTTTTTCTCTCTATGGTACCTACTTCCGTCTATTGAACGTAGTGATAAAAAGGTTACAATTTGACCAGTGAATGGCCGAAAATGGAACTACAGTTGTCGTTTTCAAATCTTCATTGCTGCCGGTACAAGTCAGTGTGACCATTATTGACAGCGATGAGCGTTATTAACCGTAACTAATAATAATATTAACAGTCCCCCTAGCTGATTTCGACTACGGTGGACAGTCACAACGACTAACCGACTGCGCGGGACATATTATAGTGCACAAGTGTGGGCGCAAACACAGGTGCACTCTCTATTCCTTTCACTCTCATAGCCCGATGGGACAGCAATCTGACACGACCGGAGAGAGTTCAGGCGCAGGCCTAACGGCTTTACGTGCTTTTCCGAGGCACGGGGGTGAAACACCGCCAACTTCCAAGCTCCGGGCTACCCTAAGAATTTCTGAACAGAAAAACTCTTTTTTTTGGTAAATTTTTTTGGCCCGACCCGGGGATCGAACCTGGGACCTCTGGCGCAGCCGTCGCTTTAAAGTGCGACCCTCCTACCGCTGCGCCACCGAGGAAGTTAAACCGAAACTACGAGTAGTTCTAAGGCCTCAACCACGGTAATATTATGTCTCAACAGTGATCACTCGTTATCTTTCTCAACAAGTTACATTCATACCGCCATTCAAACGATCGAAATAGGCAACGGACTTCAATAACTGATTATCATCACAACGCTTTGAAGAAATTGAATTCACTCATATATATGAGTAAAAGACATAGCGTAGATGTTTTTTGGGTTATTTATGATTTATTTATTGATGATTTCACTACAAATAGCCGTACAGGTATGATTCTCTCAATAGGCAGGCTGTTTAAAACAAGCTTGGTGGCCGGGTGGAATGACGCTAATGGTATGTTACTTTATTAACAGTCAACGTCATTAACAAGAAAAAGATACATGAAGTTTTGCGCGGGAAAAGACAAGAGAAGTACCTAAACTTTGTGTCATAGATGTCGTAAAATGCATAAAGCCCGTTTTACTTTGCTTGTCTAATATTGTAAACAATCAACATCTTGACATTCTTTTTTATCGAAATGATTCATTTTAAAATAAGATAAAGACAAAAATTACAACCTACAAATGTAATTCGTCGCTGAATACTGAAATGTTACAAAATCCAATAGCTATACATTTTATTCACATATATTATTTGAAAATTTACATAAACATTGTTTACAAATTCGACTAGCAAAGATGCTAGGCATTAAGGCTGATTTACGCTACACCGTGCCGGCGCCGGGTCGGACTCCGTTCGGGCGCGGTAAAACATTATTGTATACATTTTGTATGAAGTCATTCATGCCAGAACGTGCCCCACCCGGGCCCGGACGGGGCACGGCACGGCGTTGGAATGCCCATGGGAATTATTCCTAGCTCCAGCACGGTCCGCCCCGGCACGTTGTAGCATGACATGAATTTGTTCATCAGTTCATTCAGTTGTTCACTATTTTTTTTTTATTTTTTTTTAATGATGATGATGATGACTTGTCTATGTTTATACAACACAACAAACCAATGAAGTGTCTAGTGTAGCGACCGACTTTTCGTCATGGGGCATAATGGTGTTTATGATGAACTTTTTTTTTAGGGTTCCGTAGCCTAATGGCAAAAAACGGAACCCTTATAGTTTCGTCAAGTCTGTCTGTCTGTCTGTCTGTCTGCCTGTCCGTCCGTATGTCACAGCCATTTTATTCTGTAACTATAAGCATCACACTGTTGAAATTTAGTAAAAGTATGTATCCCGTTAACCGCTTTACGATTCTCATCCAAAAAATAAAAAAAATGACATTTAAGGGGGGGCTCCCATAAATGAAATTAAAATAAAAAAAAAAATTTTTAGCCAAACCTATACGTGTGGGGTGTCTATAGATAGGTCTTTTAAAATGACACCGAAGTTCCTAAAACCATTTTCTTTTGAAGTCTAACGTTTCATAGCTAGACGCTTCCAAAGTGGTAAAATGGGCGTCCCCCCCCCATCTAACTTCTAAACTAAGCGAGTGTAAATTTTGAAAAATATATATAATGTAGATCTTAACAAATACTTTCAACTAAATTGGGTCGGACGAAATCAAAGGAGAAGTTTTTGAGATATAGCACATTTTCGACAACCGCAAACATAACTTTGTACTTCATACAAACACTATGAAAAACAAAGTTATAAAATATTGTGGATTTTACTAAGTAGAAGTAAGTGGATTCCCAAATTCAGATGTTGGCAAGTTGGCACGGAACCCTCAGTGCGCGAGTTCTACTCGCACTTGGCCGGTTTTTGACTAAATTTTTTGTTCTAAACGGCTTGTTTTTAAGGTAAACGCAATGATATTGTATTAAGAACTAGATCACCGGTGAGAGGCTAAAAGATGGCTCAGGTAAACAACACCTCACTTAAATTGGGGTCATAATTTTGAAGTCTGTTTTTGATGGCGTCAGTGTCTCAATGCCTCAGTGCGCCTTTAAAACTGCAGAAACACCTAACTAAATAAAATAAAAACAATCCGAATATCATATTTTCGTTAAGTAAATTGTATAATGATGCCTATCATTCATGATTGAAGTATTTTCAATAAAATTAGTGAGTTTTGTTTCTTAGCCAACCCACGGACTAACATGGTCGATATTCTAAGACAGTGCCATACATAGAGTAGTTTGGTACTATATTTTTAATAATAATTTAACGACCGTCATAGTGCGGTGGTTTACGTTCCGGACTACAAAGATAAGCAGTCGCGGGTTCGAATCCCGCCCGCACGACCTTAACAAATATGTCTATGGACATGTATGTTAATACGAGGGTCAAACTGAAAGTTCTTAGAACTGGCCACTTATAAACAATATAATAAAAAAAATATTCTAAAATTTGAAAATAGAACTCTTTGCCAATATTACTGAGTATATATTTCATTCATTTGTCATTTGTTTTACGATTTGGCGGCAAATTGAAAATTGTCTGTGTCACGTCAACATGAATTTAACACGAGAAAATTTTCGTGCAATGATTTTTTATGACTTTCGATGTCATTTAAGTCAACAAGAAAGTTATGATAGACTACGATTGGCCTTTCACGATGAAGCCCCATCTCGTGCGACTGTTTACAACTGGTTTAATGAGTTTAAACGTGGTCGCACTAATCTCACTGATGATGTACGTGAGGGACGGCCTTCTACGGCGACGACTGAAAATAACATCTGTGTTGTGCGGCGTATGATAGAGACTGACAAAAGAGTGACCTATCAGCAGATTCGGACAAGCTTAGGCATCGGTATGAGTCAAGTGCACAAAATCCTCCACGAACATTTAGCGGTCAGGAAGCTTTGCGCCCGGTGGATACCTCATAATTTGACTAAGGCTCAAAAACTCCATCGTGTAGATTGGTGCCGTAAAATGATTGAAAGATTTAACGGAGGTGACTCAAATGCTGTGTTCGACATACTCACTGGTGACGAAAGCTGGATTTACTGTTATGATCCTGAAACCAAAAGACAATCTGCTCAGTGGGTGTTTCCTTTCGAGGAGTTGCCAACTAAAGTGAAGAGAGATCGAAGTGCGGGAAAAAAAATGGTGGCCTCGTTCTTTGGAAGGATAGGTCATTTCGCAACAATTGTGTTAGAGGATCAAAAAACAGTTTCTGCAGAATGGTACACTACCAATTGTTTGCCACTTGTCTTGGAAAAAGTTCGAGAGAAACGACCTCGCAGTAGGATCCTCCTTCACCACGACAACGCCTCGTCGCACACCGCCAAGCGAACGATCGACTATTTGGCGACATCAAACGTTGAATTACTGGGTCACCCGCCGTATAGCCCCGACCTCACGCCTTGTGATTTTTATTTATTTCCAAAAATTAAAGAAAAACTTAAAGGAAAGCGGTTTATGAATGCTGAAGAAGCGGTGGCTGCGTATCGCGATGCCATTGAAGAGACCCCTAAGGACGAGTGGGCAAAGTGCTTTTCCCAGTGGTTCCATCGCATGCAGCGGTGTATTGACGTCAATGGACAATATTTTGAAAAGATATAATAAAACTAATAACTGGCTAATGTAATCAGTTTTTGATTTTCTAAGAACTTTCAGTTTGACCCTCGTATGTCTGTTATATAACTATAAATTACACCTTATTTTTTATTTATTTTTAAAGTAACAGCGTAGACGCTCACGGATCAAATGGTCACTGGCACTCGCGTTAACAAATGACTGTTGATAAACACATCTGTGAGGGATGATCCTCACGATAGTAGAAAAAAATATGTGCGCTCACTATTAGCGTGTTATTTGAAGGAATCATCCTGTTTATATGATGCCAGATGACTATGGTGTAGTAATAATTATTAGTTAATATTTTAATTAATTTAATTTGTAAAAAATATACATTGGGTCACGTGATCGTGAATGCCTAGCAGTGAACGTGACTCATTGGCGCCATGGCATTTCAAGCATTCACGTGATACATTTCAATTGCATTTATTAGATAATAATTCAATATTTTAAATGTTAAATAGTTTGAAAATAAAATGATATGTTGATTAATATACTACCGAGCTAAAGTGTGAAATCAATTTTAAAATTAGGCCAACGAGTCTATTGTAATGTAGGTACATACTTTAAAAAATATATTAAGAATGTTACTCTATTAAGACTCTGTTCCGAAACTGACTTCCGATGTGATAGATGTCAATCCATTGACATCCATTAATCAGACGGTGCCATATTTGTGTACTCTTTTAGTTCGCGAGGCGTCATCTACTTCTAAATACAATATCATTGGGTAAACGCTATGTCTTGTAAAATGGTGTCGTTATTTTTATTTATTTTTTTGGCTAGTCCAATAATGTAAACAATCTTTTTAAAACTTTAAAAATAATATCAGTGATAAAAAAATATAAACTATAAGGTTAAAAAGGTTTCAGTATAAAACGATGAATTATATATTATAAAATGATGAATGTGAGTTTTGTGATTATCTTATTTTTAAATTAATGATTTCCCTAAAAAGGAAGGTCACGATTGTTTACAATATACGATTTGTGAAAACGGACTGTCATACTCATTGTATTTGCTTTCCCCATGTAAACGAATCAATTGTCTCTTTTATAGGTAAACTTTGATAAATCTATCGCCAAGAATAGCTTTCTTTACTTATGACTCAAATCTTGAAAAGAAACATGGTATCTTCATTGATGCGGAGTTTCGGAATCGCACTCACTGGTATACTTAAGTATTGCTCATATTACTTAATAATGTCCTTGTTATTTAGTTAAGTTTATTTTATAATGATAAAGCATTCATAAACCTAAAGCCTAGATTAAGATAAAGTAGTTATCTTCCTTGATAAAAATCGTAATTTGTTTGTAAAGAAAGTAAGCAATAAAAGAATGACGACGAAATGTCAGAATACCACGCAACCTACCACGTGTTCGCATATTTTTAGTATATAGCGGAAGTAACCATCCAGTTCTAATTTAATTGCGACTCACACATTGAAGTGGCTGCCTCAAATGCGAACTCCTCAATTCCAAATTACAGAGCGATGTATACTGAAACACTTGAGTGTTTATATCTGTTAATCAGTTACTGGCTTGCGTAAGTTTCATAGGTCACTAGTTGAAACCGGCTTCAGTTCACTATTCTGTTTCGTACGGAACGTTCGCGTCTTATTTTTTTAAAGTAAACAGTTAATAATCGTCATTTTTTATCAAAAAAATAAGAAAAGCAAAGTTGTGATGAATACGAACGATGTTTCGGCTTCAGAACTCGAATGTAGTGAGAATGAGCAGGGAATAACTCAAAATGGATTCAATGGACCAACAGGCCAACCAACCGCCAACCCTAAGGTGCTCGCTAACGTGCAGAAGACGCGGAGTTTCATGGAGTTGTCAGCGAGCAGTGCCGATTCCATTGTGAGGGTGGGAAGGAACGAGAGGAGAGTGCTGGTTATTTACACTGGCGGTACCATTGGCATGGTCAAAAACAGGGAAGGAGGTATAACACTTCTTTTTGACAAACATAAACCTCTAATTGTATGTTTCATAAGTACCCTATGTCCAAGCCATACCGAGAAAACACATGTGAAAACACGAAAATGGTTTTTAGTTACAAAATAGTTTGGTCAATAATTTTGTCTTAAGATAGCGATGTTTTTCTTATGAAAATTCATAAATACGGAAACTGAGACGTTTCTGACGTGACTTCTGTCGCCTTAATTTTCATTTTTCTCTAGATTAATGTACTCCGTATCATCCTAATGTATTACACGAACTTTCTTTCACCTAAAAGAAGAGCAATTTTGATTCATAATAATAATAAAATGAAGTTCAAAAATTGGGAGGCGAAGACGACAAAAGACAAACTTATTAAAAAAGGAAAATATACATATGTATACAGTTTAAGCATTCGTGATTTTAATGACGATTGAAGGCAAATGTTGGTTACAATATTCCGCCACTAATTTAAATTCTACATTCCCAAGAGTTTGACTGGCAGAGATTGCCACAAGACATTTATTCCGCCACTAATTTAAATTCTACATTCCCAAGAGATTGACTAGTACAAATTGCCACAATGCATTTATTCCGCCACTAATTTAAACTCTACATTCTCAAGAGTTAGACTGGTAGAGATTGCCACAAGGCGTTTATTCCGCCACTAATTTAAACTTTCTACATTTTCAAGAGTTAGTCTGGTAGAGATTGCCACAAGGGATTAATTCCACCAATGATATAAATAACAGTGCAATCATGTTTAATAAAAGTAGATAGATAGATAGACAGATAGATAACTCTTTATTTTACATCAGAAAGGTAAATAACAAATTAATTTCGAGAAAAATGTACAATTTAGGCGGTCTTATCGCTATAAGCGATCTCTTCCAGACAACCTTTGGGTAAAGAAATAATGAGCTTATAGGAAAAGTACTTTGACTTACTACCTCAATCTTTATTCACGAAAGTTTATTTGCTTGGAGATTGCAAGTGCAATTGAGCCTTAGATGAAGATTTCATTACAGAAAGTTCATGTCAAGGTTTATTATGAAGAACTATAAACGATTGTTTCTTTTCAATGCATTTCAGATGAAGACTTCGATAACGTACTCGTATGTGCGCTTAGCAAAGCGTAACGGCATTATTCTAGTTTTAAATAAACTTATAACTTTTGTATATTTAGTAACCTAAGCTGGCTGGTGAACAATCCACAATTTAAGCGGACAAAGTCAGATTACATTTTAGATACAACTAAAGTTATCTAGGTACATATTATTTTGCTTATACATAGAGGCCTACTCTTTTATACTTATAGCTGCGTGTCAAGTTTCATCATAGTATTTTGTTAATATAAAAAAAACTATTTAAGGATCAGTGTTTTTTTAGTATTTCAAATGCCCTAAAAATTTACTTTTAATTTAATTTTAAAAAAATGCGTTGTTATCTATCAGAGACACTTCCGCACCCAGCGTCCGGTGGCCAATCAACTCGAATCCGAGAGTTATACAAAACTTAGTCCACGTGTTTTGAGTTTGCTTCCTCCCCTCCCTTGGCAGCGTAATGTTTTATAGCCTAAAGCCTTCCTCGATTAATTAGCTATCCAACACAAAAATATTTTTTCAAATCGGTCCAGTAGTTCCTGAGATTATCGCGTTAAAACAAACAAACTCTTCTGCTTTGAACTATTATGATATAGATATAAAATGACGTCACCGTAAACTCGGGGCCGAGTGGTCGGCTCTAAATGTGTTAAATTGTCGATGCCAAGTCCTTAACACGAATAATAACTATTGCAGTTCTAATACCACAGAAAGGGGCATTCGAGAACCTTATTCGAGGTTACCCCCAACTACACGACACTGCCTACTGGAGGCAGAGGCTCAGCGAATCTGGATTTCAAACCTCATATTTAGTGTTACCAGGTTTGTAAATACGCGTCTGTTTTGACGTAGATATTTTGATCTGATTTTAAAACTAACGCTTATAGCGTTAGTTTTATTGACTATTTGTAGGAAGTTTCTTAGTACATGTTTACTTGTTTTTATCTTGATTCGTGATAAGCAATGTTATGTGAGATTATAGTTGTGTGTTTGTTTGATATTATAGTTGACTCTGTGTTTAGTATTTCCTTTTATACTAACACAACTAACTTATACGAACACTAAATACTTTTTTTAATGATAACCAAATTGTGGATTAATTATTAAATAAACAGATACTAGAGTACATGTCTCATATTTAAGATCTCGACAGGGCGCATTGTTTTTTGCGCAAGCATATTGAATTTGAACGTTCACATTTTATGGCCTTGCGATCACAACACCCTGTGTAGTTAAAATAAAAAAAACATTTAATTTCTTGTATTTTCAGAAACCAAAGATTTAGATATGAGAGTGTTTTACAAAATCTACGAATATAAGAATCTCTTGGACTCTTCAAATATGACTGAGAAAGAATGGGTCCAAATTGCCGAAGATATAATGGTACGTAATAAGCTAGTATTGGAACAAATAAACAGATGTACCTCTCTACCTTGAAATGGATCATAACAAACAAAATGCGCTATCTGCAGCAGTAAGTAATGCAATAACTTCTTTAGGTTAAACCAGTGTTTCCCAAACATAATAAATAAATATTGGACACCGATCACATACATTGCTCTGATCCCAAAGTAAGTAGCTAATGCACTTGTGTAATGGAAATCAAAACCAACGGTGGTACCACAACACCCAGACCCGATACAATTTGGAAAGTTTTGATTTCTACATTGATCCGACCGAGAATCGAACCCGGGATCTCGGAGCGGTAAACCTTTGAAACCCAGCGTAAAGTTATTTAATTTGCTTAGCCACTACACCACGGAGGTCATCAAATATGTTCTGCATAGGCCCGGTAATTTTCACATTGGCCCTTCGTGTCCAAATGTCCATTTGGGTTTACGCACGTAGTTTGGGTTCTTCTGTACTTTAGCTCGTCAGTCAAGTACCGTTAATGTACAGTTTCTAATCATGATCGGAATGAGGTTTTAATCAGTGTACAAAGACGTCTTTTAATTGTAGAGCGAATGCTATTAACATTAGCCAAACAAATTGGATGTAAATAGATACTTTACTATTTTTTTCTATGGTATTTAAGATATGATGAGAGTGTAGCATGTATTGTATATTAATTAAGACTGTTTTCGGTTTGTGATAAATTGTAGTATTTTTCAGAAAAACTATGACCAATACGATGGTTTTGTGGTACTTCACGGCACCGACACGCTTTCTTACACCGCCTCCGCGCTCTCCTTCATGTTCGAAAACATCGGAAAGTGCATCGTATTAACCGGATCTCAGGTAAACACAGTGTACATAACTTTGTAGTCTGAATTAAATAAATTAATATTTACAACGTCTACATATATTAATAATAAACAAGAAAAAAAAATGAAACTAAGACATGCAACTTAATAAAATAACTTAATATCTACCTATTCAAAAACGAAACCACTTCCTTGCGGCAAGGAGGAGGCTGCGTTGCCGCGTTGGATAGATATGCTGATTCTTTGAGCTATGAACCAGCCAGCTTTATTATTGGCTGTTAAAGAATTTAATTTTGGCGCAATTTTTCTAAACAGCAATTTAGCAGAGGGTCTCCACGGCCCAAACGTTTCAACGACAGACGGCGCAAACACATAATCACTTGCAAGTGAAACGTACTTGCGACGCTTGGCGTTTTCAGCCAACTCCGCTGCTGCTCCAGCTTTAAGGGCTGATAACAGCTGACATCGTCTAATATTAAATCCGAAAAACCTTAAACACCCCAAATCTCAAATTCATGATGATGAATTTAAGGTTTTATGTGGTGATTTAGTTTAACTGGCACTCAGATCGTTTCTTACTCTGTGGACGACGCTCTGTTGAGAGGGGAGACGGTAGGTAGCTGACAATGTGTTTGTATTCTCTGGTAGGCCGCTCATAAGGAACTCCTGATACCTGAAGTGATAGCTTGTCCTAAGAAGGTTTAGAACGTTTTTAACACTCAGTGTCATATTTTATAAAGATGAAATAAGAAATCAAAAATTTACCAACGCCACGCAACGTGCCAAACGCTCTTTTTAACGCTCCGGTAAGCCAGAAAGTGCTGGTTCAAGTCCCGCCCGTACGCAAATTTTTGGTTTCTTATTTCATCTTTATTGTCCTAAGATGTTTTTTGAACGTCATTGGGCTTGTTTTATCAATGAATACAGGGCATCATTGTAATAAAGATTTTTCAAAAACATGTGACCCCATATTAAAAGTGTTTCAATTGATTTTGCTCGTTATTCCAATCAAACCAAAGAACCAAACTAAACCAAAAGATGTGTATCTTTTGGTTTAGTAAGGCAAACGCGGGCGGAACTTATTAAGTCAACATTATAAAGTTTCTAGTAAGCTACTGACGTAAAGTTATTTAAAATTCGAAGATTAAAAAGATATCAAAAAGAGGAGAAAGTAACAAGGTGCTTATGAAAAGTATTTTTTCTTAACGATACTCTACTTGTAAAACTGAATAAAAACAATTTAAACATTTGGCCATAATATTGCGAAATTATAAGTGAATGAACTTCCTTGGCGAGAATAAAGTCTGAAGATCAAGTTTTGTTCAAGGGCAACAAAACAAGATTCTGATGTAAATTCCCAACAATGCGAAATCATTAATGTGACATTTTGATTATTACCTAATATTTCGGAGTGAGACGTATTTACTGTAATTAATTAGTTCATTAAAAAAAACAAACAAAAAATATTTTCAAATCTCGTATTTTACGTGAATACACATTTATTCATTGATTTACAATAAATGATACAAAAAAAGATAGGTACCTAACTGTTTAATCGCACATAACATAGGTTAATAACAAAGTCATTTAAAGGAAATCAGTTAAGTCCGTCTTATCGCTAAAAGTAAACGTTCTCTTCCAGACAACCTTTGGGTTATTAAATTTATAGTTCATAAGAAGGTGAGTTCAAAAGAGCCCACAAATATTCGAAGTCTATATTTTTTAATCAGTTCATCCCGTTATGTGGAAGAAATAGATTTTTTAATAATACAATACAAATTCGTCAATCTATCTCTTCCCGCAGATACCAATATTCGAGCCGCGTAGCGACGGTTCTGACAATTTCGTATCCTCGTTGCTGATTGCTGGCGGCCTCAACATCCCCGAGGTCACCTTGTTCTTTGGCAGCAAACTCTTTAGAGGAAACAGGTATATCATTCAGTCTCACAGTGTTTCGACTAACATAATTAAACATATCTGTCTTCCCGCAACCGAATTTTGACCTAAAGTTAATCGCGTAGAGTACAATGTTAGTTGAGATATTTCTCTCGATTTTGTTAGGTTAATGCTGTGCATCCCAAATAGTCTGTTCCTATGTAGTTAAATGAAGACCAAAATGTAGTAGCAATCTTAAAAAACTACAGGATTTTTGATCTCTATGGTTAAAGTAACTTTGATATTCGAAGGATGCTGCGATCGAGCCTTACCCTTTCTTCTATGCTCACAGGACTCGAAAGATCTCAGCGAACAATCTGTACGCATTCGACTCACCCAACTGCGTGCCTCTGGTGGAAGTAGGCCTGGACTTCGAGGTGAACAAGAAAGCGATCTTCAAGCCAAAGGTGATAGAGAAGTGTCGGCTTCACGCGAAGATGTCAAAGAACGTTGGGCTGTTGAGGATATTTCCGAGCATAAGTTCGTCGGTGCTGAAGGCCTTCTGTCAACCGCCTATTGAAGGTGAGATTATTATTTAATAATATAAAATGCACTTGAAAAAAGCAACTGTGTTAGACGAGGAATCGATCCCCGTGTCTTGCGCTATTAGGGCGAATGCCTACGCCACTAAGCCACCGACACATTGGCAAGCCTGTTAAATTTTGCAAGTGTTTTCGTTAACGCGTAGACTGCGTGATCTTCCTCATCAATGTTGCGAGATTGCTCTCACAATATCCGAAGGAAATATTTTTACATATATTTAACAATCGGAAGATGAAGGAAGCTTATTATTGTGAGCCAATTCGATTCCGCGTCAGACACAGTTGCTTTTTTCAAATTATTAAGTTTGTGTAGAGACAAAACACTATAAAAAACAAAAATATAATTAGAGTTTTTTTTTTAATTTTCTTTTACAAGCTCAACTATAGTTGAAGAATGTTTAAATGATTTAAACTTTCTTACTGCAATACCAATAAAAAATAAAAAGGTCCAATCTAAGATCGTTTTTCGATATTTTCTTTATGCATCTTTTATGTTGCTCATAATTACATACGTTGTGCATCTACTGTTGCCATTTAATCGCAGATGTTCTTAATAAATAAATAAGTCCATGCAAGACTTCTTTTTATTTTAAAAGCTTGTTAGTTTTCCTCATAGAAATATTAATGGATTAATGGTTCTTTCTTTGATCTGAGGTTTTCCTACTTTGAACTATCACATCAATCTCTTTAATCTCTTCATTGTCTATTTCTGAGTTACTATTTGCATTTCTTGGACACAGGGGTAGTGCTCGAAAGCTATGGCGCTGGAAACATACCTTCAAACCGAGAAGACATATTCCAGGAAATTCGAGCGGCGGTCGCACGAGGTGTTATTGTCGTGAACATCACACAGTGCACCACAGGAGCCGTCGCTTCGCCCATTTATGAAACTGGACGCGTGAGTGTTGTAACTTTAAGTTTTGGAAAGAAGAAAGCTGAATACTACTAGGCTAGCTTGGGTAGTGTGTTTGCTTGCTAACACGATTACTGATTACCTACACCAAACCCTTACTTATGAGTATATAATACTATAAGATTCTAAAAGCGACAGCATTGGCTACGCATTTGGTATGGATGGTAATAATATCAATAAATCCAATCGAACCTTTAACATAAGTTCCACTAAAGTCCGTTTTCTTTGCTCGTCGAATAATGTAAACAATAATTTTAGAAAAATATCAGTGATTTATAAAACGTTCAGTGCTAAACGATGAATTACCGATGTAGTTAGTGAGTTTATTATTTATCTCTTTTTAAAATGAATAATTTGGGAAAATTCGACAAGCAAAAAGAAATGGACCTTAGCTAGACCATTTCTTCACTCTTTCACTCTCAGGGTAAAATGTCCATATATCAGCTATTCATTGGGCAATTGTTTTTCAGTTATTAGCAAAATGTGGAGTAGTTTCAGGCTATGACATGACACCAGAGGCAGCACTAACAAAACTATCCTACGTTTTATCCAAAACCGAATTAAGCTATGAAGAGAAAATTGAAGTGAGTACATAATCTGACTTGGCTAATAAAGGATCTGCTTACAAAGTTAAATTGATAAGTAAGTAATGCGTTATAAATTTCAGATGATGTCCACGAATATAAGAGGAGAACTGACAACGGCCTCGACCATTTCTGTCGAAGTGAGTATATTTAAAGTGAATTTGTTTTGGTTTAGGATGTTTTTAACACTTACAGTGTCATATTTTATATTCATAAAGATGAAATAAGAAACCCCACCAAATCATAATAGACCACAAATTTCGCCAGGTCGGACTGACAGTGGGGGAGGCCTATGTTCAGCAGTGGACGTCCTTTGGCTGATAATGATGATGATGATGATGGCTGACAGCACGGTAGCTCAATTGGTAAGAGCGCTTGGCCCGGTCAGCCAAAAAGTTGCTGGTTCAAGTCCCGCCCGTGCGCAAAATTTTGGTTTCTTATTTCATCTTTATGAATGAATTTGTTTTTTTTTGTGCATGTGCTAGTATGATAGTGATTTGATTTCTAATTATTAAGGTATTTTTCCACTGCACCTGCCATGACCGTGGTGCTAGGAACGTCTCAGGCACAAAAAGCAACACGATACGCTCGACCTTGCCTACTGAATGGATTGACAGCGTTCTGTCTCACGAGCGATGGTGCGAGAGCAAAAGCGAGCGAGTTCGCATTTCGCCAGTGCCGACACGCTTCGTGCATGGCACGTTGCGGTGTCGGTCGGTGACGGAACGGTCTAGTGGGCAAGGTGTTATAGTTTTCAATAAACATTTTTTTGCTTGACACGTTCCTTACACGGTCATGATATGCTATGATGAACTGGGCAAAGAGCTTTATATTGTCAACTAAATCATCAAAAATGTGAGCCTTGTTTCTCTACTGTTTTAGAACTAATAAATAAAACCAAGTTGTTTTAAGATTGAATTTGTCATCTCCAAGTCTAACAAGGAATCCATAATTATCAATTTACTTTTTTACGTTAATGCTTTATGGAAAGTATTTATGTTTTTATTCATCAAATAGCTCGACCGGTTATAAAACTGATTACTTACAGCAGTACTATGTTTGCTGGTTAAATTTCTAGGACAACACCCTGATAGACGCGCTGGCCGCCAGTCTGAACATCCAATCACCAAAAATGTTGGTCGATGTGACGGAGAGGGTGTTCGGAGCCCTGCTTCTGTACGCAGTGGAGAGGCACGATGAGATGTCTGTCAAGAAAATGCTTGGTAAGAGGTTTGATATTTGAAACAAGTTTTGAATACCCGGTAAAAGATGCGTTTTGTCGTTTGAATTTTGACAGTAATTTGACGTTGGTTAATGTCATTAACTGTACAGTGCGACAAGAATCTTCTTGCCAATATATGAAATTGACAGGGGGGCGCTAGAAGTCAGGATAGCCAATGCAAAAATCTTAGGAAGGTCTTCAGCGAATATTTTTTTACCCAGCCTACTAATTGAAAGCAGTATAAGCATGTGTCTGTATCATTGTAATTTAAAACGCAAAACAATTGTATAAACAATAAAAATAATTGAAAATTAACAATTTAGTTCAGAAGTGTAGCTCTGCGGTTTTAAAAAAAAAGTTAACACAGAATATGTACGAAATTAAAACATTAGGAAACATCGTCTGTAAGATTGCGGAGATTCGGCTCCACTGCATCTGGCAACCGCATTTTTGAAAATGACAGCGTTAGCACCTACTGATTTTCGCCATTGGCCAAAATATGCATGTCGTACTGTAGTTAATAATGTTACAATCGGGCCTACATCGTTGAAAGGGCCTACATCGTTGAAAATACCTACACGTATAAAGTATTTCACATATTATTTGTTAACTTCAAATCCAAATATTCATGTTATTTATTTATTACGTCGAGTACTGACATGACGTCACATGCTAAATGTAAATGCCTACAATATTGATACGTGACCGTGACAAGAAGCATATCAGTTGTAATAATATTTATTTGTTATACACATATAATACAGCCACCTATTTACAAACTACAACCGTATTAGGTACGTTTTTTACGGATTCAGAAACGTTAGGAAACACACCCACTACTCTATACTAATATTATAAAGCCATTTTGTAACTGCAAATATGACACACTTATAGTGAATATTAAACAGGATATTAAAAACCGGGCAAGAGCGAGTCGGACTCGCGCACTGAGGGTTCCGTGCCAAGGATTTGTTTGTTTTTTTGTTTGACCGCAAATCTCAGTTACCTACTACTACACCAATTTGAAAAAGTTTGGTAGCTTACTTATCAAGGGATGATTAAAGCCATTAAACATTACGCTGCGATGGTAGGGTACAAGACAGGGCCCCTATTTTTTTTTTTTTAAAAGCATTTATTAAAGTCGAATTTTCTAATGAAAATCAGTTGAAATCCACATGGGAGGGATTGGCAAAAATACATCTTAATTTTGTAAGTACTTACGTCAATATTTCGTGTGATTATCGTAGATTTTTAAATCGTTTTCGAACAATTATCACACGCCATATTCAAGTGAGTGATTCAAAAATAGAGGCCCAGGTTCAAAACGCGCAGTTGCAGTCGTAGGGGAGCGCAGCAGATGCAGTGCTAGTAAGATATATTTTTATTAAACCTTCTTTAGCATTATGATTTCTAATACACCCATGTATTGGAAGTCATAGAACTAAGACATTTAATATAATATATATTATTTAATATAATCTAAATAAATTATATGGCATAAATACCTATTTTTATTTCTATTGTTATCTACTTCGACTAGACAGACAAATGATGTAATCATAAAGAAGAGGTACCAGGCAAGTCTGTCACTAGTAGTTTAACAATATTAGCATTGATGAAGACAATTTAAATTAATCATTCGCATATTCTGCTTTATTGATCTATTAACTGGACTATTAATATTGAAGTTGTCAACGCTTAAATGATTTGTTTTCAGACATAAGTTAATAAAATGTGTTGATACAAGGTTAAAATGATTATTAGGAACATATAATATGCGTTTAAAGAAAACGTGAACAAGTTGATAAATAATGTAAAATCACCCATTGACACGGGAATTGATTGTACATGTTTGTTTTTATGCTTTCAGTGTTTGAAATGACTATAAATGTAATTAGTTTTCTCTTCCAATTAGATACTAAAGTGCCATAAAGACCTCTTAGTATGGAAACACACAAAATAGTGCTGTTTTTAATTATATGATCTAAACATTTTTATCTTTTATTTTATGACGTGTACGAGTGGTCAATGTGCTACTATCGACGTAATATGTTATTCTTAATCTGGTCATAATATTGCCAAGCCCTGTCTGATATGTGACTCCTTACGCCTTTATTTTAGCTGTATTTTTCAACAACATATCTGCGTTTTTCGTATTAGTATTAGTACATCAATCGGTATTTGATAAGCTGCGCTAATTGTTTCGACGATCAAACATTGAAATGAAATGAAATGAAATGAAATAACTTTATTCGACACAAAGTACTAACAAAAAAGAAAAATAAACAAAAAACAAACAATCCAAATGAATATTATAATACTTGTGTCGAAAAGGTCCCCGCTCAGTATGATTCGTGACAGCGCGAGGCATGTCACGATACTGGTATTCTGCGGGAACCCTTTCGATCAAGTATAAACACATAAATTGATTAATGAGAAAAAAAAAACATTAAGAATAAAAAAAGACAAAAAATAGTAACTATATAACAATCATAAATATCAAAAATTAACAATAACATAAAAATAATAATAATAAAAATACATAACTACGAACTATATGGATTATTTGATTCATAAATCGCAATGCAGAGGCACTGCCGCTGCATTACGATTCATGAATCAGACATCAGACGAACGACATTGCTCATTTGTACATAGTTACAGCTAGTAAGTTAGTTATTATGACATCTGGATCCGTAATTTGGTACCTACTTAATGATTAGCTAATCTAAGTATTCGTCAAACGCGAAGGAAAAGTGATTTACAATGTTTAGCGAGCTAGTCACAAGCCCTCAACGAATTTATAAGTATAAGAAATAAGGTGTAAGATGTATCATGATTTATAATACATAGTATAGTATGGATTTTATTGTATTTATGTATGTTTATATAAAAAGTATTTATGTCAGTATATAAGGTTCCCTCGTTTTAAGTGATAATATTTAAAGGGCCGATACAGCACGATAAAAGTAACATTTTTTGTAGAAAACACTTAGGGTTTTCATGCGCTAGTTTTTGAGAAAAATTGAGATGAAGGTGATTATTATTTTCAGATTTTTATTTTTAATTAATTAAGGTTTAGATTAAAGCAAAATAGGGAATAGGCATTGAATTTAGAAAGGCGATGCTAATGAAGTGGATTACTTTTAAAACCTACAGGAGGTTGTTTAAAAAATATAAGTTTTATTTGTTCAAGATAATATAAAAAAAATAATGACGATTTTCCAAGAAATAATGACAGTATCGTGTTGCTATGATGTTTACAAATACACAGTTAAAATATTATCACTTAAAATGATTTGACCTTATATGTAGTTCATTGATTTTGTTAGTTTTTTTTTGTTATTTTACGCCGCCTCAACTGTTTCTGCCTAACCCAATGGTTGAGTGGTAGAGAATGCTTTAAAGCATTAAGTCCGCCATTTGTACTTCATTTTGTTTGTGCAATAAAGAATTTAAAATAATAATAAAATAGTCTTACTGTATAGTTATTTAAAAAATCTATTTACTTCAAAGCAATTGCTCTTTTACATAGATATGGGAGCCGATGTGAACGCACTGAACTCTGAATGCAAGACGCCTCTGCACGAAGCCATCCTCAGAGGGAACACCTCGATAGTTCAGTACATGCTACAAAACGGTGCCAATGTCCATGTCAAAACGAGGTTGGTATAGGTACTCGGTACTTATAAAGCGCTGTAGGTTTGGTAGAAAAAGAAGTTCAACGTAAAGTATACGCGTAATGATTTCCACCACATAAACCACTGTTTCATTTCTATCATCTGACGAATCATATTCAGAAAGAAGATAGAAATGAAACAGAAAGCCGGATTTAATACTTACTTGCTTGCTTGAACAAAACTAATTGATGAGAGTCTTTAGATAAATTGTTACTTATTTAGTAATACCTATAATTATAACCAAGAGGTGATTTTTTTATATGGATAAGATTGTTTCGTTACAATCTAATGTCATTCAAGCTTGGATGAATTAACCACCATTCAAGTCAAGAAGATCGCTTATGCTTAACCATTTAGTTAAAGTAGAACCAACCAACCAAATTATAGATTTGTATTGTAAACTATTCAAGACCCTAGGTAAAAAGTATTCAACTAGTTTTTCAGAGTGTAAAAAGTACGAGCCAAATTCAAGGGGGTAATTGTCAATCGAGTTTGGAATACAGGAAAATATAAAAATCAAGATTTTTATATTTTCCTGTATTCCACACTCGTTTCACGACCACCCATGAATTTGGCTCGTACTTTTTTATAACTTTTATAATTGACTGTTATAAAATATTACCGATCTGATTCTGACTACATAGGAACGGCGAACCACCTCTTCTTATGGCGATCCACCAAGACGATCCCTCGATGATAGACCTACTCCTCAAATGTGGGGCTAACCTCTCCAGTGTGGAGACCAAAGCCCTAGCGGAGATGGTCTCTTCGGCAGCAAGGAGAGGCGCCGTGAAGAAACTAAAGCTTCTCAAAATGGCTGGAGCCGATATGGATATAGCTGATGAGATGATGCAAACTCCTTTACATAAGGTATGATCACTTTTCACCATCTGATAGTCCACCAAGACGACCCCTATTGGGACTGTGCGCGTCAGCGTCACAACGACAAATGGCTAGCTGGCATTTCGAAAAGTAATTAGGTTGTTTCAATTAATAAAAAATAATTATTAATAATATATAATTCACGGAGACGTAAATTTTGAATTGAAATTGCTAGAAAAATGGTAACCCTATAGTTCGTTTTTCTTAGCGAGTCCAATATTGTAAACAATATTTTCATAACTTTTAAAATAGTATCAGTGAATAAAAATAATTTACAGTTTAAAGATTAATTGCCTATGTAGGTATTGAGTTATGTGTTTATCATATTTTGAAATGAATCATTTCGTTAAAGTGGAATGTCAAGATTGTTTACAATATTCGACTAGCAAAGAAAAGCGGACTTTACCTACTTCACCACAGCGAGTAACAGATCGGCTTTTATTCTCTATAAAATTTAGCATTTATTTGTACAAGGCTGTCTCGATATATCTGTATATCGAAAGTCAGATATCGTTTGGAACAAGATATGCGAATACTATAGAATTTCGCGGGGAGTCAAATCGAAAGGCCTTGGTGTATTCTACCAATAGAGACACCTTGTATACAATGGGAATCTTCTGCCTCGTTGGTGTAGCGGTTAGTTCGCCGGTCAGTACCCAACTTGGAGTCAAGAAGTTGTTAGTGTGACTCCGTACCACAGAAAACACGTTCAGCCTTTGGTCCTGCGTCTGATCTCTCAACGGTCATGTCAGAATGCCGTCTCACTGAAAGAACAAGAGTGTAGTTGTGTATTGGCACTGTATAATCTAGGGCGTATCTGGCCTATCTATGCTGAGAAGGGCCGCCCAGTACCGAACATCTAATAAGCAATATAACGGGGGAATAAAAACTCTGATAACTTTCAACCACAATTTTAAAAAACCGGCCAAGTGCGAGTCGGACTCGCGCACTGAGGGTTCCGTGCCAACTTTAACTGAATTATGGAATCCACTTACTCCTACTTAGTAAAATACCACAATATTGTGTTGACTGCAAATTTAACTTTGTTTTTCATAGTGTTTGTATGAAGTACAAAGTTATGTTTGCGGTTGTTGAAAATGTGCTATATCTCAAAAACTACTCGTTCGATCCCGTCCGGACCAATTTTGGTTGAAAGTATCTGTTAAACTCTACATTATATTTTTCAAAATTTACACTTGCTTGGTTTAGAAATTAGATGGGGGGGACGCCCATTTTACCACTTTGGAAGCGTCTAGCTATGAAACGTAAGACTTTAAAAGAAAATGGTTGTAGAAACCTCTATGTCATTTTAAAAGACCTATCCAAAGAAACCCCACACGCATAGGTTTGACAAAATTTTTTTTTGGTTTTAGTTTCATTTATAGGAGCCCCCCCTTAACTCTCATTATTATTATTTTTTTGTATGAGAATCGGTAAGCGGTTAACAAGATACATATTCCTACCAAAGTTCAATTGTGTAGTGCTTATAGTTACAGAATTAAATGGCTGTGACATACGGACGGACAGACTTGCCATTCGGCTACGGAACCCTAAAAATGGTAGAATATACACAAAAAATCTCTTTGTTTCCAGGCCGTGCTGAGCAACAACCTAGAAGTAGTTCAGTTCCTTGTAGAGAGCGGAGCGAGGAAGGATGTCAAAGATGTTTTGGGGCACACTCCTATGGACTACGCTCGCAAGCTACAGTATCACAAAATAGAAAAGATTATAGATTAAATTGTGTTTTATATTTAAAAAAATATTTCATCTTCCTTGAAGAACGCCACTTATAAGTAACAGAAAGATTTAAAAAAAGTTAAATACAATACAGATATAAGATAAAATCTTAGGGGCCGATTTTTCAATGGTCAGATAAAACTTATCAGACTGATAAATTATAAAGCGACAGATTAAAAAAAAATACAGTTATGTATGTATGGTTGCAGACAAATATGTGACGTTTTCAAATGAGCCATATTATATTTTGTTCGAAGAATATTTCTATCTGACTTAAAACCGGCTAAGTGCGAGTCGGACTCGCGCACTAAGGGTTCCGTGCCAACTTGAACTGAATTAGGGAATCCACTTACTTCTACTAAGTAAAATACCACAATACTTTGTCGACTGCTAATATAACTTTGTTTTTCATAGTGTTTGTATGAAGTACAAAGTTATGTTTGCGGTTGTTGAAAATGTGCTATCACTCTAAAACTACTCGTTCGATCCCGTCCGAACTAATTTTCGTTGAAAGTATTTATTAAGATCTACATTACGTATTTTTTTCAAAATTTAGATGAAATGAAATTTAGAAGTTAGATGGGGGGGGGGGACGCCCATTTTACCACTTTGGAAGCGTCTAGCTATGAAACGTTAGACTTTAAAAGAAAATAGTTTTAGGAACCTCAATGTCATTTTAAAAGACCTATCAATAGACACCCCACACGTATAGGTTTGACAAAAAAAATTTTTTTTGGTTTTAGTTTCATGGATGGGAGCCCTAATCCCCCCCCCCCCCCCTAAATGTCATTATTTTTTATTCTTTGTATGAGAATCTGTAAGCGGTTAACAGGATACATCTTCCAACGAAACTTCAACAGTGTAATGCTTATAGTTACAGAATAAAATAGCTGTGACATACGGACGGATAGACAGACAGACAGACAGACTTGACGAAACTATACATACACACAACACTCTCCGGCACAGAATAAGTAAATGGCGTATATAGTAATGCGTTTATGTCTTTTCTATAAACAAGAAAAACCGCAAATGCCTACATTACATATAGAATATTGTTTAGAAATCCAATGCGGTGCTAATATTTACTATTTAGGGCCGTGACAATCATTTGAATTCTCTGATGGGCACAAAAATAGAAACATGAAACATCTTGATGTTTCTTTGGCTTGCTAAACTCGCCATTCTCGACGAACTCCGTGGCGTAGTGGCTAAGCACTATGGGTTTCAAGGCGTCGCCAATCCGAGGTTCCGGGTTCGATTCCCGGTCAATACAGAAATAAAGAATCTCTTCTGGGTGTTATGGTATCACTGCTGTGTCTGATTTCCATAACACAAGTGCATTAGGTACTAACTTTGGGATCAGAGCAATGTATGTGATTGGTGTCCAATATCTGTATTTATTTATTTATTCAAACAAAGACCAAAAAAATAAACTTTAAAAAAAAGTAAAAACCGACTTCAAAACCAAAATGCACTAAAAAGTCTGAAATAAACTCTTCACCATTGAAAGGAAAGGAATCCGTTTTACGCAAACAATTTCTTTTTGGAGTCGGTGCTGTGATAGTTGATGCTTGTTGGTCAAAGTAATGGCACCGACTCCAAAAAGA
Source organism: Pyrausta purpuralis (assembly GCA_963924145.1). Classification (NCBI taxonomy): domain Eukaryota; kingdom Metazoa; phylum Arthropoda; class Insecta; order Lepidoptera; family Crambidae; genus Pyrausta; species Pyrausta purpuralis. Next base: position 25,472,829 of record OZ001646.1, read on the forward strand.
AATTGTTTGCGTAAAACGGATTCCTTTCCTTTCAATGGTGAAGAGTTTATTTCAGACTTTTTAGTGCATTTTGGTTTTGAAGTCGGTTTTTACTTTTTTTTAAAGTTTATTTTATTTCTTCATTTTTAGTGATTACATAAGAGGGGGGGGGGGGGGGTTGCACCTTATGATTCCATTTTTTTAAGAAGCTACAAATTACCTATCATAAGTTCCGTCATTATAATTACTGAACTCATAAGCGTTAAGGAGTTCCACCATCAGCTGAGCCCCACAAGATGTTGACTATCAGACGTAACAACACGTCAACATTAAGATTCTAGTAAAGAAACACTATACGTGGCTTTAAAATTTGAGGGTTTCCCTCGATTACACCTAGATCCCATCATCAGATCTCAAAATGGAAAAAATGGGACCAACTAGAAGGTACACCCTCTAAGTAGGCGAAATTTTTTTCGATTCGGTCGACAAACGACTGAGATATGAGGTAACAAACATACAAAAAAAAAAACAAACATACAGTCGAATTGATAACCTCCTCCTTGTTTGAAGTCGGTTAAAAAATTGTTAGAAAATAACTATAAAAATACGGTGTAATATAAAACAAATTCCATGTCAGAATTTTTTTAATAAAGCTTTATTTCTTCATGCCATTGGCTAGAAAGGCCATATTATTCAACAGCACAGGCAGGTGTTGCTCAGTGAGTGGGCAGGGGTTGTATGAGGAGCAGTCGCGGCCAGCCCGACCAGAGAGCATGGCGTCTTCCACCGCTGTGGCGTTCACCATCGATGAGAGCAACTTGTTTCTAGAAATTTGAAGATGTTTCAGTTTATAAATAAAATAACTAAGCACAATATTAAAGATACGTCCAAAAAACTTAAGGTATTAGTTTTAAAACCTGTCTAGACGAATTGTAACTCGTACCATTCGCAAGCGGCGGCATATGAAAGTGAAACGAAATCTGAAGAACGTTACAGCAATAGTGTTAACAGTTCCCGGAAGTAGTTGAAACTGAACACGGTAGTGTTATAAATTTATTAGTTGGATTCAAATCCCGAGTTGGGCTGAAATTTGCTTCTGAGTTTTCAGTATTGAAAATACTCGGTAACAGCGTTGAGATTGACCGTCGTGGTCGGTTACGACCTGGTGGATGTTACGTTTTATTCGGATATCATATATATACCACCACTATATCCACTAAATATACCACTACCACCACTCAATATATGTAGACGACGCCCACCTATTATTAGTAGTCGCGAAGTATGCTGAAGTTTTTTGCGTCGGTGCAACGACCGTTGCGACAAACATGCCACTTTTACATCTAGTTATGCAATAAAGCGAGTCCTAAAAATATTCTAAACGTTGCCATGAAATGAGAATGCGTAGGTGAACTAACATCGTTATACTTCTTTATTACTTTCGTAGGGAAGTTCATAAACAGTTAAACTGTGATTAATGTCCTCTTGGATAATGTCGTGGATCGACTCTCTTTAGGCCACACAAATAATGTTAGTACACCAAAGCATTAGCAAGCGGTAGCGATATAGCTAATTGATACTGACAAGGACGCAATTACATCTAGCTATGAAAGAGCGAGACATGGGATACGTTAATTTCGCATGACCCATGCGAATGCAATGGTATAGGTACTAACGAAGTAACTGCTAAGCTGGTGATGCTGCTACATGAAGTATTGAAATTGCGGTGAGAAAGTATTGTTGAAAAATTATGTTTTTTTATGCTACGAGTTCAACAAACACCAATATCTTGGAGACTTATATTAGTATCACCATTGTTTCAAATTCTCAGAAGTAGATAAATAAAAAAAAAAATCTATAGCTGTAACTACTTTGCTGTTTTATAAACTATCACCTGAACACCAGTTCCCAGACCCGCACGAGGTCTGCTCCAGAAGGCACCTGTCCAGTCCAGCAAGCCACTCTAAGCGCGCAGCCGCGAACGTTCTGGCTCTGCGACAGCATTTGGCTAGCCAAATCAAGCACTTCTATGTTCCCAAACTCTGGAACTTCTAGCACTGGAAACAGAAAATATGAATACGATCTGAAATCCATCTTGAACTGAGACACCGTACTATCGAGGTCACCGCCGAAAAACGCTTTCTACTCCAATCCTAAAACGAATACCAGCGGTATTGGATTACACTCATAATAATCGTTCTATTCCGACCGAGAACCACTCATAAACGAATCCTAAAATAGGGTAAATTACCATTTACGTATGATGAGGTACAGTCAGTGATTTGAAATAGTGTTAATTATATTTTTCAAGAAACCTTCAAAATATGAAAATATTTTTTAAAACATTGCTATAAATTCAAACTTCTGCACTCTTACTCGTAGTACTTTGAGAAGAATCAGAAAGCAAAATATATATTATTTCTGTAACTGGCTGTGCCAAAACTTATGGATTGGAATTCATTGAAAATCGATTTGAAACGTTTTCTTAATATTTTTAATTTGGTATTGGTTCGGGATAGGTCGATTTTTATGTGTGTATTCAAATACCGTTGGTTTTAGTTTTCGGGATTAGAGTGGAATAAATCGGTTTTCGTGTGAAAGTTATAAGGCGGCAATAAACCTCGACCGTAGATTGCATAGTAGATTGATAGGAACCCAAAACTTGTATTGGCGTGTGATGATGACAATGGAAAGAGGAGTAATTGGTTAAGTAGGTTGATTTGCAAGTCAGGAGTCAGGACCAGTCAGGACAATAAAAGGCAGAAACCTACATTTGAGTATTGAGCGTTTTTTTTTTGGGTAACGTTTAACCATTAGTTAAACTCTTTTTAAATAAAACAAAAAAATATATTACAAAACGTGTCGGCTACGTTTCTAAAATCAAAATTGACTTCTGTCGCTAAAATGACAGTTTTATGAACGGTCATGGCGAAAATATAGCTTTCAGGTTACAAAATAAAATTATCAGTGACAATAGTTATGCATAGCTTTAAATAATACAGGACCAATACATAATTATCCGTGAGTACTTTGTCATTATATCTTTGAGATAGATTCCGTTCTTCATGGATTGCTTTCGGGTTTAAAAATAACCACTTGCAAATGATAAATCCACATAGCCCGGCGGTTTGATGGTCAGACTTGTCGTATAGGGAAAACAAGGCAGTGTAATCACTGCCCAATCTGGGTAATCCCAGTGTCAGTAATTGCTAACCCGAAGCAAATCACTTTGGATGAGGTGGGCCATCACTATACTTCTGTATCACCTTTAAGGATTACCTACTTTTATTTAGTTATTATACTACTGATCCCGTCAGCTTATGCGGACGGGCTGTGTGGATTCTGCTATTCAGTACGTCATTAAAATATTGTATTTTATGCATAGATTACCCGCATTTGAGAGATACTTTTGATTATTTACTACACGTAACGATGCAATATGTGTTTCTAGAATGTGCTATTTTGCCATAAAAATACTATATAGCTTTGATAATAACTATGTCCCCATGTCAATAAACACTCGTGGTTAAAAGTAACATAAGGAAGATCTCTATAACGCTCGCCTTACTTGGCTCGGTTTAACCTAGCTACAGAAATAAAAAGTGTAGTGTGCAATCCTTACCATGAAGAAAATTAAGAACGAAGAAGTTTTCTGACAAAAAATATTGAACTCTGCAGGTCATGGAGCAAATGTACCTCATTGAGATATTCATTGACAAAGTGACGATATTCGCATCCGAGGGTGACGAGAACAGCGGAGCAAATAAAAAACTTATCATCAAAGTGAAGTTCGGCCCTAAGGTGCAGTTCATCATCAAAGAGGGCCAACTAGCTGTCAATGATGAGACCATAGATGACATAATTGAGTGCGATGATCAAGGTCGAAGAAAATGGACTAGAACGATAAGAGTAGGAAAATCTTATCTGTTTCCATCTTATCCAGATACGGTCCTTATGATTTTGAGCAAGTTTCCCTTGGAAATAGAAGTTTGGAACGATGATCCCGAAGAAGTCGACATTTTTGTTGGCATTGGCAATATGTACTGGGATACTCACTTCTTTTACATGCTGAAAGATACAGCTGATGCGTGCAAGCTTCATGATCCATTATCGATCAAGCAAGTGATTCCTATAAACGCAGAATGTTGTTGCAGGCAAGTTGGTGAGGTTGCATTCATACTGCGTTTGAGCGCGCTCGGTGACTCTATTATCACAGAATTCCAACAGCTTTTGAAGGACCCAGATTCATTTGTTTTTAGGACAAATAAAGCACCTAGTATGTTTACATGCAAGAGGGTAGAAGGTGACGATCCTAACTTCTGCATGGTTGGCAGCCTTTACGAAACGACAACTTTAGAAGATCCAGATGTATGTGATAAAGCCCATAAAAATATTGAGGTGTGTACGGAATTACAGAGTTGTGGTATGGCACAGAACGGTGTTGGTTATTCATGTGAGCATGACAACGGAGGCAAAGAAGAATCGATGAATAAATATCCCATTGACAAAATTCGTATGGGGGATATTACTGGTCCATGTGGCAATACTAACTGCACTCTAGCTCACAAAGTGAGAGCATACCTAAGAAACCTAGATGCTTACAAGAAGGAATCATCGGGTATATCAGAAAAGAAAGACAATGGTACTAGAAAGATATGTGGTACATGTGATTGCAAAGATGATCGTTGGCATCGTGAAGACTGTCCAGAAGCAAAGACAAAAGATAAAGATCAAGTCAAGTGCTCTGGATGTGAAGGTATGGTCAAAAAAGGAGCGACTTGTAATGATCATAAAAATAAAATGTTTGGCACCGGCGCCACTCCAAAAGGTAGTAAAACAACTATCGCATATATATTTAGCGTCACTAAAGTTCCAGATTTTAAAGAGTCAATGTATGGAGCCAACTATGTTGTTGAGAATGTAACTACCACGTCCAATTGTCAAAACGATAATTCACACAAAGCGTCAACAAGTCAAGCAGCTAGACAGTTTGGTGGATGCTGCTGCAGAAAGAAACAAGAAGGTGATACATATGGAGCGCTAGTAAACAACATGACTACTAGTTTACCAAGTATGAGAATGGCCGCCAAAGGAGTCGCTTCATCTCCAAGCGTATATGGAGATCGTACTAATGTCTTTAATGCTGATGTAAAAAGTTCAGGGTATTCCTATTCAGTGTATAACTGTACACAAGTTGCGGAGGACACAGAATGCAAATGCAGCCCTCCGAAACCTTCGCCACCTTGTAGAACGTTCGATTGTGATTGCATTGCCGAGGCCGCTAATATTTCCTCAAGGAAACATCATAAACCTTACTGTCCCCATTATAAACATAAAAGCAACTGTCCCGTCACTATGTTGCATGAGGATGAAGAGCAGAAGGCAGATGACTTCGAAGATGAAGCGGAACCTTTGCCCTATGGCCTACCACCAATAAAGCTTGGCCCGTGTCCAGTTTTGGGCCGACCTTGCGCATATCCTGACGGTTTTGCTAAAATGTATAAAACTGCCGTCCAACCGGCTTTACCGCCAAGCTACACTGATGCCGGAAAGGTATGTTGTTCCAAAGAATATGAGAGAATAAAGAAAGCGATCAAAGATTACATGAAATACGAGAAAGATCATGACTATCGATGCATAAATAGGTTTAACGTTGACACAGAGAGAAGATGCTGTGACAAAGAGCAAAGGCTCCTTGCGCTCATGGGCAAAGAGTGTTGTGGTTCACATAAAATGGCGATACAGGAGAAATTTAAGAAAGATAAGCATTGAACCAGTGATGATGATTTATGTATTAAGTAGAACGATTTATTAGCATTGACATTTTATTTTGTAACCCATAGTGTAAGAACATCAAATTACACTTTGAGCCAATACTATGTCTTTTCTTTTTTCTTAATAAAAGGAGGTAAGGGCAATTCAACCTGTATGTATGTGATATCGTCAGGATTGGGTAAAATTTTAGTATGTTGATCTATTAAGGCTTCCTAACACGTTTGCAATATTTCGTGAGTGTATGTATGTTTGTATGATTGTGTTTGTCTTAGGATTTCTCAAATACGAGCAGTCATAGCGAGATTATTCTTTTTTAAGTTCAAAGGTATAGTTAAAGTTAAGGTACGTTGTAAGTTTCATCAAAATCGGTCGAATTGTTTTTGAGATATGAGTTATAACTAAAAATCATAAAAAATAATCGAAACAGTTAAACGGCTTTTAGCTTAAAATAACGAATTTGTCTTCTATTTAGGAGAAAGAAATTCTTTTGTAGTCGGTCCATGATGTGTGTAGAAGGGGTATCTATCATGACACAGAATTTTTTGATATCGAATTTCATTTCACAGAAAACTATTCAATGAATGTTGATATCTTTTTTTCTTGTTTAATCGAATAGTTATTTATCGTCGTTTCATAACATCGAATAACAGTTCACCAAAAAAATGTTTCGCAACTGTTTTGTTAAGCAGAATAACGATATACCAAACTAATGATTCATAGAATTATTAAGTTATCGATATAACCTTTCATAAAAACTTATCTCAATGTGTAACGGTTCCCATATATTTTTGCATACGCAAGTAGAAGAAGCAAGCAAGTAAGAAGACATGCGCATGCATATGCATATGCATGCAAGTAAAAAGGCATACATGCATGCAATAATGCATGCAAGTAAGCATGCATAAAGGCATGCATGCAAACAGGCATGCATGAAGCAAGCAAGCAAGCAGGCATGCAAACAAGCAGCATGCATTAGGATTTCCTCGTCTCCGGCGCTGCGGGAATAGCAGCCTCGCCGCCCTTGCGTAACAAGGCGCAGTCACCCACGCTCGCCTACGCAGCTTCGGCTTGCTGGTCGCCTTCGGCGACCAGCCTCAGCCGCTACACCTGTTACAGCGGGCGGAGGCTGCTCTCCCTCCGCGCCTCCGGCTTTTGAATTACACTCTAGTATCGGGCAGACTAGTACCACGGCGAGGAGACTACGGCGAGTCGGGATTAACGCAGTTTATTTATTAGATCAATATTTATATCAGTTATGCTTTAAATTGTCTATTAATAAAGTATGCAATATAAGATTAGTAACAAATTCGTTTGGAAATACTTTACTAAAGTAAAGTAAAATTCGATGTTTCAAGAAATCTGCATATTGAAACTTACGTGGAAATAAAATTATAGGTAACAAAATAGAAAGCTAACGTTACTTCGATTAAATACGTAATTTACGAAAAGAAGTAACGATGAAGTAAGTTTGTAGATAATAAGCATTCGAGTAAATGAAATTGTGATGCAACAAGATTCTAGAATTTGTTGAATATTATTTTGAAACATCTGCGAATCGTTTTATGGGAAATGAAAATCGATGAATAAAATTGCGATTAAGTGATGGGTTCCCGTGTAGAAGACTGTTGGTGAACGTAAGCTTAACATCATGAAATATTTTTTTAACCGACTTTTTTTTTGTAACTTGTTTATTTAAACGGGTATCTATCATAACACAGAATTTTTTGATATCGAATTTCATTTGACAGAAAACTATTCAATGAATGTTAATATATTTTTTTCTTGTTTAATCGAATAGTTATTTATCGTCGTTGCATAACCTCGAATAACAGTTCACCAAAAAATGTTTAGCAACTGTTTTGTTAAGCAGAATAATGATATATCAAACTAATGTTTCATAGAATAATTAAGTTATCGATATAACCTTTCATAAAAACTTGTTTCAATGTGTAACGGTTCACATATATTTTCTGCATACGCATGCAAGTGAGAAGACATGCGCATGCATACGCATTAAAGTAAGAAGGCATACATGCATGCATTAATGCATAGAAGGCAATAGCAGCCTCGTCGCCCTTGCGTAACAAGGCACAGTCACCCACGCTCGCCTACGCAGCTTCGGCTAGCTGGTCACCTTCGGCGACCAGCCTCAGCCGCACCGGCTCGCACGGGTGCCTACACCTTATAACAGCGGGCGGAGGCTGCTCTCCCTCCGCGCCTCCGGCTTTTAAATTACACTCTAGTATCTGGCAGACTAGTACCACGGCGAGGAGACCACGGAGAGTCGGGATTAACGCAGTTTATTTATTAGGTCAATATTTATTACATATTTATATGAGTTATGCTTTAAATTGTCTATTATTCAAGTATGCAATATAAGATTAGTTCCAAATTCGTTTGGAAATACGGACTTTAGTGAAGTAAAATTCGATGTATCAAGAATTCTGCGTATTGAAACTTACGTGGAAATAAAATTATGGGTAACAAAATAGAAAGCTAACGTTACTTCGATAAAATACGTAATTTATGAAAAGAAGTAACGATGAAGTAAGTTTGTAGATAATAAGCATTCGAGTAAATGAAATTGTGATGTAACAAGATTCTAGAATTTGTTGAATATTATTTTGAAAGATCTCCGAAACGTTTTATGGGAAATGAAAATCGATGAAGAAAATTGCGATTAAGTGATGGGTTCCCTATTTATCGAGGTAGGCTATAGGGTATAGGGGCTTAGGCCTAGGCGAGAACCGCTAGTAAGGAATATAATTTTAATTAACCGACTTCAAAATAGAGGAGGTAATCGATTCGGCTGTATTTTGTTTTTATTTGTTGTAGGTATTTGTGGATTGTTTTTTTTCATCTGCTTAGTGGGTATACCTTTCAGTTTGTCCCATTGTTTGCCAATACAGGATCTGATAATGGGATCTTGGTGTAAAGGGACACCCTCAAATTTTAAAGGCACTTAGTGTTTTTGTACATGTATCTCAATATTGACATAATAGGTATTTTTACAACTTGACGTATCAGACTTTTAAAATTATTTTACTGATATCTTATCACCACATAATATAATAATAAATAATAGTGAAATATATTTTCATTTCAGTTATGTAGGTGTATATTATATAATTAATTTTTTTGAAGTCAGTTTTTACTTTTTGGTAAAAGTTATGAAAAGTCCATTTATTTCTATAAGTAGATATAAACCGACAGAATTGTAATGAAATATTATGCGACGATAATAACAGTAACTAAGGTAACGGACATAGCCTTGAGAATCAGTAAGCATAAGTGGCAATGGGCAGGGCACATAGCGCGAAGAACTGATGGCCGTTGGGGCAGGAAAGTTCTAGATTGGAGACCCTTCGACCAAAGACGCAGCGTGGGACGTCCACCAACAAGATGGACAGACGACCTTATAAAGATTGCAGGATCAAACTGGATGCAGACCGCTAGAAATCGGTCGCTGTGGAAAGCCGAGGGGGAGGCCTATGTTCAGCAGTGGACGTCCTTTGGCTGATAATGATGATGATGATGATAATAACAGTACAATATTTTAAAAGTCTGTTATGTGAATGAGCAAAAATACGCTGATAATAAGACATACAACAAAGAAACCTACACCATTATATGTCAATACTAATAGGTGTATCAATAAATTGCAGGAAATAGTTTCTGAAAAAATATTTTTATTAGAAAGTTAACATTATAAATTAAGATGGGAGAAGAAGAGGACACTGAAAAGAAGAAGAAAAAGAGAAATTCGTCCAAGTACAATTATGCATTTGGCGATGACTATCCCGGTATGCATTTATATTATGAGTACATTTAATTACTTTTAAGGCCACCTATGTAAAACTGTGTTGTAGGCGAGTTAATTTTATTTCATTTTATTATCATCTGTATTGTTACCATGAGTTTACGGCGGCTTTCCTCGCTAGCGACTTTGTAAAAAAGTCGATGAAAGAATGCACAGCGACTCCTAGCGGTCACTTGCAAGACTAAATTTTTCCATACACTTTTTTTTAACGTCGTCGCTAGCGAGTAACACTGTCGTTACGGTACTGAGAATAATGTAATACTACTTATTAAGCATAAGAGTTTGTTTAAAGGATTTGGCACACTGGTAGCGTTCTGCGGGCCGGTCAATACAAATTTACCCGAATGCGGTCAATATTATACGGACTAGACCGCAGACCACAACCAGTGTGCAAAGTCCTTGAACGCGCTTATCTCGGAATATATAGGCTAAATACAAAAAAAAACCGGCCAAGTGCGAGTCGGACTCGCGCACTGAGGGTTCCGTGCCAACTTGAACTGAATAAGGGAATCTACTTACTTCAACTAAGTAAAATACCACAATACTTTGTCGACTGCAAATATAACTTTGTTTTTCATAGTGTTTGTATTAAGTACAAAGTTATGTTTGCGGTTGTCGAAAATGTGCTATATCTCAAAAACTACTCATTCGATCCTGTCCGAACCAACTTTCGTTGAAAGTATTTATTAAGATCTACATCACATATTTTTTTCAAAATTTACACTTGCTTGGTTTAGAAATTACATGAGGGGACGCCCATTTTACCACTTTGGAAGCGTCTATCTATGAAACGTTAGACTTTAAAAGAAAATGGTTTTAGGAACCTCTATGTTATTTTAAAAGAACTCTCCATAGACATCCCACACGCATAGGTTTGAGAATTTTTTTTTTGTTTTAGTTTCATGTATGAGAGCCCCCCCTTAACTGTCATTATTTTTTATTTTTTGTATGAGAATCGGTAAGCGGTTAACAAGATACATCTTCCTACTAAATTTCAATTGTGTAATGCTTATAGTTACAGAATAAAATGGCTGTGATATACGGACGGACAGACAGACAGACAGACTTGACGAAACTATAAGGTTTCCGTTTTTTGCCATTTGGCTACGGAACCCTAAAAAGTCAACTCGTTTTAACTGAAAATATTTTTACAACGTCCGTTCTATCATAAAAACACAGAACCCTGTATTTTTCTCGGTTCCGTAGTGTAACAAGGATTCCTTATGTGTAGTTATTTTTCACATTTACTTTCCAAATCACATTAACATTCATTACAGAAATATTATTATAGTTTTACCATGTCCCTAAGGTACTAGAAAACTGTAATTTGACATGGGTAATTTCTCCGCCAAAGTAGTAAAATAAAATTTTATACTTTTTTTATCAAGCACCTTTCATACAAGTAACGTGGGTATGTTTTATCTCTTGTCTAAACCATCGTGTGGGATATCGTTGAATAGGTCTTTTAAATTGATTATGAGTTTGCTAAAATCCTTTTTCGATAAATTGACATGTTTTCGTCAGGCTAAGAACTCACGGCGCGCTTTTCACACGCGCCCTTTCGCTGTCACACACGAAAAAACGGACAGACAGACAGACAGACAGACAGACTTGATTAAAATATAAGGATTCCGTTTGTTGCTATTCGGCAACGGAACTCTAAAAATATTGGTGTATTTTGCTGAACAGGCCCCTAAAATATTTTTAATTAAAACGAGGTGACCATTTAATGCCATAAATGAATAATAAAGAGAATGCCATAAAGCGCATAAATCGTTAACTTCATCTTTTGTTTTGTCCACTGGTTTTTCATTAAAGTTTAAATAAATAAATGTTCTACTTATTTTTTTTGTATTCGTAGGTGTGGTGATAGGACACAAGCAATGCCTATATCGCAGGCCGGGCTACGCCGTACCGGCACATATGGGCTGGCTCTGGGATGCTCAGGATGTCCCAGGATTGAAGGTAATTTTGTTATCTCTAGATCATACAAAACTAAATTCGAAGTAGTATCATATAGTTGTAGGCAACCTATGCAAAATGAGTACAAAGGACCCCTAAGTTCACAAGGTCAAATTTCGAGTGTTTCTCTATCTAATGAAAACATCTATATATAAAAAAATGAATTGCTGTTCGTTAGTCTTACTAAAACTCGAGAACGGCTAAACGGATTTATCTTATCTTAGTCTTGAAATGTTCGTGGTGGTCTTGGGAAGGTTTAAAAGGCGAGAAAAAATGTAACGGGATATCCAAAATTTATGCAGGCTAGGCCGCGGGGGGGCCGCTAGTTACCAATAAATGACTATGTTCAGTTACGTGTACGAGTAATAGCGCACAAATGCTTGCACAATGCACAACACAATCTCGACTCCAAGTCGCGTTGCATTTTATTGATTAATATCAAGAGCCAATAAAAAGTCAAGGGCCCGGTTTTAATTTAAAATTAAGACAATAAAAAGAACCTCTTCCAGTTTCGACGTGGCTGGCAACCGGGTGTAATAGGCAAGAGCGTGGCCAAGTTAATGACGTTCAAGTGCGCGCGCGGCGGCACTGACAAGGACAAAAACAAGAAGAAGAAGAAGAAAGGTAGACCGGGAACGGACTTGGGGGGTGGAGATTCCGAGCCCGAAGAACCTCTGGAACCGAAGCCCACCCTCAAGGTTCAGAGGAAAGGCGACACTTTCACTATACAAGTAAGTTTACTTATACCAGATCTGGCATAAAATAATAGGACAACCAAGTTTATTAATTTGAAGGCTGTTTCAGTAAATAATTAAATGTTGTTTGTTCACAGGTGAATCCACTGAAAGACCTTACAGAAATAGCACCAAATGAAGATCCCTACGTTGACTGTGATCCTATGGTCTTTAAGATCATCAAGAAGCGCAGCCCGGAAGAACAAGCGAAGGTTGAAGCCCGTAGGATGGTAAAGTTGAAGAAGCAGCGAGACGCCGAAATAAGAAAAGCTCTAGCAGAAGCAGTTGAGGACATATGCAAGTGCGCATACATGGACGTCTTCTGCAACGACTTATCTGCAATTGATAAAGTGATAGAAAGCTGCCCAGCCTTCAAAGATCCAGAATGCATCTGTAAAGAGGAGTCTTTGAGTTCTCTTTCTAGCAACGCCACGTGGGATATAGAATATACTCCTCCATTCGGATGCTTTGACCTTGCCCCTAGAAAACGAAAAAACTTCATCCACGTTGAAACTCAGTACATTAAAGCCGATGCAGGGATACCAGAAACTCCTAAATTAAAGTGCAAGAAATCGTGTTCCTCTATAAAACCAAAGAAATTGATATCAAGAAGAAACTTCTGTAGGCCCCCATGTCGTAGCTAACTTTTGAGTTGAAATTCAAAGTAGTGTTGTCTTATTTAACAGATTCGTTCGGTTCTGCTGATAAAAGTTGTTGTAAAAAAGTTAGTAAATTCTTAATAACATACATATTTTTATTTGCTAGTAATGTTGGTATAGAGACGTTACTCACGTTTTGCATATCTTCTATAGGGATATTCGGACACGTAATTCTTTACAAGGAATGGGACTACCACCGTGGATGCCATGACTAGTATTCCGCCCAGAGCTAGCGAGGCAGGGTTGATGTTTATTGTTGGTAGTCCCTGAAATAAAATAAAAACGTCACTAAATTTCTAAGGTTTTGTTTGAAAACACAACGACTTATCAACTTAGAAAAAATGCTAGTGCTTACCAATGCTGACCCAAAAGTGTCTGCAGATTTTTTCACTGGGATGCTGATGAAAGGAACTGAGAAGTCGAGATCTATCTGAAAAAGTTAAGTCATGTATGGAGTCAGCTTTTATTTATTTATGAAGAGATTTATCTCTGAAAAATATTAAAAACATCCTAAACAGTCTAGACTGGAAATCTATTAGGATTTGTTAGTCAATATCAGTGATCGGACCCATCGAAAAATGATTACACGTACATAAAACCAAGTAAATATGACTAGGTGCAAGTGCAACTAAGATTGATTTATTGTAAACAAGTACAATGTTTTTAGATATGCTCTAACTCTTCTGCATCATTCATTATGTTGGTGAAGTAGTTTACAGAATGGCTTCAGAAATATGGATCGAATTATCTGAGGTTCAGTTGCTGCTCCACCTTAATTAATCACATTTATAATTAAGTAGGTATAATCGTAACTAACTATGGTTTTTCGCAAGGTGCAACTAAGCCTTGCTTATTTGGGATTGAGATATTTTTGATAACATTTTATTCGGAATATAATATTATACCATTACTAATATTCACCAATATAATTATAATATAATTAAAGCTATATTTTTTATGAAATACTACTCACTTTGATATCATCCTCCACTGTATTAAAAGAGAAAAGCCTCGCTTTCCTCGGCCCTCCTTTATCGCTAGCTACCAAAACAATCACTTGAAAAAACACCAAAACACTCCTAGCATACATAATAAAAATGCAAACTATTAAATTTTAGTTAATGTTATGGTTCTCGCGCCAAAACGAATCGGCGTGTGCCACCATTTCTATGGTGTGTGTAAAGAAATAGTGTAGGAAATTATTCGGTTGGGTTCAAAAGTGTTCCGCGTATTGTTAGTTAGGATGTAGAAATGGTAAGGGCAGCTTAACGCCTCCGGGCTCCGACGCTTGCAAGTTTGCAAGCCAAAGAAGACTTAGAGAGGACAAAAACTATCATCTAGGTATAGAGACTTCATTCATTCTAAATGGTATAAAGACTAAGATTGTTAAGTAACAGGGCGTGTCTTTGCATTACTGTAGCTGAAGATTTTGATAATAAACCTTTAATACTACTACTACTACCACTGCGCTTCTTCAGTTTTAGAATCGTTGCATGGAGACCGCATAGAACATACTTTTCTTTGGTTACATGCTAACTAAAATCTACCGCGTTGTGTAGCAGTTTATTTGCTGGTTTCTACCCATAACTTCCCGATTTCTAATCTTAGGCTTGTTTTTGAGTTTTTCTGTCTTGATAACACTCGAAATCGTTTATTTTTCTTAAATTGAGGAATTGCTGTTGATCCTGCGCCTGATCTCTTACCAGTCGGATCTCCGAATGATTCGTGTGAAAGAAGCGAAATACGAAAGTGCACTTTTGTATTGCTCACACACTTGAGCATTACAAACAATGCCCCGTACAGATGGCCAATCTCAGCTGAGATTGACCGCCGTGGTCAGATTTTTTTTTCTCTAGAGTCGAATACGACCATGAGGACGTAAACTATAATATATTCAAAATGACTTGCTACTACTAGAACATATTCGCAGAAAAATTACTTAAGAACAATTTATTTTATATTTTTAAGGTTTTTTTAGGATTCTCTAATGGATTCTTATGTCTATGCATAACAAATAGCACCATTCAGTAAGTATAATTTGCGCTATTTTTACGGTTAACGCTTCGAATGATGACTTAATTTATAAACATACACTTGTCGTGTAGATAGAAAAGACAACTAATGTTATAAATTACTGTCAGTAAATGTTTTCACTTGCATTCTCCTCATTACTAACATCAGTCGCTGGATCGAGTCTACCTTATTTTCATTGCGTCTCGCTCCTTTTTTTTTGTTTTCAAAATTTTTAACATATAACGGGTTTATCAACCTACTTACTTCTCTTCATATGTGCGTATTACACACATCATGGTTTAGGGATATTTAAATTAAACCTAAATAACTAAAATTCTATTCACTTTCTGTTAAGACACCTACACATGAAAATAAACCTGGTTTAATAGCCTTTTTAATCTGATGATAAACTTTTAAGTGAAGTTAAATTATTAAAAAAAACTCAGAAGAAGTGGGAAAATTCTGACAAAATTTCAATCGTAACTTAATTTTTGAAACATTAAAACCTAAACAAAACAACTATTTTTTTATAAAAATTGTTGAAAACTCATAATTAATAATCCACATGGATCCACATAAGACCCTCCAGACACACCTGCAGCGGCTCTGCATACTCAACACTAGGGTGTCAATATCCTGGTGTGGAATACAGTCCCAAGTCCTGCTATTCATTCATTCATTTATTTATTTTGACCAACAAAGGATCAATTTTTTAGTTGCAAAAGAGACTTAACCTAATGTTAGCATACAAACAGCTATGATGCAGCTTTACATTGCTTGTTTCTATCTAAATGAGCTCTATTAATTCCGTAACTTACAGAGATTATTAACTTTTTGATAATTGATTTGCAGTCATATTACTCCATATGACTACAAATCAATTATTAAAAACACTCAAAGCTGTTGGTTGATCTTGATGAAACTAAAACAACTACTGAACCGGTTATTATGTCTTTTTTATTATGAATCTCGGAAACGTTTGGGTGGGTGATTAGAGTTGTAAGAGTGCGACATTGTACCAGAGAATTTTCGGCTTGCGACTGACAATCGCCTTACTTATTAAGGAGATGTCTGTAACGATGACGCTTTGGAGCGAAGTATGGTATATCAGATACGATTGGACAGATAGGTACGGTATCTATTAAAGCGGAGAGAAAATATATGTTTTGAACACCAGACATTAAGTTATAAAGCTACGCTCTGCTTGGATGTGATACCGGGCCGTACAGTAGGCGTCAGATATTTTGAAGCATACAAGGTGATCAAATACTCCTGAACAGTCAAAATTTCAATAAGTTGCATTCATTTCAAATTACCATTATTAGCGGAACATTAATTACTTTATGAATATCTGCGCAGATCCGGACCAGTTATTGACTAGGGTCTGCTTAGATATCAATGAAGTAATTAATGTTCAGATATGAACGGTCGCTTGTAGTGAATGGAAGTTATTGTCGTTTTGACTCTTCAGTAGTATTTGGTCACCTTGTCTGCTACAAAAAAACTGACGATGACTGTACACCTAGCATGCAGCGCTTCACTGCTCTTTATGTGTTTTAAGGTGATTCGAATTTATAATGAAAAATAGCTCAATGTAATAGTTTTCGGCGATCTAGCATCACTGTAACAATCAATAGAAGCCGCTTGTTCTCCTAAGTCTTCTGTATTCTTTTTTCTATTTTTGATCTATATCTTTTTTCTATGAAAATCTAATGTTTCCTCATTTTAAGTAGGTACGTACTTTTACCGTCTTAGTAAGTGTTTAATATTTTTCAATTTATCGTTATGCGAGCATAACAATTTGCCCCTTGCCTTGAGCGGTCGCGAAAACAATCAGAGCATACAAAACGAGCATTGTTTACTTTTCGTAATGAACTCAGCACGTTCATATTTTATAACAAACAAAGTAAGTACGAAAATAGATGCACTCGCCACTTACACGATAGTTTTTAATCCTCTTACGTACTTTAAAATATGTCTCACACTTACAAGTCTCAATGAAAATAAGGGAAAACCTTATGGGTGATCTCATATAAGTACATAAAAGGGAATAGCTTTTTACGAAAGCGGGTAATCTAGGATCTCTGCAAAATCTCGAAGGTCATTTTGGAGTTTCTCGAAGGCACTTTTGGGATTTCTCGAAGGTCCTTTTGGAATTTCCCAAAGTGACGACCTCTTGATAGATTGCAAAAATTGAGAACTAATTCATCAATCAGTTGAGTTGACGTTTATTTAGGGTCCTCTAATACATTTATTTTATAGTAATGCTGGAACATTTCCAGATAGGGAAGTACTATACAGGAGAGAAGGAATTTTTCTCGTGGTCTCGTATAAAAACTGAGCAAGAGGCATCTAAGACGCAGCTAAAAGTCGAATAACTTCTAACACAAGGGGTTTCACGTAACTTCAGGATATAACACAAATGTTAGTTTTAATAATAACACTTTATCAACACAATCAAATAGGGTAGCCCATTGTTCCCATACCACTGAGTTGGTGACCAACATACCCTAATGCCTGCATGCCTTCCTCCTGCGATGTCATCTTGTCTAGCCTCCGTGACAGAACGTCGCGCGGAAAAGTGTTATGCAACGGCTTGTACTCCACATGGGACAATGGTGTTTCCTCACACGATTGTTCAGGGGCAGGCTTCGGAACGCCTTCTATAAAGCATAATACGGATGTCGGGGTGCGGCAGTGATGTGACAGGAGCGAAGATGAGAGCCGGAATACTTTTGGTGCTGGTTGTACTTGAAGCGAGGGCCGATTACAGGAGCGATGGGTAAGAATATGTTTGAGAAATCAAATCCTACTCACTTTGGTCATGGCACCTGCGGGTCTAAAAAGGCCAAATCACGCAATATTGCTGGAAAGAATTCATTTCCTGAATTCTTTGCAATTCCGTAGCAATTCCTCGGCATCCAACTAGGCATACCTACATCCCAAGAGGTAGATTCGACGTCTTTAATTAAAGATTATTTTGGAATCCTTACTATTTAACTTATGTATGTACCTGTACATAAATGCCTAATAATGCTGTCAGAAATGTCTCCTTAACTAAATAGGCTCTGAGAAAGCGGAAAATTGTCTTTCTCAACTACTTAATACATTTAAATAACTTTAGCCACTTCAAAATAAGTTGTAAAAGATTGCTCGTAAATTGATGATAACGGTCCATAGCCTGGATTTCAGGGGGTTCCTGCCTAGCGCCGGGTATCGAACGGAGGACCAGTTGGCTGAGCCGTCCGCTAGGGTGGAAAAGGGCGACCGGGACAACCAGGCGGAAAGGACGCAGCGGTTCGGCATCTCTTCGTATGGAAGCACCGGGTCACAGGTAAATAATTTATGGTAAGAATGTGGAGGTTAATAAAAAAAATGAAATTACGAATTGATCTAAACACTTTATTTCATGGCTAAATTAAAACAAAAGGTATCTACATAATGCTACTTGAGGACATAGTGAAAGATGTTGAATGTTACTATATTAGGTCTAAGTTCAGAACAAGAAGGCTAATATTTACGGTGGTTAGCTACAAAATTTCTTTGTTATATGAATTTTACTTGTAAACAGCAAATGTGTCAGACAATGTCTTGGTGGTCGAGTGGTAAAGGCATGCGCCCAGATAGCGTAAAACACGGGGTTTGATTCCTTTTCTGACTGTTGCTTATTACAAGAGCAATTTCTTGATGAAACACAATAAAAACTAAAATGTATAAAGTATTATAAAGATATAACTAAAACAACCAACGTTAGAACTATGAATTAAATCTAGAACCACGGGTGGTAAATAAAAAAGGTAATAAAACAGCGATCACATTTTTCCAGATTTCAATGGAATTCATTCACGTGCATGATATGTTTATGTATGACAACTTCCATCTGACTGGAACAAAATCCAAAGTCTCAATGAAAATCATAATTTTACAAATGTTATTCAGGGCGGATACGGTGGTTCAGCCCCAGGACTGTACGGGCCAGTGAAGATCGACCTCGGAGGTGTGCTCATCGGGTCCATTCTGGGTTTCGGAGCCGTAATCATCCTGCCTAAGATTATACATGCCCTATCGTACGGCTATGGAGGGGGTTACGGCCGAAGTAAGTATAAATGGTTGCTTTATCATCTGTTACGACAGTAGACTAGGTAGAGTAAAAAAACTCCATATGCATCCTTTTCTTAACCAGCGCTGAGTGGGATCACATCTCATATCAGCACAAGCTGAGCCACTCGCCATTTGCTTTCCTATATAACTAATCTAATCTTAATTGCTCATGTCTTTGTACAATTTTTTTGTAATGAAAGTAATAACCGTTTCTATTTTTATTTCTATTTCTGTTCTTAATATTCGTCTTAATTCACTATCACCAGATAAATTAACATCTAATTTATCTGGTGATAGGTTGATTCTACATTTAACTCATTACACAGGCAGGTACACTGTCTTGCAGTTCAGCACTTTGGTAAATGTTATCGCATTTACTGACTAGTAAAGTTTGTACATGTAATAGAAAAATTTATAAGGATGGAATATACGCAGAGTGGTGGAGAGCAGTGACGAGATCCTAAAGATGATAACAAATAGGCTGGATGCAGCCTATTTTAAATACATTCGAGCTGCAGAATTTTTGTATGAGGGGGTTGGTCGCTCGGGATGACAAACAAACTAAATTACTTTTTGAACCTGTGTATCTTTAAATATCAACTAACCATAGCTATTAAGTGTCATTGTTACTAACCCATATGGAGACTCTGATATAAAAGATTTTTTATTTATTGCTAATACAACCATTATATTGTCATCTCAAGGCTTGGAGGCCGACACGAGCCAGATAACAGACATGCTGAACAAACTCGACGAGACGCTGAGCCGGTATAACATAGACTCAAGCGCGTGCATGCAGCGTGTTGCGTGCTCGTACGTGCAACTCGCGAACGAAAACGTGCTAGCTGGCAACGCGACTGACTTCGACGCTTTACTCTCTTCTCTGTCCAAGTAAGTACTGAATCCCGCGCGTCGAAGGTTAAACCATTTTTTTTTGTATTGAACACCAATCACATACGATGCTCCGATCTAAAAGTAAGTAGCTAATACACTTGTGTTATGGAAATCCGACACAACGGTAATACCACACCTAGACCCGAGACAATATAGAAAATTATAATTTCTTAATTGACCAGACCAGGACTTCGGAGCGGCGGCGCCTTGTTTCCCAACATCCACACCACGGAGGTTATAGATTGTGTACACGGCCGGCTGCGGCTGACAAGTATCAGGTGAACATTATTGTAAGTAGGTAGTCCCAGACAGTAAGCAGTTCATCTGAACGAGGACATCCTCGGCTCCTCGCTGGCAACGCGACTAACTTCGATGCGCTACTCTATTCTTTATCAACCAAGTAAGTAAATTGCTTATCTTAGATATTCCTAAGCTGATATAACATAGACTCAAGCGCGTGCATGCAGCATGTAGCGTGCTGACACGTGCAACTCGGGAACGAGAACGTGCCCGCTGGCAACACTACTGATATTAACAGTCCGGTTTGCAAGCGATTTTAGCTCTGAAACGTGTCTATTCACTTTGAAATATGTATTATATCCTGAGATATGTAACACTGGTATAGCTCACAATTTACCCTTTACACTGAAATATCCATTATTATATATCCCGAGCTATAACATGTGGAGCGATTCAAGAAATATATATTTTCTTCTGCCCTGTGCCCCCGTAACGGAGGACGCGAGCCTATACAACACTAAGAAAATGTTAAGGTATCCCATAGTGTGAACGGGTAAAAGATATATCTCAATATATAAAATATAGCATAATATATCATAATATATATCATAATATATTATAGCTCATAGTCAAAAAGCACCTTTTAGTTGCCACCTATTAGACACTAACCCCCTTATACATAATAACGCAAACAGTCTAATAAACCTGTTTTAACTATTACACTGTTTTGTCTTGTTCTTTCTAGGCACTTTCATCATTTGACAGAAAGTGACAAAACAGTGTAATAGCTAAAATAGGTTGATTATACTGTTTGAGTTATTATGAATAAGAGGGTATGTGTTTACATAGTTAAAGGTGCCAAACATAGAAACTACGCGTATAGCTCGGGTTGGGATATAAAATATTAGATACTCGAATATTTCTCAGTTATAAGGGTTCCATTGTAAACTATGGTAGGTAGCAAAAAAAGCGCAAGTGAATGTTATATGGTAGGATTGGGGCGCTGCTCACCCAATATTGATATGTGAAATTTATCAAAAAATATCTACATTGCTATTGGCTATTTGCAGTACGGTTCCATTATTATCTGTTAAAAGTACAGCTGCGTCAGGTAGTAGCTTTGAAAAATAAAAAAATGAATTTAATTATTCACAGCCATTTCGTGTTAAATTAAAAATCCCATTTACATGACACACAAGACAGGTTTCCGCAGATTGCTTAAATTTTTCCCCTGCAAAATATTTAATGACCTAGCATCCCTTTCCCACCGAATATATTTTTTAGTACTTCAGGGCAATAATTTTGTTTTGCCTTCTACGAGTACCTATAAGGCGTATTCCAAACTGAAAATTTGTACATCGATTTGCGGTTTTCCTTAAAATTGGGCTCGTACGCCGTCCACTATGGAGATGGTGAGCGAAATCGAGTTATCTCGATATATTAATATTTAGCGCAATAGGAACAGGAAGGAAAAGGGAAGCGCTTCCTGGCGACCGAGTTGTTATTGGTCGGGGACTAAAGTCCTCTTACAAATATATATTTCGCACCTTAAACGTAGACTTCATTGGACAGTCTTACACTAGACTTATTTGTTAGGTATTGTGTAACTTGAATCATTATAAAAAAATAACAAACTTATTATAATTATAAAAGTAAAAGTACAGATGTCTTATGTATGTAGGTACCTACCTACCTAATGTTTCTTACCAATATTTATTTCCTGGACAATAGTTACTTGAGTTATTTATGAACATTCCCCGAATATTTATGTGTGTATTAATTTTATTTTTCAGCAACTCCCTCGTACGGCGTATGCTTGATGGTACTTCAATATTCCAAGCCATATCGGCCGGTCGCTCCATGGACACAGACTGCCAATCCCAATACCCTAAGTGCAAGATGGACAAGAAAACTGTTGTTAAAGTTCTAACACAACTCGTTCCTTCGTAAATATCTAATTGATGCTTGTGATAAATGGTGCAAATAAAGTTGAATTAAGCATTGGTGTTTTAATCTTAGACATAAGAAAAGACATACCACTTTAGAATGATTAATACCAAACATGGAAAAAAGGCGTGTAAACAAATATTGCTAAACACCGATTTTTTAAAATTTATGAGTGTAAATTGTAATTTTTGTAATATACCTCGGCCTCAGTAGGTACTGCAAATTAATTTATCCATATACTTTTTTCACGATATTCAAGTTCCCGCTACGGGAACAGAACAGGCAACATGCAAAATCTAAATTCGAATGTGGTGGCTTGTAGTACAACACCAGATGACATAAAAATATAGCTCAGCATAGAAGTAATTATTACCATTGGCAACAGATACCTATACAAGAAGTTTATAGAGTGAATGGTTCATTCATAAAATTTATAAAGATTCATTCATTCATCTCAACTTTACTCATTCAAAAAAATATTCATTCATTCATCCATTATCTTCCTTCAGCCAGTTTAATTTTTCATGAATTGCGGATAATGTAAATGCATGAGAGAAACCGTAAATTTTATCATTAGGACTTATTTGAATTTGGTGTGATTTTTTAATACCGTTGATATTCGTGAAGTGATGGCTAGCAATCAAGAAATCACGGGCCCTGTGTCACAGGAGGACATAGAGGCGGCGGAAAAATTGAAAAATGAAGCAAATGATTATTTTAAAAGTGAGTATTCTAGAATTATTAAGCATTGAAAGGAGTCTAATAATTTATATTCAACTAACAATAAATATCTTCATCGGATATCGATCATGGCCGTAATAAATTGACATGTATAACCTCAAAATTTCAGAACAAAATTACAATAGTGCTATCGAGTTCTACACGAAGGCTATCGAGAAGAACCCGAAGAATGCGGTTTTCTATGCGAATAGGAGTATAGCAAATCTTAGACTTGAGAACTCGGGATATGCCCTGACGGACGCTTCGAAGGCCATAGAACTGGACCGGTCCTACACGAAGGCCTACTATAGGCGGGCCGCGGCTCACATGTCCCTTGGGAAGTACAAACTAGCACTTAAGGATTTTGAATATGTGAGTATAAAAATACTATCCACTGACTTGTGTTAGGCTGGTGAGAACTTGTTATACACATAATATTTTGTTAGGTCCTCAATTCTAGCGGATTTATCAATTATCTAATTTTATAATTGGCCCCAAATTCCCAATTCTAGCTTATCTTAGAATATTAGCTACTTAATGTTCCTCTTACCTAAACACAATGTTTATCTTTAAAACAATGAGGTTTTCATTAAAGTATTTCAGTTGTCTATCTATAGTCTTAAGCTAAAGCAACTACAGCATTTAATTTAATTAAATAATTAATTATAGGGCTACACATGCATGGGCCATAGTACAGTCGCCAGTACATCAGATTACCCACTTTTGTTGCAAACTAGCCCTTTTTGCAACTACATTAGACACCGCAGTGTTGACCTTGATGTGCTGTTGTCCATAATAATTTTAATGTGTACTATTCCAGGTAACCAAAGTTAGGCCAAATGATCAAGATGCAAAAATGAAATATAATGAATGCAATAAAATAGTAAAAAAGATTGCCTTTGAAAAGGCAATTTCTGTAGACAAAAAGGAAGTCAATATTGCTGATACCATCAACTTAGATGCAATGAGTAAGTGTTAAATTGGTAAACTGAGATTATGATACTGTTAATTAGAAAGTAATTAAATCCTAATAGGATTACTAATTATATCCTAAAGATATGTTTCTAAAGGTGCAAAGTAATCAGACATACTTATACCTTTTGGGGATTTTTAGTCACTTTTCTCTAAAATACCAGTTAACGCTTCCACACCCCAGTGATTGCTGGCAACCGCATAACAATAGAACATCTATTGTGTCTCGTTTACATACGCTTGAGGGATTAATATACATCATTATACCCTGTAGCAGTAGGAGTTATTCCTTTCATTATCAATAATCAAGATTGGCTGTGTTTACCCAGATATTCCGGAAAAAATATGTTTTAGATACATAGGGTACTATGTGCCAAATAGGAACAAAACTTGTTTATTTTAAATAAATAAATATTTATAATGTATAATATTTTTTATATCATAATATATTTTTTTATTATTTGCCTGAAAAAAAAAACTAAATAAGTTATTACATAGTTTAAGGATATTTTCCAAAAATCATATTTATAATAAATGGGTTGCTTAATGTATTCCCAACATAGAATAGTAATTTTTTGAACTTACTTTATATGGAAACACACGTAAAAGTGATAAATAGTCAGCTCCCTGATAAAACTACATATCATTTCTAATAACTAAGCTGTGTCTTTTAAGGAACAGTAGGAACATCTGGGTTAACATAAAAAATCAGGTCTCGCTAGTAATGCAATACTTTTAAATGTTGTATTATGTTATGGATGAAAATATGTCACAAATACCTACCATGGAATGTATTTTTATAGTTTTTAAATAACAGCAGTCTCTCTATCCAGTGTTTAGTTGTTGAAAAAGTTATTATTTATATGTTATCATTACCATTGAAGTATTGAAATTCATTGTATAGATTTAACATTTTGTACAAATGATTTGATTCTTCCACAGCCATAGAAGATGAGTATGAGGGTCCAGCACTAGAAGATGGCAAAGTCACACTCAAATTTGTTACCGAGCTTATGGAATTCTACAAACAGCAAAAGAAACTGCACAAGAAATATGCTTATAAGGTTTTTAATGCATCTGTATTACTTGTGAAATATATTCACTTCCAACATATCCTAAGTTGTAACAATATGTCAAATTTTCTTTAAAAAAAGTATAACTAAAGAGCTAGAAAAGCAAAAAAAATATGAAAACTATCTCATTTCTAGCCATATTGCAGATGGCAAAAACTCAATGCTATTTAATGTGATTAACTATAAAAGTAACTATAAGTGGTCTTCTTATCTTTCCAGATTTTGCTTGATGTCAAATCCTACCTCCAGAAGCAACCAACGCTAGTAGATATCAAAGTTCCAGATGACGCAAAATTCACAGTCTGCGGAGACATTCACGGACAGTTCTACGACCTTATGAACATATTCAAATTGAATGGGCTACCATCAGAAACCAACCCATACCTCTTCAATGGAGATTTTGTGGACCGGGGATCGTTCAGTGTAGAGTGTATCTTTACGTTGTTCAGTTTCAAACTGTTGTTCCCAAACCACTTCTACATGTCTAGAGGTATGTTTTTGCTTGTATTGTATGTCTAATGAGTTATCCTTATGATAATAGTCAAAATTGATAATACTTTTGTAAAAGAGTTTTCCTCCCATACTCATTTGTGTGTTGTTTGATTTTCAATTCAAATGACATAAAGTTGTATTTAATTTGTACTCAGTTATAGATGTATGTAATTCACCTCTTGTTTCCTAAAAAAAATATTAAAACCACTTGCATCTGTATATAAAATCACATGCCAGCGTTGACAAGGCCTTTTTTACTTGACTAGTAGGCAGTTCTGATAGTTTGTTTTCTGGTAGTAAGCAAACAATTTTTAAGTTTTTCCCACTGCACCATGTAACATGCCATCATGACCGTGCTGCGAACGTGACAGACACGGAGGGGAACACGATACGCTATTCTTTGCCCACTAAACGGATTAATAGCGTACTATCTCACCGTTATATGGAGCGACAGCGAGAGTGAGCATCATTATCAGCCACAGTGCGTCCACTGCTGAACATAGGCCCCCACGGCTTTCCACAGCGACCGATCACTAGCGGTCTGCATCCAGTTTGATCCTGCGATCTTTATAAGGTCGTCTGTCCATCTTGCCGGTAGACATCCTACGCTGCGTCTTTGGTCGAAGGGTCTCCAATCTAGAACTTTCCTGCCCCATCGGCCATCAGTTCTTCGCGCTATGTGTGTCACGAGAGTGAGCGAGATCGTATTTTGCCGGTGCTGACATGCTCCGTACACGGCATGTGACGGCTGGTCGTCGATGGAAGGGTCTAGTGAGCTAGTGGTCATGGTTTTTAATAGGCATGGAATATTTCATGAATAGCAGATGAAATTTCATATGAAATGAAATTCATTATTCACACCTGCTACTTTTTTTCATATAGACTGCTATAAATCGCTCTCTGCGAAATCATACGGATTTCATTTCATTGACGAATGATATGTATCAGGTGAAATCCTTGAGCGCGAGTGAGTCAGTAGAAATGAGTATGCTCTATCTATTCTCACATATTAACTAATAAATATCCTTAATAAATATCCTTTAGACATTCCCACACATCGCCATCTAGTCCCAAAGTAAGCTACTCAAAGCTTGTGTTATGGGTGCCAGACAACGGATATAATACTTAAATACTTTTTGTTTGTAAATACATACATGATATACATAGAAAACACCCAGACCAATACAAACAGACATGTTCATGCACACAAATGTTGGTATTGTGCGGGGATCGAACCCGCACCCGCTGCGTAGTAGGCGATTTCTCGACCACTACACCAGACGGTTCGTCAATAATGACGTGAAGTAATGACGCTCAACAGTAAAAAAGTAAATTTTATTCTCATAGTCGTTTAGTCGAGATCATTTTGTAATAAGTTTGTAGCGGGTCGGTACGAAAATCGCATTATTTGTGTTTAGTGAAATTCATTAGTCGCGTACTTGCGTCGCAATTTACACTGCGAAAAAAATCATTGGCAATGAAATTTCGCATGTGATTTCATTGCCATTTTCCCGACACGTTTCTAGCACAGTACGTACTACCACAGTCGTGGTATGCTAGGGTTTAGTGGGCGGATACCTTTAAAGTTATTTCAAGTAAAATAATAACGAAGTGCTCGTAGCGCAGTGGTAGCAGCGCTTTGGTAGTGATACCGAAGTGAAGCAACCTACGGCGCGGTCGTGTTGGATGGGTGACCATTCTGACGAAGGCACGTTAAGCCGTTGATCCCGGCTACTATCGGTTGATATTAGTCGTTAAGCCTAGTCCGAGGCCTTAAGGCGAGGCCTACCCATAAGGGCGGATTGATAATATCTGACAGCAGGGTTAGTCACTTGCCTTGCAAACACCCCTCCACCAACCCACACTGAGCCCGCGTGGTGGAGTATGGCTCAAACTACCTCATAGTTGAGGTACCTAAGGCCTTTGCCCAGCCGTGGGATGTAACAGGCTAAACTTTACAAGTAAAATAACATACTATTCCTAAACCTTCATACAATCTTTCAGGTAACCACGAGACCCGAGACATGAACCGCATGTACGGCTTCTGCGGTGAAGTGACATCAAAATACACATCTCAAATGGCAGACCTCTTCACTGAAGTTTACAACTGGTTGCCCCTGGCTCACTGCATCAACAACCGAGTGCTAGTCATGCACGGGGGGCTGTTCTCGAAAGATGACGTCACGCTTGAGGACATCAGGAAGACGGATAGGAACAAACAGCCGCCGGAGGATGGTGAGTCAACTTGGGTTGTGGTGCTTTGATCAAGTACAGTTATGTTACTGTCTAAATGACCAACTCTTATGTGATTAGAATAAAATATAATCATAGAAAATTGAAAATACCCTTTGGTAAAACTTCGCTGTTAAAGATGTTAAACTTAAATGAAAAAAAAATAGAAACGAGCATAGCCTGTTTATACCGAAACTTACAGTGAAAGAGATAATACTAACAGTGCTATATTTATATTCATAAAAATGAAAATTTGACCCAAAAATTTCGCATTGGGCGGGACTCGTGAAAGTTACGAAAGAAAATTGTAAAAAAAGTTTTCATTTACTATTGTAAAGTCTTATCAAGTTTTTGAAATGTGGTCAACTAATAATTAGCCTTTTGGTGGTCCTTCGTCGAAACGGAGTCCTCTCCGGTATAAGCTACTGTATAAACTTACTGATGTCATTAATGAATGAAATTATAAGCCGCGGCTATCGCGCGACCGTCGCGCTGCTAAAGTCGCCTAAGTGTAAAGGGGAATAATTGAAGAACTGTGATTTTTTCTTTTTCCTATAGTTGTATGCAGTTTTTTGCTGCCTACTGCATCTTTTAGCTTATTCAATTCCTGTATCATCATCATCATCATCATCACTATCAGCCATAGGACGTCCACAGCGACCAATCACAAGCGGTCTGCATCCAGTGTCATCCCGCGATCTTAATAAGCTCGTCCATCTTGTTTGTGGACGTTCCACGCTGCGCTTTTGGTCGCAAGGTCTCCGATCTAATCTAATCTCCAAACTTTTCTGCTCTAAAGGCCATCATGCCATCGTTCTTCGCTATGTGCCCTGCCCACTGCCACTTGAGCTTACTGATTTGTAGGGATATGTTCGTTACCTCAGTTCTTCTACGTATCTCCTCGTTTCTGATTTGCTCTCGTATAGAAACACCGTGCATAGCCCTCTCCGTGGCTAGTTGTGTGATTTTGAGCTTTCATAAAGAATATGAGGCCCATAGTTAGAGACCACGTTTCGGATCCGTATGAAAAGTATTTAAACTTTCACATTATTTTAAGTCATTAGGCAAGCCGTTAAATAGCTTTGCTCCCTCAAACAGTCTTGACTTTTTGCCATGGTTGGTCCTCGGCGATATTGTCTTGAGTTTATATATAAAATAAAATAAATAAAAATAATATTGGACACCAATCACATACATTGCTCTGATCCCAAATTAAATAGCCAATGCACTTGTGTTATGGAAATCAGACACAACGGTGGTACCAAAACACCCAGACCCGAGACATAGAAAATTGTGATTGCTGTATTGACCCGACCGGAATCGAACCCGGGACTTCGGAGCGGCGACGCCTTGAAACCAGCGTGCTTAGCCACTACACCACGGAGGTCGTCAAATAATTACAATATATATTTCTAAGGTTATGTTTACTATTCTTTATATCTATACTAATATTATAAAGCTGAAGAGTTTGTTTGTTTGTTTGTTTGTTTGTTTGTTTGTTTGTTTGTTTGAACGCGCTAATCTCAAAAACTACTGGCCTGATTTGAATTTTTTTTTTTACGTTGGATAGTCCATTTATCGAGGAAGGCTTTAGGCTATATAACATAAAGATACGACTCATAAGACTACAGCAGAAATGAAAAATGTTGCGAAAACGGAAGAAAGATATTCCTTTTGAGAGCTTCCGCTGCATACGCTGCGGAAACCGCTTAAATTACACAAAAATCATGTATGACAGGATTGTTCAGCATTAAAAGTTCTATAATAAAGTCCGCGACAGCATATGTCTATCTTTTATGGTTGACTTACTACAACCTTTTTTATGTTCATAAATTTGTAAAAAAATAATGCATTATTTTTAGAGGTGTATTATACACACAGGTATTTATTCTTATCAAAATAAATACATTCATCATCACGAGCATTTCCTTTAGAACCAAGTTGCCCTTTATATCATTTGATTTCAATAAATTTCTTAGGAGCTATCACAGTTTTAACATAACTCCGTACCAAAATAATGTTCGCAGCTTAAGTACAACGTGCGCTTGCGCTAATATATTATAAAGCTGAAGAGTTTGTTTGTTTGAACGCGCTTTTCTCAGGAACTGCTGGACCGATTTGAAAGAATATTTCTGTGTTGGATAGCTTATTTATCGAGAAAGGCTTTAGGATATAAAACATGACGCTGCGACGGGAGGGGAGGGAGCAAACTCAAAACGCGCGGACGAAGTCGCGGGGGACCGCTAGTTTAGTTATATGCTAGTTTTAATAGTGTTTGTTAATGCCTTTTTTATGAAGATGCATGTGTTATTTTTGTATTGCTGTGATAAATTGAACAATCCTTTTTTTAAATGAAGTTCTTTAATTCGTGTGTGGAAAGGATAATGAAATAATACCTTGATAATTTTGTTTTGACTTCGCTGTAGTGGGTGGAGGTTGGTTAATGCAGATCCCCAAATTTCGATTAGGTAGTCCAGATGTGATTTTACCAGACTTTTATAGATTGTATATTTAATCTGTTTCGGTATACACTGTGTAATTTTCCGGAGTGTTCCTAGCAGAGGTGTCATCTTTGATTTGATATGGTCAATGTGTGGTCTCCACGTAAGCTTTAACTTTCATGGTCACTAACATTAGAATAGTTAGATACGGGATTGCTACCATGTACCTTATTATTTATGAACTTCTGATATTTCGGCACTGTTGCAAGCGCCATGATCACGGAGTTAGTAGTTAGTCAGTAACCCCGTGATCATGGCGCTTGCAATAGTGCCGAAATATCGGAAACTCATAAATAATAAGGTACATGGTAGCAATCCCGTATCAAACTATTCTAATCGACGTAAACTTGTCATCAATTACTAGTCTTAAATATATTTTCTGATGGGATAATTTAATAGATTCGTCGATCGATCTCAATTGCTATCGTTCCAGGTATAATGTGCGAGCTGCTGTGGTCGGACCCGCAGCCGATGGCGGGCCGGGCGCCATCCCGTCGCGGAGTCGGCTGCCAGTTCGGACCTGACGTGACCGCCAATTTCCTGCAGCGCAACGGGCTGGACTACGTGATACGCAGCCACGAGGTCAAGAACGACGGGTACGAGATCGCGCACGACGGGAAATGCATCACGGTGTTCTCCGCGCCCAACTACTGGTCAGTATATGTTAAAGTCAAAGCCGCCTTAACAGTTGAGAGGTCAAGGCCGCCTTACTACTGAGCCAAAACCGCTTGCACCATCATGTGAGGCAGGGACGATGGGTACGAGATCGCGCGTGACGGGAGATGCATCACGGTGTTTTCAGCGCTAAACTTACAGCTCAGTGTGGTTGTGTGTATTATCGAGGTCAAGGCTGCCTTACCACTTTAAGAGCCAAAACCACTTGCAGCTTGGATCATCATTTGTTTGAAGTGACGCGCGTTTTTGTGCCTTGTGTGCAAGCGGTTTTAGTTTAAAAGTGGTAACGAGACTGTACCACGTTTCTTTAGTCCTGGCTATTCGGGTCAAGTTTCTTATTTATTTTAATCGTTATTGCACTGTAAGTTGTACAATTGGCGAACTTAATGCATTGAGACGCTCTCTACCAGTCAATTGCTTGGGAATGCAGAGAGTCTAGTCAGTGGCGGAACACTAAGAGTAGGCGAGGGTTACAAAAACTATATTATATTATTATATATAGATTTATTATTATATATAGATATATTAGACCACTGCGAGGAAGACCATATGGTGGGGTTGCCCTTCTATGGAACAGCTCGAGATTTGAGTGTGTGACTGTGATATCGTGTGCGAGTGACCGTATAGTGGCCATAAAAGTTTGTGTTATGGGTCGTTCTATGCTGGTTTTCTCAGTTTATATGCCGACTGATTCACCTGACAATTTTGTTATGTGGAATGTTTAAGTGAGATAGCTGCTGTGGTGGAAAATAGCAACTTTGAATCTGTGTTTGTTTTGGGTGATTTCAATGCACATCCAGGGGAGCTTTTCTGTAAGGAACTTTTAAATTTTTGTAAGGACCAAAACTGGGAGTGTATAGATTTAATTACTCTAGGATATTGTTCTAGCACATACACATGTTAGTGAAATAAATGGCAGTCAACGCTGGCTTGACCACTGTCTGATCACGGAGGCCGCCCGTGGTTCCGTTACTGATGTCAATGTGCTCTATGACGTGTTTTGGTCAGATCATTTTCCACTAGTAATTAAGTGTAACATTAAAACCTTGACACAGTCATCGGAGCGGCCGCCGGCCTCCGTGAACAGAGTAATCTGGGGTGAGCGTGACGAGCAACAAATTAAAAATTACACAAAATTTTGTAATGATAAACTAAGGTTTGTACGAAAACAGTGGACTGTAAAGGGTGGTCTGATGTAATTTTGGTGTTTGCAAAGAATACCTAACAATGGGGTCGTGACAATAAATCTGAATATTTCATACCTGGTTGGTGTCGGCGATTGCTAAGAAGACAACACATTCAAAGGATGTATCAATTACACTTAAATTACTGGCCAGCAATGAAATTATGTTAGTAACGATACCCCAATGGTGCGTTGATAGTCGATTCCACGCCAACTTCGAGCACTCACTAACTTTGGTCGGATTTATCTTTAATAAATCACATAATGTATTATTAATATTGATATTAAATATTTCGGCACACAACAAAATTAAAAGGTGACGATCCAATTCAAAGCGCGGCAACGAGAGAGCGGTTTCTTTTTCTACTATATAGGGTTGCCAGTTACAAAACTTAAAATTTACTATAACAAAAATGTTACCACATTACTCAACGAAAACTAACCATGAACAACAAATGTGAACATTCCGCCCACCTAAATACAAAGTATTTAATTTTACAATGAACATTATCTTATACATAACTAAAACTAGGTACTAATTAACAACTATGTAATTTTAGAGCATGCTTAATTGTCGCTTACTGGTAGAGGGCACAATTTAACTACAGGCCGTTTGTATTGCCCAGATGCAGTTTTAACTGTAACAACGCGACAAACGCCGTCTGAACCAGGGTGTAAAGCGACAACACGACCCAAACTCCATTTCAAGGGGCTAAGTACTTCATTTACGACAATAACTAACGAACCAATTTTTATATTAGTTTGACTTTTATTCCACTTAGCCCTTTGCTGCAGAGTGTGGATGTACTCATTCGACCATCTCCGCCAAAAATCCTGGTGCATTTTTTGGATTAACTTCCAACGCTGTAAAATACTAATTTTCTCATCAACAATATTCACTTCCGGAACCATTGTAAGTGGTTCAAGAGTAAGGAAATGTCCAGGAGTTAGTGCGGTTAAGTCATGCGGATCCGAACTCACAAGAGTCAGAGGCCTAGAGTTAAGCATCGCCTCGACTTGCGATAGTATCGTAATAAACTCTTCGTAGGTGAGACGTTGATCACCCACGACACGCTTCAAATGTGTCTTAACCAATTTAATTCCTGATTCTGCCAAAGCATTGAAATGTGGGCTACCAGGAGGATTAAACGCGAATTTGATATGCTGTGCCCGAGTGGCATCAGTCATAATTTTTTCCAAAACATTACTAGCGCCAACAAAATTCCTGCCCTGGTCCGACACTATCAGGTTGCACCGACCACGACGAGCAACAAAACGATTGAGGGCAGCGATAAACGCTTCCGTAGAAAGCTCTGAGGCAAGTTCAATGTGAATTGCCTTCGTGCTTGTGCACACAAAAACACAAATATAGGCCTTATGAGTCTTGACCCCACGACCACGACCGAGAGCGATATCGAAAGGGCCACCGTAATCAATCGCAACCGTAGAAAATGGTTTGATTTGTGTAATTCTATATGACGGTAAGTTACCCATAATGGGAACAGGAGCTGGTTTGGGGTTAGCGCGAAAGCACTTAACACACTTCGATACGACAGAATGAATAGCCCTTTTTGAAGACAAAATCCAAAAGGATTGTGCCAGTAAATTTTGTAACGTCTGTACGCCTGGGTGCATAAATTTTCTGTGGAATTCGTCGATAATTAAAAAGGTCAGTCGATTCTTCCTAGGTAGCAGAAGGGGAAATTTAGCATCAAAAGGCACGTCTGCCTTCTCAACACGACCGCCCACCCTGAGGAGACCTCTTTCATCAATGAAAGGAGTCAGTTTTCGAAGATTCTTAGGCAACGAATTAGGCGAGTCATTCCTCAATTTAGCAATTTCATCAGAAAATTCAATACCCTGAACATGCTTTATCAAAAGTTCAAAAGCTTGATTAACTTCAGACGATTGGAGAGATATATCTACGATTTTACAATCCAGATGATTATTTTTATTAATTTTAACATTACGCAAAAAGCGAAGACAATAAGCTAACACGTTTTGCAGCTTCGAGAACGACGAGAAACGATTTAACAAATTTTTAATCAAATTGGGCTCAGAAACGTTGGTCACAAGATTAACAATCTTACTTTCGGCTGACAATGCAGTATGGTCAGGCAGAGGGAACAACGAAGGCCAATTATCTTCAGTTTCCGACAGCCACGAGGGACCGTGACGCCACAACTCTTGCTTCGACGTGAAATCATTAGGGAGCATGCCACGTGAGCCGTAATCGGCTGGGTTATCTGCAGTTCCAACATGCCTCCAGCATCCAGACGGTATCTTATCCTGCACGTGAGCAACCCTGTTTGCAACAAATGTTTGCCATTTCGAAGGGCACGATTTAATCCACGACAAGGCAATAGTGGAATCAGACCACGCGAAAACCTTTTCAAAATGATAAAATGGTTTAAGGGCATCGATAACAGACTGCACTAAGTCTGATAATAGAACAGCGGCTTGAAGTTCCAACCTTGGGATTGTGAGCCTTTTAAGCGGAGCAACCTTTGACTTCGAACAGCAAAGTTCAGTAGGTATTTCACCGTTAGGTTGTACGACTCGAAAATAAACTGCTGCGCTATAGCCACGCTCGGAAGCATCACAGAAGCCATGAACTTGCAAATCAACGAAAGGTTTAACAAAACGACGAGGAAACGAAAGCAAGGTCAACGACTGAAGTTCATTTTTAAAACGAAACCACTCTGTAGCAATATTTTCAGGAACATCGTTATCCCATGAAATTCCAGAACACCACAAAAGCTGCATGAGATATTTTGCATAGAACGTAACAGGACCAACTAAACCCAATGGATCGTAAATGCGGGCAATATCTGAAAGAATTGACCGTTTTGTCAGTCTACGGCGATCAGTAGCAACTTTGAAGGTGAAACTATCTTCTTGTGGCAACCACAACAAACCAAGAATTTTCAGGGAGATATCTGACCCATCTTCAAATTTTCTGAAATCTTCAGAATACAAATCAGAGGGAGGTAAATCGCGAAGAAATTGCTTGTCATTAGAACTCCATTTCCTTAGATGGAAACCAGCCGAATGCATAATTTCAATTAATTCAGATTTCAGCTGATGAGCCAATTCCAGGGACGATGTCCCAGTTACAATGTCATCAACGTATATGTCACGAGATAGAACAGAAGCTCCGAGGGGGAACTCTGACGACGATATCTTTGCCAATTCAGCGATGGTACGAAGAGCCTGATACGGAGCAGAAGTGACTCCATATGTGACAGTACGCAGTCTAAAGTCACGTACCGGACCGACAGGGGAAGGTCGCCACAAAATGCGTTGATATTCAGCATCTTCCTCGGGTACTAATATTTGACGATACATTTTTGCTTCACGTCTCCTGTAAACACAATCAAATGCCAACGGAAGCGAACGAGAAGATCGAATATATTGGTTTGCAATTTGGGACCAACCTGCAAAGAATCATTAAGCGACAAGCCACGAGAATCTTTGGCGCTCGCATCAAAAACCACACGAAGAGGAGTACTCACTGACTCTGGACGCAAAATACCGTGATGAGGTATATAATAAAAATTGCCAACATCCTTTGAAGGGGGAGCAATTTCTTCGAGATGACCACAATTTGCATAATCATCCATAAAGGATACGTATGCTTCACGAAAATTAGGATTGGAATCGAATTTCCTTTCCAACGACGAAAACCTTTTAAGGGCGATCGCACGAGAGTCATGAAAAACCGGCTTGTGCGATGGCTCAACGAAAGGTAGAGGAACGACAAATCTACCATCACTCGAACGTGAATGGTTTTCGACAAAATTAGCTTCACATGTTTTTTCAGCCGGCGACAAAATATTTTTACGCTGACAAACTTCTTCTAACGCCCAAAAATCTTTTATAGCGTTATCCAACGACAAATTCGAAACGAGAAGGCAATCATTACTGGTTGCACGACGACGAGAAGTGGTGGGGGAAACGACATCACAACCACCCAAAAGTATCCATCTAAAGATGGTTTCCATTGCAATTGGTTGGCCATGTTTTCCTCTTCTGAGACCCGACAGCAATGATGACGCAAACACATCAGCATTCAGCAACATATCAACAGGTCCAGGAGTATCGAACAGAGGGTCGGCCAAAGCTATACCCTGAATATGTGACCAAAGAGAAGAATCCACAGACTGTGTAGGTTGATCAGCACAAATCGACGACAAAACGAGAGCATCAACGACAATATCCGACGATAAACGAGATTTAAATGGTCGCAGTATACATGACACAGTCCCAGATGGCTTGGCAGTCGAACAGCCAATACCATTTACCTGGTGATTTCCCCGAACAATTGACAAACCTAACGATTTAGCAGCATGTTCCGAAATAAAATTACATGCACTAGCAGAATCGAGTAAAACTCGAATAGGCTGGAAATCACCATTATTGGTGTCCTGTATTAAAATTCTTGCGGTCGAAAATAAAATATTATTACTAGGAACTATTGTAGTAAGTGTGGTTCCAGCAGCAGAAGGCTGCGAATCAACAGTTGAAGGCACAGCGTTATTCAAATTGTTGTCACTTTCTTTCGATACAGAAGGTTTTACGATATTAAAATGCAACAAAGTATGGTGTGCACGATGGCAAATATTGCAACCTTCTTTGTTACAACCTTTGACTTGATGTGATGAAGAGAAGCACACAAGACAAAGTCCAGTTCTTTTAATAAAATCAAAACGTGCCTGTACTTCCAACTTTTTAAATTTGAAACAAGTTTCCAAAGAATGCTTTAGTGAACAAAATTTACATGGTTCTGTAATTGACACAACGAAAGAAGATTTAACCTTTTGTTTATTGTTATTAAATTGGCTAAACTTTTGTTTTGTTGCATTCCCTGAGCTAGAATTAATATTTGAGAAACTAAGGGCTTGACAATGTTTTTCAATAAAACTCTGTAAGACTTCAAATTCTGGAACCTCATTACTATTATGTTCCAATTGGAACTTCTCCTGCAATGTCCTATCAAGCTTCGACCATAATAAATGAAACAACATAAAGTTCTTATCGGGCAAACCAAATTTACTTAAAACCGACAAATTTTCTGAAAATGTGTAGCTAACTCTTTGTAACTCAGATCCCGAAACAATTTTTATGGGTTCACACGACAACAATTTATCATAAAATGTAATACTCAATGCCCATTTCTTGTTATAGTGTTTATTGAGAAGATTATATGCATCTATATAACTATCATCCTTTAATGGGAATTTTTTTATGAGTTCATAAGCTGGCCCTTTGACTGACGACAAAAGGTAGTAAAACTTTTCGACATTGGGAATGTTTTTGGTGTGGATCAAAGAGTTAAAGAGTTGAATGAATGGGATCCAGTTGTCTAGCGCCCCATCAAATGCCTTAATATCTATTTTAGGTAATCTTGCAACTGATTCGGAGTTGTTTTGACACACTTGTTCGGCCTTTACCGAACCCCGACTCAAATCCTCACGCAATCTGCATCGCACTCTAGCCATTTTGTGCTCGAAAGTCATGGTCACCTCCAATTCATTTTTCACTTCGAGTTTAGGTACCATGGCGAGAATATTTTGCTGGGCACTATGGAATTCCTTAGCTAATTCCCTAAATTCTTCCTCAGAATAGCCCATCAAATCACCTTGTTCTATATATTCGAGACGCATCAATGCATAATCGCGGGCAATCCTATTCATATCTGCTTGTTGACTATATTCAGCCACTGACTCGCTATCATTTGCCATTGTATACACAAACAAACTCGAAATGTAACAACAACAAAAACGAAAACAAACGAAAACGGAAATTAATTTGTTTGTGTATGAACGAAATACAACAGAATAAAAAATGATAAGCTGTCAATGAATAGTACAAACTAAACTGTCACGCGCTCTAAATTGTCAAACGTCAAAACGAAAATCGATATGTCAAATAGTACCGTTTCCGGAAACACAATTATGCGAAACGGAACGCAATGGAAGTACCGATACAATACCAACACAACAAAACTTCAAATTCAAAATGGATGCTTTTTCAAACTTACCTACATTCGGTATAAAATATTTCACTACAGAGAACAACCAATATAACCTAAAAATATCGAAAATATACCAAAATTACGTCAATCCATCGACCGCGGAACAACTAAATCCGAATCGAAGGATCAAAAATGTACGAAAACAGTGGACTGTAAAGGGTGGTCTGATGTAATTTTGGTGTTTGCAAAGAATACCTAACAATGGGGTCGTGACAATAAATCTGAATATTTCATACCTGGTTGGTGTCGGCGATTGCTAAGAAGACAACACATTCAAAGGATGTATCAATTACACTTAAATTACTGGCCAGCAATGAAATTATGTTAGTAACGATACCCCAATGGTGCGTTGATAGTCGATTCCACGCCAACTTCGAGCACTCACTAACTTTGGTCGGATTTATCTTTAATAAATCACATAAATAACGCTCAATGTATTATTAATATTGATATTAAATATTTCGGCACACAACAAAATTAAAAGGTGACGATCCAATTCAAAGCGCGGCAACGAGAGAGCGGTTTCTTTTTCTACTATATAGGGTTGCCAGTTACAAAACTTAAAATTTACTATAACAAAAATGTTACCACATTACTCAACGAAAACTAACCATGAACAACAAATGTGAACAAAGGTTAATTGATTTTCCTGATGAGCTTGAAAAATGTTGTGACTCTATTTTAATGATGTGAGCCAGGACCACACGAAAATAATTGACAGATTGTACTGTGATATTATTTTATCACTACAGGAGGCCGCAGAGAGTAGTTTTAACTTTGGTCAGGGTGGAAGTTGTAAGAGGCGTGGTCGACCAATTGCAGGGTGGAATAAATATGTTCGCGACGCTCACCGAAATGCTAGACAGAAATTTCTTACTTGGGTATGGTACGGGAGACCCCCACGGGGCCATATTTATGATGAAATGCACAGGTCTAGGAAACATTTTAAAGAAAAGTTAAAATTCTGTCAAAAAAATCAAGAATTGATTAAAACTAATATTTTGGCCACACATCAAAAAAATAAAGATTTTCGAAGCTTTGAAAAATAAATGTTTCCAACACACTAAAAAATAAAACCGAAACCTGGTGTACCGGTGAGCGTTGAGGGCGTACAGGATCCTAGAGAGATAGCCAACCTGTTTAGGTCTCATTTTAAGGTGCAATCGCCACTGACATCAAAGAACGCTGATGTTGAGGCCGTCATATCCGGTGTGCCGGAACGAGTAACAGCCAAAGAGGTTGAAGTGTTGATTAAAGGTATGGCTAGAGGCAAGTCTCCGGGTCATGACGGCCTCAGCACTGAGCATTTCTTGTATGCTGGGCCACACTTGCCGCGACTACTAGGATTGCTGTATACTTTTTGCATTAGACACTCATACCTACCGGCAGAATTGATGAAATCGGTCGTTGTTCCTATTGTAAAGAATAAAACGGGTGATATATCTGATAAAACAAACTATCGGCCGATTTCATTAGCTACCATCACAGCAAAGGTACTTGACGGTTTGATTGAGAGACAGCTTAAGCGTCACCTGAACCTGCATGACGCACAATTCGGTTTCAGGCCCAAATTGTCAACTGAATGCGCCATCTTGGCTCTCAAGCATACTGTCAGGTATTATAAAGACAGGAAGACACCGTTTTATGCAGCTTTCCTGGACCTATCGAAGGCTTTTGACCTGGTTAAATATGATATTCTTTGGAATAAACTTCTCAATTCTGGTGTGCCAGGTGAGATTATAAACATTCTTAAATATTGGTATGGCCACCAGACTAACCAGGTCAAATGGTTAGATCAGCTTTCTGTTGTGTATGGGTTGGAGTGTGGGGTAAGGCAGGGCGGCTTGACTTCCCCTACACTTTTTAACCTGTATATAAATGAGCTGATTGTTGGGCTCAGCAGCGCCGATATCGGCTGTTTCATCGATGGTCACTGTTTAAACAGTATCAGTTACGCTGATGATATGGTGCTGCTGAGTCCATCAGTTGCTGCCCTCAGAAGGCTGATCGCGATATGTGAGGAGTACGCGAAATCTCACGGCCTCTTGTACAATGTGGCAAAAAGCGAGCTGATGGTTTTTAAAGCCGTGGCCGTAAGGCGCCTGTACATGTACCGCCTGTCAAACTTAATGGGACAGAGCTTGTAAAAGTGTCGTCTTTCAAGTATCTCGGTCATGTGGTTACTGATGACTTGAAGGATGACAAAGACATTGAAAGGGAAAGGAGAGCGTTGGCAGTCCGCTGCAATATTCGTCATTCGCCTCGTCCGACGTTCGTCAACATAGGTAGTCGTGTTTCAATTCTCTCCACATAACTAAATTATGTACAATGGATAGAGTAATTCATTTGGTGTAAGGGCTATACCTATCCGCTCTTAAGAAAGTGACTTTTTGAACAGTGTGTGAAAAAACTAAATATGAAATTGTTTTGTAACTTAATTTCGTGAAAAACTGTGAAGTGTTTGCATTTCGAAGCATAAATATTGTGCGCGCCGGGTACCTTTAAAATATTTGTAACTGCTGGACAACCCATTATGGACTTAAATATCGACCGTGTATGAATAGTACCACAATTTCGTCAAAACAAACAAGTATCGGCGTGGCGTAGTAGCTAAGAGTTGCACTGTTACGCACTGATATATGGTTTCGAACCCCGGTCGCAATACTTCTTTTTGTACGCGTTATTTTATCAACCTAAGAAAATGAAGTGTTTGGCTTGCAAGAGTATTGTTAGAAATGATGAAATCTTGAAATGCGCTCCGTGTAGCGGTGCCTACCATTACAAGTGCGTTAATATGTCTGCAGCCTTTTACAACACTCGTATTGACGAGTTAAAAAAATCTTGGATGTGTCTAAATTGTACAAATACTTCTCGCCGAGGCCCCAAATCGGATGATACGCCTACTCGTAAACAGCAC
The DNA here is from genome assembly GCA_963924145.1 of Pyrausta purpuralis. Classification (NCBI taxonomy): domain Eukaryota; kingdom Metazoa; phylum Arthropoda; class Insecta; order Lepidoptera; family Crambidae; genus Pyrausta; species Pyrausta purpuralis. The sequence goes on from OZ001646.1 coordinate 25,513,755, forward strand.
GAACATTCTACTAACATTAATATGGCATACGTGGATGACTTGGCGGCTTCCGCGGCGCAACCTACCACCTCCATCTGCGCCGCGAGCCCGCCGGTGTCGCACCCATCAGCACCCCTGCCACCTGATGGGCCGTACATTAGTTATGATATGTTCAGTAAACTCCTTGATTTAAAACTGGATGAAATGAAGTCGTCGTTAACATCAGAGTTCAAGCAAATGATAAGAGACGAAATAAGTGTCTCAATCGATAAGCTTAAAGCTGACTTTACTGAGACTACAGACTTCTTGGAGGGCAAGCAGAGTGAATTAAGCCAGAGACTTGCCACCGCCGACAGTGCGATAAAAAACCTCGAATCGGAGAAAGTGTCCCTACAGACAGATTTAATTGAACTCAAGCACCGCATCGTAACACTAGAGAAGGCGTCGCGATGCTGTAACTTAGAAATACATTGTGTGCCTGAAAAGAGGAACGAAAACCTTTTTGTTGTTTTTAAAAAAAACTGCGATGCTATCAAATCCCCGCTGACGTCCGATACACAAGTACGCACCGTCCGCCGAGTGGCTAAGTTGAATCCCGATTCAAAAAGACCACGCAACATTTTAGTTACTCTGCTATCAGAGCACCACCGTGACGTGCTGATCTCCGCTTTCAAGAAGCACAATCGAGATAATCGGAACAACCCCCTGAGCTCCGCTGACATAGACTTCGCTGGCGAGAAGCAGAGCATATACCTGTCCGAACATCTTTCTAAAGAATGCAAAGAACTTCATGCAGAGACAAGAAGAATAGCTAAGGAGCAGTCGTATAAGTACACTTGGGTAAAGTACAACCGTGTCTACTGCAGAAAAGATGACAGCTCGCCGGCTATTTTAATAAAGGATCGTCGCTGCCTAGAAAAGATTAAGTAACAGCCTAGCCTAGAAAATACTTAGAATTAGCTATTTCGACCACATTATACTTGTTTCTTATGGAAATATTGTACCAAAATGTTAATCGAATTAGGTCTAAGATAGATAAATTATACTTAACTATACTAAATTGTAACTACGATGTTATTTGCTTCACGAAAACAAATTTGAACGATAGCATATCTGATTGTGAAATTTTCGACAGTAGATACAATGTGTTTCGTCGGGACAGATGTTCCTCAAACAATAAGAAAAAAGATGGGGGTGGTGTTGTTATAGCTATAAAAAAATCATACAATGTAATTCGCCAATTATCGTGGGAAACGGAATTCGAAGATATTTGGATCACAATTTCTCCAACCGTAGGTACTCGTAGTAAACGCACATTAAATATTTGCCTTAGCTATATACCATCATATGCGTCTATAGATAGTTTAACTTACTACTACAAAAACTGTCAGTCAATAGTTCTCAAGGCTGGGGTTGGCCAGGAGTTTCTTTGTATCGGCGACTACAACTTACCTAAAATTCATTGGTCGCAAAATTCTAATTCTAATTACTTTACTGCATCTGCTGTCTCGGATTGTAAATCAAAACTTCTTCTTCAGACAATGAACCTGTGTGGTTTTCATCAATTTAATGGCCTTGGTAATAAAAACAACCGTCAGCTCGACCTTGTCTTGTGTACTGAGACCTATATCACTGTCTCTGAAAGTATCCCATTAAGTAAGCTCGATAGTCATCATCCAGCACTCGCAATTACTTTGAACACTGACGTGTTTGACAAGCAACCTCCACTCCCTAAGCCTATCAAACGCCTAAATTATGATAAGAGCAATTATGAAAATATTCGGGCGGAACTTCGGGAAGTGTCTTGGGAAACTTTGCTGTCTTCTGCAGACATAAATATAAATACCTCTCTATTTTACGAAACTTTGAACAGAATTGTCTCCAGAAACACCCCGCTCACGTCAGGAAGGAGTTGCAAATATCCGGTTTGGTTCAACCCTCCTCTCATAAAATGTTTGGCTGAAAAGAACAAATACCACAAACTGTTTAAAAGATACCGCAACCCTCGTGACTATGATGCATTTTCTCTCCTTCGCGCCCGTTGCAAGCGTTTAATCAACCAATGTCATCGAGAGTATGTTGCCTCGGTCGAGGACGGGATTGGCAAAAATCTTAAGTATTTTTGTTCATATGTAAATGGCAAACGAAATAAGTGCAATACCCTACCTCGCGTTATGGAATTTGAAGGGCAGCAGGCGACGGATCTCAAGAGTGTCTGTGAACTTTTCTCAAGGTATTTTTGCTCCGTTTACGAGAAGAATTGGAATGTTCTTACTCCACTCACATCACCACCTGCAATGTCTAGCTGCAGTCTCTCAGCTGTTATGGTTACGGCTGGTGAAATAGAAAAGAGGCTTAAGGCCTTAGATATTAAAAAGAGCTCAGGACCCCAGCTATCTATACCTTTATGTATATTGTTCAACCAATCGCTTCGCTTGGGTGTTTTTCCTGATCTCTGGAAGGTGGCTCACGTAATTCCCATTTACAAAGATGATGACAAAACTCAATGTCAAAATTATAGACCGATTAGTATTCTATCGTGTTTTCCAAAAGTCTTTGAATCTATGGTGTACGATGTATTATATTCTCATGTCCAACCTCTTATATCTAACAAACAGCATGGCTTTGTCAGAAAGAAATCCACGGTGACAAACCTCTTAGAGTATAAAGATTACTTATGTAAAGCTTTCGCTAAAAACATACAGGTCGACTCTGTATACACAGATTTCTCCAAAGCGTTCGACAAGGTAAACCATTCCCTGCTGTGTGCGAAATTGCAGTTAATGGGTGTTCATGGATCTCTTCTTCGTTGGGTAGAGTCGTATCTGTGTAACAGAAGTCAACTGGTTGCTCTTAAGGGGGTGGTTTCCAAACCTGTATTTGTAACATCAGGTGTGCCCCAAGGCTCACATTTAGGCCCACTTCTATTTAATGTTTTTATTAATGACCTTATCAGCCAGCTTATATGTCCCTGTTTATTGTACGCCGACGACTTGAAGATTTACTCTGTAGTTACCAAACTCAATGACGCACTGGCTTTACAACAGGATCTTGACTCAATATCCCAATGGTGCAGCAATAATCTGATGTTTCTTAACGTTAAAAAATGTTTTACCATAACCTTTACTAGAAAAATAAATAAAATCGTGTACGACTATAAATTCAATAACCACGTCTTAATGCGCCGTAGCTCAGCTAAGGACTTAGGCGTGATATTTGACGAGAAGCTGACGTTCAGGGAACATTATGATCTTGTATGCAATAATGCGTCTCGACTTCTGGGGTTCATATTTCGAGTAAGTAAACAGTTTAAAAAACCCGAAAGTTTAAAGTGTTTATTCAACACGCTGGTTAGAAGTAACTTGGAATATGCAGCCATCGTCTGGTCCCCATTCTATAAAAAGCATATTGACCATATTGAAGGCGTTCAAAAGAAATTTTTACGTGTGCTGTCATTTCGACAGGGTCTTCACCGCAAACTTAGCTCATATGAGGCCAGGCTTCGTCGTTTTAATATGATTTCCCTAGAGGAACGACGTAAGCGCAGTGAACTCATGTTTTTGCACAAAATTGTTAACTTTCTTATCGACTCCCCTCTCTTACTATCAACCATAAATTTCAACACTGTTTACAGATCTTGTGGCTCTAAATTATTTTCTCTTGAAGTTTACCGTAATAATACATCTTTCTATAATCCCATCGTCCGAATGTGTCGCCTATACAATGACATTGTGCGTACCCAGCCTGACCTTGATATATTTACTGAAAATCCAAATGTCTTTCGAAGGAGCATTGCTTCACTGTCTTGCTCCTACGGTATTGTAGTTGAGTTATAGATTTATGTGTTTGTTTTACTTCTTCCTTTTTACATTTTTATGTTCATAAAGCTTTAGACGTCAATAAATTCTAAGCTTATATCGTAAGATGTAACTGCTAGGATGCATTTTTGTTAGGTTACAATTTAGCTCATAAGGTCTAGTTAAGTATACTATATTGTTTATTGATTGTAACCTGTTATGCGTCTTTATCCAATAAAATAAAAATAAAATAAAATAAAATATGTTGGCTCGCAGATTTGCACGTTGCAGTCCTGAAGTCAAAATAACGTTATTTAAGGCTTACTGCCAAACACTTTACACGTGCAGTCTGTGGGTCAGCTGTACGCGGGGAGCTCTCAATGCTCTCCGAGTGCAATATAATAATGGTTTTAGGATGTTGTTGGGACTTCCGCGATACTGCAGCGCGTCGGGGATGTTCGCGCTGTCACACACGGATGGTTTTCACACCGTGATGCGTAAGCGAATCGCATCCCGTCTGCGTGTGGTGCGGGGGAGCTCCAACACCATTCTTAAAACAATAAGTGCCAAGTCTGACTGTCCGATACTTCGGCACTTTGTATACACACACACACACACACACACACATGTAACCGGGGTGTCGCGTAGTCCAGGCAAATATTTAAGTTAAGTTTTAAGAAAACTATTATACTAACATAGCTTTAAGTTTCTTTCTGTTTTTGTTACTAACAATATATGGACAAATAGTCTGAAATAAACCAATTTTATTTTATTTTTTTATTTTATTTATTTTTATTATGAATTTCTTCTTTCGTCAGTGGTTTCGTTGAGATACGGCTGGCTAATATTAAGCCAATACTGGTCAATGTTGAGATGCTGGCCAATATAGATCAACTCCTCGGTGTAATATCAGTTTCGAAGATGCATTCATTGTATTATGTGTATTGGAGAGGGCTGCAAAGGATTTTATTATAATTATTTCTATGTGTTTATTTTATGCTAACCGAAATTATTATTTTGTTGTTTCAGTGATACGATGGGTAACCTAGGTGCTTTTATCACAATGAACGGAAAGGACTTGAAGCCGAAATTCACAACTTATGAAGCCGTGGTAAGTTCATTGCTATAAAGCACATTTTTACTGTTAGTTCAGTAACTCAAAACTATCTTTTGTAAATAGGAAATTTTGATGAGTGACCTTTAGAATTGACTACGCAGTACATGAATTTTAGTTTCCGCATCTTTTTTGGGTATATTTAGAGCTTGAGAAATTTCTTTCAATGCATCGATCTTTTTGTTTTTATCTTTGTATACTTTTATAGAAGAATCTCATAATAATGGTTTTGATTGAAATAATTCTATTAGTTGCATTATTTTATGATTTTTTCACACTACTGCCATGTTTATTAACTGTTGCAAACACGTTCACACACGTCAACAATTGTTGCTAAACTGATGTTTACGCTTGTCGGGCGGGAGCTTGCCAACATGACGCTATCAACTCTGCAACACGTAGTGTTGCCAGCAACATGTTGACAGCAACTCCGCAACACGTTGATTCAACTTTGATGCTAAACAAATGTTTACCATGAATGTTTACGGGTCTTTAGAGCCGTTCGCAACGACAGCGTCAAAAACTATGGCAGACGTTAAAATGACAAATGGCTGGCTGTCATTACGTAAAGTAATTAAACTAAAGTTATTTCAATGAAATATTGTAATATCCGTGTAGATTTTTACTTATTTATTAAATATAATAAATGTCTATGTAATTTTCTTACTAAAAAAACTTTTTGGTGATAGAAGTCCGCCAACGTTGTCAATTTTTTAGTCACTACAAGCGCTGACATTGATTCAGGTTACCTCACCACCTACTTCACACATAGCGAAGACACTGTTTTAATAAACACTTTTTTTTTCGGCTTCGTACATCTAATTAGTATTCATCACCATTATCAGCCAAAGGATGTCCACTGCTGAACATAGGCCTCCCCAATGGTTTTCCACAGCGACCGATTACTAGCGGTGTGCATCCAGTTTGATCCTGCAATCTTTATAAGGTCGTCTGTCCATCTTGTTGGTGGACGTCCCACGCTGCGTCTTTGGTCAAAGGGTCTCCAATCTAGAACTTTCCTGCCCCAACGGCCATAATTACTATTGATAACTAAAAATCTTTTGTTTCTTTACAGCCACATCCAGACGTAAAGCCGATGGCGTACGCGAACTCGTTCTTCAACATGCTCTGCCAATGATCCGCTCCCGCTTCCGCGCCCGCGCCCGCGTCCGCTCGTGCGCTCTAAACACGCTCCTCCACGCGCGAAGCGGTCACCACATTTCTGCTTGTCCTGGGTAAGCGGGTGGCGATGCGATACGATGCAAAAGTTGTTTTTTTACTGTAGTACTTAACAGGACTTTTTGTCAGATTTCATACATGATATTTATTATGTAAGATACGTCAATTATTCTTATCTATAATCGTCTCTGCTGCATATGGAATTACTTAATGCTGAAGTTTAATACCCATATCTCAAAAACCATTGAACCAATTTTGATGAAACTTACACTGTACTCTAAGTTGGAAATTATTCCAATTTTCAGCTTAGGTACAATGTAAGTTTGACCTAAATGAACTAAAAAAGAAATCATCTCGCGTTGACTTCTCGTTTTCGAGAAATCCGTGGACAAACATACAAATATACAAACATACAACATACTCTTACGATATTGAGCACACGTAAAATTCCAATGATATACATACATACACAATTGATTACCTAATTTTGGAATCGGTGGAGTAAGAAATAAATTGATATGCAATAAATTATATTTCTTTCCTGATATTGTTCAAATGTTGGCTTTTTCGTCGCTTCGCGTCGTGTCGTATCGCTGCATGTGTCGTTTGCTTAGGACAGAAATCATATAACCATGCACCAGGGACGGACTTGGGGTCGACTTGTTAGTTAAGATTTCTTTCTTTTTCTTCTAAAATTTACCAGAATATGTATTCGAAATGTGCTATCGAGTTTGTGAAACATTTTGTTTGGATTCTATTCTACGTTGGGTGCAGAATTTATTGTTACTTCTTGTTCTTGCTACATAGAAGCAGTTAATGTAGGGATACAATATTAAAAAAATATGATACCCTCGTATAACGATGGGTCACTGATAAACAATACTTTTGCCTTAATCTTGTCTACCGTTGTGATTAAATTTAATTGTTATTCAACGTTTTTCCAACTATTTAATGGTATGACCGTATCAGTCAATTGTGCTAGTTGGTAAGGTGAACAAAAAGTGTGTTTTAGTAAACTTGCCCCTTAGTCCGTCACTGTAGACGGGTGACAATCACTCGTAACACACACACACACACACACACACACACACACACACACACACACAACGTAACGTGAGTAATAATTAAGTGCTCAAGTAATGTTTAAGATAAGCGGAAACTAAGTGGGGAGGTACTTAATGTTATACCAAAATAGGATCGCCTTCCGAACGGATATTTTTCTAAGACAATACAATGAAGGGCGGCCGGGGGAGTACACTACTTCGCCTTACAACGATTCTTTGTCAAATTTTATGTTAACCTCCAATAGTGTTATCTAGGTAGGGGAATGGTGAAGTCCGTTTTTTTGTATTTTCTTGACATCAGAATTTGCAATGATGTGACGTCTTGAAATAGAGATTTTATATAAACAACAGCAAAGATCACTTATGAAAATATTGAGAATAGTCGTAGATCATTAAATGGTGTTGTCGGATCATCAAAACATTGATGTACCAAAGACTATTAGCACTCCCAATTTGTTTTATAAATTTTGTCTATGTACGTTCGAGGTCACTGGCGCCTTACCACCATAAGATCCAAAATCGTATGCACTTCTCGTCGTCTTTTGTTGAAAGTGACGGCAGTTTTTGTGTCGTGTTTGCAAGCGATTTTCGATGAAAAGTGGTCCGAGTAGACTACGTGTTTTGATCTGCTTTCATATTTTACGACCAAATTTATGCCATATCCTTCCCCCCCGGTCGCGCTCGTACACGCTTTAGCAGGGAGCAATTGTATTGCGACTGCATATTTCTTGTACATTCTAGCTTTAAGCCTTAGGGATATGTAATTGTCATTATTATTTACAATGTTACATATGCAAGTTTTTTAATCCGCACTGACTGCATCAGATTGTGTGAGACTGAAATAGAATCATTCCTCAGTAATCGAGCATATTTTTAGTTTCAGTGCACGTTCAAAGGTTAAGGTTTAAAAAGTTTATTCTCAAAAAGACAAGCCACTTACAGTTCAATAATAATTTCAACGCGAAGACCAAACTAAAAATATTAAAATAAAATAAAAAATACATGCTAAAAATAATATTGTCTTTATATTTTTACAATTTGGTCTTAAAACTATAAAAGAAGTAAAATTTTTAAAACTAGGTAGTTATTATGAAGCCGTGCACTAATCATGTCAACTTTTTTGGCATAATTGGTGCGTAATTTTAGCAAGACAAGAAAACTTGGTCGACGAAGACTTAAAACGTATGTATGGCAGTTCTATTGTACTTCAATAAATTACAGACATTTATGAAAAGGCCAAGTGCACTAGTAGCTTGTATTAAACGATTTTCATGTAGCTGCATCTATACAAAATAAAACGTTTAATAATTAATCACACTACGGCATGTTTTTTAAATAAATCATACTGTAAGACAAATATATAAGATCTGTTTAGCAGTGACAGTACAGCAGCGGGTGTTTGGTACCTAATAGACTGTTCTTATCTTTGCATTGTTTAAACGCATTTATATTACGTAAACTAATAATCTTAGTTTATATACGTACCTAAATAATAATGATACTAATCAATCGAATCATTTCAAACGCATTTTGTTTACAATAATATATCGCGATCTGATGCAGTCTTTGTCATCACGGGGCCTTTGAATTTCCATTATTTGCAGAATCTTTATTGTACAGACGGTCATTTAAGTCGAGGTTCTGCTTATAATGGTCGTTTAGTTTTTCTTGTACTTTTTTGTATGGAAAGTCATCGTTTTCTATAAATGAGGTCCCATAAATAATAATTACGTTGCAATCACGCCATAATGAATTATTTTTGTTTTTATTTTTTGTGTATTAGAACAAATTTTAATTTTGCAACTTTTACATCGCTGCGATGTAGATTTTTAAGATATTAAACTGTATATATCTGATTATGTTTATTTATGAACCTGTTTCAAAACGGTTGTTTTTCGGCAAACATAGTTAAGGTTGCACTGCGTCTATTAATGAACTTAATATGAAACTGAAGGAATATGTTTTAACTTAAATCTCTTTAGTTTTTTGTTGCTTTTTCTACTCCTATCAATTACAAATTATAAAAAATGACACCTTAGCTATTGTTTGCAAAAAAAAATAACCGATTTACTTCTCCGACACTGCACTTAAGTTACCAAGCACTTTCAAAAATCATTCTCTATCGATCAAAAAAGACCAAGTATTCAAAATTCATAGTATAGCGGCTACTTCATTTATTCGGCCTTCTAAAGCCGTGGTAATGATATCACATTATTCTCAGTTCGTCCGATGTCTTGCAATGAAGAACTGCGAGTGAAAGAGATAGTGCTTTACAAATTGTCCAACGCTGTCTCATAATGACGTTTTACATTTTAATTAAAATGAGGTAATAACGCAACTTCGACCATCTGTGGATCCTTTTAATATTTTTTATTGTAAACACTTTTCGAGTGAATTCCAATGACACAGTATTTGAAATATTATGTTTTTTCATTCTTCAACTTCTTTTAGAATTTGAATGACTTTATGAAATAAAACTATAAAATACAGGGACTTATTTGAAGATATCGAATACATACGATACTATTCTGATGTTTTCCTAGGTCAGATGTTTTCCTAGTGGGTAAAAATGATTTACACAATCCCACGCGTTTCCTTACCAAACAAGTGATTGGAGATTGGTTGTGACTTTAAACCTAACTGCAAAACTATTAAAGATTGACACTACATAAATCAATCAGATCTTCATTCGTTCTGAACATAAATGCCAATGTGTATTCAAAATTATTTCCTCTGACACATCTAATTTACTCGTTCTGGTGATCACTGCCATCGAGCTATCTTTGAAATGGTTCTTTTTGCCAACTTTCCTTAACTTTATCTTGTCGAAATCAGAATTTTTATAGTAATCCACTCTTGCTATATATGAATTTACTAGATATATGTACATACATGCATACCTAATCAAGTTAAGGGTAAGTCAAGTCTCGAACGATTATATCGAATCGACTTTGTATAAAGCGGGCTTATATTTTAATCGCTACAAGCATGTTTGGAATAAGGAAGCACAGACAATATTATGAGGTAGTATAAGAAGCCGCCTAGGTCGCCTAGGATGCAATCCATTGACGAGATGACAATGTTGTCGATTTAGTACATAACTTTTAGATACCTACCTTAGCAAAGGCCTCTCTGTACTAAAATTAGTAAATCGAAAAGAGCCAGGAGGCTTACGACGAACCGTTAAGACGATTATTTGCAGATCCGAAGCATTTTTAGCATGCATTCCTTACTACGAAATGCTTTGGATTAGCAAAACGATAATCGTATTGACGTATGTTGTTTTTCGTTATAGGCGTCCTGGCCTCTTTTTAAAGGCAAAATTTGGTACGGGAGCAGAAATGGATGGCTACGATCAACAGCCGGCCCTAAACGTTGATCCTAAAATCAAAATCTTGCAACAAATATTATAATAGTTACTTTAGAGCTTAACTTACTTAGATGAGGTAATTTTTAAGAGAAAGATTATTCACTCGTGTAACCTATTTTTCCAGACCATAATGGTAAGTGAGAACCTAACCAACGCATGCTCAAGGCGTGTGTTTCTAAACTCCTCCTTTATACCTACATAAAATGAATTATTAACAGTCAAGTTCTTGAAATCACGTTAAGTCTTATAGATATCGTTCCGAATCTGTGCGAATTCCAAAGGATACATGCGGATTGAGTTTCCGATCATATCAAACTATGTAGATAGGTTTTGGTGTTGACTTTAAATAATAAATTGTTAAATTTGTACACACGTGTTTTATTATTATTACCTGTTATCCTTAACAATTCATGTGTTTAATATTTTTTATAAGGTTATTTTTGATCAAATAAAATATGTTCTGTATTATGAAAATAAAAAGTTTATTTACACATGGTAGGTTTTCTGGAAACAAATAAATAAACTTGTAATAAATTAACAAAACAACTTACACTTATCATTCAACTAACTAATGAAATGGTGCATTCACATTGCATTTGTAAGTCTTATCTCAAGTATCTGCAATGTAAATGCATCAAAAATCTAGATTGATTTATCAAGCCAATCTTTTGGCTGAGGTAATCTCGTCAAATCAAAGTTTAGACGGCGATATAAATACTGTTTAAAACGGGCTCCAGGTGGTAGTTTTTTTTTTCTGTAACAGAAAAATACTGTCATCGAGCCCAAGCTAATTAGTCTATCTTCATTGTAAGATCGTCTGCATCACATAGCAGAGTAGTATCATTAGCACGCTGCTCTTGACCAGGTAGGAAGAGCTGGGCTCGTCGCATTCGTCGCTCTGTTGTACCGCGATGAAGTACGGCTGGTGTAATTCTGGCCGGTTTGATATGGCAGTGTTAATGGCGCTTACGCCGGCTGCCGGTAGGGTGCGTGTGCGACTCAGTTTGAACGCGACCACTGAAAGAGACAAGTTTCTGTTACCTACTGAATATTTTGAGGTTAATATTTATTTATTCAAACTTTATTGCACTGTTAGTTGTACAATTGGCGGACTTAATGCTTTGAGGCATTCTCTACCAGTCAAACGTTTGGGAATGCAGAGAATCTAACTAGTGGCGGAATATTAACAATAATTGAGAATGGTACAAAAAATAATAATTATAACGCAATAACATAGACATAAACATACATACTAATATAACACAAAATATAATAATATAAAGGACTAATGAACATACATAGAATACACATATTTAAAAAATACGAAATTATGAATCTAATACATAAAATTCTCGTGTCACAGTTTTCGTTGCCATACTCCTCCGAATCGGCTTGACCGATTTTGATGAAATTTTTTGTGCTTATCCGATATCTATGAGAATCGGCCAACATCTATTTTTCATCCCCCTAAATGTTAGGGGTAGTAGATAGTCCACCCCAATTTTTTTTTATTTATTTTTTAGACAAAATTTTTGATTTCTTTTTTTTATGATACAACATACAAAAATACATACAATCCTCAATTTTCACCCTTCTACAATCAACCCTTATTTTTTAATAGCCATTTTAGTAATTTAAGGGCGAAACAAAATTCGCTGGGAAAGCTTATCTTTAAAATTACGGGGCACATCGGGACGGGGCTGGGGCGGGACGGGGCTGGGGGCGAAACAAAGTTCGCTAGGTCCGCTAGTAAACTATATTAAAGATATTGACAACATCCAAATACTGGATAGAATATAAATTACTCTCTAATTTGCTATATAAATTATGGAACACGACGTGGCTATTGGATGTTTTGACGAGAATGTGATCAGGTTGTGCATCTCTTTCTATCGTTTTTACAACTACGAATTTTATCTGTGGTATATATTCAATTTAGTTCCGTCTTTAAATCCCCTGTCACATTGTCTATGGATGCAGATACACATACAATGTTGTTGATAATAATATAACGTGTAGAAAAGTTAACGATTGCTACTAAGTCTTGATGTTAATCTTACCAGCTCTCTCGAACGGGTTGATGTTCTCACAAGTGTAAGCCAGTGAGTACGAGACGTAGTCGGTGTCAAGGATATACAGATCTTGAGTTGTTGTTTCTGAAATACAAAAGTTAATATTAATAGTACTTATAACTTGTACTGGATTCAGGAAGTGAGTGGTATTAAATCCAGGATCTTCGAACATACACAAAACGTCTCTCATATAATATAATAATATAAATTGCACTTGTAAAAAAAAAAACTGTGTCAGATAAGGAATCGACGAACCCTGTGTCTTACGCTATCCGGGCGCATGACTATGCCACTCGGCCACCAACACATGTTGCAAGTGCAAGCGCTTTCCTAAACGCGATCGCAGCGTGACGTCATCAATTTATACGATTACATATTTAACAATCGGTTACTGTCTTTTTAATTATAAGTCACAAGGATTAACCGAATGCGCGGGACATATTATAGTGCATAAGTGTGTGAGCAAACACAGGTGCACTCTCTATTCCTTTCACTCTCATAGTCCGATGGGACAACAATCTGACACGACCGGAGAGAGATCAGGCGCAAGATCAACGTCCTTACGTGCTTTTCCGAGGCACGGGGGTGAAACACCGCCAACTTGAAAACTCCGGGCTACCCTTAGAATTTCTAAACAGAAAAACTCAGCTACATATTTATGACCCGACCCGGGAATCGAAATCGGGACCTCTGGCGCAGCCGTCGCTTTAAAGCGCGACCCTCTTACCGCTGCGCTACTGAGGCAGTTTTTTTTATGTTGACTGGTTTGCTAGACAAGTTCTTCATGTACTGTGTCAGCATAAGGCCAGTTTTTTGAAGCGGTCTATAAATCCTTTAGGGCATTCCAATATCATCATATTGTCAGGTATCTCTATCTATTCTTACTTTTTCGCCTGTAATTTGCACAAGTATTTATCAACTTACGGTTCGATCCTGGCGCAGGCAGCTGCACCTGTATCTTGGCGTTGCCGACCACAGTGCCGAGCCCCTCGATGGTCTCGAGCTCTCCGCCGAAGACCTCCCAGTTAAGCACGGTGACCACATCAGTGCCCTGTTGAAGGGTGTACCGCGCGCCAATGCACGTGCTCTCTGCACGGACCTCGGCATATGGGTACCGCTCAATCTGGTACCAAGTGCCCGTGTACTAGGAAGATAATTAGAAATTAATTAATATCTTCAGATTTCAATTCAAAGCTTATAGCATGTCCCATCGGTCTGTACCACCATTAAAGCAAATAAATCTGAATCTGAATAGGTTATAGGTCAGTAAGACTATGATGATAAAAAAATATATGTCACTGGAGATATGTTTAGAACAGCGGACAACAGTGAGTTAAGGCTGGAACAAGTATGAAGATGTTATCCGTGACTTCCTGAATTCTTTGCGAGGTTTTTGGGAAAATCAATGTACAGAGGAAGAATAAATAACAACAGCAATTAAAAGATCTCTGTACAAGTCGCAAAGAATAAAATCCAAAAACTTACATCTCCGATTTCGAAGTTGCTTTGCACAGGTATGTTCTCATCGCATTGTCCTCTCAGCACTACTCTCTCGCCGTTAGGCTGGGGCAGGTGGAAGCAGGCCGCTTCAGTCTGGTTCATAGTCTGGTATAGGTGCTGGTAGAGCAGAGGGTGGCTCGCGACCACGGCGTCCGTCGCGGTGACGATGGCGTTCGTCAGTGTGGGCGTCTTTCTGTACTTGGCACTCCAAACTAGAAGGTAGGGCATCGAATTTAGTATTGTACAGTCGATAGAAGGCTACCCATTTTTGTTGCAAACTAGCCCTTAGTACAACTATATAAGATACTGCAGTGTTTACTTCGACGTGCTGTTGTTCGTACTTGTAAGTTCGTCACTTTAAAAAAACCTCAAGGCCTGATCATCATCGACAAATGAACACTAAGCAACGTATAATTAACGCTTACCAGTACCTTATAAGGATATTGTGCAACAGGCCTTAAATGTCTGGCGGACATATTTTAAATGTATGTATGATGTAACGGAAGTCATTTATAGGTAAGGAGCAAGGTAACATGGCAAAAAGATCTATTAAGTAGTCTATTAACTTACCACGTGCAAACTCGTCGTCAACTTCTTCGCAAGATATCACTACCGAGTAAGTTTCGTAGTCCGTGTCCAACACCCAAAGATCTAAAAGAAAAATAAACATTTAAGTACAAGTAGGTATGTACGAGTATGTATAAAATATTTAAAAAATCCAACATGTTTCAAGAGCTGAATTCCTTCAGATATTAAAAAGAGGACTTCATTTAACTCCCCAAGCGGGCTAAGTGTGCATCGGTGGAGGGGTTTGCAAGGCAAAGAAGCAATCTTGTTGTTATAATTTTATCAAGCTGAAGCTAAAGCCTCTGTCCGGGCTAAACGACCAATATCAACCGACTAGCGGTCTCCCGCGACTACGTCCACGCGTTTTTTATTGTAAATAAGTTATCCAACACTTTTTTTTAAAAAAAATCGGTCCAGTAGTTCCTGAGATAAGCGCATTCAAACAAAGAAACAAACACCTCAGCTTTATAATAAAGTTCAGATGTTGAGGACCAACAGCCTAACGTCCCTTCCAAAGCACAAAGATGCTCGCGATGCTTACTTTGAACCTGTCCATTGCTCAGCGTCTTCTCCAGGCGTCCGTTAGGGTGCACGGTGACGGTGCCAGTGGTGGTTAGCGCTCCGGGAGCGACGACCTCGATTCCCTCGTACTGCACCGCACCGGCGGCGACGGTGTACCGCGCGCTGGCGCACTGTCCGCGGTCGTCGCCCGTCGCGTACGACTCGAACTCGTGCCACCAGCCTGCGTACTGCCGAGGGAATTCAAAAATGTTGAAGAAACGTCGGAAGACAAAGCTGATCACAGACCTTTGTTAAACACGAAACTACGGAAGGTGGGTGCAAAGCCTGGTGGTGTTACAATAGAACAACAAAAAAATCTTAGGCGAAACAAAAATTTACAAAGCATTGTAGGCGAAACAAAAATTTACAAAGCATTGTAAATTTTTGTTTCGCCTTGTTGCTAACGCTACAATGTTAAAGGTTAATCAATCTGTTTAACTATATTATTTAACTTTGAGTCTTTACCACAAATAAATAAACAAGGTTTAAACTACTGTTTAAAATATTATGAGGCTAAAGTGAAATGTACGTCACCCTTGTGTCATATGTGTTTTTTTAAATGCTTTGTAGATTACTTTTTTGGGCACAATGGTGCGTCCCTAAGGCTTTGCACCCACCTTCCAAACACCCTGTATACTAATCGCATAATACGTAGAATTGCATATGGCATTAGTTTCGCTCCATTTGTTCAGTTTTTTGCACCACATTATCTTATTTTAATACACAAGCGATAAACATCGAAGGTGGCAAGTATGGTGGCTTTCGTTATTAAAATACATTCTGAAATGTTATGTAAGTTTTCGATGTAAGAGAGTGAAATAGGTGACTTACAAATAAATAATTTGTCAAATTAAAATTTGACGACTCGTCTGGTGTAGTGGTCGAGAAATCGCCTACTACGCAGCGGGTGCGGGTTCGATCCCCGCACAATACAAACATTTGTGTGCATGAACATGTCTGTTTGTATTGGTCTGGGTGTTTTCAATGTATATCATGTATGTATTTACAAACAAAAAGTATTTAAGTATTATATCCGTTGTCTGGCACCCATAACACAAGCTTTGAGTAGCTTGCTTTGGGACTAGATGGCGATGTGTGGGAATGTCCAAAGGATATTTATTATAATTATTATTATTATTATGTTATGTCTTTTCCATTCTCGGGACCATGGGGTGGGTCCCGGACCTTTGGAAGGCGTACATGGGGCCGAAGCCAACACGCAGAGGCCCTTTAGACAACATTAATAATGTAGGATATTAGATAATTAAAAATGTAGGAGTGTAGAAAAATTTTCAAAGGCAAGCTTAACTGAATACTGCCATTATCTAATCAGTATCTACTTTCATCTTCAAGTGGTCATTCACCAGTCATCTATTCTCCGAGTGATTAAACTTAACAACTTACCTGATTAATATTAAAGTTCTGCATTCCGCTAATGCTTTCACATCTGGCCCTGAACTGTGGTTTCTCGTTGGCATTGAAGGCAGGGATGAAGAAGCACGCCTCTTCGCTCTGGTTGGTTGGCTTGTAGAATTCCGGGGTGAGACCCTGGGTACTGTTGATGATCGCGTTGATGGTGTTTTGCGCTGCGGGCGTCAGGCTGGTGGTTCGACTCAGCTTCCAACTGGCCACTGAGGAAAGTATTTATCGTTAGATGCACTGCTATAAAACAACTGAAGATTAATAATAATAAACAAATAAAAAAACATGCGCCAGTGGTTTCGTAAAGGAATTTTCTTGCTTGTATTTCGAATATTCGTAATATACTCGTATGGAAGAAATACAGGCGTCTCCCGTAAATACTTAAATACATATAAACATCCATGACTTAGCTACAAAATGTTCGTGCTTATAAAACAAACATTTGCCCCTTGCGGGATTCGAACCTCCGACGGCCGGCGTAATTGTTAGGAGCGCTAACCACACGAAACGTGTCGTCAAAGATTGCTGTACTATAATCAACCATTCTTTTCTTAAATCACTACAAAGTATACAAAAAAGTCGCTTTCTGTATGTATGTTAAATCTTTAAAACTACGCAACGGATTTGATTTATATTTATTATTTATATATTTATTTATTATAATAACGGATATTTATAATGCATTGCACCCGTTCGACGCTGGGGCGGGTCGCTAGTAACATATAAAAAGTTATGGAAATAACGTTACCTTGTCTCCATCCATTGTCCAGGTTTCTGCAGTTGTAGAGGAAGGCGAAGTTGGTGTAGTCAGTGTCGAGAACGTAGAGGGTGTTGACGCGTTGGCCATTCTCTGAGAGCATAATTATTGGAACAATGAAATCATTACTGTTTACAAACGAGCTTGGCGTGAGAGGGAGAGTCGACACTAAACGAGCCAACCATTTTTTTTAGTATTGTGTCTTACTGTCTTTGTATACTAACATTAGGTTAAGTCTCTTTTGTAACTAACAAATTGATCCTTTGTTGGTCGAAATAAAAAAATGAATGAATGAATGAATAAAAGATACATGGAAATTTGACATACTGTAGTTAGACCCTGATTCAAATATTACAAATACAACAGAAGCTTAACTTACGTAACATGACCGTCAATGCTCCGGTGCCATCAGTGGACCTGATAGTGGCGTTGCCGCTCATGCTGCTGAACGAAGGACCGTCGTCAGTTCCGAGGACCTGGTAGTTGAACACCGAGAAGGCGGTAGGCGTCAGCTGCTCGTAGCGCGCGCGGTTGCATGTGCCACGCTGGTTCGGCTGCGGGTACCTTTCAACGTCGAACCAGCGGCCGACATACTGCAAGAAAGAAAATAAAGAAACAGGATCTATTTTGAGGAGTGTGCACAGGAACTCCATGAGCTCATTCCTCCATCCCCTTTTTACCACCGCACGTCTAGACGCACTTCGGGCTACCACCCATACCGTGTAGATATTCCACTGTTGCGAACTAAGCGCTTCGCAACATCCTTTTTAATGCGCACAGCCAAAGAGTGGAACTCTTTGCCTGCATCAGTGTTTCCATGGGAATAAAACCCAAAAACTTTCAAAAACAGAGTGAACAGGCCCCTTCTGGGTGAGCTCGTTCCATCGTCGTTTTTGTCTAAGCCCAATTAGGTGTAGGCTAGAGTCAAGAGCAAACCCATTTCGAATAAAAAAAAACTTCCCATTGATAAGATCGTTTGCAATGCAGCTAATGGAACACGCTTAGATTCAGATTCAGTTCAGATTCATTTATTTACATGAAAACACGGCAAATTAGCCAAGAGACATCGATGATTAAATTACAGATAAGTTAGCAAACTTAAATATAATGTAGGTACATAAAGATATTAAAAGGCATCACATAGCTGGATAGATTATATAAGACCGTTAATATTTTACGTCCAAAATACCCATGATAGCTTTTGGTAAAAAATCTGGACAGTAGATGCAGTAGGTTGTGAACTCATTTAATAATACTTTAAAGCTGAGATGTCAATACAAATGCTTGGTTATGGATAGTTCGGTGGCAAACAAACACGGAGTAGAAAACGTATTAGTTGTTCTCCTAAAAGTAGACTTCGCAATAGCTATCTTTCTTTTGGAGATTACACCTGTTAAAGGAAAGGAAGTATAATCTTTAAACCTACCGCTGAAACGTTGAAATTAGCGACAGCAGTGATGTTGGGGCAAGGTCCAGGCAACTGAATAGAGGTCGGCAGCTCATCGAACACGGGGTAGTAGAAGCAAGAGTCGTTGTCCTGCGGTGTGACTTCGTAGTAGCTGCGATGGAGATCCACCTCTTCTCTGACGATCTTGTCGAGATGCTGGACTATCGCTGGTGAGAAGCCATCGCGGGTACGGCTGAGCTTCCAACTGAATACTAAAAAGCAATAGCGCAGTTGTAAATAACATACGTTTTAAGTGTAATTAAATATGGAAGTTTTAAAAATATATATTAAACACCAATCACATAAGTTGCTCTGATCTAAAATTAAGTGGTTAATGCACTTGTGTTATGGTAATCAGACACAACAGTGGTACCACAACACCTAGACCCGAGACATAGAAAATTTTGATTTCTATATTGATCCAACCGGGAATCGAACCCGGGAACACGAAGTGACGACGCCTTGAAACCAGCGTAAGTACTTAGCCACTACACCACGGAGGTCGTCTTTCACCACGAGGATTAGACAAGCATTGCTGATCTGTAAATTAACTTACCCTGCCGTGAAGAGTTGGTTAGGGTACTGCAAGCGTACAGCAAAGCGTAGTTGCTGTAGTCCGTGTCGATGATGTAGAAGTTGTTGTTGATGGTCACTGTAATAATATTGCAGTATAAGTATAGATAAGCAAATGAATAAACATACAGGGTACGGGCGGGTTAAGCATCATTCTCTATTTATTTATAAGGAAGCAAAATATTCGGAAATGGAAATTCTTCCCTTTGATCAAAGAGACTCAATGTTGAGACTCAGCTCAGCCTGACCCTTAAGTTTAAAGAATGACAACTGAACTGCAGGGTCTATTATTTCTTCAAAATTGTCATGCTTAGTGCTATAACATACATCAACACTTGTCGACGCTGTAAAGATAAAGCTTAAAGAAGCAGACTTTTGTGTTCTGATTATAAAAATGCCTCATTCGGAGCGACTGGCGACGTCAGCAGGTGAATTCAATGAGTCCTTTAATTTACGATGAAGCTCTGAGTGAGGGTCTGACAGCCGTTAGTGCCGCTATTAGCGCTAGCCGAGGCAGTAACAAGCAGGTACCTTGTCCACTGATGTTGATGGAGATGATTCCAGTTCCGTTGGGAGCGACAACAGCAGGTCCGATCAGCGAGTCCAGCCTCTCGTTCACGACGAATGTCTGAGTGAGGGTCTGAGAGCCGTTGGTTCCGATGCTATAGGTGCTGGTCGTGCAAGTGCCCGGTTGCAGCGAGGGGAACCGCGCTACTTCGTGCCAAGTTCCAGTGAACTGTGGAATAAGTTGAGTTTATGTTGAAAAACTTAATCGGATCGTTCAGGTAAATGCAGAGAAAGAAAGAGCTGACTCGTAAAAAGCAAAAGAAAGAGCATACATGTAAGAAAGAAGAATGATAATTTTTGATAATAACATTGCCTTTTTGATACAAAATGAATCAAGCCTAAATACCCTAAATGCTCGAACAATGGGACCAACTAGAAGGTACACCCAACCCACTTGACTTCACTTGACGACCTCGTATAATACGTGTAAGAAAGCAGAATGATAATTTTTGATAATAACATTGCCTTTTTGATGCAAAATGAATCAAGCCTAAATACCCTAAATGCCCGAACAATGGGACCAACCAACCAATTGGAAATAGAAGGTACACCCAACCCACTTGACCTCAGTTGACGACCTACGTGGTGTAGTGGATAAGCAAGTTGGGTTTCAAGGCGTCGCCGCTCCGAAGTCCCGGGTTCGATTCCCGGTCGGGTCAATATAGAAATCAATACTTTCTATATTGTCTCGGGTCTGGGCGTTGTGGTACAACCATTGCGTCTGATTTCCATAACACAAGTGCATTAGCTACTTACTTTGGGATCAGAGGAATGTATGTGATTGTTGGACAACAATTAATATTTATATATTTTATTTATGTAGTAATTTAGACTACCATCCATGCTATGATGGGCAAGAAGTAAAACGTAAATGTTCGTGTAATAAATATGAGAAAACAGTAATGGGTTGAATGTTTTGTGTGTAAAAGTTTGTGAATTATGAGAACTGTCGATATGCATCAACTAACCATATTAGCATCAAAGTTTTGCACAGTATTGACTTGGTTGTCAGGCGGGCACTGGCCATCGTAGTAAATGATCGGCCCTCCAAAGTTATCAGGGTAGTAGAAACAGCCATCGTAAGAGTGGTCTCTCTCTAAGTAGTACTGCTGGCGAAGAACCGGCACTGTTTCCATTACTGCGTTGATAGCCGTGTTTGATGCGTTCGACAGGTATTGAGATCTGCTGAGCTTCCAACTGGTAACTGTAAAGTTGAATAGTACCTATGTTAGGCTTGTGATAAAAAATCAGGAAATTGATTTGTTTGATTCGTTATTTATCTTCATTTTAGTCACGAAACTCCACTTAAAGAAGTGGTCCATTACGTAAACCTTAGTGTATAATTTAACTTGCATTTACATAACTGAAATAAAATTAACTGTTTATTTTTAGTTTTTAAAATTATTACCTCTTCGTCTCTCATCATCGATATTTTCACAAGAGTATACCAGTGAGTAGGAATCATAGTCAGTGGCCAACACCCAGTATGGAACGTCGATGGTTGCTGTAACAGGAAAATTAGGGAATAAGAACATGCAATGTTTTACGCTCGATAAAGTAAAGCAAATAAAAAAACTTACCACCAGGACCAGCTGGGAAAGTAACAATCAACTTGGCTGAGCCATCTGCGACGGCTGGAACCGCTGTAGCCTTGATAGTGTCCAGTTCTTGGTCAATCACTTGCGTGTTGACAACTTCGACGACGCCTCCGTTCAAAGTGTACTGGGCAGTGTTGCAGGTGCCATCTTGGAAGCCAGTCGGGTAGCTCTCGATGTCGTACCAGGTGCCTTGGTACTGTCAGTGAAATAATTTATGATTTTATTACTAATGTGGAATAGTGTTTAACATTGATATTGCAGAATTAAATCGTCAACTGTCAGCTCAACTCTGGTCAACCGCAAAACCAAGACATTTATGACGTCACTTTGTCGCCTTTGTTTTCATTCCCCTCCCAATTAATGTACCCTGTATCATCCCTGAGCATTAAACGTTCTTTACTAAAGGGAGAAAATCCAATTCATAATAATAATATGCAGTACATAAACTGGCAGGAGAAGACGACTAAAGTGACGTCAGCAACAACTCAGTTAAGCGGCTTACCTATAATAAAAGTTTCATTAATTTTTAATTGTCACTGGACCATACACCGACCCTTGAAGTACTCCCTATTTTCTGAACCTCACCTTATTTGCATCGAAGTTGCTAACGACGGTGACGTTATTGTCGCACTGCCCTCTGAATATGACGGGTGTACCGTCAGCTTCAGGGTAGTAGAAGCAGGCGTCATCATTCTGGACCATGTCCCTGAAGTATCTGTTGTCGAGTACGTTGATGTTGTCCATCACTTGGTCGATGGCTGCGATTGCGGCTGGTGACAGGGTCCTTTCTCTGCTAAGCTTCCATGCTCCAACTATATGATATTAAATAGTGGCAGTATTCATTTAGTTAGTGATTAACAGGCTACACATAAGATAAGCAAATACATGCCCATACCTAATAGACCTTACCATATGGACTGACATTCATAAAATACTAGCGATCTCCGCGACTTCCTTCGCGCGTTTTGAATTTGCTCACTCTCCTCTCATCGCAGCGTGATATACTTTAGCCCAAAGCCTTCCTAGATATATTTATCTAATTTCTATCTATCTTTTTTGATAAGCTATCCAACACAACAACATTTTTTAAAATCGGTCCAGTAGTTCCTGAGATTAGCGCGTTTAAACAAACAAACTCTTCAGCTTCCTAATATTAGTTTAGATAATGTTACCTATGATAATAGTTACAATTCATTACCTAATGTGAATAGAAATTAGTTATAACTGATATTACAAGCAGTAAAACTGACACAAAAGCAATCTCACCTCTTCTTTGCTCATCATTTATATTACGGCAGGTGTAGACCAACGAGTAGGAATCGTAGTCCGTATCCAAGACCCAGTATTGGACTGGGGTGGAACCTGAGAAGAAAAATAGGAACTTATTAATGAGTCATTACAAAATTGTCGGATATTACGGACTCTAAATTGTATGTAATTCTTTTGAATTATTAACAAGCTTTTGCTTGTTGGTAATAATTTGACCCTTTAAGCTTTTGTCGGGATTTGATTGGAGAATAAATGCAGAAATAAATAAATCAAAAACCTAAAATACACTTACTGCTACCGAAAGTGACATCCCACTTGGCGGAGCCATCAGCGGCGGGCACAGCGATAGCATTAGCAGTAAAGAGACTCTGTGAGATGACGTGGGAGTTGGTCACTTGCACGGTGCCGTTTGCTAGTGGCGAGTACTGAGCCTCGCTGCACTCGCCCGTGTTGAAGTCCGCGTGGTAGAGCTCGATGGTGCGCCAGCGGCCGAGGTACTGGAAAAGCATCGAATTGATTTAGAGCTTTCGTGAAAATTGCGATTACGACTTCCGTTACGTTCTTAAATATATAGATGTTTTGTTAGTTTTGTTTATAACCTATGTCTAATGGCTTGGCTAGTTGTACGAAAATCAGTAAAGCCCTGAAATCTTTGCCTGTAATGTTTCTTGAGTTACTGTCTACGAGTAAATGTTCATCTCAACGGTCTTTTGTATAATTTTAGTTCAAAAGCTATTTTCATGATTTCTGAATATAATTTTCATGCATGGTCGAACTACGAGTATATCATAAGTTTACTTCCTGCTGCTACTCCTGTGTAATCAGGATCTAAATCCCAACAAGTGAAGGCTAGAGAGTCCCAAGAGGGAGTCAAAATGTCGTGGGCTCCGCAACGAACTTAATCATAAAGAATAGTAGGAAGAGTTTGAAAGACTTCAAAAAAAGTTTATTTTCTGAAAGTTAAAATCACTCATAAATAATTTTGATGAATAGAAGTTAATTGATCAAACTTAAGAGTATTCCAAATTCCACTTACCGCAGAGGCATTGAAGTTCTGCACAACTGGTATATTAGGGTCACACTGTCCAGGGAAGATGACGGGTTCGCCAGGCAAGTAGTCAGGCAAGAAGAAGCAAGCTTCGTCAGACTGGTCGATGTTTTCGTAGTAGTCGTTTCTGAGCACGTCCACGGAGTTGACGACGGCGTCGATGGAAGCGACGGCGTTGGGGGACAGAGACTTTGTTCTGCTGAGCTTCCAGCTGAAGACTGTGAGGAAAGTTTTTTTTTTAAATGGATTTTGAAACAAAAAGACGATGGACTTGAAGGAAATCATAAGATAAGGCGGCGGCAGAATAGTTTTATCATTTAAGTGATGACATTTTTCATCGAAATTTTACTGCAAAAATCAATATGGTATTTACTCTTTACCCTACGATGTATAGCATGTGTCTTAATATTGACTTATAAATATGTAAACAATCTAACAATTTAGATGGTCGTCTGTAATTTTACAAGTTTTCCAGTAAATAAATAAATAAAAATCTTTATTTCCAATATCTTGTTTACAATATTTTTGCAGTAAATTATTTGCATCTTACCTCTTCTGTAGTCCATATCGTTCACCGTTTCCTCATCAACGCAAGCGTAGGCAAGCGCGTAGTCGCTGTAGTCGGTGTCCAGGATCCAGAAAGGAATATTTATTACTAGAATGAGAAAACAATAATGTAATGCCATGCCTTAATCAGAAACTCACTCATCACATTATTAGAAAGAGCTTT
This sequence comes from Pyrausta purpuralis, assembly GCA_963924145.1. Classification (NCBI taxonomy): domain Eukaryota; kingdom Metazoa; phylum Arthropoda; class Insecta; order Lepidoptera; family Crambidae; genus Pyrausta; species Pyrausta purpuralis. Next base: position 25,538,369 of record OZ001646.1, read on the forward strand.
TCTCTATATACGCCTTTGAGTACTTTAAAAAGGCCGACGGTAATGATTCCTATGAGGCTATGTTCAGCAGTGGACGTCTTTTGGCAGAATGATGATGAAATCATATTTCCCTATATTTAGTTTTATAATTAGTCGTGCTGAGTAAAAACAAGAGGACGCCGTAGTCCCAAACAGGAACGGTAGAAAGCTTAACAGAACTTACTTTGGCCGTTTGAGTTTGTAATGGTGATGCTCATTCTGGCGCTGTTATCAGTAGTAGTAAAACTGAGGTTTCCGTTCGTCAAGGCGAGGGTCAAGTTGCTGACGGAGGCAGATACTAGCTGTAAGTAGTTGCCAGCGCCAGCGGTGTATTCGTGGTTGACGCACTGGCCTGTCTGTTGCTCCTTGGGGTAAGCCTGGATCTCGTGCCAGATGCCTTGGAACTAAAACGAGTTCATAATTTATTTTTCTTTTTATAGTGCTTTTCACAATGAATTTATAAAATTTTATTGTCATTACAGATAAGTTTTGATGAGTAGAGAATACCATTACTATTCACCAGAGTAGAATTATAGATTACATTACATGAAATAAGTATTACACAAATAGGTACTTATTAAGTAAATAGCTTACCAATGTCAAGTTGAAGTTCTGTTCAACAGGGATGTTGTTATCACATTTCCCTGGGAACCTGACGGGCACTCCTGGCACCGGCTCCGGGTAATAAAAGCACGCCTCTGGGCTTTGGTCTGCGACTTGGTAGTACTGAGAGTCCAAGACTTGAACTTGTGCGATTGCATTGTTTATGGCTATGGTGGCAGCAGCCGTTAGTTGTCTGGATCTACTCAGCTTCCAGCTCCACACTAAAAGAATTAGTAATTACATAATTTTGTTATATCCTGAATATACGTATAAAGATAATAATGAACTACATGCTGCATACCGTTTTTGTACTCGTCATCAAGTTCAATACAACTGTACACCAAAGAGTAAGAATCGTAGTCCGTGGCTAACACCCAGTATGGAGTGATTACTGAAAGAAATAATGTAGGCGTTAATAATACTTCGGATTTTGTAATTTTGTTTCCCAAAAAATACCATCGATACTTATCGATACCAATAAACATCGTTACTTACATGGTGTGGTGGGGAAAGTAACGTCGAGGATCGCGCTGCCGTCGTTTGAGACTGGCACGGCTAAACCGGTGATCGTAGACAGAGTTTGGTTGACCACTTCGGTGTTAAATACAATGACGCCATCCGGGCCCAATGTGTACTCGGCGTTGTTGCAAGTGCCTTCTTGGAAGCCGGTAGGGTACAGCTCGATGTTGTGCCAGACACCCAAGTACTGAAAAAAGTTGAGTCAGCATCACCAAGCACAGAATGCATTCAAATAATAAGGCTGATAATTTTAGTACTTAGAGATGATTGCAGCAGACATTAAATAAAAACATTAATTAAAAATAGTATTATGTATCATACCCTAGCAGCATCAAAGTTCTGTACGACACTGATAGTCTGGTTACATCTGCCTCTGAAGCGGACTGGACTGCTGAAGTCAGGTTCAGGGAAGTAGAAGCAGGCTTCTTCGGATCGATCGACTTGGTAGTAGTAGCGATCATCGAGAACGTTGACGTTGTTGATGACTTGGTTGATTGCGTTCACTGAATCGTTTGAAAGACCTGTCCTATCTCTGCTTAGTTTCCAACTCCATACTGGAAGGCAATGTCACAGAATATATAATTATAATTTGATGTATTTTCTAGATTAGGGAATATTAGAAAGTTCTATTAGAATGACCTACTCTTAGACCTGTTATTTATTTTATTCAAATGTTAGTACTTGTATTGCAGATTTAGGAGATAAAAGTTAATAAGTTTATTTTATTTTACCTGCTCGTTGGTCAGCGTTGATGTTCTGGCAGGAGTACACAAGTGAATACGAAGTGTAATCAGTGTCAAGGATCCATAATTCACGCGGTGTCGGAGCTGAAACATAAAATACGCTTTTCATGTAGTTATTTACATAGTCAACGTAATGAGATGTTAGATGGTGTATCGAATCTTTGTTGACCTTATTGGGAGTTTTGAGTGAGTTGGTGATAAATTATATCGTCAGTTAAATATATTAATTCTGATGGACAGTATCGTAGTTATAACATAATAGTACTTACAGCTAGGGAAAGTGACCAGCAGTTTACCGCTGCCATCATTGGAAGCAGTAATGGCAGTTCCAGATATAGAGGCTAGTGTCTGGTTGAGTACTTGAGTGTTAACTACATTGATGACATTGTTAGCGCCGGCGGTGTAGGTGGCGTCGTTGCAGGTTCCATCTTGGTGAACTGAAGGGTAGGACTCGATGAGGAACCAACGGCCAGTGTACTAAATATAAAAGTTTACATTTAAAATTATACAGCTACCCTACCAAAGCGTGATATAGATATATAGATTTTAAGAAGTTGGATTTGCAATGTACCAGTAATACCATGTAATTTATTAAAAATACAAACAATAGTCACACATGCCTGAGGATTAAACATAAAATTTATAAACGAAACTATTGGTACTTACATTAGCCGCACTGAAGTTTTGCATCACGTTTAGGTTTTCGTCGCACTGTCCGGGGAAAACGACTTCCTCTCCTGGCAACACCTCAGGCAGGAAGAAACATGCTTCATCAGACTGGTCTATATTCTCATAATACTTGTTATCTAGAACGTCTACACTTGCAATCAGCCCGTTGATAGAATTGACGGCGTTTAGTGAAAGCTGCTTAGTTCTGCTAAGTTTCCAACTGAATACTGAAATGGCAATACCATTTGGTGAATTAGAAAGGTTTAATGTACGAGTATTACCTTGTTGTAATCAAATTGTAACTTGATCAATTCTTACCTCTTCTGTAGTCCATGTCGTTAACTGTTTCCTCGTCGACGCAAGCGTAGGCAAAAGCATAGTCGTTGTAGTCCGTAGCCAAGATCCAGAAAGGAATTGTTATGACTAAAACAATTTTTTTTAAAAATAGTTACTGTTTTGTCTTGATCAGAACATGATCCAAAAAAATAAAAAATCTGCAAGCCATTTATACATTTCGTATATAAATTAGTAGGATGGATGAGAGATTTTATTTTTATCTCAGCGAGGCAAGTAAATTTTTAGGTACGGACTATGTAAATATGGTTGAAAAAACTACTAACTTTGTCCATTCGAGTTGGTGATCGTAATGCTCATTTTGGCGCTGTTATCAGTGGTAGTAAAACTAAAGTTTCCGTTGGTCAGAGCGAGCGTTAGGTTGCTGACGGAGGCAGAGACCAATTGCAGGTAGTTGCCAGCTCCGGCGCTGTATTCATGGTTGACGCACTGGCCGGTCTGTTGATCCTTGGGGTAAGCCTGGATCTCGTGCCAGATACCTGCAAACTAGAACAGAGTTTAATTAATGACTACTGAATTTCGATTTACCTAAGTTGTAGTCAGATTTATCAGTCCGAAGATAGTATAGCGCAATTGTTTACCATTGACAAGTTGAAATTCTGTTGAACAGGGATGTTGTTGTCACATTTTCCCGGGAACCTGACGGGCACTCCTGGCACTGGCTCTGGGTAGTAGAAGCACGCCTCAGGAGTTTGGTCCGCCGTTCTGTAGTACTGGGGTGCCAAAACTTGTACTTGAGCTATAGCGTTGTTGATGGCTGTGTTGGCCGCAGGGGTCAGCTGTCTAGTTCTACTCAGCTTCCAGCTCCAAACTGATGGTTGAGGAAAATGTAAAAACGTAAATGTTGACAAATAAACGTCGCTAATAAATAGTAAATGCTACTCTTGGTCGTACCATCTTAAATATTGTTACTAAGTGTTTGCGATGTACTGATTAAATGTAGGTATTATACAATGTACTACGATACGAACCGTTTCTGTACTCTTCATCAATTTCAACACAACTGTATACCAAAGAGTATGAATCGTAGTCTGTTGCCAGCACCCAGTACGGAGTAGTCACTGCAAGGAAAAAAAAACAGCGTTAATAAACTTTATAAAAGGAAGAAAACAGCTCAATATAAATACAAAGAGACAAAAAAACGTCTCTCGTTACTTACCGTTAGTGGTGGGGAATGAAACATCGAGAATCGCGCTTCCATCATTGGAAACAGGTACTGCAAGACCAGTTATAGTAGCCAGGGTCTGATTCACCACTTCGGTGTTAAATACAATAACGCCGTCTGGGCCCAAGGAGTACTCGGCGTTGTTGCAAGTGCCTTCTTGGAAACCGGTGGGGTATAACTCGATGTTGTGCCAGACACCTAAGTACTGAATGAAAAGAAGGTATTTATAAATTAAATTGCATTGAAATGTTGTTCGGGAAAGCCCAACGTACGACCGTCAAGATGGACAGAGGAATAAGGGATTCCACGATTATAGGCTTGCCTACGCTAAGCAATTTATATGATTAAATTTAATTTTAAGTAATTTAAGGGGGGGCTCCCATACATGAAAATAAACCAAAAAAAATTTTTTAGTCAAACCTATGCGTCTATGGATAGGTCTTTTAAAATGACATTGAGGTTCCTAAAACCATTTTCTTTTAAAGTCTAACGTTTCATAGCTAGACGCTTTCAAAGTGGTAAAATGAGCGTCCCCCCCATCTAACTTCTAAACCGAGCAGGTGAAAATTTTGACAAAAATATGTAATGTAGATCTTAATAAATACTTTCAACGAAAATTGGTTCGGACGGGATCGAACGAGTAGTTTTTGAGATATAGCACATTTTCAACAACCGGAAACATAACTTTGTACTTCATACAAATACTATGAAAAACAAAGTTATATTTGCAGTCGACAAAATGTTGTGGTACTTTACTTAGTAGAAGTAAGTGGATTCCCTAATTCAGTTAAAGTTGGCATGGAACCCTCAGTGCGCGAGTCCGACTCGCACTTGGCCGGTTTTTTTTAAAACCTGTCGTTATATATTATTCGGTCGGATAAGTCCTGTCTGACGTTTGTTAAGTCGACTCTAAGTCCTATTGTTTTATCGAACAAAGAAATACCTGATACTCTTTTTGGATATTCTGTAGTTGCGTACTTACCCTAGCCGCATCGAAGTTCTGTACCACAGTGATATTCGGGTCACATCTACCGCGGAAGCGGACTGGTCGGGTTAAGTCCGGCTCTGGGAAGTAGAAGCAGCCTTCTTCCGAGTTGTCCACGGTGTAGTAGTACGCGTTGTTAAGGACCTGAATGCTGTCCACGACTTGGTTGATGGCGGCTACCGCGGTCTGTGACAGTGATGTCGTACGACTCATCTTCCAACTCCAGACTGAGAAGGAAAGCATTTTTATTATTAAGTGAAACTTAATATTGGATTAAGACTACTTCACTTTTTATTTTATTTTACCTCTTCTTGTCTGAGCGTCAAGGTTAGAGCAGGAGTAAACCAAAGAGTATGAATCGTAGTCGGTGTCGAGAATCCACAGTTCTTGTGGTTGCGTTGCTGAAAGTAATGTTTTGTTATTATTAGAAATTAAACTAACTTTTATCATTTAGGTGATTTTGATTATACACAAAGGTATAGGTACTATAAATGAAGTAAGATACGAAAAAAGACAAAATTTATGTTCAAGAAATGTCTTTTTGTACACACAACCTTCTTAAAGAACGCAGATCAATGTTGTTTTACCGGTTAACTACTCAGTCGTAGCTTCCTCAATATTAAATTCTAAATAATAAAATAAATATTTATTACAGCCAGCGAAGGTAACTTGCAGCTTCGCGCTTCCATCAGCACTGGCGACCGCTTGCCCGCCGGTGGTGGTTGCAAGGGTCTGGTTGATGACCTGGTTGTTCACCACGCTTATGGTGTTATTGATATTCGTAGCCCCGTAGTTCGCCTGGTTGCAAGTGCCGGTCTGGAAGTCCGCTGGGTAGCTTTCTATTAGACGCCAGGTTCCTAGGTACTGGTAGGAAAATGGAACTGTAAGTCACGGCTGTCCTTAATGTTTATGAGTTCCGAAAATAGGGAGAATATCTCGAATACCACGCCCATTTGCTATAAAACTTCATTTTGGGATCCTTTCCTACAAACATCATTTCACGATTTCACATTTCATGATATTGAGGATAATTTTAAGCGCAACTACCAAAAAAGTTAAATTATTATTAGAGCTGCATCTTATTTATGTCAACAAATTAAAGTACTAATGGTCGACCCAGGCAATGCTTAAAGCTTATTGATTGCTCGACATACCCTTGCAACATCGAAGTTTTGCACAACAGTGATGTTTGTGTCACACTGCCCCACCAAGATGACTGGTTCACCAGGAGCCAGTTCAGGCAAGAAGAAGCAAGCATCCAGGGACTGGTCGATAGTCTCATAGTACTGGTTGCCCAGAACCTCCACATTATTTATGACGTTATTCATTGCGGTTACGGCATTCGCTGAAAGCTGCTGTGTTCTGCTGAGCTTCCAACTGTAAACTGAAAAAGAAATATAGAGTTAAATATCTCCCGGGCTATCTGATCGCTCATATTGCGAACTTAAAGGTTGTTTCACGATGATGACCGAATAAGTTCTTGTTAGATTTATCTGTCCTTAAATTCATGCCAATAGAAATATTAAACATGTTTGAATGATGCTTTAGAATGTTTTTAACACTTACAGTGTCATATTTTATATTCATAAAGATGAAATAAGAAACCAAAAATTTGCGCACGGGCGGGACTTGAACCAGCAACCTTTTGGCAAACCGGGCCAAACGCTCTTACCAATTGAGCTACCGTGCTGTTAGTCCGACCCTGCGAAATTTGTGGTTCTTGAAAACGTCAATTCCGTGACGCTTAGCGCCATCTAGCCGTCTGTTTATGAAACAAATGGCCCAAGCAGTTATTCTTTACAGAATAAATTAGAATAAGAAACCACAAATTTCGCAGGGTCGGACTAACAGCACGGTAGCTCAATTGGTAAGAGCGTTTGGCCCGGTTTGCCAAAAGGTTGCTGGTTCAAGTCCCGCCCGTGCGCAAATTTTTGGTTTCTTATTTCATCTTTATGAATATAAAATATGACACTGTAAGTGTTAAAAACATTCTAAAGCATTAGATAGCGAAGCGACATCAATTTCCAAGTTGAATTTATTCTGTAAAGAATAACTGCTTGGGCCATCTGTTTCATAAACAGACGGCTAGATGGCGCTAAGCGTCACGCAATTGACGTTTTCATAAGAAACCACAAATTTCGCAGGGTCGGACTAACAGCACGGTAGCTCAATTGGTAAGAGCGTTTGGCCCGGTTTGCCAAAAGGTTGCTGGTTCAAGTCCCGCCCGTGCGCAAATTTTTGGTTTCTTATTTCATCTTTATGAATATGTTTGAATGATTTGTTTGTGCGTGCTTATTGGTTGATGGTGAAACAGGCGTCCTGTGTTTTAGCTAGAAGTATTATAAATGTGAGAGTTGACTTACTTGCTCTGAAGTCCTGGCCGTGATTGACACAGCTGTAGGCTAACGCGTGATCGTTGTAGTCAATGCTCAGAATCCAGAACGGAATCGTTATTACTGTAAAAAAACACATTTAATTTCATCAGCTTTATAAGATGTGATTTAGATGTGAAACAAAGAGACACTATTATCAGTTTTATTTCAATTTTTTCTTTTATTTAGTATGGGTCCGTTCTTGACTCCAGACCAAGCCTAGTGCGACTAATACGAAGTAAAAGATGAAACGAGCTCGCCCAGAAGAAATAACATTTACAGTACCTGCTGTGTTTTTAAAGTGCCCAATGTAAAAACACATCTAAGACCCATTACACACTGCGACTTTTAGGCAGCAATGCAATCCCGATGCTAACGGGTGTTAGTATCGATGCAGTCGCAAAATATCAACCTTTACACACTGCCCTACTTTTAGCATAGATGCAGTCGCGGTGCTAACGCGCGTTAGCATTGATACAGTCGCAATGCAGAAGTTGGAAATTGTCAAATTTTGTACAGATAATTGGTGAATGCATCGATACTAACGCGTGTTAGCATCGATGCTAAAAGTCGCAGTGTGAAAAGGTCTAAGATGCATAATCATGACAAAACAAAGCCACCCTTATTGTATTCGTAGGTGTTTATTATTTAAACTTGTGCTTAACCGAAATATGTGATAGACGGCATTACCTTGTCCATCAACAATTATGTCGATCTGCATCTTCGCACTGTTATCATTGGAAGCGAAGCTGAAATTCCCCTCAGATACTGTCAAAAACTGGTTCACGACCTGGGTGGACGTAAGGTTGAGATTGTTGGCATTCCCTGTCGAGTACTCATGGTTGATGCACTGGCCCTGCTGTTGGTCTTTGGGGTAGGCCTCAATCTCGTACCAGATACCGATGAACTAAGAAATAAGAGAGAAAAAGTTATATGGGTTTAGTTTCATCATTTCGCAAATTACAAAATCAGAGTCAGCAAACTCTTTAGAATTTGAATTTCGAAAATCATTTACTTTGTGTCTTTTAAGAGCAAACTTTATGCCATATAGCATACGTTATGCCAAACTTTTTTTCTGCCACAGCAAAAGATATTCATCATCAGTTAATACAAAAATGCAAGTGATGCGATACACAACGATACTATAATATTTACCGTTAATAATGAATTCTTATGAAATTAACACTCAACACGAGAACTGCATAAAAATATAAATAATTTGTAGCTAACCTGGTTCAAATTGAAGTTCTGAACAACGGTTACATTCTCGTCGCACTGCCCAGGGAAGACCACGGGCACTCCTGGCTGTGGCTCAGGGTAGTAGAAGCAGGCCTCAACTGAGTGGTCAACGGGGACGAAATACCGCTGGTCCATGATGTTGTATTGGCTGATGACGCTGGTGATGTTCGCTGATGCTGCTGGACTCAGCTGCTTCGCTCTGCTCAGCTTCCAGAGCAATACTAAAATGTGAAGGATCAAAATAATTTTGTAATAATTGTAGATCACTATCATTATCAGGTGCAAGAGGTCTACTGTTAGCAGTGGACGTCAACAAAGGTTCCCCTGAAGTTTATCTATAGCTACTAACCAACCAACTAACAAGTTTTAGTCTAGTCTAGTTTCTAACCTAGTTGGTTAGAAATAGATAGGCTTTTTGGGTCGCTTGTTTGCAGTGAATGTGAAAAATGCATTTTAAAAGAACTTTTGCACTATACGCTAGTACTTGTATCTAGTAAAATACTTCTAATACGAATTATGTAATGAACAATATTGTTGGATCACCGTTTAGTCAGTAATTTAGACAGTTAAGAATCTGTTTGTATAATAATAAAATATTAATTTACCTTGTTGTTCATCGGCATTAATGTTGGTGCAAGCGTACACCAAAGAATATGAAATGTAGTCGGTGTCCAAAATGTAGTAGTTTGTAGTGATTGTTGCTGAAAAATAAATTGTCATCTCAAAGATTTGGTACAAATAGCCGATGCATAAAAAGTTTCTGTACATACGAGTAATATATTAGATGTCAGAATAGGCTAGTTTCCTTAAAGAACTATTACTTTCCAGTAAAAAAACGAGTTATTTATGAATTTCAGTTAGGATTTTCATAGTATTTTGCTGTCAGGAAGACATTCGATTTGCAGTGAAGTCATTTAGAACGCCATGATAGTTCGAGGTTTTTACGGCCCATCCAAATCGTATTATTGAAATCATAATTCAATAAGGTAATTGTCGATTCTATGTATATCTTAAAATATCAGGATTTTTTAAATTATATCGGTATATTTACTAAGATAAAGTATTATCTAGATTTTGACATTTGGTGAACTAGCCTATTATTGTCACTAAACAAGAAATTACCATTAGTTCCAGCAATAGGGAAGGTCACATTGAGCAGACCAGATCCATCATTTGAGGCCAGAACAGCCGTTCCTCTTATGGTGTCCAGGCTGTCTCCAAGTACTTGGGTGTTCAGAACGTCTACAACCAAGGTGTTGAAGTCCAGGGTATATTCAGCATTCCTACATGCCCCAAACTGGAAATCTGCGGGGTAGGATTCGATGTCGTGCCAGATGCCTTGATACTGTTGGAAGAGAGAGTGAAATCATGAAGTACCTACTCACCTAAGTTCAAAGATTAGTGAACAAGTGAAAAGGATCGAGAAATCAGGTGGATTGATATGGCATAATAATTAAAAGTACTTAATTTTGTATTTGTAGTATCTTACTTAGTGTTGTAATATTACTTAAATATTATTGTTTTTTTAACAAAGAAGTTGTAAAGTACTCCATCTTTACATCAAACAAATCTTTTTTCTGCTATTTTGAATCAATTCACTCCATTGAGATTCGTGATTTATTTAATTAGGTCAGAGAATAAATATTTTCGCATCAGGTAGGTATAAACTTTTAATCTAATTTATATTTGGCTGTATTTTTTGTAAATTGATTATGTGGTCACTAAAAAGGTTACATTTCAAAAAATAAAATGTCCTTTCCAGCAATATGTCATTTATTTGTCTTTCTGACAAAATTGTCGAATAATAAAATTTAACTTAAATATAATAGTCTTTAAGTTGAAAATTTATATACAATACTTACGGCAACAGGGTCGAAGTTTTGCACCACCGGTATGTTAGGGTTACATTGTCCTCGGAACACCACCGGTTTCTCAGGATTTGGTTCAGGGTAGAAGAAGCAACCTTCATCAGATTGGTTTGTCTGTCTGTAGTATGCATTGTTGAGGACCAGCTGCGAGGCAATGACGCTGTCCACAGCGGCTTGAGATTCTGCTGAGATCTGACGGGTGCGGCTAAGTATCCAGCTGTAAACTGTGAAAAAAAAAAAAACAACAGATGTTACATAATAAGGCAGTACCTTGCCCTTTATATTTAGACTAGTTTTAGCCAGCTATTGAAGTTACACACAATTTGGATAAATTAATGAAGAATAACTTTTGCAAACAAGTGTAGTTCTTTCCTATTCTAATCTTCAAATCATGTTAATACGTGCCTTTGCCAATACGTTCACTGATTCATTAACAATTAAAATTAATTTCACTTCACCATGTTAAAGACCCTTTACACATTGCGTCTTTTAGCAGCGATTAAGTCGCGATGCTAACGCGCGTTAGCATCAATACAGTCGCGATAGAGAGGCTGGAAATTGTCAAATTATGAAATGAATTTTTGCGACTAACGCGCGACTGCATCGATCCCAAATTAAATATTTTCATTGCGTGAGTAGCGATGCTTAGGCGCGTTTTCAAAACGCGCGAGTGCATCGATGCTAAAAGTCGCAGTGTGTAATAAGGGGTCAACGGTCACGAAACTTTTTGAAAATAAAAACAAATTCGCATCAATTAGTGGTTTTATTCTTTTTTTCTGGCCGCTAATGGTCAGTACTAAAACTTATTACCTTTTTATAAAATGAAAAAGATTCTTAGGTATAAAAGAATGGTCTGTGACATTACACAAAAAGTAATATAGAGATTGACATATTTTTGTTCAAAATATTTTATAATTCCTTACCTCTTTGTTGGTTGTTAGGGAGATTCTCACAGCTGTATGAAACAGCGTAGTTATCGTAGTCTGTAGATAAAACCCATAGCTCTGTTGTCACGAATGCTGTAACAAAAAAAATAAGTTTATACTAAGCGAGTGTCAATTTTGAAAAAAAAAAAAATGTAGGTCTTTATAAATACTTTCAATGAAAATTGGTTTGGACGGAATCGAACTAGAAATTTTTGAGATATAGCACATTTTCAACAACCGCAAACATAACTTTGTTCTTCAAACAAACACTATGAAAAACAAATTTATATTTGCTGTCAACAAAATATTGTGGTATTTACAAAGTGGCAGTAAGTGTATTCCCTAATTCAGTTAAAGTGGGAACGGAACCCTCAGCGTGCGAGTCCGACTCGCACTTGGCCGTTTTTTTTACTACAAATAGAATAGGGAAGCCATACCAAGCAAAGTTTATTGCATATACGACGACAAGATTGTGACTATTCCTTGAAATTTGAATTTCGAATAATATGATACAGTTTGTATGATTTGATAACAAGTGGCGTCAATTCGTGGAGCACGAAATTTGTTTATGGTGTCAGTTCCATACTTTAGTAATATTACAATGATCATCATCATCATTATCAGCCAAAGGACGTCTACTGCTGAATATAGGCCTCCCCCACGGCTTTCCACAGCGACCGATCACTAGCGGTCTGCATCCAGTTTGATCCTGCGATCTTTACAAGGTCGTCTGTCCATCTTGTTGGTGGACGTCCTACGCTGCGTCTTTAGTCGAAGGGTCTCCAATCTAGAACTTTCCTGCCCCAAAGGCCATCAGTTCTTCGCGCTATGTGTCCTGCCCATTGCCACTTGAGCTTACTAATTCTGAAGGCTATGTAGTTACCTTAGTTCTTCTACAATGATCAACTTTTTCAAGAACACAACGCTGTGTTTGCCAAGCTTATGTGAATACAGGTAACGAATGAATTTACGAATTCTGTCTTTGATTCGATTTAGAAACTTATAAAAATGATAACCTTTCAGGGTTGATAAAAATAGCATTTTAATAACATCTTCTATCGAATTTGGCGTATACTTAAGCATCGGAATCTGAGGTGACATAATACATATTTAGCACGTAACACCTGCCTGTGGACTTTGTCCAGTGTTGGTTGGATATTATCTGTCTTGTATGACTTAAGTATTTTACAGCGTTTTATCTATTGCATTAGCTGATGACAAGGAGTGGCGTATTGTCCACACCCAGTCGGACGTCATGGTTTATGTATTTGTCATGTAAGCTAAGTAGATACCTGTGTAAAAGATGCGAAAAGTTTTTTTTTTTCATAGCTTTTAGGCTTGAAGTGTAACCGTAATACCATTATTACAGCAGTGCTATACTTGTACCATTAAAAAAAACTCAGTCAAACATTTAGTTCACGATTTGTTGTCTAAGTAAGTATGTACTAAAACATATTTATTTGGTCTTTATTGCGCTGTAAGTTATGCAATGGTTGACTTAATGCCTTCTCTACCAGCTGTTTGCTTCGGAATGCAGAAAGTTTAATCATTGGTAAAATACTGGTTAATATTTATTACTTTAGTAAATCGTCCATTTATTCCATTCACTTTCACTTAAGCATAGGTTACCACATATCGATAGATATCGTTGCGAAAAAGTGGGTATTGTGGCGTTTAGCAGTGCATAATTTCGGACCGTGGTCCGAATCGCCCAAGTGCTATCTCAGAATGGGGTCATTCGCACCGCCCAGTGGTTTAGCGGTGCAAATCGCCAAAAGTATCTACTGAATCGACCCTTTTCATCATTTCATAGACGACTGCGGTGCGAATAACCCCAATCTGTATCATCACTTGGGCAATTCGCCCCCCGCGGTCCGAACACCTCGTGGTGCGAGGTTCGAAACGGGTATACCCGAATAAGTGGAATAAGTAACAGTGTTACTGCAAATTTATATGAACACACAATAGGTTCTTTTAACTATATAAATCCGGACGAATAATAGATATCAAATAATAAGCCCATAGAATTATAAGTATTACTAAGTACTGTTAATTTTATGATTATCGGACTGCTGATAAGTAATCGCAACTCTAAGAATTTATGAATTTTGTGCGTGTTAGTGGTTCGTTATTTATAACGTAGGTAATATTAGGTAGACTCATGTAATGATAAGTAATCTTCAGTGTCAAACTAATGATAACCCATTGAAAAACAATTACTATTTGTACTAATCTTCGAGTGAAAAGTTATAATTCCATTGATCAAAATATACAAATTAAAACTAAGACATGCTACATAAAAAATAACTTAAAATATACATATTCAAATACAAAACCATTTCCTTGCGGCAAGGAGGCTATGATGCTGGCTGCGTTGCCGCGTTGGATAGCTAGGCTGATCCTATGAGCTAGGAACCAGCCAGCTTTATTATTGGCTGTCACAGAATTTAATTTTGGCGAAATTTTTCTAAATAGCAATTTAGCAGAGGGTCCCCACGGCCCAAATGTTTCAACGCCAAACGGCGCAAACACATAATCACTTGCAAGTGAGACGTACTTGCGACGCTTGGCGTTTTCAGCCAACTCCGCTGCTGCTCCAGCTTTAAGGGCTGATTCTCTGAGATGGGAGGGGGCCAAAGTATCGACACAAGTTGTATCCCAAACTAAGGCCCGACCCCGTTCCCAGGGAATAAGCGTGAGGCCATCGGGTCTCTTGCCATCGTCACGGACCAAACCACGTGGTTCCAGTAGTTGATTAAATAATACAAATTTACAGAATCGTAATACCAATATGCTGGCTATCTACTATTTACATACAGGGTTTAACAAAATTAACTGCGTTCCTTCTTGTGGTTATTCTGATGTTCAAGTACAACAACTTCTTGTATTGAATAACATCGAAATCCCAAAAGAATGACATCCATAGAAACTAGCATCAGCTGATAGACTCTTTATGGCTTTTTAGCAATTTGGTATATTCTAACACAGACCACAGCGTAAGTTTCATCAAAATTTGTTCAGCTGTTTTTGAGTGAGATATGAGTGAGTAATAACTTAACTTCATGAAAATAAAACGCCTTCAAAATACTCATAACAAAGCATGAAATAACGCATTTGCCTCCATTTAGGAGAAATTAATTCTGTTGGAGTCGGTAGGTACATGATGTACCTATACTGTTGGTGTAGATCCATAATCTGACATCGTGAACCAATTCCAATAGAATTTGTTATTATTTCTCCTAAATAGAAGACAAATGCCTTATTTTAAGCCTAATCCGTTTTTAAAAAGTGGTTTAAGTACTGACAAAAGTTTTTATAGACAGTCAACAAACAACTTACTGCCTTCCACATTTAGCACGACAGACAGCTTCGCGCTTTGGTCGGTGCTGATTACGGTGGCATTTCCAGTGATGATGGCCAGGGTCTGGTTGATGACCTGGCTGTTTTCGACCTGAACGACGCCATTGACCAGGGCGTATTCAGCTCGGGAACACTGGTTCTGTGAGGACTCGGAGTAGTAAGCTCTGATCTCGTGCCATAGACCTTGGAACTGGAGAAAAGGACAATGTTCTTAGTGAAGATTGAATTTGTCAATGAACATACATAATACCAGTACAGGAAGCAGATTCTCGTGCAATTCGTATACGAACAAAGTTTACAGATCGAATTTTCATTGCTGAAGTTAAAATAGTTTTTGAGTTCTCTGAGTCACAATTTCTATGCGGTTAGATTAAGTTTGTGGAGTTTTTTTTTAACGTGTGGATATATTACTTGAATTTTGAGGCAAAATGATGAAACTCGCAATCGAATTACCATTCGAAATTAGTTCGATTGACGCGACAATTGCCACCATGATTCATATCATAAACCAATTTGCGATGAAGGATAATAAAATCTGACTCTGACCCAAGCTGATGTTTTCACATCGAACACGGCAAGAAACGTAAGGTATATAAAAATGAAAACCTTATCATCTGTTTAGAAGTAATCATATTTGGTTGTATATGAATTCCATAAAGATATGAACTATGCATGTATCGTGCAGTGGGAGTGTGTGGTAAACTACAGGTACGCAAGACTAACGCCACAAAATATGGTTAGTACCTACCTATATAGGTAGGTACTAACCATATTTTATGTTTTGTTAAAACCATGTTTGACTTCTGCACTATATAGTGCAGAAGTCAAACAACATACAAAGTATGCTCGAGCAACGCACACATAGACACAGCTTAAGGGCAAGAGATCTCTAGAACTTTTCGGGACAGTGCGATCACGAGTGCTGCCCGCTTGAGACACGCGTCTCGGAAGGGTTTTGTAATGAGAAAATATGTTATTAGGTGACTTTAGCTGTTTTTAATAATTGTTTAAAAAAACGTAAGATGAAAACATGTTTATTTATTTATAGATATTGTGTAATTTTTACTGTCTTTTGATATGATTAGGTCTAAAAAGGAAAAATCAAAAGAAATTGCGTCTAGAATTCAACTGTTTAAAAGGTATTATAGATAAATTTGGTTGTGCAAAGTATTACATTTTATGTATAGTTGTGTAAGTTTATTTTCTTGGTTTACTTTTTGTCTTATCTTGTTTATGTTCAAAAAAAAAACAAACGACTTGAATATTATAGGAGTGCGATGACTACGATAGTTCTTTTGTGTAAAGCCAAAGTTGAAGTCCTTAGCGCGACAGATGGGTGTGTGGTTAAACAATAGTGAAGTAATGCATGAGTTTGACTTCCTGTTACTGTCTTTGTTTTGTGCTAACGCCGTTAGTACACCAACGCATTCACATGACATGAGACATTGCAAATGCAAATATTTATTTATTTTTATTTAATACACTTAATGCACAATCAAAATTTACATATGGTGGACATAGCATTAAGCTAAAAGCATTCTCTTCCAGTAAACCATAGGTCAGAGAAAATGCTGGCGGCGCGAAAGAAGTGATAGAGGGCAAAAGAAAGAGCTTGATGATTAAAACTAGGTATTAAAAAATACTACTATTTATTACATAAATACCGTATACATTAACGCATAATTATGGAATAATAGAAAATACACATAGTACACAAATACATAATAATATTACTAATAGTACATATGAAAGATCACATGCCGTATTCAAATATCATATTCTGCATGCGAATGCGGCGGTGTACTAATATAATATAATATATGGTATAACAAAATTATATATATATTACTATATATAATAGAATATGGTAGAACAAACGCATATCAAAATTGATTTTTATAACTGATTGAAATTGGGTAGTATATGAATAGAATTTAATAATTGACAAGTTGAAGTTTAATATTCTATAACGTAATTTATATTGTATTTCGAAAAACTATTTTTTTCATGGAGCTCAGGTAAACGTTTAGGCAATTGGGCAATATTAAGTTCTTCATTCACGTTTTTCAACGTGAAATAGTTTTAAAACTTGAAATGAAAGATATAAGGTAGCGACAAATATTATTCTCGTGCATTGTATACGAAGAAAGTTCACCGATCGAGTTTTCTTTGTCGAAGAAAAAATAGTTTTTGATATTTTAAATTATCTCAGGGTCACAATTTCTATGTATTTAGGTTTTGTAGGTGCGATAGTGTTTTAGGTGCGATAGTGTTTTAGGTGTTGGTATTTTACTTTATTTTTTAGGTTAAACGGTTAAACTCGCAATCAAATTACCACACGAAAAAGTTTGATTGCCGCGAGAATCGTCCTACTGAAGATCGGAGGAAGTTAACATACTATTTTCGTGTCAAGTTACACCAATCAAAGTAACTAGCGGTACCCCACGACTGCATCCGCACGTTTTGAGATTGCCCTACCCCCTCTCGTCACAGATTATTTTTTTATAGCCTTAAGCCTTTTTGGATAAATGAGCTATCCAACACAAATTGATGATATAGATTGATATTTTTTTCAAATCAGTCCAGTAGTTTCTGAGATTAGCGCGGTCAAACAAACAACAAACTCTTCATCTTCTTTATAACTAAATATCCTTTGGACATTCCCACACATCGCCATCTAGTCCCAAAGTAAGCTACTCAAAGCTTGTGTTATGGGTGCCAGACAACGGATATAATACTTAAATACTTTTTGTTTGTAAATACATACATGATATACATAGAAAACACCCAGACCAATACAAACAGACATGTTCATGCACACAAATGTTTGTATTGTGCGGGGATCGAACCCGCACCCGCTGCGTAGTAGGCGATTTCTCGACCACTACACCAGACGGGTCGTCAAATAACAATAACATTAGTATAGTATTGATAAAAACAGCTTACTCTAACAGCATCGAAGTTTTGCACAACAGGTATGCTCTGATCACAGGATCCTGTCAAAATGATGGGTTCATCCAGAGACAGGACAGGCAGAACGTAGCAAGCCTGCTCAGACTGATCCACAGGTCGAAGGTCGTCCATGTGGATGTCCAAACCCTGGATTAGGGTTGTGTTGATCAGGAATGGCAGCATTATGTTCGGGTATGACTTCTGCCTTAGAAGCTCCCAGACGGTTACTGAAATCAACCACTCAGTTAGTAAAGAAGTTATTTTCTGGTCATACCAATGATTTAAAAAGAATAGAACGTTATACGCTCTCAAAACAAACGAAAAATCTGTGCCTGGTCGAGAGCAACAGCACACTTGCGCAACTCTTATTAACTACATTCTCAGATGATGAAAGAGATGGCATTATTTTTGCAGTTAGGAAAAAAGAGACAGTGAGTGATTCTCTGTTACGCTCCAGTGTAAACAAAATACCAATCTCTGCTCTCCAATGCACACTTGAATTACCTACAAATTACTAATCTATGATCGGCTTTGTGCCGAGGACATCGCGTCCTTTTCACAATTGTAAAAATAACAATTTACTTTCTCTTTCACCTTTCACCCGTATAGTGAAATGTATTTTAAGAAAAAAAATGATTTATGCGTAATTCTTGTTAACCTACATGTCATACGAGATCTCCTGAGCTTATTTTATTTTCTTCTCGTAGTTTGTAGACTTTTGAAATATACACGTTGGCATTTACTAGGATTTACAATCACTATCAGAGACGTTACACTTGTTGTATAGCTATTCGCAGACTAAGGGTAAGGCTCCTAATTAGGATCTTTTCGCGTCTTCACATTGCGCGCCCGGGAAACAGTTTTTCTTTTAAATCATTGGGTCATACTGCGTTCTATTTTATAATGTATAGTTTGGTGATAAGTTGATCAGAATTTGGTATGCAGTTTAATAAAATTAAGGTTAATATAATTGTCGATAGTCTCAATTTTATCTATGATGACCACAACAACATTCTTTATACAGTCAAGTTAGTCATAATTTGTTATTAAGAAAGAGCTTAATCTATCTTAGTAATTGATCATTTTTATTTATATACTAGCGTACCCCCACGATTTTGCCCACGTGTTTTGAGTTTGCTCCCTCATTTCCAACACAAAAATCTTTTTTAAATCGGTTCAGAAGTAAAAAAATAAACAGATCATATTATATTTTTGATAATACTCTAACTTACTTGCTCTCTGGTTAGCGTCGACATTTCGGCAGGTATACGCAACGGCATAGTTATTGTAGTCTGTCCGGAGGATCTTCACATCAAACGCTGTAAAATGAATAACATGCTTAGAAAGAGAATAGGTTGATAATTTCAATTTTTATAAGTATCCGGTATTTAACACGCGGTGATGTGTCTAGCCAAGTTCAAGAAAATTAACTGGCGACTCAGCGCCATGTGTATTTTTACGCGAACTATTTCGAGCGTTTTTTGAACCCCCCATTACTTAAAACCTATCCAGTTAACAAACATCAAATTATATTATTTATTTATAGCCATAAAGAAAAAAAGAACCATAGATTTCACTAGCCTAGCCCAAACGGTTATAAAGATAAGCAGGTCCAAAAGTCACCAATTTTCCATTGATTGACCTATAGACAAGGACGTTCATAAAAACATCTGAGCTTTTAGATTAAAAAAAACAAAACTACTTCTAGATGACCTAGGAAGTTTAAAATTGGCATTTAGCTATGTGATGTGAGGGGGTCCTCTATTTTTTAACTATCTTTTGTTCTCAGTTTTTTTCTGACTTGGCTAGTTTTTACCTGAAAGGTTATTTAAAATTATAAGCTTAAGAAATTAAGTGATATCTAATTAGTACCTACATGTAACTTAGAGGTAAATTGTGCTTTTTTTCTGTGAAAGTTGGCTCTCGCTTAGATCTCAATACTTTTTTTTTCGATGTGCACAATCAAACTAATTTTAAGTATTGAACTTGGCAGACATTTTTCGCATTTATATTTTTGGTGGAATACGTAAACAGCTGATGATAATTGTTGTATGAGCTTAACTTTAGTGACATTTTAAATGATAGAGATATTATGAAAAGCACAAGACGAAAAACGTACTTTAGTGCATTTTCATCCGACATATTATAAAGTCAATTGACTGACGTAAACTTCTTACGGTCTGTTTTAAAATAGCGTTTTCTGTCCAATACTTCATACGAAATGATATTCCCAATTTGAAATATGCGTCGGTTAGTGCTTATGTGTATTTGTAGATGGTTAAACATGCTTCAAGTAAGCATACATATTTTAAGATATTATGTTCACTTACGCTCTGCAATATTTGTTACAGTAACATTATAAGAAGCGGTTCCGTTGACGTGTGTTGCTGTTCCATTCGTCTCCCCATAGAAGTTCTCCGTCACAGCCGGGTGCCTGACCTGGTACCCTTCACCAGTAGCTGTAAACTCGAAGTAGGAGCAGTCTCCGGACTGGTAGTTGTTTTCGGATCTTTTCAGTTCGTACCATGTTCCTGTAAACTGCAAAAAAACATGGATACTAAAAGAGTTTTAATTCAAATATGAATGCTTAGGTTTTTGAGAATTTAATACATGTTAATCACTTTTTTAGGCGAAAAGGACTTATTGAAACTAAAAATTAATAATAATCAAACATTCGAATTTACACTTTTCAGGGCAGTATCCCAGACACAATAGAACTATTATTGTTCTACGGCTATAGGCGTTAACTATCACGTAAAGTTATAAACAGTCGATAATAATTCATAGGTGAAAGTTATCTACGCTAATGAAGTCTTGGGCGTCGGGAACGGGCTAGTTAAAATAATTTAACTTATATGCATCCTTATCCCAGGCATAAATAACGATTGATAAGTTTGATGACCTCCGTAGTGTAGTGGCTAAGCATGCTCGGTTTCAAGGCGTCGCCGTTTTGAAGTCCCAGGTTCGATTCCCGATCGAGTCAATGTAGAAATTAAAAAAATCTATATTGTCTCGGATCTGGGTGTTGTGGTACCACCGTTGTATCTAATTTACATAACACAAGTGTAATTAGCTACTTACTTTGGGATCAGAGCAATGTATGTAATTGGTCTCCAATACTATACTGATACTATAATATACTTTTAGTCATAGGTACAACACAATGATGTAAAGGAGAAGAAAAAGGTCGGCACTTTTGAGCATATCCGGCTAAAAGAAGAAGCCGTATATCATATACAGGGTGGCCCAGAAAATTACGTCCCCATATTTTTTTTTGGAAGCCTTACATACATATATACCCTATGTATGTTAGTCGAATTTTTGTAACCTTTTTTGCACACTGAGAATTTCCAAATAATAATTCGTTCACTCTTTATGGTGTTATGCCGGTTTTTTCAATGCAATATAATCCTTATAAATTAAGTTTACTTAGATAAAATTATGTGCTGCTAAAACTAAGACATAAGTTTAAAAATTAAATAAAAATATGCCTCGAAAACTACCAAAATTTGTCTATCATAAGAATGGTGTCTTCCTATCTCAACTACTCATTGTCTGAAGACGAAAGTCTTCAACCAGTGTGTGTTACCAGTGATGACTTACACTGAAGAGGGCTATGCTGGGTGTTTCTCTGTGGACGTGGAAGAACTAAGGTAACGGACATAGCCTTTAGAATCAGTAAGCTCAAGTGGCAGTGGGCAGGGCACATAGCGCGAAAACGCAGCGTAGGACGTCTACCGACAAGATGGACAGACGACCTTATAAAGATCGCAGGATCAAACTGGATGCAGACCGCTAATGTTCGGTCGTTGTTGGAAGCCGTGGGGGAGGCCTATGTTCAGCAGTGGACGTCCTTTGGCTGATAATGATGATGATGAAGAATGGTATATTTAGATAGCCCTGGATGTAAAGCATCAAAAAAAATATAATTGGACGTCACTGTTTAGGCCACCCTTTATATTTATTTATGACACTATGAGTGTTTAAAGATTCTAAACCAAGATGTATAAAGTTTCAAATTATTTATATTTGGTCTTCTTCGAAATGGAACCAAGATACTTTGCTGTCAAGAACTTGCATCGTAATTCTGTGTAGACAAAACTATTTCTTAATTTTGATGCTACGCCACTAATTTGCCCAAACAAAATCAAAGTACTTAGGCTATAATCAAACAAATGAAATGATAAAATTAAAAATCAAGGTAAAAGATAAGATACTTGGTCTGGATAATCGATTCATATCTGCAGTATATTCATGGCTATCTAGGCCCAAAGGTACGTCATTTAAGTTATAGGTAGAGTTACGTATGTAGTAGGTAACTAGGTACTGAATTGAAAAGAAGTTCGAGTATCGAGAGAAAATTAGAAGTAAACATGATTTAAAACTTGTACTGAAACAGTTTAGTTGATCAACTTGATGTCGATGAAAAAAATAAACCTTCTGCCCTATAAATTTAGTAAGCTGAACCACAAACCAAATTTCTTTCTTTAATTTCTTAAATGTCCGTGCTAACCTTAGTGATACAACTGAATTGCCTTTGTTACATAACTTCTGGTAGCACGTTGGTGGCTTTGATAGTGATTACCAAAGTTGAGCTACCTAGGGCGTGGTCGTATTTGGATGGGTGACCATTTCGACCATTTATAACTGACGTATGTCTCGAGCATCTCCGTGCTTCGGAAGTCACGTTAAGCTGTTGGTACTGTCTAATATTGGTTGATATTAGTCGTCAAACCTAGTCAGAGCCCTATGGCTGCCTTGATAACATGTGACATTAGGGTTGGTTACTTGCAAGCAAACCATCTGCCAACTGCCCGGCGCAACGTCAAGAGGGTTGCACTTTAAAGCGACGGCTGCGCCAGAGGTCCCTGGTTCGATCTCCGGGACGGGCCAAAAATATACCTGAGTTTTTCAGTTCAGAAATTCTTAGGGTAGCCCGGAGTTTGGAAGTTGGCGGAGTTTCACCCCCCTGCCTCGGAAAAGAACGTAAAGCCGGATCTCATCGTGATCTAATCTGGTCGTGTCGGATTGCTGTCCCATTGGGCTATAAGAGTGAAGGGAACAGAGAGTGCACCTGTGTTTGCGCACACACTTGTGAACTATAATATGTCCCGTGCAGTCGGTTAGTCGTTGTGACTGTCCACCGCAGTAGAAATCGGCTAGAGGGACTACTGCTGCCAAGTCGCGTTGAGCCCGCGTGGTAGATAATGGTTTATACCAACTCCGGAGGTGAGGCTTTTGTCTAGCATTGGGATAGTTTTTAGGGTTTCGTATCCGAATAGCAAAGAAACGGAACCCGTATAGTTTCGTGAAGTCTGTCTGTCCGTCCTTATGTTACAGTCCCTTTTTTCTGAAACTATTACCATTACACAGCTGAAACTTGGTAGGTCGGTGTATCCTATTGACCGCTATACGATTCTCATACACAAAATAATTATACTTACACAATAATTATACTTAAGGGGGGGGGGGGGGGTAATTTTTGCAGACAAGCAAATATCGTAGTATTTCGTCAAGTAAATGGAGCCCTAATACTGGTAAAGTTGGTACGGTACCCTCAGTGCACAATTCGCACTTGGTAGGTTTTTGTCTTTTACGAAACACGCATTTGCATTGACTTACACTTTCTGGATCAAAGGTAGCCGGGTCATAGTTGTCATAGTTTGGCTGCTGCAGATCCTCACACTGTCCAGTCTGTATTATCTGTGCCGCACCACTGTGTATCACTCCCAGAACGCTTAACACTAACACTATCATTTTGGTCATCATGAGATCATAGCTGACCCGCCAGCAACACACATAACCACTAAAATGACGATTAATCGCCAAAAATATCTTTTATATGCGAGATCTTATCAATTAATCGGCGAGATATGAACTGCAAGTAATCAGGCTTTAAATTGTTTTTATTGAATGCCATTGTGTTACTAAAGCTGATAGAGTAGTCCTCTCTTTAGACCTTTACGATGTGTTTAAAACACTATATCTACATTCACTCCCTGTGTGCTTAAGATAGAGAAGTAGGCCTCCAATAGCGCTTTTTAACATCGTTGACCCTTTACACACTGCGAGTTTTGGCAGCGATGCTAACGCGCGTTAGCATCGATGCAGTCGCAAAATGTCAACCTTTACACACTGTGCTACTTTTAGCAGCGATGCAGTCGCGATGCAGAAGCTGGAAATTGACAAATTATGCACTGAATTTTGGCGACTGCATCGACACCAACGCGCAACTGCATCGATGCTAAAAGTCGCACTGTGTAATGGGTCTTATATGGGCAAGAAGCCTTAAAGGTCTGCCAGCCTGCACCTATTACATACGGGTAATAATAATTCTGAGGAGTTACATTACATTAAAAATTAACTTTAAAAAAGTAAAAACCGACTTCAAAACCAAAATGCACTAAAAAGTGTTAAACAAACTCTTGAACATTCAAAGAAAAGGAATCCATTTTAGGGAAACAATTTCTTTTTGGAGTCGGTGCTGCGACAGGTGAGGCTGAATTTTCAAAGTGGTGGCACCGACTCCAAAAAGAAATTGTTTCCCTAAAATGGTTTTGAAGTCGGTTTTTACTTTTTTAAAGTTAATTTTATTTCTCCATTTTTAGAGTTTACAAGAGAGGGGGGGGGGGGGGGAAGTTGCACCTTATGACTCTTTTCTTTAAGAAGCTACAAACTACCTATCATATGTTCTGTCATTATAATTACTGAACTCCTAAGCGTTAAGGAGTTCCAACATCAGCTCAGCCCAACAAGATGTGGACTATCAGACGTAACAACACGTCAACATTAAGATTCAAGTAAAGAAACACTGTACGTGCCTTTAAAATTTGAGGGTTTCCCTCGATTACACCAAGATCTCATCATCAGATCCCAAATTGAAAAAAATGGGACCAACTAGAAAGTACACCCTCTAAGTAGGCGAAAAAATTTTTCGAATCGGTCGCTAACGACTGAGATATGAGGTAACAAACATACAAAAAAAAAACATACAGTCGAATTGATAACCTCCTCCTTTTTTGAAGTCGGTTAAAAATATTAGTAACCTACCTACATAGGATTATTATCACAACTTATTTGTTGTAAAATGTAAAATAACGAAAAACCGCAGCTCCATTCTAAGTTTTTTGTAAAATATAATATTTTGAGTCACAAATACTCGTACCAAAGCAATTTGGGCACTCTTTTCGATAGTGAGTTTTTCAGGGTGTGTGTGGGCCTCCACGTTGGTACCCTGGTATATGTGAAATTTTTGCGTGCCCCTGTGGCAAGGAGGTTGCCAAATTTGGTCTCTACTGCCTTTGTTGCCAGCAAAGCGCTGGGTGTCTCACCCGTCACGCTACCCTTAATGACGCCATCAGAAGAGCTCTTGCCACCATTAATGTTCCTTCCACGTTGGAACCACGTGGTTTGGTCCGTGACGATGGCAAAAGACCCGATGGCCTCACGCTTATTCCCTGGGAACGGGGTCGGGCCTTAGTTTGGCATGCAACTTGTGTCGATACTTTGCCCCCCCCCCCCCCCCCCTCATCTCAGAGAATCAGCCCGTAAAGCTGGAGCAGCAGCGGAGTTGGCTGAAAACGCCGAGCGTCGCAAGTACGTGTTACTTGCCAGTGATTATGTGTTTGCGCCATTTGGCGTTGAAACATTTGACCTCCTTTGCATTTGGCGCCAAAATTAAAATCTGTAACAGCCAATAAGAAAGCTGGTTTCTAGCTCAAAGGATTAGCATACATATCCAACGTGACAACGCAGCTAGCAATCATAGCTTCCTTGCCACAAGGAAATGTTTTCGTTTTAGAATAGGTAGATTTGAAGTTATTTTTTTAACCGACTTCAAAAAAGGAGGAGGTTATCAATTCGACTGTTTTTTTATTGTATCTAAGGTACCTCATATATCAGTCAATTGTCGACCGATTTGGAAAAATTTTTCGTCTACCTAGAGGGTATACTTTCTAGTTGGTCCCATTTTTGCCAATTTAGGATTTGATGATGGGATCTTGGTGTTATCGAGGAAAACCCTCAAATTTTAAAGGCACATATAGTGTTTTTTTAATAAAATCGTAATGTTGACGTGTTGTTACGTCTCATAGTCAACATTTTGTGGAGCTGAGCTGATAGTGGAACTCCTTAACGCTTAGGAGTTCAGTAAACATAATGACAGAACTTATGATAGGTAGTTTGTAGCTTTTTAAAGAACAGAGTCATTAAGTACAACTTCCCCCCTCCCCCCTCCTATAATCACTAAAAATGAAGAAATAAAATTAACTTTAAAATAGTAAAAATCGACTTCAAAACTAAAATGCGCTAAAAAGTCTTAAATAAACTTATGACCCTTGAAAGGAAAGGAAGACATTTTAGGCAAAAAAAATCTTTTTGGATGCCATCACTTTGAACATCGATCGGTGCATCAACTATCAGAGCACCGACTCCAAAAAGAAATTGTTTGCCTAAAATGTCTTCCTTTCCTTTCAAGGGTCAAAAGTTTATTTAAGACTTTTTGATGCATTTTGGTTTTGAAGTCGGTTTTTTTATGTTGCATGTCTTAGTTTTATTTTTTCTTGGCTTGGTCAGTGTGTTTAGATCTTAATAAAATAGCAAGTATGGCGTCATCTTATCCATATTTGTTTGAGGATCTTATTAGTAGAGTCTTCGAAAACATATTTGAATGAATAGGTACATGTTTGGATTGAATTGGCTCTAACACATTATGTAAATATTGATTGACAATGTCAGAATGTTCCGAAAAATATGGAGCAGTGATCACGATATTAATTGTTAAGCAAGTACCAGGCGGCAGCTTAGCCCCATATATTTAGCTTTTCTATTTATAATAGTGAAATATTTACAAATTCACGATTCCATTTCAGCGAGCAAGCACCGAGTGTGGAATGTTAATCCTTTGTATTTTTACGCTTACTATCTTGAATTTAATCTGTGTTACCTGACTTTGCTAGAAGGAGTGTTATGTTTATTTCTAGACATTTAACCTATCTGGCTAGGCATAAAAGTTCTTGTTATGTCGAGAACGATTGGACCCCCGGTCGCCGCGCTCAATTGGTCGGCTCGCCAAATCATCGAATCAGCGGCTTCCGCTAAACTTTCCACAATAATCTGTTGCCATACCATTTGTGGCAATTTGGTTTGAAGAGTTAAGAAGATTTAATATTTCTGTATGTTCTTTCTTTATTTTCACATACTAAGGGAGAGTGACGATTAATGGAGCAAAGTTTAAGAGCTAGGAAGAATAGAAAAAATATAATTATTTCTTTTTTTGTTTAGCAATTATGAAGTTGTGTAATAAAGATAAAATAATGTAAGATTTATTTTATTTACACTTTATTTCACAACCAAAATTTGTACAAATGGTGGGCTTAACGCCATATGACCTTCTCTAACAGTCATGTCTTTGGGCTAAGCAGAGATTATTCTCGTACAGTCTGCCACAAAGGTGGTTGAAGTGAAAACAAGGTGTCAATAACCATTTTACCAACTTATTCCTGATGAGAACGACTTTCCCAGCAAAATCCGCGCGACGTTATATTCACTGCTTGTATGATTCTTTATCTTTGGTACCATAATTTATCTTTGACGACCTCCGTGGTCGAGTGGCTAGCACGCTGGTTTCAAGCGTCGCCATCTCGTGAGGTTCCGGGTTCGATTCCCGGTCGGGTCAATGTAGAAAACGATCTTTTCTATATTGTCTCGGGTCTGGGTGTTGTGGTACCACCGTTGTGTCTGATTTCCATAACACAAGTGCATTGGCTACTTACTTTGGGATCAGAGCAATGTATGTGATTGGTGTCCAATAAATTCGTTAATATCTCATTAAGGGACTTTCTTCATGATTTCCATAAATATGGTATACTCTGTTTATTATTATTTTTACAAAAATTTAGCAGATGCAACTGTTTCTTTACAAACACGTTTTTCTATACGGTGTAAATTAGTGATGCCTTTGTTAAGTTTACGCTCTAGTTGGAGTGGACATGGATGACCAGCGACCATGCTCCGTCATTGGCTAGCTGGAGGCCGTAATTATTATTGACTGTAGTAAATTGAGTGTAAACATAAAATTGCCCGTTGCATTGTGCCCTGCACAACTATTGTCATTAAGGACTATGTCCAAACCACCTGTACTATCCTACCTGTTTCAATCAATTTTTAAAAGCTCAGGAGAATAAAGCATTTTGTGAGAGTATACCTTTCAGCTTGCTCACAGTCACATCCACGATATTTAAGTGCCGAATCCTGGTCGACTTTTCCTGATTTTACTTGTGTCTAATGTTTCTAGCTACAGAAACTATGTATGTATTTTTTTTTTTTGTTAAATAAATATTGTGTATTGTATTTTCTTAGTTTTGTTATAATACACGTCATTTAAATGTAGCATATACCTATATTATATGCTTTAATTACGTCGGCTGTTTTTTTCGGATTGAGGAACTATGTGTTTGTAAATTAATCATAATTATAAATGCCTTTTGGTTTTATGACAAATGAAAAAAGAAGAAATTGAATGATTTATGAAAATGAATGTGAATTTGTAAAAGCGTTTACTATTTTTATCACAAATATACAGTAAAATGTTTATTGTATTCACCTACCCATCTGCAAGAAATTTACGCTACAATATCAAAATGCAATCTAATAAAATGTTTATTTTTATTACCTTTACGCCTAATTTGACGATACTGACTTCATATTAATAAAGATGTTACGTGATCGATAAAAGGCGTAAAAAAAGACAGATTTCTTGTTTCATGCTTATCAAGAAAATGATTTTTACATACACGCACAACTTTGAGGGTTGGGCACCTATTTACTTGCAAAAATACCTTGCTTATTCTAATCATGAAGAGTATACGTTTTAAAGACGATTCGACTTGGGAGCTTAAAAAAAAGAATATGGGATTCCCTATTATCCCTATTATAACCAAACAGAGGTTTATAACGTTAACACGAAATGGGAATATACGACAAAATAAAAGGTCTCTCTCAGGGTACACTTCTAGGTCCTGCGAGTGAAAAGGTATTCTATAGAATTTGGAAATAATGTTATCTTTCATGCATTTAAAACCTGCTCTTTGATCGCTGTTTATCTAGTAATCGATAAAAGATAAACGGTTACTCATGTTTTCGACTTTTTATTGCTTACTCATATTTTTATATTAATTATCATTAAGCAAAATCGTACCTGTAGGCTCCAAAACTTTTAAAACACCACACATTTCCTCACTAATTCCAACCCACGTCCCCCAATAGTACCACGAGACTATGACTAAGTGTCCATCTGCAACCAATTGGTGCAATCGAAGGCATTGGAAGGCTTATCTAGAACTCTCAGGTCTAAATGAAATAATCCTTTGAAAATTGACCAGTGGTCATGACCTCTGTCCTGGGGGTATATAAGGAGATCACAGCATCACATCTAGCCAGTGCTCGATAAGACACCGCCGTGAGCGCATCAGGCAATTCGACTTAATTTTTGTACACTTTTGAGTATTTTTGAGAATGTTGGGGCTTTTTGTGGCAGCGTTGGTGGCGGTGGCTTCGGCCGGTGTGGTGCATGATGGAGGCTGCCCAGATCTGAAACCGGTGGAGAACTTCAATGTTACAGCTGTAAGTTGAATTTGATATAAATATAAAAAAAAATAGGATGAAATCTTAGAGTAGTAGCCTCCGAAGATCACCATCCTTTATCATGAGTTTACTAAAGCTACTGACCTTACTCAAAAACGTTTCCGTGTGGGGAAATATGTATGTAGATTAATTTTTGACACGTTTTAATAGACTAGTTTTTATTGTAAAAGCTTTTACTATTATCGATGTTATAAGGTTGTCTAGAGGTTTTTGAAAAACCTGTAATAAAAGTAAGAATACGAAATATTTAGAGCAAGCAGTTGAACTCTGAGTATAAATTATGACAAAACTTGATTTAAAAAATTGTAGTAGAGGCGTTAAAATCGTTAAATATATAAAAATAGCGCATGCTACCATTCCATCCATGTGAGTTTTAAAACTTTCAAAGTCGACAGCTTTTTGGCTTAACTTATTAATTCCAATAAATGATTTTTATTCATTTAATTTATTCGATTTAGCGATTTCGTAGATAAAACCAGTTTTAAATAGGTACGACCAACTAGATAAGGGGTGGGTGGCTCTAGATATAATTAATAGGATTAGAATTTTCTCTAGATACCTATTTTTTGTAAAATAGCCCTACGAATCAGTAAGCTCAAGTGGCTTAGTAGAATGGATGACCATTAGGACAGAAAAGTTCTAGATCGAGGACTCTTCGACCAAAGGCGCAGCGTAGGACGTCCACCAAAAAGATGGACAGACGACAGTTGTAAAGATCGCACGATCACACTGGATGTTGACCGCTTGCGATCAGTCTCTGTCGAAAACCGAGGGGGAGAGGCCTGTGTTCAGCAGTGGACGTCCTTTGGCTGATTATGATGATAATGATAGAATTTTCTAGTACAGACCACTGGACAGGATGACAAATATCACTGACTTCTATCACATTGATCTTATCTAATCGTTAGTCAACATTCTGATGTAGTATTACGGCTTATATTTTTTGAGTGACAAATCTTTAAAAGGGTGGATCAACATATATGCAGGTATTACCTTTATCATTGTAATGTAGATTTACGGGGATTTTTATTTTTAGAGAGTGATTTTGTCGAGTTCTACAAAATATACATGCTATCTTAAATTACCTTTCGATTCTTTTAATAACATTTTTAGAGCAAAAAACTATTTATTTTTCAGAAAAATACTCAAGAAAACTACTATTTATACTTACGATCTATTTCACAATGCCTTAATAAGATTTGGTTAGCGTTATCTGTCCAATATAAAAAATGCCGTTCCAAATTTGAATTATTCGTAGGTTAGTGTTTTTTTGTCGGTGGTGATACAGTTTTTTAGTCTATTCTATAAATTGAAGTTTTTACTAAATGTATAATTATATATGACACTCCATGTTTTAATGTAGTTTTTACTTGAATTCACCACCAATGCCGCTAGAAAAACCCGGCAACTGTTTGTTTAGTCTTTTTAGTACCTCATCAACTCTAGTGGGATATTTTATATTAAACTAGCGGAGCCAGCGAACTTTGTTTCGCCCCCGGCCCCGGTAGGAAAGAAGGTTTCTTAAATTTTATAGTTTTTTTCTATCATAAAATCCTTCTCCTGACAATTCTCCTGAAAATAAATCCATGTTTCCCTTGATTTTGTGTTCGCTATTGCGAACACAATATCAAGGGAAACATGGATTTATTTTTATATATAGAGATTGTGAATAGTCGTTTCCTCCAATCAATTAATACTCCAATACATTTTAAATTATTTTTATTTCAATCATCAAAAATATTTTTTGTCTTAGAAATGAGACAGCCTAATTAGTACTTATATTTCCTCTGTTTGAATTGTTTTGTTTTATTGTGTGCACTATAGAGTATAATATCTATCTGCCTTCAGTTTATCAAACTTTTTGTACTAGCTGTAAGTATTAATAATTAAATTATGAGAATATTTTTACCATTAAATCCATACAATACCACTTTTGTGCACTGAAGTCTTAAATTAAATCAATTTAGTTTATCATATGT
Source organism: Pyrausta purpuralis (assembly GCA_963924145.1). Taxonomy (NCBI): domain Eukaryota; kingdom Metazoa; phylum Arthropoda; class Insecta; order Lepidoptera; family Crambidae; genus Pyrausta; species Pyrausta purpuralis. The sequence continues at coordinate 25,569,764 of OZ001646.1, forward strand.
ATGATAATGTGATGTTTTTGAGCTCAGATTCTCGTGTAGTTCGTAGGTATACGAAAAAAGTTAACCGATCGAATTTTCTTCGTCGAAGGTAAAACTGTTTTAGATTTCTCAGATTCACGAGTTCTGTGCATTTCCATTTCGCCTGTGCGTTAGTTTTTTAAGAAAATAGTTCGGTTTACTGCACTCGCAAAATGAGATTTAATGACATAATTCCTCACAATAAAACTCCGGTCACAATGGAGGAACTAAATTGACCAGTGAAGTGGATAAATGCAGTAATCTAGTGATTAATCGATTACATCTTTCGAGCGTGAAGGTTAATCAAGTAAATTCCGCGTTGACAAGTCATTGTATTTTAACAATTAAATAACTGCGCATTCAAATCAAATTTATGCAATCGGAGCAAGTTTGAAAAAAATATTGGGCACCAATCTAAGATATTATCGTTATCCTGATCTCAAAGTAAGTAGTGAATACTCTTGTTTTTTTACTGAAATCATAAACAATGGTTGTACTACAACACCTAAAACCAGGAACTTCGGTGTGGGAGAACGCTTTGAGTGCGTTGAGCGACTACATCACAGAGGTCGTCAGATTAACTGAAAAAAATAAAATTGAACTTGAAACCAAGATCGAAACTACCAAATTCCAAACTATTAAACTTAAAGTAAAGCCTAATCATAATGTATGATAAAGTCAGTAGGAGATCTCTAGATATATCTAGAGAAGCAAAACGCATTTAAAAAAAACCTGTACGCAAAACCCATTGCGTTATAATAACAAAACGTTATACAAAAAATAGGTTACAACAAGTTTTAAACTTTGACGACCACCGTGGTGTAGTGATTAAGCACTCTGGGTTTCAAGGCGTCGCCGCTCCGAGGTTCCGGGTTCGATTGCCCGTCGGGTCAATGTTGAAATCAAAATTTTCGATATTATCTCGGGTCTGGGTGTTGTAGTACCACGGTTGTGTTTGATTTCCATAATACGAGTGCATAAGCTACTTACTCTGGAATCAGAGCAATGTATGTGATTGGTGTTCAATATTATATTATTATTATATAATAAACTATAGTATATTCTTCCAATGGAAAATAAACATAATACACTGCTTTAACTAAAACGGACAACTAACACTATCGCACCAAGGCTTAGTTCCTCTAATTATTATTTTCAATGAACCATTCCTTATTGCAGAGGCTCATTTTTGTATTAATCAGTAAAAAAATCAAATAAACCTCGCGCTTCCCGTTGTAACACCATATTTTTTTGTTTAGGCATATTAAACTTTTAAAAAATTGCTTTTAAAGTATGAGTCTTGTTTACATATATATACGTATAACTATTAATTTACAAGATTACAAGTGCAAGGGATATCATAAACAATCAAACTTTAGTAATGGAACTGAAATAAGCCTTGAAACGTGTAATATCGTAAGCTTCCCGGTTTTTAAAAAATAGTTTATGTATGTACCTATATTACTGTTGGGGTTCAGGAATAATATTCGAGTTATTCCACACAAGTAGATCAATGTTACTTAAATAATTTATATTACTGAGGTCTTTGCTATTATGTAAAATAAGTTTAACGTGGGCACACGTTCTTATATGTTGACTTTAATTTTTATGGTACTTAACACAAGTTTAATGTTTTTCGTCGTTACAAATCTTTTTTGTGACTTGTTTTTGTTAGGAATAATTTTCCTCCTAGAGAACTTGTTTGGAAGGAAGTTGGTTAACTTTATTATCTTTTCGTTATTGTGGTTTAAATAAGTACTTGCTTATTAAAATGTTGTAACCAATGGTACCTTCACACAGTTTTTACATGTAGGTACATATTTTTATAACAAGTCAATGAAGTGCGGGGTGAGACAGGGAGGTGTGTGTCTTCTTTACACCACTTTAAACTTTATGTAAACGAACTGATAAATGGTCTCAGCAGACAGCCTATAGTATGTTAGATTGATGGGACTCCCGTCAATAACATCAGCTACGCTGACGATATGGTGCTGCTGGCACCATCTGTCAGTACCTTAAGTAAGCTCATAGATATATGTGAAAAAATTGCAGATGACCATGTACTGTGTTACAATGTTAAAAAGAGCGAGATATGTGTTGTACCACGTATATTGTTTAAAGGAATCGCACTAAAACGTGTAATCTTTGGTCAGTGTATACTCAAAAATTTAACGGCGCTATTCGTGTTTAGTAAAATAACAAAGCCTTTAGGATGATGTTAGGAGTTCCGCGCTTCTGTAGTGCCTCTTATATGTTCGCCGAAGCTCTTATGGACTTTTTTAAAGTCTAAAAGCAAGCAAAAAAACTACGTCACTACAGAACAGAATGCGAGCAAGTGCCAACACCATCCCGAAGACGTTGTCTGAAAAATTAGACAGTCTATTCTTTAGGCAATGCAATCACATAATGACGGAATAGTCATGTGATTTCCCTGTGCCGTATGTGCCTGTTTATATATTTAAATTATAATTAAAAAAATACTAACAATAGAATAAGTATACACTTATTCTATTGTTGATCATAGATCCATAGTGTGTTAGTAGGTATACACCTACTAACACACTATGGATCTATGATCTAAAATAAAGAGTTATTTATTTATTTAAACACCTCATACTTGAGCCTTTTTTTTACACATTTTTATTATTAATAATTTTGTGATTTTCCATTTCACTTCAGAGCACCTTAAGATTATTGCAGTCTAGGAAATACAAAATTGACATCCCACCAATCGGATAATTGTTTTTTTTTTACAAACTCTTCCAAATGCCGTCCTTAAAAATGTTTTGGATTTATCAAGATATTTCAGCTGATGTCGATGATCCAATGTTTGTTTTCATTCCAGTACCAAGGCGTTTGGTACGAGATCTCCAAATTCGAGACCCCAGCGGAGAAAGGCGGCAAATGCGCCCAAGCAGAGTACAAGGTCGAGGGTGACATTGTCAAGGTCAAGAACTCACACGTCATCAATGGAGTATTGGCTTCCATCGAAGGCACCGCCAAGTTCGCTGATGATGCCAAGGGCACTGCCAAGTTGCTTGTCACTTTGAACTTTGGACGTTAGTATACATTTATTTTTCAATACAGATATACATACACAAACTACAATGGGGTCCTCATATAGAGGCCTTGTCAGGGAAACTAAGCTCAGCTGCTTTTGCTGTAAGGAAGATTAGACGTTTGACTGATGTAGAAACAGCTAGGTTAGTTTATTTTAGTTATTTCCATAGCTTGATGTCCTACGGTATTTTACTGTGGGGCGCGGCTGCTGATGTAGAAACAATCTTTGTGTTACAAAAAAGAGCCGTGCGAGCTATTTATAATCTTAAACCTCAAGTTTCCTTACGAGAGGTGTTTAAAGAAATTAGAATATTAACTCTAGCCTCTCAGTATATTTACGAAAATTTAATGTATGTAAGGAAAAATTTACATTCATTCACGAAAAATAGTGACATACACAAACATAATACTAGGAATAAGGATAAGCTCGCTGTTCCACAATTTAGGCTTCGAAAGGTTGGTAATTTTTTCATGGGGAAAGGTATAAAATTTTTCAATAAACTACCAGAACACATTGTAAACTTACCGGTTAATAAATTTAAAACTGTTATTAAAGAAACCCTTATGACGAAAGGGTATTATAAAGTAGATGATTATTTAAAAGATAATAATGTATGGACTTGCATGATCACTACAAACATTGTAAACCTTTTGAAAAGAGGCATTGACAATAGTGACTGAGTTTCTTGCGCAGCTTCTTCTCAGCACTAGCCCACAATTGTCCCGAAGCTGTGGTAGGGTTTATATTGGGACGTGTAGAAGTGCCCCCAGTGGGCATATTTGCATAAATAAATGACTTTTATGACTTTTTATGACTTTTATATATTTTATTACTCAGTAATAGCATAAAAGTGTAAGATGCTAATGTCATAATCATCATCATCATTATCACCCAAAGGACGTCCATTGCTAAACATAGGCCTCCCCGACGGCTTTCCATAGCGGTCTGCATCCAGTTTGATCCTGCGATCTTTACAAGGTCGCCTGTCCATCTTGTTGGTGGACGTCCTACGCTGCGTCTTTGGTCGAAGGGTCTCCAATCTAGAACTTTCCCGCCCCAATGGCCATCAGTTCTTCGCGCTATTTAGTGCTAATGTATACTTATGGATATGTAAAAATAAGAATGATATTTGCTTTTAGTGCTAATAAGGAAGAAAAAAACTCTTAGTCCATTCATTCGAACCACTTTTAGACTATCCTAACTAACCTTTACGATTCATAGTATTTTTCGGAACAATACCGAAAATTCTGCTACAAAGCTGGCGCCAAAGGCGATAATTTTAGTATGTCACGTATTTCTTCACGATTATAAGTATTATATTGTGTACTTAATTCCTTTTACGTGCATTGATGATATCACAGTTAAATTATTACAATCGTTTCTTAGAACTCCACACCTATGTTACTTGTTATCGTTAATGCCAAAAAGGTTTTCGGTTATTCCCCAACCACAGTCTTTTTTAATATCAACAGATAAACGTTACCAACTTGCTGTGTTGGTAAAAAGTTACAGCGGTTGATTTTTTTATGTTTGTGTGTGTTTTAAAGAAAACCGGCCAAGTGCGAGTTGGACTCGCCCTTTTTGCATTAATAATTTCCTGATAAACGTGATTAAGATTTCCTTAAAGTTTTGGTTCCCTTAAAATAACAAAATATGCGAAATTATGAGACAGAATCGGTTATATTTTTTGATGACACTGACTTTCAATTGTTTTTTTTTTTGACAGCTAAAAGAAACAATTAAAAGCAATATTTAACTACAGTTTCAGTTATATAGGTATCTTGACGCGTATTGGAGGTAAAATTTCATAAGCGAAAATTTACATGAATAGTTGCTAATAACATTTTGCTGTAAGTCTGTAGACTGCATCTCTGTAATTTGTAAACTTAGCATAGCCGTAAATGTTCCTTCTAAATTCATTATATATCCTATTGTTTTGATTTTTTCACATATCAATCGTTTAACTGGGCTCTCCCAGTGGTGGTGGGGACAATGAACTCTAAACAAAAATTAGGCTTTTAAAACTGAATATTACGAAACTGGTTATTGAAAATGATGTTAGAAAACTCATTACCACTTTAAAAGACCTATTCAGCGGTACACTACACAATAAGTTTAGCAAGAGAAAAAAACACACGTTACTTGTATGAGATGTACCCAAAAACCCTTTTTTTTCTAAAATTTTATTATACCATTTAGGTTGGAAGATAATAATACATACCTGTCTGAATTGCAGTTTTCTAGCATCTCAGGTCCCTGCGCTGAATTGCGGACGTACAAACGGACTACGATACCTTGTTGGACTACGGAACCCTAAAAATTTCCTTAACCAATGGTCATTAATCTAGCTATTCTGACAATTAATAAAGACATTTTTTCTTCAAAACACACACAATTGTAAATATTCAATCGCTGGTAACGAAACTTTACCATCAATATTAATGAGGAAATTCGGCATTAGCTCAATTGTATGTTGCTCATTATTAAGTTTTTATAGTGACAAAACACTGTTTTTTTTATAGGCATGCATAAACTCAGGCCAAGTACCGGAGAAGTTTCATTAGTTCGATTATTTTATTTATTTCTTTTGTTTTATTCCACAGCCGTGTCCCAGGAGCAGCCATTGTCGGTAGTCGCCACAGACTACGGCAACTACGCGATCGCTTACAGCTGCAAATATGACGACAAGAAGAAGTCTCACGATGGTAAGTGGAGTTCATAGTGGAAAGCAACCTTAACTGAAAGTCTTATTGTTAAACCACGACGTGTTATCATTTATTTTATCATTTGCCCCATGGTCAAACTCGGAATATTTACAACTGCGTCGTATAATACCTTATAGGGTGAAAACCGATTGATGGGTCAGTGTATTTACAACGTTAGTTATTGTGCAAGATGACTAGCAGGGAGCCAACTCTTAAAAACATACTTTGGTTATGCAAAAAGTTACAATATATGAAAAATAAGTTCAATTTTATTTACGGATTATGTATTGTTCACGAATATTTCACATGATCTATTTTTGTAACGACGATAATGATAAGAAATGATAAAAAATAATCACGTTGTATAGCATTGTGCGTGCTATTAAGGAAGTGTTCTAAAAATTACACACATCTTAGGGCTGCTCTATCTTTCTTTCAAGTACCCAAATATCAGCCAGTGAGTTGTTATCACTGCGTATAGAGAAGCTGTGACAAGCAAAAAAATTTCGCAACTATATATAACTATACATGACTGTGACGTTTTTTTTAATGTCGAACATGATACCGTTTATATGAGTTGATGACAAGTAGCGTCAATTCATGAAGAACGAAATTTGTTGGTGATGTCAGTTCTCTATGCTCGTTATAGTAGTTCAATGCTATCAGCCATTCTCTTTCTTGTCTTGAATGTGACCGAAACTCCTGAATGAAATGAATCATTATTTGCTATTTAAAGATCTGAGTCTTGCATTCGTCCAGTTTATATAAGCTCACTACCAAAACAGTCTTTTTAAACATTACAATAAAACGATCACAAGAGTACTGGGTAAATAAAAATTGTACAGTTACCAGCACACCAGGTTACCCACTTTTGTTGCAAACTAGCTCTTATTGCAAATGCATAAGATACCGCAGTGTTAACCTCCCTGTTGTCTATACATCCATATTTATGAACCATTACAATTCTAAATATGAGTTGTCTACGACTCTAGGTGTAACGGTGATTGATAACGCCTGATAAGAACAACATTCGATCGACTTTTTTAATATTTTTGCTGATAAAATGTAAGATTGCGATTTATTATGTTGTATTCATTTTGATTCAATTTCAAATAATACTGGTCAGAAGAACATTTACTTTGATTTGCTAAGCTTTCAAATTATATCATTTATTATACATGGTAATACATAGGAACTTTGCTAACCATTACTGACCAAAATAACAATAATGCGATGAGTAAAAAAATTGGTTCGTCAAGGGAAGCTAAGATAAGCAACATAATGTAATAATATTGTTATAAAGCTTCACGGTTTTAAGTTCTTCAATTTCTTGAATTTACTCATGCACAGTACTTCACAGCATATTCTTACGTAAAAGGAAGCCATCAGTAGGATTAAGATAGTGACTTACGACTTATCAAATTTTATCATAGCTAGACAAAATTTGTGAATTGAATAGGTTAAGTGGTGTCGTCGGTACTTTGTAGTCTTGATAAAACGTAGATACGCCAGCTCTAATATTTTTCTAAGATGTTGAGGTATTGACATCAAAGTGCTTGAGTCTTTTGCCTCTTCATATATCTGCACGTAATGCAGCCATGAACGGTCAGTTTCCTGTGCTGCAAGTGTGCTTCAATTGGAATATGTCTGATGGAAAACAGTCTAACTCTAGCCATAGAAAGTAGCCTATATTCTATCTACATGTTTGTCGTAGTAATGCCTACCCATTTTCCGGTCGGTATCGGTCGGAATATGGGTCGGCATATAGTAGTAGTCATATTGTAGATAGGGTAATAGATTCATAAATAGGTAGTATAGGTATATTATAGTAATTCGGTTGTAATCCTATGTGCAGGCACGATGTGTCCGACATGATGCAAAATACGAAAATTTTATCATACATACGACTATTCCCGGACACAGCTAAACTGTTCTCTTTATTAAGCCGAGATAAAGAAAACAGAAAGTAGTTATGAATGCTTTGGTTGAGAACATGTACGGTCTTACTATAAGTAAACCCTTACCACGAATAAAAAGACTAGGCTTGGAATTAAATGTTATATGGCTAACTAAAGTGAATTGTTTGTCACTCTTACGTTTGGCTTTGATTTTTTAGACCCTTTGCACGACTTTTATCAGCGATGCAGTCGCAATGCAAAAGCTGAACATTGATAAATGTACTGAATATTGGCGACTGTATCGACTTTAACGCGCGTGTTCAAAACGAGCGACTGCATCGATGCTAAAAGCCGCAGTTTGTAAGGGGTCTTAAACTAGCCGTCTTATTCAGTGATCCAAACCTTGTCTTAACTATTCGTTCGAGGCAGGGCCGATAATGTTTGGAAAATTAATATTCTACTGCCAAATAAAAGCAATTAACCTGATACCTAGTAGCTGGCCCACAAAATCTGACTCCAGAATTACGTTCTTGAAGAAATCTTTTACACTGACAATTCTTTCTTTAACAGACCTCGTTTGGGTGCTTTCCCGAAGCAAGACCCTGGAGGGTGAGCCCAAGGCTGCGGTAGACGCCTTCTTCAAAACCCACTCGAAGGACCTCGACGCGACCAAGCTGGTCCAGACAGACTTCTCCGAAGCAGCCTGCAAGTATGAAGGCACCAGCACCATTACGGAACCAAATAGTCCCATCAAGAAGCAGTAAGAACTGATCAAAACGTAACTGATATCTTCACTCTGCAAGGGAAGGAGCAGGATCGCAAGAGGAGCTGTATTATCAGGGCTTGCACCGTTTAGAAATAGATATTTGTAGATACGACACAATCTAAACCCACACTAGTTGTAGTCTGTGATGATTACTATTCAAAATATAGAGATGTTCAGAATCTATTTTATCTTTGTAATTGAGTATTAAGTAATGTAGAAAATTGATTTAATCTGTTTTATGGTTCAGCGACTCAAAGCATAGGGTAAGATTACACAAATTTATCAATAAACCAAAAAGTGTGTATAAATGTCTATTTTTATCAAATACTAATGTTTAAGTCAGAATTAAGTAGATTTCTAAGCACAATAAAGGATTTAAGTGATAATTTGGGTTTAAAATTTGATTTACCTAAATATTACACATAAAAGATTAAACGTAGGTTCTTCTAAAAAACTACCTGATTAGGTGATACATCTTAATGCAGAAACTTGTGCTTAGTTCAGATTCTGGTTTCAGGGGTAAAAAGAAACAAAATGTCATATTTTCCAGCCAAATAGTATTGATATCACAGTCCAAAATCACCAGAAGTTGCTGGTGAAGAAATCACTTCCATACTTGTTCGTGAAGGAGCAGCTAGTTTCGGAAAAATCCTTGAATACGAATGATTGTCTGTGTTCAGCTAGTTCAGCGTATTTAGATAGAGTGTCTTCCACCTGCTTCAAAATGTCGCCTTGTAGAGCCTCTTTGTTGCGAGAGAGTACCCACGTGAAGACTGGAAAAATCATTTGTTTTTTTTAAATTTCTGAGTGACTGGGTTCTCTGCAAATCTGTAGTTACAGAACTTGTTCTACCCTGTGATTTGGATTTATTATGACCACAACTATTTTTAACGATATGTTTCACAATGTTTTAATTAATAAATAATTATGCGCCAGACATCACCGATTGTCGTGGATTCGAAGTAAGAAACTTTCTTCCTTGTATTACGAATACCCCACAACGATTATGATGGGGGCGTCTCCCATACATAAAACAGTCATGACTTAGGTACCAACGTTCGTGCTCATCACTCAAACATTTGCCCTTTGCGGGATTCGAACCCGTGACTGCCGGCATAGTAGTCAGGAGCGCCACTATACAAACGCGTCGTCCGAAATAAGTTCCAGTTAGCGTATTTTGCCAAATACTTGATACGAAATGATGTTCAAAATTTGAATTATTCGTTGGTTAGTGCTTATACGTGGATGGATAAACGGCCCTTTAGTAAAATAGCATTTAAAAAAAATACTACATTCTAAAATCCTTTTATATCATGGCGCGTATTGCGATCCCACTTTATCCGCTCAATTTGCAGGCAGTTCAATTCCCACTCAGTGTTAACAAATATCATCAATTTAATAATATTATAACAAATACAATGATATAAATATTAATATTTTTGATATGATCTTATAGTAATGTTATCATATAATGTTAAATAACAATATGAATTGCTAATTTAATAGTAAAGCAGAGCTGCTTAACTGTCAAAGCTGCATCGCAATACCCACCCAAAAGAGAACTGTAACCATTGACCGTTGTCAATTTTACTGACAACATCTTACCATAGTGCGTTCGCAATTTCTTCTTCAAAGTCTTGCACGTGTACGCGATGGCGAAGTGGTCGTAATCCGTCGACAAAACGAAGAACGGAAACTGCAGGACTTTGTCTGGAATACAAAACAAAAGGACTTATACCTTCTTATAAAAAAAAACTTGGAATCCAAAAAATAGGTACGCTTGACGGCTTTGCCGGATTTAGATTTTCAAATGAAAATCGATTGCAAACACGACAAAAATATAGGCGTCACTTTAAATGGGTAATTAGATGTGTGGTGACCTCGACAGACGCCTTGAGAAACCTCTGTATGACCAAATAATAATATAATAGGTAACACTCGTGGAAATTATGTAAATTCATAAAACTTGTGTAAACAAGTGAATTAATTTTCTGCGAAATTGTAATGAATCTAATCGTTTTGTATCGTTTGGCGCCTTATTATTTAGTATTCTTAGAACTAGGTTTTAATTCTTTGCCGCCACCAGTTTGAGTATGTAAAATTAGTTAGTTGTGACTGACAAATACCTAGTATTTTTATATTTTCTTCATAATAAAGTTTGTTTTATCCTTCTAAATAGTAAAAGGTGTTGGGACATACGACAAATTCTTAGAATTTTTGTTTACTGAAACTATAAATAACTAGGTAAAAAGTCTGTATTGTCATGAATTACTACTGAGCCATGATAAAGACACAAGAGAAAGTATAGCTATACAACGAGGTAACGCAGCCAGCTACATCGCATCATTGCCGGAAACGGTTCTGTCTTTGAAACGGTAGGTTATAATAAGTTTTTTAGTTTTGTTTCATATATGGTAGATATCACTTTATGTGCCTTAAAAAATTGCGATGAAAATCTCAAGAAACTGTAATTCTTACGTAAAATTAAATAGAAAATAGTTAACAATATCTGGGCTATTATAATAATAAAAATCATGGACAATCTGGCCCGCATGGTCAGCAAACAGCGTGCCGATGTACACGCAGAAGTAAACTCGGGTCCGCTGTAAGTTTCTCGCGGACTTGGGCCCGAGCGTGCACTGAATGTGATACAGGATATTTGAAACTTTGTTCACTCCGTAAGTATCACTTATATTTATACACCCTACTTACATACTTTATACACCCTAACACTGATGATAGTATTGCTAATATCCTGTTAAATCTTTACCGCCGATTTGATGCCACACTCACCTAGCATATGAGCCTCTACTTTTGAATCACTCGCATCAAGATAGCGTATGACATTCATTGATTAATGTCCGATTTTTCAATGAATAGGTTATTTAAAATTAGAATTCCACACGGGAGAGATTTGAAAAATAAAAACACTGAATTTTGTGATCACTAACGTCTATATTTCGCGTATTTTAATTCGTTTTCAAACGAAATTCACATGCCATATTTAAGCGAATAGTGCCGAAGCGAATAGAAGCCATATTGAAGTATATTACTTGTATCTAAAGTAAGAACAACTATACACTTACCTCCATCTTCATGACTAACAATGAACTTGGCCTTATTCCCAGCGTCGAAGGTTGGGTCTACCCTCGCGAAATATGACTTCTGGGTCCTATTCCCCTGGTCGTCTACCACGTAGGTCTCCCTCAGGGTATACCCAAGGTTGTCCTCTTGAAACTCCAGGGTCGCGCAGTCGTAAATGGTGCGACCGTCACTGGCATAGCTGGCCACGTTGTACCACACTCCTGAAAACTGGAGGCGAAATCATGTTTAGATGTAAGTAATTTGGAAACATATTGATTGAGTAAAAGAAAGTAAAGATTGACATTAGTACTGTAGGTTGGAAATTACATTTTGATCTTCGTTAATTTTTTATTGGCTATTGAATAGATCGAAACCTTTTAAGTGATAATATTTTTAACTGTGTACTTGTATACATCTTAGAAACAGGACACTGTCATTATTTTTTGGAAATTTGAGATTTTTTATTTTTATTTTCTCTAACAAAGAAAATATCATTTTTTTTTAAACAGCACCCTGACGATATGATGATGATGACGATGACGTAGATAAAAACTTATCTACGTCATCGGCTTCACCTCTCTCAATTCAATGCCCAATCTTTAATCTCATACTTCATTAATAAAAAATAAATTACTAAAAAAAATAATTATCTTAATCTTTAATTTTTTCATAATGTAGCGTATAAAAACTCAAAGTGTTTTCTACAAAAAATAATCCATTTATTGTGCTGAATCAGCCCTTTAAATATTATCACTTAAAACGAGGTGACCTTATAATATACCTGTAATAGGATAGGAGCAATAGTTTTAATTCAACGATATACGCAGTTATACATATACGTAGTTACTTGACCTGATTATAGTGCGCTGAAATGCTTTAACTCAGATGTAGTATAGTAATCCGAAGCTAAAAACCCCAATCAATATGTATCAAAATCACTATTTCTTTTAAACATATTTGTGTGCAACACATTGCTGGCTCGTTTTATTTTGTTAGAAAAAAATATATTTTAAAACTGCAATAGTTAAGCTGAAACTGGTTGGGTTAGGTTACGTTATGTTAGGATAAATTGAAACCAATTAGAAATTATTATTGGTTACTAAAAGGGCCTACGTTTTAAATATTGACACCATCACAGGCCATACTCTGTATAAATATGATGATTTTGAATAAGGATGTCTAGGTATTTTTTTCTACATTTATAATTCTTAAGAAGTTGAGTTAAAATTTATTTTTCATGCTACGAGGATGATAATACAAAGCTCCCGGTTCCTAAACCAGTTCATAAATCAAAAGACTGGCAATACCAGTCCGCAAAAAATGGTAATAATACTAGAGAGTTGTTATTTCTACGTATAGACAGTGCTGTTTTGGTGCAGCATTGTATTGCCGGATATAAATACAGTTCAATCATTCGTTCCGTTATACGAGTTTAGTAATTCTTATGAAATTTTTTCATTCAAAAACGACTTTGAGTAAATAGAGTATGGAATCGAGGAACAAAATTATCTTTCGTATTGTTACGCGCGTGTAAGCCTCTGTTTGGTCGAAGCCAACCTAAGTACATAGCAACTTATTTAATGTTTATTAATAAATTCATTGACATCATCGTAGTGGCTTGCTAAAAATACGTTCCTAGACACATGCCAAGTGCTAATATTCGTAGTGCGATTTTTAGCAGAAGCTTGTTCAAATAAAGTGGTGCGCATCTTTGTGGACTTCGTAACTGTTAAATCACTTATACAATGAGATAATTTGTGGATTCATTTATCACCAGTTAGCGCTATTAGGTTTCATTAAACTTGACATTGACTTTTAAGCCTAACTTGGTTTATTGATTTTTAAATGTGATTTGATTGTTTCGCATCATGACGTGAGAGGATCGCTGTTTGCTCGTTTATTAAGGATAATAGAGATTTATTTTAAACGAATCCTATGGATCGGTTAAGGAGACTCACTGAGACTCTAATTATACATATGTATGTTATTTTATGTTTTATCTAGGTTCTAGGTAGCGAAGATTGAAAAATCTCCAAAAATTAAACAGGTTTACTTACCCTGGTATAATCCAAATTCTCCTGCAACTTGACATTTGGGCATTCACCGGTCAGAGTGAACTCTGCAGCGAAAGCCGCAGTCACGCAAAGACTCAGTATGAACACGAACATTTCGTCTCACTTTTTTCTAAAAAATCATGTGTCTAGAACGAACGTGTGACAACAAGTGGTTGCGCCAGCGCATCCCACGCAGTAATTATCCAATGAGATGACCCCTGCCCGTAAAGGCGTTTTACATTGTAATTGCGATAAATTGGTGCAGGATTTCTTGAAACGGACACATCCTTTGGGTATTTTTAGTAAGTGATATTTACGCAGTCCGTGTAAAGTTGGTAGTAGAAAATATCTACGATAGGAATGGTCTCACTTTAAACTTAACCATGTATCCCGAAGTAACTGTCCGATGTTATTCACAGCTATAAGAGCACAAGGAGGTGTCTTTACACCTCCCATTACCCTCTCTTTGGAGGGTTGAAAACTTGAATGTGGAATTTTTATTAGAAATAAAACGTCTTATTTAAGTTACAGCATCCAGTTAAAGAGAGTATGTTTTTTAAATTAAATTCAGAAACCACTTTAAACTTATTTTTTTATAGTGATAATGAAAGTATAGAACAAAAAAAAACAAAACAAAGTACCTAATTAATGTGAACGCTACTTTAGGATAAGGTCAAAACGTGATAGTAAATAACATTGTTGTTTGTTTGATTTACTTCGGAGAAAAAAATTCTAGTAGGTAATAAACATAAACAATACAATACAAAGACAATTTTTTTTCAGTGGCAAAGTGTCAATTATTAAGGAAAATAGAGGTTTAGCCAAGTTCTACTAAGTATTTTATCGTGAAGAACCGCCCTCACCTTCTCTTTACCTCATGAAACAATTGTATGTAGGTTGCGGTATGAAAGTTAAAAGAAAAAATCCTTCACATAAAAAGAGGTCAATCACTTCTCTTTCATTAAACAACGCAGTATAATTGCATTATAAAGGAGGGAGGACACAAATCCATTTTTTAAGACCATTCCCCGAAATAAAATTATAATGTCTTCTACCCTTATAATTGATATTTTTTCTAGTAAGTAGGTACTTCATAAACAGGAAAACGAGCACCTCGTTTTAATTTTTCTTGGAAGTAATCGCCATTAACTTACAATTATTCCAGTAAACAGATTATTTTAGTATTTGTTTTTATTTCATCCCGATAACCTAAGATCAACTAGACGACCGATGTTTCTTGTATTTATTGTTGTAGTCTTGTTACTGGTGAACAGACGTTAATACTTAATTACACAATGTTAAAAATATTAATACTTTCATTTTGTTTCTGTAATGTGTATGGATATTTCACTCTCCCTGGAAAATGTCCTACAAATGTGGTGGCTAAAGATGACTTCAGACTTGAAGATGTGAGTAAACTGATATTATTTCATAATTTGATTGATCATGAACCAAATTCGCTATCAGAAAAAACAATCACCTTCAGTATGTTTTTAGGGTTCCGTAGCCGAATGGCAAAAAACGGAACCCTTATAGTTTCGTCAAGTCTGTCTGTCTGTCTGTCTGTCTGTCTATCTGTCCGTCTGTCTGTCTTTCTGTCTGTCTGTCTGTCTGTCCGTCCGTCCGTATGTCACACCCATTTTATTCTGTAACTATAAGCATTACACTGTTTAAATTTGGTAGTAAGATGTATCTTGTTAACCGCTTACCGATTCTCATACAAAAAATAAAAAATAATGTCATTTAAGGGGGGGCTCCCATACATGAAACTAAAACCAAAAAATTTTTTTTTAGTCAAACCTATGTGTGTGGGGTGTCTATGGATAGGTCTTTCAAAATAACATAGAGGTTTCTAAAACCATTTTCTTTTAAAGTCTAACGTTTCATAGCTAGACGCTTCCAAAGTGGTAAAATGGGCGTCCCCCTCCATCTAATTTCTAAACCAAGCAAGTGTAAATTTTGAAAAAAAAAATTATGTAGATCTTAATAAATACTTTCATCGAAAATTGGTTCAAACGGGATCGAACAAGTAGTTTTTGAGATATAGCACATTTTCAACAACCGCAAACATAACTTTGTACTTCATACAAACACTATGAAAAACAAACTTATATTTGTAGTCAACAAAATATTGTGGTATTTTACTAAGTAGAAGTAAATGGATTCCCTAATTCAGTTAAAGTTGGCACGGCACCCTCAGTGCGCGAGTCCGACTCGCACTTGGCCGGTTTTTTTTTTACTTATAATGAAGTCAGTCTCTCAGCCTATTCTTTTACGAGATTTGCAAGGAAAAATATTTCACGGTAGTCCTAGGGTTGAACCCATAGAAGCATATGATATTTTCAAATCCTAGGTAGATGTCAATAAGCTTCTTCAACATATTGCACTTCCGTTCTTTGGTCTGGTAGTTTTTTATTCACCTTCCTAGTAACCTTGGTTTTTTATTTATTTTTTTGAAGGCACAGTAACAATCAAACTACCAAAATAATACAATTAGAAATGATCATACAGTAAGAAAATGGCCGGTCGAGTGACCTTCAAAAACTATGCACGACATAACAATATTATTATTAAACTATAACTAGGTGAAAGACGATAACTGTTATTTTAATAAACAAGTTAGTTCATGTGTTGTTAAACACATTTTTTGAAAGTCCAGTAGCTCTGGTTAAACAGATCGAGGCTGAACGTCAAGTTATTAAATTCCCGACACATTCTGTAAACAGGGTTATTCAAAGAAACATTGTTATTCGCGAGCGGAACATAGAAAAGCTTAGGGTTTCCAGTTCTTGACTTATTGGCCCAAAAATAAACTCAACTTTTATATATCTTCCCATTTTTTTACCGACGTACAAAAAAGAAGGTAATCAATTCAATGTAGGTATATGTATGTGATATGGTTGGAATTTGATTATGTCTTAGTCATTTGGAGTCGGTGCATGATGTCAATCTTACCTAAAAACAATACTCTGTACTCATCATGCACCAACTCCGAATGAATTCTCCTAAGTAGAGGGCATGTGCGTTATTTTAAGCTTTTTAATTAATTCTTTCACTTTCTCAAAGCCTTTTCCGTCGTTTTCAGTTCTATGGCAAATGGTACCAAGCATTCTCCTACTCCAGTGACGGCCAGCGCAAGAACAACTGCTCCGTGGTGCAGCTGGGAATCGAACCCTCAAACTACTTGAAAAACAGTCCGATGGTGCACTTCAACCAGTCCCGAGTGGACAGGGGACTGTTCCATAGGTACAGCTTGGCATATCTCTCAAGCCCAGTGTCGGGGAAGCCAAGTGGATCTTTGGAGCTGGTATTCCACTTTAAAGATGCTCCAAGGAGATGTAAGCAGTTTTGAACGTTAATTGATAAATTTATTTATTTTTAAAGAAATCCTAATCTTTATTTTCCATGATTTTGAGGAAAAAAGGTTGTGATCCTGATTCATATTTTTGACAGTTTGTAATTTCTTTTTTCAGTGCAAACAAGGAAGTATAACTTTGAAGTTCTTGCAACAAATTACAATTATTATGCAACTGTATATACATGTCAATACAGTCCATTGATAGATAAACATTACAGTAAGTATTAATTTGTGTTGCTTGAAATATACCTATTTGAGTTCTTTAGTAAAAAATTGATCATTAGTTGTATAATCACAGACCAGGGGTGCGATTGTGTAAAGCAATCGTATTCATTTGACAGTTCAAAACGTACGGTATGGTCTGTCAAATGGCAAAGAACAAAGGGTATGACAGATCATATCGTACGTTATGAACTGTCAAAAGAATACGATTGCTTTACACAATTCCAGCTAAGGTACCTTTGGTAGGATCTTTGGTGGGTACTATGATAAGCTTAAGCAATCTGTAACCGTTGTTGGATGCGAAAGACATTTGTGTTAATCCGTTAGGTCTCGTTTTTTTCAAAAACAATAACTATTCCTTAGGTCACTTTCAATACATACATCAAACATGAATTCAGAAACAATAATCAGAAACGTTAATAGGAGATTCATTGTCCAATTTTACTTTACAGTTTACGTTTGGATACTATCCAAGACACCATCCCTTAATGACGTCTCTAAAGAACTGGCCATGAAACCGCTTAGAAGTATTGGCATCGATGAAGCAAAGCTGGTGAAAGAAGATAGAATCAAATGTAGTCCTAAATACTACGACGATTTATTGACTGAACCTACCACTTTTAGATACCCTGTTCCCATATAAATTAAAATTACATATTTTGTTGTTTCAAAAATAAAAAAACAATATCCGGATATGAGTATTTTTGTGAGTCATTTATTTACTTTGGCATATCGCTTTAAATCCGTTATCAGAGATTGAGGGGAATTTCTACGAGAAATTTGTGTTGAGAGATTGATCGAGTGAAAAACATGGTGAAATTTTTATCTTCATAACATTTAAATGTGTATGTGTGATTGATTATGAAGGCTTGGACAGAAATGTATGTTCATATTTAATGTTATTATTTATTTATTATATTGGACACGAATCACATACATTATTCTGATCCCAAAGTAAGTAGCTAATGCACTTGTGTTATGAAAATCACAACTGTGGTAACACAGCACCTAGACACGAGATAATATAGAAAAGTTAGATTTCTATATTGACTCGACCGGGAATCGAATCCGGGACCTCTGAGCGGCGACGCCTTGGAACCACCGTGCTTAGCCACTACACCGCGGAGGTCGTCGTAATGTGGTAATGTTTATTTTTATTTTATCGTACTTATATTATAAATGCGAAGCTTTTAAAGGATTTATGAATCTTTGTTACAGTATTGATTAAGATAAATCTTATACATTGTAGCAGCACATAGTTTATTAAAATTTACAATGATATTTTATGAAATATATATTAATGTGTGTGATACGGCAGCAATCTGATTGTTTTATATGATTTGACTAAGACATGAAAGATGTGGTAGATCATCATCATCATTATCAGCCAAAGGAGTTTCACTGCTGAACAAAGGCCTCCCCTACGGCTTTTTACGCAGCGACTGATCACTAGCGGTCTGCATCCAGTTTGATCCTGCGATCTTTACAAGGTCATCTGTCTATCTTGTCAGTGGACATGCTACGCTGCGTCTCTGGTCAAAGGGACTTCAATCTAGAACTTTTCTGCCCCAACGGCCATCCGTTCGTCGCGCTATCTGCCCTGACCATTGCCACTTGAACTTACTGATGTAGGTACATAGTCTATAAAAACAGATTACTTGATTCTATCATATCATTTAATATCCGTCTGTCAAATTCACCGCATGCACATGTGCTGTCCAATACTTAGAGCAATTATACGAGTCATGGTCCACTGCTTCCAAGAAACTGGGGCTGGTGTAAGGCAAAACATTAAGTGTATTTCTGGCTGCTTCGAGAATCTCTGGATGTAGCCAAGTTTGTCTTGAGAGAATCCATGCTACAGCTGAAAAAATATATTGTCGGTGAATTGACTTTAACCTCAATTTTGCAAGCGTGTACTATAAATTAATAAGTTAAAAAAAAAACAATGCGCTTTCCTATTGGAAAAAAACTAATGGTTTATGTATATATACCATGAGTATTTTATATGTATTAATAAACACATATCGTCATGAAGTCGGTAAAAATGTATTAAATAACAATAACATTAAATAGGTCTAATTCTATCTAATTTTTGGCTTTTTATGGGATCACTAGCTACGTTCATTGTAATTCTCGCAAGTAAAACGAATAGTATTATAGAGGAAGGGTAAGTTTTCTGGTTCATGATTAAATGCTACCACAACATCAGATGGCATAGACATAACACCAATAATTGTTATGAAATATAAGTATCCAATACAACACACCAATCGTCTTGGTTTCGAACTAAAGAAGCTCTTCCTCGTACTACGAATACCAGACAACGATTATGACAGAGACGTCTTATTACAGTCATATTTTTAAAATAAATCTTATAAATATTGGACACCAATAACAAACATTGCTCGGATCCCAAAGTAAGTAGCTAATTGCACTTGTGTTATGGAAATCAGACACAACGGTGGTACCAAAACACCCAGACCCGAGACAATATAGAAAATTTTGATTTATATATTGACCCGACCGAGAATCAAACCCGGAACCTCGGAGTGGTGACGTCTTGAATCCAGCGTGCTTGTCACTACACCACGGAGGTCGTCGATATTATCCATGAGTTAGGTACAAATATTTGTGATCTTTCCATAACATTTGCTCCATGCGAATTCCCGGGACCGCTATCAAAATAGTCAGGAGTGCTAACGACTACATAAAACGTGCCAATCTAACTAAATACATTGATTATCAGAAATAATACTTTCCCCGTGTGGAACTTCATTGATACATATTTTATGAATAACTCATTTCATTATCGTAATCCGATGAGATTAATGTACTTTTACCATTCCATACACGTGGATTATCGATATAATCATAGATTGTAAATATATACTCACTATATTTGATGTTCAATAGTTTGTTAATGTTGCATCCGTACAATATTGCATAGTTAGTATAGTCCGTTGATATAACAGATATAGGAATTCCAATGGGATCTGTAACAAAAAATACAAGATAAATTAGGTATAACATACTTTATAGTAATAAATAGATGTTTAGGAACAGGTAGTACAAGACATGCGTTCAATAATAAGAATAAAACTACCTAACCTACCATTTGTTTGGATCATTCATTCATCAGACACATTTTACAGAAAATGTAGAGAATATACATCATTGGATCTAAATGACTAATTTTATTACCTACGCTCAGAATGCAGATTTGTATCCTTAGCGTTATCGATCGATATGTACAATATTGGACACCAATCACAGACATTGCTTTAATCCTAAAGTAAGTATCTAATGCGTTTATGTTATGGAAATCAGACACAACGGTGGTACTACCCAGGACAATATATAAAATTATGATTTCTACATTGACCCGACCGGGAATCGAACCCGGGACCTCGGAGCAGCGACGCTTTGTTCGGGCGTGCTTAGCCACTACACAACGGAGGTCAACGCAGTCAAGTCTTATTAAATTCTCAGTGCAAATGCAACTATAAGAAACAGTTAATATGTGCTTGGCACAGGTCGGGACCAAAACCCAAAAAAATGTAGTTTTACTTGTGTTTGGTCTTAATTTTTTAGCACCGCGGTTCAGTTGCAACACAGCGGAAACAATTTAATCTAGGCATTACATGTAGAATTTTAAACATTAGGAGGAACATTAGGTATGTAGATGTCGCTACAAGTTTCGAAGTCTCAACAACGTTCCTTGTAAAACCACAAAGTGGCGCTCAAATACGCTGAGACAAAATTAGTGTTTTCGTGTATTTATTCATTGAGAATAATTCTAAATCAAGCTTAATAAATACATTTTTTTTTTAAATTATTAAAGATAGCTCCGTAAATTAAAAGGACATAATTTTTGGAGGAGTTTTGCTCACCAATATTATTTCTCTCGATTGTGAAAACAGCCTCATCGCCAGGGCTATAAGTGCTGTTCACGTGAAGTACATACTCGATCCCGTCTCTCACATATCCGTGCTCAATCTCTATGCGCCTCCCGCAGACCTGGATGCGTTTGTATGCGCAGTGACCGTCATTTTCAAACCACGCTGGGAACCGTTCTATCACGTACCATGTGCCTAGAAACTGGAAAGAATAGTTTATTAATTATTATAAACTTTATTGCACTGTAAGTTGTACAATTAGCGGACTTAATGCCTAATGGCATTCTCTACCAGTCAACCACCTGGTAATGCAGAAAGCTTAATCAGTGGCGGAATTTTAATAATATGTGAGAAGAGTGGTAAAAAAAAGAAGTGAAATGCACTAATACAAACATACATACTAATATTACACAAATATATAATAGGGTACATAAGCAAAAGACTAATAAACTTACATAGAATAAAAACAAAATTATTAATGATAAAGGTGATGATAATGACGACATCCAAAATTTTATTTTTAATTGTTGTATAATGGTTGTTAATTATGAAGAGAGCCAAGGTTAAGATAGTGGGTGCGGAAAGACTTTTTAAAAGTAAATTTGTTGGGGGACATTCTGGTTCGTTCGTACATTGTTGCGGAAATAAAATAAAGTAGCTATTTAGAAGTTCTCATAAGATTAAGTAAATACTAGGACTACGAGTAGAAGAACCTACCCTGAAGTTCGGTTAAGACTAGGAAAGAAGAAGAAAGACAGAAAGGGATCTCATAAGATTAAGCTGATCCTAAAAACTCCAATACATAGAAACGGCGAGTTTGTGTGTCATGGAAGTAGGTAACAAACGACGTAATGTCTGTACTGACATGTTAACAGCCAGTCACCAACGTTTCCCGATAATATGCTGTGGAGACTCTGATGATGTGCTGTCAATCCACTGTTGATGTATTGGGCGAAAAGGACAACGACAAAAAAAAATGAAAAAGTGCCCCAATTAAATTCGTAGTTATGTCTAGTATTTATAATGTTACTCATAAAGATGAAATAAGGAACCAAAAATTTGCGCACGGGATGGACTCGAACCAGCAACTTCTTGGCTAACCCGGCCAAATGCTCTATTAATTGAGCTACCAAGCTGTCAGTCCGACCTCGCGACCGAGAAGAAGTTGCTGGTTCGAAGCCCATCCGTGCGCAAATTATTGGTTTCTTATTTCATCTTTATGAATATAAAATAAGACACTGTGAGTGTTAAAAACATTCTAAACCATTTTAATGTTATCTCAAAGAAACTTTAACTCACCTTCTCTAAAGCGAAGTACTCTACAGTCTTTACATCTGGACACGTCCCAAACTGCAGCACTTGTCCCTGCGTTCCGTATTTTATCACAAAAAACAGCACACAAAGCAAAAACTTCAACATTGTAACACTGTTTACCAGATCTGATGCTGGATCGAGTTATCCGAGATATTTTATCTTTATCGGAAATTTTGTTGATAAACTAGACAAGGCGTTTTGTGATTGTGATGGAGTCAAAGAATTTATGATGTTATCGAAGAGAGGTTTTTTCGTAAGAAATAAGTTTTTTAAAACTCCTTTTCGTTAACATTTCTGTAGTATTGAACCTGCAGAGATAACTGAGTTATACTATGAATGAGCTCAAAGACAATGTATTTTTTGATTAAGTAAGAGTAAGAATATTCGTCGAATACAATACAAAACGCCTAATTCGAAAACGTCACCAATTTGTCAGCATTCACTTACGTACATGTAATTTTATAATCGGTCGTTTTATACTTATTCGGTATGATAACTCCTATTTGACATTGGTTAAATCGACTCTAAGTACGTCACACTTGCAAGTGATTATGTGATTGCGCCGTTTGGCGTTGAAACATTTGGGCCGTTTTAGAAGAGGGTCTCCTAAATTACTGTTTAGAAAAATTGTGCCAAAATTAAATTCTGTAACAGCCAATAATAAAGCTGGCTGGTTCCTAGCTCAAAAGATTAGCATAGCCAGCATCATAGTCTCCTTGCCGCAAGGAAATAGTTTCGCTTTTGAATAGGTAGATTTTAAGTTATGTTTTTAAGTTGCATGTCTTAGTTTGATTTTTTCTTGTTTATTAATAAAAAATACATAAAATATTCTAAGTATTTTAAAGACACAAGATGCCAATCAGTTCAGAAGTTTAGACGAATGCTTGTCATTGATTAAACCACTTTACGGATTGATTTCGCGCACATTTATTTGTCAAGCGTTTAATTAGAAATAAATGTGCATGAAATCAATCCGTAAAGTGTTTTAATAATCAATTCACAAGGTGCTATAAAAAAGTACGCGATCACTTTGAAAAATCAAAATCTTTATTGTTACTGTAAGTGATATCATTACATATTATAGTTATTCTATTTCTCCTGTGGGATATCACGGATTCTGACGCAGGGTTTCTGGAAGGCTTACCTGTTGATATGGATCCAACAGGAAGATGCCCTTTTGAGATAATTTAATGTGTTGGAGTATGTACATTATAATTATGTTGTGTCTTTTTTATTTTCGGAACCATAGGTCACGGACCTTCGGACATTAGGTACATCCATCATTTCGTTGGTTGTTGGGCCCTATTGTTGCCATTTCGACCAGGTATTGTGGCCGTCCTTATGTTTAAAGATCACTGTTTAGTCCTGTTGAGTCTATATATTGCCAGATTCTTTGTAGCGTGATATTTGCTATCTCATCCGGGTGCATGATGTGACGCCCGAGATGTATACTTTTTTTGCTCATAAGCGGACCGCATAAGCAGAGGATATGCATAGCTGTTTCTTCTTCTCTATTGCAGAATTTGCACAGAGTGTCTTCGGTCATGTTCATGTGATATCCCGCATGTTTTCGGACATGGGGCCAAAGCTAGTGCGCATATGGGTAGTATATTAGAGTCAATACGTCATACATGGGTGAAAGATTTATATGTAACTAACGGCCCCAACAAACGTTGTCCTGTACCGTTACCATGCGTTTATGGCGGTTTAACTCGCTAGCGACGACGTAAAAGTCTATAGAAAATTGCACAGCGCCTCTAGCGGTCACTTGCAGGACTAAAAATTTCCAAACGCTTTTTTTCCGTCGTCGCTAGCGAGTAGAACGGCCGTAAACTCATGGTAACGGTACTGTCCCGGCTCCTTTTTATGGTTTGCATTCTATTTCGCGCCAAGAAAAATCCAACAAAGTAAAATCACGAAAGTTAGTACACCCGTTCTCGAGTAATAAACAGTGATAAAAAGTATCCTATGTCCGTCTCCTGGGGGGCAATTTTCGTGCAATTTGTATACGAAAAAAGTTCACCGATCGAATTTTCTTCGTCGAAGAAAAAATAGTTTTTGATTTCTCAGGGTCACCATTTCTATGTTTTACTTGATTTTTCAGCTAAAACAGACAAACTCGCAATCGAATTACCACACGAAAAATGTTCGATTGCCGCGAGAATCGGCCTCCTGATTCTAAGCTACCCCACCAATATTTAGCCATATCTTAAGTTAAAAATAGCCGCTTGAGTGCGCGCCTAAATAGTGCAACTAACACGATCTTCTTTTATGAACATAGATAAATATGAAACATGTAATATTTAAAAATAATATGATATCATGCTGGAATCTATTTCCAAAACTTATCTTTTATATTGGTATAGACAACAGAGCGGCATAGTTATTTATTGATAAGTATGAACTTAATAAATATGATGTGACTAAATGCATGGAACGTGTGATAAAAATGAGGTTATAATAAAAATATACAACATGCACGTACAAATATTAATAGTGGTTAATAAAAATAAATATGAATGTATATTGGATTGGTTATTGCTTTCACAACTAAGCACTTTTGTGCATAATGATTTGCTATCAATCAAATTTGCAATTAAAAAAGAGTTAAGATATTTACTTATTATGTTTTCGAATTGTACCGATTTCAAAAAAGGAGGTAATTAATTCGACCTGTGTTTGTGATATCGTCAGAATTGGATTAGTAGATTGTTATACAAGGGGAGAAAGTGACCCATTTCAATCGAGATGTTTTGGCGCTCGAACGGAGTGAGAGCGCTAATAATTCGAGAGTTAAACAACCTTAACCTTGTCACCAAAACTACCACAGGTTATGTCAATTTTCAGGTTCAATTTTGCCTCATGAGATAGCGCTATGAGTGACAGCTAAAGGTGGGAGTGAGTAAAAAGAATAATGAACAACAAAATCGCGGCAAGTCGCCTCCGCCTGCTTAATAATCTGTGCAATAATCGACCAAACTAAAAATATATAGTCATAGACAAACAAAATGTGACAATTTAAAATAAAAAAAGTGTCACTATGTATGGCGGGCAACTACATATTATAATTGTAGATTTCAAATAGTTAAAAATTAGGCTAATTTTACATTTTAATATCAGTGACCATAATAAACACGCTTTGAATGTTAAGCTAATCTTAAAAATATGATAATCTTTTTTATTTGTATAATATGATGTGGCTCAATTATCTTTAACTCCGTGTCAAATCGTAGCAATTAGAACTAAATTACTTTCCACCCTAGGGATGGAAAAGCTATTTTCCACCCGTCTATCTTCACATGAAAGTTCAATTTGCCGAACAGAAGAAATGATTTTTTTTTTGTATGTTGATTGAGCAAATTTCGTGAGTGTATTAGTAAGTGTATGTATTTTTGTATGTTTGTCTCAGGACTTCTCGAAAACGGGAAGTCATAGCGAGATGAATCCTTTTAAGTTTAATCAGGTGTACTCGTAGTTCAACTTAGAGTACAGTATTAGATTCATCAAAATCGGTTCCAAGGTTTTAAAAATATATGTAATATAAATATATATCTAAAATAACGAGATTTAAAATGATTGAAATAATTAAACCACCTTCAAAAAAAACTGACTTGAAAGCTTCGTCTTCTATTTCAGAGAAACATAATCTTTTGGAGTCAGTGCATGATGTGTGTCGTCTGTTAGTTTAAATAAATACACCAAAGGCGTTATTTTAAGCTTTTTAGTCAGCTTTTTAAGGCGGTTTATTTTTTTTAAAAAAAAAACAACTGTTTCATGATAAACCCTTGGATTGAGAAACATAGATTGATCAAATTGAGGAATACTTATTTTTTTCTGTATGCTAAGGGAATAAGCAATAAAAGCTATGGAGGTAATTATAAGCAAAATACAATATTGCAGAGAACTTTTTTTCTTGTATTGTTTTAAGTCATTTATCCTGATTGATTTGTGGATGAGAAAGATCTCGTTTCTTAACAGTTTTATAAATAAAAAAATACCTTGTCATGCGTGCAAAAATACTTAGCTTTATTATGATAATAGCCAGAAACTGCAATTATTTCAATTCAAGTAGAATAAATACAATTACTAAAAAAAGCAAAACAAAAACTGTTCTTATAAAGAAGGAAACCGCTTCGCTCTGTCTCACTTAGCACATCTGCAGTCACGGTTCACTGCGACAAGGTTCCACGATGCTGATCTGCGGTTTGATGTTAGGACTGTTGTTTTGCTCAGTGAATTCGGTGTTTCAGAATGCTACGTGTCCTGTGGTCACCCCTAGGGAATTGGATTGGAAAGCTGTGAGTGTTTGTGTATTTAGTTTTTGAGCTTTTGTGTGTTTTTGTTTAAAATATTCCATCGCCATGCCACTTCTCTCATTGTTTATGCTTTTCCTTACGAAAGGTTGTCTAAAGAAATTGCTTCAAGCAATAACACCGCTTAAATTGCACTCCTACGTTACATTTTAATATTTTGTGTAATTATTCGTTGTATATGGTGTGCAGTAAATAATGTTTTTATTATTCTTATTATAATAAAAAGTCGTATAGAAGATACGGCATTCAGAAAATATGTTTGCATGCTTAAATTGTATACCTTGCAGTGCATATGAGATTGATATTGGTCTTTTTAAGCTGGCTGGTTCCTAGCTCAAAGGATTAGCATACCTATTTTGTAATACAAATAAAATAAAATCCAACGCAGCAACGCAGCCAGCATCATAGCCTCCTTGCCGCAAGGAAATGATTTCGTTTTTGAGTATATAGGTTTTTAAGTTTTAATTTTATTTTTTATATTGCATGTTTTTTTTCTTGCTTGTTATTTATAAATAAAAAGGTATATCAGTTACTGCCTTATTTGATAATGGTAAATCTTAAAGCAGAACTTTGCAATGTGCAAGAGCGCCTTTGAATTAAAGGATTGAAGTTTATTTTGAACAATGACTGAGAAGAATGTTGTATTTAGTGCTAAAGACTTTTTTCTTGTCCTTTATAAAGTAAATAGGTTAAAACGTTCTAGACATTTAACTCCTTAAAATAACCAGATTTTAAAGTTAATGTTGAATACTTTAATGCTTTTGATTTTAAAACATCGGGGTAGTTCTGAAGAGCGGTAAATGTATGATCGCTCGTCATATCGAAAGAGAAGTAGATGGCACGCCATAACAGTTATCAATCGTTTCGCATCATAGTTATTTTATTGTTATTACATACATTTTATAACAAAAAAATGGAAAACATTAATATATCTTTTTCCTAGCTCGATGGAAAATGGTATATTGCGGCCATTGCAGCAGACCTGACAATCGAAGCTGACTGCGCTATGCTGATGTACACCCACATGAACTCCACCGACGTCTCCATCAGTTGGGTCGCTAACAATACCATTTCTTACTACAACGGCTCCGTCGCTATCACTGTGGATCCTGATAGCAATAGCACTAGTGTCGGAGACTTACTGCAAGTCACTTATTCTGGTAAGCGTCTTTATAAAGATAACGCCTAATTTATTAAACGACTTCAGAAAAGGAGGAGGTTATCAATTCGACTGTATATTTTTTTTTGTATCTATGTTACCTCATGTCTCAGTCATTTGTCGATCGATTCGAAAAAAAAACTTGCTTACCTAGTGGGTATACCTTCTCCTTGGTCCCATTTTTGCTAATTTGGGATCTGATGATGGGATCTTGGTGTAACCGAGGGAAACCCTTAAAATTTTAAAGGCACATATAGTGTTTTTCTACTAGAATCTTAATGTTAACGTGTTGTTACGTCTGATAGTCAACATCTTGTGAAGCTGAGGTGACGGTGAAACTCCATGATGCTTAGGAGTTCAGTAAATATAATGACAGAACTTATGATAGGTAATTTGTAGCTTCTTAAAGAATTGAGTCATAAGGTACAGTTTCCCCCACCTCTCCTGTAATCACTATAAATAAAGAAATAAAATTAACTTAAAAAAAGTAAAAACCGCCTTCAAAACCAAATACTAATTAAGACTTTTTAGTGCATTTATAAATTCTTGACCCTTGAAAGGAAAGGAAGCCATTTAAGACAAATAATTTCTTTTTGGAGTCGGTGCCATCACTTTGACCATCAAGCATCAACTATCAGAGCACCGACTCCCTAAACAAAATTGTGTGCCTATATTTTTAGGAATAATATCTACTTGAGTTGTGTCGCCAAAAATACCATTTCTTTCGGCAATTGCTCTGTAGCTATCAATGTGGACCCTGACAGGTATAGCACTAGCGTCTGAGACTTACAGTAAGTTAGTGTCTTCTTAAAGACAAGGTTTTATTTCAAGTAATGTCGAGAAATCGCCTACTACGCAGCGGGTGCGGGTTCGATCCCCGCACAATACAAACATTTGTGTGCATGAACATGTCTGTTTGTATTGGTATGGGTGTTTTCTATGTATATCATGTATGTATTTACAAAAAAAAGTATTTAAGTATTATATCCGTTGTCTGGCACCCATAACACAAGCTTTGAGTAGCTTACTTTGGGGCTAGATGGCGATGTGTGGAAATGTCCAAAGGATATTTATTTATAAAAAAAAAAAAAGTATTTAAACTTTGTAAATTAAGTATTTAAACTTTAAACTTTGTAATGATGTCTACTTCAGAGCGCTTTCACACTTAGGTGACTTTAGCAGCGCGACGGTCGCGCGACAGCCGCGGTGCTGATAACTTCATACATTAGTGACAGCAGACAACATTAGAGTGACGGCGCTGCTGTCACTCTAATGTGACGGTGACCGAGTGGTATGGGCACACGCCCGGATAGCGTAAGACACGGGGTTCGATTCCTCGTCTGTCACACAGCCAAAGTTGCTTTATACAAGTGCAATTTATATTATTTTGTATTGTTTGTGATATCTAATCTGTACTGTTAAAAGAGGTTTTTTTCATACAAGCTTAACTAGCTTCTACACGTGAAGACACGTAAATGGTTTTTTGTTAATAAGTAAGTTAGTAACATAGGTTTAGTACTGTAGTGTTTTCCACATAAAATATAATAGCAGGTAGATCCAGTAATAACCAGTACTATAAAAAGTACTATAGGCCAGGTAGACCGTTATACCGACTTCAAAAAAAGGAGATTGTCACATCGAAATGTATGCATGTTATATTCATTTATTAATGGGAATAGATCAGACAGGATAGCTAAGATTCGTGCCAGAAATGTATTGTTTATGGTTTACTTTGATACTTAACGACCTATTTTCCAAATTTGAGTAATGCATTTGTTAGTCCTTATTTGTCGATGGTAACACAGGCCCTAAAACTGGTGATTCGAGAAAAGAGAAAAAATAGGAAGGCCTTCAATTTTTAACATAAATTTTTATCTTTATTTTAAGCAGGTCATTGATCAAATACAGGATAAGTGATAAACATAGCACCATACGGATTTAACTGATAAGCCAGTACCTAGATAGCAAATAATTATGACGTAGTTTTAAAATTCTTATGCTTTGAGTCAGAGCCTTTAATTATCAACTTGTACCTAAATTTTAGCACACAGCGTCAGTATTTGTATCGAATATTTCTTATGTTGTAACGCAATATTAGGCATCAGGTATTGCATAACATTTGCAATATTCTATGGCGTGAAATTTGAAAAACTGGCCGGGTGCGAATCGTACTCGCACACTAAGGGTTCTGTGCCAACTTATACGGAATCAACTCCACTTAGTCAAAATACCACAAAATTTTATTGACAGCAAATATAACTTTGTTAACTGCAGTATTTGTATGAATTGCAAAGTAATGTTTGCGGTTATTGAAAAGGTACTCTATCTTAAAAACTACCTACTGGTTCGATCTCGTTCAAACCAATTTTATATCACGAGTTTGTTTTTTCAAAATGTGCACTCGCTTAGTTTTAAAATTAGATGGGGGGAGGTGGGAAGCCTAGTTTATAAATTTGGATGCGTCTATCTCTCAAACGTTAGTCTTTTAGAGAAAATGGGAGAAATCTCGATGTCATTTTAAAAGACCTATCCATAGACACCCCACACGCATAGGTTTGATATAAAAAATGGTTTTAGTTTTATGTATGGAAGTCCCACTGTAAATATCATTATACATAGGTACACTACTAAGTTTCAACAACTGTGTAATACTAATGGTTTCAGAATAAAGTGGCTGTGACATACGGACGGACAGACAGACAGACAGATATACAGACCGACAGACAGACTTGACGAAACTATAAGGGTTCCGTTTTTGCCATTCAGCTATAGAACCCTAAAAATGGCACTCATTTTCAAGCTTTTAAAATATAAGCATAAGCAGTTTGTAGGATGCTAGGCTATTATTTTTAATGTTTTTATTATTATTCTTGGGCACAACCGAAAATGAAAAGATTTTTTTATTGCAGATCAGAAATCCGACAGCTATTCATTTCTGGACGTAGATTATGAACATTACGCGGTTTTGTTCGCTTGCTACGATAACGACGATGGAAACAGCAGTACCTGTGAGTATTCTTTTAAAAGTTTATAATACCTTTTGTGCTTACAATAATATAATAATAGTTCCCTAGCTAATTTCCACTACGGTGGCCAGTCACAACGACTAACCCACTGCGCGGGACATATTATAGTGCACAAGTGT
This sequence comes from Pyrausta purpuralis, assembly GCA_963924145.1. Classification (NCBI taxonomy): domain Eukaryota; kingdom Metazoa; phylum Arthropoda; class Insecta; order Lepidoptera; family Crambidae; genus Pyrausta; species Pyrausta purpuralis. The sequence continues at coordinate 25,600,760 of OZ001646.1, forward strand.
GTGCGCAAACACAGGTGCACTTTCTATTCCTTTCACTCTCATAGCCCGATGGGACAGCAATCTGACATGACCGGAGCGAGTTCAGGGGCAGGACCAACAGCTTTACGTGCTTTACCGAGACACGAGTGTGAAACACCGCCAACTCCAAACTCCGAGCTACCCTAAGAATTTCTGAACAGAAAATACCATATATATATTTTTGGCCCGACCCGTCGAACCCGAGACCTCTGGCGCAGCCGTTTTAAAGTGCGATCCAAACAGCGAATAATTGACAATAATTTGTACTCGTACATACAAAAATACTTGAAAGTGATGATTGTACTGTTGGAAATGATTACCACTTTCGAAGAACATAATATACTCGTATATTTCAAAGTATCATCGTCAAAAATATTAAAGTATAAAAAGATCATCATTAAATTAGGAGTCAAGCTCTTGTCGATGGAGATTTTTTCAAAATAATAGCGCTAAGAATCGTTTTCTACCTTCTTATTATCCAGTCAAAAGCCTTTGGTGATTATATTATATTTATTGCTGTATCTGTCAGTGCTATTCAACACCAGAGGAATAATAATATGTTTTAAATAAAGAACAAAAAAACAATATTATACATTTTCAACAAATTCAAAGGGCGCCGTCGCTCTTCCTACTATGAACTTTAAAATAACTGGAAATGGGTTATCTTATCACTTTAATAACCTTGATAAGTCTTCATTTTCAATATAATGGTTATAACATGTATCCTTTTACGATATGATCTCGATACCAGATTGTAGATTAAATACTATGAATAATAATATTCTTTATCCTTATAGCGATAACCTGTACTGCCACATTACTTAAAAACTTCATATGTTACATATATAAAAAAAACAACTTCCAAACGTTTCCATAAGGGTGAATTCGACCAAATGATTAAGAAGCTACAAACTACCTATTATAAGTTCTTTCATTTTAACTACTAAACTCCTAAGCGTTAAAGAGTTCCACCATCAGCTCAGCCCCACAAGATGTTGACTATCAGACGTAACAACACGTCAACAATAGGATTCTAGTAAATAAACACTATACGTGCCTTTAAAATTTGAGGATTTACCTCGGTTATACCAAGATCTCAGCATCAGGTCCCAAATTGGAAAAAATGGGACCAATTAGAAGGTATACCCTCTAAGTAAGCGAAATAAATTTTCGAATCGGTCGACAAACGACTGAGATATGAGGTGACATAGATACAAAAAAAACGTACAGTCGAATTGATAACCTCCTCCTTTTTTGAAGTCGGTTAAAAAGAATGTTAACTTTAGATAAAATCGCTAGCTATCCAAGAGTATAATTATCAATTTGGCATTTCACCATCTACTGTTATAGAATATCGTGTTTGTACGGAAATTACTCATTTTCCGTATTGCTTAAGTTTTATTTAGTTACTATATGTGTTCTAACATAATTAAATTCAAATGAAATGATTTAATGTTAATTTTAAGTATGTGAAAAAAATATTGTTAAAGTGTAATCTGTATGAGTTTTAAGTTGCCTGGTTAAAGATAAATTGTCATTAAAAAACTTTTAACAGCCAAATACCTTCCCACGGTATAATACGACATTGTTTTATACAGTTCCATCATTCATTCTGATAAGTCTGATAATTCTGCGAGTTAAGTAATTCCTATTACAATTTTACGTCCAAGTGCATAAAAAACCGGACAAGTGCGAGTCGGACTCGCGCATTGAGGGTTTCGTGCCAATTTTAACTGAATATACCACAATATTTTGTTGACAGCAAATATAACTTTGTTTTTCATAGTGTTTGTATGAAGAACAAAGTTAATAAATAAAATAAAAAACGTTTATTTTATTTTCTACAAAACAATTTCAGTGCAAAGGCTGGAGCCTACCTAGTAAGTACGCGTGGTACCTGTGGCAGGAGACCCCGCCCTTTAACAAAGGGAGTATCGCGTTTTAAGAAAATACATGAAAATAAAAATTCAGTACAACATGTATACAGCAGAAACAAACTTTCAATCTTATTTTAAACAAATAGCTATATTTATATGAAAATATGTCTGTGTGTTGAAAATGTGCTATATCTCAAAAACTACTAGTTCGATCCCGTCCAAACCAATTTTCGTTGAAAGTATTTGTTAAGATCGTAAAGCGGTTAACAGGATACATCTTCCTACCGGGAACCCATCACTTAATCGCAATTTTCTTCATCGATTTTCATTCCCCATAAAACGATTCGCAGATGTTCCACAATAATATCCAACGAATTCTAGAATCTTGTTACATCACAATTTCATTTGGTTGAATGCTTATTATCTACAAACTTACTTCATCGTTACTTCTTTTTATAAATTACGTATTTTATCGAAGTAACGTTAGCTTTCTATTTTGTTACCCATAATTTTATTTCCACGTAAGTTTCAATATGCAGATTTCTTGAAACATCAAATTTCACTTCACTAAAGTCCGTATTTCCAAACGAATTTGTTACTATTATTATATTGCATACTTTATCAATAGACTATTTAAAGCATAACTGATATAAATATGTAATAAATATTGATCTAATAAATAAACTGCGTTAATCCCGACTCGCCGTGGTCTCCTGACCGTGGTACTAGTCTGCCCGATACTAGAGTGTAATTCAAAAGCCGGAGGCGCGGAGGGAGAGTAGCCTCCGCCCGCTGTAACAAGTTGTAGGCACCCGTGCGAGCCGGAGCGGCTGAAACTGGTCGCCAAAGGCGGCCAAAGCCGAAGCTGCGTAGGCGAGCGTGGGTGACTGCGCCTTGTTACGCAAGGGCGACGAGGCTACTATTCTCGCAGCGCCGGAGACAAGGAAATCCTAATGCATGCTGCTTGTTTGCATGCCTGCTTGCTTGCTGCATGCATGCCTGTATGCTTGCATGCATGCATTAATGCATGCCTGCTTGCTTACTTGCATGCATTAATGCATGCATGTATGCCTTTTTACTTGCATGCGTATGCAAAAATACAAGTTTTTATGAAAGGTTATATCGATACCTAACTTAATAATTCTATGAAACATTAGTTTGATATATCGTTATTCTGCTTGATAAAACAGTTGCGAAACATTTTTTTGGTGAACTGTTATTCGATGTTATGAAACGACGATTATTAACAATTCGATGTATCAAGAAAAAAAGATATTAACATTCATTGAATAGTTTTCTGTGAAATGAAATTCAATATCGAAAAATTCTGTGTTATGATAGATACCCCTTTCTACCAAATTTCATTTCATTCAACAGTGTGATGCTTATAGTTACAGAATAAAGTGGCTGTGACATACAGGACGGACAGACAGACAGACAGACATACTGGACGAAATTATAAGGGTTCCGCTTTTTACCATTCGCCTAAGGAACCCTAAAAAGACTTTGAGTTTATCGAGTATAAAATCGAGGTACAGGGTGTGGCCTGTAAAAGGAGCAAAAAATATTAATGTAGCCACTTTAAGTAACCTGTAATCGATCTTAACTGCTTCGGGGGCGCAGCGGAAAGAAGGTCGTTAAAAGCGACGGCTGCGCCAGAGGTCCCGGGTTTGATCCCCGGGTTGGGCGAAAAATATATACCTGGTTTTTCTGTTCAGAAATTCTTAGAGTTGCCCGGAGTTTGGTAGCTGGCGGTGTTTCACCCCTGTGCCTCGGAAAAGTAAGTAAAGCGGTTGATCCTGCGCCTGATCTCTCTTATGGTTGTGTCAGATTGCTGTCCCATCGGGCTATGAGAGTGAGAGAATAGAGAGTGCACCTTTGTTTGCGCATATACTTGTGCACTATAATATGTCCCGCGCAGCCGGTTAGTCGTTGTAACTGGCCACCGTAGTCGAAATCGGCTAGGGGGACTAGTAATCTTCTTCTCTCTCTCTTAATCTTATCTTAAATGATTTTAATTTATTTAAATTAAAATAATAATATTATTAGGTATTTTCTAACAAAATAAATCTAACCAGCAATGTAATGTTAACAAATGTGTCCAGTCATAGAACTCACATTCATTTACTAACATAAGAAAGCGATTTTGATATACACTAATTACGTATTATTACTTTGGATTAAGTACAATATCTCAGAGTAAAGCATTTCAGATCACTATGACTATGACCAGGGCCTCTATTTTTGAATCACTCGCGTCAATATGGCGAGTGAAACTCATTTATTAAAGTCGAATTTTCGAATGAAAATCAGTTAAAAATTCACATGGGAGTGATTTAAAAAAAGATAAATGAACATTTTTAGTACTTACGTCAATAATTTGCGTGATTATCGTAGATTTTTAATTGGTTTTTGAACAGTTGTCATTGTCATATTTAAGCGAGTGATTCAAAAATAGAGGCCCAGGTCAAGATAACAACGCCTACTCTGTAGAATCATTGATTAAATTTATTTATTTATTTAAACTTTATTGCACAATAATAATAAAATGATGAAAAGGACTCAGGGACTTAACGACAGTCATGCCTTTGGGTTTAGCAGAAATGATTGGAAACCAAATTAGTTATTTATAAAAAAAAAAAACAAATTGTCTACATAAATAATCCGTACTGACTAAGATCTTATGCTATAAAATAAAGACCAAGCAAATACAATTAATACTATCATAATATGACACGTACATAGTACAAGCTATAAAATAAATACATCGATAACACAAATATATATCAATGTATACTATATATACCAATGTTGACGACCTCCATGGTCGAGTGGCTAGCACGCTGGTTTCAAGCGTCGCCATCTCGTGAGGTTCCGGGTTCGATTTCCGGTCGGGTCAATGTAGAAAACGATATTTTCTATATTGTCTCGGGTCTGGGTGTTGTGGTACCACCTTTGTGTCTGATTTCTATAACACAAGTGCATTGGCTACTTACTTTGGGATCAGAGCAATGTATGTGATTGGTGTCCAATATTTATTTATTTACTATATTATTATGACGCACTTTGTAGATGATTCCGATGTATGAAGGAAATGTGCACGGACGACTCCTATTGTTTTTGCTAATATTACACGCTGTATATAGTGATTCAAGTGGAATGTTTATATGCAAAATAGTAATCAAACACTAATATTGAGTTTAGAGGTTTCTAAGTGAAGTCGTCAATTAACTCATTTTTTGCGCTTACATTGCAAACGCTAACAGCTTAAAAAGGTCTAGAAAAAATCTCGCTATGGTTTACGTCTATCTATTAGGAATAGCAATAACATTTTTTGTAATACGATATTTAGTTTCAGCATTAGACCAGTGCAAAGCCGGGGCGGGTCGCTAGTCAAACTATATTCGCGATCATTCTCGTAAGATACATTTCAAACTTTTTTCTGAACCATCTGCCTAATCAAGTCTTTAACGTCCAAATACTTCCCCATTCGTACCGTGTAGCAATTACGTATTCCAAACAATTAATTTCGTTTTGTTTGTTTTTAAATTGGTGTTTTTGTTCTCTGGCCATGATCGGACAATTTCTTGGTTCATTGCGCAGACGTCGCGGCGGAACACTTAGATTTGTGGATTTAGTCTATACTAATACGATAAAGCTTAAGAGTTTGTTCGTTGGTTTGTTTGAACGCGCTAATCTCAGGAACTGCTGGACCGATCTATTTTTTTGTGTTGGAAAGCTTATACATTGCGAAATTCCAAAATCACGCTTCGACGAGAGGGAAGGGAGCTCGAAACGGGCGAACGGAATCGCGGGGGACCGCTAGTATGTTATAAGAGTACTATTCCGTGTCATTTTCCTAGAAAATTTGATAGTGTAAAATCATCTAAGGTTTACAATATCAGACTTGTCCGTGTATTTCGATATAGCCACCCCTTTTGAACTGCCATTTTTCGAGTTGAAAATCAATCCTTAGCTCCATGAAAAGACGGTTAAAAGGCCAATACAATTGCAAATTAAAAGTAAAGTTCATTTATCTTTGCTTGTCGAATATTGTAAACAATCTTGACATTCCTTTTTAACGACCTCGACTAAAATTATATTTTACAGATGAGCTTTGGAAATTGACAAGAACACCGCACTTAAAAGAGAGCGACGCTGCCAAAATAGACCAGGCAATAGCCAATTACAGCCTCCAGAATACAGCCTTCATTGTATTTAATAACACTGAAGACACCTGCAGCATCAGTGCTGGACATCATTTGGAAACTTCGATAATACTCACCACGGCTGCTGCCCTTGCTTTATTTAAGATATTGTTTTGAATTTAACTTATTATTTCCACTCAATATAGTTATTTGTAGAACAAACTTTAATATAAATCAATTAACGAAGATATAGTGTGTTTATTTACCTAGTTGAATGTACAAGCAACTACAACACAGCTGAAATGCAGCCTTCTGAAAAACAACATACACAGTGTAAGTACAACAGTTCTGAGGAGAATATGAGAGTATGTGTGAGAGCACTTTAAAGGTTTGAAAGCTTCAGCTTTATTTTTATATTTTTATTATCAAACATCACTTTTCATGAGAATAATTTGTGTGGTTGGGAGGACTACGTAACGTTAAGAACTACGTTAGGTTACTTTTAAGAAAGTTTTTAAAAATATTTTTAAAAAAATCATAAAATGTTGTCTAAAGCTATCACAAAGATAGAAAATCGCTTTCAGATTCACGCCCTATTGTTCTAAAACTGTGAACAGTTGAAAAACAATTTGCTTAGCCTATTCGTTAGAATAAAAGGGATCAGCGAAACCCCTCGAACCGATGGGCTCCAATAACGGGATTAACCGAACTGCTCCTGCAATTTAGGTTTACTGCTGCAAAGTTCCTGGAGTTTAGAAGCTCGTCTTCTTTTATGGTAGTTTTTACACACCCATGAATGCCGGCATGCGGACGTTCGGATATCGAGAGGAAACCCCACAAACTTATCTTGGACGCTCGCAAAATTCTCGCTCAACTTTTGAGCGTACACCTTACAGGTTAAATTCCAATGAAATACTTGAATCTAAGTGTAAAGATATTGTGTGGGAATTGAGAGGAGTTGATTACTGTAACGTTCACACGTGAAATAGTGAAGCGTTGGACTTGGAGTTTGCCTTAAACGATGGGGTAAACTAACGGTTGAAAGTAATTAGGGAAATAAATTGTTATGTGCTTGTCCTCTTTACATTATGCGCCTGAATGGTAGTCGAGTGTTTGTCAAGTGGAACGTGACTTTACTTCTTAAAAAATATATCAAAAACTTGAAATAATCTGTAACAACTACAATTTGGAAGTTTTCAAGAAAAGAGTGAATCGGCTGTTACAAGGCAGACATGGTATATCTTAGGCTGCATTGTCACTAAACATTAGGTGCAATCGTAGCCAAATCAAATGTAGCTAACTTAAAAAAAATAACTGCCAAAAATAAACGGCTAATAAAACCAATCAGAAGCGATCGATAAATAATGGGATGAATGTAATCGTAGATAAATAATTCGAAAATAATATTAATTAAAAGTTTTAAAATTGCAAAATATATGCTTTTAAAATGTGTTTGTCAATCATGGGATGAATGTAATCGTAGATAAATAATTCGAAAATAATATTAATTAAAAGTTTTAAAATTGCAAAATATATGCTTTTAAAATGTGTTTGTCAATCATGGGGTTATAGGTTTCATAATGATTGCTGAAAACCCTTTTATTTTGAACCTCGATGCCAAAACGACCCTGATGATGACGTCAAAAACCGAAATAAAAATACTTAAATATGTGTTTCAGCACCGTAATTTCACCTCGGTTTGTAAGCGATATTTTTGTTAAAATTGATTGTAGTAGATCTAAGTGACGAAAGATTTATTGGAGGCGTGAAAGTATTAATTTAAGTTTTCTCACAACTTTCATTGAAAACCAAAGATCAACCAAAAACAGATATGCCAAAAGTCTTATAGGTAGAAAATGAAGTATCTATGTGTACCATCCAGATCTATAGGGCCAACAAATATCTATGAAGCATTAGTTTTATTTCAATTGACTTTATCATTAAGGGGCTCCCCGGATTTTTGACGCGCACACTAGCGCCACTCTATTAAAATAATTATTACTCTTTAAATAAAACAAGAATAAAAATCTGGTAGACACGATTGTAGTTCAGGTTCTATAGTTTATTTAGTACGTTTAAATTGTTCTATAGTAGTTTACTGTAGTTAGATTTAGAAAAAACTGCTAAATATGGCCGTTTTTGGCAATTTTTCTAAATGTAACTGCAGATTACTCTGTTTTATTGAACTTAAACATTGTATCTAAACCACATAACTAGAGCTACAATCGCATCAATCAGATTTTCGATTGGTCTTTTATTTAACGATTTATGATTTTTCTACTAAAGTGGCGCTAGTGTGCGCGTTAAAAATTCGGGGAGCCCCTTAAAGTTCGTTGTATTTAACTAGTCGAATATTGTAAATAATCTTTTCGTAACTTTAATGATAATGTCAGATAATAAAACTTATTTATTATCTAATAAAAGATGATCCCAGTGTTAAACGATTAATTATCTATGCCAAAAACTCAAATCCGAAGTTTTGTGCTTATCTCATTTTAAAAGGAATCATTTCGTTAAAAAGGAATGTCAAGATAGTTAACAATATTCGAATAGCAAAGATGTTCAATGACAACACTTTTCACATTTCTTTCATTTTAAAAATTCTGACACAAAAATTTGTTCTGAACAGCGTGTCTAGTACCTATATTACATATAAGTATATGGTTTTAACAAAATAGACAAAATTTTACAAAAAAAAAACAACAAGTTTGGTACGTCATCATATTAAGTATCTGGCAGATAGCGCTAACCAGAGCTTGTTAAGTCATTGTGTCACAGGCCACTCCTTGCTTGAACAGGACAACGCGAAATTAACAAATTCACTCACATTGCTCCCACAAATCATACTATCACCCCAACCGACATTTACTATGTCTAGAACAGGTCGATTTTCGAATTTAATTTTCGGCGCATTGTACCGAATGCTTCTGTCTCCCCAAGGGGCAGTTCCACGAAACGGGCATGTTTCATAGTAATCGAACTGGCCAATATCGCACACCTAGAGCTATGCCTTACCTAGGGCATGGTGTTGGCAGTAAAACGTCTCACTGGGCGGGTTTTACTTTTAAGGAAATACACACATACAAACACACTCACAGAATACAGAACACTTTACAGAGACGAACTCACTGACCCGTCTAATTGACATTAATTTATCTATGTGTACTATATTATTTATATTTAAATGATGTGTATGTTTATATAATAAATACATGTTTATTTATTTTTATATAATCGTATATAAGTAATAGGCAGTATGTATGTTTATCATCGTGGCAGTATGTATGTTTATCATCAAGAAAAGAGAAGAGAATAACGATAAAGATAACTTTATCGTTATTCTCTTCTCTTTTCTTGCCTCTATAACTTTACTTGCACCGCCTGTGTATATATCTTCTCTGCTCTGACCTATGGTTGACTGGTAGAGAATGCTTTTGGCATTAGGTTCGCCACATGTACAATTTGAAGTTTTAAATAAATAAATAAATACACTTGTATGTTTGAAATACGTAAGCGGTTTAGGTTAGCTTCGTTTTGTTCAGGCTAGTGGTTATGGAATTTGTTGCTTGAACAAAATTATTCTTACAAACCTACTGCGTTATTAAGAACTAAACGGTTCCGATCAACATTTCTGATGCGTCTAGGGAATGGAATGCGCTACCGGCTGAAGTTTTCCTACTATGATTAGGGCATTTTGAGGAGAAAAGTGAATATACTATTACTGAAGAGACATGATTTACATCATCACTTACCACCAGGAGGCCGATTCTCGCGGCTATCGAACTTATTTCGAGTGGTAATTCGATTCCGAGTTCAACAGTTTTACCCTAAAAAATCAAGTGAAATATCTACACGTCAAAAAGAATCGCACGAATCAAATCTACGTACTTAAAAATCTTGGATCTGAGGAATGAAAAACTATTTATTCTTCGACAAAGAAAATTCGATCGGTAAACTTTTTTCGTAAACGAATTGCACGAGAATTGTCCCCAGGTCAAATGTCTGATCAATTACTTTTAAAAAACATGAAATATGATTTTATTTTTGGCAATAAATATGCAAATCTATTAATTCTTGATCCTCATGTTTGGCAAAAAAAAAAACTTACAAGCCGTTGCAATACAAAAAGTAAATGTTATAATAAAGGTGGTTATTGTTGTACAATTGCCTGAAAACACGAAAAAGCAATAGTTTTTTTTATAGTACATAAAGACGTGTTTACCCAAGCCATCCATACAGGACAGTATTAGGCATCACCCGTGCCAAGATACACTGAGCTATCAGGCTTGTTCATACACAAAACGGATAAGAATGTTTGAGACAAAATAGCGGCCCTATTTTTGAATCTCTCGCCTGAATATGGCTTGTAATTTTCGTTGATGTATAATTAATTTTCGAATGAAATCCGGATAAAATCCACAAAAGTAAAAAAAGACACGCATTTTCTAAGTACTCGTGTCAATTTGATACGTGATTTTTGTTGTTATTAAAAAAAACACTCGTTTTGATTGACGTATTGACGCGAGTGATTCAAAAAGAGAGCTCCAGAGCATAAACTGCAGAGCACATTTCATCGAAGTGGTCAATACCGATCACTTCAAGTTATGGGCCCCCAGGGGTTCCTCTGCTCGTAAAACGTCTCATTGGGTAGAGTTTAGGGGAGCTGTGTGTGTGAAATACACAATAGTGTGTTATGGGCATTTTGATCAGGCAAAACATAATGGACTTTTTTTTTTCTTAATATAAAGGCAAAAATCGATATTAAACAATCAAGCGGGACGTATGTTATAACCTATTGTAGATTCGAACCCCCTTTAAAAATATGATTCCCATTTGATCATTTATAGGTGGGTACTTAGTCTGACTAATGGAAGGTGGCACCAGAATAGAGCGGCAATTAAAAAAAATAGTCGTACCTAAACACTTTATTTCATAGAAACATTAACTTGATACTTTTGTTTATTTAGTCTTTTTTTACACAATAAAGTTTTGAAGTATGATATTGATTTTTTCTATGAAATACAGCTTTTTTTTATTGCCGCTTTTTCTGGTGCCTCCTTTCATTAGTCAGACTCTGCTTACTGATATTCTGCGTTGATGACATCAAGAAAACTTTTTCACACCAAAGAATTAAGGCACTTATTTTATGATAGATAAGTATTGTATGATTGCCACAACAACAATATTCCTACAAGTACTTTAGGCACTATTTATTTATTTCTACTCTAGAAGTTAGTATTATGTTTAGCCATTGTTCTATCAAACACCTGTCAATGAACCGTAAACATTATACCTCCATAGTCAGTCATGTTGTCTAGGCCACAATCAAGTCCTTTGGACATTCCCACACATCGCAATCTGGTCCCAAAGTAAGCTACTCAAAGCTTGTGTTATGGGTGCCAGACAACGGATATAATACTTAAATACTTTTTGTTTGTAAATACATACATGATATACATAGAAAACACCCAGACCAATACAAACAGACATGTTCATGCACACAAATGTTTGTATTGTGCGGGGATCGAACCCGCAACCCGCTGCGTAGTAGGCGATTTCTTGACCACTACACCAGACGGGTCGTCAATCAAGTATAAACCGGTAGCCTCATTGAGTGTCGTCTGTGCGTGAAAATATTAATATTAGTTCTTAATTACAATACTATGACAGCAAAATTATAAAAATTTAGCTTTATACATAAAAAAACAAAATAAAAGCTACTTTTGAGGTGTGCAAAAGGGTTTTAAACTTTCAAAACCGTTTCGATGAAATCAGATTTATATAAATTAGTTACAAATGGTTTTAATTCATTTTTAGCAGCTTGAAACGCTTTCTTAAGCAAAGTTTTATGTTTTAAACGGTTTATATTCACAACTGTAGTCAGTGCAACTGTTTGCGCCGCTTCTGCGCGTCTATACAAACAAGCCTTGTGCATCCGGGTGCAATAAAGCTTTCCAATTTGCCGCACACTAAGTGCTGAATATTAATCCGCGCCGTGGACGCGGCTTTGACAATGTTCATTATTTTCCGTGGACACGGGCAACTGTTTAATTTAACTCTCTGTCCATAACGTATTGCTATGGACAGAGAGATAAACCGCTGGAAGCCATTTACCAAAGGTGTGAAAGTATCTTGCAAGTTATGGATTATAAATATCTATTTATTTTAAGAAGTCACTCCGCACCCACTATCTTAACCTTGGCTCACTTCAGAATTAACCACATTTTCATTCACTGCTCTCGGTAATATTTTAATAGATGTCATCAATATCTTCACTTCCCTATATGTATTTTTTTATTACATATATGTATTCTATGTAAGTTCATTTATCCCATGCTTATATATTTGCATTTAATTATGTTCATCTATGTAATTTTAGTTTGTATGTTTATGTTAATGCATTTTAATGTTTTTTTGTCCCTCTCAGTACTTTTAAATATTCCGCCACTGATTTAACTCTGCATTTCCCAAGCAGTTGACTGGTAGAGAATGCCATAAGGCATTAAGTCCGCCAATTGTACCATTAACAGTGCAATAAAGTTAAAATAAATAAATAAAAATGTATACTATAAAGCTGAAGAGTTTGTTTATTGGTTTGAACGCGTTAATATCAGGATCTACGGGAGCAATTTAAAAAAATAGTTAATGTTAGATAGCTTATTTATCGAGGAAGGCCTTAAGCTATACTCGTAGTACGGACAACAGCACGTCACTGTAAACACTGCGGTATCTTATTCAGTTGTAATAAGTGCTAGTTTGCAACAAAAGTGGGTAACCTGATGTGTTGGCCACTGTACATCACGCTGTGACGGGAGGGGAGGGAGAAAACTCAAAATGCGCGGACGCAGTCACTGAATGATCCTGGATATGGATGAATATGTATACTAAAATATTTATTTTGACGACCTCCGTGGTCGAGTGGCTAGCACGCTGGTTTCAAGCGTCACCACCTCGTGAGGTTCCGGGTTCGATTCCCGGTCGGGTTAATGTAGAAAACGGTATTTTCTATATTGTCTCGGGTCTGGGTGTTGTGGTACCACCGTTGTGTCTGATTTCCATAACACAAGTGCATTGGCTAATTACTTTGGGATCAGAGCAATGTATGTGATTGGTGTCCAATATTTATTTATTTATATTTACTTATTTTGATGTCTTTGCATATTTTGTTACAAAATAAAAATCAATATGATTCATGTTTAAAGAAGTTTATTTGTCATAAAAACTTATATTTCCTGCTTAATCAATATTTTTCATATTCATGCATAAGTGCGTTTAAATATTTAAAACTTTGGATACTTCAACCGCCATTTTTAAATGCAATAACGTCTCTTCCATACCAATTTAACTCTGTGTCATCATCCAAACGAACAAAGTTCTCTGCATTTTAAAATGTCTGCACAATAACGTAGGTTGAACTAGTTAATTGATTTACTAAGGTGCCTGCGGCCGAAGTAAAAAATACTGTGATAGTCTGGTTCATAGCTCTGCATATCAGTGGTGACTACACATAGAAGAGATAGATTCAGTAACCCTTCTAAGCGTATACAGACTGATGACTTTACTTAACTACTGAGTGATTTGTAGCTTAAATCTCTTGGCATGTTAAAGTCAATATTTTCATGTAAGTACAATTTGAATTAATAATCTGTATCTTTTTTTAAAAAAAGTAAAAACCGACTTCAAAACCAAAATGCTGAGTGCATTTTGGTTTTGAAGTCGGTTTTTACTTTTTAAAGTCTTAAAAACATTTTTTACTCTTAAAAGGAAAGTGCTAATTGTCTAATGTAATTAAGTAGGTGAAAAAAAAACACAGTCGACAAATGACTGAGATATAAATAAGATACAATAACATAGACACAAAATAAAAAACATACAGTGGAATTGATAACCTCCTCCTTTTTGAAGTCAGTTAAAAAAGGAGCTTACTTATAGAAGTAAGATATCTAAATTGCATTTGTAAAAAGCAACTTTGGCTGTGACAGACGAGGAATCAAACCCCGTGTCTTACGCTATTCGGGTGTATGCCTATACCCCTCGGCCACCGTCACTCTCCACCAATATGCAAGGTATTTGTCAGATGACAACAAGCTGGTAGGTCCTATAACTAGGCTTAGTAACTATCTACTGAAATTGGCCAGGAAGAAAAGCTTAAGTTGTAGCTAAACCTAGCTTTCCATAAACAAAATGTTCGATATTTTAAGCTCAAAGAAGAATTTAATTTCAGTAAGAACTATATCATTCACCTCGATAAGTCTTGTGCGTAGCAGAACGTGGCCTATATTTTTGAATCACTCGCGTCAAGATGGCGTTTGATATTCATTGATTCATGTACGATTTTCCAATGAATTAGTATGATTCCACAGGGAGTGATGGAAAAAAAACTGCATTTTGTAAGTATCGACGTTTTTATTTTGTGTGATTTTCATCAATTTTCAGTTTGTTTTCGATCAAAAATCACACTCCATATTCTAGCGAGTGATTTAAAAATAGGGCCCCTGATCTGATCTTACAATACGCTGTTTACGTGGAAAAACTCACTTAGTAACTAGTAACAAATAAGTTGATCGTATTGTAGCAGATTAAGTTTTCACTTCACACTTTTTGTTCACAGCTTCTAGCCCAGCGAAGCCCATAAACCTAAAAATGAAAGTGACTATATTTTCAGAGCTGACTGTACACAGATGGCCACATCGACAGAACGGCTCGCCCCACGTACGTTATTGGGTTTCGCACTTTATGTGTATGGGTTCTTATGAAACTTTAGTTGGATGCCTGACAGTTTTGTACTGTTGTGTTTTTGCTGTTTTCAATACGAGATGACGTTTTCATAATTCTGCAAGGCCACAATGTTCTTTATTTTTTTTAAGATATCATTTTATGTGTACACGCTGCAATAATAACAAAATAAAATCTTTTAATTACTATCAAGAGTGTTATCGACCTGTAATTAGGAAAATATAAGATATTCTCAATTTTGTGATGCGTGTGCTTAAGTTGAAAGATCCGAAACCTGCTCACGTTATACCTTTATCAATAACAATTAAAGACTGATAAAAAATTGTACATAAGTAGACCTGAAAACTTCTTACCAAATAAATAGGTATACAATCATTTTACACCTCGTCGTCGCCGCTCCGAGGTCCCGGGTTCGATTTTATCGGTCGGGTCAATATAGAAATCATAATTTTCTATATTGTCTCGGGTCTGGGTGTTGTGGTACCACCGTTGTGTCTGATTTCCATAACACAAGTGCAATAGCTACTTACTTTAGGATCAAAGCAATGTATGTGATTGGTTTCCAATATTACTTTTTTAAAATATATTACTTACCTCTATAATCAACTCTTTCTTGTATAAAATAAAATAGTATAACAAACCATAATTATTTTATTTAGTAAAAAAGAAGAATTTTAAACAAAATGGAAATGCATGTGCTCTGTTCAATTTTCTTATTTAAGGTGAAATGAATCGGACACCGTTCTTTCTCCTACAATGCAAACCTAACAAGCCTTTCTTTGCTTTGTGCCTGAAAAAGTGTGGTTCAAAAAATACAGACTCATGTGGACAGTCAAAAAGAATGCTGCAAGGTGAGGTATAATACACTGACATACAGAAGGCTTACACAGTTGGCTAAACAATTTCGAAAAGTAGTTCAGTTTACTGCACTTTCTTAATTCATCTGATTTCATCGCCCGCCCCACTTATTACAAGCTCTTATGGTGTCACTTATTGTGAGAGCAACCTCGCAAAATGGATGATGACACGCAGCAAAGTAAGCGCTTCACTCGTTTATTGGAAGACGTATTACTTTCTTTTATAAATTGCCTCAAAAAATATATAGTTCCTTTATATAAATTAAAATCGATTGATAATCAATGTTTAATGACTAAAGGATATTATAGAATAAATGATTATGTGAACGATAACGATGTATGGTCCCGGTTGAAAAAAAACATTTAAATTGTAATATTTTTAAAAGAGGTATTGACAATAGTGACTGAAGTTGTTGCCCTGCTTTTTCTCAGCACTAGTCCTCAATTGTCCCGAAGCTTTGGTAGGGCCATTGTTGGGACGTGTATAAGTGCTAGCAATAGCCTATGTACAAAATAAATTAATTTGGATTTTTTTTTCTTGCTAAATTCAATAGGCTTGCTAATGTGACGGTGGCCGAGGGGTATAGGCATACACCCGAATAGCGTAAGACACGGGGTTTGATTCCTCGTCTGTCACAGCCAAAGTTGCTTTTTACAAATGCAATTTAGATATCTTATAGTATGCTTCAGCTTCGCTCTATTCATTTGATGATTGTTACTTATCTCAGCTAAACGTCAAAATAGTATGGTATCATATGCTTTTTTTTTTTTTTTTTTTTAGAATGTTTTTAATGTTTATGTTTTTTTGAGGCAATTTATAAAAGAAAGTAATACGTCTTCCAATAAACGAGTGAAGCGCTTACTTTGCTGCGTGTCATCATCCATTTTGCGAGGTTGCTCTCACAATAAGTGACACCATAAGAGCTTGTAATAAGTGGGGCGGGCGATGAAATCAGATGAATTAAGAAAGTGCAGTAAACTGAACTACTTTTCGAAATTGTTTAGCCAACTGTGTAAGCCTTCTGTATGTCAGTGTATTATACCTCACCTTGCAGCATTCTTTTTGACTGTCCACATGAGTCTGTATTTTTTGAACCACACTTTTTCAGGCACAAAGCAAAGAAAGGCTTGTTAGGTTTGCATTGTAGGAGAAAGAACGGTGTCCGATTCATTTCACCTTAAATAAGAAAATTGAACAGAGCACATGCATTTCCATTTTGTTTAAAATTCTTCTTTTTTACTAAATAAAATAATTATGGTTTGTTATACTATTTTATTTTATACAAGAAAGAGTTGATTATAGAGGTAAGTAATATATTTTAAAAAAGTAATATTGGAAACCAATCACATACATTGCTTTGATCCTAAAGTAAGTAGCTATTGCACTTGTGTTATGGAAATCAGACACAACGGTGGTACCACAACACCCAGACCCGAGACAATATAGAAAATTATGATTTCTATATTGACCCGACCGATAAAATCGAACCCGGGACCTCGGAGCGGCGACGACGAGGTGTAAAATGATTGTATACCTATTTATTTGGTAAGAAGTTTTCAGGTCTACTTATGTACAATTTTTTATCAGTCTTTAATTGTTATTGATAAAGGTATAACGTGAGCAGGTTTCGGATCTTTCAACTTAAGCACACGCATCACAAAATTGAGAATATCTTATATTTTCCTAATTACAGGTCGATAACACTCTTGATAGTAATTAAAAGATTTTATTTTGTTATTATTGCAACGTGTACACATAAAATGATATCTTAAAAAAAAAATAAAGATCATTGTGGCCATGCAGAATTATGAAAACGTCATCTCGTATTGAAAACAGCAAAAACACAACAGTACAAAACTGTCAGGCCACCAACTATAGTTTCATAAGAACCTATACACATAAAGTGCGAAACCCAATAACGTACGTGGGGCGAGCCGTTCTGTCGATGTGGCCATCTGTGTACAGTCAGCTCTGAAAATATAGTCACTTTCATTTTTAGGTTTATGGGCTTCGCTGGGCTAGAAGCTGTGAACAAAAAGTGTGAAGTGAAAACTTAATCTGCTACAATACGATCAACTTATTTGTTACTAGTTACTAAGTGAGTTTTTCCACGTAAACAGCGTATTGTAAGATCAGATCAGGGGCCCTATTTTTAAATCACTCGCTAGAATATGGAGTGTGATTTTTGATCGAAAACAAATTGAAAATCGATGAAAATCACACAAAATAAAAACTTCGGTACTTACAAAATGCAGTTTTTTTTCCATCACTCCCTGTGGAATCATACTAATTCATTGGAAAATCGTACATGAATCAATGAATATCAAACGCCATCTTGACGCGAGTGATTCAAAAATATAGGCCACGTTCTGCTACGCACAAGACTTATCGAGGTGAATGATATAGTTCTTACTAAAATTAAATTCTTCTTTGAGCTTAAAATATCGAACATTTTGTTTATGGAAAGCTAGGTTTAGCTACAACTTAAGCTTTTCTTCCTGGCCAATTTCAGTAGATAGTTACTAAGCCTAGTTATAGTACCTACCAGCTTGTTGTCATCTGACAAATACCTTGCATATTGGTGCAGAGTTCTCGCAATTCACACTGAGTCCGTGCGTTGGTACATACAACCTTACGCAGCAAGCAACCTCAAACAACAAGCAAGCAAGAAACTACAATTTCTACTAACAATTTAGTTTTTTGTACTCTACTGTACACCCGATTTTATTTTGCTTTTTATCTACAGAGCGTTTTAGTATGGCTTTTTGTGAAGAGCAGCAATGTTTGAAAGATTGCAGTGTCACGAGGAATTTCACCTGTACGTGAGGAAATGTCTCGTCAAGCCAATCGGAGAAAAAAGTGCGCCGAAAGGAAACACACTGCAAAAGGTGTAATATGACATTGTCGCAGGAACAAATGGGATTCTTGTGAAATGCAGTGATCCCTTAGTAGTCCAATGAATTTAGCGAAGCAACGGTAGGGCTTTTAAGCCTGTCTTTCTCTAATATTTAATGCAGTGAAACAACATTATTTTTACCATTTACCAAAGTAAGTTTTCTCGTCTTCGTCTCGTAAAACAAAAAATACACACCGTTTGAAATATAATAATATTAAAATAACTAATATCAAATCCAATGGAATAATAATTGGACTTCTACCATTAACATCTTGATTTCCTATCATATCAATGAAGTTAAAAGTATTTTAAGGAGCGCTTTCACACTTTGGCTTACTTTTGCCGCGCGACGGTCGTGCGGCAGTTGCGCTGCTGTCAATTTTATACATAAAATGACAGCAGTAAGCCTTTCACATTAGAGCGCTTTCACATTTAGGCGACTTTAGCAGTGCGAAAGTTGCTCTGCCCATGATTTCATACTATACACGGCAGCAGCGCCGCAGCGGCGCTTTAGTCGCGCGGGTCCGTCTCACTATACCCATTACCCATTGCAGTGGTAATACTATGTCCGTTTTACCACTGAAATGGGTAATGGGTGTAGTGCGACCGATCCAGTCGCGCGACCGTCTCGCTGCTAATGTAAAGGCATCCGCTACTGCCGCGCTGCTGACGCTCTAATGTGAAGGCGTACTTAGTGTTTATAGCTAAATAATTGACTGTGCTTAATTTTGTATTCAATACCTTACAACATTTTCCCATCTCTACTTAACACCGAAATAATAATTGAAATCGTAAAAGAAAAGTGGTCAACGCGAGAGTGGCGCCATCGCACGGCGTATCGACGAACTGGATCGATTTAATCCTTTTTCGCCGCTTGTTTGTTCGCTGGAGGACAGTGGGCGCGCCCGAAAAAGAACTGTGGGCAAAAAGAACAAAAGTGAAGACAAAAGCTGGTTCCATAGGTAGTGTTTTCGTACTTGATCTCTATTTTCTTGTTTATATCATATACAGGGTGACTTTGAAAACATTGGCAATATTTTAAACTACATACTCATGATTCATAGTTCCTTCCACATATTCAAATTAAAATCAAAAAGGGTTGACGAAACCTAGAAAAATCATAAAGTACTACTTTTTACCGATTTCCGAGATCCGTTTAGGCGCAATATTTTTTTGATACTTTAATATTATTTATCACAATATAAAATTAAACTGTAATTTATTAGTGAAATTTGAAGCAAAGATCAATTCTAAAATGTTTACTATGATTTGGTCAAGTTAAACTTTGTAAAATATAACTTGATGTAATCATATTAATTCGACTTCACCTTATTTTTATATTTTCTAATATTTTACAAAACACAGCATATAGCTATATTTTTATAAATAAACTGTAATATCATAATGATTAATTAATTTTGTATACGTTTTGTTAAATTAAGTAGCAGTTTGTGAAGTAGCAATCTTCTATCCTCACAAATTCGTGTGTAATAAAACATAGTAAGAGTTGAATTTGCGAAACGATGTAACTCATTTTTTACATTCCTGAAGCCCATGATTTGGCTTACAGTTTAGCATAATACTCATTTATTTATAAAATTTGTTTCTCCTCAACTGTAAACTGTTTTGTTTTTTTAAAAAAATAAAAAAATAAAAAATATCGGTTCATCAAGTTATATTTTGTAAAAAATGATCTTAATTTTAATATGTGGATTTTCGAAGGGATTATGACACATGAGTAGGTTCTGAGTTTAAAATATTGCCAATGTTTTCAAAGTCACCTTGTATTTGCGCCGTTCATATTTAAAGGTTTATCGACTGTATTCATTAAACAAATATTTACGTGCGTGACGTTTAGCGCCATCTACCCGTCTGTTTATGCACCAGTGGGCTGAGTGGGAAATATTTAGGTACGTTTTCCATCGGGCTAACGATTTGACATGATGGTAGACTATTTATGATACTAGAATAACTAGCACTTGGGTAAGTATAAAAAATACTGAGAGGATAATAATTATAAATATGACGTTTTTGTGTTTCTAACGTCTTTTTTATCGCCTTAATTTTTATTTACCTCCCAATTTTGGTACCCTACATCATTCCTATGAATCAAATGATATTTTTTAAAATTAAAGGAAGAACATTTTATTTACAATAATAACATGGAGTACGGACAACAGCACGTCAAGGTAAACACTGCGGTATCTTATGCAGTTGTAATAAGGGCTAATTTGCAACAAAAGTGGATAACCTAATGTTCTGGCGACTGAACATACATTGAGAGAGGAAGATGATAAAATTGATATCAGAAATGTCTCAGTTTTGCTATTTAGGTATTTATAACAACATTGGTTATCACATGGGGACAAAAAGCTAGCTCTTAATAAAACAGTGGTAAATACAATACCGTGACATTTATCACAATATGCTTATTAGCAATAAAATAAAATAAAGTGCTTCTGAAAAACATAAGGAAATGAACTTCGCAAGTTTCCGCTAGACAAGTCACAAGCGGAAATTGAATGGATATTTGATTAAAATTTCCATCTTCCAAATGGTCCATTTTCTTTTGATGCGGAACCCCAAAATCGAGCAACAAAAACACACAGGTCTTTGCGCTGTTACTGTTTTTTGTTACGCCCGTGTGATTATGAAATCCTTTGGGGCGCTTTCAAATGATTTGTTAGAGCTTGTTTAGATGAAAACGCAGACTTTTAAAAGGGAACCTAGATTTTAAAATAACGGAACCAAGGTTAAACTTTACGAAAAACAGAAGAAGCGAATGGTTCTTAAGTTTGGTACAGTGAAAGCCAAAGCAATAACGGTAGTAACGAATAATTTTTCGATCCTTCGACCTCCGTGGTGTAGTGGCTAAGCACGCTGGTTTCAAGGCGCCACCGCTCCCGAGTTCCCGGGTTCGATTCCCGGTCGGGTCAATAGATAAATCAAAATTCTCTATATTGTCTCGGGTCTCGGTGTCGGTATCTAACACCGTTGTGTCTGATTTCCCTAACAAAAGTGCATTAGCTACTTTCTTTGGGATCAGAGCAATGTATATATTGGTGTCCAATATATATTTATTTATTATTTTGTTACATCAGCAAAAGGTTCCACCAGAATAAGTGGTTATTCATGACTATTTCAGAAAAGGTTGAATGAGTGTAAGGGCCTGTTTTCTCAATGGCAAATAAGCACAAAATAACTAATAATTAAAACATATAACGTTATTTTTCATTTGAAAATAGCGAAAAATACTGTACTTACAAGTTTTCCTATGTGTACATTTTAGGCGGTCTTAATGCTTCAAGCGATTTCCTCTAGACAACTTTCAGAAAAGCATAAATCGTACATGGAGGTTTCAATTATGAGGCGCAGATTTCAATGCGCACCCAGGTGAGCTATTTGCAAATGAATTGTTGAATTTTTGTGCTGAACAGTCGTGGTCGTGTATTGACTCGGAGCTGTTACCCTCGGACACATACACGTTTGTTAGTGAGGCTCACGGTAGCCGTAGATGGCTAGACCATTGTGTAGTAACGGAGGCAGCTAGAAGTATAGTTGCAAATGCTTCAGTATTATATGACGTTTATTGGTCTGATCATCTGCCGCTATTAATTGAATGTAATTTAAATTTAATTCAACCTGTAATTCTTAACACAAGTACTACGATTAATAAAATAGTGTGGGGTGAAAGAGATAGACACCAAATAAACAGGTATTCTGAATATTGTCACTCAAACCTAAGGTGCTTGGATTTCCCTACTGAGTTTTGCGAGTGTGGGAATAAAATCTGTCATAGTGCAGACCATAAATTATTATTAGATACATTGTATAAAAATATTGTAAACATATTGACAAAGGCTGCTGTATTAAGTTATAATAAAAAGAAAAAATATAAACCAGTTGTAGGCTGGAACAAATATGTTAGCGGTGCTCACAGGGAAGCGCGGCATTGTTATGGAATGTGGTTGCTACATGGCAAACCTAATAGTGGGAATATTTACAATAAAATGTGCGAAACTAGACGCAATTTCAAATCTAAATTAAAATTTTGTCAAAACAATCAAAAACAGTTACAAATGGATATCATTGCTCAGCATCATTTAAATAATAATTTTTATAAATTTTGGAAATGTACAAATAAACTTAGCCCCAAGCTTAGTCTCCCTGCGAGTGTGGCTGGTATTTGCGAACCACGAGATATCGCTAATATGTTTCAGCGCCACTTTCGGCTCGCTTCTCCTTTAGAGGCTGCATCCGCGTCTCCGATGCTCGATGCTTCGGAAAGTGTCCGAGACCAAAGCGTTCTGTTTTCTGCCAAGGATGTGGCATGTGTAATAAGAAAAATGACAAGAGGTAAGTCACCAGGGCACGATGGCTTAAGCATCGAGCATCTTAAATATGCGGGTGTACATTTACCTAGGGTCCTGTCTATGTTTTTTTAATTTATGTATAAAACATTGTTATCTACCAGATGATTTAATGTATACAATTGTTGTACCGATAGTGAAAAATAAGACTGGGGATGTTTCTGACAGCGCTAACTATAGGCCTATTTCGTTAGCTACAATTATAGCTAAAGTGCTGGACGGTCTGCTAAATGAACAATTGAATCGGCACCTTGATCTTCACGACGCTCAGTTTGGGTTTAGGCCACGTTTGTCAACAGAAAGCGCCATTCTTTGTCTCAAGCAGACCGTCCAGTACTACATAGCCCGAAAAACGCCAGTTTACGCTTGTTATTTGGACCTGTCAAAGGCATTCGATTTGGTATCATACAATGTACTTTGGGAAAAATTAAATAACGAGACAAATTTGCCTTCTGAAATTGTGTCAATGTTTAAGTACTGGTACAACAACCAAAAGAACAGTGTTAAGTGGGCTGGTGTGCTATCGGATGTGTACAGGTTGGAGTGCGGCGTGAGGCAAGGGGGGTTAAGCTCTCCAAGCCTCTTCAACCTGTACATGAACCGACTGATCGGTGAGCTCAGTGGCACCAAGGTCGGATGTCATGTCGACGGTGTATGTATTAATAATATTAGTTATGCTGACGACATGGTGCTGCTGACCCCATCGATCGGAGCAATGCGTAAACTTTTGGGTATATGTGAAAATTATGCAAAAGCCCATGGACTCAAATATAATGTCTCCAAAAGCCAGTTTATGGTCTTCAAAGCTGGGACTAAAACATACTCATCAGTTCCCCACTTAGCACTCTGTGGTACGCCTTTAAGACAGGTTCGCACGTGTAAATACCTCGGCCACTGGGTTACAGAGGATCTTCATGATAATGCCGACATAGAACGGGAGCGCAGGGCGCTGTCGGTGCGTTGTAATATGCTGGCACGTCGGTTTGCACGTTGTAATGACAACGTGAAAATCACGCTTTTTAAAGCCTATTGTCAATCTCTTTACACGTGCAGCCTATGGGTCAGGTTCACGCAGCGTACCTATAGCGCGCTGCGCGTACAATACAACAATGCGTTCTGGATGCTACTTGGACTCCCGCGATTTTGCAGCGCGTCGACAATGTTCGCTGAGGCGCACATTGACGGGTTTCACACGTTGATCCGAAAGCGGTGCGCCTCAGTCCTATATCGGTTCCGCAACAGTACAAATAGCATCCTGGCGGCATTGGCTAACCGGTGGGACTCGCCGATGCTAGAGCGTTGGATTAGCTTACACGCTACCAAAGCTGGCGGCGTCTACTAGGCGACTTCTCTTTTTGTTTTAAAATGTATTTTACTAACATAGGCTAAGTTTAAATTTGTTACTAACATGAATATGGACCACGGTCTGAAATAAAATTCATTCATTCATTCATTCATTCATTCATAAATAATATTATTTTGTTCAGATGTTTTTCGCTTTTTAAAGCTTACATTGCTAAATATATAGTGCAATAGCTCATACTTTCGGCAGAATAGCACGTAGGCTGTAATTAACTGGAAACGTATTCTATTCAGGGTAAAGAGTATTACATAAAATGCTAAGACGACGACAGCCAACTTCGACGACTTCGACCACCTCCGTCGTGCAATGGCTAAGCACGCTGGTTTCAAGGCGTCGCCGCTGCGAGGTTCCGGGTTCGATTCCCGGTCGGCGAGTCAATATAGAAAACATTTTTTTTTATATTGTCTCAGGTCTGGGTGTTGTGGTTCCACCGTTGTGTCTGATTTCCATAACACAAATGCATAAGCTACTTACTTTGAGATCACTGTATGTGATTGGTGTCAAATATTTATTTATTATTATTGAGTAAGGTAAAATAGTGCTCGGCATGACGACGTTGGGTGAATTGCCTATGAGCGCTGTTTTTAGTCACGTCTCCTCCCAAATACACAATAACATATTTTATTGACCCTTCTTAGTACATCACAAAAATATGGAATGAAATACCTACTCCTATTATTATACTCTGGATATTTTGTTATAAAATAAATTGAGAAATCATTTGTTTTACTTGTCGGTGCGTACGTAGACTGCTGCTGTCCGTTAAGATTGACATCATACACCGAGTCCAAATGAGTTTGTTTATACTATTAGCGTTATTTTAGTCCTTTTGGGTGGTGGTTTTTGGAGGCGGTAATTTTTTTTGAAAACTTTTGTTTCCCTTGCTTTTTTTATTGCTTAAGTTAAAATGTACTTGATTGAACTAAAATATATTACTTAAATCTCTTCCTCAGTGTAACAAATAGTTTTTCAAAACCGCATCAAAATCGGTCCTTCCGATCGCGAGATATTCGCGGACAAATATACTCTCCTTTTTCCTTTTTTTGAAGTCAGTTAAAAAAAGTGTTCTAGATGTTTTTCTTTATGATACGACACTAAGCTGCTTTGCTAAATATACATCACGTTACATATCGTCAGTTAAATCTATACTAATATTATAAAGCTGAAGAGTTTGTTTGTTTGTTTGTTTGTTTGTTTGTTTGAACGCGCTAATCTCAAAAACTACTGGCCCGATTTGAAAAATTATTTTTACGTTGGATAGTCCATTTATCGAGGAAGGCTTTAGGCTATATAACATAAAGATACGACTCATAAGACCACAGCAGCGATGAAAAATGTTGCGAAAACGGGAGAAAGATATTCCTTTTGAGAGCTTCTGCTGCGTACGCTGCGGAAACCGCTTAAGTTACACAAAAATCATGTATGACAGGATTGTTCAACATCAAGAGTTCTATAATAAAGTCCGCGACAGCATATGTCTATCTTTTATGGTTGACTTACGACAACCTTTTTTATTTTAATAAATTTGTAAAAAAATAATGCATTATTTTTAGAGGTGTATTATACACACAGGTATTTATTCTTATCGAAATAAATACATTCATCATCACGAGCATTTTATTTAGAACCAAGTTGCCCTTTATATCATTTGATTTCAATAAATATCTTAGGAGCTATCACAGTTTTAACATAACTCCGCACCAAAATAATGTTAGCAGCTTAAGTACAACGTGCGCTTGCGCTAATATATTATAAAGCTGAAGAGTTTGTTTGTTTGAACGCGCTTATGTCAGGAACTGGACCGATTTGAAAAAATATTTTTGTGTTGGATAGCTTATTTATCTAGGAAGGCTTTAGGCCATGAAACATCACGCTGCGACGGGAGGGAAGGGAGAAAACTCAAAACTCGCGGACGAAGTCGCGGGGGACCGCTAGTGTGTTAATAAGTATGATATCTGGGTACGGTACATTTGTTTTACTAATGTCTTAATATTGCTGAAAATATTGAGAATGGTTCAAGTAGATAGATATCACTCATAGATACATAATCTAAATTAGCAATGATTTGCACCACACTCCTGATACTTCTATTTGTCTTAAAAACTAAGCGTTGTCGAAATATCTTTGACTCTTTTGATATATTTTTAATAAATTCATCATAGCAATATGAAAAGGCTGTTGTTTGCGATCTGCTATGTAGATAAAAAAATCTTTTTTAGCTATAAATCGAGCGCTGACACTGTAGACTTTTTTCAATGGCCTCTAAATTATTATTGTCCATTGTCCACTGCGTCTGATTCTTGTAAACAATAGAAGCACAATGGTTTTCTTTTGCCTCGTTTACTTCGTCACGGACGTCGCCATTTTTCTTTTGAGACAAAAGATTCTCGGTCTGAGTAACGTTAATGGTCTTATCAGGCGTTTTTGGACACTCAATCAGATTATAAGAGTCGCCATCAGTTTTTGTTCTCGACTATTATGAGAGGAAATCGACCGTGAATAGGTTTTGTCAGCTATTTGTAGGTTCTGCTGTTGGAATACAATTACATGAACAAGACCCCGAATTCTTATTGATAATGAACTGAACTATTATCAAATTAAACAACAAATACTTTTTAGATCATCTTTTTTTAAAGATTGTAGGCGGCGGCAGGAGTAACCTTTTAGAAATTATGATTCACTGATCCTGGATCACTTGAGATGATATTAGATCCTTTACCCACTGCGACTTTTAGGAGCGATGCAGCCACGATGCTAACGCGCGTTAGCATCGATGCAGTCGCAAAATGTCAACCTTTACACACTGCGCTACTTTTAGCATCGATACAGTCGACGCAGAAGCTGGAAACTGACAAATTATGTATTCACAAATCTGTGCATAGCGTGAATCGCGATGCTGAAGCGTTTTCATGTAGCGCGACTACATCGATGCTAAAAGTCGCAGTGTGTAAGGGGTCTAAGGATTAGGTACGGTTGGTCTGGACGATGTAATTTTCCAAAAGTAAAGACAAGAATAAACGCTTGGACATTAGTCAATTTTAATCAGAATCATCTGAAAATCGGCATCGAAAACAACGGTAAACCGCATGGCAACATTTAAAAGGTAAGATACATCAACCTGCTATTATTAAAAATAGCGAGGACAAAATTAAATAATAAAAAAGAAATGAAAATAACTTTAAACAAAACAATAACATAAAGCCCCAAGGTGTGCCCCCGCTCAGTAAAATTCGTGAAAGCAGATGTTAAGCATGCCACGACACTGAATTTCAGGAATTCGACGTCCCACTTAACGAAATAGTTTTACACGACACGCATAAAGAGTACACTTGTCTATTGTATGTATCTGCTATTTAATATGTCCTGCTCACTTGGCTGATCTCGAAGATAGTCCGCCATAACCAAAGCCAATGAGGAAGAATTTTATGACCAATTAAAATTGCCCTGAACTATCTAGGCACTTAGCTTAATGTCATCAAATTCAAACTTACTCAACCCATTAAGCACTTGCATCAGTAATTCATCGGAACACATCTCCAGCAAACTAAAGGTAATGGCCAATAAATATATGGCTTAAACTCCGAGCAGCTGTAACTTAAGTTATACTAATGCAGAATTACCTCTGCAGGTGATACAAAGTTACCGCATGAAAACTTGACATGCTCGTTACACGTTTTAAAGGCTCGGAACTGCTTTTACGGCGCATTTCCATCACAAAATTAGTTTTGAGCCTTCAATAATAAATGCGGGCGACGTCATCGACAATTCTGGAATATTAGAGTTTTAAATATGAAACAAGCAGCGATGAATAAATAATGTTCGTATAAAGAAAGAACCTAGTTGGTTTTTTCGAAAGTAGATCTTGAGAGTTGGTGTAGATGTTCGTTGTACAATAATCGGGTGCTGTATAGTTACAGCCTGTACGTGGCGTTCTCCAGTCAAAACATTTTTGACAATTTAGGATGCAGCATTCTTATCTATATATATATATGTATATATATATATGTATATATATATATATATATATAAATGAATTGCTGTTCGTTAGTCTCACTAAAACTCGAGAGCGGCTGAACGGATTTATCTTATCTTAGTCTTGAAATGTTCGTGGAGGTCTAGGGAAGGTTTAAAAGGCGAGAAAAAATTGAAAAACGCGCGATCGAAGTCGCGGGAGATCACTAGCCACGTATAAAGTTTATAAAACTAAAACCCGACTACTTAAAACTCGCTATAAATAAATAAATATCCTTTAAATATCCTTTGGACATTCCCACACATCGCCATCTAGTCCCAAAGTAAGCTACTCAAAGCTTGTATTATGGGTGCCAGACGACGGATATAATACTTAAATACTTTTTGTTTGTAAATACATAAATGATATACATAGAAAACACCCAGACCAATACAAACAGACATGTTCATGCACACAAATGGATAGCCGTCGTATGGCCCTTTGATTTTATTTTATTATTTTAATGAATCTGTTTTGGTATAGTAGGAGGCACACTGGCATACGACCACGGCTATCCTTTAAGACTATTTTCTTGTTTCGTACTTTTTAGAGCGTGTTTTAAGTAGTCGGGTTTTAGTTTTAGAAACAATTTTTTTTATTTAATTTATTTTGGAGTTATGTAAATTTGTGTTAGGTATTATTATTATGCAGAGCAGACCTAGTATAGTACCTAAGACCTAACTAGTTTAAAAGTGAGTTTACAAATTCTTGAAATTATCAGGTGATTGCGAGCAAAGCCGTGAGCAAAAGCTAACATTGTTAACGGTTTTGAAATGTGCTAAAAGAGCTCTTTCATTTGATACCCCAAACGACACCGATTTTTTATTTTATAGTTCTTTATTTTAGAGGGCGCTGTAGTCAACTTAACGTAACTTCATGTAGCCTATAACCAGCGGACGATTAAGAGGCTTTCAACGACATCTCATTTGCCCAATTATGATAAATAGTTTAGTAGTTATGAGGGAACAGATGAGCATCCATACCCTCAAACATACATACATACATACATTTCAAAATCATAACCCCCCTTTTTGCTTCGCCGTAGTCGGCTAAAAATAATCGTTACACTATCTTACTTTAACTCTTTCACTATTACCGTTACTCATGTTTTTTTACCCATGGAGTTTTAAAAAGATATTTGATCTTTGGTTTAAATCTAGTGCTAAGAAGATGGAGCAGAATATTGTAATAGATATAACCTTATTATCGCCTTATGGCGTATCCACCACGCTACTAATGCTGCTGATGCCGAAACGGCATATTTCATAGAACCTATCTGACAGTTAATGACGTATGCCGCCGGCAAATCCGCCGACCGGTGTGGTTACACCATTAATGGTAAATTTGTATACTGACAGTTGTGAATTTTGTACCTAATTAAAACTTCATAAAAGTTAGCACATCACATACAAAAATACTTCCGTGCAAATACCATCTACTTAAGCAGCTAATATCAAAGGAACTTGCACGTGAAATGTCTTCGCAAGTTTGCTGTTTCGTTTCCCGCACAGTTCCTTGTACAAGTTATTAAAAGTTGTCGTCCCCAGTGTATCGCGTAGTGTCGACGTGAATATAGGAGAATTATATTTAAAGCAAGGAAATATCTGTGGAACTCTTTACCCGCATCAGTGTTTCAATGGATAATTCCCCTAACATTTTTAAAATCAGATTGAACAGGCTTCTCCTGAGTAAGCCTGTTCCATCGTCGTCTCTATCTATGCTTCGTCTGGTCTAGTTTCGAAATTTCATATGAAAAGGCTTACATTAATTTTCCTTGGTTTGCAAGTAGTTAAATATTTTTTGATATGCTCGTATGTGTTTCATTTACATTAATGATAAATGAAATACTTTCCCAACGATTGACTTACTGGTACATTGTGAAACACACAATGTCAATGATTACATTTTTGATTTTGTAGTGTTTTGTCACTATACAAACTTATTAAAATAAATTGCACTTGTAAAAGGCACTTTGGCTGTGTGACAGACGAGGAATCGAACCCCGTGTCTTACGCTATCCAAGCATATGCCGGATAACGTAAGACACGGGGTTCGATTTGGCGGGTTCGATTCCTCGTCAATCAAACAGTCAAAGTTGCTTTTTACAAGTGCAATTTATACACAATGTACAAGTTAATTCTGCCCAAGAAGCATTTTACTCCATTTAAGAGTACACATTTAGTTCCCAGGTGTACTTGAAGCATTATTACAGTTCACTCGTGATGTATAAGCTGCATTATTGCGATTAATTACACCTATACCTGTCTAAGGGACTTATAGGAGTGTAGAGTTATACTTTTATACGACTGTTTGTGTTATAATACTCTAACAACTATCCTTTAGTCAGCCGTCTGACTAAGAGCATTATAGGAGAGTAGAGATACGGCAACCGCTGTTTAACGGCCTACTTGTACGATGTTATAGAGCTAGCATTTTAATAGAACACACGTGGTCATTTATAAAGCCAAAGGCTGTTATGTTTACTTGTTTTAGACTGTTATACAGCTCGTAGCTGTAGTAGGACTTGTTTGTGATCATTAAAATAACCTGTTTTTACTATCTGTACAGAAGTGTTTAAATGGTTCGCATGTGCACTGTAGGCTGTTAAAAGGACTATATGTGTTGTCCATTAACATCAATAGCAGTTTATTTGTCCACAAGCACTACTCTTATTTGCTGTAAGCTGAACTGAATGTGAATTGTGATATTCTATTACACTTATCCCACAAGCCTGCGTGCAAAAATTTGCGAAAATGTTAAAAAAAACTTGGAAAATAAGAGCGAGAACCGGTGGAATAAGAAGAAAAATAGCAAAAGAATATTCGAAAATAGTAAAAATAAACAGTCGATTGACAACGACGCCCGAAAATGAGCCCGTCGATACGGCTTCAACAAGTGCGACTCCAACCGTTGTTCATGGTGGTTCCGTACATGATGCAGAGGAAAATGTGCCTGAACCTGAAAGTTCCCTTCAAAATATACAGATATCAGAGTTTGCTGATTGCAGTTCGAGTGATAGTGAATACAATTTTGATTTGGACAATCATTTAACCTTTCGCAAAAAAATAAGAACATGGGCTATTGAAAATCATATTCCTCATTCCGCTTTGAATAAATTGTCTGACATAATAAACGAATTAAAACCGGGAACACTACCGTCTGATGCTAGAACAATTTTATGTACTCCCGTTAATGTAACTTTAAAAAATGTAGAAGGAGGTTAATACTGGCACAATGGGATAGCAAAACCTTTGAAGAACATTTTGCAAGGTTGGATGGATGTTCCAGATATGATTTCAATTAACATAAATGTGGATGGTTTGCCTATTTTTAAAAGTTCGACAAATGAGTTTTGGCCCATATTATGTAACATTTTTGAAAATCCCAGAATTCGGCCTTTTGTTATTGGAATCTATTTTGGGAAAGGAAAACCAAAAAATTTAAATGAATTCTTAGAAGATTTTGTAAATGATATTAAGATATTATTAGAAGAAGGTCTTGTAGTTGAGCGATTAGAGAAAACTATAAAGATAAAAATCAGATGCTTCATTTGTGATTCGCCAGCTAGAGCCTATATAAAAGGTAAGTCTATCTTAGTGTCGCATATTATGGCCATTATGCACCTAATACCGATAAATAAGTAGTTGGGGGAGGCCTATGTTCAGCAGTGGACGTCTTCCGGCTGAAATGATGATGATGATGATGAAGTAGTTGAAATTATATGGATGCTTCTTACCTATAGGCACTTGACTTGTATTCCTAGATATCTTTGATAGCTCAGTTGGTGAACCTGCCTTCTATTCTGTGGTCCGTAGGTTCGATCCGCATATGACACAAATATATGTTATTTATTAACTTTTTGCTTGTATTATTATAAACTTATTTGAAATATTTTTTGCAGGAGTCTGCAATTTTAATGGCAAACACGGCTGCCATAAATGTACTACGGTTGGAGAATATTCGCATATCACACATACCGTCATATTTTCTGAGTCGTTGTGTCCTGAAAGGACAAATGAAGGATTTAGAAACAAAATTTATGGCTTGCATCATAAAAATGACTCACCTTTGTTAAATATTCCTATTGACATGGTGAACCAATTTATTGTTGCCGATTCACTTCATTTGATCGACTTAGGTGTTATGAAGAGATTACTGATTGGTTGGCGTGACGGCAACTTTGGCAAATATATTACTAAAATGCGAGCAAGTGACATTGTATTGGTTTCAAATTTTCTATGCAACTGCAAATTGCCTTCAGAAGTACATCGAGCAGTGAGAGGTTTAGATTCCTTAGCACATTGGAAAGCGTCAGAATTTAGAACGTTTTTGCATTATTTAAGTATTGTAATTTTGCCCGATGTTATGAACAATGAGGCTTATAACCATTTCTTAACACTATATTGTAGTATAACAATTTGCTCAACAGAAACGTACCGAACTTTGTTGCCATTAGCAAAGGAACTTCTGGAACATTTTGTAAAATTTTACAAAGACTTATGGTTCAGGCTACGTTACAAGCAACATACACAACTTACTACACCTGACGAATGAAGTTGAAGTGTTTGGCCCTCTGATGACGTTCAACGCATATCCCTTCGAGAATATGTTATTTATGATCAAAAGTATGCTCAGATCAGGAAGAAACCCACTGTCTCAAGTCGCCAAACGATTGGCTGAAAATGCGGCTGATATCAATTTTCAAACACATGAAGACAAGAAATACCCCTTTGTTAACACAATCAAAAACACAAATATATTAAATTTTGAAGATTTTAAACTGTCCAGCAAAGAAAAAGACAGTTATTTACTGACCAGATGCAATGAGGTTGTTAAGATTAGCTGCGTAGAAGTCGACCACAATAAGATTTTAATTAAAGGAAATAAAATCAACAACACAGAAGACGTTTTTGAATATCCAATCAAATCGTCTCATCTTGCGATATACAAATCAAGATGTCAGCAGAATAGTACCCATACTTTGATTGTTTTAGAACCCAAAGAGATTAAGTGTAAATTAGTATGTATTGAACACAAAGAATTTAAATTCTTTATCCCTTTGTTACACACATATAAATAAAATACTGTTTGATGTGATATTTTTGGCTTTTATTACCTTTTATTCACACAGTGGTTGCACTGAACTCTCATATATTTCAAAGAAATGGCTCTTAAAAATAATGCAAAACATAAGAAACAGCTCTCCGAAAACTTCGCAATGCACAATACCAAATTAGTCCATGAAACTAAACAACTTTTCACAAGGAACATGGTCCGGAAATGAAAAAAAAATATATTTCGACTACTGTACTGTAGGTACTTACAAAATGTCCAGCTGACTGACATCGCAAGCATGTGAGACATTTTTTTCTTGTTTCCTAACAAAAGATGGAAAATTATTCCAACGGAGCACACAAATTTTTCAGTGGGCTGTCTCTTATAAAACCGAGTAAAGAATAATTTATACTAGCTAACTACCTATTTTAATCAGTGGAAATCTTTCTATCTAAATAACACTTCCTAGCAAACAACATTATTACAGTAACAAAATCAGGTATAACAAAAAATAATTAACAAAATTAAACTTAACCTCCTATCAAGGCTTTTTGCAAATCAACATTACACAGCAACATAATTATGCAGTCATAACTTAAAACGTATGTAATCAGCATAATGAGTTCTATAAAACGGAGAATTTATACTTATGCATAATTAACTATTTTAATCAGTCAAAATATTTTTTATGAAATAGCACTTTGTATCAAACAACATTTAACATAAAATTTGTTTCAAAAACAGGAGTAATAAAAAGGTTATAATAAGCCGAAAAGAGTTCAAAGTGGTACTCATGCAACTGAACGTTTTCCGCTATGCGAGGTGGAAATAGTAAAAAAAAATTGGGACAGATCCAATTATTTCAAATATTTCGACCCATGTTCCATTAAAAAAGATGTTCAGTTTCATGAGTACCTTGACCGTACCCTTTTTGTTACTTCCTGTATAATTTTGAAAATTAACTATCCTAACATATAAGGCTTTATGTAAATCAGCATAATGTGCATAGTCATACATAACTAAGCTTAAAGTACCCGTATTATATAATGAGTTCTAATAAACGGAGGTTTTTAAAAATATTTAAGTCTCATCACTGAACAATAATTATTACTTAAGCTGTAATCAGTCTAGTAGAAACAAAAAAAAATAAACAACAAAAGGCAGGTACTGGTAATGACTGGTTTTGTAACGCATAAGGTGAAATGTTACAAAAGAAGCATTCGCACAGTCAGTACGAAAAAACTACCGTATCATTATATCTAGTAACGCCGGGTAGTACTAACCTAAACAATATTCCAGACATAAAAAAAGAATGCCATAATCGACAAGAAAAGAAAAAGCATAAAAATTTTAGCACAAACTTTCATCGTCTTCGTCATCTTCTATCTCTTCTTCACCGTTATTTTCCTTTTCCTTCTCCACTTCTGCTACTTCCATCTCTAATGTTTCATTTGATTCTTTATTTTGATCAATTATTGAACTAGCAGAAACTTTTTGCTTACTTGTGCTTTCCTGGTCTTTAGGTTTTGATTTAATTTTTCGGACTCGTTTTGAAGAGGATCTTAAGTCTTTCATTGATTTCCTTTTACAGCATTTTTCAAAACGACCTTAAAAAACTTTTCAGTTTGTACCATAGTAAATTTTGAATCCCATGAACGTACCATATCACAAAAGAATTTAATAAAGTTTTTGTAGTCTTTTATTGGGACCTTTGAAATGTTGCCACGGCTTCCCCCAGACCAGGAGCATTCGCACAGAAACTCACGTGAAACCATTGAGTCGATCAATTTATAGGCAAAGGTCAAGCCATTTCCTTCACAGGGTTGAAACAAAAACGCCAGCTGTTTTTGTAGTTTTGATCTCTCAGTGTTATTCATTAAACTTCTATTTAGATTTTCGAGTTGTTGCTTGTCACTTATTTGTTTGAAACAAAACGATTCATTATCAACTTGGTCAACGTCTTTTAATAAAGTAACAGACACTGGCTGCTCGATTTTTTCCATAAATTTTCCCATGCATTCATCTAATTGTACAGACAACTCGGCCACTTTTTGAGTAACTTTTTGGACGCTTTCAACAAGATTTTGCAGTATAAATTCTTGGTTATTCACTTTTTCGATTAAAATGTTTTGATTTGCAATACACTGTTCGCCGTCAAAGACGGTTAGACATGGCATTTCATCATTAGCTTCGATCTGATTACTTGTAGCAGAAGTAGAATCCATTTGAGTCCCTCCCGCACCCGCGTTGGAGGCACTTGGCATCTGAAACAAACAAAAAATCATAACTGTTGTCTTGTACTATGAAAATAAAACTTTGCAATTCGGCTGTTATTTTTATTCCAATAATAATTTATACAGGGTGATTTTTAAATCGTCGACCAAATTTTAACAGTGATTTCGGCTCATGGTACTGAACAACATTCCAGAAGAATTGCATGCATTTACATCCGCGGTTGATGAGTCGCCAACAAAACCACGAGCTAACGGATACTTTCAATATTTTCAGAAAAAAAATCATAGTTTAGCATAGCATATTTCAGTAAGTAGGTAAACAGTTTGATATCAATCTGTATCTGTTATCATCAGTCTTCTTGAAATAATAAAAACTATTAGTCAGTGGTAAAAAAAAGATTAATATTTGAATAGTAATAGAAGTAAAGAGCGTCGGTGGCGTAGCGGTTCTACTGGTCGCCTCCTACCCGGAGGTTCCAGGTTCGAATCCAGGCCGTGTACCAATGAGTTTCTCGGAACTTAAGTACATTTATCTACCGACTGCTTTACGGTGAAGGAAAACATCGTGAGGAATCCTGCACATCTGAGATAACCAGATGTGTATCCACCAATGTGTGGAGAATGGCCTTAACCTTTCCGCGATGCGGAAAGAGACCCGTGCCCCAGCAGTGGGGACGTAATGGGTTGTTGACATGAGAAGTTGATATTTGAATGAAAAGATTAATATTTGAATAGTAATCAAATCATATATAGGTAATATTAATTACAGTGTTGCCATGTCAAACAATTTTCTCCGTTTTAGGGGTGCCTAGCCTACTAAAACAAAATACCACAGACACTAAATTGTAACCCTGCTTCGGCAGCCCGCGCTCGGTGCAATATACTAGTTTTAATTGTATGTTTGTATGTGTTGCTGAAATATAATAAAATCACTTACCAAATTTTTCACCATATTTTCAAAATGGTTTGCTGGTTGTAATGCCGCTGGTCTTACAGTTGCTGGGCTAGGGCGCGATGCGCTTGTTTCATTGTCTGTGTCTGTATTATTTTCCATAATACGAAGTTCAGTTTGCGCTTCGTCGTACGTTGCAAAATTACTTCGTTTTACCACGCAATCCAAATTGTCCCAATTCGGACTTGGAAAAGATTTCTCGTCTTTTACGAGTCGTGCGCGGTTTTTAATTTTTTCTGTAGGCCAGAATAGTTTTCCACCGTCCTCCCAAACAGACGGTACTATACTTAATCTGGGTCGTCCTTTTTCCACAGTTTGAACAATCTTATACGGCATTGTCTGAAAGAAAATAATTGGGTTAATACCTTCTAGTACATTCATCATCATCAAAAATAATAATAATATCTGTTTTAAATCATTACAATTGAACATGAGACACAAATTAACACATACACAACGAAGCATTACCCTTAAGCCAAAATACCTACATACAAATTTGAAGAAGCGATTACACATCCCGATTTATCGGGCCCGATTCAGCATTCCATTGCTGGTTATTCATTATCATCATCATCATTTCAGCCGGAAGACGTCCATTGCTGAACATAGGGTTTACCCCTACTTATTATTCTATGCCCAAGGATTTCCAACATGAACGCATTATTATGGATGGAATTACCTACAATAAAGTCAAGATAACCAGCAATGTATTCCGAATTGGGACCTTTATGGAGGATTGTTATCGCTGCTTTATTCAAAATGTCTTTTGGAAATCAAAACCGGAGACGGTAATGCGTGATATGAACCTCTTTATGATGACAAATTACCTAGCAAGTATTATATAGATTCTCATTTTCATAGCTTAACTTAAAACTGACCTAAAACCACAATGAAATCAGTCGCATAAATGAATTTATACGAATAAACAAATAATACATACATACACGCTCCTTAAAACAAACAAACAAATAATACCTTTCTATAAAATACGAATATAACTAACGGAGACACTCACAGAAACATGCAATTCACGTGGTATTTATTTCGCAACTAAATAACATAATAACAATAACAATACAATACTGTAACAATATCCTGGCCATCACGCACGCCACGGGCGCACGCGAGTGATCAGAGGATATATGCCTATCCCGTTCTCGCCTCTATTTCTCGCTTACTTTTTAAAAGGAATGCGCATGATTACTTTCAAGGTCAGAAAGAAATTGCATAAACTTTGTCTAAGTAGATTCAGCGCTGTACGGTATGTATGCGCCAAGTCTGCTAGTGTAGTGTAACCATATTTTTCTCAAACATGCATGCAAATATTGTCATTAATTTCGCAAAAAGAAGACGGGAATTATTGAATTTCTGGACAGGGGCGTTTTTTGAATTTGGAACATCACTCCGTGGACGTAATTTAAGTGCATCTGCATTCAGCGCGCGCGGGAAATTACTATGAAAATCCATTACATATCAGGTTATTTGAATTTGGAACATCACAACGCGCCGGGAAATTTGTATGAAAATCCATTACATGCCTGTTGCATAAAAGAATGTACTTTCAAATGTCATTTGTCATTGATGTTTTTTTTTTAAACAAAGCAAAGCATCATCATGGTTTGCTTTAAAGAATCTTCATGCACTGCATTGATTATTTGAAAATTCAATCCATGAAGATTTTACACTCGGTTTTAAATACAAAACTTCAATCCACAAAGATTCTATACTTGATTTAAAAAAAAAAACAAAGAAATTATTATGACATTTGAAATGTACCTGAAAAATTCTACAAATTGCATTCACGTTACTGTATATTAGCCATAAATGCGTTTATTTCCCTGCACTCTTTTGAGAAAAGCACTATACATGCCTCGGCGGAAATGACAATTACCTGCAATTGTCTATTTCCCGGCCTCTGCAGTAATGTACTACTACAGAATTTTAACAGATAATTCTGCAAAATATGGTTACACTATTACACTTGCCGACTCGTCGCTTACGGTGCTAACAGGTGAATATTTACCTTTAAAAGATTGTAAACAGTGTTTGTTACTATGGCCGAGTGACAACTAATATTTTTTGTCCTTTTCCCTCTTTATCTAGTTTGCACTTTATAAATAATTATATTATTTTATATTATTATTTTATACCTATAATTAATAATAATTATAGGTATTCATACTTGACTTAGCACCTGGGTTAGACAGACAATAAATTATTGCGCGGATCTCTAAAATTTCGGTATATTAAAAGAAGTAAACAATGATACACAATTGACCTGAACTACATCTTAAAGCTGTACATAAGTTCACATTAGAATAAATTTATAGACATTGGCTCTGTAGTGGTACTAATGTGGGACTTCATACAGATAACAGCATTCTAACAGAACACATGTGAACCTTTAATACGCTCACCGCATTAAATTGGTGTTATAACAGTTCACATAGCCGTATTTCATTTCCACCATTTTGTTCTAACGTAACCTAAAATTTTACCAAATAAATCTCCAAAATTATCATGCAGATTTATCACAAAATACGCAGAAGAGCGATTGAGTTATGGTTTCATGTTATAATTAATTACCGTAGTAGATTTATATGCCAATATATATCAAAAACTGAAAATTGTAGATTTCCCTTTAGCCAGTTTTAAATATTTTAAAATGAATATCGCGTTTTTACAGAGGCGCGTGAATATTTTAGCTGTAAATATGTATACATTTCACGATAAAGTTGCATTCCCATGGCATTAACATTATTAAAGTATTTAAATCAGGTACTTACCGCGTGTTATCATAAATTTATGATTCCGCCGGGTTATTTATTGTAGTGTTCTTGTGTGATGACCCGCATAGGAATAATTTAGATAAAATAAAGAAATAATTTAGGACACACGTGAATTTTAGGTGGCACTGGAGTACTTTTGTCGGATTTTATAACTGTGAAGGCTGTGTATTTAGCCACTTGTTACTCTTTATTACACTCATGTACGTTGTATGGTTCACACTGCGTCCCATATAGTGCCGTAAGTCAGCCTTAAGTCCGATGTTACTACTTAAACTGCTATTATAATGCTATTATACTGCTAATGTACAGCCATAGTGAACTTAAGGCTGTCTAATTTGTGCCCAAATTGGTTCTATAAGAGCATTATAGCAAGCTATACAGCTCTTATACAGCTGACTTACACAGCTTGTGGAGTACATGTGAACGACTAGACATCTTATATAGAACCCCGAATGCCACTTGGGTGGTTACCGTTATTTGTCCAATACTTCATATGAATACCATTTTTGAATTGTTCGTTGGTTGGCGCTTATTTGTTGGAGGTGAAACAGTCTCGTGAGTTATGTTCGTCATCACGTTTTTTTTTGTAGATTTTGACAGCTATTAGACGGTATTTATAGTTAAAATAAGATGATGGAGGTGAACCGTAACCGAAACCTATACCGCAAGAGTTTGTACTTCTTTATTTATTTATTTAATTTTACGTCACAAAAATAGGCATTACATGTTATTATTCATGTACAGGTACAAGTATAATGTTCTTCCTCACTAGTCCATATCATTAAAATAGATGAAACTATATTTTTT
Organism: Pyrausta purpuralis; assembly: GCA_963924145.1. Classification (NCBI taxonomy): domain Eukaryota; kingdom Metazoa; phylum Arthropoda; class Insecta; order Lepidoptera; family Crambidae; genus Pyrausta; species Pyrausta purpuralis. The sequence continues at coordinate 25,640,875 of OZ001646.1, forward strand.
ATTTCGAATAGTACTGTAGACTAGTCCTGAAGCTCTACTTTTGAATCACTCGCTTGGATATGACGTGGGATTTTCTTTCGAAAGCGAACTAAAAATCAACGAAAGCCGAGAAAAATAGATACGTAAATACTGACTTAATTAGGCAATATATTTTTTAATACTCCTGTGCGAAATTTAACTGTTTTTCACTCGAAAATCGAATTTTAATCAATATATATCACACGCCATTTTAACACGAGTAATTCAAAAATAGGGCACCCAAAGGGCTGACAGAGTCAACAACGGAGTGAGCTTACCCAGAAGAAGCCTGTTCATACTGACCTTTAAAGCCTGCGGGTTATATTCCATTGGGAACCCTTATGCGGGCAGAGAGTTTCTTTATTTAGCGCAAGGCTAAAGAATGAAAAGCATTATGAATGACGATATAATGCGCTTAGCTTAGCCTATTCCGAAATATACCAAGACAAGTCGCAGTAAACTGTCAGTGGCCAGTAAATTTTTAAGCGTTATTATTGCTAAACCGTATAGAAGCGTAACAGCAATTTTAAAATGAAAGAAGCCAATTTTCGAAGCAAACGCAGCAAGAGGAATAAAATTGTTAAGTGGCTGCGCAGATTGTTTCGCGGGCTGAGCGAATTGGCTGAGCTTGAGAGTTTTCTGCTGGCATAGACGCTGGGTACAAGAAAACAATGAACATACGGGCACAAAGGCTGTCAAACATTTTATAAAACCTATGGCACCCCTACACTTCCTCGTACCTCGTGCTTAGTACATAAGTAAGACCTAATGACATAAGTCTACTATTGGATCTCGTGTCTTGGTGCTTGACTAATTTACAAGCGAGCAATATCTCTATGACTAATCAAAGTGAGCAATTTGGTCATTTGATTAGTATGAACGTCAATAATTAGTTAATGTCAATCAATTTTGGCCCATATCGGACTAGAAAATGACTCCTTATCTTTTGGGCCCTACTAGCGCTTCGAGATAAACCACATACAATCTGGCAAGTGCTGAGAAGAAACGCCGGAACAAACTCAAACTGAATTTTAAGCTATTACACCTGACAAGTATTACTTCCCACTGTTTTGGTAAGCCTCCACGAAATAAACAGCCACATCACGTCGCACTAAGTGTTTCCTTTACTTTGATGACAAGACGAAATTGTTTCAGGAAGGTGGAATTGTGTAAAGCAGTCGTATTCATTTGAACCGTACGTTTGAACTCTCAAGTAAATACGATTGCTTTACACAATACAACCCCAGTAGTCGTAGTTTGTTAATAGTTATCGTGGCCCTCTGTGTCTTTATAAACTAAGCTAGAGTAAGTAGTGAGTTGACTCGACATATGGTTCTATGTTCGCTAGGTGGGGCAAAGGGTGTTCACAACAGCCCTCCATCGAGTACGGTCTTGAGCTTCGCGCTTTATATCACTCCACATATTGTAGGCAAGATGTGGAGTGAAATATATTATTCTATTGTTTTCGTCTTGTCTGCTACAGTGCGCCGCCAAGATTGTTTGGTGTGGGAGCCTGCTTGGAGATCTGATCCGGGTCCAAACGGAGAGTGTGGCCAATCCAAGCCTATGTAAACGAAATTTTGTTTATTAGTTGGGAAATGTGAATTCCAGTCGTGATGTCCGTGTGTCCATACAAGTTGAAGTAAACACTATATCAGGGCGCGAGGTGCAGACGACATTTAATTGTTAGTGTTATCGACCACCGGCATAAAAGTTGACTTACCAACCCTAATTCATTTTGTAGAACAACTAGAAATACCACGAGAAATTAGGAAAACGAGGAATTTCACCCTTTAATTTTTTATTATAGAAAAACGATGCGTGCATCTAAACTGCTTTAATTTATGTAAAATTCACACAAACATAATTAATAAAGTAAGTAAAATATATTTTTTATCTCTTTTTCAAACGAAAATTCAAATTTCACCTCTCCTGTTCGGAAAATTTAACTTTCATGTGTAGATAGCCGGTTGGAAAATAGCTTTTCCATCCCTAGGCTGGAAAATTATTTAGTTTTTGATTGTCATGCCATTGAGGCTTGGCTTGGGGTCAAAGCTCTGGTCAAAGATAATTGAGTCACAACATCATATTATTAAAATAAAAGTTTAAACATAAAAACTAAAACATTTTGCTTAGCTATACATTGTAAAACATGTATATTATTGACTACAGGCAGGCTGAGTCAATTTTCCGACGATCTTTCCTTCGATGTGTAGACTGTAGATTCCAAATAAAACTCTTCTTTTTGAGATCGGTGACCGTGAGAGCGCGTACGATCTGGCCCGCTTACGGCCCTTTATTTAACCAAAAATACATGTCTGACTTATCGACTAATACAGATTAGTTACAAACAAGGACGGACACATAACATCATCTGCGTATTCCTTCTAACGTTTTTGTAACCTACCTACATTAATCGTGATAAAATTCCCATTCGCAACAATCCACTCTATGGGTTTCCTACCTACCCTCAGAAAGCGCGATATGGGGGACAGGAAATTCGAAGGCTTTACCGGCCTCGCTCCACCTGAGCGAGACAGCCTACTAGGGTCTCCCTCGCCCCTGTACCAAACTACCTACATATTTCTTAATGTTTCCTAGCTAGTTAATTGTTACCCTACCTGCCTACCTAATTTGCAAATGGGAATTCCTAACTAACAGGTTTCTTATTATTGAAATAAAACGAGCCCTAAGCTAATTACAATGCTTACTCGCTATGGCCCTAACAGAAAATCATATTTATTATCATCAAAAATCCTTACAAATAAATATAACTAAACTTATTACTAAACATGATTGGGTGTCCGTAACAGTCTCCCCCCGGTGAAGCGCTGCGAAGTGCGAACCTCTTCTTATTCCACCGGCAGGACAGCCAATCTCGACGCCGGTCGACGAAACACGCCGCCCTTGGTCCGAATCTCGACGTTCCTCACTGCTCCGTCAGGTCCAGGATGTACTTCTGTGACGACGCCTCGTGGCCACACGTTTCTAGGCAGTGTGTGGTCCACCACGACGACTAGATCACCGGGCTTGATAGCAACCTCGGCGACATCTCGGGCTCCTCTTCTCGGCACCAGGTCCGGTAGGTATTCTTTAAGCCAGCGGCGCCAATACTCGTCGGCTAGCGCTTGCGCCGCCCTCCACGTCTTCCTCGACGCTGGTTCGCACGGCCCGATGATGGGTAGGCCGCGCGGTCCCCCTAGTAGGAAGTGGTTCGGGGTGAGCGCCTCCGGGTCGTCAGCGCTGACCGGCACGTGTGTTAGCGGTCGCGCGTTCATGGTGTGTTCGACCTCCGCCAGTAGAGTTTGCAGTTCCTCTTCTCTCGGTGCCTTTTCATGTAGAGTGACTCGTAGAGCGTTCTTGACAGAGCGAATGAGACGCTCCCACGCTCCCCCCTGATGCGGTGCCCCTGGTGCTATGTAGCGCCAGTCGATGCGCTGGGTGAGCGCATAGTCTCGTAGAGCTGGCTCCCATTCTTCATTCGCTGCTCGTAGCTCCTTGTCTGCGCCTTTGAAGTTCGTCGCGTTGTCTGAGTACATTTTCTGTGGCCACCCTCGTCGCGCTCCCATACGCCGCAACGCCATGATAGCCGAGTCAGGCGACAGGCTCGCTACCAACTCTATATGCACCGCTCTCGTAGTGAGGCATGTGAATAACGCTCCCCACCGTTTTTCGTGACGACGGCCCACAGTTATGATCATGGGACCAAAGAAATCTAGACCACAGTTAGAGAATGGTCTGATGTAAGCCTCTACTCGAGCGCGTGGCAAGTCTCCCAGCACAGGTGTCACAGGTCTCGCCTTTCTCATACGACAAAAGGCGCACTTATAGGCCACGGCCCGAACAGTAGGTCGCAATCGCAGTATCCAGTATCTCTGTCGTACATCGTTGACGACGCGTTCGTTGTGCGAGTGATGGGCGCGACGGTGTTCCCTATTGCACAACAACCGCGCGTACGGGTGGCTGCCGTCCAATATTACGGGCGTAGTATCGGGGGCAGACACACCCGCTGCCCTCGTCCTTCCTCTCGCCCGCAACACGCCCTCCTCGTCGATGAATGGATCAAGTCTTCGGATGCGACTCCCCGCCTTCAAGTTCTGACTTCTTTCTAGGCGCTCTATGTCTTCTCGAAATGAGTCTGCCTGCGCTCGCCTCATCAGCCATCTTTCCGCTCTATCTATGTGTTCTGTGGTCAAAACAGTTGCGCGCTTGCGACATTTATCTATAAATAGAAGCACATACGCCATCGCCCTCACTAGGCGCTCGTAGTTGGAAAAACGCCCGGCGTCTGGCACGCTCCATTTGTCCTCTGTCGCGACGCTGAATACAGTCTCCTCGCTGCTCTCTGTGCAGCCTGCTTGAGACGGCCATGTATTCTCCGGTTCGTATAAAAACGATGGCCCAGTAAACCATCTGTCTTCATTTGATTTCATCTCTGTGACGACTCTAGTCGCGTCGTCCGCTACGTTGTCTTGCGTCGGCACCCACCGCCACTGATCGGGTCTTGAAAACTCACATGTCTCTCTCAAGCGGTGCGCCACGTATGGCGTGTAACGCACTCTATCGTTCCCAATCCAGTGCAGAACGGTCGTAGAGTCTGTCCAATACGTAACTTTATCGGGCTGCCATCTGTGCTCCTCCATTACTGTCGACGCAAGTCTCGTTCCGATAAGACACGCTTGTAACTCCAGACGTGGTATCGTCTGCGTCTTCATCGGGGCTACTCTTGCCTTTGCTGCCGCTAATACCACACGACGTGATCCATCCTCGTACTCTACAAGCCAATAGACTGCTGTCGCGTAAGCAGACTCGCTAGCGTCGCAGAACACGTGCAGCTGCTTTCCAGTCACTCCCCCCGTCAAAGTGTAGAGGCGGGGTAGACGCAGACTGCTAAGTGTCTCTACGTTCCGCAGCCAAACGCTGAATTCCTTCGCTATTTCTTCAGGTAGAATCTCGTCCCAGCCGGTTTGTAGGCGCCACACTTCTTGCATAAGAATCTTCGCTCTTATCGTGTAGTAACTGAGCAGTCCCAGCGGATCAAATATTGACATAACCGCGCTCAACGCCTCTCGCTTGGTCGGCGCTTGCTCTAGCGTTTTCACCTTACGAGGCACTCTAACTAAGTCAGTGTTAAAACCCAATTCATCTGTACTGGCATTCCACACGAGGCCTAGGGTACGCCCCTGCTGTTCTCCACTTGAGCAGAGCTGTTTCGACGCGTCCGCAGCACGGCATTCTAGTGGCAGCTTACGCATGACTTGCGCTCCATTGGAGTTGAACGCTGCGAGCGTAAATCCCGCCTGCGCGTGTACGTGCGTGACGTCTCTGACGGCGTTGCTTGCTTCTTCTTGTGTATCGAAACAATCTACCCAATCGTCCATGTAGTGGTTCTTCGTGATAGCTTCGTATGCCTTCGGGTACTCTGCTGCATGTTGCTTCGCATTGTGGTCTCTAACACTGTGCGCCAGAAACGGTGAGCTCTTTGCGCCAAAAATCATTGATGTCATCTTATACTTTTTAGGCTGCGCTGCTCTGTCCTCGCCTCTCCATAAAAACATTTGCGCCGGTTGGTCCTCTTGAGCAACCGGCTTAATTTGCAGAAACATCTCCCTGATGTCCGCTGTTACGGCGATAGCTCGCTCTCGAAATCTAAACAGGATTCCAGCCAAGTCCCTCAGCAGATCGGGGCCTTCTAGTAGCGCGTCGTTTAAGCACACTCCGTTGCTTTTGGCCGCGGTGTCAAAAACTAGTCTAATCTTCTGTGGCTTGTTAACATTTACCACGGCAAAGTGTGGTAAATACCAGAGACGCGGGCTCTGTGTGTCGGCTTCTCGGCATTCCTCTGCGTAGCCTTTTCTAAACATACTCTCGATCTGGGCTGTGTATTTTGCTTTGAAGTCTTCAGATGCGTCCATCTTCCTTTCTATTGACGTGAGCCTCCGCCTCGCAGCCTCGTAGCTCGGCGGCATAACTGTGTTAACCTTGCGCCACGGCAATCCAACTTCATATCGCTGATTGACACATCTCACTGTTGACTCAAAGGCTTCTAAGGCGCGCACATCATCAGGGTTCTCGCGTTCCTTCTTCTGAATGCCCAGCGAATCGATGTCGAAGTATGACTTCACCATGTTGTGTAATTCTTCGTCAGGTTGCGTAGACCGAGCTCTCCCATGGTCGTCGACGAACAACACCGTATCTCTCTCCCTTATGACTCGGGACGGCGCTCGACCATGTATCACCCACCCCAGTCTGGTGAGCGATGCTGCTGGCTCGTGGCGTTTGCCTGTCAACAGCTTCCTGCTTACTATCAGATGCCAATTGTCCGCGCCTATGAGGACACGCGGCTTGGCGTTCACATAACACACGTCACTCTCGTTCAGGTTACGCATGTGTCCGTACTCTAAACAGCTCCGACCCACCGTTTGAGTATTTAAGCGGAGATTCTTCATTGTTCTCGCTTTCACCAAATGTTTCTCGTTGTTACTGGCGATCATTTGAAGCTCCACCTCTCTGCTCGTGTGTGGTACGCTCTGTGTATTCACACTGCATATGTGTAAGTCTCGAAGCGGGCCTTCTGCACCGACGTATTCCGCCACGTCCTGATCGATCAACGTAACCGTAGACCCTTCGTCAAGTAGAGCGTGTGTGTTTACTCTACCCCGTGGCCCCTCAATGACGATCGGACATACCTTCAACAACACCTTGGATGCCCCCACAGTATGGCTAACTGAGGCTACCACTTCTTGGTTGTGTTGCCTTTCGTTGTTTTCACGCTCTGTGTGTAACAGCCTGTGATGACGTCGGTTACAGCCATTCTCATTACACATCGGTGCTTTACATTTGATTCGCCTGTGCTTATTGTTCAAGCATAGAAAGCATATCTTTTCTTCTTTCAACCAATCCCATCTTTGCTTTACTGTCATGGTTTTAAACTTTGTGCACTTCGACACTTCGTGGTCCCCGCCGCAACATAAACACGTCTTATCTTGTGCCGTCGTAGCTTTTTCCTCGGCTGTGGCGTACACACCAGTGTTTCGCTTTTTTGAGTTAGCCTTCTGCTTAGCTTGCACTTCTTTCTTCGCTGCACTGTTGCTAGGTTGCGACACGTATGCGAATCGAATCGCCTTATTCGCTTCCTCCATCAAAAACTGCGATAATGTCACGATCTCTGGCTCCGAGTAGCTTGCGTACCGCGCTGCGTAGTCGCACCATCTTGTTTTCAAGTGTGGGCTCAGCTTATCGACCACCTCTCGGGTCATCATCGGATTTCTGAGGTAGCTTTTATTATCTATGGAGTCCAGTGTATACGCGATGTTCTGTACCTTAATCGCGAACGAATTCAGTTCACTGGCTGTCGTTCCAACTCGCGGCAGGTTCTTGAGGTCGTCCAGTGCCCGATCAATGATCACTTCTGGCCTTCCATAGCATTGTTCTAGCGTTCGCATGATCTTGTCCGGATCGGTGGCACGGTATAACAACGCCGCTACTGCCTCCTTGGCTTCTCCTTTTAGACAATTCCTCAATCTAGCCAGGTTCTCGGATTTACTGTAGTTGCATGATCGCGTTGAATCTTCCATTGCAGCTTTAAATGGTAACCAGTCGTTCGTGTTTCCATTAAAAATTGGTAACTCAATAGCTTGACGTGGGGCCGGTCGCTTCGACATAATCCTCTCCAATGTGTAAGCAAGTCGTTCCGCCCCGTCCGTATACTCTTGGGGTCTCGCTGTACAATCATTGTTTGACTCGACCTGTCGCTGCACATCTTGTTGAATGTTGTTTACATCTTCATTTAATTCTATGCTCGGCGAATTCAAATGTCGGTTTCTATCCACTTCTATATTACGCGCATCTTTTTCTTTGCGTCGCGTAAACAAATGTCTATTTCTTTCATTCCTCTCTTCACGGAGGGTAGGAACGCTACAAGACATCTCGGTTGTGGGTAGTTGCATGTTTACATCTTGACGCCGGGACTGGGCTTGATCCAACCAGTCATCCACCCTCGCTAGGGTCTCACCGGCGGGTAGGCTCTCACGGTCATCTTCATCTGTTGTATCCATTATCGTAGCGATCTCAAATTCTAATCTCTTCTGAATTAGATTCTTTTCAATAGCCGCCAACTGCTCGGCTGCTCTCAACTCGGCTTGCTTTAAACGAGCGGCGACGCTTGACCTATTTGACGACGGCGGCGGCCTTATCCTAGGCGCGTCGGCGTTAGCGTCGTGACGTCTCTCTGCTGCCGTTTCCATTCGTCCGCCTTCTACGGGTAGTTCAGTCTGTCGTAACGTACTCGCGGTGGCTTGCACAGACGGTGATGCGGGTGGCTCTTCAAAGTTGCGTAGTCTTGAGTCTTCGGCTTCCATTTTCCCAGCTTGGCTGCGCGTAGTCGGCATCTTCTTACTTGCTGCCCCTACTCCTATCAATCCCAAACAGGTACACTACCAAGGGGAGCCTGTCTGGGGATGGATGGTCGTGCAGGATCGGAAGGGAGGTACCGCCCGGCAGAGAGTGTACGCATCCGTGGGGTGCTCAGTTCTGGCTGGAATGTCCAGAACCCTCCGCAGTGCCTACAGTCCGGCCCCCACGCTTACGCACACCGTACCGGCGCCGGTCGGACTTGTTCACAATCGCTGGCGCGATATGTGGCAGCTCGCCCGAAAACTGCACCGCCTGGGAATCGGCGTTAAACCCGAGACAGACACCGTTTGGCACCGTTAGGTGGTGAATGCCCGAGCCACGGAACACCCGTGTAAATGTGATCGTCTCTCCACAGGAGTATAGGCCGATTCGCGGCTCCTGGTTACACTGTGCTTCAGCGTAGATCCCTCGGCGTATGTGCTAACCAAAGCACAAGTCGATGCCGCGTTGCTGATTTCTTCTTATATCCGGATCGCAACGGACCAGACGATATCCGGATCGCAAGGACCAGACGATATTGACTACAGGCAGGCTGAGTCAATTTTCCGACGATCTTTCCTTCGATGTGTAGACTGTAGATTCCAAATGAAACTCTTCTTTTTGAGATCGGTGACCGTGAGAGCGCGTACGATCTGGCCCGCTCACGGCCCTTTATTTAACCAAAAATACATGTCTGACTTATCGACTAATACAGATTAGTTACAAACAAGGACGGACATATAACATCATCTGCGTATTCCTTCTAACGTTTTTGTAACCTACCTACATTAATCGTGATAAAATTCCCATTCGCAACAATCCACTCTATGGGTTTCCTACCTACCCTCAGAAAGCGCGATATGGGGGACAGGAAATTCGAAGGCTTTACTGGCCTCGCTCCACCTGAGCGAGACAGCCTACTAGGGTCTCCCTCGCCCCTGTACCAAACTACCTACATATTTCTTAATATTTCCTAGCTAGTTAATTGTTACCCTACCTGCCTACCTAATTTGCAAATGGGAATTCCTAACTAACAGGTTTCTTATTATTGAAATAAAACGAGCCCTAAGCTAATTACAATGCTTACTCGCTATGGCCCTAACAGAAAATCATATTTATTATCATCAAAAATCCTTACAAATAAATATAACTAAACTTATTACTAAACATGATTGGGTGTCCGTAACATATATTATTATCGTTCATATAAAAATATGCAATTATATATTTATTTTTAGCAATTGTAAAAAATTATCAATTTTTTTGTTACTCGCCATAGTGCCATGACGACACTTTTTTATTTTAGATTGTCAGTGTCACTTTTTATTTTAATTTTAGGGTTCTGTATTTTTTATTTTGTCATTTAAGTATCTGTAACGAAAATTCGATCGATATTTGTAAGAAGAAATTTTAATATTCGTATAGTCTGCTTTGTATGAACACTGTTTTCATACGTGCAGTTACTCATTCTAATCATGCGTTGGAAGTGTTAGTACTGTAAATAAATTTAGTAATTTTGTGCAAAATCTTCAGAATTCATCTCTTGCTAAACTTCATAATATCTCATCATCTCATCTACAACCAGATAGATAAATTGAATGAAATGAAAAATAGTTTGTTTAACTGGGGTGAAAGCATCATTTCACTCCCGATCTATTGGCGCTCTCACTCCGTTCGAGCGCCATAAACATCGCGAATGAAATGGGTCGCTTTCTCCCCTTGTATAACAATCTACCATTTTGTGTGCAAATAGATGGGTGAAAAATAGCTTTCTATCCTTGGTTAGCCTTTTTTTAAACCGAGTCAAAATAAGAGGAGGTTATCAATTCGACAGGATTTTTTTTCTGGCTGTGTTACCTCGTGTCACAGTGATGTGGAGCGATTAGATATATTTTTTACCTAGCTAGAGGTTAAACTTTCTGGTTGGTCCCATTGTTGCCAAGTCAGAAACTAATGGTGGGATCGTGGTGCAATCGAGGGAAACCCTCAAATTATAAAGGCACGCATAGTGTTTTTGTACTTGAACCTTTTGACGTGTTGTTGACAGAGACATATGTGTAACCTTCCCGTAATAACTTAACATGAAGTAATAAAATTAACTTTAAAAAAAATAGAATCCAACTTCAAAACCAAATTTCTCTAAAGTTTAAAATAAACTCTTCACCCTTAAAAAAGGAAAGGAATCCATTTTATGCGAACAATTGTCCCCGCACTAGATAACAAAAATTCTACATAGGATAAATAGTCTTAAGTTGAATTTTATGTAATAAAAAAAAATAGGTTTTATTTATTTGTTTCTTTTCGGTGCCATCATTCTGACCATCTTAAGCATCAACTATCAGAGCACCGACTTTAAAAAAATAGTTAATTAATACTTGAATTTTAGCAATGCGTGTAATAACCCTATGGTACTGTACCGTTACCATGAGTTTACAACGGTTATATTCACTAGCAACGACGTAAAAAAAGTCTATGGAAAATTACGCAGCTCCTAGCGGTCACTGACATAACTAAACTTTTCCATACAAAATGTTACGTCGTCGCTAGCGAGTAAAACCATCGTCGCTAGTGAGTAAACTCATGGTAACGGTATTGTTCACCTACTGTAATAGGTTAGGTAGCTAGATGTACAGCGAAGCAAGCTTACGCAAGCTTAATGCAAGTTTACGCGAGCAAACCCTGCCGGTGTGAGAGCTCAAGAGTCACTAGTCAGTCCGAAAGTGGGGAGCAAACAACAGAATGCACGTACTCGGGAACAGTGTTGGTCCAGAAAAGTACTTGATGTCGTAATTGTTACGTAACTAGTTCTAGTGCCACCGAAATTGTGGATTTGAAGATTTGCCTATCTGGGCGCGTATTGCGATCCAACTTTTGCCGTTAAATTTTCAGGCAGCTCAATTCCGACTCAGTGTAAACGAATATTAGCAGTATAAAAATATTATAAATATCATGCAAAATAGCAATCAGAATTGCGAATTAGATAGTCAAGCTGAGCTGCTTACCTATTAAAAACTGCATCGCAATACGCGCTCTGGTTGATTTGCTTAAACGAACCAGTAGTAAGTTGGTACCGTCGATGACATTAAGAAAAGTAAATCGATAGCCAACATAACTCCAAACCGAGCGTCTCTTAAAACAAAAGCTGACGGTGCAAGCGTATTTGAATCTTCAACTGGTAAGGCGAATTGTACATAATAAAAAATAAGAATCTATTTTAATATAAGGTGTAAAACAATATATTAGCCCATTGCACCATCTTCTTTTAACTGTAACAAATTTGAAAAAGCGATAATTTTTTAAAGTAATCTGACAGAATTCTAATTATAATAATCTAATTTCTTTACATATAAAGAGACCATTACTTCAGCTAATTATGCAAAGGAACTTGTGCTAAGTGACGTCATAAACAAGCATATCTTAATTGGTCGTTCTGAAGGTAGGGCTACAAATACTTGAATGTAATTTTGGTTGGGCCCGCCAGCACGTACGCGCAGGACATTTTGGACCAATTTATGATGTTTACCCTAGACCCTTAGGTAGCTATAGCCATTCAGGAGAACTTTATGCGATCCGTAATAGTGAAAATGATTTCGTTTAGATTTTTAAAGAGAAAATGATACGATAGTCCTCCTAGCCGATTTCGACTACGGTAGCCAGTCATAACGACTAACCGACTGCGCGGGACATATTATAGTGCATAACTGTGTGCGCAAACACAAGTGCACTCTCTATTCCTTTCACTCTCATAGCCCGATGGGACAGCAATCTGACCGGAGAGAGTTCAGGCGCAAGACCAACGGCTTTACGTGCTTTTTCGAGGCACGGCGGTGAAACACCTTCTTCTTATTAATACTTTATTGAAAATTACATTAAAATCGGTCCAGCGAAACGCGATATATTCGCGGACAAACATACATAAAAACATACAGGTTTAACTGAGGACCTCCTATTTTGAAGTCGGATTAAAACATTGCATATCAAGTAGTTTTATATACACATCAAAACTATCATAATTGCTTCGCAACTCATAAATTGACACCTTATTCACACACACAAGAATTTCTGAACAGAAAAACTCAGGTATTTATTTTTGGCCCGACCCGGGGATTAAATCCGAAACCTCTTGCGCAGCCGTCGCTTTAAAGTGTGACCCTACTATTGCTGCGCCACCGAGGCAGTTAAAGGGAAAAACATCATTAGGAAATCAATGTTTGGATTTCCGCATCATTGTCAAACTCTCCAAGGTCCAGTTGCGTGATCGATAGTTCCTCAAATGTCGTTACCAGCGTTTGGATATGCGTGTTTTGAAGAAAAATTGCCTTTACCAAATGTACGAATGGCTATTTTTAATGATCAACCGCTGGTAACGACAGGGCCTAAGCATCGCTGCAAGCAATTTTATTCTTATGTATATTAATGAATATTATTTTAATTTATATAAAACTTACGGATATTATTTCTTGCTGCCCTTTGAAAATGGTCTCTTAAGACTCAAAACAAACAAGTGAATTAGGTTTCCCTAGCACAATGTATTAAAGTCGAAAACTGCTGGCACATTTTGTTGGTCACTGTACTAGGATTTGCTAGAAAATACTTTTAACAAAGGACCCCTTTGAAAGCTAAGTTGCAAGCAAATAGATTACACCGGATAGTTGAGACAGACGAACACTGTTGATTTCAAAGGAAAAGCTGGTGTAAGCCTTCCTTGAGTTATTATAACTAGTGTTGTAAAAATGACTATATCTGACCAGTCACAATTGTCGTAAACCATATATGACCGTTTAAATTCAGTCAATTTGACCGTATGTGATGAACCGTTAATCATAATTGCCTCACTTATTTTTCGCAAAAAGAAGTAAATCACATTTTGTGTCTTTGTGTAAATGAGTTGTGATTAATGTTTTGAACTTTCATGGTCACTAACATTAGAATAGTTAGATACGGGATTGCTACCATGTACCTTAATATTTATGAGTTTCCGATATATATATATTCGGCACTGTTGCAAGCGCCATGATCACCGAGTTACTGTGTGTGAGTAAAGGTACATGGAGGCAATCCCGTATCTAACTATTCTAATAATAGTTGTGATTACTTGTTATGACTTTTTTGTATTTTCTAACAAATATTGTCACCTTATATTCAGAAATATGAAATTTCCAGATTCAGATAACAGAAAATATTTCAAAAAATTTGTACAGTTTACTAGATTTTAATAATTAAAGTTAATAAGGTTGAAATAAGATGTAAAGAACGGGGTTTCACATAACTGCGCGAAAGTCACATGGCCGACCGAATTCGACCATTCGGGTACGCACAACAGAAAATAGTATTAAAATATTACTGAAATCAATATGACTGAATATGACAATTTATGACAGTTAATGACCTTTTTGACCAATCTGACCGTAAATGACGGTCAGTCTAATTCAGTCACTATGGTCATTTTCAATAATAATATAACTCATACAAATAATAGCAGTAATTACTTCATGTTTTTGTACAACCCCGTAAAGAACCTATTAAAATAAAATAAAAAAGGCTCTCGTAATAACAATATCGTATATTCCCGAAATTCTTCGAAACAATGTATATAAATGAAGACATAAAATTAAAAAAAGCTGCTTTTTTGCTATTTAAAAGTGACTCATTTCATTAAAGGCCTATTTAAACTTCATATAAAAATCACTTATATTTATAATTATTTCATAAAGTATAAATCAATTTTACTATGTCATAAAGATAAATGACTGCCGACAAATAGGTGATATTTTCAGTTTGGCCACATCATATTTTAATTAATACATATTGTCTTATCTGACAATTGAAAAATCTGGCCTTAATTAAGCAGTATCTTCCAGGCTGCATAATTCTAGGTACCGATTTATATTAAACCGTATTTATTCAAAGTTATTGTAAACAAGCTTCTTCTGGGCAAGCTCGTTCCATCTTCGACTTCGCCTTTTATCTAGTCGCACTTGGCATGATCTGGAGTTAAGAGCAAACCCTTGCTAAGACCTGACATTTCCAACGTCAGTTTAAGGAATATTCGTCGCTTTTACCCAACTTCAGAAAAGGAGGAGGTTATCAATTCGACTGTATGTTTTTTTTGTGGCTGTGTTACCTCATATCACAGTCATTTCTAGACCGATTTGAAAAAAAAAACGCCTACTAATGTATGTAGGTATGTTGGTCCCATTGTTACCAAGTCTTGATCTGATGGTATCTTGGTGCAATTGAGGAAAAACCTCAAATTTAAAAGGAAAGTATAGTATTTTGTACAATAATCTTAATGTTGACATGTTTTACGTCTGATAGTCAACACCGTTTGCAGCTGAGCTAAAAGTATTAATGGATCCTTTCCTTTGAAGGCTCAAGAGTTATTTTAAGATTTTTAAGTGTAGTTCGGTTATGAAGTCGGTTTTTAATTTTTTAAAGTTAATTTTCACTTACGTAAATTTCATTTTAAAATCGGTCGTTAAATACTTATCCAGTTTGAAAAATCTTATATGACGTTGTAGGAATTGGCCTTCAGTCGGATATATCTTATATGGCGTTGATAAAATTGGCCCTAAATAAAATAAATTAAAACTGGCCAAGTGCGAGTCGGACTCGCACTTGGCCGCCGGTCGCCTTGGCTTACTTACTTCCACTTAGCCAAAATACCACAATATTTTATTGACAATAAATATAACTTTGTTTTTCATAGTATTTGTATGCATAACAAAGTTATATTTGCGGTTATTGAAAATGTGCTCTATCTCAAAGACTGTTAGTTCGATCTCGTTAAAATTTTCGTTTAAAGTCTTTGTCAAAATATACATCATGTATTGTTTTCACAATGTACACTCGCTTAGTTTAAAAGTTAGATGGACGCCCATTTTACCATTTTGAAGCGTCTATCTCTCAAACGTTTGACATTTAGAGAAAATTATTTTAGAAACCTCGATGTCATTTTGAAAGATTTTTTTTGTATGTACCTACTAGGTTTCAACTGCGTAATACTAATATTTTATTAAAGTGGCTGTGACATACGGATGTACAGACAGACAAACTTGACGAGACTATAAGGGTACCCTGCCATTCGGTTACAGAACCCTAAAACGCTCTAGGTACCTATACTTAGGCATAAGTGTACATCGTACCTTTAGTCTTAATTTACGTCTTCAGAGGGAATGAGAGCATAAGCCGAATTAAATGTGATCATTTTTTACTGAGGGTAGTAGAATTA
Source organism: Pyrausta purpuralis (assembly GCA_963924145.1). NCBI lineage: Eukaryota > Metazoa > Arthropoda > Insecta > Lepidoptera > Crambidae > Pyrausta > Pyrausta purpuralis. The sequence goes on from OZ001646.1 coordinate 25,656,518, forward strand.
GGGGAGACTGGGGTGCAGCAGATGCGGCAAACGACTACACAGTTACATTACGCGAATTGTATTTAGCAGCAACGCGTAAAGGTGGACGCGCACCTATTCGTAATAAATTGGGCGATTCAGAGGGCATATTGTGATATTTCTAAAAAAAAAAGAAAAAATTAAACCGTAAAAAAACAGTTTACACTCATCTCGCACCGACTCCGAAAGAACCTGTTTCTCCTAAATAGAAGATTAGTGCATTATTTTGGGCTTTTTGAAGGCGGATGTTTTTTTTTTTTAAATTTTTCATGATTTTGATGAAACTTACTGTACCCTAAATTAAACTATACATGTGTAACTACAAAAGAATCATGTCAATATGACTTCTCGTTTTCGAAAAATAATATTAAGATAAACATACATACACTAGCGAAATTGAGCACTTTACAATTTCAATTTTGAAAGGAATCCTTAATCATCATCACCATCATTATCAGCCAGAGGACGTCCACTGCTGAACATAGGCCTCCCCCACGGCTTTCCACAGCGACCGATCACTAGCGGTCTGATTCCAGTTTGATCCTGCGATCTTTATAAGGTCGTCTGACCATCTTGTTGATGGACGTCCTACGCTGCGTCTTTGGTCGAAGGGTCTCCAATCTAGGACTTTCCTGCCTCAACGGCCATCAGTTCTTCGCGCTATGTGCGCTGCCCACTGCCACTTAAGCTCATTGATTTTCAAGGCTATGTCCGTTACCTTATTTCTTCTACTTAATAGATCAAAATACTTAAATTTTGTCTAATTCTGACGATATCAAATCCATACAGGTAGTATTGATTATCTATTTTTTTTTGAAGTCGGTAAAAACCGCTCAATTACCTGGCACTTGAATCCCACTCAGTGTAAACGTATATTATCAATATAATAATATGAAAATGATATTAGTATGCACGTTTTTATATGATATTAATATTTGCGATATAGTGCGAAAGAATTGCTAATTTGACAGTAAAGCAGAGCTGCTTAACTGTCAAAGCAACATCGCAGTACGCACGCAGACCTATTATTACTATATTGTACAGTTGCCAGAACATCAGTCTACCCACTTTTGCTGCAAAAAAGCCCTTATTACAACTGAATAAGATACCGCAGTGTTTACCTTGACGTGCTGTTGTCTGTACGTGAATTTTGTGCGAGCCGGTGCTTGTTGGTATCTACTTCATACGAGAACGCATTCCTTATGTTTTGCTCTTCGGGTTAAGTGCGAGGTCACCCTAAGATAGGTATAGTTAGTTATAGAATTCTTACACGTGTTATTTATGCTTATGTATCTTAAAAAGTATTAGAAGTAAATTATTTCTACGTTCTGTGAATCGGTTCGGTACTCGTAGCGCAGTGGTAGCAGCGCTTTGGTAGTGATACCGAAGTGAAGCAACCAACAGCGCGGTCGTGTTTGGATGGTTGACCATTCCGACCATATAAGTGACGTATATCACGAGTATCTCCGTGCTTCGGTAGGCACTTTTTAAGCCGCTGGTCCCGGCTAATATCGGTTAATATTAGTCGTTAAGCCTAGTCAGAGGCCTTATGGGCGGCTTGATAACATCTGACAGCAGGGTTAGTCGCTTGCCTTGCAAACACCCCTCCACCAACCCGCACTAAGCCCGCGTGGTGGAGTATGGCGGAGTATATGAACTATCTCATATTGAGGTAAGGCCTTTACTAAGCAGTGGGACGTTACAGGCTAACTTTACTCACTCTTTTTTGTTATTTATTATTGTTCACTGGAATGCGTACTGTTTGAAGTTGACTATTATATTTGTACTAGCGGTCCCAGCGAACTTTGTTTCGCCCCCAGCCCCGTCCCGCCCCAGCCCCGTCCCGCCGAGTCCCGTAATTTTAAAAGTTAAGCATTCCCAGCGCATTTTGTTTCGCCCTTAAATTACTAAAATGGCTATTAAAAAATAAGGGTTGATCGTAGAAGGGTGAAAATTGAGGATTGTATGTTTTTTTGTATGTTGTGTTTTATGATACAATTAAAGATAAAGAAATTAAAAAATTTGTCTAAAAAATAAAATAAAAAATTAGGGGTGGACTACCCCTAAAATTTAGGGGGATGAAAAATAGATGTTGGCCGATTTTCAAAGATACCGGATAAGCACAAAAAATTTCATCAAAATCGGTAAAGCCGTTTCGGAGGAGTATGGCAACGAAAACTGTGACACGAGAATTTTATGTATTAGAAAGAATATTGTACTGAAATATTGTGTACCTAAGACCCTTTACACACTTTTAGCAGCGATGCATTGCAGTCGCAAAATGACAACTTTTACACACTGCGCTACTTTTAGCATCGATACAGTCGCGATGCTAACGCGTATTAGCATCTTTTTTTGGTAACTTATTTTTATTTAGATATGTCAATTTGTTATTTAACGAGTTCGAGATGAGAAGGGCTATTTACGGATAAAAAAAACTTTGTTTTTAGTTGTATTGTAGAAACAATCACGACTGTAATTCTTGTATAAAAAAAATCCTTGCTGTGAAACATAAGTAAGTGTTTAAGAAATTGCAACAACTGAGTATAATAGAACCATCGCATATCCTTGTCATATCATTCAGATTTTATATAAAAAACCTTTTGTGGCGTAGTATTTTTGCAAATGAAAATATATTTTATCACGGAAACTAACAACAAGAGCATATTCAATAGAACTCGTGACCATATTATTCAAAAAGAAAAAACAAGAGAAATAAAATATTTTATTTATGGCCAGTTTTCCAGTTTCCATTTGAAAAAAGAACGCTCACCAAATACATAAAACCTCAACCGTTCAAAGTTTCACAAAGCAGAGCTATCCGTTTCAAGTGCTGTGCTATTTAAATGCATCAGGCGGCCAGCGCGATAACGGCGTTACGCTCCTTTGACGCAAACCGATGGGCAATGCATCTGTTTATTCCACTCACGCGCGTGCACTAGGATTTGTTGCATAAGACAAGCTTTTACAGCAGGCTTGCTTAATCAACAGATCTCTCGACAGGACGAACGATTAACGTAGAGAATGTCTACAGGAATTAAATCCGTCGATTCTATAACTTAACACTTTCGTTCTGACAACGTTATAGAACGTCCAAAAATGATCTTCGTGATGAGGCACATAGTCTAACCACGTCCTAAGTTTTTTTTCAAAGCACAACGGCTGGTGACGTCGAATCTCTGTGTAATCCAAGTTCAATTTTCAATGTTCTAGCGCTACAATACATTTTTTTTTGTTACTTGAACATTATTCACACACGCATTGAGAAATACCAACACGCACATGAACAACGTCGTCAAACGTCATTTTCGGTTGTACTGTCAACGTCCACGGATGTTAGCGACAAGCAATAGGCAATATTTTGTTTGCTATACGGCGATACGAGTGTGGACGTCTTCAAACTTTGTATGGAGTTCTTATGCGCCACGGCCCAAAAGATGACTATTGTGGTATGCGAACATGAACGTGTTAAAGTTCAATGAAATTAATAAATAATCACTATAGGCACAATCTGACCACAATAACAATCAATCACTTTAAGGACCTGACAACTTGATGAACTTATTTCGTGTGGTAATTCGATTGCAAGTTTAATCGTTTTGCCTAAAAAAAAAACAAGTAAAAAAACTATCGTACAAACAATATCTGACCCTGAGAAATCAAAAACAGTTTTTTCTTCAACAAATAAAATTCGATCTGTGAACTTTTTTCGTATACGAATCGCACGAGAGTTGTTATGTTCTAGGTGAACTCGTTCTATCCTTGCTTCTAATGCCATTCTGGCTTAGTCTGGTAGTAAAGAGTTAGCCCATTAATACTAAGTTTTTTTGCTTTGAAATGTTTAACATTACATGATATACATGATGAACCTAGTAAATGACGTAGCTAACAATAATTTTTACGTATACATTTAACGATGATCCAGTAAAAGACGTGTTCACGTGACGTGACGGCAGTGTCCACCAGTAATTATAATCACACCAATCAAATGAAGGCATACATACATAAATACTTTACGAAAATTTTGAAAAATCTAAATCATTTTTGTTACGGTTTGTGATATTATTACATATTATTTAAAAAAAATGGTTTTAAAAAAAAACAGTTACATAAAAAACAGCTTATGCAAGTGATCATCACACACTGTGTTTGATGTGAGTAGGCCAGGCTTCCTTATGTTCTATAGCTTCATAGCGAACATCGTTTTCTTAAGAGTCGGATTTACTGTGTTACTTTTCATTATTGCATGTCCTCAAGTAATAACTAACTGTAGGACACTGAATGACCTTAAACTAGAGATTTAAATAATTCAAACAGAATCAGATTAGCACTTTATACAGCTAAATTATATGTTATAAAATCACTATCAAAGTAATTAAACCTCTTGTACTCAGTACTAGTTAATCAATTTCTTTAAGCCACATTTATTATCTCTATCTAGATCTGTCGTTGAATGGTAAATAACTATAAAATAATTCTTTTAGTTTTTTTTTAATTTTAGCAGTTTACCATTACGCCTTAGGCATTAGGTAGAACTAATTAAGGCCAATATTTATGCTTTACATTCAATTGATAAACTCTTACAGATTTTGCAGCGTACGAAAAAATTTCTCAAAAATTACTAATTTCTTCTGGCTTCGTTGATATTTATCGTCATATCTTCACTATTTAAACACATGTCTTCGTGTAATATAGCCTATCTATATCTTAAAAAAATATGTTATAACAATGTCATACATTGTTACAACATAAAGTATTTTTTAAAGTTTCATCAAAATCTATTAAGTAGTTTTTGTGAGAAGGAGTAACAAACATACGTTTATTTATTAGGATTATAAAATTGAAGGGATTTTGTTTGTTTATATTTGAACGCGGTAATCTCAGGAACTATTGGTTCAATTTGAAAAAAAAAATGTTTTGCCTTCTTCTTTCTTATCCTTGGGGGAAAACATCACACTGAAAACTATGGGAACGGAGTAAATAAATAAATAAAATATTTGTTTATTCAGACAACTAGATCCAATTTGTTAGTAACAATATAATCTTATACTATATTAGTAGATAATTATGCTTGACGCGAATTACAATTAATTATGAAGCAACAGCTAAGTAGTGCTGCTCATTTTAACAGCCCTACCCAGTGTCGCAAAAAGGGAGAGTCAAATCTCTCTGCAATCACTTTCAGGATGCTGTTGGAACTGCCACGTAACCTTGTGAGCAGAGATGCTGCTTTTTTGCGCATAATGGCGTAAAAATCATCAGTACGTTCTTGAGCAAACATGCCGGACGCGCTACAAAAGCGAGGCAGCCCCAGAAGCACCCTGAAAATGTTATTATATTGGATACGGAGGGCGCTGTACGATTTTTGAGTGTATTTAATCCACAGGCTGCTCGCGTAAAAAAACTGGCAATATGCCTTGAATAGTGTGACCTTAGGGTCCTGTGAGCAGAGAGCAAACCTGCGGGCCAACATATTACCTCTCACCGCCAACGCCCTACGTTCCCTTTCTATGTCCTTATCATCAGACATATCTTCGCAAACAATATGCCCAAGATATTTAAACTGCCGTTGTCTAAGAAGCGGTTTCCCACATAACATAATAGGTGGCAGATTATCTGATTTTTTTTTTTTGACTGAAATACTACATACTCGCTCTTTTTTGCGTTATAGACAAGTCCATGATCCAGGGCATATTTTTCACAAACCTTCAATAACTTGCGCATGGAACTGATTGACGGCGCAAGCAGAACCATGTCATCAGCATAGCACAAGTTATTCATACATACACCGTCAATGTAGCATCCAACATGTTCTCTACTGAGGTCACCAATCAGTTTATTTATGTATAGATTAAAGAGCCTAGGAGAGGACAACCCCCCCTGTCTCACCCCACACTCCAACCTGTACGGGTCAGAAAGTACATTGTTCCATTTGACACGATTAACTTGATTCTTGTACCAATACTCAAGAACTGAGACCAATTCACCCGGAACATTAGCATCCAATAACTTTCTCCACAAGATGTCATAGCGCACCAGATCAAAAGCCTTAGACAGATCCAGGAAACATGCAATTACAGGAGTTTTTCTGTCGGTATAATACCTTACTATGGACTTGAGACCTAGAATCGCAGTCTCCGTCGATAAGCCACGCTGAAAACCGAACTGCGCGTCCTGTAACTTTATATAATGGCTTAAATGCTCGTCCAATAATCTGTCCAAGACCTTCGACAGTATGGTTGCCAGTGAAATTGGTCTATAGTTGCTACTATCAGCTATATCCCCGGTCCTGTTCTTGATTATCGGCACAACGATCGTGTCTAATCGTGCATTTTAGATGGCAGATAAGAATGGTTTAAGCACAAAGAATAGAACATGGCCAGCACTCTGTAAACATGTCTCCCCGCATATCGTAAATGTTCTACACTTAGTCCATCATGACCGGGTGACTTACCCCTCGTCATTTGTTTAATGGCTTTTTCAACCTGCTTGGCGGTGAATAGAATCACCTCCCCCTTGTTACCATTTGTATCCCTGATAGCACTGGTAGTTTGTATTGGTGACCTTACTATAAACTGATCCCTAAACTTATTTGCAATGGACTGAGGGTCACTTAGGTCTCCTACTCTCGTGGGTCTTCCGGGTCTTAGATTTAATTTATTTGAACATTTCCAAAACTTGCTAAAGTTATTCTGCTTATGCAATGATGTCATCATATCCAAGGTTATTTGTTGTTCATGGTTTTGACACCATTTAAGTTTCCCCTTAAATTACCTACGACTAAGGCACATTTCGTCATAGACAATACCAGTTTTTGGCTTACCATGAAGACACCATAAAGAAAACTTCAACTTTGCCTCTTTATGAGCCTGACTAACATACATGTTCCATCCCTTTATGCATCGCTTCCTACCCCGATGCTGCCTCTGACCATGGCTTTCTTTAGCTGCCTCACGCAAGACCTGAATTATATTATTATACATGTCACTTAACACTAACTTATGATCACTATCTTTACATATACTGTTACAACAGAATGTAAATTCCGTTGGGAAATTAATATTTCTCAAACCTTTATAACATAACTCTGAATATAATTTAATTTATTTTTCTTGCCTCGTACCCCAGTTCACCTTGTCATATGATTGTTCAAGTGCAATTAATTTAGACGGAACAATATTAAGATCACATTCTATTATTAGTGGATAATTGTCAGACCATAGTACGTCCTGCATAACATATATATTTTTAACAGTCATCCATGACGCTAATGTTACCAAACAGTGGTCCAACCAGCTCCTTGAGCCATGCGCTTCACTTACATAAGTGTAACTGTCCGAATTTAAACCTAACATATCAATGTCTGCACAACGCCATTTCTGTTCAGTACAAAATTTTATAAGTTCCTTACCGAAAAGTTTACTAGGGTCCGCATTAAAGTCCCCCAGCAGATATACTGACTCCGAATCACAACTTTCCACAATAGCACTTAGTTCCGCCATACACTCCGTAAATTCTAGTAGATTATCAGCCGAGTCTGTCGGCATATAAACACAACAAAATACAACTGAACGCTCACCCAAGGACGCACTAATAGCACATAATCGGTTTGATATACACTGTAGCACCGATACCGAGCGGAAAAGACCTTTACGCCACAATATCGCCACTCCACTGTAGGGTCTGCCTCTTAGAATACCTATTGAGGTATCTACTGCCGACTTGCCAGTGTACTCGAAATCGCTCTGTATGGATCCAAGAAAGGGAATATCATGGGGCAGTAGCCAATTCTCTTGAAGAGCAATCACGTCGGCTTTATAACACAGATGTCTTATGTTCGGCATAGACCTTTTAACTGACTTGCAGTTAAAAGTGGCCAAGGTAGTGAAGCGCGTATTATTGTTACTAGTATAAGACCCGTTATTCATAATTAATATTTATATTTTATCAGAGGACGGAGTCTTTCTGTCTTGATCTGTTCGCTTTTTGAAATGTATAAAGCGTCTAAAACTGATACCATCGGGCCAAATGTTTTCATCTAAAAAGGTCGATAGTTTGCTCTTAGATACATATGCTTTATAAGCATTGTAATTTCTATCTTCCTTGGTAAGAACCTTTTCAATTGTTATAACTTCACCCGTTTTATCTTTTATATATTGAATTATATCGTCAACTGACACGTCTTTATGTACATTTGATATAAATAAGGGTACTTTCATGTCTGCGGCCTTAAATTTCCCTTATAATTCGCTAGTAGCCTTTCCCATTTTACCAATAAACCGGTTTCTTAGTTTACGTCGTTGAACAGTTTTCCATCCCTCACTCTTCTCTTCTATTTTCCATTCACCTGGTTTTTTGACCGCGTCTGCTATAGTCATTATTTTCGCAGGCGCATTGCTTGTTTTTAATAAATCAACCGCAGGCGTCTCAGCTGATTCTCTGCTTATTGTGCGATAAAAGGTCAAGGGCCCGTTATCAATTGTATTTACACTTCGCTTAGAGCGTGGTGTGAGTAGGACAGGTGAGCTTTTATTTATTGCAGCGCAAGCTTGCGTGCGAGTGGGAGAGGGCGAGCGCGGCCGCTGTGAAGATGAATCACCCGTTGACTTTCGTAGGCCGAGACCTGCGACGTGTTCATTCAGCTCTGGCTCGGGAGTTATGCATAAGCCTACCGGCCCGCTGTCTAACGTATACCCTCCACGCATCATATTTATGTTATTTTCGAAATTCGGTACCGCTTCCGATTTCAACTTCAACACTTCATCCCGTAATTCAGTGAATTGTTCTGTGGTTACACAATTTTGCTTCAAAAAGTCTGTTTGCGTCTTTAAAAGCACTATATCCTTTAGTAACTTTGTTACATCTACATGGTCAAAAGACACGGGGGGAAGCTTTTCTAGCCGTCGTGCAACAAAAATAGGACACGAATCAGGATCTATTTCTTTAAAAACTGCTATAATTTCTTCTAGGCACGGTTTTCTTTCCTTCTTTCGTGTCATTTTTCGCTTCAATTGTGGCAGTGATTTAAACAATAACGTCTTCGCTTCATATATTTCCTCTTCTGTGTCGGAAGTCTCGACATAGTTCCCTGTAAAACCACCAGGTGGCGCTCGAAAAATGCCGTAACAAAATCAGTGTTTTCGTGTATTTATTGATCGAGAAGAATGATCGAATGAAGCTTAAAAATTACAAATATTTTTTAAGATTTATTAAACATACAAGCTACATAAGTTAAAATGATATTTGATGAATTAGAAAATCATAAAATTGAAATTGTCTACGCGAAATGTCAAAAATGTTGCATCAGACTTCGCCCGCTGAAAACGCGGATGCACATATTTGAACAATACTAACTTCGTCCATTACATCGATTTTTAACCGACTTCAAAAAAGGAGGAGGTTATCAATTCGACTGTATGTTTTTTTTTTATCATTATTTTTTTTTGTATGTATGTTACCTCATATCTCAGTCGTTTGTCAACCGAATCGAAAAATTTTTTCGCCTACTTAGAGGGTGTACCTTCTAGTTGGTCCCATTTTTTCCATTTTGGGATCTGATGATGGGATCTTGGTGTAATCGAGGGAAACCCTTAAATTTTAAAGGCACGTTTAGTGTTTCTTTACTAAAATCTTATTTTTGACGTATTGTTACGTCTGATCGTCAACATCTTGTGGGGCTGAGCTGATGGTGGAACTCCTTAACGCTTAGGAGTTCAGTAATTATAATGACGGAACTTATGATAGGTAATTTGTAGCTTCTTAAAAAATAGAATTATAAGGTGCAACTCCCCCCCCCCCCCCTCTTATGTAATCACTAAAAATGAAGAAATAAAATAAACTTTAAAAAAAAGTAAAAACCGACTTCAAAACCAAAATGCACTAAAAAATCTTAAATAAACTCTTCACCATTGAAAGGTAAGGAATCCGTTTTAGGCAAACAATTTCTTTTTGGAGTCGGTGCCATCACTTTGACCATCAAGCAATCACAGCACCGACTCCAAAAATAAATTGTTTGCCTAAAACGGATTCCTTACCTTTCAATGGTGAAGAGTTTATTTAAGATTTTTTAGTGCATTTTGGTTTTGAAGTCGGTTTTTACTTTTTTTTATGTTCTGCACAAATACTAACAATTCGTTAATAACAATTTTACAATTCGAGCACATAATTTTTTCACTCGGGAATGACATAATTACACAACAGGGTCGTTGAACTCAACCGTACGCGAGTGCGATCAGCTGACGACTGAGACTGAGTAAAATCAAAACGCACAGAAAAAGTCGCAAGGGACTTCTAGTAATATTTTTAAGCTAAAAAAATTGTTTAAAGGCGCTTATTTTAAGCATATTTTTAGTGTTAAATAAAAAAATAAAATAAAGGACAAAAACATTTAAAGTAACTTTTATATAAACTTGTATAGAAGTAATTTAGTTGAGGGTTTTCGGTCGATGTTTTTTTGTATTTTTATTTTATTTTAGCAGTTTACCGTTGTACCGTTTGTTGGAGCATGAAGTTAAATATAAATAAATAATAATTACAAAAAAATCATGTTCCAACACACCACTGAGACATGAAAAATGAGATAAGTAGATGGTAAAAACAAAACATCAATCCGATAATTTCTTCAGAGTTATGTGTATTGTTATGATTTTGACGATAATTATAGTTAAAGTTAGACCATTTGCACAATGCGACTTTTAGTGGCGATGCAGTCGCAAAATGTCAACCTTTACACACTTGCGCTACTTTTAGCATCAATGCAGTCGCGATGCAAACGCGTGTTAGCATCGATGCAGAAGCTGGACATTGACAACTTATAATAAATAAATATCCTTTGGACATTCTCACACATCGCCATCTAGCCCCAAAGTGTTGTTAACTCAAAGCTTGTGTTATGGGTGCCAGACAACGGATATAATACTTAAATACTTCTTTTTTTGTAAATACATACATGATATACATAGAAAACACCCAGACCAATACAAACAGACATGTTCATGCACACAAATGTTTGTATTGTGCGGGGATCGAACCCGCACCCGCTGCGTAGTAGGCGATTTCTCGACCACTACACCAGACGGGTCGTCAAATGTAAACTTATGTACTGTATATTGGCAACTACATCGATACTAACAATAGCATCGACGCAGTCGCGCTTCGGCAGCGATACTAATGCGAGACTACATAGATGCTATAAGTCGCAGTGTGTAAGATGTCTTAGATATTGCAACCGAACCTTATAAAATCCTGTAATTAATTACCTTCAGCAAAAACAAAACTCAAACAGCTAATCAGATTCAAACCATAAGCCCAGGTCCAATTATGTCTCCCTAATTTAAACCTGCACCGTGCATCCTCAGGCCCTGATTGCATGGGCCATAAAAGATAAACGGGCGCGGTAACTCAAGCCCCGATCCGACGGTCCCCTGTGAAACAAAGTCGGTCCCTTAGGTACGGAAGTAAGGAGGCTGTGGGTTAGGCTGGTTGCAGTCGAACGACAAAGAAATGTTTTTTTTTAAAAAGATTATAACACTTTCGAAATGGCTTTAACGTTTGATGGCAAGATGGACAGACGACCTCGTAAGGATCGCTATGGAAAGCTATGGTCGACGATGAAGTTCAGCTGATGTGTGTGTGGTTGACATTGATGAACGGTTTAATTGTTTTTTTACTGCTGACGTTGTGTATAAATTTGTACCTAATAAAAAGATATATTAAATGCACAAAAATCACGTACACTTTCAGACTGTAAGTAAATTACCACACTGCGTAGGCTAGACAATCTAAATGAAAAAGGGTGCATTGCTAATAACCATTGTAATTTCTGATAAAATGCTACCCAAATATCTACGAGTATGTTCACAATCTATACTTAATATTATAACGCTAAAAAGTTTGTTTGAACACATTAATCAGTAACTACTGACCGATTTAAAAAGGTTTTTTGTGTTGGATAGCTTATTTATTAGGAAGGCTTTAGGCTATAAAACGTCACGCTGGGATGGAAGAGAAGGGAGCAAACTCAAAACGCACGAAGGAAGTCGCGGGGGACCTCTAGTAATGAGATAAAACTTATGGTTACATTATTTCGACGACCCGTCTGGTGTAGTGGTCGAGAAATCGCCTACTACGCAGCGGGTTGCGGGTTCGATCCCCGCACAATACAAACACTTGTGTGCATGAACATGTCTGTTTGTATTGGTCTGGGTGTTTTCTATGTATATCATGTATGTATTTACAAACAAAAAGTATTTAAGATTATATCCGTTATCTGGCACCCATAACACAAGCGTTGAGTAGCTTACTTTGGGACTAGATGGCGATGTGTGGGAATTTCCAATGGATATTTATTTATTTATTTCACGTATGCACTCGGCCTTTTCCATATATACCTATTTCGCTACCGTCATGATTCGTCGGCATAAAGCAATATCGAGTTACTGATGGGTAGCCTTGCGATTGTTGTTCCTCGCAGATTATGATATTTGCCCGATCCTAAGACTTTGATAGAGGGTTTTTGTATCAAGAATTTTCGGCAAAATATCAGGCAGTTTTTGATGTAATATTGTAAGGGGATCTTTTTAGAAGGCTTATGGAAGCTAACATTATTTTTATGATATCGGATCAGTACAAGGTATGGAACTGCTAAGCTTGGATATTATAAACGTGTTATTTGAGGCTTAGGCATTTAAGGCCTGGATCTTTCCAACGTCAGGGGCCCTATTTTTGAATCACTCGTTTGAATATGGCATGTTAATTTCGTTTGAAAACGAAATAAAAATCAATGAAAAATATGCGAAATTATAGACTCACAAAATTCCCATATCTTTTTCAAATCACTCCCGAGTAGAATAATTTTTAATTTATATTGAAAAATCTGACATTAAACTATAAACATCACACGCCATCTTGACGCGAGAAATTTGAAAACAGTGGGCCAGCAATGATATTATATTAAGAACAGTTAGGGATTATTCGTCGAATAAAATACAATACGCTAAATTTAAAAACGTCACCTATTTGTCAGCAATCATTCAATTTTATGTAAATGACATTTTAAAATCGGCCGTTTTATAGTTATTCAGGGTGGATTCGACCAAACGAGAATAAATGTAAACCTTAGATTAAATTGCTAGTTATCCAAGAGTATATTAATTGTTAACAATATTCGACTAGCAAAGAAAAACTGACTGTACCAAACGGCATCCTGCAAAACAATATTTCCCGAAGCCCGACCAAAACGTCCTTCAAAATGCAAGACACGGAAACAGAACTCCTTACAACACAGAACCAAGACAGATCCTTAAGCACCTTATGTTATTTACCTGTAGACTACAAATGCAGGTCTAAAGAACTCTAAGCCGGGGATTTGCATATACAACGAGGAGGAAAAGTTGAAACAAAACGTGCTAATTCTGCTAGGGGAGAAAATGGAGGGACATGCCGTTCAACAGCGGTTAGAACATAAATAGATTTCGAACTTCTCTTATGGCAAATATTGCAACAGACAGATAAAAGTATTAGTAATTGAAAATTTTACAAAAGCCTTCTTGCGGATATTAAGCTAGAAAATACTTTTATTTGACAAAAAAACATTGAAAAATACACGCAAAAAACTAGACTCCTCGTTTCGAAAAGGTACCCGCTCTGCATAAGTACTGCAAGCGCAATGCATACTACGACGCCGATTTTCAGCGTGTGTCTTAGTGGTAAAAAAAACCTTTAAAAAATAATATAAGATACAAAAACGCAACATAACATAAAACAAAACCAAAAAAGCATGTAGCAAACAAAAAAAATACAATCATGGACAATTACTTACACAGAAATAACAAACAATTAATAATTAAAAACCTCACTTTGAAAGAGATCACTCAAACTTTTTTCCTTCAGTTTTTTTTGGTTATTGATTTTGTTAAGGGTTGAAAGACATTTAAACTTGCTCTCGGGACAAGTTGTGATTATAAAGAATAAATCTACTCACCAGACGCCTATCTTTGATGAATAAAAAAAAATGATATCATTTACTTTACGTGTAAATAAATTGTTTTGGATGTTGCGACACAGGAAGTTAATCATTTAAATTTTAAATCTGGTACATGTGTTTTTCGCAACTCTAGCTAAAACCAGATTTTTGGTAGTCGAATATTATAAAATCTTTTTATTACAATTAAAAACAATGTCAGTGAATAAAATTGATAACCTATTATAATTTAATAAGATATCAGTGTCAATGATGACTATGTGGGTTGTGGGTTTTTTTGTTATAATATTTTAAAATGAATAATTTCGTAAAAAAGGAATGTCAAGATTGATTACAATTTTTGACAAGTAAGGCAAAATGGACTTTAGGTTTCACAGATAAGAAAGGTTTGTTCGAAAAAGACGAAGTTCTTTTTTTTTAAGGATGAGCCGAGTAAAGTATAAATGTCAATATAAAATAACCAAACCGTAATCTGCACTAAGCAGTAGCTCGTTGTTTCCCATTTTTACTCGCGACGGAACGGAAAACGTGTACGCGTTTAGGGTGAGGTGTGTTTGTTTGCGCAAACGAAAGTTCCCAGTTATCTCCAGTGTCGGAAGTCTCGACATAGTTCCGTGTAAAACCACCAGGTAGCGCTCGAAAAATGCTGAGACAAAATTGGTGTTTTCGTGTATTTATTGATTGAGAAGAATTTTTGAATGATGCTTAAAAAACTACATTTTTTTTAAAAATATTTATTAAAGATATAGCTAAGTAAGTTAAAATGATATTTGATGAATTAGAAAATCATAAAATTGAAATTGTCGACGCGAAATGTCAAAAATGATGCATCAGACTTCGCCCGCAGAACGGCTTGACTGATTGACATGCAGTTTTCTGCAATAGATTAGTAATTATGCCAAATATAAAAGCTGACATAGTTTTAGCATGTATCTTCTAAGAAATAAATTCTAAACGGAATAAATGCTAGACTCTGTGTAAGTTTTGAGAATATAATCGGCACAGAGACGCGGGGATTCGAACGGGAGTGCTAAGCAGAACGTTCATCAAACACGTCTCCTTACTTGATAGGTGTTTAAAAAAAAACGTTACATGTATGAAGTTGGACTCATTTTCGAAACGTAGTACAAATACGAGGACTGTGGGCATATATTTTGGAAAACCTACGAGTAAAATTATTTTGGTAATTGGATGACAATGAATAAACTAGGCAATATTTAATGCGCTAAAGTTTCAAACACAGAAACCTAATTTAGGAATATTAGATTTTTATATTTGATTTATTTATTGTTTTCTTAAACTATATACATAGTAAAAAGCTTAATTCAGTCAATGTCTTCAATACTAAGTATTTAAAATCTAACTTTAAATGAAGCATTACACATATTATATGAAAGTTAACACTTTCTGTAGCCACAGAAGATATAACATAAAAAAAAATATATGTAAAAGCCAAAAATGGCTGTTTGCGGACCAGATATGGCGAGACTCAATTCTATGTTACGTTGTAGGTAGTCATATTCTTCAGAGCAGTGCCTTGGTAACGGGTGAAATGCAAATCAAATAAGCAAGCCATTCAATGCCGTGAGTCAATTTAATACGAGAACTCGACTGCGCAGTGCACATCCATTTCGGTGATGCGAGATGGTGGGGCCATGTCTTCAATATAATATTTGTAGGCATGTGATAGTCTGGGAAGCTATGAGAGGGATATTACGAGGGTCAAACTGAAAGTTCTTAGAAAATCAAAAACTGATTACATTAGCCAGTTATTAGTTTTATTATATCTTTTCAAAATATTGTCCATTGACGTCAATACACCGCTGCATGCGATGGAACCACTGGGAAAAGCACTTTGCCCACTCGTCCTTAGGGGTCTCTTCAATGGCATCGCGATACGCAGCCACCGCTTCTTCAGCATTCATAAACCGCTTTCCTTTAAGTTTTTCTTTAATTTTTGGAAATAAATAAAAATCACAAGGCGCGAGGTCGGGGCTATACGGCGGGTGACCCAGTAATTCAACGTTTGATGTCGCCAAATAGTCGATCGTTCGCTTGGCGGTGTGCGACGAGGCGTTGTCGTGGTGAAGGAGGATCCTACTGCGAGGTCGTTTCTCTCGAACTTTTTCCAAGACAAGTGGCAAACAATTGGTAGTGTACCATTCTGCAGAAACTGTTTTTTGATCCTCTAACACAATTGTTGCGAAATGACCTATCCTTCCAAAGAACGAGGCCACCATTTTTTTTCCCGCACTTCGATCTCTCTTCACTTTAGTTGGCAACTCCTCGAAAGGAAACACCCACTGAGCAGATTGTCTTTTGGTTTCAGGATCATAACAGTAAATCCAGCTTTCGTCACCTGTTAGTATGTCGAACACAGCATTTGAGTCACCTCCGTTAAATCTTTCAATCATTTTACGGCACCAATCCACACGATGGAGTTTTTGAGCCTTAGTCAAATTATGAGGTATCCACCGGGCGCAAAGCTTCCTGACCGCTAAATGTTCGTGGAGGATTTTGTGCACTTGACTCATACCGATGCCTAAGCTTGTCCGAATCTGCTGATAGGTCACTCTTTTGTCAGTCTCTATCATACGCCGCACAACACAGATGTTATTTTCAGTCGTCGCCGTAGAAGGCCGTCCCTCACGTACATCATCAGTGAGATTAGTGCGACCACGTTTAAACTCATTAAACCAGTTGTAAACAGTCGCACGAGATGGGGCTTCATCGTGAAAGGCCAATCGTAGTCTATCATAACTTTCTTGTTGACTTAAATGACATCGAAAGTCATAAAAAATCATTGCACGAAAATTTTCTCGTGTTAAATTCATGTTGACGTGACACAGACAATTTTCAATTTGCCGCCAAATCGTAAAACAAATGACAAATGAATGAAATATATACTCAGTAATATTGGCAAAGAGTTCTATTTTCAAATTTTAGAATATTTTTTTTATTATATTGTTTATAAGTGGCCAGTTCTAAGAACTTTCAGTTTGACCCTCGTAAGATATGTGTTATTATTCCATACTTTGAGCACTTTATGGCTTCACAACAAGAATGTAACATCAGTATGGAAAGAGTTGAGAATATTTTAGTTGTTCGACGTTAAATTTGGTGATTGAAACGTCTAACAAGGTCGTTAATTGTTCGGCTATACTTGAACTATGGGAAAATTTCAACTAGCTTCAAAATTCACGAAAGATACTGACTACCAAGTCATTGGTAAATAAAATGAGGTTTCAACAAGGACCAATGGCTTCTAGGCCAAGATAAAGTTGGGTAAGTAAAAATCCTTACATTTAAATGAGTATCTAGATAATTTGACAAGTTCCAACTTCTGCATCGCAACTTTATCGACGATGCTAACGCACGTTAACATCGCGACTGTTTCGATGCTAAAAGTAGCGCAGTGTGTAAAGGTTGACATTTTGCGACTGCATCCGATGCTAAAGTGCTATGGCATCGCGACTGTGATGAAAGTCGCAGTGTGTAAAGGGTCTTAAGGCGTCGGTTGCACCTTAGGTCCCGGGCTGGGGGATCCATGGTCGGGCCAATAATTAGGCACTTGGGTTTTGGTTCAGTTTTTAAAAAAAAATATTTGACACCAATCACATACATTGCTGTGATTACAAAGTAAGTAGCTAATGCACTTATGTTATGGAAATCAGACACAACGGTGGTACCACAACACCCAGACCCGAGACAATATAGAAAATTTTGATTTCTATATTGACCGGGAATCGAACCCGGGACCTCGGAGCGGCGACGCTTTGAAACCAGCTTGCTTAGCTACTACACCATGGAGGTCGTCAAATTCTCTGAGTAGCCTGGAGTTTGGAAGTTGGCGGTACTTCACCCCAGTGCCTCAGATAGCTCGTAAAGTCTTTTGTCCTGCGCCTGATCCCTCTACGGTCGTGTCAGATTGCTGTCACATCGGGCTATGAAAGTGAAAGGAATAGAGAGTGCACCTGTGTTTGCGCAAACAGTTGTGCACTATAATATGTCCCGGGCAGTCGGTTAGTTGTTGTGACTGGCCACCGCCGTAGTGGAAATCAGCTTGGGGAACTATTATTATTAGATACTACTTTTATTTCTAGTTTCACCACAATACACATGAAAGGTACGTATATAAACTCAGAATACAGATTCTTTCATTATCCGAGAAATGATAAAGTGAATCTGGAAGTCCTTACAAAACGCGGCTTATTATACCAATGTCAAAAGCAAGTCAATCAAGCGAAATTCACGGCGCTTTTTATGTTTTTCCCCCATTATGTCGAGTTCAAGCCGAAGTATTTTATTTACCCAGTTTTAGTGCTTTCTTTTACGATTCTTAAAATTAAGGCTCAGTTTCAAGAACGAATGCAGACTCACGCTACATTCAGGTACAGTTTCGGATCAAGCTGCCAATGAGACAGCACGTAACTTGCTGCATGTACTGTTTGAAGCTTGTTTTTTTACTCCTCTCGACTCGAACCAGCAACTTCTGGCTAACCGGGTCAAACCGTACCGTACTGTCAATCCGACCTATGACACTGTGAGTGTTAAAAACATTCTAAACCATTACTTTTCATCTTCTCAATTTCTAGAGGGTGATCTCGTCCATCCCCCCCCCCCCCCCCCACACATACACACACCGTTTAAACCAGTTCAACAGAGTGTATTGATTACTACGTCCCGTTCGATTGTTAAAGATGAAAGCAAGTGCGCACAGCTGCCAAAATGCCAAGGAAATATTGAAAAAGCGAAATGAATGAATAAGTTTAGAGTCGGCAGTCCGACATGCAGTGTGCAGTCCACCTCGAACCCTTACCTTAAACTCGTATTTATTGCGCGCTATTATATTTTATACTCTGGACGACGGCCCTATTCGTTGCCTCCAACTTTATGTCATAAACAAGTAACATCTGCTTTGTCTTATTGAGTTTCGAACTCAATATTGACTCTCGATAGTAAAGTATATCTATCTGTACTAATATTACGACGTTCAGTTTCAGAGCCAAGCTGAGTTCATTGACGTTTTGTTGAAAGGTATCATTTACGAGGTAGTTTCTTATGTTCTTGCTGTAAATGGTGTTTTTATTTCAATAACACTAATAAACATTTATTTAACTGAAATGGTCTGTCTGTTTTTGTGTGACATTCGTTATTGTTTCAAAAGAGTTCTTATATGAATAACAAATATGGGAAAATATGTCAAGATCATCAAAGCAACTGAATGTTTTAGGTTAATCAATAAATTAGTTATCGTTCGTATACTATTGAACTATATAGGTACTTAAGTACTTGCTCTTGCTATTTCTGATTAATTAATAAAAAAACTACATTAGAAGGAAAATAAGAAAGAAAGAAAGCATTTATGAAAAACGGAAAGTGAAAGCATTTATTGTCAATGGACATCACAAACACACACATACATACAAAACTAACCAACACACGTACTTCTTTGAAAGAAAATAACAAATAAAAGAAAATTCACCTTCCTCAGTGAGACGCACACACGTCCACTGCGCTCTTCTCATAATCTTTCCCTCGCTACTCCTTCGCACCGCACAGGTTTTCTCTCAAACTCTTTTCTTGTCCAAGCCATTCGTCTTTGGAATGCCCTTCCGGCAAACATTCAACAAGCTCCCAGTAAGTTCACATTCAAGAGACTCGTCCGTGCACACTTCCTTCATATATCGGAATCATCTCCATAACATCTATCTACAACGTTCGTCATAATATATAGTATATGTTGGTATATGTATGTGTAATATTATGTAAGTATTAATTGTATTTATGTGGGACTTTTTTTTGTATATAATTAATTTTGTTTCTTTGTCGCACCACCCACAATCATTTCTGCTTAGCCCAAAGGCATGACTGGTAGAGAACGCCATATGGCGTTAAGTCCATCTTTTGTACAAAATTTTATTATTGTGCAATAAAGTATAAATAAATAAATAAAAGAAAATATGCTTCGGAATAACGACGGTACAATTACTTGTTCTATTACTCAAATGCTAGCCAAGCCTGACCCCACTCATCATAAGCCAGGTCCTTTAGAGGACCTGACGCTGGTTTTTAGTGGACCCTGCCGAGTGAGGTACACGGACGCCAGAAAATGACGCCAACCTTACATTACTAAGTTTACGTTATAATAAACAATACTTATGTAGCAGACTTTAAAGAAGGTAATGTAATCGAAACGGTAATGTATTTGCCACGGAACAGGTAATGTATTCGAAAGATAACCTTACTTCCTTAAAATAAACTCCAGACACTCAACACACCCCGACCCAAAATAAAGGATTTACATTAGATTTGGCTAATTAACATTTGCCCTTAATAAAACTTAAGTAGAGGCTTTTACGCGTTACAATAACAACATTAATGGACCCTCCGAAGAGGGTGGAAATCCAGCCTTAACTTAAACAAATCATTAAAGACAACTCCGCAGAAGCTCCCCCAAAGCATAGGATTTAAATAATCAGCTGTTAACAGCTTTCTGATCAGATTTTTTGAAAAGAATCCCTTTAACATAAAAACAAATATGAGCAGACATTTTCATTTTCATTCACTAGTACGATAGCAGATAAACTTAACACATCTTCTCTGTATCAGATAAACTTAACACATCTTCCCTCCAGTCGTGAAACGTAAGTAAGGTATCTTGGATTCCAGATCTGCGATGCATATTCTAGGTAACTCTGAACAATTACTGTATTAGCACAGTTGCTCGGTAATTCACTATCATCTCTTCAACACAAGTGATCCAATGACTCAGGGTATCAAGCTATCGGCAAAACTTGATTACGGACGCGAGCGACATTTGCATGCGAAATGCCGGCAAGTGCACTTTTGAACCGATAAAGGGATGAGTTTCGAAATTGGGACTTAGTATCGAATAACTGGAGTTGAAGGATTAGATTAGAACATTATTATGTAATAGAAACCAAAAGACATCAATATATTATAGAAAGTTTGTGTGAAAGTTATTGTAGGTTCAATCAAGCTCTCACTTAGCCCTTCTATCACTTTCTTCGCGCCGCTAGCAATTTCTCTGTATAGACCAATGGTTGACTGGTAGAGAATGCTTTTAGCATTAAGTCCGCTATATGTACCTTTTGTTTGTGCATGAAGTGTTTTAAATAAATAAATAAATAAAGTTATGCAAAAAAATTTTTTTTTCCTAGCAGTTCGCGACTACGTTTGCTGGTTTTGATTCAAATCACTTTCCAAGTGTTATAGCGTGATGTATATTAGCTTATAAATGTAATGGAACAAGTAGTTTCCAAGATTTTCAAACAAACTAATAATACAAATTCAAGACGAAAAAGGACAATATTAGAATGTTAATGCACTAATAATACTATAATAATACATAGAAATACGAAAATAACCTACAAACATAAGAAAAAATACAACGTCTTACCTCATAACTTTTCACTTCTACGCCGTAGTCAGAATGAGTTACGAAATTTTGTAGCGGTTTCATTGCGTAGCAATCGTAGTTAACTGTGCTACGAAATAGAACTAAGTAACGGGCTAGTTAAAAGGAGAATGCAGCAGAAAGTTGCAGTGTTAGAAAATAATATTCAACGATTACTAACCTAACTAGTACAAACTAGATACCTACTAATTTCATTTCTGCAGAAACCAAATTCTTTTGTTAAATACCTTCACCAATTAAGGACTCAAGTAAGAGTTCACCAATTACAAAAAAAAAACTATTTTCTAAATATAAAAACCGCGTTCAAATCGGTTTACCCGTTCAGACATGACTCACACACATAGCCGTCAAACTGCTTTCCTTCTTTTTACGTCGTTGGTTAACAAAATGTTTCTTCATCTCGGATGAATAAGATTTTTGACAATATTTATGATAACTTTGCAAGTATTTTACTTGTCAATACCAATTTCAGTATATCAAATTTTTGTGCGTAATACTGTCTGTAATTTTAATTCGTGTACTCTACTACTATAGATACAAATAAATTGAACATAACATAAAAACTTTTTATTAGCTATAGAACCTAAATTGAACTTTGTAGTCGTGAATGGGAGCTAGGTCTGAGAAGAGTCTCATTCACGTTCCACTTATTCGTCCATCTAGGTAATCTGGTTTCGCGAACGCTCCGCACATGAGTAAATGTCCCGATTTGCATGCCTAATACTGCTAAGTGCACTTTTGAATGCACCATTTGAATGGACCACACCACCATCTCACTAGATGAGACATTTAAAAAAATATGATTCTGAAAGGTAAAGGATTCACTACATCAGACAGAAGTTATGACAGTGCGTCATCTATTTTGCTGGTAAGCGTATTTCGCCGGTAATTTCCTGGCGTCAGTGATGACTGATTACCTAAGTGCTGGCAACTACCGCGAACAAAGAATAAGTATAAGCTTTCACAATAGAGCGTCAGAAGGGCGACAGCAGCGCGGCATCTGCGGATGCCTTTACATTAGCAGCGCGACGGTCGCGCGACTTAGTCGGTTCCACTACACCCATTTCAGTGCTGATACGGGAATAGTATTAACACTGCAATGGGTAATGGGTATAGTGGGACGGATCCGCGTGGTTACGCGCCGCTGCGGCGCTGCTGCCGCGCTTCCGTGTATAGTATGAAATCATCGGTAGCGCGACTGTCGCGTGTAAGTCGCGCTGCGCCGCCGCGCTGCTAAAGTCGCCTTAATGTAAAAGCGCTGTAAGACATGCTTGAGTCTGTGAATTAAGAAATAATTTAGTGCTTTTCACTCTCCCAGGGACGAAATAGCGCGCGCGTGTGACAAGTCTGCGCTCAGTTGCAGCTGCTTTTTACTTTGTGAAACGCTTGCTATAACTTCTATCCTGCACAATAGCCAATAAGATATGAGCCAAAGAAACGGCTAGCTTTCGACGTATATGTTTGTTGCAAATTTTTCCCAGAAGCCGAAGAAATTTTAAATTTTTGACATTTCGCGTAGACAATTTCAATTTTCTGTTTTTCTGCTTCATCAAATACTCACGTTGCTTTGTCGTAAGAAAATTGAAAAATATATTGAGTTTTTTAAAAGCTCAATTTGAAACCACCAATTTTGTATATGAAAACTATGCCGAGATTTTAGATACAGGGTCGATACCGCGTGTCCATGTGTGACTTCTGTGCTCCGTTGCTGTGCACAATTTTTACTGTTGGTGTCCTGCGGCTAACGCTCTGCTATGTACAACGCTATTAATAGCTACCTCTATTATATAGTCAAGCAGATATGACCGACTGATATAGCTAGATCAAGCAGTCACAGACTGACACAGCTATAAAAGATCTTGTGGTTACCTCATCTAGTAATTTTAAGTTCCTTTCCGAGCATTCCCAGGGTCGTTACAGCGCGCGCGTGTGTGATGTCTGCGCTCAGTTGCAACTGCGCCGATTAGTTCGCGCTTTTTACTGCAGGTGCTCAGGACCTGCCTGCCACTGAGTGTCTATTCCGTAGGTATGACACTGGCTGTTATTCCAAGTAACTGTCAGTATTATATATTTTGATACTCACAGCTATGTCGTGTAATCAGCTAAAGCAGGATAGCAATGTTCCTAGTGGCCTCATCTGATACTTTAAATATACAGTCTATAAAATCGTCATAATAAAACGAAAATCATTAGGTTCATTATTATGTATTTATTGTTTTCGCGCACTTTTGTATTTGTGTAATAAAAATAGACTCACAATGTTCCTTTTACAATAGCTGATGTCTAAGACCCTTTACACACTGCCACTTTTAACAGCGATGCAGTCGCAATGAGTCGCAAGTGCCTAAGTTATCTAGAATCATTTTGCATCACAAATACAGACTCGCTTGCGGAGTTATTTCATAGTAGACCCTCTGATATATTCTGCAAGTGTGAAAGTGGCCGTTTAGTCGCGACAAACTTGTAGCGCTGCGAAGTTTCTTTGTTGTGCTTTTTATTACTTAAACTGTGGAGAGTACACATAAAATATTTTGTTTAAACCGTTTTATTTAAATTTATGCACCTAGTTTCGCGTTACATTCCAAAATATGTCAAATTTTACTAGTAATTCCAAATAATTTGAAGGATTCAAGAGCGTTCAACAAAAGATTCCGACTTATTTAAAAATGTAGGTATAGCTAAGTATGCTATAAGGACGATATGCCAGAGCAAGGCAGATCGATCAGAGGCGCAGCGGTAAGAGGGTCGTATTTTAAAGCGACGGCTGCGCCAGAGGTCCCGAGTTCGATCCCCGAGTCGGGCCAAAGTTTTTCTGTTCAGAAATTCTTAGGGTAGCCCGGAGTTTGGAAGTTGGCGATGTGTCACCCCCGTGTCTCGGGAAAGCACGTAAAGCGCACATAAAGCACGTAACGTCCTGCGCCTGATCTCTCTCCGGTCGTGTCAGATTGCTGCCCCATTGGGCTATGAGAGTTAAAGGAATAGAGAGTGCACCTGTGTTTGCGCACACACTTGTGCACTATAATATGTATCGTGCAGTCGGCTAGTCGTTGTGACTGGTCACCGTAGCCGAAATCGGCTAAGGGGAATAGTCCCCTTAGTCGATGTATTCAGGCTATCGCCCTTATAATAGTATAAGGGCGATAGCCTGAATACATCGCCAATTTTAAGCTGCAATCTAGCTCGCGTCTTATGAAAACATTTCAAGCCGGAATCTATCCAAGTGGTTATTACCAAAATTCATTGAACCATAGCCATTGAAAATCAGGTGTCTTTCTTCGGCACACGCCGTCGTGCGAGCTCGGGGAGTGACAAGAGAGCCAATAAGACTCTCGGAGTGTCGGAAGACCCACATTATTTTGTTTTAGAGATGCTCATTTATCGATTATTCTCAGTGTCGATAAGATTAATATCACAAATAAACAAATAAATTAATTTCTAACAGCATATATTTATGTTTATTGGTGGTCATACTTTTTTGTAATGTAGGCCCCTTTACAAACTGCAACTTTTAGCATCGATTCTGTCGCGATCTAGCAGCGATGTAGTTGTAAATGGTACACCTTTACAGATTTTCCCTACTTTTAGCATCGATACAGTGAAGTTGCGATACAGATGGTGACCGTTGACGACTGTATCTGTATATTGGCAACTATATAACTCGCGACAGAATGGATGCCAAAATCTGTTCATTGCGAGAGTCGTGATGATGTCGCACGTTTTATAAACACAGAACTTCACCGATGCTAAAAGGTGCAGTGTGTAAGGGGTCTTATATAGCCCTCCCAGATCAATACCTATTATAGGTACCCAATAACATAATCAAAACTAAAGACTTTTAGTGCGCCTTCACATTAGAGCGACAGCAGCGCGTCTCTCTAATGTAAAGGGCTTGCTGCTGTAATTTTATGTATGAAATTGACAGCAGCGCGACTGTCGTGCGACCGTAGCGCTGCTAAAAATGCCTTAGTGTGAAAGCGCTCTTACTCGTGATAAGTTAAGGAGACTCACGAACAGCGTAAGAGCAAATATTGTACATGAATTCCCTGAGGCATAACGTATTTGTACAAATCACAGTAAAAGTTTAAATAAATAAAAGTAAGTAGTAAGTAGTATAAATAAATACTTGTCACGTCGAAATAGCCCTTAAAACAATACTGACACTATTTTTGTTAGATACTGAAATAATTGATACCAACTCGGTATCTAAATAGCATATTTAAATACTTTTCGCTATAAATGTCGATGCCGTTATACAGCACTGCTTCCTCCGTGAGACGAATTCGGGATCGCGTTGTCACATTGTGTGAAAGTTTACTTTGTAGCTTTAGGAAGTTTGGATAAGCTTGGGAATCAGATGTGATAATTTGTTTGGGTAAGTAGGGTTTAGGAAAACCGTATATTGGTTCTAAATAATATTACGGTATTTGTCACAAAATGTATGCCTAAAGGGTGTGGAAACTTGAATTAATTTTCAAGTAAAAATAACTTTCAAATTCTATTCTATTAAGTAGAAACTGAATGTACCTGGATATGGGCTTAAGAAACTGTGTAAGGAAATAAGAACACGGGTTATAAAAGATAGAAAGTATGGATTACATTTTCATAAAGGTGTTTCTCTTACTCCTTCATATTATTTATTTATTTAAATTTACTTGGACTGTAAGTTGTACTATTAGTGGATTTTATTCATATTCTCTACCTCTACCAGACAACCACTTGGGGTAGAGGTAGAGAATGTGAATACATTGTAAAATGCAATAGAGAGGAGGAGTTGAGTGTGTTGTGGACCGCAGGAGTTGTGCAAACGAGTAAAAAATATAATTATTAATCAATTAATAATAAAATTATTAAATACTATCGTAGGTTCATCATCATCATCATTATCAGACAAAGGACGTCCACTGCTGAACATAGGCCTCCCCCACGGCTTTCCTTAGCGACCGATCACTAGCGGTCTGCATCCAGTTTGATCCTGCGATCTTTTTAAGGTCGTCTGTCCATCTTCTTGGTGGACGTGCTATCGTAGGTTAGTCCTTTATAAATAACAAATTATGAATCAAGTTACTTGATTAAATATATAAATAATAATAATAATTATAATTCAGTTAAGATATTTTTACTCAACCTTTTAAGATAGGTTTTCTAACAATTATGCGGGTATTATCCAAGCATAATGCGTTGAAAGCTGAAATGTCTGATGATAAGAATTTTCGAGTAATTCGACAAGTATTTAAGGTGACTGCTTTTTGTAAGAGGTTTGCTACTTTAGTGGGGACGTTTAGAAGTTCGAGGTTTCTATTCAAACTTTTTAGTATCACTGCCGTGGACGATATGACTATTGGCACTATTTAAACTGATGTTGCTGTCCATTGAGATTATTAAACTCAATGGCAAGATCGTGGTATTTAGTCACTTTTTCAGAAATTGTAGACTGTAAATTGTGAGTATTTGGGATAGCAATTTCAATTAGGTATACGGTTTTATCTGCTTTATTATGTACTGTGATGTCAGGTCGATTGTAGTGTATAGTTTTATCTGTAACAAGCGGTCCCCGCGACTGCGTCCGCGTTTTTTGAGCTTCCCCTCCCGTCGCAGCGTGATGTTTTAAAGCCTGAAGCTCTCTTAAATAATAAGCTATCCAGCAAAAAAATATTTATTCAAATCGGTCCAGTAGTTCCTAAAAATAGCAAAAAGTAAAGTTCAAGTTGACTACGTGTTAGTTATAAAACATTGGAAATGGAAAAAGAAAGGGGCTGTTTTTATGTATTTTCTGACAATTTTTCGAATTGTTCTCGCCGTAAAAACCATTCTTGAACTTCAAAAAACATTTATTAAAAGAATTGGCCAAATTGGTCTAGGCTTTGTTGAGTTATGCGCTTACTAACACATTTTGCGATTCATTTTTATATTATAGATGGTTGGATCCCAGTAAATTTTAGTTCGGGGTTTTCAAGAATAACTAGTGGTTTATTATTATTATTATTATTATTAATGACATAAACGTACATAATAATTTGATGCAGATAAATAAAAATATGTAGGTATAAACAAGGGACTAATACATAGATATTAAATTAGCACGAAATTGCAAATAAAGAAAGTTAAGATATTGATGACACCTATGATTATATTATTATGTGTACTTGTATTATGTATTTTTCAACACACTTGCTCAAAATGACGTTTTTATTCCACCGATTTTTGGCTCATAATCATAGATATTAAACACGCGTGCTTTTTCATTATATTATTGCACTAGTGCTTTTAGTTTATTCACCCGACCAATTTAAATTTGTACCAAGTTGTAAGAAGAAGAAGGGATATAATTTAGTCGGGTTATACAATACTTTTATTTTAGCAACAAACAGTATAATTATGCGAAAAATAACAGTATCTACATATTTATTTCAATAAATGGTAAATCCAGATTTATTACTAAAAAAAAGCTCAAATTCAATTAACATTTTCTGTGATTTGTGTTTTAAACACGACTTATTACATTTTAAATCTTGGCTTTTGGCCGATCTAGTTCGCGCCTTAGCCTTGCGCGCGCATCGGTATTGCGGCAAGAAAAAAAAAACAACGCGCCATTTTTCGTAAATAGGTAATTGTCGGCTATGACTAAGTTTGGATTAATTGTCAAGTTTAATATTAACGAAAATGTCTCCTTCAAGTAAATATAATGAAGAAAACGTAAACGTATGTCCGGCAGAGTTAATAATAGTATTAACTCTGCCGGACATACGTAACGAGCCGAAAAACGCGTGCGATAGTCTTCTGCCATCAAAGTGGAGTGCGATGTATTTTTACTAAATGTTTTATTAATCAAAAAGTTACTAAATGAAGAGTCTTGTTTTTTCCTCGCAAGTGTGTTGAAAAACGTCGTATGATACGCGTGTGCCTGTGACCATTATATACGCGGCTTTCTTATGGCGCACTCGCTTTCGCTCGTGCGCACACAATATCGCCTTGTATATAATGGTCAACTTAGCACACTTGTATCATAATGTACTATTAAAGTTCGGTAGCTTGTAATATTACACGATTGTCTTTATCTTATTTTTGGCGAAGCATCAATAAAATAAATCATTATATCATTTGCATCCCTGTGCATAATTTTTTAGGGTTCCGTAGCCGAATGGCAAAAAACGGAACCCTAATAGTTTCGTCAAGTCTGTCTGTCCGTCCGTCCGTATGTCACAGCCACTTTATTCTGAAACTATTAGTATTACTCAGTTGAAAGTTAGTAGGTGGATGTATCCTGTTAACCTCTACGATTCTCATAAAAAAATAAAAAAAATGATTTAAGGAAAATAAATGAAACTTCAACCTATTTTTTGTCATGCCTAAGCGTGCAGGGTGTCTATGGATAGGTCTTTTAAAATGACATATAGGTTTCTAAAAAATTTTCTAAAATTCTAACGTTTAAGAGATAGACGCTTCCAAATTGGTAAAAATGGCTTCCCCCTATTTAACTTTGAAACAAAGCCAGTGCAAATTTTGAAATAAAAAACATGATGTAGATTTTGACAAAGGCTTTCAACAAATATCGTTTTGAACGAGAGCGATATACGTGCTGTCGACAAAATATTGTGGTATTTTGGCTAAGTGGTAGTGAGTGGATCTCTAATTCAGTCAATGTTGTCACGGAACCCTTAGTGTGCAAGTCCGACTCGCACTTAGCCGGTTTTTTTTAAACGCTCAATCAAAAACCTTTTCGAATCAAAGGCTGTTTTTGATACACTGTCATAATTTTAAGCCTTTTCATCATAGCCCGCTCGTGACTCGAATATATGAGCTATAAAGCACAGACACAGGCCTAAAACTGATGGAGGCCGTTCATCACCGCAACAAAAACACTCGTTGCAAGAGTTGACGCGCATTTTGACTTTTAAAGCGACTTCGCACCGTATATTTTGCGCGGTTGACACACCTGGGGCCCTACTGTGTACTTGTTAGAATTTTGACCCTTCGGTAGCAATGACACAACCAAATAAAAGCAGTCAATGTTCCACCTGGCAGTAATGTTGTTTGCACAAAGCGACAATCGCGTCCTGAATCATCATCGTTATCAGCTAAAGGACGTCCACTGCTGAATATAGGCCTCCCCTAAGGTTTTCCACAGCGACCGATCACAAGCAATCTGCATCCAGTTTGAGCCTGCAATCTTTCTTAGCTGTTTCAGAATGTTCTGATTAGTCAAATTCTTTATCCGATCAGACGTTCCATTCGAAATTATTATTTGGTTAGTGCTTATTTGTTGTTGTTGTAATGACAACACATATGGTGTAGTGATTAGCGCCTCTGACTACTATGCCAGCGGTTGCGGGTTCAAATAGGGCGGGGTCAATGTTTATGTAACGAGCACGATCATTTTTACCTTTTTCGTGGATGTTTATATGTATTAAGGTATTTGGATACGCCCCCGTCATAATCGTTGTATAGTATTTGTAATAAAAGGGGAAAAATAGAGAACTAATATTGAAATAAGTACCGATATTATAGCAGAACAAAGTAGAGTCTCTGCTCACGCGGGCGAGTCGCGAGTGACACGCGCGTGAAATATAGTCGGTTCGCGTCAGAATAGGCCTTTATCGCTAGGTGTTGAGAGATTGATGTGCGCGAATGTACGCGATCAAATGCATAGAGTTATGGAGTGTTATTTTGTGTTAGAGCCTACTTGAATGATGAGACTTGCGTTAAGTTTAAAGCCATGTTACACAGTCAACGCTAAGAACACTACAAATATTTATATTGATGACAAGATTCCAGACAAGATTTGAGAATTTAAAATACACTTCTACCGGTTTTCGGCCGCTCTTGTTAATGTCAAACAAATTGCAAATCTGGCCATGAGCAATCTCAATTTAACTTATAACTAAAGTTTACATGTACGTTTAAATGTACCATTTACTTGGTAAAGTTACTAAAATTAACTATTAACTAAAACATAAATTAATAAATCTGCGAAAATATCGCTTATTTACAAAATCAGTAATTCGAAAGTAATTACATGTTTGCAAGTAAGATAAGTTTCACAGCAAAGCCTTTGTTTAGTTTTGCTCGGATCTAAGCTTGCGAGCGGGGACTGAATTAGAGAGAAAATAGTTCAGCTGGTACAATTTTGTAGCAAAGGTAATAAATAAATAAAACATAGGAGTTTGAAAATAAATTGACTTTGTAATGGGCTAGTACATGGGTACTAGCCCAGTTTCTGCTATCGCAAAGATATTTCTATAAAATTGAAAATCCACAAAATCCATGATGAATTTGCAAGATAGTGCTAAATTTTTGAACGTGAATGAGATTATTAATATAAACAAAATTTACCATGGGGTTCATTCTCAAAATATTAAATAAAACTACAGACATATTATTATTATTAGCTGATAACGATGATGATTCAGGACGCGATTGTCGCTTTGTGCAAACAACATTACTGCCAGGTGGAACATTGACTGCTTTTATTCGGTTGTGTCATTGCTACCGAAGGGTCAAAATTCTAACAAGTACACAGTAGGGCCCCAGGTGTGTCAACCGCGCAAAATATACGGTGCGAAGTCGCTTTAAAAGTCAAAATGCGCGTCAACTCTTGCAACGAGTGTTTTTGTTGCGGTGATGAACGGCCTCCATCGGTTTTAGGCCTGTGTCTGTGCTTTAAAGCTCATATATTCGATATCTTAAACAAAATCAGTCAGCTACATTGAATGTATGGAAAAGCAGAAAAAATAGGTTTGCACGATGGTACCATAGCAAAAGTTGCAGGTGTTGATTGTCTCATTAAGCTTCTTAAATTTGGCAAGACTTTGTGTTAATTGTTGTTTTTCCATATCCATTTATTCTTTATAGCACTAACAAAAATAAAGTACAAATGGCGGATTTAATGCTTAAAGCATTATCTACCAGTCAACCATTGGGTGCAGCAGAGACGATTGAGGCGGCGTAAAGAACACTATAAAGCAACAAATTAATTTTAAGATACTAATATACTAACATAAATAATTTAAAAAAAAATATTTTTAGTTCAAAATTTTGACACAAAGTTAAAATGAAAAAAAATCTGGGCTGGCTGTTCTAGTTTGTTTTCTTTAGGAATCTGTCGTACCTATTACTAGAAACTGGTTCAAACTTCCACCGCACTTAGCGATCCACGGATCTAATATTAATGCGAGCTAGTTATTAATTTCGCGGCAACGAAGTTTGGTGATGAAATGCTATGGGATGTACTTTAATACTTAACGTTGTGTACCTAAGCTGTGCTCACACCCTCTTGATAGCACTGCCTTATACTCGTAAAATACATGTATAGTATGATAAATAGAAAGGTGTATGTAAAGGTTTAGAATGTTTTTAACACTCACAGTGTCATATTTTATATTCATAAAGATGAAAAAAGAAACCAAAAATATGCGCACGGGCGGGACTTGAACCAGTAACCTTTTGGCTGACCGGGCCAAACGCTCTTACCAATTGAGCTACCGTGCTGTCAGTCCGACCTTGCGAAATAAACATCTGTTTCATAAACAGACGGCTAGATGGCGCTAATCGTCACGCAATGACGCATCCATAAGAGACCACAAATTTCGCAAGGTCGGACTGACAGCACGGTAGCTCAATTGGTAAGAGCGTTTGGCCCGGTCAGCCAAAAGGTTGCTGGTTCAAGTCCCGCCCGTGCGCAAATTTTTAGTTTCTTATTTCATCTTTATGAATATAAAAGGCTTAGGCTTAGTAAAGGCTTAGTAAAGGCTTAGGTACTAACTATAAAGCTGTCGAAGAACATATAATGTACAATCGTTATAGTGATAATATTTATATTTTGTATTTTTATATATCATAGAAACTGGGTATTATCATTATTTTTTGGAAAATCGAGATTCCATTTTTTTTTAAGCAGCACCCTGACAATTTTAAAAAGTTATCTACGTCATCGGCTTTGCCTCTCTTATTTCAATGCGCAATGCCTCTTTATCTCTCGTCTTAACATTAATAAATAAATAAAATATCTGCCAAAAATAATTATCTTAATCTCTCATTTTCTCAAAAGCTAGCGTATTTTCTACAAAAACGATACATTTATTGCGCCGATTCAGCACATTAAATATTGTCACTAAAACGAGTAGACCTTATAAAATGTTTAAAGTAAATTAAAATGTCAAAAAAAAAGAGTATGACCTCCACAAACGAGTAATAACTAAATTATAGTTAAGACACTGTTAGCCAAGTTTCAGAAGGGAAAAGTCCGTAGTATTTCAAAAGAAAGGAAAGGATACGTAGCAAAGCAAATGATATAATAGTAAGCAGAGTTTTGTAGCTCACAGTCTCTCAGGCAGTACTTTGGTAGGCTACGAAACGTCGTAATTCGTAGCACCGTAGCAGCAGTTCTTAAGTGAGGACGGTGTACAAAAGATCATGATTTCTTATTTCAACGATATACACAGTCTGGCCATAAATACTATTAGAATTAACCTTTAACTGCCGACGTGGGGCCTGTGAGGCCGCGACGGGTTACGAATTTTCTAAATCCACCCCTTCCCCGCGCAGGGGAGTTCTCCGCTCCTTAGTAGCTGCGAGTTTAGTTGCGCCGACGCCATTGAATGTAGTAGTAGTGCCGGAAAGCGTGATATTGGTAAGTTATGACCAATTGAATTTCCGACTCGGCCTCTCAGGCCCAACGTCGGCAGTTACGTGACTTTTTTGTTTGGGCTACGGTTTACTTTAAGTACTATTTTACAGCAATCTTATCACTAATTTGAAGTATGGATAGGAATATAAAAGGGAAGTTCCCCCAGAATTTTTATCTTCTGAAACTACACAAGAGGGTTCAATATTGTATGGTTTTACGAAGGACATAACGCTAATTTCTCTCGTACTTACCTAAGAAAAACAAAGCTGTCTTATTAGCTTCCTCAATGCCTCATACTGAGGTAAGGAAGAAGGCGGCGTTGACGAAATTGATGAGAAGTGCGTAATTTACCGTAGCAGCCGCCGCTCGAGACGTTGGCCTGCCCGTCATGACACTTTTTTATATAATTTTGGACATATGTTCAGTCAATGCTCATATTTTATATGATGTGCATGCAAATCAAAGATTGATCGTGGTGTGTTTAAAAAACAACAAGCCCGACAATTAGTAATAGATGATATGAAGAGAAGAGTGTTCATCTTACGTTTGCCTCGAGAACTACGTATGAGTTTGGCCAGAATACTCGGTCCTGACATGCCAGATGCAGTTCAAGTCTAAGCCAAGCAAAAAACAAGAAGACTATGTGCATCTTGTCCACCTACACTAAATATAAAGTCTACATATCATTGTTATTCTTGCAGAAAACATGTTTGCTTACAGTACCTACGCTAAACAACTGTGTCCTGATTGCGAATGAATTTGTTGTTGGTCATTTTTTTATTTGATATATTTAGAATATTGTTCGATTGTTTTCTAATATATATAACAATAATGTATAAGAAAAAGTATTTTTTGTTGTTCCTAAGAAGTTATATTTGTTTTAAGACTTGTTTTTCGTGTAGTAGTCGTTTTTTAGCTAAAAAATAGAGCCAAAGATATAAAGGTAAATAATGTCAAAGTTTGATAAAGTTGATAAAAATTTTATCTCTTATTTTACTAAGAGTTCCTAAATTTACAATATCAAGTGATTTTTTTTCATAATTAGTAAAAATTTTGAAAAAACTCGACATCGTCTTCGCGGCCTCTCAGGCCCCACGTCGGTACTAGTGTGACAAAAATACCACCTCGGTGGATAAAGGTAAAAAATAAGGCAGATATTACATTTGAATTTGGAATCTGTCAATTTTATACGATTGCTCATTGTGTTTTCTAATTTTGACGCCATTTCCTTTTTCAATATTTTGCGATATTAAAATGGAGTAGGGTGATAAAGAGAACCGAATCGCTGTGATTGCATTACACAAAGTTGGTATGGAGCCAAAAGCATTTTTTAAAAATATAAGGTATTAGTCAAATGTTTGTGTATCGGGCTATCAATAGGTACAATGAGACCTCCTCTGTTTGTGACAGAAAAAAATCTGTTCGTCCACGTAGTGTTCGTACCAAGAAGGTGGTCAAAGCAGTAAGGGAAAGAATTTATATTTTTACACACTATGTAATAATCATAAATACATGTAACTAAACAACAATAAATTAGATATCAACCGTCCGTGTTGGTTCTCATTTCCCTCCACTGCGACCAAGACACCTTTAGCCGTCACTATGATCAGTCTGGTGAGCCTGCCAGACAGGCAGCAACCACCTACCCACCTTCCTAACGCTGCTACCCTGGGCGACCTGGAAGCAGCTATCCTACCTCAACATCCTTATTATATCTAAGTATCTATTGTTAGGCTGGGCTACGGCTCTAGGGACTTAGTATCTTAGGCAAAGGGATATCTACGCCACTAGGGAGTTAGTTACCATCTTAACCTTTTATATACTGTATAGACGGGACTTTTTCCCGCCTGTACAGTAATAAATATTATTTAATTTAAAAAAAAATGTTTTTCTTTTTGACAATATTTATGACAAGACTAGGTATTCATTCCTCTATATTCTGAAAATACTGGATACTGATCACATTAAATGCTCTGATCCCAAAGTAAGTCGCTAATACACTTGTGTTATGGAAATCAGATAAAACGGTGGTAGTACAATACCCAGACCCGAGACAATGTACTCGTAGAAGGCTCTGATTTCTACATTGACCCGACCGAGAATCGAACCCTCAGAGCGACAACGCCCTAAAACCTAGCGAGCTTAGCCACCACATTACGAAGGTCGTCTTATTCTGTGTTCATATTCTGTTTCTTATGTCTAACTGTAAGAAACAACAGCCTCACATAAATTAACAGTAAATTACCGTAGTTACCGTTCTAATGTGCAGTGTACAAAAGATAATCAAACTAAAAAATAATCATCAAACAAAATCTGTGGACAAACTTATTAACATACAAAATATACAAACATACATATACTCAAGAAATTTTGCACGTGTTTGGAAGCCTTTCTAGATCAACATACTCAAATATTAGTGATTCCAACAATATCACATAGATACATATACCTTAAATTGAATACCTCCTTGTTTTTGAAGTCGGTAAAAATATTTTTCAACTCAGCATCTATTTGTACGTCTATATCCCAAACCAAGCACACTCGTGAACATTTCACCTATAATTACTAAACTTTTAGGTTATAAGTTTATTTGTTAACAAAGAGGCATCCGTAGCACAGTAAAGTGATCGTATTCTCAGATAGTTTCAAAAATTAAATTGTCAAATGAAGGTCTAAATTAAAACATAATATACTGCCAGTCGTCCTACAAAACTTGGTTAATATATATAAAGTTACCTCGTTTTAAGTGATAATATTTTAACAGAGCATCAAACAATAACATAGAAAGAAGACCCAATAATATTATTTTTTTTGAAAACTGGCCCGTTTACGTTTTTATTTTTCCTAACAAAAAAATATATTATTTTTAAGAACATCCTGTTCCGCGACATCGCCTTTCGTCTCTTACATAAGTACTAGATTGAGCGAATATTATCACTTAAAACGAGGTAGCCTTATATTTTTAATTTAATTGCTTGAAGATTGACGGAAAAAGAAAAAAATAATGAAAAGAGAACACTGAGATCTTAGTTGACTAAACAAGTAGGTATCTAACTTTTCGAAATTCATCAATCGAATAAAATCGCTATGAATGTTCTGACAACAATCAATCAATTTAGTATTACTTGTGTTTCGAATGCACTCCCGTTAATCATTCGGCGCCGATAGCAGAGCGATCCAAACAAAACAGTGTGTGAACAACATTTTTGTATGGTATCTCCAGTGATTTATGTGATGCACACAACCATTTAGAATAGTTAGACTAAATCGTTGCACAAATAGTGTTTGAAAGTTTAACCGTTGATTGCAGCGCGCCTGCAAAAATTCTATTGCCTGAAAATGTAAACCTAACAAAAATAACTTTTTAGACACTAGAATCTAAACTCTAGTGCATTAACACAAAGCTACATATTGTTCAAAACCACTTGAAAAGATAGTAAAATACTAATAAAAATTGTTTGCACACTATAAACATAAAAATATATAGGAAAGTATCAATATATTCGCTAGTGGTACGATCAAGACGATCTTATTGATCTTGAAGCAGTTTCTTCCAGACAACCTTCAGGTAAGGTAAGCATTAATAATGAAAGAAGAGGCACATAATTTGACCAAAAGTGAAGGGGACAGAGTTTTTTAGAGAGTGATAAGAGAAAAATGATAAGTTTACATTACATAAAATTAAATGGAAATAAATAATCATAAAATACACACTATATCTAATATCTACAACCAAAATAAAAATGTCAAAGTGATGTTTCCTAATCTTCTTATTTGATACAAGACTTTGCTTTTTGTATATGAACATCAACTATTGCAAACCCAAGTTAAGGGGCTTGTTCTATCTTCCTCTCTTGAATTAAATAACATAATCTCATTGAATATCGCTGTCTGTACCTAAGTAATATCTTATGTACCGACAACAGCACGTCAAGGTGAACACTGCGGTATCTAACACAGTTGTAATAAGGGCTAGTTTTCAACAATAATGAAGAATCTGATCTGCTGGCGTTGTACAGTTAATGCGACAACTCGCAAAGTGAATTGAAGCGAAAACAACATGGCGCCAGCTGCGAATGTCTAACGCTTGCAACTCATTAATTAAATAACTTGCCTCTTTGAGAGTTAGACATCTCACACATTTCACTTAGTATTGTTTTGAAGTGAAAAACTTTTCATGTGGGTTCTCATGATTTAGATATCATATGGTCGTAATAATTCGCCATGAAATAAGATAATATTAATAAAATTATTAATGTAGTGGAAAAAGTGCAGAATGGTATCCTCAAGCAACTTACTTCCAAACCACATTCAAAATTTACAATTTAACGTCTCCAAACGAATTATCTACAGGACATTTTATTGAAAATGAATTCAAGAAATTCTGCCGTAATCGCTTCAAGCGAATTGTTAGTATTATCGGACATGTTTGTTTTTTCCTATCAATAATATTTGGCATTGTATTCATTGATTCCTGACCTAACAATTTTAATTACATGCTTATATAGGTATGACGATTTTTAAAAACACTTGACTTTCAACATCTTGATTGTAAAAAAGAGTTATATAATTTAATAATGTACCTAACTGAGATTTTGTAATTTAGCACTGTTTACATTTACTTAATTAAAAATGTTATTTTACTAATTTGTTATGTATGACTGCATGATGACAAAATATTTGCACATCGACAGATCGATAAAACATGCATATTCACACCTTATAATTATAGTAAGAACTTGATAATGAACCATGTTTTTAGCAAAAAAATATTATTCTATTCTATTCTACTGACGCGCCCTGTTAGAAACAAGGAACTACAAGAAGTACTCTGCATCAATACGATTAAGTAGGAAATGGAAAACATCTCAGCCATTTCAAAAAGCGAATCGCGAATCTATCTAACGTACAAACTACTAACTAGTGTGAGCCGACTGAAAAGGCTATATCTATTCTGAATCTTGACAGGCTTGACATCTACAGATTTTAAGAACTCGAGTCTTTTGAGTTCTAAATTTTGAGCTCAACTGACAAATTGCACGACTCGACTCATTACAATAAGACTCCCAAGACTAGAAAACTAAAGTCTATATGAGCTCTTGAGCGCAATATGGAACTCGAGTCTTTTTGAAGCGTTTGAGTCATTTTTAAGGAGCGAGCCGAGCTCGAGTTTTGAGTTCCTTTTTAAATCAGGTAATCCGCAGAAGATAATAATAAGTCAAATTAAATCACAAGCAATCAAAATTGATCTGATGGCACTCATAATAAGTATGTATCAAGGCCAGAATAATTTGCAACTATTAACATTATTAAACCTTAATACGCCCAAGATATAAGACTCGAGCTCTTTTAAAACTCAAGCCTATTTTAAGACTTGAGCTCTATTTGAGATTCGAGCTCTTTTTAAGACTCGTGTTCTATTTTAAACACTCGAAAGACTGAAGCTCGGTTCGACTCAATACTCGGAGTTTAGTTAGTTCACTGAGTCACTGAGTTCACTTTTTGTCAATGCATGCCCTAAGATGGCCCAGTGAGATTAAAAAATTTAGATCATGCAAGTCCGGAATATCTTCAAATCTATTTACCATGAGCAATACTATATTTTCCTCAGTGAAAAAACCTTGAAAAGCTTGTATAATTCCGTCATATGTTCCACAAACATGCTTTAATAATAAACCAAATCACCGTTATCACCCAGATACATCCTCTTTGAGCCTTATTTCGTGAAAATACTATGACACGTGTTCATTTAGCTTATCTAGATTATGTGAATTATTTAGAAAACTTTCCGCTGCACATACAAATAGCGCTCGATAGACGCAACCACTCCGCTAAGCCCGCTTTTGCGAAGCGAAACTCTTTTTTTTAATTTGCCGCTCTCCGCAGGACGAGTTTAGGGCTGCTACTTGGAAAACTGGATTTTTGTTAGTATGGATAAAAAGAGATACTTTGGTAAGTTGGTCGAAATAGTAGATTTAAAATACCTTTAAATAAGTACCAAGAGTTTGTAATAATATTCTTGGCATTTTACTTAATCCTATTCATTCCATACTTACTCAAAGGTGCTTAAAAATTAAACTAAATTCCAAAGAGTGTATATCCATACTTTCTCTAAATTCTTCAATCGCGTTTAATAGTCCGTTTCAATACGTCATAGCTGTATGTTCAAAATACGTCATACAAAATGAGGTCCTATAATTGATTAAAGGTTTTAGCACATCTATACACCCGTCACGGTGACAGCACCGTATCAACTCGAGGCGTTCAGTATTATTTGTATGAAACTCCATACTTCAACGCACATCTATCAACTTCGTAACGTCACCACCTCGGATCGAGACCAACTCGGGACCCACTCTCGACCAGCGGCGCATGCGTTGTAACACACTTACGGCGCGTCGCCCACTGGTTGACGACTATCCGTCTACCCTGTCAAACGGGCTGTCACAAGAAGAACTGTCATAAGTTGTATGAAACACGATCCGAGGCTAGCCTCGGGATCGGAACCACTTTCGCTATCCGGTCCCGATCCGATCCGAGGCATTGCTGTACCCTTTACGTGACACGCTTCCGTATGGTTGACGCCTCGTTGATGTCGTTCCATAGCCGGGTTGATTAGTCGCCGCCGACCTTTATTCGTTGGTAAGTGATTTTACCACTTATTTGGATGAATAGGTTTGAGTTTATGTTTTATTTTTAACGCCTTCAATTCAATGTGTCGGTACGTAATATTAATCGAATTTGATACAATATGAGTTTGTTGATCTATTAAGGTTTCCTAACATGTGTACATTTCGGAAGTGTATGTTTGTCTACAGATTGCTTGAAAACGAGTAGCTATAGATGTTTTTTTATTCAATCAGGTATATTTTTGCATTTAATTTCGCCACTCCACTAAAAACGCACTTTAACTCGAGGGCGCGTATAAAAATGACATAGTAGTGGCAGCCCTATCTTTCGTTTGCTTTTCCTGTCCATTTTATTTTAATTCAAACAAACTGCGTAAATAGAGCGTATCACCTGAAAAATAGTTATTTTTCAGCGTTGTCTCTGCTTGCTTTCAAATAGACTATTCGAAAAACAACAGCTTAAGGTCATTTTTGTCATCGGGAAAATTGTTTTCTAAAATAAACGCTTGAATTAAAGTTAATTTCATTCTCGATTGTTTTCAACCAATTTAATACGCGAGTTAGTTTAAAATCTTTGTATTTATGCGCACTTGAATATGAAATGCTTTCACAGAATATTCTTAAGTTTGTCTTTTGCAAATAACATGCACAAATAGTCTTTTATTTATAATTTCATTTTTGTTTTTATAGTGTTTTGTCACTATACAAACTTAATATTAAAAAAATCAACTTTGGCTCTGTGACAGACGAGGAATATCACACAGCCAAAGTTGCTTTTTACAAGTGCAATTTATAGTCTTTTATTTCATTAAAAAATATAATTAAGTCTCATAACCCGGAAAAATATAAAAAAGAAGGCATGCTGATTTTCTGTTACATACTTAAACAGCACTTATATTTTGCGGCTATCATTTTCAATCAAAATCCGCTACACTCGAAAATGACCACTAAAGTGCAAACATGCGAGAATCCGAGCGAACCTATAAAAAACGACTAGTGCGATAATGTAATCCCCCATAAATTATTCAGAGAACCATACGAATTAATCCGAAAGCTTTTTATTTCATGTCGCATGCAGCGGCTTAAGTGACAAATCGTGCGCTTGGGAAAAGTTCCAATGTATGTCGAAATACGATGAAACATTTTCATTTTCATTATTGTTAAATGGAGATAGAAATCTCAATAATTTTCTTGTCCAATGGACTACACTATTATTGACATATACCTATAAGATGACGTTGTTATTTGTATGGTATCTTATATTAAACTCTTTCACTATTAGAATTATTGAAGGAGTGTGTTACACCTTATTCTTTTTAGTAACTTAACAAGTTAGTTTGATTTTCTCATTTTCGATTTGGTCCCCACTATACAGGCCTACCTAGTGTTGGGCTTATAGTATAAATTTTCGCTCGTCCTTTTACCTTCAGAGCTTTATCTAAAGTATTTAAATAAAAAGCTCTGTTAATTTAATCTTTACACTAGATTGAGTTATTTTAAATTCAAACCTTTTGTAATTATTAGCTTACATTCAATGTTAATTATTTTTATGAGTGTCAGACTTGTGTAGGTCTTTTATTCGATAAAGAAATTTTAAGTCACCATCCTACTTAAATTAGCATTGAAAACGTTATATGCTAGTTTTTAATCATTTAAACATATGTATTATTTTCGAGCCGTTGTTTTCCCTATAAAGGCTTTTGATCGATCCCTGAGCTATGTCGGCATCACCGAAACATATTAAACAGTGTTAAATTTATGGAAGGATCTGAGGTATTTTAAAATTATTTAAATTTATAATTTTATAAATTGTCTGCAACATCCAAGTGATCTCAACCGAGACGTTTTCATAAGGGACAGCACGCGCCTGCATTAACAGAAATATGTCCCTTTAATACCGTGCATTTTCTTTTTGCCTTTTTATTAGTGTTTTGATGAGTTAGTACCGTATCACACTGTTTCTTTCTATATTAATGGATCTTTTGTATTTTTTAGATTCAGATTCAGATTCAGATTCAGATTCATTTATTTACATGAAAACACGCTACATTTGGTTAGTAATTTGAAAAAAAACATAGTTCTACATGTCTCGCAAAATATTTTTTATAAGATAGCATTCATTATTTAAATAAAAATAAACATAACTATTACATTCAAATGATAAATTATAACTACTAATTACCTATTTCAAAAATCTTAACGCTATGGAAATTATTATTTAAAAGCCACGAATATAACTGGCTTTTGAAGAGGCTTGGCCTTAATGCTTTTATATAATCTGGTATCTTATTGTATACTTTTAGGCACACATTTTTTCAATTTTTTCTATACAATGCTGTTCTTGGTGCAAAGTTAAAAACGAGCCTATTGAGATTCCTCTTATTACGAAGGTAGACATCAGATGCTTTGTAAAATAAATCAGAGTTATTCTTAACAAAAATACAAATTTCAATGATGTAAAGACTTGGCACGGTGAGGATTTGCAGACTTCTAAAAAGTGGTTTACAAGTGTGATATGGAGATACACCATAAATTGCTCGCATACATCTTTTTGTGCCACAAACGCTCTATGGATAGAAGGGTAAACGGCCAGTCTGTAGGCACCAGCATGTTTAGACTCTGCCTACAGAAACCTTAGTTTATATTTCTGACGTTGTTATTTGTCAACAATTGTTTTTGCAGCTGGATTCGGCTTACTGGTATCTGAAGTATCAAAATGATAGTGATATCAATTTTTAATAAGTATCACGCGATTTCAATTATTATTATATTATACATATATAAAAGTATATTAAAAAAAACAACATTTCTACT
Source organism: Pyrausta purpuralis (assembly GCA_963924145.1). Taxonomy (NCBI): domain Eukaryota; kingdom Metazoa; phylum Arthropoda; class Insecta; order Lepidoptera; family Crambidae; genus Pyrausta; species Pyrausta purpuralis. The sequence goes on from OZ001646.1 coordinate 25,699,024, forward strand.
TTTACATGGTCTAATTTAGACTTCCGTTTCAAGTGGTCGCCGCTCCGACCGGGATCGATTCCCGGTCGGGTCAGTATAGAAATCAAAATTTTCTACATTGTCTCGGGTCTGAGTGTTGTGGTACCACTGTTGTGTCTGATTTTCATAACACAAGTGCATTGGCTACTAACTTTGGGATCAGAGCAATATATTATGTGATTGGTGTCCAATATTTATACAGGGTGTTGTTTTGGTGAGTGACATCCAACTCAGGGATGATAAACTTATACTATTTTTTTTTTAATTCTAAGCAAGTTTTATACAAGCACACGTCTTCACAACATTAAAAAAAATAACAAAACGAATCGGGAAACTCCCACCCTCGCGCGTAGCTAGCGCATATTTACGAAATACTACGCCGTAGCTACTAAGCTACGAAGAGGCTACCTGGTCATGGTAGTTTTGACTCGATCGCTGTATCGCATCAATAAATTGATTTTGTAAGTTTTTCCATTTCAAAAGATATATATAAATATATTTTTTGGCATCAGTATCGTTTGTACACCCTGAGTCGTTCCTAACCTAACCCTAAACGTTCTTTCAAAAAGGTATTGTTTTAGTTTATTCACATCTAGAAACTACAAAAATTGAGTATTTGTTGTTTATTGCCTGCGACACAGCCCACATAGCTGGCATAAGGGCGACTGCACGCTGCATTAACAGAATGGCCCCCGTAAATGCCTGTAATGGCATTAGATTCTTTCTTTGCCTCTCACACGCTTCGTGTTGTCCCACTTTCATTTATTCACAACTCATACATTCTCTCTCACTACGTTACACAGCGGATGTACCGATCTATGTAACAACTAGAGCTTTTGTATTAATTTTCTAATGACACCTACATACGAGTATTATTTTAAGACTACTGTATTTTTATATAAATTGCACTTGTCAAAAGAAACTTTGACTGTGACAGACGAGGAATCAAACCCCGTGTCTTACGCTATCCGGGCGTATGCCTATACCGCTCGGTCACCGTCACATTAGCAAGCCTGATAGCCTGTTATCCTGGATAGCGTAAGACACGGGGTTCGATTCCTCATCTGTCACAGCCGAAGTTGATTTTTACAAGTGCAATTTGTATTAATAAGTTTGTATTGCGGCCAAATTCTATAAAACAAAAATGTTAATACTGTATTTTTGTTAGCTAAGTGAGTTAAATATATTTGAGTAGGTAGAGTTTCCATTTGACCACAACTCATTATACTATACAGAGTGTAGTTTTAGTAAGTGAATTCTCAAGGATGATAATATAATCGATTCACAACATTAAAACGAATGGGAAATACACACCCGCACGCGTAACTCGCGTGTACCTACGAAATACTACGCCGTAGCTAGTAAGTTACGAAAAGGCGACCTGTACCGTTACTATGAGTTTACTCTATAGCGACGGCAGTTTTACTCGCTAGCGACGACGTCACTTTTTGTATGAAATTTTTTAGTTCTGTCAGTGACCGCTAGAGGCGCTGTGCAATTTTTCATAGCTTTTTTACGTCGTCGCTAGCGAAGAAAACCGTTGTAACCACTGTTACCGTCGCTGATCAAAACAACATTATGTATGTCTAAAATACATATTATATAAACAAATTTAATTAACCAGAATCACAACATAACATTTCACGATTCAGCGCACAGCTAAGGCAAAACATCTGAGCAAGAGACATAAAATGTATAATTATGTAGTCATGCTTTACTTTGAGATAGCAGAAAAAACTAAAGCACGGTAATTAATAACTATTCCAATCAAAACTCTGTCACGGCAGCAATTTTCTAGTTTACTTACTCCAATAGGCCGCAATATTAAAGCATCCGTCAAGACCGCCGCTTACAAATTCCTTGAACCAGTTATATCCAGACTAAGCCGGATATCAGCCGGTTCAATCCAGTTAAGCTTACCCAGTACAAAGAGGAAATTAAATTCAGTAACCCCACTTAAATCAAAGTCATTGCAGCCAGATTAAAACTGAAGAACATACTGTATTAGACACAGACATATTATTATTACATCAATACATGCGAAAATCGACGTTAACTTCAACTCCACAAAATGTCAATTTTTCGAAAAATTATAAATAAGAGTTATTGGCACTTCGCCGTGGATATGTTTGTGTATAGAGACACGTAAGTCCATTGATTGACTCAAACCAATTCGAATTTATAGGTAAACTCAAAATCAGTGGAGAGCCTTTGACCATACTGAGTAAAGTTGCTTATAATCGCTTTAAAAATAAAAATAATGCACTAACGGATAAAAGGCTGATTTTTCCAACGTCTGATAATAAATATTCATCGAATAATATAAAAAAAACATTAATTTAAAAGTATTTTTTTAAATCAGTCGATTTATATTTATTTAGAATAAGTATCATTATGCGTTGGTAAAATCGGCACTAAAAACTTCAAAAATATAATCGCTATCAAATTTAACGTTTAGATGTTTTCCTTTTACGTCATCCATTTGCAAATGAGTCTTTTGTTCTCATCTACACTGTGGCAGGAAAATTAGCTGTGGTTTGACGGAGTAATCTATTAGTGACATCATTTAGGTATCGTTAAAATTGCCCCCAATTCCACAGGCAAAGGTTGTTTGCGGGAAAATGCTCGGGTAAATATTTGTACTATTTATTGCGCCGTGAATGAGGTTAAATGGACCATTATAATTAAAAAAAAAGTTTCCCAATAAAACATGATAAATGATAAATGTTATATTGAATCAGAATAAAAGCATCGTTTTTACTGACTACAAAAAAAACTATAAATTTAATGTGTACGTATGTGATATGATTGTAATTTGAGTATGTTGATGTTTAAAGGCTTCCAAACACGTGTACAAAATTTGTAAGTGTATGTATGTTTTTCCACATATTATTCGAAAACAATTCATTTAATAATAAGTCATAGTGAGACGGTTCTTTTAAAATTTGATATAGTAAAATTAAATTTGGGGTGTAAGTTTCAACAAAATCAATTCAGTAGTGTTAGAGATATAAGTAAATAAACGAAAATCATTAAATAAAATAATAATAATAAACCGCATTCAAAAAACTGGCTTTAAAAACTTTAAGCTTACCTACACTAACAGTATACAATCATCATGCACCGACTCCAAATGAATTTATTTCTTTTAAGTAGAGAGCAAATGCGTTATTTTAGCGGTTAAATTAAAAAAAATATTTTTATTTGTAAGTCGCGCTACTGTTTGCTTGCATTGTAGTAATTATACCGATCTATTTAATAATACACCACTGAGGTTATTTGGTACCACGTACCTTTTATCAATGATACTGTTTAACGTTGAGCTTTATGCATTACCGTTACTATGAGTTTTCCACGGTCTTGTTCACTAGGGACTACGTAAAACAAAACCGGCCAAGTGCGAGTCGGACTCGGGACAACACTGAGGGTTCCGTGCCAACTTTAACTGAATTAGGAAATCCATTTACTTCTACTTAGTAAAATACCACAATATTTTGTTGACTACAAATATAACTTTGTTTTTTATAGTGTTTGTATGAAGTACAAAGTTATGTTTGCGGTTGTTGAAAATGTGCTATATCTCAAAAACTACTTGTTCGATCCCGTTCGATCCAATTTTCGTTGAAAGTATTTATTAAGATCTACATCATGTATTTTTTTCAAAATTTACACTTGCTTGGTTTAGAAATTAGATGGGGGGGACGCCCATTTTACCACTTTCGAAGCGTCTAGCTATGAAACGTTAGACTTTAAAAGAAAATGGTTTTTAAAACCTCTATGTTATTTTAAAAGACCTATCCATAAACACCCCACACGCATAGGTTTGACAAAAAAAAATTTTTGGTTTTAGTTTCATGTATGAGAGCCCCCCTTAACTGTCATTATTTTTTATTTTTTGTACGAGAATCAGTAAGCGGTTAACAAGATACATCTTACTACCAAATTTCAATTGTGTAATGCTTATAGTTACAGAATAAAATGGGTGTGACATACGGACGGACCGACAGACAGACAGACAGACAGACTTGACGAAACTATAAGGATTCCGTTTTTTGCCATTCGGCTACGGAACCCTAAAAAGTCTATGGAAAATTGCATACCACCTCTAGCAGTCACTGACAGAAATAAAATTTTGAATACCTACAAAAAGTTACGCCGTCGCTAGCGAATAAAACCGTCGTCGCTATCGAGTAAACTCATGGTAAGGGTACTGCTTACCTTGCCCAAATAATAGACCTAGGTACACTTCCTACCTAGTTAAACTTTCATTTACAATTACTGATATGTATTTATGTTACGCGTATTCATCGCGTTGAATAAAGTTCGTCTCGTAAGAGGTCAGAACAAAATGAATTTGCTTGTTTGGTACACAGTAGGCGAGCAATATACCTGTGTTAGAAGGTAGTTATTCTTTACCCAGACTGGCAAGTTGAAAATTTCCCTCTGAATATATCCAAGTAAACCTTCAGAGTTAAGGCCGGTATTTTACGCCGCATGCTTTAGAAAAAAAACCGGCCAAGTGCGAATCGGACTCGCACACTAAGGGTTCCGTGCCAACTTTGACTGAATTAGAGATCCACTTAGCCAAAATACCACAATATTTTGTTAACGGCAAATATAACTTCGTTTTTCATAGTATTTGTTTGAAAAACGAAGTTATTAATATAAATTGCACTTGTAAAAAGCAACGTTTGCTGTGTGAAAGTCGAGAAATCGAACCCAGTGTCTTACGCAATCCGGGCGTATGCCTTTACCACTCGGCTACCGTCACATTAGCAAGTCTGTTGAATTTTGCAAGCGCTTAATTTAACGCGTAGATTGCGTGACGTCTTCAATGTTGCGAAATTGCTCTCACAATATCTGAAGGAAATATTTTTACAAATATTTAACAATCGGTTAGGAGAAAGGAAGCCAATTTATAATAAGCCGGTATGGCCTACCCAGCACACGCTGAGTCATTACCATTTGCCATTTACGTATAACAATTAACTTGGTATCATTATGTACCTACTTGTATCATTGTAAAGGCGTTTTTTTTTCTTTTCACTTTCATTTCATAATCTCATTTTTGATTTTATAGTGTTTTGTCACTATACAAACTTAATAATATAAATTGCACTTGTAATAAGCAACTTTGGCTGTGTGACAGACAAGGAATGAATCTCGTGTCTTACGCGGAGATTGATTAAATGTTCTATCATATTTTGTATCCTAAGGAACCACAAGGCTGTCCTAGTCGAGCACACGGTAGGCTGGCCGCTCGGCAAGATGCATTGATTTGTAAGTTTACTGCCCGCTACTACTCCTGTGTAGCCAGGATCTACAGCATGGCTTAATTGAAAGTCCTAACCAGTGAACGGCAAGAACGGCCGCTCGGCAAGAACACATACGGGGGATCGTTCATCTACCACCTGAAGGTGGACGAGAGCAAAGCGCCTCTCGTGGTGGTGGGCTACGTCATCGGCCTGGACAACGCCAACCCCTAAATAAGCCCCTAGGGTGTTCCAGTGGTTAAAGACGCACCCTTACATCCGCGCCATGTTTGAGGGTGAGTATACACCATAGGAAGTTATTGCAGTGAACTGAATAGCCGCTCAGAGAATGCTGTTTAGACGCTTTTGTAGAAATTGTGTAGGAAAATCAACAAAGTCTGGAAGTTTGACATACTTTGCATTTTATGTCAAAATTGAAAACTCTAAAATAGCATTCTCTGAGTGGCTAAAGGAAATGTTTACAAAATTTCCAAGACCATGTACAGTATATCGAAAAATACTTTAAAATACAGGTAAAAAAGGGACTACATTTAATCTTAATTAAGTTGATAATATTTGGTAATTTAAATAATAATAAGCTTGTTAAAAAATAAAAACCTGACAATTCCAATTGTCTTATTTTTAACTTCGTGCATGGTGTCAACGTCAAGATATTATGAAAAATGCCGCTGTCGCATGAGTGTTATGGCCGCCGGCTCGTGCCGCCGGGCGGTGTGAATACACAGTCATCATAAAATGATGCTATCAACATCATTTTAATATTTTTATGTACATTTTACCTAAAAATGAAATATTATGACGGAATTGGTTCTAAAAACGATTAAGCTTCACATAAGCTATTTTTAGTAAGTATCATGTTCGAGTAGAAGGTGTTGGCATTTTCACTATACAAATAAAAACATGTCCTCTATTATAGTGATTGCATCATCTCGCTCACCTGATGATGGGTGTTCTTCTAATGCAATTCAATGTAATAAATTAAAATAATTAAATCTAATAAATACACAAATTTAATCTTCAAATATAATATAATTGAAAATTGATAAAAACAATAAGTTCTCCATTGATATTTTGTTTAGAAAACAGTTTTTAAATTTTTCTAATCTATTGTTAAATAAATATGGAGAGCGGGGATATTCTACCACAAGTATTTATTTACTTACTGTGTTATGAGAGAATCAGTGGAGGAAAATTGGTAGCAAATGTACCTATGTAGTCATTTAAGATCTTCGCTCACTACATCGTATCGTACCATGACGAACTTGATTACACGGACAGACAGACGCACTTGACGAAATTATAAGGGTTTTGTTTTTGCCATTTGGCTACGGAACCTTAAAAAGGCAGTGCAAGATTTTCTTCTTCAAGATAAACATTAATTAACTCGCTAAAATGTAGGTACTGAGTGACCCATAATTTTTATGTATATGTCGCAACCATATGGTTAAATCAGCTAGTTATGGATGCCTAGAAACTTAATTAAGCGCCGGCATCCAATTAAATGGCTGAGCGTCAACTTTGCTGATTTTTTTAATTAGATAGACCAAAATGACATTTGGTGGGTGGCCACTTTTTCGTAATTTAAAAGTGCTTTTCCTAAATTATCGGGACATTCAATTTTTATTCAATCAAGTTGTTTGTAATCAATTATACAATTATGAAATAGTTGTTGTTTCAAAACGTGCTGAAATTATCATTAACTATATTATTACAAAAAAACTACAAAAATAGACTATGTATTAGAATTTTTTTCTACAAATATCACTTATGTAAACTATAAGAAATATATAGTTTATATAAGGAAAATAATTAATGTAAAAACAGGTAATATTTTACAAAAATTGCAAGGGAAAGTACTTTTTTTCACTTATTACAAAAACTATTTTATTTATTACGTTTATTTATAGGTAAATGTAACTTTTACAGACATTACTTATTATAATAAGTAAAATATTTTTTTTGTGAATTAATTCCACGAGTCAAATTAATCGCGTAAAATTGATTTGTTGCATGATAATTGGCAGCACACTTGCAACATTAAAAACAATAAGTTCCATTGAAGCTGTCATTTTGGTCTACCTAATTAATAATCAGAGTATAGTCAAGTCATTGAACGCAACGTTTAACCATTGACAGTAGTCAATTTTCAAATAAGATATTGACGAATTTGTGATGTTTGGTTAGGATGACTTGAGTACTTAATTTATGTAATACGATTACTTTATACACAACAATGCAAAATGCACCTAGCACGAATAAAATTCAAGGTTAACCACTTTATTGATCGTTCACAGACACGGGGTTCGATTTCTCATCTGTCACACAGCCAAGGTTGCTTTTTACGTTTGTGACAACACTATAAAAACAAAGATGTAGGTATAAATTGGCTTCCTTCATCTTAACCGATTGTTAAATATTTGTAAAAATATTTCCTTCGGATATTGTAAGAGCAAGCTCGCAGCGTTGTTGACGTCACGCAGCCTACACATTTTAAAGTAAGCGCTTGTAAAATTCAACAGGCTTGCTAATCTGACGGTGGCCGAGTGGTATAGGCATACTCCCGGATAGCGTAAGACACGGGGTTCAATTCCTCGTCTGTAACACAGCCAAAGTTGTTTTTTACAAGTTCAATTTATATTATACGTATTGAGTCCGTTTAGAATGAAACATTGGAAAAATAATTCACATGCATATTCAATTCAATTCAATACAATCCAATCAAATACGCCAAGTTCTTAAATATCAAGCGTTACTTATCGTATTAATAATCGGCTTAGTCATTTAGTTGGATGCCGGCGTTTAATTTACTAACCAGGCATTCAATTAGGTAACTAGCTGGTTTAACCAGATTGCTGTGACATATACACAAACAATATAGAGCGTGTAGGTAATCTTCTACAGACGGAACTCGACGCAGTCTAGTATTGGATGCAAAGTAGTGTATTATTTTTTTTCATAAACTGTTAGATGTGACGAATTCCCAGTAACATATTTTATTTTTACAAAAATAATTTCAGAGCCCAATAATTTTAAAACGTAAATATCATATTTTTACTTTTTATTTAAAAGTTGTTGAGATTTCTTTAGTTGTGGTCAAAAAAAATAAAACATCATAACAGCTTACGTAATTGAAACCATTTCGCGCTTAAGTCATTAAAAAAATAATAAACCTCTTTATTACCTTCCATTAGGAGAACACAGTTTTATTTCTGTAAAGTATTTTCAGAACTTAACGATTCGGTACACTATAAATTTTATCTAAGATTCAGTTTGCTGCAAAAAATCTTGTATCCCGCACAAATTTCACTTAACCAAGCTTAGGGAGGCTTTTATGGGTCGGTATGGGGCCATAAAAATAACAATGCTAGCGTAATAATGTATTGCTACAATATATTTTATATTTGATACTTTTGGATTACTACAATGGCCAGGGGGCCAATTCTCGTGAAGTAGTACTTTTTCCGTGTGGTAATTCGTATACGAAGTTCACAATTCTATTGTAAAAGTTCGAGTGATACATAAAACTGCTATTCTCATGCACCGATAGAACATTTCACGTTCGAATTTCATTACAACGTTCCATTGCAGAGATCGTACGGGCGTTTTTAAAAACGCCGAAATAAAGTATATTTAAGTCCATCTAAAAATTTTAATTTTGGTGAAATTAGACAATAAATCTATTTGTTTGTTTAATTTGGTGTATATATTCACAAAACTATACATATTGTTAAAAATATAATAACGGTAGATCAATAATTAAAATTTCATTATTCATGCATAGCATGAAATGAAACGCAGCGAGGCGCCATATTACCTTTACTCTATGGCCCTAAATGTCAATGTGTGTGTGTGTGTGTGTCAAAATTGTTCCAAATATCGATTTTTCAGTGACGGAGAAAATTTATTTGTTTTCTCAAATTTTGCATAAAATAAGAATTACAATGCTAAATACAAACAAAATCTAGATATTTTCTAAGGTTGGTATGACGCTGTTTGTTTAATAATTTGCTTTTTTATTTACTTAACTACAAGAAAGAGGCATTCAATTATAGTAGTAATAGGTTCAGTTAACTAACATCACAGATATTATTGCACCTTCTTAATGTAAGGCCTGGATAAAGTTTATAACATCCTTTGTAGATATGTAGTGTTCTTACAAAACAAACTATTTTTATTTACAGATAGTCTGGATTATGTTGTAGCAGGGAGAATATTTAGTTGCCAATGTAATGCAATAAAAAACTGGTTAAAATACATGGGAATACTTGAATACCTTAATTCTCTGATATCTAGGTAAGTACCTAATTACCTAGACACATACATAATGATAGTTTTATTTTCATAATTTATAAATCAAACCATCAGATTTTCAATTTACAATTTAAATCTATGTGTGTTATAGTATTGCCTATAGTTACCTTATTATAAACAAATAGTACATTAGCAATCTGTTCTATGAGTGATTGAATGTGTTCAAATATAGTTTATGAATTCCACCTACAAGTATCTAAAATAATCATTATTATCCCAGAAAAGAGATACCTACTAAGCTAAAAAAATGATGGTGTTCAAGTTTTGTTTTATTTTGTGTGTAGTAGGTAACTTTCTGTGATATTTATGTTGGTTATTGTTTTTTACAGAAGTGAGCAGTACAACAAATTATAATAATCCAAAAGGACGGAGCGCCAAATGAAGGGATTTTAAATACTCCTGGGAACACAACAGCGTGCATTTCACAACAAAATAAATGATTAGTTAGAAATGTAAGCACGTTGGATTAAAGGATGGAAACTTTCCTGTTATGACCAATGGCTTTAAATTGTTTTTTTTTTAACAATGACTGATGTATGAAGAAAATAAAACCACTTGCTAAATTGGTATTTTTTATTTGTATGAAATTTATTTATTTATACTGTTTAATCTTCCTAAGTCATTGACATTAGGAAATTTAAATTCAGGATTGTTTTCAATACATAGGGGCAATCCATGTTCATGAGCTTGAAACAAAGTCAAAATACAAAACCAGGGTCTGAGAATGAAGCTGAAGGTGACCGAAGGTACTCCGTAATAAGACAACAAAACCTAATCGAGTTGGGCTCGTAAGATTCGACTTGTAAACTACTTACTTTGTCTCTAGAGTATCCAGGATTTGATAGCTCTTAACATAATATTAAGTCCTATCGAGGTCACCGCTGCCTAACCATCTTAAGAGCTGAAATCGCTTGCACCTTGTGTCGACTTTTGTTTAAACCGACGCCTGTTTTGTCATGTGTGCAAGCGATATTCCTTTGAAAGTGGTAAGTCGGGAGTGACCACGGTTTTTTGTAAGTCAATTCATAGACTCGAAACTACTCTAATGCGGTTTTCAGAAGTACTCTTCTGAAAACCGCATCAAAATCAGTTTAGCCAAACATGATATAATAGACGGCAAAATAACATTATATATTGGACACATAGAAAACCTTCTTTATTTGAAGTCTACTCAAAATCATTCCAAGTCAATATAAATTTTCTCAATTTTAGGTTAGGTAATCATTTTGCCCGATTAGAACCTCAATAGTTCGTATACGAATTTTGAAATCTATTGGTCTCCAGCAACCGAAATGTTCGTGTGACGTTCCATCGAATTAGTTCGATTGTGAAGGTCTGAGAATACACAAGCCTTGTTTCCTTCGAAAAAAATTCGAGTGGTGAACTTTTTTACGTGTGTGGACTTTTTTCGATCATGCGAGAATCGGCCTCCTGGGGGGCAATTCTCGCGGCAATCGAACTTTTTTCGTGTGGAAATTCGATTGCGAGTTTGATCATTTTACATTAAAAATAAAGTAAAATATCTACACGTAAAAAAACTAGCGCACAAACAAAATCTAAATACATAAAAATCGTGACGTTGAGATATCAAAAACTATTTTTTCTACGACAAAGAAAATTCGATCGGTGAACTTTTTTCGTATACGAATTGCACGAGAATTGGCTCCCTGGTTATGGCACACAGGCACACTTTGCGAAAATGGAATCAAAATTTTGAGAGTAGCAAAAATGATTGACTGAATATTTAGGTTCCTGTGTAGTATTCTACAAATTTCTTCTTATGTTACATATTTTTGGGGCTATTTAATAACTGGAGGAAATTCTCGTGCAATTCGTAAACAAAAAAAGTTCACCGATTGAATTTTCTTTGTCGAAGAAAAAAATCAAATCAAAAATGTATTTAAATTTCGTTCGTGCAATCGTTTTTTTACGTGTAGATAATTTTATTGTTTTTTTTTTTTGGTAAAACGGTTAAACTAGCAATATATTATATTAAATGTGCCGTTAAATCATGACGACAAACTGATAAGCTAAAAGTTAATAATGCTAAAAGATACTAATGACTAAAACTACAATACACAATCAGTACAGTTTACAGCAAAAGTATCCTGGTACAATCAGTTGCATCTTGAATCTTAATAAATAAAAACTGGGTGTGTTGCATATCCACTTTTGATGCAAGTAAAGCCAGCCACCTCAACCTACAATGCCATGCCTGTCAGCTGCCTACCACCATGATTCATGGCTATTGCACTCTCACGTGTAATAAAATCCGATAGACTGTAGGTAAAAAAATAGTTTGTTAATTTTATTTTTCCCGTGAATGTCATCAAATCAGGAAGTTGACATAACCTTCAAATTATGATAGTGATTTATTTTTTATCGTAAATTAGGTATTAGCATTATAAAACATTGTGTAATCAGAACATTTTATTTTACTTTCCCATTAGCTTTAACTTTTAAGCTTTGCATCTTTTTAGCATTTGAAGAGACACAGATTATGATATTGCTATAAGGAAATCTTAGCTTGTAATTCTTAGCAATATAGTTTTTGCAGTATCTGTTACTTCTGCTATCACACACACAAACAGCCAAAACACATTCAAAGAGTAAACAACTCGCAGAAAGGTCAGTGCGCCGACGTGCAGAGATGCGTATCGCGGCGGCATTAATTAATCCGAGGTGCCTATCGAGTTCACAGTCCAGCGGGCTATTGTGTCGCTCGTATACGTAGAGTAAAGTGTGCTGTAGTGAGGATAGAAACCACTCTAGGCATTAATATTGACTTTCAGAATGTTAAAACATTATGCAAATCATTGGACTGCTTTTCTTAAAAGTAGTCTTGAATGAGTAACTTGACCTCCTAGAAAAATGGCAGTAAACTACCGAGAGTATGTCTTTCTTCAAGAAGATCAAAAGAAAATATTATTTACACTTTTCAGTTATTAGGTACCTATTTTATGGTTATCCCCATCGCTAACAGCATCATGTCCTCTTAACACTACGTCTTTCAGTGATGTGTTCGAAACCAACCCAAAAATGAAAAAAAAATATGAATAAATGTAAAGAGAAAAACCATGTCTTGAAGGGCATTGGAAGAGTTTGATACTAAAATATATTCTGGCTCTCCAATACAAAAGGTGATAAGGTATTAAGTAACTTAACAATGATAAGGTACTAGTCTAATATTAATAAATATATTAAAAACCAACAATACGACAAGATAATCATTATCAAGAGAAAAATGTAGTCAATAACCATTTTTTTGTGGGCATGTAGCTGACATAATTCCATGCCAGCTACTTGCACGAGCCATTTACTTGTATGTGCAGGGACACGCTTACTGGCATGCAATGTGAGAGAGGGGACCGGCTCCAAAACTGGCGCGTGTGAATATTAATAGTGTGAATATAGGCATGCAAGGACGCAAATTGACTAGCATATGCCTTCAACTGGCATGCAAGCTACTCATCCGTTTTACAGCATGTTTGTCGCAGCCTTTGTTATTTAAACGTTTAGTGACTATAGCACGTCTACATACTTGTTTACTCTATGGTCTCATGAGGATATCTCAAATCACTACTGACGTCAACTTTTTTAACCTTGATAAAGGCTTGTAGTCGCCAAGTTTCAAAATTGCCTTCTACACGCACCTGTCTACTCTATGCCTTCATGTAGGCTAGACGGGCGTAGGCATTTAAGGTAATCACGTCAGTTGTCTAAAGGTGAGTGGCACGGGTCACGTGGCTTCAATAGCCTGTTTTGGCTGCGGGCGGCGATAAGTCCGCCTTTGTGTTGCTTGTGTGCTAAATAATTAATAATGCGTAGGACAAAGGGTTAGACTAGATTTGGGATTGGCGGTACAGGGGTATATAATTTTCGTTATTAACATAATGTTTATGAGGGCTCTTCTTAATAATGCAAGCAACAAATTATGTTGTCAAAACCCTGTTTTGAGATTCAACCTAGGACTAAGAAGCAATTTTTATTACCAAAACTTGTTTTTAAAGTAAGTATATTTATAATAATATTTTTATTTTTATAGCGTTTTGTCACTATACAAAGTTCATAATATAAATTGCACTCGTAAAAAGCAACTTTGGCTGTGTGACGACGCGCTATGCTATAGGCATACGCCCGGATAGCGTAAGACACAGGGTTCGATTCCTCGTCTGTCACACAGCCAAAGATACTTTTTACAATTGCAACTTATATTATAAAGTATATTTTTTTCATTTTATTTTATGTTATTTGTTTTGGCATGACAAACTGGTGCTTTAAGTCTGGAGAGTCAAAATAGATAATCTAGGTTTGGACAACAGCACGTCAAGACAAACACTGCGGTATCTTATTTAGTAGTAACAAGAGCTTGTTTGCAACATAAGACCTAACGAGCCATTTTCAGCCTTTAAAGTTTTTTTTGCAGGTACAATCATAATAATAATATGGAAAATCAAGAATTTTATTGGACTTGGAAATTATAACGTAAATACTGCATGGATTGTATATTTAACGTAAAATATACATTAATTCATCTCGACTAAGCCCACGCTGCTACTTCAATTTATTACGTACTCATATTAATTTAAGTACCTATTTCCTGAAATATTCAAATTGTGGCTCAAGGTTTTTATCCATAATTTATTCCGAGAATTTCGCATCAAGTATGAGAAAAATTAGTTACCGGAAATTACCCCCGATTTAAGAAGAAAGAAAAATGGTAGAACTAAACACTAGCCGATGCGTCGCGGTTCCGTTTAAACTTTATAAAATACGACAACCTTCCTATTTTTTTCATACCTCTTATTTGACTTTAGACACCTTGGAAATATGATTCAGTTTTTCTACAATTTATAAGAGAAGTAATAAAATGTGCTTTAGCTTTTATGATGAGTAAAATAAGGACAAAAATCAAATAAAGCTTTGTATTCAATACTATACGAAATTTTACTGTATGCTTTTATGCATAAATACTTTTAAACTACCTTTTTGAAAAAAAAATTGCATTTGTAAATAAAAACAACAGTGTCCGACAAGGAATCGAGCCCTGGGTCTTTCGATATCCGGGCGCATGCCTATACCACTCGGCCGCGAACATAAGCCTGTTGAATTTTTTAAGTCATTTCTTTAACGCATAGGCTGCATGACGTCATCAATGTTGCGAGATAGCTCTCTCAACGGTAAAAAAATCTTTTGCAAAATTCGACCGGCTAACCAATGTGTCGGTGACCGAGTGATAAAGGCATTCGACCGGATAGCGTAAGACATAGGGTTCGATTCCTTGTGTGATACAAAAGTTGCTTATTACAAGTGCAATTTATTCAATGTTTCCGGGATGGGTATACCAATATTGGAGGTAAGTTTTTAAAAGAAAATTTACAAAATCTTTTATTAATGAAATAATACCGAAAAATTGAAAATAAAAATCGCTTTTCCATACTAAATCCTTTCCTACCTCGATGATTTTAGTATAAAAAAGCGATATTTATTTCAAAGTTTTCGGTATTGTTTCATGAATGAAAGTTTTTGTAAATTTGCTTTTAAATACGAACCTCCAATATCTGTGTACCTATCCCGGACACACTACATAATCAAGTTTGTGTAGTGACAAAACACTATCGAAACTATATCTAACAAAGCTTTGACTGTAGTAATTGCTCTTGTGCGCAACCAGCTACACAACACTACACACAAGCAAGTGGTGAAAATTCAAAAAGTTTATTATAGCAAGCCAAAAGCCAGCTGTCATACAAGAAAAATACAGCAACCAAATGATTTACATACACAGCGTAACAATTTGCATACGAAACAACAACTCATTCGGAACTTTTTCATATACACAAAATAACGGGATAAGATATTGTATGAATTATGCGAAAAATATTCGCCGAGACTTTTTGACCTCATTCGTCTTGTATGGAGAGTATTTTATTTTATCAAACACTTCTTGGAATATCAATTCATTAGAAAAATATGATGTTGAAATTATTAATATAAGTAAGTAGGTATGTTTTTTAATTTTCATTTATCAATTTATGCTAAATCTCCCGTCACTTCTTTATTTCATAATTTAACCTTGATAACGATGAACCAAGGCAATTTTAGTATTAATTCTCGTTAAATATTGTGTGTAGATATTACAGTCAAAACCCTTAATAAGTCAAAAAGCTTATTGACCGGGTTTATTAGTCAATAAGCTAATTGACTAAGGTCAGGCAAGAAAACATTTTTCGTTTCAGTACCTTATATAAACCCCAATTTGTGTAAGTTGCTTAAAACTATACTTCTGTAACTGTATGTACCGCAACATTACATTTATTTTTATTTTTCTAATGGAACTATGAAGTGAGGAAAATCTGTCTAAGAGATATTTTTGAACAATTAAATATCTAATTTATTTTCTGACTTGATAAAACCCCTACTATTTCTAAATGAGTGCTCGTTGTTCTGACGGTAACATACAAAGAGCCAAAACTATTTTGATAGATTTCAATGTGCAATTCAGACTTCTTAGCAGCTCTAAGAACCAAAACAAAGTTTTTATTATAAAAATCGCAATCTAAAGGGATACTATAAAGCTGTTAGTTTCTACCAGAAAACCGATCATTTCGCGAGCTAAGTCACCGGACACAGCTTCAACACAAAATATGGATAATACTAAATTATTTCTGAATCAGCACATTTCAAATAACCGTTTAATGCTCATGTCAAGTTTGACGTATCACACCAAATATGTCGCCTCTCTCGCATTATTTCAGCAAACATCATCTAAGGACCGATCCATCTTAAACCTAATCAATCAATTTATGTATTACTGCGGTCGCTAGTAATCAACCGAATTGATTGATAAACATACGAGTCAAGGGCAGGACAGCCTATTATTGAGTCGACATCATAGAGAAGCTAAACTGGTAGATACCGCACGCATGAAATTATTTCTAATTACTATTTTTTCAGCACTACTACACTCCAGCAGGTTCTTAAACGCTGTAAAACACGACTAAAACTATACTTTAATAATAAATTGTAAAAAGAAAATGTCAGTGGTAGTTTTATCCCAAAGAATGGTGACCTCCGTTGTGTAGTGGCTAAGCACGCTGGTTTCAAGGCGTCGCCACTCCGAGGTCCCGGGTAAGATTCCCGGTCGGGTCAATATAGAAATCAAAATTTTCCACATTGTCTCGGATCTGGGTGTTATGGTACCACCCTTGTTTCTGATTTCCATAACACAAATGCATTAGCTACTTTGGGATCAGAGCAATGTATGTAATTAGTCCCATATTTATTATTTATTATTAATGAATGATGAAAGAATACACTTAGGTACTCGGTAATAAATATCGGCATTCGAATATGGCACCCAATTTCATTTACCCATACATTATATTATCTGGGCCCATACTAAAAGGGATAATCAAAATAAACCTGGATAGTTACCAACAAAATTAGAATACCACAAAAATTACCAAATTAAATGCTCTAAAATGCGTTGAAAATATAAATAAACAATCTAGTTATAAATAACTTTTGTTTTTCAATCCACTAATAATCTAATCGTAGTAAACTATAATTTGGACACAATTATAACAACTTATTGTGACCGCGTGTGGGGTGCTTGAATAAGAAACACGTAGTATCAATCTCCAGGTTCTTCTCCAATAGTTTTATTCCAACAAAATGTCACAAAGATAGGGCACTAAGTGAAAGAAAGTACAAATAGAGACCATATTCTGGCATGCAGCTCGCTTTCATACAAATTAAAACCCTGAACAACGGTAGAAAACAATTGGGACGACATCCGTTTCCATATATGAACATTTACTATAATATTTATTTGTAGGAATAAACAATCTGCTAATTAAACATAAAAAATGATTAATTATTTAGTTATTTATCGTACTGAATTTATTCAGCCTTTTAGATTATTATTTTAATAATTACAATATTTGAAATAAATCTAACCTTCACCAACCAATCAGAGTCAACTTCCTTTTGGAAGCAAAATGAACATTTGTTACACGGCAAACATAAAAATCTAATAATGAGACACTTATTAGATTTTTATGTTTGCCGTGTAACAAATGTTTTACAACATCATCTTTAAATTATCAATTTACAATTAATAAAATATTTACGGCATTTCAGTTAATCCCTCCAAATGCCCGGCTCTTCTTATTGGCAACCCGTACCAACTGGGGAAAATCAGTGAACCAATGGCAGCATTACTTTGATTATTACGATTGTACTATACCCTATAGCTGTCACGTCAAAAATTTGGGACTAATGATGGACAGCTCATTCGCGGAGACCAGTAGAAAAGTCACGTACTCACTTCGAACTCTCTACTGTTTCCGGAACTTTCTTCCAGTGAGTAACAAAATCCTGCTGATCCAGGCATTGGTGCTGCCTGTCATGGATTACGCCAATAAAGTATATATAAAATAAAAATATTATTATAATAATAAGATAATCTAAAGATTAATCCAAAGTATTCTTATATCATAGCCGAGTTACATTCAACATGGTGGACACTTCCGGCATTTCCATAACAAACGTTAAATAGGTTTGACACCTAGATAATTATGATGTATTGAACATAATATGTCGAAGAGAATGTGTAATTTAGTGAATACAGTGGGGTTACATAAGTCACATACAATAAGTATGTGGTTTAGTGCATAAGTCTACTATTACAGAACTAAGTAAATATGTGGGGCAGACTAGGATCGGGAATCGTCGTGTAACACTATTTAAGTTATTCTATAGGTATAAAATGATAGTTCAAGTTCGAAAACTTTATTACACATAATGCATTACGCGGTGTCTATTGGAGTATTGTGCCTGTGGGCTGATAATATAAATGGCGGCCATTGATACCCCATTATGGAGTAGGCTTTTTCTTTATCGAGCGGTCCGGTTGATATATTGGGGGATTAACCCAATATGAGGTATTAAATAGAGGCATTAGATACGACAAAGAATAGTGGGGGTTCGGTAATTCACGATTCATTTAGAGCTGGCAGTAAAAGGCAGAGTTTAACTAACGCTCTCACAAGAGTAAAACATCCTTATTTTGTTACCAAGTAGTAAACAAAAAATATATTTTACTACGAGTTTTCATTTTATTTCAAGGCTTTTGACTCCGTAAAAGTGTTTTTCTTTCGAGTTTTACATTTCTCTTCATACTATCCCTTGAGGGAGTAATTGAACTTTCAGTTTTATGAGAGTAGGGGCAGATATGCCGCAGGTGGTAGCCAATACAGGGATACACCTTGATATGGTTTCCATTTTATTGCGATCAAGATATTATACGATCGTTAAGATATCTCAAGCCATGCATTAAACCTGAGCCGTTAAATTTCAAAATACGAATACACAGCCCTAAAATCGGTCTCAGGAACCCTGCTCTTTAAGACGTTGTTCGTATTTACATCTCTACCTATCTCGTTCTTTTGCATGGCTATTCTAATATGAGTAACAAGAACGGCTTCAGTTGAGAATAAAGATGTTGTTTTAAACAGTAGAGCCTCAGAAACATAAACCGGGAAATGGTTGTTAAGATAAGAGGGCGACCAGAATGAGTACAAACCATGAAACTTAATCAATCGAAGTTGCCGAAGGGTGCCGTATTTACTTTGCATGGGAAGTAATTTGGATTGTAAGAGTTGGATATATACAGGATGTTCATAAAATTTATATCAAAGCTACAGATAGGTATAGTCGGTTCTTTGCTAGTCCAATATTGTAAACAATACCTATATTTTTATAACTTTTATAATATCTGATTTAAAAAGATCTCAGTGTTAAGCGATAAATTTCCTATGCAGGATGTGAGTTAAGTATTAATATTTTTAAAAAAAATTAAATCATTTTCATTTTATTAAAATCATTTTCATTAAAAAGAAATATCAAGATTGTAGAAAACGGACTTTAAGTTATATGTGACTTAAGCACCACTTGCGTAATTGAACTGCACTTCATAGTAAAATCTGGGGATTGTAATAAAATAACATAGCACCCTTCGGTTTCAAGGCGTCGCCGCTCCTAGGTCCCGGGTTCGATTCCCAGTCGGGTCAATATAAATATCTAAATTTTCTATTTTCTCGGGTCCAGGTGTTGTGATGTGGTATCACAATACCTAGATTAGTTGTGTCTGATTTCCATAACACAAGTGCATTAGCTACTTACTTTTGTATCAGATCAATATATGGGATTGGTGTCTAATATATTTTTTAAAACCTACCGCTGGATGAAAAGGTGTTACCTTTATTGATGAGTAAATTATTCTTAAGTTATGTAAACCTCACTTTAATAGGACATTGGCCTTTTATTATGCTTTGTCATTGTTGAGTGATAAAGTCAAAACCATCAAATTACGATATTATGTTAGAAAACAGTTCATGAGAGTAGTCTTTCGTATTTTTATCGATTCCGTTGAGTTGGTAATTTATAGTATTTACTTAAAAGAAACCGGTTCGAAATTTACCGGTATTATAACGGTTAAACCGGTTTTATCGTTAAATTCCGTTCCGGAG
Organism: Pyrausta purpuralis; assembly: GCA_963924145.1. NCBI lineage: Eukaryota > Metazoa > Arthropoda > Insecta > Lepidoptera > Crambidae > Pyrausta > Pyrausta purpuralis. The sequence continues at coordinate 25,719,161 of OZ001646.1, forward strand.
TGGAACCAAATAAGAGCGATACTGTGAACCTAAATAAACCGGTTAATTCATAGCCGCTCGCGACGATCGCAATGCGACTTGTTTTTAGACCGAATATTCTTCAAAAGATGTTTAACTAATTATCAGAGCTGGAATTGTGTAAAGCAATCGTATTCATTTGACAGTTCATAACGTACGATATGATCTGTCAAACCCTTTGTTCTTTGCCATTTGACAGACCATACAGTACGTTTTGAACTGTCAAATGAATACGATTGCTTTATACAATCGCACCCCAGATTCAGAAACAAACGTCAGATGCGATCACCGTTTGCAGATCTTAACGAAGTTCAGAGTGGTTGTCCTGCCTGAACGAAAAGTTGAACCGGTTAATGCAAAATACCCATATTTTTCCAAACCGGTTTAAAGGAACATATTTTTTTTCAAAAAGTTCCACATGTATTTTCGTCAAAACGGTTCAAAAAAATACCGGTTTCCAAGCCCTGCTTAAAAGTCCGTGCTTTGGAAGGCCTCCACCGATCTACAATGAGCCCGCATAGTAGAGTAGGGCTCAAACTATCTCATAGTTAAGGTAAGGCCTTTGCCCAGCAGTGGAACGTTACAGACTTACTTTACTTACATAAAAAAATATTATTGTATGATGATGTCACTTACATCATCCTTTACGCGAGTAAAGTATTGCAAAATACATTGATTTGTTTCAGAAGGAGCTTAGCAAATTTTCGATTGTACAAGTTAAATGGAACCAGAGACAAATCGAAAGCGATGAATTTGTACGAGTTTGTGTATTTTGCACCATAATCACACAGTCCAAGATGTGGCTTACGAAACTTTATGTAAATGGTTATGAGCTGATATTGAAAACCAGTTTCTCTCTCAAGATAGCAGGGTATGTTATTTATATATTTATTTATTTATATTTATTTATTGCAAATACATAGTAGAGTATCAATTTACATAATCAATATCATACCTACATATGCACACCCTGTAGGGTACAGCAAATAATGGTAATGTAGTATAATAAGTAAACCTACTTGGCTGCGGTAGATCTTATTTTAAATGGCTTATTAAAATACTAGGTACCTATACTACAATCTCCTCTTGTTAGCCTGATTGATATATCTATAACTAGATCTAAAGTTTATCCTCCATATATTCTGTTATATTGTAGTAGCTTTTATTTATAAGAATTTGCTTAAGTTTATTTTTAAATATGTGATCCTTTTCTATGGTTTTTATAAAATTTGGTAATCGATTAAAGATTTGGATGCAACGATACATTGGGCTATTTTTGTACATTTCTATTAACGGTGTTGGGAGCACTAAATTCATTTTGCGTCTGGGGTTTTTATCGAATTTAAATAGATACATGTGTTTCCGAACAAACATGGCCATTTCTAAAATATATATACATTATCAGAAATTAGTAAGTTTATTTGCAATACATAATAATAAAAACACAAAAAAAGTATTTTAGGGTAAACATAGTTAGCCGACGTATGTGACATGCGATGAGGCATTATCTAATCTTATCTCTAATCTTTATGTGAAAAAGTATCAAAAAAACATACATTTATTACAATTTTATTATTTTTTTTTATTTTAAAACTATAAATTTATCCCATAGAAACAATGCAATCAAGTTAAACCATTTTAACAAACAAAACAGCTAACAAACTTGATACAAACACCCCTTAGGGTGAGACCGACAATAAAACAAATTCGCAATTACAAAACACACTCACGTAATTATTTAGCAGGCACATTATAAATCCGGACCCAAACGAACATTCTTTCATTCCCGCTAACAAGGGTCGATAATTAATTCAGACGACACGAGATAAATACGGGTCTGAATGAAGGAAACCCATTAAAGCCTTTTAGGGCACGGTTTTGACAGGATAAAATAAAAGACAGTCGATCCTGGAGCTCGTTACTTGCGGCGTCTATTAGACAGTCTGAATAATTATTTAAAAACTGGGATCACTAGTTTCACAGCCAGGATCGACTTTTATAAGCGCTTTTACACTAAAAGTGAATCAATGACATCAATTGGTTAAAATGGTACCTACCTGTATTCGCGCATTTTGATATATGAATTTCAGTTCTTTTGTGATAAGAATATCGCCAAAAATCATGAAAAGGTGCTTTATTCTGCCGTTTTCGCCTAACAACACCAACAACACAAAGTAGAAAAACATGATTATATTTTATTTTGCTTTTTATGTACCTATGCTTGCTTGTAAGGATAATTAATTAATGAGCCTGTTTACATTATTATTGCCTGTAAAAAGTATGTTTATTATTATTTCTTCCATTTACTGTAACACCGACTATGAATTCTTCAGTTTCATGAACTTAACTGAAAAAAACCAGGGCCTCAATTTTTGAATCACTCGCGTCATTAAGGCGTGTGATATTCATTGATTAATGACCGATTTTCCAATAGGACTCAGTACAATTAAAAAAAAGCGTGATATAAGAAATATACTTGAATTTAGTTATTATAGTACTGACGTCTATATTTTGCGTGATTTTCATTGATTTTATATGCGTTTTTAAATAAAATCCACACGCCATATTCAAGCAAATAATTCATTAATAGAGCACCTGATCTTTAACATATTTCCAACAAAAATATTGGGTAAGCAAACTACATCTATAAGAGCGTACTTATTCAAGCAAACAGAATAAAATATGATACATTCAAATAAGTCATAATGTATGTAGGCTAAGAGACGCATTCCATATAACACACATAATAAAACATAAAACAAATTCCAACTGAAGCGAACACAACAATCCTTTTGTGAGAGCTTCGTTTGAGGCTTATTCCTACAAAATGTAGATAAATGAAGTAAGTTCAAAAACATAGAGAGTCTCAAATGTTTTTCACTACGAAATAAAGCTACAACGAAGGTTAAATGAATCTGTCGATGTAGTATCCACAAGGTTTTTAGATATTTTTTAAGACACGATAAATACATGATTAAAAAACCACTAAATCACCACCTGAAACTGAATTTAGGAAATAACAATAGCCTTTCCAAGAATCCGTGTATCTTTTTCGTAAAGAATTCTAAAAACGTCCAAATTGTGGCTATATTTACGTTTGTACGAATCCGTATATATCCTTTTCGTACAAAATTCTATAAATGTACAATCTGTGCCAACATTGCAAGATGAGAAAGTGTTAGATTAGATTACTCCAATTATTTAATTGATAAATATGAATAAATAAATATGTGCCAGACAAACCAATTGTCGTGCTTTCGATTAAGGAATTTTCTTCCTTGTGTTACGAATACCAGACAACTATTATGACGGGGGCGTCTCTCATAAATACTTAAATACATAATAAACATCAATGACTCAGGCACAAATATCCGTACTCATCATACTAACATTTTCCCCTTGCGGGATTCGAATCCGCGACGGCCGGCGTAGTAGTTAAGGCGCTACCCGGATTTTTACCGCGCACACTAGCGCCACTTTACTAGAAAAATCATAACTCGTTTAATAAAGGACCAATCAAAAATCTAGTAGATACGATTGTAGCTCTGATTATGTGGTTTAAATTCAATATTTAAGTTCAATAAAACAGAGTTATCTGCAGTTACAGTTAGAAAAATTGCTAAAAGTGCATTTAGCAGTTTTTCTAACTCTAACTACAGTAAACTACTTTAGAAACAATTTAAACGTACTAAATAAACTATAGAGCCTGTACTACAATCGTATCTACCAGATTTTTGATTGGTCTTTTATTTAACGAGTTATGATTTTTCTACCAAAGTGGCGCTAGTGTGCGCGTTAAAAATCCGGGTAGCCTCTTAAGAGTTCTAACCAATACACCAAACGCGTCGTCAGATTAACATGCGTGTATGATTCACGTAAATCCCTGCATAAAGAAACAGTGCTACTGTAAATAATTTATGTTGTGTGTAAAGCTTATTCGTGCTTTGAGTCCGTGAAAAAACTCATTTGAACTAAATCCTCCATATAAAGAGAAGTTTTCAACTAATCTGATGGTGAAACTAAAATACCCGACAACTTTTTAGCGAAATATTTATTACGCTTCGCAAAACTGCGTGGGATGAAACAGGAGTTCAATGAAACAATTTTGGGGTTTATATTTTTGCTGTTTTTACTTAGGTATCGCGTTATTTCTATTAAAAATATATTTGTTTGCCATGTGACCTGTGTTTTATTAATGTGTGATGATATGTAATTAACAAATATTGACAGTCTACTGTAAGCAATTGGAATCAGAAACAGTAGTTTTAGGATACTAAGTTAATTTGAAATTTATTTATTACGACTTTAAGCACGTATACATTTACTTGTTTCTGAAGTTTACGCAAATATTACTCATCGAAATGAAACACTTTTTTACAGATTAACTTTTCGCTATTAAATTTTATCCCGACGTTTCGAACACTTTACACTCAATAATATTAATTAACGTTCCAATCCACGCAGTAAGAGCTAACTGTGTCTTGTGATCTTGCAGTGACTGGTCTAGCTTGGGATATACTGCAGATGAACCTGCCTTAGACAAATCCAACCACTTCATACGTTTTGACCAGCCAAAAATGCTGTCAAAAGAACGACGGTTCGTTCCACGTATGCTACGCAAAGCTATAGTAATAAGAAAACATCTAAATTTCAACAGAGAAGATATAAATATAAATATCCTTAAATAAATATCCTTTGGACATTCCCACACATCGCCATCTAGCCCCAAAGTAAGCTACTCAAAGCTTGTGTTATGGGTGCCAGACAACGGATATAATACTTAAATACTTTTTTTTTTGTAAATACATGCATGATATACATAGAAAACACCCAGACCAATACAAACAGACATGTTCATGCACACAAATGTTTGTATTGTGCGGGGATGGAACCCGCACCCGCTGCGTAGTAGGCGATTTCTCGACCACTACACCAGACGGGTCGTCGAAGATGGTTGGAAAGTTCCATTAGCATGGGATCCAGTGCTAACGAGGACCAAGCTAGACCACTCACTGCAAGATCACAAGACATAGTTGGCTCTTACTGCGTGAAAAGGAACGTTAATTAATATTATTGAGTGACGGTGGTGTAATTGTTCAAAACTCCGTAAATGAAAAATAACATTTTAGTCTATCCGTGACCACTAACGCTGTAAAGTGTTCGAAATGTCGGGATAAAATAGCACTTTGGCTACATTAATATTACCTGTACATAACTTTACATAAGACTCACTTGATCCTACACACAAAGTGTGTAAATAGTTTTATAGGACTTTGTTTATGAAAATGTACCATGTTGTTTTCATAATAAATAAATCAATAATAATAATACAATTTTATAAACTCGCGAATAGTTAATCTGTAAAAAGTGTTTCATTTCGACGTAAACATTTTTATTGTGTTTAAGGTAAATAAAGCCTTTTTCTCAAAAAAAGCCTAATAAAATGGATAAAAACCGGCCAATTGCGAGGCGGAATCGCGCACTGAGGGTTCCGTGCCAACTTTGACTGAATTAGGGAATCCACTTACTTCCACTTAGTAAAATACCACAATATTTGTTTACAGCAAATATAACTTCGTCTTTCATAGTGTTTGTATGAACTATAAAGTTATGTTTGCGGTTGTTGAAAATGTGTTATATCTCAAAAACTTCTCGTTTGATCCCTAATTTTCGTTTTTAGCCAAATGGCAAAAAACAGAACCTTTATAGTTTCGTTAAGTCTGTCCGTCTGTCTGTCTGTTCGTCCGTATGTCACAGCCACTTTATTCTGAAACTATTAGTATCACGCAATTGAAACTTAATAGGTAGATGTATTCTGTTAACCGCTTTAGAATTCTCATTAAAAAAAAGATATTTAAGGGGAGGAGGGGGGGCTCCCATACATGAAATTAATACCTAAAAAATATCTTTTTGTCTAACTTACGCGTGTAGGATAGGTCTATGGATAAGTATTTAAAAATGACATCGAGGTTTCCAAACCCATTTTCTCTAAAAGTCTAACGTTTTAGAGATAGACGCTTCCAAAGTGGTAAAATGGGCGTCCCCCCATCTTATAAACTCAGCGAGTGTAAATTTTGGAAAAAATATAATTTGAACGAGATCGAACGTGAAGTTTTTGAGAAAGAGCACATTTTCAATAACCGCAAACATAACTTAGTTATTCATACAAATACTGTAAAAACAAACTTATATGTATTTGCTGTCAACAAAATATTGTCGTATTTTGGCTTAGTGGAAGTAAGTGAAACTCTTATTCAGTTCAAGTTGGCACGGAATCCTTAGTGTGCGAGTCCGACCCGCATTAGGCCGTTTTTTTTTGTAAAAAGTGTCTTTTTATTATACTCTAGCTATTTTCCATTATCTGGCTCTACTCCTTCTGCGGCGCCAGGACAGTCAGACCTGGGTTGTCGGAACATTTGTTTGGGCAAGCTCTAAGTCCTTGGTTATCTTGAAACACTATCTTCTTCACAAACCTTGACACTTTAATTACAATTGTACATACAATATGTAACAAATATCTAAAAGGGCAATATAGCTAAGCTGTCTTAGTATCAGCTTGGCCCGCTCTTAACACAAAAACCTGAATACAAGGCACATTTTTCAGCTGCCACCCTTAGCACAAACAAATTAGCCAAACTAATTATGAAGATTACAGTCTGGTTATCTAGATTAATACTGGCATTGAAATCCTAATCACTTGTATCTCATCCCATTTCAAATAACTATCACCCGATCGTACGGTATTATTGCAAAACAGTTTGCAATAATACCATGTAGGTACATTGATAGGTACACCTAGTGTTGATATCGGTATCGATATTTGAAAAATGATTTTCGAAGGTTAAATCCTATTATGAAATAGCTTATCATCATCAAATTTAAGGGCTAATTTCTTGTCGGTGGAGTTTATTTCATATAAGGAGAGATAGTGTTGTTATTTTACTTTTGCCTTCCAAACCCGTTTCCCGGTTATTACCCAGTCAAAAGCCTTTCCTGATATACTATATTTTCAGCCTTTTGCCAGTCCTATAGGTGTTACTCCTACTCAACACCAGGAGAATAGCTACTAACCAAAAATACCAATATTATCGATAGAATTATGACGTATGCGATCGACATCAGCATAGGAGGAAAAAAATTACTGAAAGAAAAATACAGCACGTATTTTTATTATTTACGCTTTTACACATAAAGTGAATAGATGACATCAATTGGTTAAAATGGTAGCTGTATGCACGCATTATGATATATGAATTTCAGTTAATTTGAAGGTGCGTCTTTATTTATAACAAACAAAAAAAAAACTAAGACATACAACATAGAAAATTAAAAATCCACCTATTCCAAATCGAAACCATTTCCTTGCGGCAAGGAGGCTATAGTGCTGGCTGCGTTGCCGCGTTGGAAAGCTATGCTAATTCTTTGAGCTAGGAACCATCCAGTTTTATTATTGGCTATTACAGAATTTACATAATTTTGGCGCAATTTTCCTAAACAGCAATTTAGCAGACCACGGCCACGGCCACGGCCCTAACGTTTCAACGCCAAACGGCGCAAACACATAATCACTTGCAAGTGAGACGTACTCGTGCTTGCGACGCTTGGCATTTTCAGCCAACTCAGCTGCTGCACCACCTTTAAAGGCTGATTCTCTGAGATGAGAGGGGGCCAAAGTATCGACACAAGTAACTTTTTGGGTAGTTACATTTATAATAAAATAAATCGCTACATATCTCTTGATACTGTAAATACCTAGGATTGCAAGGATTTAGTCTCAAAATGGTTGGTCAATTTATCGTATGAGGAAACAGAAAAACTAACAGAAACAATTTCATAAATACAACACAACACACGCACGCACACACACACACGCACAGGTGTAGAATAAGTTTGCATGCTATAGTAATTAAATATGTATAAAACGTTACTTGTGCCCTGGGAAGAAAGCTGGCGCTTATAGCACAGGATTTTCCTAATTTAATTGCCGGCTGCGCACTGTTAATTTGTGATTGTAGTACTATATATTTTTACTAAATTGTTATAGCAAGTGTTGTATTTTTATTTAAATATTAATAAATCAAATTTCTAAATTTCAATTTTCATTCATTTTATATTTATTTTTAACGAAATTCACACGCCATGTTCAAGCGAGTTATTCAATAACTAGCGGTCCCCCGCGACTTCGTCCGCGTGTTTTGAGTTTGCTCCCTCCCCTCCCGTCGCAGCGTCATGTTTTATATCCTAAAGCCTTTCTCGATAAATTAGCTACCCAACACAGAAATATTTTTTCAAATCGGTCTAGCAGTTCCTGAGATAAGCGCGTTCAAACAAACAAACTCTTCAGCTTTATAATATAGTAGCGCAAGCGCACGTTGTACTTAACCTGCGAACATTATTTTGGTGCGGAGTTATGTTAAAACTGTGATAGCTCCTAATATATTTATTGAAATCAAATGATATAAAGGGCAACTTGGTTCTAAATGAAATGCTCGTGATGATGAATGTATTTATTTTGGTAAGAATAAATACCTGTGTGTATAATACACCTCTAAAAATAATGCATCATTTTTTTACAAATTTATTAACATAAAAAATGTTGTAGTAAGTCAACCATAAAAGATAGACATATGCTGTCGCGGACTTTATTATAGAACTCTTAATGCTGAACAATCCTGTCATACATGATTTTTGTGTAACTTAAGCGGTTTCCGCAGCGTATGCAGCGGAAGCTCTGAAAAGGAATATCTTTCTCCCGTTTTCGCAACATTTTTCATTTCTGCTGTGGTCTTATGAGTTGTATCTTTATGTTATATAGCCTAAAGCCTTCCTCGATAAATGGACTATCCAACGTAAAAATAAGTTTTCAAATCAGGCCAGTAGTTTTTGAGATTAGCGCGTTCAAACAAACAAACAAACAAACAAACAAACTCTTCAGCTTTATAATATTAGTATAGATTAGCGCAAGCGCACGTTGTACTAAAGCTGCGAACATTATTTTGGTGCGGAGTTATGTTAAAACTGTGATAGCTCCTAAGATATTTATTGAAATCAAATGATATAAAGGGCAACTTGGTTCTAAATGAAATGCTTGTGATGATGAATGTATTTATTTTGATAAGAATAAATACCTGTGTGTATAATACCTCTAAAAATAATGCATTATTTTTTTACAAATTTATTAACATAAAAAAGGTTGTAGTAAGTCAACCATAAAAGATAGACATATACAGTCTCGGACTTTATTATAGAACTTTTAATGCTGAACAATCCTGTCATACATGATTTTTGTGTAACTTAAGCGGTTTCCGCAGCGTATGCAGCGGAAGCTCTCAAAAGGAATATCTTTCTCCCGTTTTCGCAACATTTTTCATTTTTGCTGTGGTCTTATGAGTTGTATCTTTATGTTATATAGCCTTAAGCCTTCCTCGATAAATGGACTATTCAACGTAAAAATAAGTTTTCAAATCAGGCCAGTAGTTTTTGAGATTAGCGCGTTCAAACAAACAAACAAACAAACTCTTCAGCTTTATAATATTAGTATAGATAGGCCCAAAAAATATATATTTAGGTAAGCAAACTACATCTATAACAGAGTACTTATTCAAGCAAACAGAATAAACTATGATACATTCCAACACGTCATAATGTATGTAGGCTAAGAGACGCATTGCATATAACACACATAATAAAACATAAAACAAATTCCAACTAAAGCAAACACAACAATCCTTTTGTGAAAGCTTCGTTTGAGGCTAATTCCTACAAAATGTAGATAAATGAAGTAAGTTTATAAATATAGAGAGTCTCAAATATTTTTAACTTCGAAATGTAGCTACAATGAAGTTTAAAAATTATCTGCCGAAACAGTACCTACACGATTTGATATTTTTAAAATTATATTTAAGACATGATTACAAAACCACTGAATCACCACCAGAAACTAAATTTAGGAAAGAACTATTAGCCTTTCCATGAAACCATGTATCTTTTTCGTATGAAATTCTGAAAACGTTCAAATTGGGGCTATATTTACGTTTGTACGAATCCGTGTATCCTTTGCGTATAAAATTATATATACGTACAAATTGCGCCAACATTGCAAGATGAGAAAGCGTAAGATTACTTTGCTTCGATTATTTTATTGATCACATAATCCCTGCATGAATGAAGCAGTGCTACTGTAAATAATTTATGTTGTGTGTAAAGCTTATTCGTGCTTTGAGTCCGTGAAAAAACTCATTTGAACTAAATCCTCCATATAAAGAGAAGTTCTCAACTAATCTGATGGTGAAACTAAAATTCCCGACAACTTTTGAGCGAAATATTTATTACGCTTCGCAAAACTGCGTGGGATGAACCAGGAGTTCAATGAAACAATTTTGGGGTTTACATTTTTGCTGTTTTTACTTAGGTATCGCGTTATTTCTATTAAAAAAGATTTTTTTTTTTGCCATTAGACCTGTGTTATATTAATGTGTGATGATATGTGATTAACAAATATTGGCAGTCTGCTGTAATCATTTGGAATCAGAAACAGTAATTTAAGGATACTATGTTAATTTTAAATTTATTTATTACAACTTTAAGCACGTGTACATTGTTTTTGGGTTTAATAAATGTGTTAACTAAATATAAATACCTACTTACTCGTCCACTGTTGGAGTTAAATAAAGCCTCTTTTAAAAAAAACTTTATAAAATGAGAGATGGAAATCTTTACATACAAATTTGGGCCAGGATGTAATAAGACGAAAATGGTGTGTATTAATAGCTTATTACTTAGTAGACCTATACTGAAAAATCTGTGTTTTTTGACAATCTGAGAGCCAAATAATTAGGGGTTTAGTCAAAGTGAGGTTATTTAACAAACAGCTGATTTCTGAGGTGGAATTGTGTAAAGCATTTGACAGTTCATAACGTACATGTACATATGATCTGTCAAACGGCAAAGAACAAAGCGTTTGATAGATCATATTGTACGTTATGAACTGTCAAATGAATACGATTGCTTTACACAATTCCACTGCAAAAGATATTTTAACGTTAGCAGTTACATTTAGGGCACAAAAAAGACGACAGCAGGTTATGCAGGGTCAGAATCCATAAAACAAAGCAGTGGTCGGCAAAAAAACAAGTTATTACTTAAAACTAGTTAAGAAAAATACGAAAAGTGATCCATAGATTATTTGACACGGCAGCTGTCAGTGTCAGTGCTCAGACAAAAAAAGTTAGAATCGATTTCATTTAATTAAGCAATCATGTTTCATTCACTTACATTCGATTCAATGACAATTATTGAAAATATGTGTTACATGAGCTAAAATAGATTTAAATATTTATTTTAACGTAATTTTTTTTTTTAGGGTTTGTCGCCACGAATTGAGCAAGAGTCTTTTTTTTAATTGTGTTATCGCGTTAACTCAAATCGATATTTCATTCAATCAATAAGTGAATTCTTAAAATGTTGTTTATCATGATGCTCAGTTTCTATAAAGAGAAACAGGCTGATTTTTGGTATTTTAGGATGGAAAAATATGTTCATTTTTTTAAACCATAAATCAACTAGTTACGTTTAGGGCCCAGCGGGCGAAGTCTGATGCATCATTTTTGACATTTCGAGTCGACAATTTCAATTTTATGATTTTCTAATTCATCAAATATCATTTTAACATACGTAGTACGTACTATATCTTTAATAAATCTTAAAAAATATTTGTAGTTTTTTAAGCATCCTTCAAAAATTCTTCTCAATCAATAAATAAACGAAAACACCAATTGTGTCACAGCATTTTTCGAGCGCCACCTGGTGGTTTTACACGGAACTATGTCGAGACTCTCGACACTGCAGTTACCGTCTCCTTTTTAGTCGAAAGCAGCACTCTATTTGTTTTATAATCTGTAGCACGTTATTTTTAAAGTTATTATTATTTTTAGTTCGGCAGTCGAATTTATTTATTTTTTCTAAGAATAAGTCTATGAATTTTTTTTTCTAAGCATATTCTATGCTCATGTAAGTGGCTTGTCTGTTCTTAATAAAGATTTTTAGTGCATTTTGGTTTTGAAGTCGGTTTTTTCTTTTTTTCTTTTATTTTTTTAAATTCTTTTTCCATTATTTGGCTCTACTCCTTCTGCGGCGCCAGGACAGTCAGTTCTGGGTCGTCGAAACATTTGTTTGGGCAAGCGCTTAGTCCTTGGTTATCTAGAACCACCATCTTCCTCACAAACTTAACAACTTTTAATGTTTACAACATGTAACAATTATCTAAAAGGTCAATATAGCTAAGCTGTCTTAGTATCAGCTTGGCCAGCTTTTTACGGAAAAACCTGAATAAAAGGCACGATTTTTAGCTGCCAGTGCTGCCACCCTGCACAAACAAATTAGCCAAACTAATAATGAAGATTACAGCCTGGTTATCTAGATTAATACTGGCAATGAAATCCTAATCACTTGTAGCTCATCACATTTCAAATAACTATCACCCGATCGTACGGTGCAATAATACCATGTAGGTACATTTTAATGTAGGTACACCTAGTGTTGATATCACTATCGATATTTGAAAAATGATTTTCGAAGTATACATTCTATTATGAAATAGATTTAATCATCATCAAATTTAAGGACCAATTTCTTGTCGGTGGAGTTTATTCCATAATAGGAGTAAAACCATTTAGTAATGTATATGGCATTTATTTAAAATCCTAAGACGTGCGCTTTATTTCTTTGAGAAATTATAAATGTTCCATTGACCGGCGGTCTCAGGCCCGGTTTCGAGATCGGTAGTTAACTCACCTAATTGTTAAATGTCGTTACCAGCTGTTGATTATTTATGTATGTGCATGCTTTTAAGAAAACATATCTTAAATTAAATGCTATAATATTTTATTAACGGACATATCCCTACGTATTAGTAAGCTCAAGTGGCAGTGGGCAGGGCACATAGCGCGAAGAACTGATGGCCACTGGGGCAGAAAACCATTCGACCAAAAGCGCAGCGTGGGATGCACGGACGACCTTGTTAAGATCGCAGGATCACACTGAATGCAAACCGCTTGTGATCGGTCGCTGTGGAAAACCGTGGGGGAGGCCTATGTTCAGCAATGGACGTCCTTTGGCCTATAATGATGATGATGAATATTTTATTGACGATTCATTAAGATATTTTTTACATACACTTACAATGGAAAATATACGATCGCTGATAACGACAATTAACCATTAGTTAACTTAACTATTAAGCACGAAACCGGGCCTCAATCGATAAGATTCTGATTTTTTTGTTTAAAACGTCTACTTTGTAGCATGACTATTTTGTTAAATAACGTTTTATTTCTCTATACCGTCCATATATTCGATACTGTGAGTTAATTTGATATCTACAACTATCAGTATCCAACCCTAGTGTGTTTCTCATGAGATATTCGGTGTCCGTGTGTATTAGCATTCAGTGAGCGTCTCTCGTTAGAACTATCGTTTTGCGTAATTAGCCAAGGTTACGCCCGTGTATTTTCCGAGTCTCACACGAAATTGGGTGGTTGTACCTACGGGAAAATAGGTAGGCTTTCGGGGGTATAGCATCGTATTCGAATTTCTTTTGTTTTTTTATTGCCACTTCTATTTTGTACAGAGATTCGAAACAAATAGAAAAAAAACCTGTTATAGCATATACTCGTTTGAAGACGAGTATTTAATGGTGTTTATTTATGTATATATGCAAAAGGCTGATCAATTTTTTCGTGTTCTGATTTTACAATTTCAAAAGGATTGTATGAAGCTGTATTAGATTCACTAGCGACCCCCGCGACTTCGTCCGCGCGATTTAAGTTTGCTCCCTCTCCTCCCGTCGCAGGGTGATGTACCTACTACAGTCTAAAGCCTTCCCTGGTAAATAAGCTATACAACACAAAAATATTTTTTCAAGTCTATCCAGTAGTTCCTGAGATTAGCGTATTCAAACAAACAAACGTTCTTCAGCTTTCAATATTAGTATAGATTAGCTTACCTATATGATCAGTATGATCACAGACAAAGGGGATATTGTATAGTATAATTGTATAGCGTCAGTGGTATCTAAAGTAATTGTTTTTAATGACATTGCCACTGTTCGGGGCTACATTCACTGCCATTGAGGTTTTAGGGTACCGTGGTTAATTGTTGTTTGAATGTAATTATTTGAGGTAATAATAAACACAATTGAGTGTTTTCAACGGCCCTGACTTAAAAATAAAATAAAAACTTGATAGGTAATGTGAAGTTCTTTTAACTTGTTTAATTTTAAGTTCAGTTATCAGATAGCTAAAAATATTGATACGGGTTATGCATCTCGCATTGAAGTATATTTTTTGTAACCGTATAGGTGTCAGTATAAGATTATCACTTGTGGTCACAGTTCATTCTTATTAGTAAGCTGTAACTTAAAAAAAAATATGTTTAATTTTTTTATAATTTCTAGTAGGTATGGAAACTAATTATTGTACGCTTGAAGCAAGTTATAGGGATTCAGTTAATGTAAGCCTAATTAAGATTTGCTTAATATACATACATAAAACTATACAATAAATGATTGATTGATTGATCACTGGCAAATATAGGGTCTATCAAAACTACCTGCATTCATTCTTGGGACTAATTCTGATGCTCGAATACAACAAATTTTTGTATGGGACCACCATCGTTTTCCCAAAAAAAAATTTCTTTTTGCCATACTAGAGTGCAGTTAGCTGATGCTAGTTTATATGGAGAAGTCATTTTTTGTGGGGATTTCGATGATAGTCCAATGTTTCATTTATTGCACTTACGAGTAATTGACCCCTTAAATATTATCACTTTAAACGTCTGGAGAAATGTGAGATACTGATATTTATCTGTACGTGCAAAATAAAAGAATCTTAATTGTCTTATAAGTTTGTGTAGAATCACAACATAAACAAAATAAAATCTTACTGGTTTAACCTTTGTAAGGTTTTTTTTTTAATTTAAGCCTGACGGAACCACATCCCATAATACTAGAACCTAACAGCTTACAGCAACGTAACAGGTAAGTTATTTTTATCGCGGGTGCGAGGGTCAGCTGATACAGCGCCCTCTAGCGTCGACCATTTCCGGAATGGGTCAGGGAATAAACACCGAGGTAGTAAACAAGTAATAACTTTGATAGCAGAGAAGTCGGAAGTGTGAAAGTTGGGTCGTTTTGAGTTAAACTCTTACAGATACTTAAATATTTCCCTAACTGTATCACATATCTATCCACCCGTTATAGGAACAACGCCGTATCAATTCGAGGCGTTAAATATTACTTGTATGAATTTCCATACTTTAACGTACATCTATCTCATTTCATTTCATTTATTTAACAGTAAACATACTGACTTACAGTCACCCAAAGCGTCAGTATGCTAGTCACACAGTGAAAGTGGTCAAACAAACATTACAATAAAATAAAACAAATAAGCTACATCAGGATTACAATACCATATGTCATCAATAATTAAATGTCAGAAAAAATACACATTATAGTCAGTCAGAATTATAAAACGTTATCAAATTCTTATGTCAGTTCAATAATACTACTGCGAAAACACTCAGAACACAAACTTTCTATATAAAAAACAGCTTTGTGCATGAATTGACCTAAGCTGTCTGCAAATATGTCAATATCATAGTCGTTGGCGAGTATATCTCCTATAAGGCGTAGAGCCCGAACGGTCGGTGCATTCGCGGCGTACTTTGTGCGCGCTGCGGGCCAACATAACAGGCGCGGGCGCCGTCGCGGCGCCACCAACCCTTCCGCGTTACAACTTAAACGATTAGGCACCTGCAGTCCTATTTGGCTTAGAATCGTCGAGCTATCTATCTTATTGTGTATGATACATAAATAGTGTACAATGGTCTGCACAACCCTCCTAAATTTTAACGTTTCTAGTCCTACCATACCGCTAACAAATAAAGAAGGATATAGGTGTGGATAGTACCCATACTTTCTTTTGTACAGCCAACGTGCGAATTTGCGCTGTACTTTTTCCACCAGGAGAATATATTTATCCTCATAAGGATCCCACACAGGTGCGCCGAATTCAAGTTGACTTCGGACATACGAATTGTAAAGAACCATTGCGACATCCAATCGATCAAATTGAGAAGAGGTACGGATAACGAAGCCAAGCATTTTACTAGCCTTTTTACATACGGTGTTCACGTGGTCATGAAAGTTTAATTTAGAGTCTAATATCAATCCTAAGTCACGAATTTCACTTACCCTTTCTAGGGGCGAGTCTAATAATTTATAGTTTACGTATTGCGGACAGAGCTTACGTGTAAATGTGATGATTTTATATTTTTTTACATTAAATGGAAGATGGTTCTTCTGACTCCAGTCCACAACTGCGTCAATATCCTTCTGCAGTGCTTCGTAGTCAGATGGATCATCTACACCGAGACTTAATTTGAGATCGTCTGCAAATAATAGGCATTTGGCAGAAATAACGCTTTCGGAAAGGTCATTGATAAATATTAGAAAAAGTAACGGCCCAAGTGTACTTCCCTGGCTCACCCCAGACCTAGTATAATATTGACTTGATTCGAATTTTCCGATGTTAACGAATTGCCGGCGATCACGCAGATAATTTGAGAAAAATATGACAAGATTAGGCTCAAAGCCAATAATAGCCAGTTTCCGCAACAAGATGTCATTGTCGACCAAATCAAATGCCTTTTTAAAGTCAAAGTAGGCAGCATCTACTTGCCTACCAGCATCCATCTCCCCATAAATGTAGTCTAGATGAGGAACAAGATTTGTGGTAGTAGAGCGACCTAGTCGAAATCCGTGTTGACTATCTTGTAGTAACATGGCAGTTTGTTTATTCAACAACTCTGTAACGCCACAACGCGCTTACGGCTAGTCGCTCGATGGTTGTGAACTATCTACGCACCCTGTCAAATGAGCTGTCATTTACAAGAAGAACACAAAGGAGATGGTAACTGCTGGGCCCTAAACGTAACTAGTTGATTTATGGTTTAAAAAAATGGGCATATTTTTCCATCCTAAAATACCAAAAATCAGCCTATTTCTCTTTATGGAAACTGAGCATTATGAAAAACAAGAATTTAAGAATTCACTACATTATCGATTAAATGAAATATCGATTTGTGTCAATGTGATTACACAATTTAAAAAAAGAATCACTCTTGCTCTATTCGTGACGATAAACCCAAAAAAAAAACGTTACAATGACTATACTATATTAGCTCATAAAACATATATATTATATTTTAATTGAATTGAATGTAAGTGAATTGAAACATTATTGCTTAGTGAAATAAAATCGATTCTTATTTTTTTTGTCTGTGCACTGATACTGACAGCTGCCGTGTCAAATAATCTATGAATCACTCGTTTAGTTTGTATTTTTCGTCTTGTGCGTGTATGCCTTTTGAGTGTTTTTTCGTCGACCACTGCTTTTTTTTTACGGATTCTGACCCTGCCTAACGTGCTGTCGTCTATTTTGTGGCCTAATTGTAACTGCTGACGTTAAAATATCCTTTGCAGTTCGGAAATCAGCTGTTTGTTACATAACCTCACTTTAACTAAACCCCTAATTATTGGGCTCCCAGATTGTCAAAAAACATAGAATTTTCAGTGTAGGTCTACTAAGTATCAAGCTATTAATTGGTGTCAATTATTTCATCTTATTACATCAGGGCCCAAATTTGTATGTAATGGTTTCCATCTCCTTTATTAGACCCTTTACACACTGCGACTCTTAGCATCGCAATGAACAGATTTACTTAACGTCTCAACACCCGATCGGTTGCATGCAACCGCATACAGCATAGCAATGGAATATCTATTAAGTCTCGTTTACATATGCTTGAAGGATTAATTTAGCATCGATGCAGTCGAGCGTTAGTATCGATGCAGTCGCCATAATTCAATACATAATTTGACGATTTCCGGCTCCTGCATCGCGATTGGATCGATACTAACGCACATAAGCTTCACGACTGCATCGATGCTAAAAGTAGCGCAGTGTGTAAAGGTTCACACATACGACTGCATCGATGCTGCATCGCGACTGCACCGCTGCTAAAAGTTGCAGTGTATAAAGGGTCTAAAGGTTGACATTTTGCGACAGCATCGACGCTGCATCGCGACTGTATTGTTGCTAATAGTTGTAGTGTGCATTTAGGGCCTGGGCAACGTAGGTCTCGACAGTAATACCTGTTGCCACGCCTTTTACTTAAACACAGTGAAGTATTTCGGAAAAAGTCATCCAAGATTTGAAACACAATTATGATTTCCTAAAATCAGGCAAAATGATGAAAGTTGACGTAGACTAGATATTATTTTATTACAGGAGCACAAATAGTATAAAATTCGATGCAAAGCTTAAATTACTACGTGGAAACAAAAAACCGGTCAAGTGCGAGTCAGACTCGCACACTAAAGGTTCCGTGCCAACTTTAACTGAATTAGATATCCACTTACTTCCACTTAGCCAAATATCACAATATTTTGTTGTCAGCAAATACTTATAACTTTGTTTTTCATAGTATTTGTATAAATACAAAAGTTATGTTTGCGGCTACTGAAAAATGTGCTCTATCTCAAAATCTACTGGTTGGATCTCGTTCAAGTCAATTCTCGTTAAAAGTCTTTGTCAAGATCTGCATCATGTTTTTTTTTTAATTTACACTTGCTTAGTTTAAAAGTTAAATCACTCATTTTACCATTTTGGAATCGTTTATCTCTCAAACGTTAAACTTTAAGAGAAAATGGGTTTAGAAACCTCTATGTCATTTTAAAAGACCTATCCAAACACACCCTATACGCACAGGTTTGGCGAAAATATTTTTAATGTGTTAGTGTCATATATGGGAGGACGGACAGACAGACAGACTTGACGAAACTGTAAGGGCTCAGTTTTTTGCCATTTGGATATAAAACCCTAAAAAGGCTGGTCTGTAACCTGTCAAAAGCTTGATTAATACAATTAAAAAAAGTTTGGTTAAAATTTAACTAGATGCAAAAAGGAGTTTATTTATTTCCTAGAAACGATTCAAAACTGTATGCCTGAGTAAAACCAACCTATTTCATATTCAAAACTGTACAACCAAGTCAACAAGTGAATACATGAGCATTGCCCTGAAATCAAACACCAGCGAAAAACAACAGAAGAACTCAAATGAAATAGCACAACTGCGTGTATTTCTCAAAAGTACTTGTTTGTTTCGCGTCGAACGGAACGAATTCGGTTTCATCGGCCATTTGTTTGGAAGTTTGCCGCGAGGCAGGAGCGTTTATAATGTACGATTTTAAGAAATCGTGAGGTGCTCATAGCGCAGCGGTAGCAGCAGCGCTTTGATAGTGATACCGAAGTTAAGTAACCTAGGCGCGGTTGTGTGCGGGTGACCACTTCGACCATATAAGTGACGTATATCATGACTATCTCCGTGCTTTGGGAGGCACGTTAAGCCGTTGGTCCCGGCTAATATCGCTTGATAGCCTTGTCTGAGGCCTTATGGGCGCCTTGATAACATCTGACAGCAAATTTAGTCGATTGCTATGCTAAACAATCCCTCCACCAACCCGCACTGAGCCCGCGTGGTAATGTATGTCTCAAACTACCATATACTTAATTGAGGCCTTACCTTTGCACAGTAGTGGGATGTTACTGCCTAACTATTTTACTTTTGAATGTCGTCGTTTACTTTAAAAAAACAATATTAATGCTGACCTGCGGACTAAACAATTTTATGATTATTAGTTATTACGCATATCTTAAAAACTACTGGACCGATTTTGATGAAACTATTCCTGTATCCTAAAATGAAATTTATCTCATTGAACTATAGAATAAACTCTCTCGTTTTTAAGAAATCTTGGGACAAACACAAATCTATACACACATACATTACCTACGAAATTTTACACAGTGTGTGAAATTACACTCAAAAAAAATCCTAACAAATCGCCAATAAATACACATAAATTTATTGATATAAAGTTTTAAATCTATTAACCAACCAAAATGTACGACTCAAACTAGTAAAAGCTACCCTTTTACTTCATAACAACGTAAGTAAGTACTTATTATTATTTTTTACAACAACGTAAGTAAATACTTATTATTATTTTTTACATTAACTTGTTTGCGATAATTTTATATAAGTTACTTCATTTACATACACGTATTTAATTTTGGAGAAGGCCAAATTAGTATGCTTTGTTGTAAGTTTGCATTTTTAAACACGTTATTTTTTATCGAATTTGTTGAAATCCCAAAAAGGGAAGTAGTTGCGACATCGAACAAGGTTCACATTCGCACGTTTAGATCAAATTTGCTGATGAGTGACATTATTGCAGTTGTTTGTTCGCGACGATTCTAAAGAAGTGTAAAGCTGACCGTACTGAATATCATGTAGCGTTACTAGAAATTGTTTTGTATGATAGCATTTATATTGCATCAACTTAAATCTTTATTCGTAATAAGTTCTGGGAAGTTCTAAAGTTTTATATCACTTGTTAGCAGTAGGATACCAAACATTTTTACATTCGATATATTTCTTATATTGAAACGTACGAAGAAGATAGTAAAGAAAGATAAAGAGTGGATGGTTAGTTAATTGATTTGACGAACTTAGTTTATTTCTTTCACAGATATGACAATTTAATTAACGGAAATGACATAAATGAAAAAATATTGAAGAGAGTACAGGATACGATTTGTTGTGTGATGTTTTGTAGGTTTACGTGGATGTATTAAATAGCTTTTGTACCTATGTAGAGTGCATTAGTTACATTCATACAGGGTTAGAAAAGAATGTTGTAATTAGTATGGAAAAGGAATAGGTAGGAATGTTATAAGTTTGAAAGGTATGTTAGTAAGTTTAATGAAGGAAAGGCGAAGACTTGGTTAAAATATTTTGTCGTACGATTGGACTGATCACCCAAAAGTAAACAAAATAATTTGACGAAGAATTCATTTAGCTAGATGTTTTATGTTTTGGTTTTGAAAGTTAGATGAAAGTTTATGTAATGAGATAAATTAGTAGAAGAAGTAGTTAAATAGGTTGCCCTACCTTATAACGAGAGGCAAAAAACGGTGTAGAATCCTTCAGCTTGATCATGACGTAAACGAGTTTTCTTCGTGTAAGCCGTTGGAGATCCGAAAAGATCTTAAATGATAACCCGTTTTATTATGAAATTATAAAAAAGGTACAAATAAATGGTACAAGGTACAATATAGGGTGTCAGATCCTTTATTTGATCATAGTGTAGACGAGTTTCTCTCTGTGAAAATATTTGGAGATCAATGAATCTTAAAACATGCCCCTACTTAATAAGGCTTTGCATAACAAATTATATAAATAAATAAATGTACCAATAAATAAATAAATATTAAAAGTACCAATTAAGTCGACTATAAATAAAATATAAATGTACCAATAATATGAAATGACAATATTGTGTTTCAATAAATGACAAAGGTTGGCCAACCGACAAATAAATAAAAGAGATATGTAATTAATACTAAAGATTTATACACGTACGTACGTTTGTTTGTTTCGATTACAAACTATATTAAAGAAGAATCCGCACAAATATGAGTAAATGACTAAAGAGATTAGGTAGTTGTGAGGATGTAAGAATTATAGGAAAAATAACATTGCATGTGACTAGATGGAGATAATATTATAGGCAAATATTAAATTAATATTTTTATGACAAGGTCATACATTGACAGTTAGTGGTTTTTAGGAAAATATTTAAAAGAAAACAGCTTATATGAGTAACTCTGCAGGAATGTTGGTGATTAAATTCTTATTTGAATTAATTTAAAACGATAATGTTGTTTTTGGTATCCACTGATAACAGGTAGTGAAGAAGGTATTTGTGTCACCAATAATATTACGGTTTAATTGAAATAAGTTTTACTTTTTTTTTAAACTGCTGATAAAAATATCTAAATGTCTTATCTTATTATATTATTATTAGAAAATGTGTTTATTAAATGTTAACAATGTTAATTGACTCGTCTACCCAATCGTATAAAAATAGTATTTGTATAATTAATTAAATGTTACCCATTAGTATTATATAAAACGTTTTTATTGATTTGTTTTTCAAATGAATTTTAGATTGCATTGGTTAATTTACGTATTTTTTAACGTTACTATGATAATGGTTTTGTGCTGTTGACCTTACCTTAAAAGTTTCAGTGTAATTTCAGTTTTATTGTGGTACCATTGGAATCTATACTAATATTATAAAGCTGAAGAGTTTGTTTGTTTGTTTGAACGCGCTAATCTCAGAAACTACTGGCCCGATTTAAAAAAATATTTTTATGTTGGATAGTCCATTTATCGAGAAAGGCTTTAAGCTATATAACATAAAGATACGACTCACAAGACCAAAGCAGCAATGAAAAATGTTGCGAAAACGGGAGAAAGATATTCCTTTTGAGAGCTTCCGCTGCGTACGCTGCGGAAACCGCTAAAGTTACACAAAAATTATGTATGACAAGATTGTTCAGCATTAAGAGTTCTATAATAAAGTCCGCAACAGCATAAGTCTATCTTTTATGGTTGACTTACTACAACCTTTTTTTATGTTAATAAATTTGTAAAAAAATAATGCATCATTTTTAGAGGTGTATTATACACACAGGTATTTATTCTTATCAAAATAAATAAATTTCATCATCACGAGCATTTCATTTAGAACAAAGTTGCCCTTTGTATCATTTGATTCCAATAAATATCTTAGGAGCTATCACAGTTTTAACATAACTCCGCACCAAAATAATGTTTGCAGCTTCAGTACAACGTGCGCTTGCGCTAATATATTATAAAGCTGAAGAGTTTGTTTGTTTGAACGCGCTATCTCAGGAACTGCTGAACCGATTTGAAAAAATATTTCTGTGTTACATAGCTTATTTATTGAGAAAGGCTTTAGGATATAAAACTTCACGCTGCGACGGGAGGGGAGGAAGCAAACTCAAAACGCGCGGACGAAGTCGCGGGGGACCGCTAGTATTATAATATTTGCATAAGATTTTTATTCTACTATTTGTATACCCTATTGTTGTCTAAATTTGAAATTTTGCAAACTAAATTATAACATAATAATAAACATTTTAAACAATAATGTATTCTAAAAATATTTTTACAACTTTGTTTCTTTTAAGATTTGAATTTTAAATGAAATTGTATGTTAGTTTTTTTTTGGAAATATCAGTTAGGAAATTTTCACATAACTTATGATTTTGGATTCGAATTGTTCTTACTTAATTTTGTTTTGGTTAAAAAATACAGTTGTTAAAAACAATGTTATACATATTTTAGTTATAATTGCACAGCATAAGTAATCAGGCAAATGTATTTTTAGCATAAAATCTTGGTATTTTTTTTTCATTAATTATAATTGGTTTTAGTATACGAATAATTATTTGATATAACTTAGGTTTTTCTTAAAATTTTAAATTGTAAAAAAAACTCACTTCATTCATTTTTTTTCTCAAATACGGGGGAGGTGTCGTGTGTGACGCACCTCTCTTAGGTTAGGTTCTTATATAATATGTATAGTGTTGTAAGTTTAGTAGTAATAAACGGACGTTCGACCAAACAACACGTTTTATTCACACTCCTGGGTCTCCGCCTATTGCAGGTGTCAGACAACGGATATAATACTTAAATACTTTTTGTTTGTAAATACATACATGATATACATAGAAAACACCCAGACCAATACAAACAGACATGTGCATGCACACAAATGTTTGTATTGTGCGGGGATCGAACCCACAACCCGCTGCGTTAATAATATGTGTTGCGATAATATGTGTTGAGTTCGTGTAAATCAGGCACCTTTTTGTAACTTTATAATATATTCAACACCAATAAAATCTAAATACCGGCCAAGTGCGAGTCGGACTCGCGCACTGAGGGTTCCGTGCCAACTTGACCTGAATTAGGGAATCTATTTACTTCCGCTTAGCTAAAATACCACAACATTTTGTTGACTGCAAAAATAACTTTGTTTTTTATTGTTTGTATGAAGAACAAAGTTATGTGTGCGGTTGTTGAAAATGTGCTATATCTCAAAAACTACTATTTCGATCCCGTCCAAACCAATTTTCGTTGAAAGTATTTGTTAAGATCTAAAAAAAAAAAAATACATTCGCTTAGTTTAGAAGTTAGAGGGGGGTACGGGGAGATGCCCATTTTACCACTTTGAAGACGTATATCTATCAAACGTTAAACTTTTAAAGAAAATGGTTTAAGGATCTCTTTGTCATTTTAAAAGACCTATCCATTGACAGCCCACACGCATAGGTTTGACTAAAAAAAAGCGGATAACAAGAAACATCTATCCAATTTCAACAGTACAAAAGCGGCTGTAAAATACGGACGGAAAGACAGACAGACAGACAGACTTGACGAAACTATAAGGGTTCCGTTTTTTGCCATTCGGCTACGGAATCCTAAAAATGTGTTCAGTAATTACCCAAAAGTAAGTAATAAACAAATTGCTGTTATTAGATATTTGATTCATTAATTGACAGACCTATACAGACAGATTAAAAGAAGATAGATAATTTCCACAGCTATACAAAGATAGACTACTATCATCATCATCAGCAGCACATTAATCACCAGATACGACCCATTGCTAAACGTAAGCCTCTCTCATCAATCTCCAAAATCTGACGATATTTTATAGGGTCTATCGATATATTTTTCCATTGTGTTAATAACTAGATTACAAAAAACAAAAGACAGTAGGCTAATAAGCCGTCAATCAACGCTCTCCATCTCGAGTACCACGTCCTCAAACTCATTAAGCGTCTCCTCGTAGCAAGTGTTAAACAAAGACACCTCGCTCACAGCAGTTAATTAAGGGTTGTCACGGCTGCAGCCACTCCAGGAGGAATGAGCAAAAGGCGTGTCGAAAGCGACACCCGCAATCAGATTGAGGCAGAGATTAGATGAGGTAGGTGAGAATTGGAGATGAGGCTTGCAGATGTGTTTTTAGGATTCCGTACTTCGAAAGGTTAAAGTGTGTGGTTTTGCGCATATTTATTATTATTTGTCATAAATAATCAAGTCCACGCGCCACGGTCCCTTGATGCGTAACAAAATCAAACTACTAAACTAATGAAATTAAAAGAAATGGTAATTATAGCTGTATATTTTCAAACATTCTACTACTCGCAAGGAATCAAAACCTTAATTAATACGGTCATGCAACCTAAAACCTTGAAATTTTGCATAAAGAAATGTTTTATAGCACATAAATAGCAAAGTTTCCGAAATACGGAAACGTTAGGTGCGCGAGTCCTATTCGCACTTGACCGATTTTTAGTAAACGCGAGATACTAGTTAGTTTAGAGTACTTTCGTGACTGACTAAACTATAGAGTGCATGTCTGGCTGTTCTCAAATCTGTTGAGATTTGAGAACCGAGCTCAGTCATAATTAATAAAGGAGCTTGTAATTTTTACTATGAAGCCCAGCTAACTTTTTGTCCACCATTTTTATTTAATTAAAAATGGCAGCCACGTTCGAAACAAAATGTTCACTACCACGTCGCTTTAGAGTTTTTTTTAACTTTATTTGTATTTTTATTTATAATATACATGTATATTGAAGTGGCTTTTCGTTTTCTAAGATTCAGACATAGTCGCCCAACTAGCACACTAGTGCAAATAGCAGCCTATTTTGCAAGTTTAGCTGTACATTAGCGCTTTAGGGGTTTTAAGTTCTATTCTTTCTTCCGTTACTGCTCTTAGCTGTAAATATCACTAGAGGTAGCAAATACCATATGTTATCTATTGCTTTGAATGAGAATTAAATAACTAACACTTCAGAACTGCATTAAGACTCAAATTGCAGACTTTTTAACGAAACTGTATAAAATATATATGTATAACTGTTTTGCCTCTGAAAGTTTCATTGACGAAGTAATTTGTACTTTTGCGCAGACTTAAGTAGCAATTTGATCGAATGTTTTAATAGTGACAATGATAGTGTAAGGCTTCGCAATAGAAACAAGAGCTTAATGACATTGCCTACTCGTTTGTATTAAAATCTCCTATTTTTATTTATAAGGGTTCCGAAGCGGAATGGCAAAAAACGTAATTCTTACAATAGCTTCAACTCTGCCTGTCTATTTTACTCTTTATTTTGAAGAATAAAGAATAAAATATTTGCGCCAGTTCTAAAGAATTATGGATCTGAAAGCATGGAAGTACAAGTATGAGAGTTTTTCAGAATGTGCAGAAATTAAAAAAGACTGCTTTTTGATAATTTTTTAATTGAAATGAAACTAAATCTTACATAAATAACTGTAAGCTGCTTGTGAAAAATTTCCTACGACATAATATGGTTCCTTTTATTTTAACTATTCAATTTATTTAAGTCCAGTTTGGTTGTGGACTTGAATCATCTATTTCTCATATTTTTTTCGTTTTTTGCTTGGCCAGTGTGTTTTTGTCCCCTCTTCGATAGACGAATGGAAAGTTCTTGTTTATATTGTCGTTCATTAAAAACATATAAATTTGAATTATTTGAAAAGGCGTTGGATTAAGGAGCTACAAAAATCCATAGTATTTTAGGGTTTTCAGTAAATTGTACGGCAAATAACCATAAAAGTTGTTCGATCCCTGCAGTAAGTACGAAATAAAAGTGATTGTAGAGACTTGAACTGCATTAGTGATACAGGTATTACTTGGACTTTCAGAAGGGTAAAACTTAACTCTGTGACGCGCAGAGAGAAAGTATTAACGTTGAGGTTGCAAGTTAAATTTGCTTCTCATAGACGCCATGTTTAAAAGACAATCATTTATCTAAACTATACTTGTAATCTTTGCAGTTTATTATCACAATTTGCAGTAAAATATTACTAAATATAGAACCAGAAACTTGCTTAATACAAATGAGATCAAGTATTTTATTTTAATATCGTGTAGAGTATGTGATATTATATTATTAATATCATGTTTTTACATATTTTACAATATTCTGAGGTTATTATAACGGCGCGTTAAAATACTCCAATATTATCAATTATATGCACGATAAACTGATCTGCGGTTTTAGCCACTTCCATATCAATCAAAAACAGCTCCAAATTAATTACCTTCAATACACTTATTATTTTATTTGTATTTAGTAATGTCTGACTTAGGAACAACAGATGTATTTAATAAATGTGAGACAAGGTGAATGATCACTGCTTTATTCGTTCAATTAAACCTGTCAGTTATTCAATAAGGGCCACAATACCTTTGTTGTGGTGTTAATTATCGGATGCAGCACCTGTAGCGCTTTTATATCACTATTATGAATTTCTAATGCAACTGTAGGTTGCAAAATAAATGTGCCTCTTTGACTGCAAAGCTGCTGCATTAGGTCTGCAGAACACGCTTTGGCGCTTGCTCCACAGCTGCTCTTAGGCAACTGTTTGTGCTAGTTGGGCGCCATTTGACATTCAAGTTAAAACGCGGACAAAAATCGGACTTTTTCGGCTAATTCTTGAAATAAATAACCTATCTCGATACTTAACTCTCAGTTCTAGGTTTAAAAGTTTATTCTTTTTTTTAAAAAAAAAAAGGTAAGCAAATCTCTACTATCGAATACGTATTTAGCAACGTCTGTAACATGGACTAATAGCGGCATCTTAGTACAAGATTACGCTCGTAAACTATCCCTTTAAACTAGTTCGTCAACTAATAAGATCAATTACTAAGTTATTAGCAACCTGAGGCGCTAATCAGACCACGTTGTTACTCCCCCAAACCCATCAATTATGTTTAATGCTAGAGCGATATCACTGCACAATATATTAATAGTTTAGTAAGTAGGTTCTGCAATACGTACAGCTGTGTGATGGATGAATATGTAGCCGTATTGATGATAAGATTTTCTTATAGATAGAAATCATGTAAAAGTGACAGCTCATTGCCGTACATATAATTTGAAAAATTAATTAAATTATTTAAAAAAAAACCTGTAGACACAGAACTAGTAAAGAATTCAAAACATAATATCATAATACCTACTTTCTCTTTTTCCTACATTTCAATGCACACAGACGACTTAGCACATTTTTTATCTACCATTTTAAATATTTCCCCTCCAACTACTTGCATCATCTTTAAGTTCAAATGACGCTCAGCAAAATAGTTTTGCTCTCGAGTTCTAAGAATATCATATCACAGTAATATCTCATGTGAGTCGTGAGTTACGCCTGAAGAGGTCACGTAAAGATCTCGAGAAAATTGTCAGGCCACGCTACATTGCTTGAGTAAGTCAGTGTCGTAATGCCCTCAAAATGGTGAGTTGGATGGTCAAATATAGTAGTTGTGTGCGAGCAATGCTGTATTAAATGTATTTTCCCCCTGCGCAGTCCATACCATGACTGTGATAGGAATGTGTCAACCACGAATAATAATAAATAAATATCTGACAACATCACATACATTGCTCTGATCCCAAGCTAGGTAGCTAAAGCACTTGTGATATGGAAATCGGAAACAACGGTGGTACTACAACACCCAGAGTCCCAGACCCGAGACAATAAAGAAAATATCGTTTTCTACATTGACCTGACCGGGAATCGAACCCGGAACAGTGCATTAAAAATTGACTGCTTACCAAATATCGCAATTAAACATACCTACATAATCAAATCAAATATATAGTTAAGAGCCATTCCACAAAATTATTACGCGCGAGAATAGGTAAAACTCCGTTATTGTATATGTGTACGTGTCTTAGTCACAGTACGCAACATAAGCTGGACGAGATGGACAAAAAAATCTTGAACCGTGATCGTAATAAGAATCGATACGATTTAAATGTTGAATATTCAAAAGGGTTTAGTTACACGAAGAATTCCATTAATAATCAAATACAAATAAATGTCTTATGTATTTATATAATAACAAAATTAAAACAGTCACATCTAAACTTATACAATGCTTAGCCCTGCATGACTGACTGACGGATAAACGCACAGCCTAAACCTCTGATCGTAGAGACTTGAAAATTTGAGGCTGTGTTCTTAGTATAGCAAAAGGATCCGATAAGAAAGGATTTACACTATTAATACCCGCTGAAAAAACTTTTAAAATAAAGGAGTGCTGTATCAGCGATGGTATAGAAGACAATTGTAGTCGACGCAACGTCGAAGTTTCGGGGCTCGCGATGTAAATCAGGCAGTCGTCACCCACCGCGCTTCCCGGCCACTCATATCCACAGTCATAATTATGTATTTGGTGCACCAGTAAAGTATTTATCATGAAGACCCAAGACTTCTCATTTACCGCTACCGTACAGGAGACACTTAGCCTCAACAAACCTATCATAAGTACTGTCATTAAAATCACTGAACTCCTACGCGTTTAGGAGTCCACCATCAGCACAGCTCCACACAATGATGACTATCAGACGCAACAATAAGTCTTCATTAAGATTCTTGTACGAAAACACTAAACGTGCCTTTTAAATTCGAGAATTTCCCTCGATTGCACCAAGTTCCCATCATCAAATCTCGACTTGGCAACAATGGAACCAACTAGAAAGTATAATCTCTAGGTAGGCGAAAAACGACTGAGATATGAGGTAAAATAGATAAAAAACTTAAAGTCTAATTGATAACCTGTCCCTTTTTTGAAGTCGGTTAAAAGTCATTAAATCTGAGTTGTTTTAGTGAAATATTGTATTATCCATTTATAATTTACCCCCTACCTTTCTCGTCACACAGCGAATACCACCTACTACCGACGCATGGCAAGCCTATTGAAGTTTGTGAGTACTACGCGTAGCAGCCTACGTTCGCAGTTTAAAAAAAAAGTAATTTATAATGTATCTGATTATGTTTACTAATGATACTATGTTACCTACTGTAAAATATTTATTACTCATATAATATTTGTAACCTTAATTGATTTTATAATTGCCTACTAAACCTTTTCACTCAACATCCTTTGTATCTATTAGACATTAATGGATAACATAATGAGGTCCTATTTCAGAGAGTAAAATGACCCAAATAGTTTTCAATCACACCGCAGTTACTGTCACAGATAGTAAAACATAATAACACTATGTTTTTTTTTTTAAATACGCATATAAAATAAGGAGAACATACGAAGAAGAGCTATGATAACGGACAAAGTCCTGAGAATCATTTCATTGGGGCAGATAAGTTCTATACATTGGGGTCCCTTCAACCAAAGGCACAGCGTAAGACACCGGCAAGATGGACGGACGATCTTGTAAAGATCGCAGGAGTGGGGGAGGCCTATGTTCAGCTGTGGATGTCCTTCAATTCAATTCAATATCTTTATTGCAAGTCACATAGTGGTAAGCTGTCCGTAATTACAAAATAAAGTAGCATGTGACGCCCTGAAAGGGCGTTGCAAAGATTCTTAACTTAAATTATACTAATTCAACATACAATATTAATTAATTATAAAATATAAGATAGACAATATTAATTATAAATTGAAATACTTAATTACAAAATGAAATATTTATATAAAGATATTGGATTCATTAAATTGTATTTTAAGATTTAATAGTATTGTAGTTTTTAAGTGGTGTCTTCAAAAAATTCGGAAATACTATAATAACATAAGTATTTTTTTCAGTTCAATTTCAAAACTTTTAGTTTTTTCTATATTTTTGATATCATTTGGGATATGATTATATATTTTAATGAGCCTTGAATGTGGAGCCGACGAGTATAGCTTTAATTTGGAAAATGGTGCCTTAAGTTAATGGTCCTTTGGCTTCTAATGATGATAACGATACGTCTAAACTAAGTTGGAAAGTTATAAAATATACTGCTTAAGTAATAACAATGAACTGCTTAACACACGTACAGTCTTATGTTTCAATTATGACCATCAAAAATCTACGCATCTGTTAGCGACGCGTCTCAGATTTTATTTATTTGTATTTTTAAATCATCCTTTTTGCGCACGGCTCCAACTGGCCATCAGTGTAAGTAAGAAAAAAATCAAGAAAGTGACGTTGGTTCAAAAATCGATATCCAACATAATGTATATATTATTTATGTGCCTTATAAAATAAATAGTCTTTTCGTAAACTTTGGTATTTTCACTTCGTGTTGCACCGCCCATCGTCAATAGCATCAACGAGGCACTTACTTCGTTTCCCAGTCTAGAACAAGTAGTTTTTTTTTGTAGTCGCTTAACAGTGTAATAAATCTTAATCAAAACACTAGTTGTAGCTGATTTGTGAAATAAGTTATAATATTCATGATGTATTATTTTCGAATAAATAAAGTCTGATCGTAGTGTATTTCATTTTATGAGCCATAACGTGAAAAACTATAAAAACACTAAGTGACCAATAAATAAGGACCAATTTACGTTAGCTTTGACGAGTGAAAATCAACTTCGCTGAAAACTTCGGTGTGATTGCAGCCGGCTTAAATACGGTCACGCATCGATCAAAAGTGGGCACACACCGAAACCCCCATTATACGCTTTCATTACGTCCACTTAGCGGCCATTTTGTCCAGTTTCCAGTCGACACACATTTCACTAGTCATTTCGGAATAACTACGATTTGTAGCTTTTAATCGTGTGAACACACGGTGGATGATTTGTTTCAGAAAATGTGCGAACAACTTGTTTGTTCACAACAGTGTTATAGTTTTGGTAGGTATTTATGTTCACCTCTTGTAAACTGTCAAAAAAAATAGCAAATTTATAATATATATTTGTAATTTGGTGTAATGTTCAGTGCGCTAAACATCAGATACCCCAGATGATTTCTAATTCAATTGACCTAATTCTGAAAGAAAGAAATATTTAAGGTTTTATGTAGCAATTCAGTTTCACTTCACTTTTCTTGCTCTACGGACGCTCTGGCGACAGAGGAGTCGTTATATCACCGGAGAGGAGGTAGTTATATCACCGGGCTGCTGCGCCGTGCTGACATTATTATTATAATAGTGATAATACGCTTATAAATAAATAAATAATAAATATCCTTTGGACATTCCCACACATCGCCATCTAGTCCCAAAGTAAGCTACTCAAAGCTTGTGTTATGGGTGCCAGACAACGGATATAATACTTAAATACTTTTTGTTTGTAAATACATACATGATATACATAGAAAACACCCAGACCAATACAGACAGACATGTTCATGCATACAAATGTTTGTATTGTGCGGGGATCGAACCCGCAACCCGCTGCATAGTAGGCGATTTCTCGACCAAAACACCAGACGGGTCGTCAAACGGGCTTATGAAGAACTGCATTTTATTGGGCCCAGAGAAAACGGATAATTATAGGTTGCTGATATTTCGTGTTTATTCGTTGAATCCGAGATGGAAATAATACATTTACAGGAGCGATTTTACCTTTATACAAGTGATAAACACTAAAGATTAAAACTTAACGATTTAATGCTTTCAATTTTAATAGCTATGATAAAAATGAGAATGAACTTGGCTTCATACCTGGAAAATGTATGATTCTGAATGGTTGAAAATTTGCCGTATTTATTTTATATCCAACTAAGATTAAATCAACTTCTCAGTAAATAATTCGGTAAAGCTTAGATTTTATTAACTGAAGCAATAACAACTAGCTGGAAAGCGTAATATTTTTAAATATACCAATGGGACATCTTATCAAATTCCGAAATCAATATAGTACTACCGTCATATTAGATTTATTAGGGTGCGCGGTATTCCATTGTTTTAGAGGTTATTTCGTTTTTCGAAAAATATGCTGTGATAGTGATGCTTTTTTATAAATGCGTTCATTTAACTGTCGCAAAGTTCGGTACTTAATCTCGAGTAGAGAAAACTTAATAAAGTCCTCTGTCTCCTTCATCTGTGTCCTTCATCTTTGGAAAAGCCCACCACCGCCCAGTAAGAATTGTGACAACCTTTGGTCACCTTGAATTGACTTTTGTTTCTATGACCTTGTTTTTTTACCATTTACTACCTACCACAAGCACCACGTAAGAATAAATCAAATAAAATGTTCTATTGTATTGAAGTATGCGGCAGATAGCACAAACCAAAACTTATCGACACATTGTTAAATATACCATAAGAGTAGGTAGCTATTAAATTGAAACAAGCTCATTTTATATAGATAATTCCTTTTTTGTTTTTATGGAAATGCATAAGCAAAGCATATCAATCGGCACAAATTTATTTTCTCCAGTATTATTACAATATTTCATATTATTAAGTTATTTTTATTTTCCATTTACACTCACATCTACGTTTAAGGATAAATAAGTACAAGCTATATTCATTATTACAAAAATATCACTATCGATATATTTTTTTAACAAAAGGCTAGGAAATTATTATTTATATAAAAAAAAACTGACGTATCCTAAATGAAATGCAGCATTAGACTCAAATTGCACTATAATCATCAAATTCGAGTTATTGAAAATATAAACCATGTTTATTATTTTGTGATTTAAGAATAAACTACATCAAGTAAATATCTTTACTAATCATCAGTTTTTTCCAATCAATTACATACACCCACTCCACAACAATCTTCCCCAGAAAGCCACTAAGTTATTAAGGAACAATTCCTTGAAAACGTTGCTATAATAAGAAATAAAATAGATACTTATTATATGCATATTCTTGTTTGATGTTTATAGTATTCGATATACTGTGTTTAATAAATTTTCAAAGGACATTTTGTCTTGATATGCATCAGTTACTTACATATGGTGGAACAAGTGCAGATTAAAAATTAATAATAAAATAGGTCGTGTAATAGTGTGTAATAATAAAATAGGTTGAGCAAAAAGTATTTTTCAACACTTTTGCTCAAAATGACGTTTTTATTCCACCGATTTTTGGCACATAATCATAGATATTAAACACGCGTGCTTTTTCTGTTTATTATTGCACTAGTGCCTTTTGTTTATTAACCCGACCAATTTACATTTGTACCCTAGTACCAAGTAGTAAGTAAGAAGATGAAGCGATATAATTTAGTCAGGTTATAACTTACACAACTAACAGTATTTATGCGAAAAATAACAGTATGTACATATTTATTTCAATAAATGGTAAATCCAGCTTTATTACTAAAAATAACTCAAATTCATTAAAATTTTCTGTAATTTGTGTTTTAAATAACGAATTATTACATTTTTAATCTTGGCTATTGGCCGATCTAGTTCGCGCCTTTTAACCTTGCGCGCGCATCAGTTTCGCGGCAAGAAAAAAAAACAATGCGCCATTTTTCGTAAATAGTTGGCGGCTGTGGTGAGACGAAGTTTGGATTAATGGCAAGTGTGTTGAAAAACGTCGTATGAAACACGTGTGTGTGCCTGTGACCATTATATAGGTACGCGGCTTTCTTATGGCGCACTCGCTTTTGCTCGTGCGCACACAATATCGCCTTGTATATATATAATGGTCAACTTAGCACACTTGTATCATAATGTACTATTATTTTAAAAATGATTTCTTTTAAAGGACTTTTTCTTAACTCTTACGCCAGAGGACGTCATGTGATTCGACCATTTATTAAAATTTTAATCAATTAATTATTTTAAACCAAATTACCCATGTTTTTTTATTAAAGATGTTTTAGGATGTTTTTAAATATGTATAAAACCAGTTTCCCCTTGGGATCTCGATATGACATAGGTACTTTTAATACGGTATCCGTTTATTTTTGGATTTCTTGTCAAAATAGGTACCCTAATTCTGAATCATCATCAGATTTTTTTGACACAGCTCATAATATTGAAAAAAGTCTCATCTGTAGCCAAATAAGTTATAAATATTTGTCAAACTTAAAAATATAAATATAGTTAAATAAATAAAAAACTCATAGTAACCAAATCTAAAGATAGGATTGATATTTATTGTAATCCTTAAAAGTAATCCAGACATTTACCCAGGCAATAAATTTATGATTAAATTTTCAAAGAACAATCTGACCATGTGCCGACTATCGAATACTCGGCGAACATTCTTGGTCGGGGCCGGGTGGTATCAAAACTTAGAAAGAAAAAATGAAATCGTTTGCGGTCGTTTGGCCTTATAAGGCTTCCAGAAGCCGATTTCAAATCTTTTTTAGAAAAAAGAACTAATATACTTGATGAAATATAAATAATAAATAAAAAATCATTACCTACCTACCTATGCCTTAAACTTTCTGATAAGGATAATATTTCAAAGCCATTGAATTATCGTGTTATTTTTCTAACACAGCAAATAATCATATATCATTAATAGTCACGCGTGAATATAATCATGATCTTCAAAGAATTACATTCCTAAGAATGAATCTATTAATCAGTTACTTTTATACAAATCATTAAACACTTTTTATAACCAAATAAAGCAAATAAATTTTCTCAGGTATTCGAAATTTTAATGTATGAAATATTATTTATGTGTTTGGTATTCGGTCGAATATCTTTCAAACAGTCGCATTAATACCTAAATATCCCATACTGAAAAGCAATAGAATATCATGTATGTATTTCAAATCTATAATTATAGAATATGCTAAAAACTGCAAGACAAAGATAACGATTTGTCAGACTTACCTTCACGCCCATTACCTTACCAAAGATAAGGCGCTAACTATAAAGTGTTTTCTTTATGTGGCTTTCCTCGTAATAAAATAATCATTTGTTTTATGTGCCAAATTCAGTGTGTAAAACTATATTATTCGCAAACTATCTCAGCCCAACAATACGTACTCCATATTGTTTGCAATTTTTATAACATGCCACAATTAAACAAAAATGCCCTATTTCAGTTTAAGATTACTAAAATAAATAAATTACCAATTTTTAGTAATTCATTAATAAAAAATACTTACAAATATCGGGTTCCCTCTATCTGGCAGAATCATTTTGCTCCGAAAGTCACTTGGCATAACACACTTGGCATAATTTTCTTTAGTCGAATATTATTCAGGCAGAATTTTCTGTTAGCATAATTATTGTTTGGTCGAATATTTATACGCCCGAATTTACAATGGCATACTTTTAAGATAGCAGAAATTTATGAGGCATAATTACCTTTGGCAAAATTTTACTTTGCATACTTTCGCTAAGCATAATGTTTATTTGGCATAATTTGACTAGGCATACTACGAAGAAAGCAGAATTTCCTTTAGAATAATTTCACTACGCATATTGCTATTTCTTTTAAATAGTATTTTACCCTAAGATTGAATTAAAAAGTCATTCAGTTGTAGTACAAAAGTTAGTGACAGAAATGAATCGGAGCAAAAGCGACTTTACGCAGTCTTGTTTGCCCCACCCCTAGAGTGTAATTCAAAATCGCGTAGGCGCGGAGGGGCGAGGCAGCCCGCGAGCTGAGGAGCAGGTGGTTTAAAAGCTCGCCGCCGCGGCTGAGGCTGGCCGGCGAAGCCGGCCAGCAAGCCAAAGCTGCGGTGGTGAGCGAAAACCATCTGCGACGATAAGCTCGCGTGGGACTGCCGGAGCTCCGCAGCGCCGGAGCCGTGACAGAAACCATGCATGTTGCATGCTGCATGCAAGTTGTTGCTTGCTTGCATGCTGCATGCTTGCTTGCATGCTTCATGCTTGCTTGCTTGCTTGCTTGCTGCATGCTTGCTTGCTTGCTGCATGCTTTGCTTGCTTGCTTGCATGCTGAATGCTTGCTTGCATGCTGCATGTTTGATTTGCCATGCATGTTGTATGTTAGTATTGCTGAGATAGAACTACTTGGGATACACAGAGAAATTAAGGTTTATAGGAGAATATTAAATATGAAAAATATGCCAAAAACGATTCGGACTGTGAATTTTCTGCGTTAGAATGATTCTGCTTTAAGACTATTATGGATATTAAATTTCTGCCTAAAGATGATTCTAGCTTACACGATTATGCGTTTTGAACGTCTGATAAATGAGTGAATGCTAATTGATGTTCTGCGAAAGGAAGTTTATGCTATTTGATTATATGCCAAATAAAATTATGACAATAAAAATTATGCGAAACAAGGTAGACCCACAAATATCTTCTTTCTTCCTAATAAAGATATTTTTATTAGTAGAAAGTTATAACTTATCATAGTTATCATACATCCAATGTTTTTTAGTAATAGTGATATATGTAAATGTCAAAGATGGTGACATGAACAATAAATTGTTATTTAATATGATCGTTTTCATGATCAAACACTACTAACATCAGAGATGTCAACTTATTCTATTGTACCAACATTGATTTTAATCCAAACATCTATATGGTCAATTAAATCTCGGAGACGAAGGCAGGACAATTGGATGATCAAACGAACTTACCTTAAGTGAAGTTCGGTCCAAATTGTCCTGACTTCGTCGAAGAGATTTAAGGTCCCACTCTTCCCAATTCCCGTGTACGTTTTTTATGCAAAAATAATCGTCACCCTTACAAAAAGTATAATCAATGTTGTACATCTCATACATCGGTCTCCTTGCTCTAAAATGAATGAGCGACAGGCGGCTGGCAGTGCTACGAGGCGTGGGAGGGAGTGAGATTATTTACCTTCTCTTTCTTGCGCTAAACCTGTTTGCGAGTGAATAGACGCGTAGTAGGGCATACTACATGGTCAATTAAATCTCTTCGTAGAAGTCAGGACAATTTGGATCGAACTTCATTTAAGGTAAGTTCGTTTGATCATCCAAATAGACAGGGCATTATTGGTGTAAAGTTTTTTTTAAATTGTGACCTACATTAAAAAGTAGTTTAATAGGTGCTCGTTATTTCAATCAAACTGTTTTCAGGTTTGGCGCATTTAACGTTCTACGTTGTAGAATGATGCGTAGGTACTTATGATATAACATTGAATATTTTCCTTTGTATCGAGTATACCACTAAATACCACGTGATGCTTGATAAGGTTTAATTGTCCTTCTCTGTTTCCCCTATTATAATCTCTGTTAGCCTATGTATGGATAATTGTATGTATTCAAGCATGTTTGAGTAGGTTTATTTTTTATTATTTATGTAAGTATATTAGTAGCTTAAAATTAATTTGTGGCTTTTTTGTGTTCTTTACGCCGTCTCAACTGTTTCTGCCTCACCCAATGGTTGACTGGTAGAGAATGCTTTAAAGCATTAAGTCCGCCATTCGTACTTCATTTCGTTTGTGCAATAAAGAATATATAAAATAAAATAAAATATACTTTTACATTCAAACGGTGGTTTATGTTTTTATTTACACAACAAAATGGATTATTTTGCTATAAAACCGAATAGACATAATCTAAATTTGAATTCTGCATTATTCAAGTTTTAAATTCAGAATTATAATAAAATAGTAGTAGACGTAAAATAGCACTCATCACAGCCTAACTGCAATTTAAAGCTGGCAATTGCCTTATTAATAGTTATTCAAACTTTTGCTGCAGCTGACATCTTGATTTGCATCGTGAGTCTGATATGCGGTTAGTCCTAGGGCTAAGATAATTGAAATCTGTCATTTTTGCTTTATATAATACTATGACTTCCTTTCAACAGTTATTATCCTTTTCGGAGAAAAGACGAATCCAACCATGTTTAACTCAAAAAATATGATCTCCACCCTTTCTCGAGTTATAAGTAGTGCAACAGACTAACACGATTTTCTTTTGTGTTGATAGATTCTTCCGTTAACCAGTAGTGATGCTCATTGATGAGATTATGTCTATAGAATTTGATTTTTTTTAGTTTAAAAGTGGTTCCCTGCGTCGTTTCGAGTTTGCTTCCTCGCCTCCCATCGTCATTTACGTGATGTTTCAAAGCCTAAAGTGTCCTTTGGTAAATAGGCTATCCAACACAAACCTTCTTCCTTTTTGATTCCTGAGATTGGCGCGTTCAAACAAATAATCTTTTCAGCTTCATAATATAAGTATAGCTTCAATAAGTATAATGCCCATGTCACCGGTTGTCTTTGAGAAAAAACAAAGAAAAAGTCACAAATTATTTTGAAATCTGTGAACTTGTCTTCTGCGAGTAGGGAGCGAGGGGCTTGTTGTAACAGGGGTAAGTAGTAACTGGCTCTTTTCACTAAGACTTTAAAATTTATTAACGTATTTCTTTAACTCTATTTGACCTATTAACCGCGCCGCATCATGTTCCCATAGCCAGTGTCCCGCCGGCCGGCGCAGTGTGCCGAAGTGTACAC
Organism: Pyrausta purpuralis; assembly: GCA_963924145.1. Taxonomy (NCBI): domain Eukaryota; kingdom Metazoa; phylum Arthropoda; class Insecta; order Lepidoptera; family Crambidae; genus Pyrausta; species Pyrausta purpuralis. The sequence goes on from OZ001646.1 coordinate 25,758,350, forward strand.
GCGCTTCATTTTCGCCAGGTAATATAAAATTGTACTGTCGTAACATTTCGGTTTGCGTTATTATTATCGACTAATTTTAAACTTTCTTTAACTTATTTACATTGAAATTTATCTATCTCTGGTAATGTGTAAAAGTTTTTAAGTAAGCTAATTTTTTAATAGTTATCTTGATGAATGTTAAAAATCATACCATGGAGTTAGTTGTAACAAAATCCCAGGGCTTGTTGTAACGTGTTACAAAATCCCTGGGATTTTGTTCGACACCTACTTATTTCTTTTTCCTATTTTATAGAATGAGGACGTATTAATGAAAGGGTAAGAAGAGAGGAAAATCAACAAATAAAAAACGTAGTGGACAGAGCTAAAAAAAGATTTTATGGTCAGATCCTGAATCTGAATCAGAAGAATGTTATTGTCTGGTATGTGGCGAAGCTTACACAGATTTATATAAAGGAGATTGGGTAGAGTGTATCATTTGTAAGATGTGGGCACATGTAGGATGAGTTACAGGAGATACTACATCTTTTATTTGTATTAATTGTAGCTCAGATAAAGACTAAATTTAATTATGATGAAACCTACCAAGTGTTGATTTTTACATAAGTACAATAAAAGTATTGTTAAATAGATATTAAGAGAAAATTACGAAGCATACGTAAGATATAAAGAATTTAATTACTTACTGTGATTAAAAAGTGCCATGATGATTATAAGTAGTGTTTAACTAAATAAAATTGTTAATTACTTAATTGTTAGGTGTTAAATACTTAAAAGTTTATTTGAGTTGATTTTTGATAAGAATTACATAATACCTACTTTAAATAGATCTCTATTTTATTTTTATCGTTACTACTTGCCCCGGTAGACGTTACAACTTGCCCCAAGCACGAGGTAAGTTGTAACACCGCACTTCTTCTAAAAATGATTTACTGTAAAGTAATTACCAATAGTTATGTTATTATTTTTACTTGATTTGGTAGAGGAAGTGTTACAGCATCCATCCATGTTTCTTTAGTAGCAATTTAATTAAAAGATCTCAATGTTTAATAGTTTTCATAAAAACTGTTACAACAAGCCCCTCGCTCCCTATGTATGAACACACCTACCAAAAATAGCACTGTAAAAAGTCATGATCAGAGTTTAATCGATATTTGTTACTAGTGTACGCTGAAACATGGCTCTCAAAAGTCCGGCTCTAGGTCTAGTAGTGCTGACTCGTACTAAGCCACGTCGGGCTGCTTATTAATCTCGAAGACTCTTTGCTGCTATCCTATTTGATGGTTCGCTTTAACACGGGCGAAAGTGAGATTATGTGAAAAGTTTTAAGGAAAATAGTTTTATCCTTTTTCTGGGCAAGAAAACGTGTACACACGTCTTAGATATATTAAAAGTCGAACTGAATCTAGAGTCGTTGATGAAAGTTTAGAAATGAAGGAAGAATTTGATTACCAATTATGGCAAATAGGGTATTCGCCTATTTTTCAAATTATGTTTAAACTTAATTATTAATAAATGCTAAGCTACACCAAAATATTGCATAACAACGATAAAACACAAAAATAAAATTCAAATAAACTGTTGCCGCTTGCTCGTAGCGCAGTGGTAGCAGCGCTTTGGTCGTGATGCCGAAGTTAAGCAACCTACGGCGCGGTCGTGTTTGGATGGGTGACCATTCCTACCATATAAGTGACGTACATCACGAGCATTTCCGGGCTCTGGAAGGCACGTAAAGCCGTTGGTCCCGGCTAGTATCGGTTGATATTACTGCCGTCATAAGAAGAAGAGACGTATCTAACAATTTTTTCAAAATTGAGTTATATACATATTTCAAATCAGTAAAAAAAGACGCATCTGTTAGTATTTTTAAAATTCTTTATTTGTGGCCGCAACCCTCAAATAATTGCTGTTAAAAAAAACGTATCTGCATCAAAACACAACATTTAGGAAGAAAAAAAGTCACTTGTGACGCACACTAGATAGGAAAAACGTATCTGAGTAGATGCGTCTTATTACTTTGAGAAATATTGGTCAATACATAAAATGAAAAGACGCGTCTACATGGTCGACAAGAAGAAAGGACGCTTCTGTGTAGCTGCTTCTTTTCATTTTAGTATTACAAAAAAAAAGCCAGGCGCAAGTGGCAGTAGCGTCTTTTCAACTTCGTATTCTTTATTGTGCGGGGTAAAGGAGGGGATTTCGGTGTGAGACTGTGCGTGCAATGTGCATTCAGTTGTGCCGTGGCATTCAGAGGCTACATACGTGCGCAGAGCACGCATATTGTTTTTAGGGTAACGTAGCTAAAAATGTAATGAAGATGCGCCTTTTCATTGTAGTTTAACGATATAATCAGCCAGACACAAGTGGTAAAACCGTCTTTTCTATGTAGTATTTAAAGGCATTCGCCTAATTTAGGCGAGTGTCGTTTTAGTGGTACTAATTATTATTGAATCGAAAAAGGCAATCAATTTATTTGCTGTCAAAAGTTTATAGCTATTTTAGTAAATAACATAAAAATAATTATAATATAAATATAATAAAAAAATGCAATTTAATTGAAATTTGAATTTAAATAATTGTTGTTACTAACATTAATTTATAAGTTAATTGTTGTTAAATAATTACTAAACAATATCAGCCGTGATTGCTTGAAATAAACAAATTTTAATTTAGTGTCGTTAATGCTATTTCAGCTGTGTTCGCTTTACACCCCCACCTCGTCCCTTGCGCGCCTAAACCCCCAAGGCACACACACCACCGTCATTATTATTGCAGGTTTTCGTTTTGTAATCAACTTTTACTCTATTGTTTAATTATATTGGTTGTAGTTCTTGAGCCGTTCTTAAGATAACTAATATTATTATAACTAGGTATTATTTACTGGTGATATTTAAATAGAAATGGTGCTGATAAAATATCTATATTATTATATTTATGTTAATTAGTATTTTGCTTATATGTCTTAATAATTATTTGTGTTATATTAGTATATTTGTTTATGTTAGTGCATTTTACTTCTGTTTTTTGTACAACTCTTCTCACTTATAATTAAATTTCCTCCAATGATTAAACTTTGTGCATTACGAAGTTGCCTGGTAGAGAATACCATAAGGCATTAGGTACGCTAATTGTACATCTTACAGTGCAATAAAGTTTAAATAAAATAGTTATATGTACGAAGTGGCGGTTTCCAACATATTCAATAAGTATATTTATAAAGTATAACTATTTTAAGTTGTATGAATCACATATACCAAGCAGTTCTACTCAAGACCTTGACGCATTAGCCAGTTTTTTGACGGAGCTATTGACACGTGCTAGTTCTTCCCAGTGTCGGAAGTCTCGACATAGTTCCGTGTAAAACCACCAGGTGGCGCTCGAAAAATGCTGAGACAAAATTGGTGTTTTCGTGTATTTATTGATTGAGAAGAATTTTGGAGTGATGTTAAAAAAACTACAAATATTTTTTAAGATTTATTAAAGATATAGCTACGTAAGTTAAAATGATATTTGATGAATTAGAAAATCATAAAATTGAAATTGTCTACGCGAAATGTCAAAAATGTTGCATCAGACTTCGCCCGCAGGAGTTAATGCCCGATAATAGAAAATCATTTTGGTATGATTTACTTATCAATAATGGCAGTGTTGATCTCACTGAACTTTATAAAGACAATGTTGTGATAACATTTACTAAGCGTTAAACATAATAGCGTCTAATGAAAAAATAGTACATTATGATACAAGTGTGCTAAGTTGACCATTATATACAAGGCGATATTGTGTGCGCATGAGCGAAAGCAAGTGCGCCAGAAGAAAGCCGCGTATATTATGGTCACAGGCACACGTGTCTCATACGACGTTTTTCAACACACTTGCGAGGAAGAAACAATACTCCAATTATTTACAAAAAATGCGCGTTTTCGTTCGTTTTTTTTCTTGTCGCGATACCGATGCGCGCAAAAGGCTGAGGCGCGAACTAAATCGGCCAACAGCCACGGTAAAAAATGTAATAATTCGTGTTTTAAACACAAATTACAGAAAATTTTAGTTATTTTTAATAATAATTTATTTAAATAAATATGTACGTACAGTTATTTTTCGCATAAATAACGTTTGTAATAAAAGTTATAACCCGACTAAATTATATCGCTTCTTCATCTTACTTACTATTTGGTACTAGGGTACAAATGTAAATTGGTCGGGTTAATAAACTAAAAGCACTAGTGCAATAATATACTAAAAAGCACGCGTGTTTAATATCTAAGATTATGAGCCAAAAATCGGTGGAATAAAGACGTCGTTATGAGCAAGTGTGTTGAAAAGGAATATTTAATCACTAGGGCTACTAATACTTAAAATTTTAAATACACATTTATGTATCGAAAGTGATTTTTGGGATTAAAGTTGTACATTAAATAATGTAAAATGACACTATAATTCTTTAATAAAGTCTGATCCCCATATTTTATGTTTTATTTTATAGTAAAAGACATCCTTTCAGCTAAAACTTAAAAAGGTTATTGGAGTTACAACACAAGGGTAATACTGATCATAGAAAGAATAGACGCTTCTGCGTAGGGACGTCTTTTCATCGTAGTATCATGAATTTATGTACATTTTATTTACTTAAAAGAAAAGGAAAATCACATTTATACATTAAATAATATATATATAATACAAATTTATATTTATCAAAAAATAGTTTAAAGTATGATATAATAGTTTGCATACAAAAATTTAAATGTTTTATCTTAATTCTCGCACAGCGATTTTTTTTCGAAAAAAATTGCAAATTATTTTATTTCTCGGTTTAGAGGTTTAGGTAGATACGTCTTTAGTCCTTATGGCGGCAGATTAGTCGTTCGGCCTAGTCTTATTCTAGAGGCCTTATGGGCGGCTAGATAACATCCATAGAAAAAATGAATAAGGTTAGAATGGGTTTCATCGATCGTTTGTATGGGAACCTCTGTCGCCGGTGGGAGTTACCGCGCTGTTGCTGCAGTCTTTCAAGTACCAATCAAAGAATCAACGCATCTATACTACAAACCAATCACAATTTCCGCTAGGAGCTCTGTGATTGGTGTCATTAGTACTTGAAACCAACTACCAATCACAGAGCTGCTAGCGGTGAAAGTGGTGAAACCACCAATCATCATTTAGATACGTTCGTTCTTTTATGTCAAAATACTAGTGATGTGGTAAAAGTCGATTATTTCGGATGATAAGTTCAATTACCGGTGTAATGATTTGTCTAAATATGAAAAAACATGTAGGATTTACGTTTGAGTTAATTTGGATAATTTTACAGCTCATTTGATCGCAACAAAGGGTTTTACTATTGCTTTTCGGCTAAAACAATAGAAGAAAAAATAGAGTTGCCAAACGTTACTTGAAATATAGTAACTAATATCCATAAGCATTAAAGTAGTATTCATAAAGATCAAATAAGAAACCAAAAATTTGTGTACGGGCGGGACTCAAACCAGAAACTTTCTGGCTAACAGGGCCAAACGCTCTACCAATTGAGTTACCGTGCTGTCAGTCCGACCTTGCGAAATTTGTGGTCTCTTCATGAGTACGTCATTGCGTGATGCTTAACTTTTGGTTTCTTATTTCATCTTTATGAATATAAAATATGGCCAAACGCTCTACCAATTGAGTTACCGTGCTGTCAGTCCGACCTTGCGAGAGTGGTCTCCTATGGATACGTCATTATGCGTGACGCTTAGCGTCATCTACCCGTCTGTTTATGCAACAGTGGGCCAAGTATGATAAATATGACCCAAGTTAGTATAGTGGTTAAGTCTAAGAATTGTACAGCTGCATGATACAACAGTTTCTTCTCAGCACTTGCCTAATTGTCTGTGTTCTGTCTCGAAGCGCTGGTAGGGCCCAAAAGATAAGGAGACATGATTCGGCCCCTTCAGGGCACATTTATTTTATTTTATTTTCACTGTACATTTGACGTTCATAAGTGGCATATTGTGTCCTAAATTAAATAAAATATTTGAATTTGAATTTGAATTTTGAAAATTTGAAAAAGTTAACCTTGCAGTGTTTTTGTTCGCATTTTAATCACGTCACCAAAGGAGCGTTGTAGAGGTTTGAAAAATTACAGAATTATATGCAAACTAACAATAAGTGTATACCTATATAGACTTCAAATAACTAGCTTACAAAAGTATTTCATCAGTTTGACCTCTATATTTGTATGCAGAGTTCTAATATGACCGGCTCCATTTAAGAGTTGATGGGGGAGCTCATATGCGTCAATTTTCTTTGTTTTTTTTAAAAAAAATTGTAGGAAAACGATATTTCGTACATTAAAACTATGATAAAATAAATTCAGAATGCTTTTCGACGCTGTAATCTCAACCGATACTAGCTAACCAACTAAATGTGCTTTTTGATTTGTCTTTGTGGTTTACCGAGCATCTCCGTGCTTCATGCAGTCACTTATATGGTCGGAATGGTCACCCATTAAAACACGACCCCGCTGTATGTTATTTAACTTCGATATCACTACCGAAGGAAGTACATTGTTGACAATAAACCAACAACTTGTGAAAGAGTATTGAACACATATCGATATTATAGTGGCAGCTCCAACAGCCTCCTGAGGGCGGTCGCGGCGAGATTGGACACGGTCAGTGTCATTATGCGACACTGGACTCAGGTTCAACTCCCCAAAGACACCAAAAATAATTATAATCACTATTTACTGACATAGTTTTTTATATAAAATATTACTAACACTTACGGATATGTTTCCGAAATAAATACATTTTATTTTATTCATTAAACTGTGCGTTTATTAAATTGTCGTATCCTATTTTACAAGTAAATAGATCAACCGATAAATTAAAATTGAAATAAATAACAGTGAAATTACAAAAGTTGTGAATTAAGCGCAGCGTTTTTGTTGAGTTATATTTTTATTGCATGAGTACGTTATTTAAGTTGCACGAATAGGAATTTAATAAATAATAATGTTTTTTTTTTCAAATAGCTCCAGTACTTCCTGATATAAGCGCGTTCCAACATACAAACTCTTGAGCTTTATTGTATTTATTTATTTATTATATTTCAAAAAAATAATAAACGTTACTTATTTTTGCAAATAATTATTGTTAATCTCTTAATACATCAGTAGGGAAATTACCAGTTATCGATATTTTTATTGTGCTGAGAGTTACATCCCTACTGATGCGTTTGCAAGCGAACCGAGCAAATTGGACGCGATACATTGCGTACTAAGATAGCAGATTTATAAGAAATATGCGTGGACTGCCATCAATGAATATTTTTTTTAAACTTGGTGCGACGAAACCGCTGTCATTGGAAATATCATAATTTAAAAGTGATTTGTTGCAAATAATGTCGAAATAACTACATATTAATCCTCTCCGGTGAAAAGATACACTTCCTCTCTCATTTTTGTATAACCTCCCAAGTAACACAGATAGCATTATAAGAGACAAATGTTGACTCCATTTACAACTCAAGATCCGTATAAACTCGTATATATGTTCAACGTGCAACTTGACGCACGATATTGGCATTTCAAAACCAAAACTATGCTTAACGCTGTATAACGATTATTTAATAGCATATAAAAGTGCTATAATAAAGCTTTTAGCATTAATACAGCCAGCCACAATGTCGTTGTACAACTATCAGCAATTTTCAGTGCACTTAAACCTATAATAGCACTTTAAGACGTAGAAAAATGCTTAATGCACTTAAATAGCATCAACGTGAACCATGAGAATGCCTAATGCTGTATAAGTACATTAATTTGTGCCAGTATAATGCACTTAAAAACCGTTATACAGCTTTGAGCAGTCTTGAATGCTCTTTGTTGTATAATAGCACTATAAGACGGTAAGTAAAAGCCTAACGCCGTTGAACAGCATGGACGTGAACCAGTGAAATGGTTGCATTTTTAAAGGTCACCTCAGTGCTGTTGTACTGCTAACAGCACTTTATTAAAATACAAGTGAGTTATACTAATGCATTTAGCAGTATATTACGTTAGTTTTGGTATATTCGTAAAACTAAGATGTTGTCAACTTGTCAGCCATTTTGGTGAAAATTCAAAAGTTAAATGTTTTTCTAGTGAATGGTGAAGGTGTATTGCAATCGTGTGTGTATTTAAAAAATTTGAATTGCAATCAACAAAATTTTGAGATAATATAGTCTACTTACGCGTGTTTATTTCATATAAATATAAATAAAAAAATGCTGCGCAAAATGTTGAAAAAATCATTTAAAATAAGAGCAAGAACTGGAGGTATCAGGCGAAAGATATCGAAGGAATATGCAAGAATTATGTTGCCGTCGAGTCCACTATACAATACACTGATAATATATGATAATATATGATTGCAGTCCGAAATGGGTTTTATTGCTTTGCTCAAGGATCCCTAAAATTGTAAAGTAATGGCACTATATCAGTCTACATCGAGGCTACTGGTGTCCCGGTGAATCTATATAGGGCTTCTTTATTGCCAATGACACTACAATAGTTCACACAAAGTCTTCTAACTGGCCTCTGGCATGATAACTGTTCACATGTGAATATTTATTTTGCCGGTAGCATTAATATGGCTCACCGTGCTGCTATAGAAAGACACCATTTTGTTAACATTTTATAACCTAAAAATTGTGTGATTCTGATCTATTAATTAGATCAAGTGTCTTAAATATTCATGATTAACACAATTTTACAATGCCTATCTGTTACCATTGTGTTAATAATACAAAATACACTCTTTTCTAGTTATACACTTGTGATTTGATTATTGCACACATATCGTTTTCTTTTATTTTATAACAAAAACACAATATATCGAAAGCGCGTGAAAAATATCAATGAATACTATATAGGCATTTACAGTAAACTTCATCGCGTAGTAATATTTGGAGTTATGAGTAAAATAAGAACCAAAACCTTTCCGGTAATTAAAATAATTTTGTTGTTGCTTCTCCGTTCCTTCGTTCATTTGTCAAAGCTATCATAGTAAAAAACGAACTTCATAAAAATAATGTCATTTTTATATTTCTATCATAGTGCCATGGCATTAGAGTTGTTTTTGCAATGATGAAATGTTTATTGATATACCAACTGTGAACACTTAAATAGCTCGTATAATGTTTTCAGCATATTTTCATGCTACTGTAATGCTGTTAACATTTTTCTTATTAAAAGAATGCTAATATAATGCTTATGTAATGCAATTGACATCTTCATTGATCGTAATAATGCTTCTAGAATGCTATTGGCATTTTCGTTGACCATAATAATGTTTTTTTAGTGCAATTGACATTTTTTTTGGCTTTAATAATGCTTATTTACGATTTATAGCCGTATAATTTGTGCCCAAATTAGCACTATATTAGCCCTATATACGTTTACAATGCTACTATAATGCTAACTCAAAATGCTTCAACGATACATTAATGCTGTAAGTCGGTCGATATACTGCTGTCATGTGTTACTTGGGCTGGCTTCACTCTCTGCAAGAAATTATAGCACAAGACGGCATTTTTGTCAAAAAATAATGCAACGCTCTTGTCAAGCGACTGAAGTAGCTACAGCTCAATGCAGGCATATGCCTACAATATTAGCACGCTGCCGCACTGACCGAGGCCATTCTAACCTTATTCATTTTTTCTATGATAACATCCGACAGGAGGGCTAGTCGCTTGCCTTGCAAATACCTCTCCACCAACCCGCACTGAGCCCGCGTGGTGGAGTATGGCTCAAACTACCTCATAGTTGAGGTAAGGCCTTTGCCCAGCAGTGGAATGTTACAGGCTAACTTTACTTTGCTGCTTGAAACACTTGATTGAGCAACGTGACGTCACATTTCGTGATTGACGTTTGCGATATCGTTAAATATAGATCGAAAACCATTATTTTACTCAATGAAAATTTGATAAATATGCAATTTTTTTTAGAAATGAAAATGTTAATTAAAATGCCAAAAAAGTGGGCATCTAAATTAACTATATGCGAAACATTTTTTCTTTTTATTACTACATGCAAATAACCTATTGCAAAACAAGTAAAACGTTTTATAACTATCATCAGAAAGCTCACGTAAAACGCAACTCGCGTACTTAACAAATGCGCATATTTAAATACAAAACGATGTCTTAAATAAATTAGTTTTCATCCAACAAATCTTTGGGAAATACAATTATACGATTCAAGTGGTCGACACTCTTCGAATCTAACCCACATAAAGCGCATGCAGCAGTTACCTCTTCAAAATATTGTACTGTGAACACATGGAAGCACAACAACCTTCACAAAATTGACAAAATGTCCCAAATTATACTAAACTTTAAGTCCTGGGTATAAAGTTGATATTTGGTCAAGGAAATGTGAGGGATAGTAGTGGGTTGTCGTTTGTCGTGCAGTGAGAAGTACAATTTCACAACAGCCGAAAACCATTTGGCTCACAAGAGCAATATGAATATTGGAATTTGGAATTTCGTGAGTGGTCACTGTCAAAGGATGGGGTGAACAAGGCTGGAGTTTAGTTTAACTTGACTAAAATTTAAATGTATAATTGGTAAATCATGTATATTAAGGGGCTCCCCGAATTTTTGACGCGCACACTAGCGCCACTCTATTTAAAATAATTATTACTCCTTAAAATCAAAAAGAAAACAAAAACTGGTAGACGATTGTTGTACAGGTTCTGTAGTTTATTTAGCACGTTTAAATTGTTTCAAAAGTAGTTAACTGTAGTTATAGTTAGAAAAACTGCTAAATATGGCCATATCTGGCAATTTTTCTAACTGTAACTGAAGATAACTCTGTTTTATTGAACTCAACTATTGTATCTAAACCACATAACCAGAGCTACAATCAGATTTTCGATAGGTCTTTTATTTAACGAGTTATGATTTTTCTACTAAAGTGGCGCTAGTGTGCGCGTTAAAAATTCGGGAAGCCCCTTAATATAACAATGTCAATCACACAAAGAAAGAAAGAGTTAAAGAAAAAGTACAGGTCTATCATTCCGTAAATTCTCTACTTATTTATTTCGTTTATCAAAAAGATCTCCTTTTTATATTCAAAATTTGTAATATTGATTAATTTTGTTATGGAATAGTTTTTTTATTTACCTTTTTATAATAAAATAAAAAGTATTGAAAGAAGGGATAATAAAAAAGTGGTCCTTGTGGTAAGTGTATTAAATGCTGGTAGTATTACCTCGCTCGTTGGCAATACTTATTCTTTGTTCGCGGTAGTTGCCAGCACTTAGGTCATCAGTCATCACTGACGCTAGAAGTTTATAAATTTTCAACTATATCTTATATCAGAACCATGTAAGTAGGATTAATTTATACTTAATAATAAATTTACTTTATAAGATACGCAAGTAATTTAATTTAACGCAATAATGTAATTAAATAAATTAATTTATTTTTGATATAATTCAATTAATAATGCTATGACCCAAAAGGTTTTTGATATGTAATTTATATTTACTAAGAATTAATTGTATTATATTATGCTACAATTTATAGTAAGTAAACTAGCGGACCCAGCGAACTTTGTTTCGCTCCCAGCCCCGTCCCGCCGAGTCCCGTTATTTTAAAAGTTAATTTAGTTTCGCCCTTAAATTACTAAAATGGCTATTAAAAAATAAGGGTTGATCGTAGAAGAGTGAAAATTAAGGATTGTATGTATTATTGTATCTTATATTATAAAAAAATAGAAATTAAAAATTTTGTCTAAAAAATAAATAAAATAAATTAGGGGTGGACTACCCCTAACATTTAGGGGGATGAAAAATAGATGTTGGCAGATTCTCATAGATACCAGATGAGCACAAAAAAATTCACCAAAATCGGTCAAGCCGTTTCGGAGGTGTATGGCAACGATAACTGTGACACGAGAATTTTATATATTAGAGATAGGCAATAGTTGCCTCTCATGTTTGCTGTGCCCTTGCAGGGCCTCGCTTGTACTGTATCTAATATCACGCATGTATCATCTCATAACCCACTTGTGACTTGCAATAAAAATGAATCTGAATCTAAGACCTTGTACGAAGTTATTAAAATAAAAATAAACAGTGGATTTTGATTTCGAAATAAAAGTTGCACGCAGTATCGTTACAATGACTTTCAGCAGCAGACTTTCTGCAGCAGTGGACGTCCTTTGGCTGATAATGATGATGATGAACTGACCGCTAGAGGCGCGGTGCAATTTTCCATAGATTTTTTACGTCGTCGCTAGCAAGTAAAGCGTAAGCTTATGGTAACGGTACAGCCTTAGGTTTTCATCATATTTATCTCCATATTTGTTGGTGCAGTCATATTATTTTTCCAGAACCTACTTTTCAAAAGTGCTCAGTTTTTAAACATTATTTTCTCGAAACTCGGGTATACGTCATACACAAGAACAGTCGTAAAGTGTACCGTAAACTGTCGGAAAAGTAAGTTTCCGACGTTTTTATTGGTGGAGCGATCACGGGCGTGTTCCTGGCAAATATTTTAACGAAACTCTTCCCAGCATTGATGGATTATACCTGAGGATATTCCATGAAGTCACAATATAATGTTACATCTTTAGCATATCTGAAAGTCAAAAGACGGTTTTGAGTAGGCTCCGTATTAATATGTATGGCTCTCTGAAACGGTTAGATTACCTAGCAACGTCAATTTAACTGTTCACAGGCACCCATCAATACGGCTGTCAAAGTTTTATTAACTTTTGTAAATCACTTGCACACACGACACAAAAATGGGCGTAACCTCAAAGAAAAGAGGGCGTTTAGTGCAAGAGATTTTGGTTCTTAAGGTAATTAGGCGCGGGAGTTCTTAACCGGCCATGTTAGCCCTGTGCTGAAATCGGGTTTATCAAAGCAAACTTCAAAAAATATTTTAATTTTGTATGGAGTGTGACGGACTTTCGACCTTTTGTAAAATAAGACTTTAATTTATTAACGTGTTATATCCAAATGTGTAGCTTATCAAAGCTTCCGAGTATTGAGTAAATGATGAATAGAGCGTACCTACACTTTGAATTTTAGACGCCTCTACTTCTCGTATATTGTACGTTCTTTATAAATAGTTTACTTTTAAACACGACAGGCGTGTAAATGATTTAAAGTCCCTGGCATTTTAATATTAATCGACTGCATTGCTTATAACTCAAGAAATATTGTATTTTTTATTGGTATAAGATGACGCAGCGTAGGACGTCCATCGATAGGACTGACAGACGGCCTTGTTAAGATCGTAGGATCAAACTAGATACAGACAACTTTTTGGTCGCTGTCGAAAACCGTGGGGGAGGTCTATGTTCAGCAGTGGACGTCCTTTGGCTCATAATGAGGATGATGATGACAGGCTCGATAGATATTGAATGACAGCAGTGAATGAACTTAAACGGACCAGTATCATTCGTGTAGAATGATATTAGTCCTATTAAGTTTTGCTGTGCAATGTAGACAACGTCTCAAAATATAATTTTCTTCTCAAAATCTTTATTTATAAATTTAAAAATTAAAGGTTTATTCAAAAGCTGTTCAACCACTCCTTTTTCTTATATTAAAATGCCCAAGTTAACAAGAATGCAAATTCAACAGTACAAATACGGCCACGTATGGAGTCAAATAGCACAATGCAAGTGACTATTACGTATATTGCAGAGCTAACACTAAGCCCTGGGACATTTTTTACGGTCTCAGTCAGACATACGCGACAGCGTATTTTACGAATTTAAACGACTGTCTGCTTGCAGGACATTAAAGGTTTAAATACTCTGAATACTCCTGTCAGTTTCCTAAAATTCGATAAGCCTGTTTCACAATGTCTGAAAAAGTTTTGGTTACCAAATACCTTATACAAAATGGCGTTCTTTAATCGATTCGTCGTTGGTTAGTGCTAGCTTTTATGTTGTGAAACAGATTTCAACGGAACCAGTCGGCTCTGTTGATAGCTGCATTCATTAGATTAATACTAATGCGAATGATTCAGGACGGAACTTTATTTCACTTCTACTCAATCGCACTTGCGTTTGGCATTTACTTGCACGTAGCATTTTTAGTAGCTACTAGATAGAAGGGCTCGCAATAAATGAATAGAACTCCTGTAACATTCTCCGTGTAAAGGACAGTTGGGCATATATTGAGTCAGATCCGTGATAATCTTTTAAGTATTTTTCTTATCAACTCTATTTTAGAAACAGCGTCTTTCCTCCCCGCGCTCGCTACCGCCTATGTGTCATCACTCGCACGTAGCGTGTGAGTGTAGCGTCACGTTCACGAACAGATGGCGGCCCGGGGCGGCCGCTACGTGTTCGAGGACCCTACAATTTGTGTGTTTTACATTTTTTTACGGCACATATCTCTTGACACTCTCTGCGTAAAATAGGGTAGGGGGCACTGAAGGGTTAAATGAAACTTGCTCGCGATCGCAATACAATCAATCCTTGCGTGGAGTGAAAAAACTTAAGTATGAAAAATGGTGGACGCACTGTGGAACAAATCGAGGGAGATTCATTGACAACGCTGCTAAATGCTATCTAGTGAGCGTTTATGGACTCAGCGTCACTGAACCACAGCACTGAGCTTTTTAAATGCCATGACGTCATTAACAAGTAATGCAAAAGCGATCAAGTTACGTGTTGCGGATCTTTTCATCCAGAACGCTTTGAAATTTTTCTATAAGGAAAATCCAGTTCAAGTGATACTTGGCACGGGTGTTGGATTTCATAATCGATGCTCGGATACCGGTAAAATATATTTTTAACTGAAAACGTGGAAATACAGGTCAAGTTATATTTCAATGATACTTTTGGGCGACACGCCATGATTTTATAATACCAGAATTAAATTATAAATCTGCGTTGAACATAGTTTTGAGCATAATATAAATGTGTTCAAAATATATATACCGACTAATACTATTAAAATACGAGTACACTAAAACACTTTATTATCGATTTACCCCCTTATAAATAATAACTTGAAGTATTATTAATAATTTATTATTAACTTAAGTTTAATAAACCTATTTTAGATAATACACTTTTTTGTCACTTTCTGTCAAATTATGCCATCGCCAAGAAAGAACGAGACAAAACAGTGTAATAGTTAAAATAGGTTTATTAAACTTAAGTTAATAATAAATTATTAATAATACTTCAAGTTATTATTGACTGTTTGCGTTATTATGAATAAAGGGGTAAGTTTGTACACGTTTTACAATGAAAGGTAAAGTAGTAGATATACAAAAGCAAAAGCCGTTAAAATTTTAGAAAATGCAGTTATAGTGAATCAACGTTTATTTTTATTTTATTCAACCTTAATATCTATGTTTATAAAAAAATATACCGTCATATCGTTAAAACCAAGCAATTACATTCTAACGGTTTGAAATCCGTAATATTGTAATATCTATATAATTGATTATAACGTAAACTGTACTGATGAATCTCTGGTCAAAGTTGTGGGTCAGGGTAGGTAGATAGGTATATAGATGATAGATACATGTTCCTAAGTACCAAAAAAATCATAAATGCTAAACCTTGTCGAGTTTGTTCACAAAAAAAACGATAGATTACAATATTACGGATTTAAAACTGTTAAATCATAACGTTGCGGTCTTTACAATATTATGGTGTCATAAACATAAAGTCGTGTTATTCACACTACTTATAGCTTGACAACGGGTGGACCGATTTCTATAATTTTTGTCAAGTTGGATAAGTTTTGGCCGCAACTAGAATAACAACTTAAAATTCGGCCAAGTGCGAGTCGGACTCGATCACTGAGGGTTCCGTGCCAATTTTAACTGAATTAGGGAATCCACTTACTTCCACTTAGCTAAAATACCACATTTTTTTGTTGACAGCAAATATAACTTTGTTTTTCATTGTGTTTGTATAAAGAACAAAGTTATGTTTGCGGTTATAGAAAATGTGCCATGTTACAAAAACTTCTCGTTTGATTCCTTATTTACTTATTTATACTTTATTGCACAATAATAAAATTCTGTACAAAAGGTGGACTTAGCGCCATATGGCGTTACGAACCAATTTTCGTTAAAAGTATTTGTATTTCTTTTTTGGGACCCCTAAATATCATTTTTATTTATTTTGTGTATACGCATCGAAAAGCGGTTAACATGATACAATATCCGTCCAAATTTCAACAGTGTAATACTTATAATTACAGAATAAAGTGGCTGTGTCATACAGACGCACAGACCGACAGACAGACTTGACGAAGCTATCAGGGTTCCGTTTTTTGCCATTCGGCTACGGAACCCTGAAAACGGGGCCGGGGAAGAAACACAGTCCGCTTGGTCTGCTAGTTCTGTTATAAAATTTCAAAGTGAAAGATTTTCCTATTTCTCCAGTAACTGTTGCTCCTCCCACCACCAGGGTAGTAAGGTTTATATGGACCAAAGTTTAGATTACAAGACCTACTTCAGTCAAGTTTGTGGAATGTAAATTAACAAGTACCACAGCACATTAACCATCCTAAGGCATGTGTGTTCGGTTCATTATTCAGTCCGTTTGTCCTTTCCACTGTTTCACTACGTATTGTTTAATTAGTCACTAACTAAGGCAACACTAGTTACCTGTGAGTATTTGAATCGGAATTTTGTCGAATTCAAGACTTGAATGTTTGATTTAGAATATACGAGTAGAACATTTTGATTGTTGGTGCGTATCACTTTAATTAAGACAATCCCTGTTACGAGTTTTTCAAACTGAAAAGGGAGATTCAACCCATTTAATTGTTACGTAACTAAAATAAAGCAATAAGATTTTTAACCGACTTAAAAAAAGGATGTAAGCAATTCGACCTGTATGTATGTGATATCGTTAGTATTGTAAAAAAATGAGTATGTTGATCTGCAAACTTTCGTAAGGGCATGTATGTGTGTCTTAATATAAGGTCAGATCAGGTATATTTTTAATTCGGGTACAATGTTGGTTTTATCATAATCAGTGTATTAATATTTGAGATATGGGTTATAACTAAAAACCTAAAATAAATAAAAAACGGAACCCTTACTGTGCGAGTCCGACTCGCACTTGGCCGAAGTACACTAAGGGTTCCCTGCCAACTTTGACTGAATGAAAGATGCACTTACTTCCACTTGGCCAAAATACCACAATATTTTGTAGACAGCAAATCTTTTATATATATAATTCTTCTGTGAGTGTGTATGTCACTGAACTTCTCTCAAACGACTGGACCGATTTTGATGAAATTTTTTGTGTGTGTTCAAGGGGATCTGGGAATGGTTTAGATTCACATATTTTTTTTTAATTTTCAAATTAAAGACGTGAGACAGGACAACGTCTGTCGGGTCCGCTAGTATAATATAACTTTGTTTTTCATAGTATTCGTACGAATAACAAAGTTATGTTTGCGGTTATTGACAATGTGCTCTATCTTAATAACTACTAGTTCGATCTAGTTCCAACCAATTTTCTTGGAAAGTTTTTGTCAAGATCTACTATATATTTTTTCAAATTTACACTTGCTTAGTTTAAAATTTAGATGGAGGGGGGACGCCCATTTTACCACTTTGGAAGCGTCTATCTCTCTCAAACGTTAGACTTTTAGAAAAAATGATTTTTGGAACCTCGATGTCATTTTAAAAGACCCTAGGTATACAAGTAAGTTTTAAAAAAAAGGTTTTAGTTTCAAGTATGGAAAATATCATTAATTTTTTCTTTTTTTATGAGCATCGTAAAGCGGTTAAGAATACATCTACCTACTAAGTTTCAACTGTGTAAAACTAATAGTTTCAGAATAAAGTGGCTGTGACATACGGACGGACAGACAGACAGATAGACAGACTTTACGCAACTAGAAAGTCAAAGTCAAAGTCATTTATTCCTTAACAAAGAAAAATATGTGTAGGAAAACATAAAATAAATTAGACATTGAAGATGCACATCAAAATATTATTCGAAACATAACATAAAACTAGATTAAATAAAATATTACAATACAATTGAATTTATTACTTTAATTATTAAATAACTATGTCAACAACTACAAGGACTTTTTTAGACTTCCGAAACAAATTTCAGTCTTGAGATCTTTTGGCAACTTTTTAAATAATTTTACTGCCTGGTATTTGACTTCATGTTTAGCTACTCTTAGTTATGGCTGTATTATATTCGCTATGTGTCTTCGTCTAGTCGCGTGGCGTTTTTAACCGACTTGAAAAAAGGAGGAGGTTATCAATTCGACTGTATGTTTTTTTTATTTTTTTATTTTTTTGTATGTATGTTACCTCTTATCTCAGTCGTTAGTCAACCAAAACGATTTTTTTTCGCCTATTTAGAGGGTGTACCTTCTAGTTGGTCCCATTTTTTCCATTTTGGGATCTGATGATGGGATCTTGGTGTAATCGAGGGAAACCCTCAAATTTTAAGGGCACGTATAGTGTTTCTTTACTAGAATCTTAATGTTGACATGTTGTTACGTCTGATAGTCAACATTTTGTGGGGCTGAGCTGATGGTGGAACTCCTTAACGCTTAGGAGTTCAGTAATTATAATGACGGAACTTATGATAGGTAATTTGTAGCTTCTTAAAAAATAGAATGATAAGGTGCAACTCCCCCCCCCCCCCCTCTTACGTAATCACTAAAAATGAAGAAATAAAATAAACTTAAAAAAAAAGTAAAAACCGACTTCAAAACCAAAATGCACTAAAAAGTCTTAAATAAACTCTTTTCCATTGAAAGGAAAGGAATCCATTTTAGGCAATCAATTTCTTTTTGGAGTTGGTGCCATCACTTTGACCATCAAGCATCAACTATCACAGCACCGACTTCAAAAAGAAATTGTTTGCCTAAAACGGATTCCTTTCCTTTCAATGGTGAAGAGTTTATTTAAGACTTTTTAGTGCATTTTGGTTATGAAGTCGGTTTTTACTTTATTAAAAGTTTTATTATTTATTCTTTGGTCTCATATCTTTCTAGATGCTTAACTAGGTCTGTGAGAAGAACTAGAATATATAAGCAGGGGACTGTCAGGAAGGACTATAAGGGTTCCGTTTTTGGCCATTCGGCTACGGAACCCTAAAAATGACCGAATCAAAGTGTTTACGGAACATTTCTGTCTAATGTAGGGACTTCATTATTTGATAGTTAAGAAAAGTACTACAAAACTAATGAGGACACTTAGCCCCTTAACAAACAGATACCGAACCTTTTATTTATCATTAAATTTTGTTATTTTAACAAGCAAGGCGAAATCTAAACCAAACTAAATGAAGGGTGAATGTGGATAATTACAATTAAGGAAATCACATTAACATGCCCTTAAGCGGAAGGGATAAAGTGCCACTTAAGTTGAGGGGCACATATTAAATTTTACAACTAAACATTACAACGAATGCGAGAATAGTGTTTCTGTTGCCGAGCGCGATTAATATTATCTTTTTTAAGGTTAAATCACAAAGAAGGAATAATTTGCTAGAATTAAGAAAATGATAACTGTTTATCAAAGCACCACACCAGGATTATAGTTTCCAGTTTTTCGCACTATACCTACGTGCAAATTAAGTACTTACAACAGATATACCTTTTAGTAGTGTAGGGACATCTTTACGGAATTATACTATAACACCGAATCATTACTTAACTTGGACTTAATGCCATTAGTCATTGAGTCCGCCAATTGTACAACTTACAGTGCAATAAAGTGTAAATAAATAATAAATAAATACTAATGTGTGAGGACACTGTTAAAGTGATTACACATAGTTTTGTAGCAATTTATTAAGTCAAGCTAGCGGTATAAGACTAAGTGTCAGTTGATTTTTAAAATATTTGAGTAATAAAAATAAGGATTTGTTGTTTATAAGATGTACATATTTCACTCAATGTGTTATGTAAACTCAACCAAAAATGTTTTCAAGTCTCTTGAACACATTATCTTACTCCTATCAAATTGCTGGCACATGAAGAAGCAGTAATGAGTGGCACTCTCTATATCTTTCGCAGTAATGTGGCTGGACCTTTATCGTTATCGTCATAATGTGTTTTTAGTGGGACAGGTTGGTCCCAATGAATGTCCCAACATTCATTCCGTCCGGGAATACTAATTCTAAACGCATGGTGTGCCGGACTAAGGCATGACAGGAAAGCTGAAAAGGCGTTATTACAATTTCTAATTGCTAATGGTCTAGACTTAATGGTTTCTGTATATAACAGGTTGAATTTGAAAACCCTGTAGGTATGGTTGTGAATATGCGTAACGGTGACATAGAAAAAGTTACTTGAAATATTTATGCTGATGAATCTACTATTTGCTTTTACATCGATCACATAGTAGCAGAGCGTAAAGACGTATTATATATGGAAAATGTGTAAAGACAACTAAACGGAAAATGTGTAATTAACGTCAAACTGCCTATGGCTTTCTTTAGCACAAGTAATTTACCAAATTCGAAGAGACACCGATTTGCAACCCGCACACGTTCGCTGTCGACAAATCTAAATGGTCGAATATTTGAATTAACATTCAGTGAGCGCTCATACCTATTGTCTACCAAACACCCCCTATTTTGGGGGCTGTAGGAGGTGAGAATCTGAAAGGATAATACGTGTTTTAATATGGCAGTTGAAAAGTGGTAACTACCTTTTTAAATTTCGCTAGTACCCCGTCACGCCTACCACTAGTCTACCGCCGCATTTGTATGCACGCCGCAATATATATCTATCGTCGACTTTACTAGTACCGGACATTTAATTTGGCGACCTCCGAGTTCGAGTGGCTAGCTCACTGGTTTCAAGTGTCACCATCCGTGAGGTTCCGGGTTCGATTCCCGATTGGGTCAATGTAGAAAACGAACTTTTCTATATTGTCTCGGATCTGGGTATTGTGGTAACACCGTAGTGTCTGATTTCCATAACACAAGTGCATTGGCTACTTACTTTGAGATCAGAACAATGGATGTGATCGGTGTCCAATATTTATATTTATTTAATATTTATATTTGATTGGTACTGATTTGACTACGAAGTACCGGATCCTTCATTTGATTGGTTGATCATTTGTGAAGTGGTTACTGATTTGACTAAAATTTTACTACGTTGTACGAATATTTAAATTGATTGGTTGCTCACTAATTTGACTACGTATGTAACGGATCTATATTATGATTTGTTAATTTATTTTGTAAATACCATTGAATGCAGTGTGGTGGCGCTAGTATCGTTTTTGACGCGATCACACAAGGACAGAGTCGAGGAGGATGACCGCCGCAGACGTCAACAATTGAGCCCGTCACGTTCACGGCATTCCTAGGGATATTGTTTTTGGAATTGGAATAACATTGTTTTCTTTGCAACCTACATTTTTCTTGTGGGATCCATCATGGATGCCCTACCTAAATAAGACGTTGACGGACGAGCTACCTTCCGCTTGGCCTCAGCTCCCGCCGCGCCGTCATGTCTATAAATTATCTATTGCAAAACAATTGTGTCTATCTGTATCGGTGTTAATGACGATTCCTGATTTGTTCGCGGCAAGATACCGACATAAGGATGCAACTATCTAGTCATATTTTAGAGCGGGACATAGCATATGCGAAATTTTGCCTTAAATTAGATAGCACCATCAAAATAATTATGAAACAAAAGAGGTAGTGACATAACGAAAAGACAAATGGAAAAAGCGTAATAATGATATTTTTACAATGTTAAAGTAAGTTAATGCCACACTTTGAAGCCCTAATGAATTTTATCCTTTGTAAAAACTAATGGAAAATGGACGTTGGTGTAATGAAAATGTCGTTGGAATAACCGTATGTAGCGGATTTAATTTAAAATTTCAGCGCAGTAAACGTACCTGTATTAACTGAATTTGCACATAAATCTCTAATGCCGAACGACTCTTTAGAAATGGAGTTAGAAAATGAAACTTTTGCTGAGTGGGTGAGGTTTTAAAATATTGTGTAACGTATTGACATTAGTACATTATGTAATCAAGAGTAATTAGAGTAAATTGAATGAGAAAAAATAAAATGATAAAAGAATTGATAAAGTAATGAACATTTTACTATTTAACTACTATCAAAATATACAAAAACAAGCATTTTTTTTCCTATTCTGCTTTTTCTGTGTTATTTTTTTTTAAGTAGATTAAAATAAAACATGGTTAGTGATTATAAAATTGAATCTCTATGATTAACTAATACTTATTAACCCTGTTTAGTTAATATAAGACATCCACTTGCAATCTAAACAAAAAATGGTGTTAGATTCTAAGGTGAGATTTTTAGACCATTCTTATAAAGGCATAATTGACTGACCAATTATTTTAAGCTCATAATACCTCCTAAGCCGCATTATAAACACCTGCCTCCACTCCAGAAGTTTTAACCCTAATGTATTTCATACCGTCTTATCAACTCTTTACGTACTGCAAGAATTGCCAACTCGGAAGTCCCAACTCCAGCGCCTTTCAGAAGTCGCCCTACATCCAAACTTATGGTAATTTATACGCGAAAGAGGTTTCGAAGATTTTTAGGTGACTAACTCTGCAGGTAATACGGATACTGAGGAGGAAATTGAAAGAAGTTCTTAGAAAGACGCGAGTTTTTAATACTAGGGCACTAATGAGTTTTAAACTTGCGAGTCTTTTTTAATACAAGCAATGAATGATATCTAGTATCCTTCAATATCAGATCTTGCCTATTTAAAGGCAGAAATCTTATGCGTTAATGCTAATCATTGAGCAGCCATAGAAACAGTCATTTTTTATTTTTTTATTTAATAAACGCATAAAGGTTCATAATAAATATAAATAAATTACTAGAACTGACAAAGTATGAGCTGTAACCTAACAAAGATTTTAGCAGTTACTCTTACGACATAAGCTTAGAATAAACTGACGTCTAAAGCTTTATGAACACTAAAAGGTAAATTTTATAATTAACTTTAATACGAACAATGTCGCTCGTATCAATATCGTAATAATATGAATCTTAATTTATTTATTCTTATTACATAGGCTGGGTTCAAAATTACAACGTTATTACTGGAAAGTAAACTATGTACCTTAAAATAAGTGTATCGTGAGCTAAAACAATCATTACGACATACTCCATTGCATTAATGTCATTATCTATTCCTGCGGGGGTTGTCTGTAGCAAAGTTTATGAAATTTCGCGTAGACAACGCTGAGACGAAATTAATGGTTTCATTTATTTATTGCTTCAAAATAATTTTTCTATGAAGCTTAAAAAATACATAGATTTTTTTAAGATTTATTAAACTTAAAGCGCGTTAGCAACAAAATATATTTCATGAAACAGGAGATCAGAAAAATGAAATTATCGACGCGAAATACTAAGTTTATTAAAAGAATGTTTGATGGAGCAGAAAATCGGAAAATGAAAATTGTCTACGTGACAAGCAAAAATTTTATTTCAAACTTCAACCACTGTTAAACACTTAGATTCAGTAATCAGTAACGTGGGCACTTTTAATATTCCAGTCAAGTTCAGTACGATCATAATGGACACAAAAACTGAATCTCCAAAGGCCACCCACACCTATCAATTTTATGACACTTAAATAAAAAAGACAAAGTGTTTCTGTACTGTGACCGTTTCAGGCCGAATAATAGATTTTACACAACTTTCACTCGTATTACGAGAGTCATAAGAAACATACTTAGCCGTGGTTTACAGCTCATAAAAATAAATATCAAGTTTGGTCACAATGCACGCGTAAACAGTAGTTTCACAAGAGTATATATCTTTTGCTAAGTCAATGGTGTTTCAAGAATCGATATTATTAAGCTTGTTGTGTAGATTGTGGTTATTAATGTTGGCCGCCCATTGTAGATGGTGAGATAAATATAAAATCGTTAGTCAATATATTTTCTTAACAAAATACGTCAAACTATAAACGATACAAAATTAGTGACAGTAATCAAATTTCAATCTTTTCAATATTTCAGTATCGAAAAGATTAACCGATCTACATGCAAAGGTATACTGTAAAGTTCCTAACTACGATCCTAGCTAGACGACAAAAAATATTATACGAATTTTGATAAAAATAATCTCGTAATAAACTCTCGTTGTAGTTAAATTTGTGGACAAAACATCTAAACTTACATACTTATACGAAATTTAGTAATACGTGCTTGGACCCTACAAAATATTATCAATTCTCAGCGATATTACATACATACATGTAGAATTGATAACCTCCTTGTTAAAATGTGATGTAGTTAAAGAGGGTTGTAGTTAGATAATCGTTAAGAGTAAGTACGTAAAATTTGTTACATCAAAAACAAAATGTCGTCGAGTAGTTGGTGCCTGACACCATTTCTTCAATTTTAATTTATGCGCGTTGGGGCGCCCAACAGGAGAAAGAACGCTGAACGCTTCACACAAGCGCAGCAGAGCTCAAGAGGAACCAACATAGGAGTGCCAACCATCGGCGCAAAGCAGGGAATCTGAACTATGCACGACAAAATAATAGTCTTCATTTACATCATAGAAGAGAATCTCACAACTTATTTGTAAGGGTGCCGTGATCGTGTTGTTTTTCTTGATTCGTCGCGCAATCGTCAATTTGTGCAGTGTTTTACGGTATTCTACTACTCAGCCAAGGGCTAATACAATTAATAGACAGTATTGTTATAAGCTAGCTCAGAAAAATACATGGTTAAGCGAGGGTACGTTAAATAAATAAATAAATAAATAAATATCCTTTGGACATTCCCACACATCGCCATCTAGCCCCAAAGTAAGCTACTCAAAGCTTGTGTTATGGGTGCCAGACAACGGATATAATACTTAAATACTTTTTTTTTGTAAATACATACATGATATACATAGAAAACACCCAGACCAATACAAACAGACATGTTCATGCACACAAATGTTTGTATTGTGCGGGGATCGAACCCGCACCCGCTGCGTAGTAGGCGATTTCTCGACCGCTACACCAGACGGGTCGTCTACCATTCAAGGTCAAGGTACCATTTTCCGCATATTTGACCAGTAGTTATGTAAAAAAATATTTTTAATACTTTTAGTAATCGTACTGAATATATTTTAATTATGTATTAGCAAACTTCTTATCAGCGAAACACACTGTGGAGTCGAAGCGCAGAAATCGAAATGAAAATATAACAGTGGGAAAGTCAACAAGGCACAAAATTAGTTTTAGCCGAAAATAGGGAGGATAAAATGTAACGGGGCAAAAATTGTGAAGGGAAGGTAGCATTTACAGATAGGTAGCAGCATTCGATACATTTCTTAGTTAAGATTAATATGACATTAAATTTGCTAATATAATGCAAATGCATGATTTAATTGCTAAGAGGAATACATTTTGTTATCATAAGATTGCACAGTTTATGTTAACTAATTAAAATAATACTAAAATATGTTTTTGGTTTAGTTGAAATCATTTTTTTTTTTTGTTTATTAATTATTTATTGGACACCACAACAGATTTCTGAAGAGAACAAGGCTGGAGTTAAAGATGTCTAGTTTGGGAAAGCGAGTGCTATATTCCTCGTAGAGTCGACACAACCTGGATAGGGGTTGATTATGGGAAATATTATTTCGCGATAAGGGTATGTCAAAAACTTTTTTAAAGGGTCTGCGTGGGTTGTGTTTTATGTTAAATGTATGTACCTCGGGGCTGTCCAGTTCTGAGTGTATTATTTTGTGTAGGTTAATCAAGTCCAATTCGTCCCGACGGAGGTGAAGTGGTGTCATGTTAAACTTTTTAAGTCTCTCTTTGTATGACTGAAGTTTTCTTTTATAACCGGTTCAGAAGCTAAGTAAACGTAGAAATTTGGATTGGATCGATTCAATGCGCTCGGAATGCACTGCGTAGTAGGGATTCCATATGATTGAACTATATTCCAAATTGCTTCGAACCAGGCTGTTAATACTACAAAATCAGACTTTGAGGGTTCTTGAAGTGCCTGCTCTGTCTTGTTACAAAGCATAGTACCCGGCTAGATTTTTTTGGTGGTTTTGGCTATAAGTTCGTAATGTTGGCGGAAACTAAGCTGTTCGTCGAAAATAACTCCAAGATCCCTAATAGAAGACAAAAGAGATAAACTTTGTCGCTCCAAAATATAATCGCTTAGTACTTTGTTTTTTTTTTAGAGTGTAAGTGATAACAAAGCATTTTTTGACATTAAGGAACATATTGTTTTCCTTGCACCAATTTGACAACCTATCCAAATCTTCCTGTATGATACGCGTGTCGTTCGCTACACCAATTCTATTGAAGATTTTCAAGTCGTCAGCATACAACAGGCAAGGGGACTGAATTATCTCTATGAGGTCATTGATGAAGGTCACAAAAAGTAGAGGGCCCAAATGGGATCCTTGTGGAACCCCAGACTTGATGAGTATTGCTTCTGAAGCGTACCCCTTGACGGTTACGAGCTGACTCCGATTTTTGATGTAAGACTCCAGCCAACGCAATAAGCTGCCATGAATACCATGTGCCTCGAGTTTCTTACACAAGATAGTGTGATCCACCTTATCAAATGCTTTTTTAAAGTCGGTATATATAGCATCTACCTGGCCGCGGCAGTTTAATGTTTCACATATGTAGGTTTTGAAGTTAAGAAGGTTACTGACGGTAGATCTCCTTTTAATGAATCCGTGCTGTTTAGTTGATATGAGGGGTTTCAAATGGAAATATAGGTGATCAAATACTACTGTTTCAAACAATTTGGCTACTGCTGAGAGAATGCTTATTGGTCTGTAATTTTCACAGTTAGCTCGGTCACCAGATTTAAAAATAGGGACAACATTAGCTTTTTTCCAGAAATAAGGAAAAACACCGCTGTTTAGTGATTTATTAAATATCAACTTAAGCGGATGACACAGTTCATCTGCGCATATCCGAAGGAACATAGGTGGAATACCGTCAGGGCCAGCTCCCTTTTTGGGGTCAAGGCGCCTCAGTTTTGTTAATATTTCTTTTTCAGTAATTACGATTTTAGTTAGAATACTGTTTGTTTGGATAGAACATTCGGGTGTTCCTGGTCCATGATCATGATCTTCGAATACTGATCCGAAAAATTTTGAAAAAAAATTACAGATTTCATTACCTCCAGCAGCAGTATTATCACCAAATTTCATTGAGTCGGGGATGCCCGAGTTGTTGAGTCTTTTTCTGTTAACGTAACTCCAGAACGACTTCACATCTTTTGTTAAATTATTTTCTATAAATGTGATATGGTTATTGTAACAACTATTTATAAGTTTTTTGCATCTAGCACGCAGGAGTGAAAAAGTGTCGTAATCTCGAGGGTTTTTGTATTTTTTGTAGCGCAAGTGGTATTTGTTTTTTTCACGCATACAACGACGTAAACCGGGGCTGAACCATTTGGGATATTTATGTGAATGATTTTTAACTATGGGAGTGCAGTCATTAATAATTTCATTGATAACTTGGTAAAATCTAGCCACCACCTCGTCAACGTCAGCCCCATGAAAAAGATCCGGCCAGTTGGTATCACTAATTTTCTGTTTTACTGTATCATACGGGCATTTATAAAAATTAAGACGGTTTGAATCACTGACTTTGAGAGGTTTATGACAAAGAGAAAGCGAGTGTTGAAAATTTATCAGTAGGGCAGGGTGATTTTTATCTTGTTTTAATAAGGTTGTCTCGTTAGTGACAATCATAGTTCCAGAAGTGCTAAGGGCCAAATCTAGTATTCTATTATTATCATTGGGTATAGAGTTGTACTGCGATAGATCACAGAGTGCAAGAGTGTCTAGCAACAGTTCGCTCTTATAGTCCGGCTCATCGCAGCTAGCCATCATACTGCTATCGGATGACATAGCCCACGAGACGTTGGGTACATTAAAGTCACCAAACAATGCGAAAGAGCTGTGTTCATTTGAATTTTGGATGATGATTTGAAGATTTGAATAGAAGTTGGACAGGTCATTTTTATTTAGGTATGGAGGTAAATAGCAAACGCAAATATGTTTTTTTTTTGTATTATTAGGAGACAATATATTAATCCAGACATCCTCTAGTTCGCTTTCCCAGGGGATCTGTCTGACAACAGAGTATTGTTTATTCACTGCCACGAGGACGCCACCGCCGTCGTCTTTATCATACTTTTTGATACAGGTGGTATCGCGATCTCTACGAAAGACATTGTATTGCTTGTCAAACAGTTCCCCATTGTATTCAGAACAATTAAAATTGATTTCAGTGAGACATATTAAATCGTAATTACAGTTTAGAAAGTGTCTGTACAAAATATCAATCTTACTTCTTGCTCTGTTGAGGTTTTGATAATATACATACATTTTAGATGAGTAAAAAAGTTCCAGATAAATGCACTGAGTTTAATTATAATAACAAACAAAAAAAAAATAACAAGACTGCGCATCTATGTAGGATTGTTGGGAGCCAGCTTTGACAAAGAACTAGTGTCTCTTATAAGTAAAGCCGGGGATTCTTCATCCTTACGAACATAGATTCGCCCATATTTTACCCAGACTAATTTATAGTGGTTAGTTTTCGTCCATTGTCTTGCTGCAGCTTGTAACGCCTTGCATTCAGATGACAAGTGTTCCGATACGTAGATACTGCATTTATCGCCGATAACGCCCATGTGTGATGAGTTAAGCGGGCACGACTTATTTGATTTGTTAAATCTTCGCACTGCAGAGATGATAGTGTCGCGGTGAAGTTCCGAGTGGAGTGTTACAATTATATTGCGGGGACGGTTTGACGAAGGGTTTAACTTTGCAACACGACGGATTGATTTTATGTCTGACTCAGAAATAGGGCAATTTATGACCTCGCATAATTTCTTCAACGCAAGCAATAGATTTTCCGACCGCTTTTTGGGTACCGACTGGATTTCAATGTTGCAGCTTCTTGATTTTTTATCTATGACCTGCAGAATTTTGTTCATTTGGGATAATTCGCTCTGTAATTGCATCTTTTCATCTTCAAGCTGCCTTACCCTGTCTGATAACGTCTTAATCTCTGCCTTATACTCTCTTTGCTCAGCCGCAAGAAAATCAGTCGTTGCGGACTCGGATTTTAGTCTTTTACTCGGATTTTAGTTTTTTAGTCCTCAGAGTCCTGGTCAGAGATATTTCAAAACTTTCCAGTTTTGCGTCCAACTTGGAATCCAGAAGTCTAGAGAATTGGTCCAGCGTGATGCTTGCACTGGAGGCACTTCTAGAGGACGTAGGTGCAGTCTCAGCTGTGGTTAAGGCTGGTTGACTGACATGGAGAGAGGTTTCACTGATCGCAAAGTCCTCGCACGACATGCTAGATTCGTCCATGTTTGCTAGTTGTTTCACGGTTGAATGTAAAAATCATTCGATTTAGCATCAAAACCTTACATGATAAAATACATTAAAAAAAATTAAAAAAAAAAATATATTGATTAGGATGTATTATTCAAAAATATTCAGATAAAATTGCATTATAAAAGTTTGATTCTATTACGATTGTGCCAAAACTTTTTAGGTACTTCAAAATTTTCTTTCAGGCAGTATTAGTTTTTAATTGAAAAAAGTAAAAACCACTAATAAAACCAGGTGAAAATTCTCGATGGAAGTAAAAAATACGCTTCCAATAACAGTTTTCCCTACAACTAGAGTTGGCATGATGGGCTTTAGCGTTCAATCGATTATTATCACAATAGACAAAAATTTAAACGATTCCTCAATTGTTCATGTGTAGGTGCTTAATTTATTGATTTATTTTAATATGAGATACACTTGAAAAATTCTACTGTGTCAGACGAGGAGTCGAACCCCGTATCTTACGCTATCCGGGCATATGTCTATGCCGCTCGGCCACCGACATATTGGCAGGCCTATTGAATTTTATGTGTTTTCTTTAACGCGTAGGCTGCGTGACCTCATCAAGGTTTTGATTGCTCTTACAATAATTTTTCGAGTGTATTTTATATTATTAAGTTTGTATAGTCGTGATTCATTCATCATTGACGGGACAAGGCTCAATTCTAGGTCATTTGTCATTTTAATTAGATGTGTTAATGAAACTGGGGTCCTGTTATTGAATCACTCGCTTGAATATTCCGTGTGATTTTTGTTCGAAAACGAATTAAAATCACGCAAAACATAAAAGTCAGTACTTTAAAAAATCAGTAACCTTTTTTAATCACTCTCGTGTGAAATCATACTCATTTTAATTGGAAAATCGGACATTAATCAATAAATATCACATGCTATCTTGACGTAAGTGATTCTAAATGTTTTGTACGAACTTTGTGTATTATTACAGAATCAGATACAGCATGTATCATTTATTTATACTATAATGAACAACAGGCTTGTCAATGTGTCGGTGGCCGAGTGGCATAGGCATACGCTCATATAGCATAAGACACGGGGTTCGATTCCTCGTCTAACACTGTTGCTTTTTTCAAGTGCATTTTATAGTATTAAGTTTTTACAGTGACAAAATACTAATAAAAAAAAACATTAATTATAAATTGGTTTCCTTAATATTAACCGATTGTTAAATATTTGAAAAAATATTTCTTTCGCATATTGTGAAAGCAAACAACATTGATGAGGTCATGCAGCTTAAGTGTTAAAGAAAGCACTTGCAAAATTCAACAGGCTTGCCAATGTGTCGGTGGCCGAGTGGCATAGGCCCGGATAGCGTAAACCACGGGGTTCAATTTCTCGTCTGTCACAGCCAAAGTTGCTTTTTCAAGTGCATTTTATATTATTAAGTTCGTATAGTGACAAAACACAAAAAAAAAGATTACCAAAATGGTTTTTTTGTGTTATTGGTTTCTTTCGCGCTATAATTGTATAGTAATATATGACACACGCGCTTAGTTAATATAGCATCTTATAGGTTAAATAAAACACCAATAAACAGACATGCAACTACTCGTTTAATTCTGTTAAACAATATCCACATACTGCATGGCGACCCTGCCAGTGCTGCCTTAGGGCAGTGCTTTGCATTCACCTTAACGAAATTAAAAATATGGTTTAAAAACAAATGGACACTTGAGAGTGACATTTAAAAAAATTGGAATAATAATGGTGCAGTGGAAAATTTTACTGTAAGAAGAATGAAGATATGGGAGATTGGAAGAGTTTGGTGGTGATCAAGAAATGTTGCTGGCAGCCGGGTAATGATGGTGCCAGATGAGAGGGAAACCCATCACTTAATCGCAATTTTCTTCATCGATTTTCATTCCCCATAAAACGATTCGCAGATGTTTCAAAATAATATTCAACAAATTCTGGAATCTTGTTACATCACAATTTCATTTGGTCGAATGTTTGTTATCCACAAACTTACTTCATCGTTACTTCTTTTCATAGATACGTTTTTTATCGAAGTAACGTTAGCTTTCTATTTTGTTACCCATAATTTTATTTCCACGTAAGTTTCAATATGCAGAATTCTTGAAACATCGAATTTTACTTCACGAAAGTCCGTATTTCCAAACGAATTTGTTACTAATGTTATATAGCATACTTTATTAATAGACAATTTGAAGCATAACTGATATAAATATGGATCTAATAAATATACTGCGATAATCCCGACTCGCCGTGGTCTCCTCGCCGTGATACTAGTCTGCCCGATACTAGAGTGTAATTCAAAAGCCGGAGGCGCGGAGGGAAAGCAGCCTCCGCCCGCTGTAACAAGGTGACTGCGCCTTGTTACGCTAGGGCGACGAGGCTGCTATTCCCGCAGCTCCGGAGACGAGGAAATCCTAATGCATGCTGCTTGTTTGCATGCTTGCTGCATGCATGCCTGTATGCTTGCATGTATGCATTAATGCATGCCTGCTTGCTTACTTGCATGCGTATACTTGTATGCATGCATGTCCTTACCTGCATTAAAAGTTATTTGAGGAAAAAATATATGGGAACCGTTACACATTGCAACAAGTTTTTATAAAAGGTTATATCGTTAACTTAATAATTCTATGAAACATTAGTTTGATATATCGTTATTCTGCTTAACAAAACAGTTGCGAAACATTTTTTTGGTAAACTGTTATTCGATGTTATGAAACGACGATTATTAACTATTCGATTAATCAAAAAAAAGATATTAACATTCATTGAATAGTTTTCTGTGAAATGAAATTCGATATCAAAAAATTCTGTGTTAGATATATACCTATGATAGATACCCGATGAGAGTGATGGTGGTGTCGGGAGATGTTCGTGTCGGATGTTGATGTGATGTTCCTGGGCACCGGGAGACGGTGGTGTCGCGATGAAGAAAGAAAATAGAATCCGGTTCGCCAAGTAGTTTTTTTTCGAATGATGTAATTATTACTTATTTTGATCGTAGAAATAATTATTTTATCATGGCTACGGTACCGTACCATTTGTTTAATCCCTAGTGTTTAATGCGTGTATTGCTGGTATAATCCAATTTTTTGTAATCACAAATGTTTTTAACAGCATTCTTTTTGCGCGCAAGAAGACGAGTCAAATATTTTTTTAATGAAAATTATTAATTTTAACTGAAATTTAAAGACATACCGCTTAATTTTTTACTATATTTTATTTTACCATTTAATCAACATATTGCAATTATTTAATTTAAAAATCAAACTATTAAACCGCGTCTCGACTTTATTCAAAGTTGAATACAGTATTTAATAATAAAAACATACAAAATAGGTTCTTGTATAAAATGTACAGAGTATAAACAACATCTCACTGCAGTATTTCCAACAGTTTACCGATCTGTATTCAGAAACAAATCAAAGCGAAATTCAGAAGCTTCGTTTTCTTTAACAGCTATTTCAGCCAGAAGACAGCAAACAAAACACTCCTAAACTTACAACCATTAAGGTGTCACCATATTTATTCCTCGGGAATACTTTGCAAAGTTCTTGTTTCACATTTTAAACTGTGCTCTGTACCGTTACCATGAGTTCACGGCTGTTTTAATTCGCTAGCGACGACGTAAAATGTCTATGGAAAATTGCACAGCGCCTCTAGCGGTCACTTGCGGAACTAATATTTTCCATACGCTTTTTAGCGTTCCGTAGCCGAATGGCAAAAAACGGAACCCTTATAGTTTCGTCAAGTCTATCTGTCTGTCTGTCTGTCTGTCCGTCCGTATGTCACAGACATTTTATTCTGTACCTGTAAGCATCACACTGTTGAAATTTGGTAGAAGTATGTATTCCGTTAACCGATTTACGATCCTCATACAAAAAATTAAAAAATAATGACATTTAGGTAAGGGAGGCTCCCATACATGAAACTAAAACCAAAAAAATTTTTTTACTCAAACCTATGCGTGTTTGTCAAACCTATCCTTGTCTATGGATAGGTCTTTTAAAATGACATAGAGGATCATAAAACCGTTTTCTTTTAAATTCTAACGTTTCATAGCTAGACGCTTCCAAAGTGGTAAAATGGGCGTCCCCCCATCTAACTTCTAATCTAAGTGAGTGTAAATTTTGAAAAAAATATGTAATGTAGACCTTATCAAACACTTTCAACGAAAATTGGTTTGGGCGGGATCGAACGAGAAGTTTTTGAGATATAGCACATTTTCAACAACCGCAAACATAACTTTGTACTTAATACAAACACTATGAAAAACAAAATTATATTTGCATTTAACAAAATGTTGTGGTATTTAACTAAGTAGAAGTATGTGGATTCCCTAATTCGGTTAAAGTTGGCACGGAACCCTCAGTGCGCGAGCCCGACTCGCACTTGGCCGGTTTTTTTACGTCGTCGCTAGCGAGTTAAACCGCCGTAAACTCATGGTAATGGTACTGGTCCCGCGATCCTGATAGACATTCTTGGGGAGTTGTCAAATTGTTCGCAACTATCGCCTTAAGTATCTTAAAACTCCTTTGAGAAATCTGGCCTTTGTAAGGGTAGACAAATTTGCAACTGGCTGCCTTTGGGTTGGGCTGTAATGTGAAGCACAGTGAAGGGAGATTAGATTAAAATGAGGGGGTCGTTTTTAAGTAATGCAGTTTGCTTAGAAACAAGGGATGGGTGGGGTGAGCTATTTTTATATGACCCATAAGCGTTAATGGAAAAGTATTCATTTACTTCAAAAGTCACGTTAGTGATAACTTTTTTGTAGATTTATTTCTATGCTACATTTGACATACAATCCTAAAAAGACCCGGCTAAGTGCGTGTCGGACTCGCGCACTAAGGGTTCCGTGCCAACTTTAACTAAACAAGGGATGAATTTACTTCCACTTGGCCAAAATACCACGTTTTCATTTTCATATAGACAACGAAGTTGTGTTTGCGGTTGTTGAAAATATGCTTTATCTCAGAAAGTACTGGTACTTTCTCGTTCAAGCCAATTTTCGTTGAAAGTATTTGTAAAGATCTACTATATGTTTTTTTTTTCAAGATTTACACTTGCTTAGTTTAAAAGTTAGACTTTTTATTTTTATTTTACCACTTTGAAAGCGTCTAACTCAAACCTCAAACGATAGACTTTTAGAGGTAATGGTTGTAGAAACCTTTAAAAGACCTATGTACACCCCACACGCATAGGTTTGTTTTTAAAAAAGAGTTTTAATTTTATGTTAAGGAGGCCCTCTTAAATATCAATATTTCTTATTTTTTGTGTGAAAATCGTAAAGCGGGCGATAAGATACATTTACCTACCAAGTTTAAACTGTGTAATGCTAATAGTTTCAGGATAAAATGACTGTGTCATACGGACGGAAAGACAGACGGAGAGACTTGATGAAACTAAATAGATTCCGTTTTTTGCCATTTGGCTACGGAACCCTAAATACTACTTTTTCATTTTCAGTTAAAATAGGTAATCTAGACACCTAACTCCGCAGTTGTAAGCAATAAATGAGAAAACTAAGAGGCAATAAATAAAAAAGTTTTTTTTCTATCATTGCAGAACAAATACATTTCAGAATCCATAAATATTAATCTTATCCAAGCTGAATACAGGGTGTGTGCGTGAGCAAAATGAAATAAGTCTATTTCTTAAGGTTGAAACGCTCCAGCAAAATGTGAAAGATGGATCCTTAAAATTGTAAGCAAGTCACACTGGCTACAGGCTCTGAATGGTTTTATGGGTAATGAAGCGAGATTTATAGCGCTTTCAAACTTAGGCGACTTTAGCAGCGCGACTGTCGCGCGGCAGTCGCGCTGCCGATAATTTTATACATAAATGACAGCAGTAAGCCCTTCACATTAGAGCGACGGCGCTGCTGTCGCTCTAATGTGAAGGCGCACTTACATTCGACCAACAGCTTGTTTGTTGTTGTTGTGAAATGAATAAATTAATTTGATCATTTCTTGCTCTGCGGACGACCGACACGCTGTCGAGGATAGGAGTCGGTAGGTAGTATGTTATCTTTGCGTCGCACTGACAGGATTATTATTACTTTTTTCTCTCAGAACTAATCATTGTTTATTTACGTTCTTGCACGTGATGGCTTGTCTTATAAATGAATAGATAGGGCAAAATTTTATTGTAGATTAAAAAAAATGACCCTAATTAAAGTGTCTTAATTGCTTGTGCTCATTATTCCAATAAACTATTTTTAGAGTTTGCGCATTCAACTTTACACAAAATGTTAAGTTAAAAACCACAACTTCATTCATCACCCTATATAAGCGAGCTATTAAAATATCTTTACGTAAACGAGTCCAATCTAGAAATATAATATCGAATACTATTATGCTCCGAAGATTTTCTTGATGACCTCTTATCCAGCGTAAATCTGAAATGAAACGTTAATAAAATTGAAATTAAAATAACCTCTGAAAATATCTATCGAAGTAATCAGTTGGAAATAGTATCGCTTTATGAAACAACTCGTAATTGGCGTTTTGCAGTCTGTTGAGGAGTCAATTAATTGGTTGTTATTTGATTCTTCACTAATTGGTAGTTTGAAAGTTACAGATTCCACTCTAGTTTTCAAAATATGAGAGAAAAAAATACCTTTTGCTGTGCTAATTAATGTCGAGCGCAAGCCGAAAACTATTTATTGGAAATAAAAATAAAAGTTATTATTGCGATTCTAGCTCGTTGGATTATTCATAGAATTATAGGTACCGAGGTGTGAAAATTTGAGAAGTGTTCCGAAGTTTTGACTTTTCATGTCTCTTATCCTTTATCAAATCATAACCTAGTGTAAGCATTAACTATACTAATTTTATATATATTTAATTAAACTTCAAATTATTTAGATACTTAACACAGAATTCGTAATCTCTTATAAGGGTTGCGTAGTCCAACAAGGAACCCTAATAGTTTCGCCATGTCCTTCTATTTGTTTGTCCGTCCGCAGTCCAGCGCAGAGACCTAAGGGGCTGGAAAACAAGCAACACAAGCATATGCTTGTGCAGTGATAGTTTTCCTTTAAAAGTTCGTCGTATATACGACGAACTTTTAAAGGAAAACTATCACTGCTATGGTAAATGATCGGATGTTTATTTTATTAAGGCAGCCTTTATCTTGCTTTATAAATCATATTTATGGCAATAACAGTGCTTACATACATAGTAGGTACGGAACCCTTCGCGCGCGAGTCCGACTCGCACTAGGCCGGTTTATTTTGTAATACCTAGTCGGCAAGCAGCAATAGTGCGATTTGACTATTAGATGAAGAATTATTGAATAGTCAAATTATGGCTTAGTTAGGTACCACACTAACATCAGATGTTGTAAATGATAAAAAAACGTTACTACCCAAAACAAAGTTTAGTTGCAAAAAATTTCAATTGACTACGACACGTGATAAAACTAAGCATTGTCATCCCCATTTTTTTTTCCATCTTAACGTATAAAGTTACTGTGCCTAGACCCACGGAACCCTATTTTTGAATCACTCGCGCAAAATGGCGAGTGCTAATCATTGATTAATGTCCGATTTCCGAATCAAAAACAGTTTCATTTCATACAGGAGTGATAAAAAAAAAATACTTTTTTGAGTTATATTGGTATAATATATTTTGCTCGGTTTACATTGACTATTAGTTCGCTTTCCAATGGAAATCACACGCCGTATCCAAGCAAGTGATTAAAGAATCACTCGCGTCAAGATGACGTGATATTATTTGATTATTGCCCGATTTCCAAATGAAAATTAATACAATTCCACTCGGAAATAATTAAAAATATAAATGAATTTCGTCATAGTACGTAGATACAAAAGTCGCTATATCTCGCGAACTTTCCATTGGTTATCAATAATAATTCGTTTTCAAACGAAAATCAAACGCCATATTCAAACGATTGACTCAAAAATAGGGCCCCTGGTTTCGCCTATCACCTTTGACATGAACTAAGCAGAGTAAACACACTTGCATTAAATATTAAGCCTCCAAGAAGGGACGTGCACAATCGTGTATAATTAAGGTACCTTTCGAGGCAAAGGGTTGTAAGGGTGACATTATGAATTCCGGTTTCGAATCACAACCGGGGGTTGAATGAACCCCTATGTTAATTGTACGGTTAGCATTACAAACAGGTAGGTATGGGACTTATTTATTGGTGATTCAGAATTCTCTTTGCGTAACGCGATATTTCATTCCAGCTTTGTGCGATTTTGGGAGGCAATTTTATTAAAGGATGGGTTTGATTAGGATGGCTAGGTTTGTTTTAATGGTTTGTGTAATGAAGAAGAAGTTTTTTTCTAATTCTAATTTTCTTTGATTAGGTATTGCTTATACAGGGTGACTTTTTATCAGTACCGAAATTTTGTGTAAAGACTCCACTGATGAATATGAACAACTTTTACTATGGGGGCAATAGTGAAATCGAGAAAAAAAAACAGCTGTTCCATAAATTTTGACCGCGCGCCAATTGAACTTTTCACACAAAATTTCGGTACTGATAAAAAAGTCACCCTGTATGTATAGCCTCGGTGTTGCAACGGTAACAGGGTCGCGCTTTAAAGCGACGGATGTGCCAGAGGTCCCGGGTTCGATCGGCCAAAAATATATACCTGAGTTTTTCTGTTCAGAAATTCTTAGGATAGCTCGGAGTTAGAAAGTTGGCGGTGTTTCACCCCCGTGCCTCGGAAAAACACGTAAAGCCGTTGGTCCTGCGCCTGGGCCCCTATTTTGAATCACTCCCATATATAAAACTATAACTGAAAATTTTTTTTTAGTCAAACGTATGCGTGTATGGATAGGTTTTTAAAAATGTCATAGAGATTCCTAAAATCATTTTCTTTTGAAGTCTTACGTTTCATAGATAGACGCTTCCAAAGTGGTAAAATGGGCGTCTCCCCCCCACCTAACTTCTAAACTAAGCGAGTTTAAATTTCTAAAAAAAAACATAATGTAGATCTTAACAAATACGATTGAACGAGAAGTTTTTGAGATATAGCACACTTTTAACAACCGCAAAATAGCTTTGTTCTTCATACGAAATACTATGAAAAACAAAGTTATATTTGCTGTCAACAAAATGTTGTGATGATATACTTAGTGGATTCCCTAATTAAGTTAAAGTTGGCACGGAACCTTCAGTGCGTGAGTCCGACTCGCACTTGGCTGGTTTTCTGCCATTCGGCTACGGAACCCAAAAAAGGTACATTTAAATATCTTGTTATAGACAGTTACTTTTTTATTTTGCTGTCATTTCCAGCTAAAAGTATTTCCTCTTAGCTGGAGTTACTCGTATCTTTGATTCGATTACGATTTCTACTGATGTTTGGCTTTTATTTTCAGGTATTCTATGTCCACATTTCAAAACATCGATACACACTTCAAGTCTAACAGTTCATTAAATTATACGTAACTCAAATGCGACAGCTAAAGCGCTCAGTCTGAAGTGCTTGAAACTCAATACTTTATCTCAAATCGAAACGAAAATACATGAATCGTTCTCGAGTCCTCGCTCGAGGACTTGAGTGTACTCCGTCGATTCTCGCCAACTTTCCTCGCGATTGCGATTTTCAACCTTGTTTTTAAAGCACTAAAGTTGGCGAACTACTCTGTAAGCCGAATCGTATTTGTTCACCACTCTCACTACTTTAGATAGGTCAAAATTGTGCAAGTTGTTCGAACGCTCTTTCAACACTACACTAAAAAGTGTCTAATGGAAAAATGTGATCGTACGTCGTCTTTGCAAACATTCATTAATTCTCTGCTTTAAGGGTGTTTGACATTTTCTTTTTAGAAAGGTATTGGCTGCGCAGGGGTTTTTAACTGGTTAAGTTCAGAAGGTACTATCAATAATAATAACAAATATTGGACACCAATCACATACATTGCTCTGATCCAGGAAAACAGGCACTGGTGGTACCAGACACCTAGACCCGAGACAATATAGGAAGTTCTGATATCTACATTGAATTGACCGGGAATCGAACCCGAAACAACGCCTTGTAACGCAGCGTGCTTAGCCACTACACCAAGAAGTTCGTCGAAATTTCAGGTCATAAAAAATATCATGAAGTGAGTGCTCAACGACCTTAAAGATAGCGCAGGATCAAACTGGATGCAGACCGCCAGTGATCGGTCGCTGTGGAAAGCCGTGGGGGAGGCCTATGTTCAGCAGTGGACGTCCTTTGGCTGATAATAATGATGAGTGCTCAAATTTCTTGTAACACTTACAAGAAAATTGCTATATTTGTACTATATTTTAACAAAACTTTAATCTAACCAGTGCAATGGTGCCAACTGGCAAACACTAACCGGACAAATACGCAAAACACATACCGAATTCATAACAGACTGTGCCGCAATAAAATCATAACCCCTGGTTTCAAGGGTCGGGTAAAAATATCACCTATTTACATAGTTAAAATTGAGGCTAGATTTAATAAGGCTGCGCTAGACGACATCTGGCCAAGTCATGCCCACAAATATAGAGAGATGAGAAATGACTAGGAAAAAAATAATTTGTATGTTTCCTTTGCAACTTCATGCCGTTCAAAAGTCGGATTCTTCATACAAATTAATTTCCCTTTTCACGCCTTTAAGTATTTTTGGTATGTGGCATAATGCCTTGTTCAATAGCTTTTTTTCGAAGCTAGATTATTTTCTCCTTGTGTAACGAAGTACTAGACAACGATTACGACGGCACGGCTCCATAAAGAAAAGTTAGTACTTATTACACAAATATTTAAAAGTTGTTTGCCCCCTTGCAAGATTCAAACCTGCAACCGCTGACTACCACTAATCAGAACTCACTAGCGACGACGTCACATTTTGTTGGAAAATGTTACTACTGTCAGTGACCGCTACAGGCGCTGTGCAATTTTCCATAGACTTTTTTTACGTCGTCGCTAGCGAGTAAAACTGTCGCAAATTCATGGTAACACCACTGCACTAAACCTGTCGTCTAAATATTCAAAATGGGATAAACGAACGCGACATGGTTTAAGAAAATAAATATATAAAGCAGACAAGCTAAATAACTTCATCATTATAAATATCAATTCATATATCAATGTTTAGAAAGTAAGAAAATATAAAAGGATAAATAACCGGTGGTATACATAACTTTTGTCAGTGTAAATTCTTCGGATACATATATATGTCCTCTAAATATTGATTTAGGGTCGATTTTACCAACGTTACATAAGACTTATACAACTGAATAAATATAAACAGACCGATGTTACAATGCCATTTATATAAATTATTGCTGACATATAGGTAACGTTTTCAAATTAGGCGTATTGTATTTTATTCGACGAATATTCCTTATCTGATGTTGCAAAAATTAGGCTTTGGGATTTAATCAAATTGAACTATTCTTGTTTCTTCCAGCTAATTTAAGCTAGTGGTATACGCTAGGAGAAATTCATAAAACGTTTAATACCGACTAGCGCCGTCTGCACGCGGCTTTATAGCGATGCGTGGGGACCATAAAATTAATATTCCTAACGGAATAGAAGGACAAGTAAAAGCTGTCAAACGAAACCGATTTAAGATGACATTTATGTGTGTAAAATTGTTTATGTATGCGTGTCAGTGATGTTTGCCATACCGCTTTTTACATTGATATCGATATCGATAACATCATTAATAGGTATTGTAATATTTGTATTGTTTTTAGAGTTGTTTTATGTGACAAACATACAAACTAAATAATAAAATTTCACTTGTAAAAAGCAACTTTAGCTGTGACAGACACAGCCAAAGTTGCTTTTTACTAGTGCAATTGATATCATTAGTATCAGTTATAGTAGGTAAGTACGAGTTGGACTCGCGGACAAACGGTTTCGTATTCGTTGGGACCGCTAATTTTTGAATAAAATAAAAACAAATCCAAAAATATTTTATTTATTAATTAAATAATTCCATTCATACCATACCACTAATCACTTATATGATAAATGCAAATGTTTGTGATGATGGATGAAGGAACCGCTCGTTACGGGTATCGGCCATGACATTGCGGGTAAGAAGGATGTTTGATGCAGTAGAAAAACGAGCTTCAGACCATTGAGTCGTCATAAAGTTATTACTTGTGCAACTTGCCCTTAGTTTTGGAAAATAAATTATAATGTATGTTAATATAAATCAACTAAATCATTGACTCCTCGTTTTTAAAAATCCTAGGAAAACATACAAAAATACACCAAATCTATCTAAATCTGATATGTTTTCTTGTGTCTGATATGTTTTTGTTAAAGGAACATCTTTTATTTCAAATCCTTTTTTTACCTTGTTGAATATTATAGAGCAATTAATTCTGTCCGTCGTTGAAGCTACGCTGTTCATTATAGTCACCTTTTCTAGCTCTAAACAATTCCCATTTTCACTTAGCTTGATCTCGGTGTGACAAAGCAACCTTTTATAAGCCGACACAAAATTTCTTACTGTAGGATTGTTATTAAAACCACCCTTAGATCT
Organism: Pyrausta purpuralis; assembly: GCA_963924145.1. Taxonomy (NCBI): domain Eukaryota; kingdom Metazoa; phylum Arthropoda; class Insecta; order Lepidoptera; family Crambidae; genus Pyrausta; species Pyrausta purpuralis. Next base: position 25,800,191 of record OZ001646.1, read on the forward strand.
GATCGAACTGAAAAATGTTTCTATATGGTCCTGCGAAAGTTTGCATATGGGCAAAAATTCCTTTCTCGATGTAGTCCGCATACAGCCATTTCAGTCATGATATTAACTAAGAATCCAGAAAAACCGAGATGTCTTGTAGAGTTTATTACTAACGAACTATCTTCATATTTTAAATTATAGACGACCCGTCTGGTGTAGTGGTCGAGAAATCGCCTACTACGCAGCGGGCGCGGGTTCGATCCCCGCACAATACAAACATTTGTGTGCATGAACATGTCTGTTTGTATTGGTCTGGGTGTTTTCTATGTATATCATGTATGTATTTACAAAAAAAAAAGTATTTAAGTATTATATCCGTTGTCTGGCACCCATAACACAAGCTTTGAGTAGCTTACTTTGGGGCTAGATGGCGATGTGTGGGAATGTCCAAAGGATATTTATTTATTTATTTATTTATTTTAATAGTAATCTTGTTAAATTTTTTTAAATATAAATTCCTTGTTTCTGTCAAATAACGGTTTCTTAAACCCGTATGAAAGGAAGTTCCGTGAATTAAAAATATCAAATATTTCATTTACCATGCGTATGAATGATACAGTTCCTTCCGAATTCTGGAATTGGAGTAAATTCAAAAAGTTTTGGCAATATCCTATGGATGTGGCTACAGATTCCGATAACAATTGTACGGCTAATTTCACATTCATTTTTTGTTTAATGAAATTTATATGTCTGAATGTTAATTTATTGGCAAGTCTCAAACCTTCTTTTACTTGAAGGTTGAACAGTTCTGTAACAAATTTGAATTCTACTTTCCTCCCAGTGAAATCTATAAATGTCTTCTTATCATGAAATGTCCCTCTTATAAGCTTTATAAGGTGACACGGATCAAACAAAACGTAATATTTTATATTCTTGTAATAAAAGTAAGGAATGATAGGCTCAGTTAATTTACATCCTAATAATTTGCACAAGTTTACGTTAGAGGATATACCATCAAAAGTTATTGAGACAACAGTACAACCGGTTTCAATTAAAAAAGTTAGACATATCTTTAGTAGATTTTCCTTTTGAGTAACAGTAAAAGCCCGCCCTGGAAAGAAACCAACTGGTAGTTTCCAAAAGTGGTTAATAGCTACAACCATAAAAACAAGAATTTGACTTGCCACTGGAACTTCATCTCCATGTGTATCGTTTCCAAAATTCACAAAACCGTAGTGGTTCTTACCTACAAACTCAGTATACTCTTTGATGCTCATTTCATCGAAAGTTAAACTTACGAGAAGATCTTTTGTTTTTGCTATTTCTTTGATGGTATTAAATGATTCTGCAGTAAATCCTGGGGCACAATCTACGCGTTTATACCAGTTTCTCAGTGTGTTTACGTGTGGCAAACAAAAAGAAAATTTTTCGCGAATATAACTGTATGATCTCGGGCTATAGAAGTGAAGTGTTAACGAAAATGTTTTCAATTCATCACAGAATGCAGCTGATTGAGATATATCACCTCGAGATAATGCATTCATTCGATCGTTTAAGGCCTGTATTGTTTTATTGCAGCATGTTGCAGAAATATCATTTAGATGATCTTGCAGGCCAGGTCGTTTTTGAATTTCGTCAAGTAGAGATGCTAAAGTAATTACTTTTTTTTTAGAGCGTTTATTTTGCGCCCTCAGGTTCCGAATGATTTGCTGTTTTTTTTTAATTTTTTTCTTGTAATTTAGTGCATTTGGATATAAGTTTTTTTTTTCTTGGCGACAATTCTAGTTGGGAAGAGGTCGATGGCGTGGGCTGTTCCAAGAGTGGCGGTGTAGATTTTAAAGGTAACGATGAGTATGCTTCTGGTATTATATCTCTATATATATATGAAGTCACTGTGCGTCTGGGCTTTATTTTTACCTGCGAAAAAGAAACACATAAGTAGCTATTAAATAAAAGTATTGTGACAGTATGATCTTGTCCCAGACTAAGCAAAGTATATAAGAAACCCTAATTGTATTTACAAAACTTGTTAAGAACATCCAGACCAAGACATGTCTGTTCATATACACAAAGTTGTATGATAGCATATCTAGTGCAAAAACATGTTACTATATTTCTAATAAATCAACAGCAGAAGATTATATTAATTTAGCTTACCGGAACAAACTCAGTTGGAATTGAAAATTTCATCAAACATCGTTTGCCTCCTCGAGTCGTGAAACATGTTTCTTTAAAATGCTTACTGCAGACATACGAGTATGGTTTAGGAATCCAGTTTCGCCGGTCGATTAATCTGTGCCATGCATTTTTAGTATCCAAATTATTAGGAAATCTAAAAGATACATAAATTACCAACGTATTTTTACTATTATATTTATATTTGAACAATATAATAACGGTTGCAATTAGTCCTATACTATTCTAATAGTCAAAACCTGATACGTATACAAACGCCATGTATGCGCGAAACATTACAATACATAAATGTTTTGTCAATCAGCGAAGTAATTATAAATGAAAATACAATGCACCCAGGTGACTAATACTTAAATCGTCGTGGGTTGAGCATATTAGTTTACCGCGTGATAAATAGTCGACACGAAATATCGATAACTTGAAGCAGCCCTAGTGTAAAATTAAAATTATTTCTTCACACAAAAAAATCGTAAATATGTATTATATGTTATTTGATCTTTGCTTTTTACGTAAATAAACGCCTAAAGAAAAGAGTAATCATACTCAGTACTTAAAATTTGAAGCAAATTGGCAAAAATAAAGCGTAAATTAGGACGTGTCGATTCGGAGTATTTTACCTGTGAAACGAAAATTTGTTGGGATTATTTTGCTGTGTTGAACAACAATCAATCACCGAACAGGACACCATGTTTCAGAAGCAAAATATACACGATTTCACTTGAAATTATGAAGAATCATGGAAAAATCAAATGGAAGTAATTTTCAGCAAGCCTCTGCAGGGCGGTCAACTGTTTGACATCTGACAAAAATGGTTCTGCTACCCATCTCTTTTTATCACACAGTTTCCTGCTAGTGACATCTCGCTTTTGTCGTTCTATTCCAAAGGGATAATAATTTTATGGTGGGGACTGAATTCAAAATTAGAACTGCCCAGTTTTTAGTTGTTTATTGCATACAGTATCTTACAGAGCTAAGAAATTAAACGCAGACCTATTTTACTGAGCAATTATATTTTTCAGCATGAACCCAGTATTAACTGAAAAAGAAACATAAAATTAATATTCGTATCGGTAAAGAAGGACAAGTAAAAACTGTCAAATGAAACCAATCTAAGATGTCAGTAACTAACGTAAGTAAGTAATATTTGTAGGTTAAAATAAGATTACCTTTCGTTCAGGTGATTTATATCTTAAACTAATATCTTCCTAAGTTAAACATATTAGTTTACCGAATGATAAACAGTCGACACAAAATATTGAACAAGCCGCTCTAGTGTAATATGAAATATTATTTATTTATACAAAATATTCATAGATATGCATTACCTGTGTTATTCTGTGTTTTTACGTAAATTAACGTTTATAGAAAAGAATAATCATACTGCGTAGGTACTTTAAATTTGAAGCGCATTGGTAAATATTAGTCGTATATTAAGAGGCTTCGATTATGACTAATTTTCCTGTCGAATAATTAGTTGTTGGGGCTATTTCGCCGTAATGAACAACAATCAATAACCGATCAAGTCACTATATTTCGCGAGAGCTATTTCATCAAAATATACACAATTTAACATATTTTTTTTAAATGAATAAAAATTTCAGCAAGCCTTCATGGGCTTCCAAATTGACTGACAGCCGCCAAAAACAGTTCTGCTATATTGCATCTCGCATTTCCTTTTATCATACAGTTTCCTGCTAGTGACATCTCACTCTTGTTGTTCTATTATAGAAGGATAATAAATTTATTAAACAAAACACAATCAATACGCATTGGATATCCATCAAACTACGTATACAACTAAACTATTTACTATTTATACTTTATAAAGTTTTGCTCCTAGTACAGGCCACACATTTTATAAATAACATCAAACGTCCAACTCCGCAGATTGGTTCGTACATCTTAAAGGTGGGCATAATAAACTTTTATTCGGGCCAGTCATAAAAATCTCCAGTGATATCCCGAAACTGCTCAAGTTGAGTCGTAACGTTATTTTTTAACGCACCTTTACTTTGGCAGGGAACTATCAATACTCAAAATTACCCGTCATATCTTATCTCCGAGAGAAAAAGTTTGGATTATATCCAAAGGTGTCGCGAACAAAACTAGTGAATATGAAAAGCCTCTTCTGATAGTTTACTTGGAAAAGATTAGTGTAGTAGGTATCTCTATTGGAAAAGACAAAAAAATATTGGAACTTCGGGAATGGACTTCACGAACACACATACAAACAAATAAACGCAATCTTGACAACACAAAGCTGGTTTAATTGAACTACCGAAACTTTAATTTAGGTAAGGTTTAAATTAGGTATGTCTCTTTAATCATTTACTTATTTCTTTTCTCATTTAAAGCATCATTCTTTAAGTAGCAACTACTTATTCTCCTTAACTAGCTTATCCTGTATATGTTTATATGCTCTCATGAAAAACGACACAGCAAATTAGCTACGATTATTCCGTATCCCGTCCTTCCAATTTTTCAAATTTCCTTAAGACCAGCAATAAAGTTACCAATACGCCCACAATAAAAGCCCAGAAGGTTCTACAAGGCATAATGATCATATATTTTTATAGGAGCCCCGTAAAAATATATTACATTTTCCTCTTGCCCACAAAATCCCATAGTTTGCATCCGCTCAGGATTATGAGAATCTTATGAAATTGTTTAGGAGCAGTTTACAAAACTGGTCTAATTTTCTTAACCCTAATTTAAGAGCTATATTTTTTATGCGATAAAATGAGTAGATTTTTTTGGATGCGTGGGTTTTTACTCCTTATTTCATGGTTTAAGAAAATAAATATATAAAGCAGACAAGCTAAATAACTTCATCATTATAAATATCAATTCATATATCAATGTTTAGAAAGTAAGAAAATATAAAAGGATAAATAACCGGTGGTATAAATAACTTTTGTCAGTGTATATTCTTCAGATACAAATCTAAGTCTTCTGAATATTGATTTAGGGTCGATTTTACCAACGTTAGATAAGACTTATCCGACTGAATAAATATAAACAGACCGATGTTACAATGCCATTTATTTAAATTATTTCTGACATATAGGTAACGTTTTCAAATTAGGCGTATTGTATTTTATTCGACGAATATTCCTTATCTGACGTTGAAAAAATTAGGCCTTAGGGATTTAATCAAATTTGACTATCCTTGTTTCTTCCAGCTAATTTAAGCTAGTGTTATACGCTAGGAGAAATTCATAAAACGTTTAATACCGACTACCGCCGTCTGCACGCGGCTTTATAGCGATGCGTGGGGACTGAATTCAAAATTAGAACTGCCCGAATTTCAGTTCTTTATTGCATACAGTATCTTACAGAGCTAAGAAACTTAACATATACCTATTTTCTCAGCTTATATTTTTCTGCATGAACTCATCCAGTATGAACTGAAAAAGAAACATAAAATTAATATTCGTATCGGTAGAGAAGGACAAGTAAAAACTGTCAAACGAAACCGATTTAAGATGTCAGTAACTAACGTAAGTAATAAACATTTGTAGGTTAAAATAAGATTACCTTTCGTTCAGGTGATTTATATCTTAAACTAATATCTTCCTAAGTTAAACATATTAGTTTACCGCATGGTATACAGTCGACACAAAATATTAAACAAGCTTACGTAAATTAACGTTTATAGAAAACAATAATCATACTGCGTACTTTAAACTTGTAGCGCATTGGTAAATTTAGGTCGTTTATTAAGAGGCTTCGATTTGGACTAATTTACCTCTTAACTGATTATTTGTTGAGGATATTTTGCTGTAATGAACAACAATCAATCACCGATCAAGTCACCATGTTTCGCGAGACCTATTTCTACAAAATATATACAATTTTACATAAATTAAAATGAAAAAAATGTTTAAATGAAAAAACAAAAACAGCGAGCCTTCATGGGCTTCCAAACTGACTGACAGCCACCAAAATCGGTTCTGCTACATCGCATCTCGCATCTCTTTTTATCACACAGTTTGCTGCTAGTGATATCTCGCTCTTGTTGCTCTATTTCAAAGGGATAATAATTTTATAAAAAACAACCACAATCAATAAGCATTGGATATCCATCAAACTACGTATACAACTAATCTATTTACTATTTATATTCTATAAAGTTTTGCTCCTAGTACAGGCCACACGCTTTATAAAGAACATCAAACGTCTAACTTCGCAGATTGGTTCGTATATCTTAAAGGTGGGCATAATAAACTTTTATTCGGGCCAGTCATAAAAATCTCCAGTGATATCCCGAAACTGCTCAAGTTGAGTCGTAACATTATTTTTTAACGCACCTTTACTTTGGCAGGGAACTATCAATACTTAAAATTACCCGTCATATCTTATCTCCGAGAGAAAAAGTTTGGATTATATCCAAAGGTGTCGCGAACAAAACTAGTGAATATGAAAAGCCTCTTCTGATAGTTTACTTGGAAAAGATTAGTGTAGTAGGTATCTCTATTGGAAAAGACAAAAAAATATTGGAACTTCGGGAATGGACTTCACGAACACACATACAAACAAATAAACGCAATCTTGACAACACAAAGCTGGTTTAATTGAACTACCGAAACTTTAATTTAGGTAAGGTTTAAATTAGGTATGTCTCTTTAATCATTTACTTATTTCTTTTCTCATTTAAAGCATCATTCTTTAAGTAGCAACTACTTATTCTCCTTAACTAGCTTATCCTGTATATGTTTATATGCTCTCATGAAAAACGACACAGCAAATTAGCTACGATTATTCCGTATCCCGTCCTTCCAATTTTTCAAATTTCCTTAAGACCAGCAATAAAGTTACCAATACGCCCACAATAAAAGCCCAGAAGGTTCTACAAGGCATAATGATCATATATTTTTATAGGAGCCCCGTAAAAATATATTACATTTTCCTCTTGCCCACAAAATCCCATAGTTTGCATCCGCTCAGGATTATGAGAATCTTATGAAATTGTTTAGGAGCAGTTTACAAAACTGGTCTAATTTTCTTAACCCTAATTTAAGAGCTATATTTTTTATGCGATAAAATGAGTAGATTTTTTTGGATGCGTGGGTTTTTACTCCTTATTTCATGGTTTAAGAAAATAAATATATAAAGCAGACAAGCTAAATAACTTCATCATTATAAATATCAATTCATATATCAATGTTTAGAAAGTAAGAAAATATAAAAGGATAAATAACCGGTGGTATAAATAACTTTTGTCAGTGTATATTCTTCAGATACAAATCTAAGTCTTCTGAATATTGATTTAGGGTCGATTTTACCAACGTTAGATAAGACTTATCCGACTGAATAAATATAAACAGACCGATGTTACAATGCCATTTATTTAAATTATTTCTGACATATAGGTAACGTTTTCAAATTAGGCGTATTGTATTTTATTCGACGAATATTCCTTATCTGACGTTGAAAAAATTAGGCCTTAGGGATTTAATCAAATTTGACTATCCTTGTTTCTTCCAGCTAATTTAAGCTAGTGTTATACGCTAGGAGAAATTCATAAAACGTTTAATACCGACTACCGCCGTCTGCACGCGGCTTTATAGCGATGCGTGGGGACTGAATTCAAAATTAGAACTGCCCGAATTTCAGTTCTTTATTGCATACAGTATCTTACAGAGCTAAGAAACTTAACATATACCTATTTTCTCAGCTTATATTTTTCTGCATGAACTCATCCAGTATGAACTGAAAAAGAAACATAAAATTAATATTCGTATCGGTAGAGAAGGACAAGTAAAAACTGTCAAACGAAACCGATTTAAGATGTCAGTAACTAACGTAAGTAATAAACATTTGTAGGTTAAAATAAGATTACCTTTCGTTCAGGTGATTTATATCTTAAACTAATATCTTCCTAAGTTAAACATATTAGTTTACCGCATGGTATACAGTCGACACAAAATATTAAACAAGCTTACGTAAATTAACGTTTATAGAAAACAATAATCATACTGCGTACTTTAAACTTGTAGCGCATTGGTAAATTTAGGTCGTTTATTAAGAGGCTTCGATTTGGACTAATTTACCTCTTAACTGATTATTTGTTGAGAATATTTTGCTGTAATGAACAACAATCAATCACCGATCAAGTCACGATGTTTCGCGAGACCTATTTCTACAAAATATATACAATTTTACATAAAATAAAATGAAAAAAATGTTTAAATGAAAAAAACAAAAACAGCGAGCCTTCATGGGCTTCCAAACTGACTGACAGCTGCCAAAAACGGTTCTGCTACATCGTATCTCGCATCTCTTTTTATCACACAGTTTGCTGCTAGTGATATCTCGCTCTTGTTGCTCTATTTCAAAGGGATAATAATTTTATAAAAAACAACCACAATCAATAAGCATTGGATATCCATCAAACTACGTATACAACTAATCTATTTACTATTTATATTCTATAAAGTTTTGCTCCTAGTACAGGCCACACGTTTTATAAATAACATCAAACGTCTAACTCCGCAGATTGGTTCGTACATTTTAAAGGTGGGCATAATAAACTTTTATTCGGGCCAGTCATAAAAATCTCCAGTGATATCCCGAAACTGCTCAAGTTGAGTCGTAACATTATTTTTTAACGCGCCTTTACTTTGGCAGGGAACTATCAATACTCAAAATTACCCGTCATATCTTATCTCCGAGAGAAAAAGTTTTGATTATATCCAAAGGTGTCGCGAACAAAACTAGTGAATATGAAAAGCCACTTCTGATAGTTTACTTGGAAAAGATTAGTATAGTATCTCTATTGGAAAAGACAAAAAAATATTGGAAAAGGGACTTCACAAACACACACATATAAACAAATAAATGCAATCTTGACTACACAAATCTGGTTTAATTGAACTACCGAAACTTTAATTTAGGTATGGTTTAGATTAGGTATGTCTCTTTAATCGTTTACTTATTTTTTACCCATTTAAAACGTCATTCTTTAAATAGCAACTCCTTATTCTCCTTAACTAGCTTATACTGTATATTTTTATATGCTCTCATGAAAAACGACACAGCAAATTAGCTACGATTATTCCGTATCCCGTCCTTCCAATTTTTCAAATTTCCTTAAGACCAGCAATAAAGTTACCAATACGCCCACAATAAAAGCCCAGAAGGTTCTACAAGGCATAATGATCATATATTTTTATAGGAGCCCCGTAAAAATATATTACATTTTCCTCTTGCCCACAAAATCCCATAGTTTGCATCCGCTCAGGATTATGAGAATCTTGTGAAATTGTTTAGGAGCAGTTTATAAAACTGGTCTAATTTTCTTAACCTTAATTTAAGAGCTATATTTTTTATGCGAAAAAATGAGTAGAATTTTTTGGATGCGTGGGTTTTTACTCCTTATTTCACATTCAAGTATACACAACTTGGAATCATCAGGGTAAATTATGTCTCCACTATACAATGCTTCGAATGAATAAAGAGAACTGAAACAGCACGTCAAGGTAAACACTGCGGTATCTTATGCAGTTGTAATAAGAGCTAGTTTGCAACAAAAACGGGTAACCTGATGTGCCGTCGATTGAACTTCGCCCTCATCACATAAAAAAAACTGCTATTTTTTTTTTCATTCATCTGCTCGATTACTATTTAACTCCATAAACGTTATTTAAAATAACAATCCTAATATCCTCTAGCCAAAACCATCCACTTTAAACTGACCCTTGTATAATATGTTTAAAAAAAATGGCTGTCAAGTCAGGGGTCGCGTCAATCTGGCTGAGTGAGCAGTGAGGAGTGACCTGACCTCCTAATAGGGTAGCCCATCCGTCAAAAGGTCCCAAGGGGGATGAACGTTTTTCGATATTTTATACTAACCTATGTTTTGTGTTCGACTTTTTCAGAGTTTGGGTACTATTTCGGACTCTTAAAAATATGAATTTGAATATGTCGTGTCGGTAAGTGAGCCTCCTCATACTTACTGGTTATGATCGTTTCATATACTCAAAATCCAAATCAAACTAAGATAAAAGTACAGAAAGGTATGATTTAGAGATATGCAGGACTACAGTAATAAAAACTGGCCAAGTGCGAGTCTGACTCGCGCACTGAGGGTTCCGTGCCAATTTTAACTGAATTAGGGAATCCACTTACTTCCACATCGCTAAAATACCAAAATATTTTGATGACAGCAAATATAACACTGTGTTTCATAGTGTTTGTACCAAATTTCAACAGTTTGATGCTTATAGTTACAGAATAAAGTGATTGTGACATACGGACGGACAGACAGACAGACTTGACAAAACTAAAAAAAACTAGATAACATTTTATTTAAAAATACGAATGTAAATTTAATATGTATCGCAACTCAGTTTAACTGACTTACAAAAACAAAATGCTGTAATTTAACGAAAATTAATAATAAAGCTTATTATTTTTATTGTAATTTCGCATAAATAGTTCGCTTTCAGTATACAACATCCCTTACAAGCTCAATAATTAATTGACGAAAAGACGTCACTAATTGCGAATTCGCAGTGACTTTACATCGTTAATTTCCGTGTTTTAATTAAGAAAACAAAACACCTCGTGGCGCAATTAACACGTTTTAAATTAAGCATATAATTTAAGTAGTTACTTTCTAATTTTATGCTGCCTGCCCTAATTAGAACAAAATGTGGATACAGTCCAAAGAACGCAGTCATCTTAATAGGAGTTTAGTTTTGATTGTTGACTCCCTTATATCTACTGTTAATTAAAAAAATCTGGATGACCGAGACTTGCTCACAATTTAATTGAAAAATCTAAAATGATTGCATACATCGGGATTCGACTCCCGAGCTATGAACATTGAAATATAATGCCGGGTTGCTTTAAATGATTTTGTAGCGGTTTTTTTAGTACCTAAAAACACGACGATACATTTTTTTTTTAATAAAAACCTATCTAGATCGATTTTTTGCCCATTCTCATATAAACAGTGGTGTGCACTGAATTAAGAATAGTCAGCACGTCAGCACTTTTAGAAAACAATTTGCTTTCTGCTTCGTCAAAAATTATCATTGACCACTTTGGAGCTATTTTTTTAAAATAAATATTGGACACCAATCACATACATTGCTCTGATTCCAAAGTAGGTAGCTTATGCACTTTTGTTATAGAAATCAGACACAACGGTGGTACCACAACATCCAGACCCGAGACAATATCGAAAATTTTGATGTCAACATTGACCCGACCGAGAAGCGAACCCGAAACCTCAGAGTGGCGACGCCTTGAAACCCAGCGTGCTTAGCCACTACACCACGGAGGTCGTCATTCGCTATTGTCAGTATTGATTAACGTGTTTTTTATTTAAAATATCCTGTATTATGTAAATACCTTCTATATTTATTAACAGTTAGAAGTTATAGTTATTATAAATGCGTTCGTTCTCATAATCAGTTCTCATGCTCATAACCAGCAGCATGACTCAAAAGTTAATACTAATTTTGCTGAAGTCAGATAAAAAAACCGGCCAAGTGCGAGTCGGACTCGCGCACTGAGGGTTCCGTGCCAACTTTAACTGAATTAGGGTATCCATTTACTTCTACTTAGTAAAATACCGCAATATTTTGTTGACTACAAATATAACTTTGTTTTTCATAGTGTTTGTATGAAGTATAAAGTTATGTTTGCGGTTGTTGAAAATGTGCTATATCTCAAAAACTACTCGTTCGATCCCGTCCGAAATTTTCGATGAAAGTATTTATTATGATCTACATCACATATTTTTTTCAAAATTTTCACTTGCTTGGTTTAGAAATTAGATGGGGGGGGGACGCCCATTTTACCACTTTGGAAGCGTCTAGTTATGAAACGTTTGACTTTAAAAGACAATGGTTTTAGAAACCTCTATGTTATTTTGAAAGACCTATCCATAGACACCCTAAGCGGATAGGTTTGACATTTTTTTTTTGTTTTAGTTTCATGTATGAGAGCCCCCCCTTAACTGTCATTATTTTTTATTTTTTTTATGAGAATCGGTAAGCAGTTAACAAGACACATCTTTCTACCAAATATCAATTGTGTAATGCTTATAGTTACATAATAAAAGGGCTGTGACATACGGACGGTCAGACAGACAGACAGACAGACAGACAGACTTGACGAAACTATAAGGGTTCCGTTTTTTGCCATTCCGCTACGGAACCCTAAAAACGACTTCAAATCCCACCCAACCCATATCTCAAAAACTACTTGACCGATTTTGATGAAACTTACACTGTATCCTAAATTGATATAAAACTTATTGGATCAAAAAAGAATCGTCCAAGTATCATTTCTTTTTAAAAAAACGTGGACAAACACACAAACATACTAGTGTATGTACACACACTTACGAAATTTTGCGTGTTGATGAACATACTCAAAAACTATAAAAATTTAATGACATCACATACAAATTAAATAGATTTCCTCATTTTTTGAAGTCGGTAAAAAGAAGAACTGTTGTGGTAGACTGTAGTATCTCAGCTGTGATCTGTCCCAAAATATGCGCAATCTTTTAAACCCTATGCCCCTAGACATAAGGAAATAAATTTTAAGATAATTCCTTTCTTGTTTCCACAGATTGCGATCTGTACTAATTGTGAATTAGATTCAGAGCGAGGCGTATGCATTTAAATTAGCAACAATTCTACTGCTTGCGACATGTGGTGCCTAATTTCACGCTAGGCGTTCGGAATAGGTACCGCATTATAAGTTTTATTTAAATTATGATTGAGCATTTAAACTAAGAACGTAGCGAGGCTCATATTTAATGATAAGCGTTGCAGTTAGGGCATGGAAATCACGCTTGAAAAAATCAAACCTTTGTGACGGGAAATCAAAACCCGCGCTTTACGTATCGGTACGAAGGACTAATATGCCTTTTTATGCGTAATACCCAGTTTTTCGATTAAATAAATAATAAAAAAGTTCACAATTAATATGTGATAGGCGTATTTAATCGACCAACCAGCGTTTCCGTAGTCGGTTAAATATTCCTCTATTCGTATCTTCTAGTTTCAGTATTTAATACTAAAATACTGGTTGTAGTACAGCAATAACGCGAGAAGTAGCTAAACTACTTTTGTGCAAAAACTAAAGTTCAGATACGCAGACAACTGAGATGAACAGACGCAATTTTAATCACTTTTAATAATGAAATTTCTGAAGTTTGAGTTTACTACCCGATGAGATCTGTGGTGTAGTGGCTAAGCACGCTGGGTTTCAAGGCGTCGCCGCTCTGAGGCCCGGGTTCGGTTCCCGGTCAGGTCGATAAAGAAATCAAAAAAATTCTATATTGTCTCGAGTCTGGGTATTGTGGTACCACCGCATAGGATTCGCACCATTATGATTGTGTTATTTTCAAGTTTTGTGCAAGAAAAAAAAAGTTATCTTTTTATGATTAGAATTAATATAGACTACAATTATAGCCATTCCATTTGGTCAATCGAAGCTTTACAATCAACGGCAACACTCAAAAGTTTTGTAAATTGTAGTTGTAATATATGTTTGTAAGTGTGTTAGTGTGCAAGTTTTCATAAGTGTGAAAACTCGACCGGAGTCTCTTAGGCGCTCGGGGAAGTTCTTTTTAATTTAATCTATCACTATGTAATGCGGCCTCTTACTTAAGGTGATCTATGTCAGAAACATACGGCTGAACTGCATCCATCGATTTTACAATTAGCTGCCGGTTGAGAGGAGTTATTGAACTTCCTTCTGCTACAGTTTCTTATTTCATTACGTTTAAGTGGATTTTGATAAGTTTAGCGGGAGTAGACGTGGGTTTGTTTTTATAACATATGCTTCGTTACTATTGCTAGAGGTTTAGACTTGTCATTTTCAGATTTGGTTAAATCCCAGCTGTTCTACTTACTTACATAGACGTTTAATAATGTATACCTTAATTGTATTTTCCCTCGGAAAGTTATATATTTGTGTGGGCATTCAGCATGACAGGGAAAAATATTATAAACGAAATCGGTCAGTTCACGCGTTGGTTTAATAAATATTTTGGTCAAAAAATACTGATGTAATTTCAAGAAAATTTTAATTTATGAAGAGCTGACGCGCTAAGCAGTTTTAGTACGCGATCCTTACTACGAAATGCTTCGGATCCGCCAAACGATAATCGTATTGACGGATTTAATTTTTCATAGTAGGCCTCCTGTTGCGTACTTAAAACATATCAGTTTGACGGCTTCTAACAAATTTCAATTAGAGTTAAAAATGTGTAAGAAATAGCCGTTAATATTACGTTTTATTTTTTTTGCTATCAATTTATTGTTCGTAACTAAGCCCTTGAAACAACGTACGTACTCTTAAAACAATTTCGTCTGCGCCCTTTCCTTCAAAGGCGAAACATAATTTAATTTCACATGTCTGCGAGATCCCCTCATATAAAATTATGTAATATCAAATGATAATAATTTGAATTTGATGCGTGTACACCAATAGGTAATATCTTAGAGAAAATTTTGTCAACCGTACGATGTAACGACAGTATACAAATTAATTAGGGCCAATATTATATTGGTTTTTGGGATACTTTATATTTTGGTTTTCAGTTTAATTATGAATCAAATACGATCCTTCAGTCGGTTATCATAACTTTAATTTCCAGTGTCTCCATATATATGGGGACACTGGAACTAGAAGTAATGAATTACTGCAAGTTTAAACTGTTATCGTAATATGTGTTAAACATATTTTTCTGTTATTTTTACATCATCTTTTTTTATCTATATAAACAAAAAATAGTGTTTGTTATAACTCAAGAAAAAGTGGATTGGTATTCATTATAATTCATCACTGTCCCGAATAGGACGAAGAGTGGCGAACGAACTTCGCTGGGTTCCGCTTGTTCGTTAATTCATCATATCATCATCATAATAAGCCAAACACTTCCACCGTCTAATAAAGGACTCCACCGGTCGGGTCAATGTACAAAACGATATTTTCTATATTGTTTCGGGTCTGGGTGTTGTGGTACCACCGTTGTGTCTGATTTCCAGAACACACTACAGGCTAATGCATAGCTACTTACTTTGGGATCAGAGCAATGTATGTGATTGGTGTCCAATTGATATTTTTTTAAAAAAACAGTGTGATAATGTGATCTTTATAGTCGTCTGTCCATATGCTGCGCCTTTAATTTAAAGGCCTCCAATCTAGAACTTTACCGCCCCCAACAGCCATAATGTCCTTGCGTTATGTGCCCTACCCATTGCCACTTAACTCATTCGAATTGATTCTATCTAATGTGAAGTTCCTTCATTACACAACACACAATAAGTACTAGGTATATCAAATTCAGTTCATCAAAATTAATTAAACAAACTAAACACTAGCTCAGACTAAATGCTATCATGAAATTGAAAAAGGCATTCACACACAACGGGCAGGTTAAGCATATTTGCCTTAAACATTCTATCCAATTTTCTGACGGTACCACTGCAGCCGCCTACCAAAAACCAGGCACGGCAAACAGAAAACTCAAATATTTATAGAACTTACGCGTAAGCCTGTATTTGTACGGGGAATTCTGCCAAATATTACCGTCGCGTATCAGCAGAATATACACTTGGAATATAATAAATGTGCTCCTCCACCGGGCGTGAACATCCAGCCGTACTTACACGGCTAGATGTGCTGACAGTTCCGGCTTAAGATCTTTTAAACCGATGACATTGAAAAATTTCAAAGAAAATAAAGGCACAAAATGTTTGTTAATTATTTCCATTAAACGATGAGGCAAACTCACCTGGAAGAAAATAGATTACTCTGATTTTAGGGTTTCGTAGCCAGATGACAATACACAGATCCCTTATAGTTACGTTAAGTCTGTCTGTCTGTTCGTTCGTACGTCTCAGTTACTTCATTCTTAAACTATTCCCAACTAGTGTGCTAGTTCTCAAGCAGCGTCTACAGCCTTTAAAGAACTAAAATCATCTTCTAAGCCTGTAGGTCATCGTATCCTAGTCATTTAAAAATAAAATTAAAACTATGCACGTAAGGTGTCCATCAAAAGGTCTTTTGACACGACATTCAGATCCAAATCTTTTTTTGAAAAGTCGATCATTTTTAAGATAGACGAAACTGAATGGTGTAATAGGAATCAGAATCAGAATCAGAATCAGAATCAGAATCATTTATTTGCCTTAATTGGGGTACAAACGATTATTAATACATTTTATGTTCAGCCCATTTAGCCACTAACGAATAGCATGCAAATATTTTAACAATTACACAAGTTTTTGTCATTTTTGTTTACATTTGAATTAATCCTTCCCTCTTTCAACTTTTGAACGTAGATAATGTAGATCGAAAATAAACTTTCAACAATAATTTAAATTTCCAACCACGGAAAGTATAATATTGTCTTCCAAACAAACACTATGAAAAATAAATCTATTTTTGATGTCAACAAAATATTGTGGTATTGGCTAAATTGAAATAGCCGAGTAGACGCCTAATTCTGTTAAAGTTAGTACGGAACCCGCAATGAACGAGTTCGACTCGCACTTGGCCGATTTAAAAATTTCTCAAGTTGCAACAACTAGTTAACACAAAAAAAGAAAATACGCTATCTCCGTTCATCAAAACCTATGCCGAGAACTGATGAAACTTCAAAATTATTACCATTTCTAGAACCAGCAAACTCTACGACAGACGCTTACTCCGACTCCTGCTTAACATAAGCCAGAAATCTGCTATCGAAATTCTAGATAAAGGCAGTAACAGCGTGTCCACTAAAATATATGAAGCTTTAGTTCCTTTGAAACGAGAGTTCGCTTTGATGCCTGTTACTAGCTATACGACACTGTAAATGTTAACGGGGTTGTAAGCAGAGACTTTTGGTAGATTATAGTGCATGGTATTGAAATAGTGAATAATGAAGTTATTTTATCAGTACCCTTACCATGAGTTTACTTGATATCGACGACGGTTTTACTCGCTAGCGACGACATGACTTTTTGTATGAAAAATTTTAGTTCTGGCAGTGACCGCTAGAGGCGCTGTGTAATTTTCCATAGGCTTTTTTACGTCGTCGCTATCAAGTAAAACCTTCATAAACTCATGGTAACGGTACAGGTGTAGTGTAGGTGTATTATACATGTTTAAAGAAGTAGAAATGGTTACATCATTAATGAATTCATAAATAGCCGTGTTATGAAACCTTCATCTACTTTGTTAATTTATATTGTAAATAAGTGAATCTGATAATTTTGCATGCAATCGCAGCAAATGCAAAATAGTTGCATTTGAGTTAAATCACATATTATTACTCCGCTGAAATTAACTGCAAGCAAATACGCCTACCACCATTTAGCTGCAATGCTCCATCGCACGCTTTTGCCTGCATTATCCGGGCAGGCGCTTTCAACTCTGATAAATCCTCCGGTGGTTTCTATTTGAACCAAACCCAATTATTTAATACGGATTAACAAGCACTGGTTGTACATTACATGATGACCCATTAGGCGGTTGTGTGGCACACAAAATTGCTGGCCATTCGTGCCGCAGTACTAAATTTTGGGACGACTTAATTTTGTTATTGCGACAAAACGGGAATAGTAAATTTTGGAGCGTTGTTAGCACGTTAATTACGACTTTTTAAAGGGTTAACCGTAATGTGTTGGTGTTTAGGTCTTTTTTTCAGGTCATTAGGCGCAATGTCGTTAGCGCATAAATAATTATATAGGTAAGTTAAATTTATTTTATTTATTTAAAACACTTCATGCACAAACAAAAGATACATATGGAGATTAATGCTAAAAGCATTATCTAACAGTCAACTATAGGTCGATATATAGAAAATGCTGACAGCGCGAAAGAAGTGATAGAAGGGTAAAAGAGAGAGCTTGAATTAACACAAGCATTTCTAAAATTAAGGGTGGTTTCATTTATGAATATGTAATGGAAATGTTTATGCAAATAAAATCATTTTTTTTTTTTAATTAAATTACAATAGGTACGAGATCTTTTTAGGCAGCCGTTGTGAGTGGTCGTGTCCTGCACGTGTGCCGCATGCGGCCGGTCGACCCTAAAAAGATCTATTGTCTTAGAGCCCGACGCGCGCGCAAGGGCATCTTTACAAAAAAAGTCCCATAAAATATTGAAAAGGTTTCTCCGTGAATAGTATTTTATAAACAGTGTTAAATACATCGCCAAGATTATGATAAATCTAAAACAAATAACGCGTAAATTTCGCTTCAAAAAATATCTCATTTCGTTTTATTAGTGTAACTAGCAGTCCCCCGCGACTTCGTCCGCGCGTTTTGAGTTTGCTCCCTCCCCTCCCGTCGCAGCGTCATGTTTTATATCCTAAAGCCTTTCCCGATAAATAAGCTATCCAACACAGAAATATTTTTTCAAATCGGTCCAGCAGTTCCTGAGATAAGCGCGTTCAAACAAACAAACTCTTCAGCTTTATTATATAGCAAGCGCACGTTGTACTTAAGCTGCGAACATTATTTTGGTGCGGAGTTATGTTAAAACTGTCATCAAATGATATAAAGGGCAACTTGGTTCTAAATGAAATGCTCGTGATGATGAATGTATTTATTTTGATAAGAATAAATACCTGTGTGTATAATACACCTCTAAAAATAATGCATTATTTTTTTACAAATTTATTAACATAAAAAAGGTTGTAGTAAGTCAACCATAAAAGATAGACATATGCTGTCGCGGACTTTATTATAGAACTCTTAATGCTGAACAATCCTGTCATACATGATTTTTGTGTAACATAAGCGGTTTCCGCAGCGTATGCAGCGGAAGCTCTCAAAAGGAATATCTTTCTCCCGTTTTCGCAACATTTTTCATTTCTGCTGTGGTCTTATGAGTCGTATCTTTATGTTATATAGCCTAAAGCCTTCCTCGATAAATGGACTATCGATAAATTTCAAATCGGGCCAGTAGTTTTTGAGATTAGCGCGTTCAAACAAACAAACAAACAAACAAACAAACAAACTCTTCAGCTTTATAATATTAGTATAGATTTAAATACCAATAGTGCGTAACATGTGGTCGTAATTAGAACACCGGTAAAATTTAAATTTAATCCCAAGTCGCGAAGTGATTCCTTGTATATGTGTATGTGTTGCAGTGATTTAGCTCAAGTATTATTTTTTTTGGGGAAAAAGTTGCCAGAGAGCCTAGTGAAAAATGTGTATAATGAACTGCGTTCAATTGTGTTTACATTAGTTAACTATTACAAATTAGGTACGGGTGTCGTGGACAAGTAACTATACTGTGTTTTATTTTTCCGAGGCATTGCGACGCCTGACTTAGATGATTCTACTATGCTAGACCTCTTCAGTATGTATGGGAGTATCTCGCGGTGATAAATCGTACAAACATATGTATAAAGCGGAGTCACGGAGGCTTTTAGCGTGTGATCGCGGCTAAAACGTCTTCGCAGAAGGAATGTGGCCAGCTCAGTTCCTATACAGAGAGGAAAACCACCGGCAAGCCCGCGACGACAAGTACTATACTAGAGCGAGGCCCACCACGCAGCTAAGCTACAATACGAACTTGGTGAGATCTTTCCATTTGAAACTTTATTATGTACAGACGATTTATTTTGCAACTTAAATAATTGTACTGACAGAATAATAGTCGAACAGGTCAGCTTGCGTCGCCCAAAAAAAGATTGCTACCCAAAAACTTTTGTGACACGTGTGGTGAAACTCCATTTCGGCCAATCATACAATAATGGACCTTAACGTATTGCATTACATCCTTATGGCTATAAGAAACTTTCGAAACGGCACTGGGATACCACTAAAACAAAAGTATAGCAAAAAATGCACTTACACAGCATCGCCTTTAAAAGTCTAAGAAAAACACGTGCGTCCTAATACAATTGAGACGCAGCCTCTAACTGGACCCTCATAGCGGGGCACCATAACTATATTGAAAATTCCTTACCAACTGACATATAATGAACCCGGCTTCAAAACTATAGTACCATTGACATTTAATGAACAAATTCTCGATCATAGAAATTTAGGACTATGAAGGATATTATTAAACGTTACTTAATTTTATTGCCGATTCCAGTCTTGAATTCATACTCATTCATACTCATTCTAATAACTCTATCAATCTTTGAACGAACTAGCCAGGTCGTAAACTCATGCCACAGGTAAACAATCAAAATAGCAGGCAAAACCGACTATTCTACGAATGGTTCTACGTGATATCCCCTGAACAATTACAATATCATATCCGCTGATAGCCCACAAATCAACAAGCTATCATTCTTGACTTTTGACCGTCGGGCAGTTTGACGTGATCCTGCTGAACATAAATCCTGCAAAAACGTTGACGAAAACCATCATTCATCATGAATCCAAAAAGAAATCCAAATCGCAAAGACAGAATACAATTAATTAGTATCATATACCCGTATCAGAAATTCAAAACATAAAATGTGTCAGTGTAAAATCAAAATTGTTTCAATCGATGCGGATTCAGTTGCGAAGCGCGTTAAATTCAGTGCGAGGCGCGGGTCTTAATTTACATATTTAAGTCATTTGTTGTAATAATTAGCCTTAAAATCCACATATAGTACTTCAAATAACGAAGAAATCCGCAAATATTTATACTAGGGGGCTAGTAGCCCTGAAAGAATGTATATGCTACTACGATAACACCTTGGCACTAAAACATTTAACTCCCGCAAATGATATATTCGGACGCTCACGGATCAATGGGACGCTGGCGGTCGCGTGAACGAAGGAATAACAATTTATAAACACCTCCTTAACACAAAGCTGTATTAACACGGCTGTTACTGCGAACTATAAAACGAAATAATCTACATTTTTTAAACAATTTCCTCGTGGTTAGGTAAAAAAATAACTTATACAAATAATATTGTACATTGCCCAACGCTTGCATACGACAAAATTTCCGACCATTGTCAAAAAAGCCAACAACATGCGAAACAATAACAACAGGACCAGAAGAGGAAATTGTTAAAGCCCTGAAAAACTTTCTAAGTGGCAGAATATCAAAATCGATTTTGTAGTTAATATGTGCATTGTTGAATCATATTTGTTCACTTCAACTCAACTACATTTCTATATTATACCTTATATTGTTTTAAAAGAAAACAAAGCACAAACGGCCAATAAATTTGCCTGTCCATCTGTCATAAAAGCTTTCAGACGTGCACCTTTTTAGCGCCTGCTCTTACTCAACGCAAGCCGCCATCAAGATTGGCATGTACTGCACTAATCTGATATTCCTTTCAGGTTAAAGATATCTTTATATAGCAAGCAAAGCCATAAAAAACTGCAGAATCGCAAAAAAAATTGTAAAATGCAGTGTGTACAGTGTAAAAACGAAATTGTGTTCTCATGATGTGTCTCTCTGTGCGTGAGTTCGTGTGTCTATGTGTGTCGCTACTCGTACTAGTGATCTTCTCCTTTGTATATGTGCTGTGTGTTGACTTGTTGTGCGGATCAT
Source organism: Pyrausta purpuralis (assembly GCA_963924145.1). Taxonomy (NCBI): domain Eukaryota; kingdom Metazoa; phylum Arthropoda; class Insecta; order Lepidoptera; family Crambidae; genus Pyrausta; species Pyrausta purpuralis. Next base: position 25,821,854 of record OZ001646.1, read on the forward strand.
TAATGGTCAGGCAAATTTTCCGGAAACTAAAAAAAAGCAATCGCATTCTTTTTGTACAAAACAAAAATCAGAAGCAGACTCTTATGACAGGAAAACACAAGACTAGAAGCTACAATGATCAAACTTGAAGCGCAGCGAGCCAAAAGCGAAAGACAGCTACAATGATTAACGTCGGAGCGCAGCGAGCCAAAGGCCGAAGACATCTACAATCAACAGCGTCAGAGCGCAGCGAGCTATAAGCGAAACAGCGATAATGTTCAACGTCGGAGCGCAGCGAGCCATAAGCCGAAGACAGCTACAATCATCAGCGTCAGAGCGCAGCGAGCTTTAAGCGAAACAGCGACAATGATCAACGTCTGAGCGCAGCGAGCCATAAACCGTAGACAGCTACAACCATTAACGTCGGAGCGTAACAAGTCATAAGCCGAAGACAGCTACAATCATCAACGTCAGAGCGCAGCGAGCTTTAAGCGAAACAGCGACAATGATCAACGTCGGAGCACAGCGAGCTTTAAGCCGAAGACAGCTACAATCATCAGCGTCAGAGCGCAGCGAGCTTTAAGCGAAACAGCGACAATGATCAACGTCTGAGCGCAGCGAGCCATAAACCGAAGACAGCTACAATCATTAACGTCGGAGCGCAACAAGTCATAAGCCGAAGATAGCTACAATCATCAACGTCGGAGCGCATCGAGTCCTAAGCCGAAGACAGCTACAATCATCAACGTCGGAGCGCATCGAGTCATTAGCCGAAGACCGCTACAATCATCAACGTCGCAGCGCACCGAGTCATAAGCCGAAGACAGCTACAATCATCAACGTCGGAGCGCATCGAGTCACAAGCCGAAGACCGCTACAATTATCAACGTCGCAGCGCACCGAGTCATAAGCCGAAGACAGCTACAATCATCAACGTCGGAGCGCATCGAGTCACAAGCCGAAGACAATTACAATCATCAATGTCGGAGCGCATCGAGTCATTAGCCGAAGACAGCTACAATCATCAACGTCGGAGCGCATCGAGTCATTAGCCGAAGACAGCTACAACCATCAACGTCGCAGCACATCGAGTCATAAGCCGAAGACAGGTACAATCATCAACGTCGGAGCGCATCGAGTCACAAGCCGAAGACAACTACAATCATCAACGTCGGAGCGCATCGAGCCATAAAGCCGAAGACAGCTACAATCATCAATGTCGGTGCGCATCGAGTCACAAGCCGAAGACAACTACAATCATCAACGTCGGAGCGCATCGAGTCATAAGCCGAAGACAACTACAATCATCAACGTCGGGAGCGCAGCGAGCCAGCCATAAGCCGAAGACAGCTACAATCATCAACATCGGAGCGCAGCGAGCCATAAGCCAAAGACAGCTACAATGATCAATGTCGGAGCGCAGTAAATAACAGATACAGAAGACCACCATGGCATGAGAGCCCAACCCCTCGCAGCATCAACGCTCACTTCCCCTGGATAATACCCGTCTTCCCTACTCCTAGACCAATTTAGGCTGAATAGCTACTTTGGTTCTGGTCGGAGGGCTGCGGCTTGCCGACCTTCCTCTCCCATCCCAGAGCGTGTCCCTCCTACCTCCAACCCGTGCACCTCGGTTTGCCGGTTTTACCGGATCTGAGCCCTTGTGGCCTGGCTGAGTAATGCACTATCGAATCGAATCGAATCGAATTAAATTACAATAGGTACCTATTTAAAACAAAAAATAAACATACATACTCATACATAAATACCGTTTACATTAAAATATAATTATGGAATAGGTAATAAACATATACATAATAAAAATACTAATGGTACACATGTGACAGACAAAAAGAGGTCAGTGACACAAATTCGATATCTCTTCCTTGTAAAGTGCCCGGAGGGCCTTCTTGAAAGAAAATTTAGTTTTAAAAAAAATAATTGTCTACAATTAAACAACACAACACGATTGTCAAACAGGCGGTTTCGGTTCATCTTTCAGCTGTACTGATTTATATAGCTAATCTAATGAGCTTTTTTAATTGTTAAAAACAAGTTTTTCATAATATTTTGAATACAAGAGCAAACAAAGTGAGCTGCAGAATAGCTTGAAGCTTAATAAAGAACTAATTAAAAGTTACTGGCTCCTCTTAATGAGTTGAGAGACTGTTTTTATAAGTAGCAAGGAAACGGAATAGAAAAGTTTTTTGCCGACTGATAAAATATGTAATCTTTGTCTGCTTGCCTTTGTGTCTAAGAGGCTAACTGCAGTATCACTCAGATATTATAAAGAAATCTATGACAGAATATATCTGCTTATTTTAAGTATTCGCAAAATAGGTTTAGCGAAATCAGCTATTATTCTCGTAAAAATATCATTTATATTCCGATCCGACAAAGGAACGTTTTCACGTAACAGTAGCATCTCAGCCTCACCTTAAATTAGGGTGCGGGTTTTTTATTCATTTTCATCTGAAAGCCATTCCCAAGGTCGTTAGGAATAATTAAACAGATGTTCCGAAAAATAACAGTTCGGGTTCATTTGTCCCTTCATAAAATTCTGGACACGCACAACCATAACGTAGCAAACGTTGATGAGTGGGTCAAGTAAGAAGCAATAGGCTTGTATTGTTATCAAATCCATCAGCTTTCGAACTTATTGAAAAACCGAAAAATGCAGAATGTGAAGTGAGGAGCTAATTGTTACGTCATTGCTGGCAGATTTATCAAATGTATTAACTTTAAGAGCGCTTTCACATTTAGGCGAATTCACATTTAGGCGACTTTAGCAGCTCTCATGCAGCAGCGCGACTTACGCGCGACAGTCGCGCTGCCGATGATTTCATACCATACACGGCAGCGCGGCAGCAACGCCGCAGCGGCGCGTACGTTGCGTGGATCCGTCCCACTATAACCATTACCCATTGTCGCGCGTATGTCGCGCTGCTAATGTAAAGGCATCCGCTGCTGCCGCGCTGCTGGCGCCCTAATGTGAAGGCGCACTAACGGGGTGCGTCCACTGATCGACATTCCGTATGACGTCATCGGCACGCATGGTAAAAGTAGTCGGCATTGCCGATGTGCGATGCGGACAGATGGATGCACTTATATGAATTTCTATACAAAAAATACTACGATCCGTTGAGCTCGTTGCGTCCGATGCGTACGATACCGACAAGTGAACGCTTACCTTAAGTCCTCCATCGCTTTTAGAGACAATTGGTAGAGGTGCGTTGTATCGCGGCAAATATGGTTATTGTTTATATGCTATTTTGCTATGTGGTCACTTTTAAGGGCCTGATTAATATGCAATGCGATAGTTGCCTTAGAAAAGGTAAAAACTAATTTCATCGCTCTCATGGACTCACGCACGCACGCACGACGCAAGACAGAACGTAACAAGTTTTGCATCTCTCAAACATGTTCATGAATAAACAAGGACTTTGAAACGTACTTTATTAAACATATTTTTCCATAACATTCTGAAAGTCTAAGACTTTCAGTCACTAGTCACAATAACAGCGTATAACTTGGACCACCATAGAAAAAACAGTCTGCGAATCTGGCAATTCGCAGCACCTCGCCATTACCAGGCGAGCAATACTAATCGCTAACAGATTCGCTCACCTGTTTCATACATTTATGCAACGGATGCGCATATTAGCCCCTTTTATTGTTTTAGTTATTGTAGCCCTCCCTTATGGTAACAGGAGCTTAGGGGAGAGATAAAACGAGTATTGCAGGAGACCGATTTCGAAATATGGTGTATCGTGCTTCTATTCTTAAAAGTACCCACTGCACCCGTACCGGACCATTGACCTGGGTGGGTTTTGACAGTTATTTGAGGTTTGTCAGCCATGTCGCTTTAGCCAAGCCTTATTTTTGTCTTATGCATATAGGGGAAACATTTTTTTTGACTCGGTGCACTAAGGCCAAGAACTTACGGCGCGGTATTCACTCGTACCCGCCGCGGTTGCGGGAGATCGATTTTATTTCAAAACTCACGAACTCGCTAGTTTTCGCGTCCCCGCAGCTCCCACGGCTGCGCTTTTCAAGCTTATTTCTACGACGCCGGTACGGGCGTAAACCACGCCGTGAGTTTTGTTTTCATTTTTTACGTACAAATCTGCATTCTTCAGAGGTTGCGGACCCGCAACCGCAGCGGGCGTGGGAGGAAGTCGCGCTGTTAGTTCTTAGCCTAGCACTCTACGTACAGTCGACAGCACATCAGGTTACTCACTTTTGTTGCAAAGTAACTGCAACTGCATAAGATACCGCAGTGTTTACCTTGACGTGCTGTTGTCCGTACATCATGCACCGACTCCAAAATAATTTGTTTCTCCTTAATAAAAGACAAAATGCGTTAAATTTATGTCAGGATTCATTTTTCCAACTCCAGATGAGGAATATTCATTGAATAAAATGCAATACTCCTAATTTGACAACGTCACTTATTTGTCAGCAATCATTTTTGACACTGTCATTTTCAAATCAGTCTTTTTATACATCAGTAAGAAAAGTCTTATGTCACGTCGGTAAAATCGGCCCTGAGTCAGTTTCTTAAAGGTGGGTTATTTTCTATACAAAATAGCGAAAACTGAAACTTCAGGTTGAAAGGTTGTTTATATTTAAAACATAACAATGGAATATATTTGCCAAATTGTTTTATTTTATCTAGGTACCACAAATTATAGTATATTTACTTAATAATTAAATTGCTCATTACGGAATTGGACTGAATCTAATTAATAAGTAGGTAGTATTTACAACTAAAATGTTATATTATTCAGTTTAAACAACGTCATTGCAAGCCAATAAGGTATTAATTTAAATTGATTTGGCGGGAGGACGCGTTACCAAATTAAATAATAGTAAAAATGTCAACACGTCTTTTAAGGGTTCCGTAGCCGAATGGCAAAAACGGAACCCTTATATAGTTTCGTCAAGTCTGCCTGTCTGTCCGTCCGTATGTCACAGCCACTTTATTCTGAAGTTATTAGCATTACTTAGATTAAACTTAAAACGACATCGAGGTTTTTAAAACCATTTTTTCTGAAAGTCTAACATTTTGGAGATAGACGCTTCCAAAGTGGTAAAATAGGCGTCCCGCACCTCTAACTTTTAAACGAAGTAAGTGATAATTTTAAAATTAGTAATACTTTCAACGAAAATAAGTTTGAACGAGATCGAACTTGTATTTTTAGACGCTTCCTAAAATGGTCGTCCCCCTCCATCCAACTTTTAAACTCAGTCAGTGTAAATTTTGTAAAAAAAATACATGATGTAGATCTTGATAAAGATTTTCAATGAAAATTGGTTTAAATGAGATCGAACTAGTAGTTTTTAAGATAGATCACATTATCAATAACCGCAAACATAACTTTGTCCCTAATATAAATACTATGAAAACAAAGTTATTTTTGCTTTTGTCAACAAAATTTTGTGGTATTTCGGCTTAGTGGAACCCTAATCTAGTTTAAGTTTACCCTAATTTAATTAAGTTACCATGGAACTCTTAGTGCGCGAGTCCGACTCGCACTTGGCTGTTTTTTTATAATAAATAAATAAATGTTGGACCAATCACATAGATTGCTTTGATTCCAAAGTAAGTAGCCAATGTACTTGTGTTATGGAAATCAGACACAACGGTGGTACCACAACACCCAGACCCGAGATAATATAGTTTTTTTTATTATTTCTATATTGACCCGACCGGGAATCGAACCCGGGACCTCAGAGCGGTGACGTCTTGAAACCCAGCGTGCTTAGCCACTACACCACGGAGATCATCATCGTTATCGTTGTCAACATCAGAGTTTAGCTAATCTAACTCAATAAATTGGCTGATGAGTTTGCTGTTATTATTTTAATATAATATAATAAATAAATAAATTAAGCCTTTTTATTTCCATGACTTGAAAAGTTACATTAACATTGCATTACATCAGAGTTTGATTTATTAATGGATGTCACGGCCCCTTTCGGGTATAGGCCTCCACCAATAGCCTCCATTTCTCCCTGTTTTTGGCGCTTCTAATCCAGTCCTTTTCTGATGATTTAACAATGTCGTCAATCCAGCGAGCGTTTGGCCTACCCGCTTCTCTAAAGCCTTATGGGCCCGTCCATTCAGTGGCGCGTCTAGGCCATCTTTCAATATAAATTTAATATAATAGAACCACATAATCTACGTTACGTTTGAGTGCGTAACCAATGTCGGAAATTAACAAAAAATGAATTGTACCTACCAATACAACTTTATTAAAATCAGCCAATAGAGCTTCTAGGCTAAAATTCAAAAGTCATAAGAAAAATATATATTTTTTGGTATCTCGGCACGGTTGGTGCATTTGCCATGGACTGGTGAAAAAGGTAGGGAAACAAAGAATAGAAATACTTTTGTCAATAAGCAACCAAGTTTTCTCGCCAATCAGGCAATCATAAACTTTATTTTTTTATTTGTCTTTTTATGAAGCAAACAACGTTTTGTAATAAATAGCACTAGTCCCACAAAACTATTTACATAGTTTGTCTATGGGATCACGCGTCTCTAACGTACCTCAATGTATTTAACATAAAATTATTATCCCTTTGGAATAGAACGACAGAAGCGAGATGTCACTAGCAGCAAACTGTGTGATAAAAAGAGATGGGTAGCAGAACCATTTTTGGCAGATGTCAAACAGTTCGGAGGCTTATGGAGGCTTGCTGAAAATTTCTCTCATTTGAGTTTTTGAAAATTTATGTGAAATTGTGTACAATTTGAAGAAATATTTCTGTTGAAACATGGTGACTTGATCGGTGATTGATTGTTGTTCATTACAGCGGAATAACCCAACAAATAATCATTCAACAGGTAAATTAGTCCAAAGCGAAGCCTCTTAATATACGACTTATATTTGCCAATGCGCTTCAAATTTAAGCAGTACGCAGTTTGATTATTCTATTCTACAAACGTTAATTTACGTAAAAAGTAAAGACAGAATAACACAGGGAATGTAAATATGAATATTTTATATAATGAAATAATATTTAGTTTTACACTAGAGCTGCATGTTCAATATTTTGTGTCGGCTGTTTATCATGCAGTAAACTAATATGTTTATCTTAGGAACATTGTTTTTAATCACCTGATCGAAAGGTTATCTCATTTAAAGCTCTTAATGTTACTTACTTATGTTAGTTACTGACATCTTAAATCGGTTTCGTTTGACAGCTTTTACTTGTCCTTCTATTCCGATAGGAATATTAATTTTATGGTATTTAATAAGGACATGATTATTTTATTGAATTGCATTTGAATTTAATGTTTAATTCTTAATATTTTCATGCCTGCATGCAGGCTGGATACAATGAAGATGACGGATTTTTGACCTTTTCTGTTAATTTATATGATATTGTATTCTGGCAAATAAACAATTGTATGTGTATTTATCAAAAATCAAAACTTAAATACTAAGCTAAGTTAGCTAAAAATACTTTTTAAGTTTTCTTTTAAAAACATTTTTATCTTTTTCCCGGCGTATATCCCCGGGCAAACTATTTAATAGGTATGGTAACCGTTTCTTAAATGTTCTATCACCAAAGTAGTTAGGTATTTACTTTAGGTTCTTCAAATATGCCCGTAGACACTGACCGGGTACAATAATTATGGTTGACCAAAGTTAGGCTATCCTTTTGACTGTCATTGTTATTTGTTACTTATAGGTTACCTATTTATTAAACGCATTAAAAGTTGAAGTAAAACATAAGTAATTATAAATTGTGTTTGAAGCTAATTATTTTTAATAAAGTAGTAAGAAGCTAGGTTGTAACTTACTAAATAAAGATAGCTATATCCTCAAAGATTCTACAATCGTACCTACTTTGTCAAGCTAGTACATGTTTTAAGTAAGTAAGCCTTTAGAGACAGGCTTAACAGATACTCGTACCTACTTACAAACTTCTACAAACTATAAAAGTTAACTCAGCCCCAAATTGGAGTCTGAATAATGAACCTTACGACTCCCTAGGGATAGATTACCTGATTTACCGCAATGAATTTAATTACCCAAAGAGGCTTTTCAAAGAGCCGCTAAAAGCCTTTTAAATAATTATTTATGTATACGGGTAGTTCACGTAAATAAGCGACTTGAAAAAAACGTTTTTTTTTTCTCAAATAACAGAATATATTTTATAATATTCCTTTATTTATATGTCTGGGAAAAAACCATACTAAACTTATCAACACAATTTCATGCAACGATACACATTCGTACATATCCAACCGCTGATAACGACATTTTACCGTTACTGTCTTGTTTGTTCGTTATTGTCTACAGTAAGTACCTAATTCAAAAAGAATCTGTCACCAGATTCTGGGAGAGACTAAGTGAACAAGCATTTTTTCAGGCTAAATACTTAAGAAGAATATTTAAGCCTACTAAAATGGTTCGTGTCATAAAATTTCATGTACTCAAACCTAGTGGTTATAAGTCTTCTAAAACCTCTAAAGAGCAAGTTATGACAGAATAGTGAAATTGCTATTTCATTTCCGTAAGGCGTTTATAAAAGTTAGCTAGCGATATCCGTTACTTATTAAGAGCTTTAATTTTTAGTTCTACTTCCAAAACAAGCTAGTATCTTGTTTTAATCATTTGGTTCTTTTCTATGATCAAGTGATTCCTTATTAAAATTTTCTGTTGAAACCTATTAGGTACCTATTATACAATGATAAAAAAGTTTAATATGAGAACTAATCTACGCCTAATTTCATGTACATAATTTCAATGCAACATGTACCAACCAAGATATAACCATACAACTTTATGCTCTTCAAAGGACAACTATTATAAGTTTTGGTTTCGAAACAAGTTTCATAGCAGTAGTTTGATTTGACTCCAGTTCGAACCACCAGAGCTTCCTGGGGTAGTTTAAATCGAAAATTGACTTTTGCTCAACTAGCAGATGGCTATCGGATTGGGGAGATGACTTTAACGTTTTCTAAGATAAGACGATGATCTATAAAATGTTTATGTAGGGTAGTTTATCTATACTAATATTTTATAGAATATGAAGAAATTGTTTGTTTGAACGCGCTATCCTCAGGAACTACTAGACCGGTTTGTAAAAATATCGTTGTGTTGGATAGCCTATACATTGAGGAAGCTTTAGGCTATCGGGAGGGGAGGTTAACTCAAAACGCGCGGACGCAGTCGCGGAGGAACTCTAGTAAAAAAATAAGAGAGTGTTAGAAAACTGAGAAAAGCAAAATATTCTGCATGTATACAGCGAAACATAGACGTTTCTAACCTAGATTTTGTCCTCTTCCTTCTCCAATTTATGTACTTTATATTATGATGAGTTGAATGTCCTCCCTTTAGGTGTAATTAAGATCGTCAATTTAATCAGAATGGGCAATGATGCAAAGGGCATAAGATGCTATTTAAAAATAAAGTATGTATTAAGTAGCTATCAATACACCTACCATATCATCTTTCATAGTTTATGCTAAAGTGGAGACAAAGTGGCTTTCCGCTGTCTGTATGTATACTTATATCTTAAAAAACGTTTTTTATGATTCAAGGTTTATTTTGATACTTGCATAATTTAGTAGTGAAACACTGATCATTTTAGAGGGTTTTCTATGTGAGGTCGTAAATAAACTATTTTTTGCGCTTACATTGCAAACGCTGGCTGATGTACTTCAGTATCGTACACCTACAAAGGTCTACAAAGCTCGCAATGGTATTGTCTAATCAGTAGGGAAAACCTACAATAACTATTTTTTGTAATTTATTTAGATTGCTCCCGTGTGAAGCTGGGGCTATATTAAACAGGGTGTTGTTTTGGTCAGTAACGAGTGACTCAGATGATGTTGTAATACGATACTGATGCCAAAAAAAAAAAAACCGGCAAATACAATAAAGAAAAAAAACTACCAACACCAGTTCGCCTCTTCGTAGCTTACTAGCTACGTCGTAGATACGTGCGAGGGTGCGAGTTTTCCCATTCGTTTTGAATTTGTTTAGAGATTTGCTTTTATAATACTTGTATAGAATTTAAAGAATTTTTTTTTGTAATAAGCATAGGTAACCTATATTAATCCAATCAAATCTTTGTTTTGCTCACTAAGTGTTATAGGAGATCATAAAATTATAATCATGAAGGTACTTTAGACTAACTAACCGCTAAGGTATTGCAAACCGTATTACATAATTATATTACATACTACGTAACAACCAAACTAATTATTAATAACAAGAATGTTTTTAGGGTGTGTTTCAATGTGTAGGTGGCGAGTCTACGTGTCAGGTGTTAGGTAATCATTTATTGAGTAGTAATTTTCATTTCATAAAAACATTTTTAGGGATTTTGAATATGCTTGGAATTTGGTTCCATTTTTTATATATGCGAGGAGTTTATTAAATATTTTTACTGCCATATAGTACGAACTGGGGTTTAATTCTAGATTGTAGAAGGTAGAGTCTATTTTTATGTCCGGTATTTATGTTATGTGTGTCTTTAACTTTAAGATTTTTTTTCATCAAATCTTTAAAAGTAAAAATGCATAATATATTGTAGATATATAAAGCTAGAAGTGTCAGTTTCTTTTTAAATAACTGTTTACTATATTGTGTGTATTACTAATTTTATTTTGCTTTTAAACATATCTGTGCTATTACCCCATAACATAATACCATATTTGAGTTGTGAGTACGCAAAAACAAAGTAAGCTGTAACGGCTGCTTCTTGGTTTGTGCTATTATCATCCCTGAGTTGGATGTCACTGGCCAAAACAACACACTGTAGATATAGTGTTGTACATTTACCAGAAGTAACAGTTGCAATAATTCCGTTTGTCAGCAGTGGCTCGCTACGGAGCGGCGTTAATTGCACTCGCCTCTCAGATTGAAGATACGTCCGACAGAGCCACGGAATAGAGGAATGGAAATGATCTCAGGAATAGACAGTTTTGCAAAGTTGGTAATTTTATGTGCATATTATACTTTTTAAAACTGAGAGTAGTCTATATTGGTGTATTCAGATATCGTTCATCTTTCTGTGGAATCCTTTTGTAATTTGATGGGTAAGAAGTACTTGCTTTGCCATAACTGTGCATTTGAAACAAAAGCAACTACAATATTATTTTGAGGGAAATTATTCATTAATTATTTATTCCACAAACAAACCAATGGCTGACTTTATGCTTTAAAGTTGAAACTACCAGTTAACTAGGGTGAGGCAGAAACAAAAATGTCTCTTTGTTTTTAATAATTAAATACCAATATCAAACTTAATTTCTACTCTTACATAGTTCAATTATCACCCTCCATTACATATAATTACACAATAACACTGAAATATATATTTTCGAATGCAAAATGTCCATTCACATTGTACCAGCAATTCGTAGACTGACTGTTAATTAAGCCTGTCGGCGGTAGCACGGCTCCGGGCAGCACTATTAGCAGATGTTCCGACTGAAGGCTGTGGCACATCACTAGTGAGAGACGGCTGCAATAACGTGCAATCTGAATCTGGGCAAACGAAACAGACGTTACTAGGTCAGTAACTTGGAGGGGGTTTGGTTTACTGTATTTTAATAAATGTCATTGCCCGAAGTTTATACGTAATGGCAACTTATTTACGTTGTGAACCTGTGTAGCTCTGCTCAGAATCCATTCCGAGATCGAAAAATAATAATTCTGCCCTGATCTGCCAATTTATATTCAAGATACTTGAACCCACTGCAATTATAGAATTATGGTGATCAGATTATATAGTTACTACACCAAATGTAATGTCCAATTGTAATAATAAAAAAGATAAGGATAAGGAGATATATTCTAGCCCTATATGGGCCATGGTTAATATAAATAAACTAATTATTGACGTTCAAAAGTGCCATTTTGTGTTCTTATTTGAATAAATTATTTTTGAATTTGATTTTGAATATAAAAAAATATGTTGAACTCAAAAACACCATTGCCGATCATCATCATCCAATTTAAGAGCTAGGCTCTTGTCGGTGGAGTTTTTTCCATTCCTCTCTGCTTTCCGCCTTTCTCTTAACCTCCTGATACGACCCGACATTTATCTTTTCTTTTATTTGCTGCATGTAGCTTATTCTTGGTCTTCCACGCTTCCTTTTCCCCTTCTATTCTTCCTTCAATTATCGTTTTAATAAAATTGTCGTGTCGAATCAGGTGGCCTAACATTCGACCCCTCCTACACTCTATTGTTTCCAACAATCTCCTTTTTTCCCTAACCATAGACCATTGCCGATAGAATCCCCTTATTACCGAATTAGGGAATCAATTCAATGTTTATGTATGTTTAATATAGTTGGAATTGTATAAAAAATTGAGTATGTTGATCCAGAAAGGATTCTTAAGACGTGTGCTGAATTGCTTATATGTATGTACTCGTATGTTTGAATATACTTAATACGGTTCTGAAGATGATAGCTGATAGAGTCGACTGCCCCTACATCCGATGCTGATGTAATTTAAATTTAAATCTTTATTTTTTTTTTAATTTTTCAATTTAATTTAATGTAATGCGATTTAATTTGATGTTTAATTTTATTAATTCTAACTTATTATTTTCTTTTTTTTGTGTCTTTGTGTAATTTATGGGCCAAGATGCCTGAAATAAAGATTATTTTATTTTTATTTATTTTAATATTTGTTTGCTTGTGTATTCGTCCACGGATTTCTCGAAAACGAGAAGTCGTAGCGATATGTTATTTTAAAAAAAATCAATCTCGTAAGTATATTTCTAATTAGGATACAGTGTTAGTTTCATCAAAATCTGTCTAGAAGTGTTTGAGATATGGGCAATAACTAAAAATCAATAAATAAAAATAGTTTATTTGAAAAATTATATCGCCTTAAAAAACTGACTAACAAGCTAAGTTTAAGTATAAGCTTTCTTTTGGAGGAAACAAATGCGTAATTGTAAGCTTTTTAGTCGACTTTTTAATGGCAATACTGCCATAAAAAAACAACATTTAATTAAAAGATCAAACGATATTTTAATTCTTTTTGCCAATTTTTGACAATGTAAACCAAAAAGATAAGCTTATCGAACCCGGAACCTCACCATATGAATGAACCTCGATCACCAGCATTTGTTTCGGCCATTAATCTAATCCCGAACAATGGTGTCCACACCACAAAGAAACGATTGCCTTGGCTAATTACATCTGCGTCATTAGGACATCAAACGTTATCGGACAAAAGGTAATTTGGCAAAACGCGAAAATATTGAGTGGAGTTGACACAGCTCAAAATGAGAGGAAAAAATCATGCGTGTTTATGTTGTGTCCACAAAATAAAATATGTAGGTACTTTATAGATAATAATACGTAATACAAATATATCAGGTACATAATATCAATTAATGTAAAGCACCAGTGCATGAAAAGTAGAAGAGTAAATATGTCTATGCAACAAAGAAGAAAAAAAAAGGTTTTACAAAATAGACACCATTTAAAAAGACAAGAAGTTGTACTCAAAATTCGGTAACAATGCATTTAAGAAACACAGCTTCAAATAGATATAATAGATGGAGCCTTAGAAACCCAGTTTCTAGCAGTACAAAGTATGATAAAGCTAAGTATGATCAAAAAGGTATATTTTCGTCTGAAATATGGAAAAATTTCGTCTGAAAAAACTTCATTGTTCAAATTACGTGCTGGGAATGTCTGCGCGCAATGGGCCGAGCCCAAAATTATGATATCTTACGAATCTCTTCCTGCTCATTACTCGAATATAGAGCGGATGGAAGTGACAACATGCAACAAATGACAACATGAAAATTTAACAACTCAGTTTTAAAATTACAGTTAAAAATCTACGAATCTCTACAATAAAAGCACTGGTTTTTTGATGAAAAATCATATCTACACAGTTTCTTTTGGTACTTTAATATCGCTTAAAACTACCGTAAAATTGCTGTATTTTTAATCTATATGTGACGGTGTACAATAAATCCATAATTTTATCATTACATGTTTAGTGTAGTTTTTAGCGCTCCTGACTACTGAACCAGCGGTCGCGTGTTCAAATCCCGCAAGGGGCAAATGCTTGTGATGTGAGCAGTGTTTAAGTATTAAAGGGAGACGCCCGCGTCATAATCGTTGCCTGGTACCTACTTCGTAACACAAAAAGTAAATTCAATATTCCGAAACAAGACCATTGATGTGTTGTCTAAAGCATGTTATTTTTTTTATTATAAACGATATTTTTAACAATTGTTTTAACCAAAGTGTTTTACGTCATCATCATTTGAAATCTCGATAATTATTTGCCACTAGCAATCTTCCGCAACTTCGTCAGCGCGTCTTGCGTTTGCTCCCTCACCTCCCTCACATATAAGCTATTTAAATCATTTTTTTTAATCAGTCCATTAAGTAGTTTCTGAGATTAGCGCGTTCAAGCAAACAACACTTCAGCTTTGTAAGGCTAAATAAATACCACATACAATACAATACACATCCAGTGACAAAATTACATCTTCGTTATCCTATTTAACTTGGTTATTGGTACCTATCATCATAACCATTTAGACAGGCCCATTTTTACAGATCCAAATCCTACATCATGGCATGTAACGGTGCCATTTGGACGCAGCGAAATTATGCGTATCAGACAATTTAGAGGAGCCACTAAAATATAATTTATTCATATCGTCAGTGACACAGTTTCAGGTGTTTTCAGATTAAATTGACTTACTTTCTTTCATAAGTGAGGGTCTAAATTATTATGATGTTTAAGGAGAGGATATTGGATTTGGGTTCCAGTATTTATTTTCTCGGTCCAACAGACTCAGAATCTAATTGCTGACCCAAAATTCAGTTTAGGAACAGACGTCAGATAGATAATTTAGATTTTGTGAACGCTTATGAATATGTGTTTTTACCGACTTCAATAAATATAGGTAATAAAATCAATGTGTATGTATATGATATTATTAGAATTTTATAATATTTAAGTATGTTAATCAAGTAATTCTTCAAAACACGTGTGGTAAATTCCATGTGTGTTTGTATATTTGTATGTTTGACCATTATATTATTTCTTGAAATCGAGAAGTCAAAGCGAGATTATTCGTTTCTACTTCGATTAGGTATGTTCCGTCTCAGGGTACTTACAATGTTAGTTTTATCAAAATCGGTCTAGTAGTTTTTGAAATATGAGTACTAACTAAAAATGATGAAATAAAAAAAAATACCGCCTTCAAAAAACCGACTGACTAATGCGTTATTTCAAGCTTTTGAAGTAAATTTTAGTAGGCGTGTTTTAAATTTTTTATTCGGGTATAAGTACTTACCATGGAATTAATAAACGTGAATACAAAACATCATTCAGATATTTCGGTTGCTCAAGTTTAAAAAAAAAACAAATATAGTAAAAGCTATTTTAACCTTATATTCAATTGTTTGTTCATGCTACGTCTATTTTTTCCAAGTCTTAGACAATTGGCAAACTTAAAGTATATACGTGTATCTTAGTTTGGCCAAATATAATGCGATATGTCTTAAATTGTTGTTGATAAGTTTAAATTGATTCGTTCTAAGGAAATGTACAATTTTAGCGGTCTTATCGCTATAAGCGATCTTTTCCAGACAACCTTTGGGTAAAGAAACTATGAGTTTTATAGGAAGGGATATTTTATACAGTTTATTATTAAATTTAAACGGTGTTTTTTTTTTTAAATCGGCCAAGTGCGAGTCCGACTCGCACACCAAGGGTTCCGTGCCAACTTTAACTGAATTAGAGATGCACTTTCTTTCACTTAGCCAAAATATCACAATATTTTGTTCTCTATCTCAAAAAGTACTCGTACTTGTTCGACCTCGTTCAAACCATGTTAAGTTGAAAGTTCTTATAAAAATACACATTATGTATTTTTTTTAAATTTACACTCCCTTAGTTTTAAAGTTGGATGGAGGCGTCCCATTTTACTACTTTGGAGGCGTATATCTCTCAAGCGTTAGTCTTTTAGAAAAAACGCTTTTTGGAACCGTGATTTCATTTGAAGAGACCTACTCATTGGACGGTTTGTCCATGTAAATGTGTGTGATGAATGCCAGGGGGCGTGTAGGGCTGCAGGCAGATGAAATGAAAAAGTTTCTTTGCACAACACCAACACTGTTTTTATTTTCAACTTTGCTAGCAATACAAATTCACACTTTTATGATAGCTCACGACGTGAATAACGTTTTACAATGTTTATTCCGCACAAATATAAGTAATTTAATAAATATTGACCGAGGCCGACCCGCAGGCACCGTTGGTAGGATCGAACAGAGAGAGGGAAATCGGCAGAGGCATAGACAATGCAAAGGTGATAACTTTTTAAAGTAAAATAAATTACGGCCTTGGCACAAAGCTATACTGTTTATGTTGTTCTCAACATAAGCTGCGGGCTCAGAAACAAAAGCTATGAATACAATGTTAATAAACTTTAAACAACAGCAATCAATAGTGAACATTGCAAGATCAAAAACAATCTCTAAATAGCCACTACAATTAAATATACTAATATTTGTCTCAATATTACACTTGTGCGTTTGTTACATGATTATTTACCTATACTTATTATCTATCTATAATACAGGCAAGCGAAAATTACTAGTAAGTACTTAAATTAATTACGGCAATAAATATGTATTACTCACTGTGTACATAGTTGTTACATTTAGTTTATTTACCTAGCGTAAAATAGACAAAATTAGTTTGAGGCATTTTTAACATTTTTACAACGAATTGTTAAAAAAAAGTATGAACAGCATTGATATTACAATTTTTGTGTGTTATAAAGTTTCAAACTTAACATACCTATATTACTTATAATCTACAAGGGCAATACGCATATCTTTGTAATGGACCTATTATGTTTGTGACCATTAGAAGTTTTTACTTCTACGGCTCGTACTTTGCCGTCTTTACCCGGAAAGAGATTTGTAATGCGAGCCATAGGCCATTGCAAAGGAGGCGCATTGTCATTTCGCAATATAACTAAACTACCAAAAGATACATTAGGTGTGCTATCACGCCACTTGGGTCTGTTTTGCAACATAGTAAGATAATTATTACTCCAATATTTCCAAAAAATTTGTTTCATATTAGTGATTACAGACCAAAATTGACCTAGACTTGCTTTGGAATTAGTTAGGTCGCGCTCAGGATAACAATTGAGAGGCGCGCCTGTCAAAAAATGACCTGGAGATAAATATGAGAGGTCGTCTGGATCTGAAGTTACAGCCGTAAGTGGTCTTGAGTTTAAGACTCCTTCTATTTCTACTAATACAGTGTTAAGTTGCTCATAAGTCAATAAAGCCTTTCCTACAATTCTTTTCAGGTGATATTTGACACTTTTAACACCGCTTTCCCAGAGCCCACCAAAAAACTGGACTATAACTAGGTATAAAGTGAAAATCGATACCCTTTTCTGAAGCAAATGTTTGTACAGTGGTCTGATGGCTCTGAGAAGCGTGCAAGCGGTACAACTCATCTAATTTGTTCCTTGCCCCCTTGTATGTCGAACCATTGTCGCAGTAGACGTCGCTGGGCAAGTTGCGTCGTGAGATAAATCGTTTAAAACAAGCTAGGAAGGCTTCTGTCGTTAGATCAGAAGCGAGTTCTAAATGAATTGCTTTTGTAACAAAACAGACAAATAAAACTATGTAACCCTTTCCTATTACCGGCTTTCTGATTCGGCTATTCTTGACCGCCACCGGCCCAGCGAAGTCGGTCCCGATCTTCTGGAATGGACGACAGGCTGTGACTCGATCGGCAGGCAAGGAACCCATCAGCTGAGTGGTCGCCGCAGCTTTCATTCTGAAACAGGTTACACATTTATGTAGTATCTTTTTAACTGCACGTAAACCGTCTACAATCCAAAATCGTTGTCTTAGTGAACTTAGTACTAATTTCTGACTAGCATGAAGCAATTTAAAATGTTCGTTCCTAATTATTAATGCAGTGATATCTGAATCTTTGGGCAAAATAATGGGATGCTGTTTTGCATATGATATAGGCGCATTGTTTAAACGGCCACCTACTCTAATTATTCCATCACTATCCAGAAAGGGTGAAAGAGGTTTTAAACTACCCTTGATTGGAGTCTGGTCTAACAAACATTTAATTTCTTGTAGATACAAGTTTCCCTGCTCATGTTTAATTATCAATTGCAAAGCTTTATTGAGTTCACGTGAGGATAGGAAATTACCCTGCCTTACAGCTTGAGGCTTTATATTATTACAAAATCTTAGTACATAGGCTAATACTCTAATCATTCTATTAATATTTGAGAACCTTTTAAGCTCTTCAAATAGATCTGAAGCTGATATAATTGTTGCGCAAACAGTGTTGCCTTTGGGGGACTTTAATTCTGGCAATTCTGTAGGAAGTTCACAGTTTGATTTAAAATTGCAATTTCTATCATATAAAAATGAGGGCCCATGCCACCATAAGTCGTTACATTCAAGTTCGTGAGGCTGAAGGCCTCGGCTCAGACAATCTGAGGGATTATCCTCTGTGTTAACATAATGCCAGTGACCATTTACATGAGCATGCTCTGTAATTGCTCTGACTCGATTTGCTACATAAGTTTGCAGTTTTGTGACATCAGTTTGTAACCAAGCCAAGACAATTTGCGAATCAGAGAAGAGGTGAATGTCATGAATTTGAGTTTTAGATGACAGTACATGCGATACCTTGCCAGTCAAATCTGACAGCAACACTGCAGCATTGAGCTCTAATCTGGGTATCGTCAGCTGCTTGCGAAGGGGATTTATTCTAGATTTTGAGCATAACAATTCAACATGAACCTTGCCATGGGCATCAATGATGCGCAAATATAGACAGCACCCATGCGCCTTTGAGGAGGCGTCCGCAAAACCTATCAGTTGTACTATACGTGAATCGTGAGGTTTCACACAGCGGGGTACGCTCACCTGTTTCATTTCATGTAAATCCCTTACAAAATTAGACCACATGGTTCGTATATCAGGAGCAGGAATCGAATCCCACTCTGTGTTTGAAGCCCAGAGGCTTTGCATAATTAGTTTTGCCTGCACTAATATGGGACCTATTAAACCCATTGGATCATAAAACTTTGATATGTGACTCAGTATTTCACGTTTGGAGTCGCTAAGACTAGTGTAGGGCTCAGGAATTGTGGTTTTGAACACGTCATCCTCGACATGAAATGTAACACCCAGTGTTTTGACTGACATGTCATGTTTTTGTAGATCTAGCTCACCAAAGTGTTGAGCTTCTTTAGGGACTTTTGAAAGAATGTTACTACAATTTGATGCCCACTTGTGCAGCTGAAATCCTCCCAGAGCAAGTAATTTGACTAACTCATCTTGCATTTGAGCCAAAGTTTGCTGAGAGTCACTGTTTGACAAGACGTCATCAACGTAAGTATTGTTTCTCAGAACTTGAGATGCTAAAGGGAACTGATCCTGATACCTATCTGCGAGTTCTATAAGGCAGCGAGTGGCAAGATATGATGATGGCTTAAGGCCGTATGTAACTGTGTTTAGCTGAATGCACAAAATGTCTTGATCAGGAGAGTCGCGCCATAGTATATTTTGTAAAGATCGTTGTTGTGGATCTAGTTCAATACATCTGAACATCATACGAATGTCACATATAAAATAATATTTCTCTAATCTGAATGATAGCAGGACTTCGAATAGATCCTTTTGAACCACAGGACCATTTAAAAGGAGATCATTTAATGAAACTTTGTTTGTTGTTGGCATTGACCCATCAAAAACTGTCCTTAGCTTGGTGGTTTTGCTAGATTCTTTTATAACGGCATGGTGGGGCAGAAAGTAAACCGGGTCCTTAGACAAATCGTAGCTACTTATATCAATAATTGTACCATGCTTCAAAGAAATATATTGATGTATAAATTTAGTATATTCTGTAAGAAGTACTGGGTCTTTTTGCAGTCGCTTCTCAAGGTTATAGAACCTTTTTAGTGCTAATGGAAATGATTCCCCAAGTTCAGAATTGAGTTGTTCTACCGGAACTTTAGTGGGCATTGTGACTGTGAATTTATTGTTTTCGAGCACAGTAGTATCTTTAAAAAGCCTTTCACAATAATCGTGTTCTGGTAATTGCTCTGGGAAGATTTCAGGCACCTTTTCGGTACTCCAAAATGCACTCAAGTTGTCATTAATGTTTGAATTACATTCATTACAAAACAAAGATACAACCTGATTGCTTGTTTTGGTGTTGCTGCGGCCAGCGACGACGACCCCGAATGCAGTGTGGATGATTGAAGGCTGTGGTGCTGATGTAGTTGGTGTTGCGAATTGTTGACTCGATGTGGGTGAAGGCAACACCTCAGGCTGCGGCAACAGCACAGTACAAGCATGATGGCTGTCCTTGCTGAGCTGTCACGGAATGGCTGACGAAGCGCTGGGCCTGCCACTGTGGCTTGTGGGCGTTGCTGTCTGTGGTCTCTAGGGCCAGAGTACGCTTCTCCAAGTACTCCAACAGCTCCTTGACTGTAGGCAGCACCTTATTGTTCCTGTCTAATTGGAAAGCGCGACTGGTTACCACGTCCAGTTTGCGCATTATGATACAAACTACCACGCTGTTCCATGATTCCACGGGCTCATTAAGATTTTTTAACGCCGCCAGGTGCTGTTTAATTTCTGTGAACTTCCTAATTTCTACGGTTGGCAACTTAATTTTAGAGACCACCTGTGGGTTAGAGCGTTTGGAATCAATTGCCTCGTTGACAGCGGATAGCGCTTCGAGGTATTGCTCCTCAATGGCGGCCACGTCCTCAGAGTCGTCTTCATCAATGGCTATTATTTTGACCGTAACATCGCTGTACTGTTTAAAAACCTCTTTCAGCCTTTCCCGCCTGGTGAGCAGGCGTTGGAGGGATGTTTCCCCCAAGTCGTCGGCCAGCTTTGATAAGCGAGTCAGGCTCGACTTACTGTAGCCACGTGATGCTTTTAATTCCTTTAAATCGGTCATCGTGACGCCGATATTCGATAAATCACTGCTTGAATTCTATTAACTACGACACAAGATAGCTAAAAAAAAACGAGTATGTACTTAATGTCTTTAACGAGAAAACACCATTACTTCTTCGCACCGGTAAATGGCGGAGGCGAAAATGTTGATGAAGATGGCGTCTTTTGTCGACGTCGTCGTACACGCGGAGTACTTAGTAGGTCGCAGGATCCTATTTCGGCGGGCTCCCTCCTGATTGGTCGATCGATGTTTCGGTTCGTTCGCTCGCGGGGGCGCTGTTGGCTAATCGTCCGGCGCGGAAATTGCGGCTACCAATGGCTAGACAGGGTGGTGTTTTCGTGGTGGCGCTGTGGTCGCTCGGCGTGCAACAACCAATGAAATTGCTTGACGAGACAGCGCTGCCAACACCTCGATATCGCTGCTTGCTCGGTGTCGCTGGTGTCGCTGTTTTGGCGGGTCGGTCCGGAATAGTATGGCGTCGGAGGGAAATGCTTCTATTCACGTTGATGTTGTAGTGGATGATTTTCTCGATATTCTTACCGCTGATTGTTCTTCGAAGGACCAACATGGACGGTTTGTCCATGTAAATGTGTGTGATGAATGCCAGGGGGCGTGTAGGGCTGCAGGCAGATGAAATGAAAAAGTTTCTTTGCACAACACCAACACTGTTTTTATTTTCAACTTTGCTAGCAATACAAATTCACACTTTTATGATAGCTCACGACGTGAATAACGTTTTACAATGTTTATTCCGCACAAATATAAGTAATTTAATAAATATTGACCGAGGCCGACCCGCAGGCACCGTTGGTAGGATCGAACAGAGAGAGGGAAATCGGCAGAGGCATAGACAATGCAAAGGTGATAACTTTTTAAAGTAAAATAAATTACGGCCTTGGCACAAAGCTATACTGTTTATGTTGTTCTCAACACTCATAGACACACCACATGCATAGGTTTGACAAAAAAAATAGTTCCCATAGGAGCCCCTACTCAAATGTCATATTTTTTTATTTTTTGCCTAGGAATTATAAAGCGGTTACATCTACCTACCAAGTTCCATCTGTTTAACGCTAATAGTTTCAGAAAATGGCTGTGACATACGGACGGACAGACAAAAACATAAACTATAGGGTTTATTTTTGCCCTTCGGCAACGGAACCCTAAAAATTCAAAGGACAATGCATAAACAAATTATATTATGAAAACATTTTAATAATGGTGGTTGAACGGTCGGGTTCATTTTTCAGACCACTGGCTCAGACTGTACTACGACAGAGTTAGTAATGTTTATCATTTAGATTGTGGGTTATTCATATTTATTTTTTTATGCCCTGAGCAATATTCCCTGAGCATGTTAACATTAAATATATAAGGTCACCTCGTTTTAAGTGATAATATTTAAAGGGACAATTCAGCACAATAAATGAAACATTTTTTGTAGAAAACACCTTGGGTTTTTATACGCTAGTTTTTCAGAAAATTAGACATTAAGGTAAGACAAATTAGAAAAAAGAACAGTAAACATTAAGTATTTTTTTGCAGATATTGCTTTTTTATTAATTAAGGTTAAGATTAGAGAAAAAGAGGGATTGGGCATTGAAATGAGAGAGGCGAAGCCAATGACGTAGACAACTTTAAAAATTGTCAGGGTGCTGTTTTAAAAAGTAATAGTTTTATTTGTTAGAGAAATTAAAAAAATAACCAATCTCGATTTTACAAAAATACGTAAGATATTTAGTATACAAACTTTTAAAAAAAGAAATACATTCATGTGTCTATTACTATTTAAAACCTACACCTCTATTTTTCCGATTTACATTATTTTACTTGTCTACCATCTGTACAAAAAAAGCAGGAGACATCTAGAACGTCTCGATTCCAATCATGGGATGTCAAAACAAAGTAGTTAGTTTGTTCGGCTTAGAATTATTTGTGTTTTCGAAAACATTGAGACATAAGGCTGCTGCACCACTAAAGACGTAGTGATGTGGGCATTATACAAGGTATTGTATTGAATATAATATCTTCGAGCTTTAGGAAAGGAATATCATCATCATCATCATTTTCAGCCAAAGGATGTCCACTACTGAACAAGCCTCCCCAACGGCTTTCCACAGCGACCGATCACTAGCGGTCTGCATCCAGTTTGATCTTGCGATCTTTACAAGGTCGTATGTCCATCTTGTCAGTGGACGTCCTACGCTACGTCTTTGGTCGAAGGGTCTCCAATCCAGAACTTTCCTGCCCCAACGGTCATCAGTTCTTCGCGCTATGTGCCCTGCACATTGGCACTTGAGCTTACTGATTCTCGAGGTTATGTCCGTTACCTTAGCTCTTCTACGTATCTCCTCATTTCTGATTCGATCCCGTAGAGAAACACCCAGCAAAGCCCTTTCCATCGCTCGTTGTGTGATTTTGAGCTATTTTTTAAAGCTCCTAGTTAGAAACCATGTTTCGGATCCGTATGTCTACACTGGTAACACACACTGGTTGAAGACTTTCTTCTTCAAACACTGAGGCAGATGAGATGAGAAGACACTTTTGTGCAATTTCCTGCACGCTGCCCAGCCGAGTTGGATACGTCGATTCACCTCATTGGAAATGAATATGGCCATTAATAATAATAATCACATGTTTAATTTTTGGTCTTAATGATAAAAACCGTGTAATTTCAGCTGACCTATTTAAATTTATTTAGTGTTTGATATGTATGGCGTATGGAAAATAAAAATTTAATGAATATCAGTATCAAAGTTGGAAAGAAACTATGAATATCGAGAATTCAGTGAAATGAAAGACAAGAATTTCCATGGTGGGAAAGCGTCCTTATTTCAAAAACGATGGAAATCAAAACAATGTTGTTAACAACGCGACACGCATGCGACGTCGTCGCAAGACGGAGTTGGACAAATTGTGGCAGCTGCATGCGAGCGATGACGAAAATAGGCTTAGCAATGGCTAGGACACAGTCGATAAATACAGCTACTATCGATAACATGATATAATAAAATTGCCTTCCATCCTTTAATTATGTAAAAGGGAGTTTTACTGCTAGAAGTGATCTCTTTTCTTTTACCTTTTGGCAAAGGAATAATTTTATTTTTTTATAGTTTTAATATCTCATAACATTTCTGAAACTGGCAGTAAGGTACGAAATGGATAGTGGGTAGTGTAAACTCTAAATCAGCCATACTCAACCTTTTTGTGCGGCCCGCCAGTCTACCCCAAGACCCCATGCAAGGTTCGCTTGGAATCTTAGCATGAGAGAAAAAATGTGGTGCTAAATTTTCGTGCTCGATATACTCGCGAAAAAGACTTGGTAATCTGTAACACGCTCAAAGATATCATACACATAGCTTACTGTTCAATACGGTTCGTGCTGGTTAAGTTTCAATCGTTAGGTGTCACTAGTTTTGTGCCCTAACGATAAAAATGACAACTCAAGCTAATCAAAGAATGAAGAGACACATTTTTTTTTCCTTATTGATTCTTACGGTGCACATTATAAATACATTATAAAACCATCAAATCATTTAGTACTTATTAGTTTGCATCTTAACATAACTATCGATAAAATATTCACATTCCCACCACTAGCTAAACAAACGGCACAGAAACAGTAAACTGGAGATTATAACATAGCCATAATCACAACTCAATTTAATCTTTTATATTTATGAGGGCAGTTAAATCAGCGAACTAGTGTTGTAAATTAGCGCCTATTACGACTTCGCAATAGAATTAGAGCTGGAGACATTAAATTTTACGTCAACGTAAATCAATTTTGAGGGATAATCTTCTTAATTAACTATAAATACTTTGGCATAAGGTAAAGTGGTCTATGTAGAAAATCATTTTGTCTTACTTTAGTAATTAAAATTTTTGATTCTTCTAGGGGCTACCAACTTTATCCTAAGATGCTCACTATGTAGAAATATAAACTTTACGTAATAATTTCTCAAGTAGTGAACATTTTGAGATATACTTTAATACTTGTAGAGCCCTACAATTTGAATTCACAGCAACAGAATTTCACCCAGAGTTAGCTAGCTCGGGTTTTTGTCCAAGCTAGTTAGACTCTAGTTTAAAGGCCTCATTTAAAAAAAAAATACTTTATGTACTATTATTGTCTGTTCTATACCATACTTTATAAACTAAAGACTAAGACAGAGCTTTCACACTTACTCATACGTGGGTATTTGGTATCACGCCCCAGGTCTATAGAATTAAAGGCAGTCGGAAAAAATAAATCATATATTTAATAAATTATTAATTTACATAATCTTCAGTTACAACAAGATACATGATCAAAACATATCGAACGCAAATGGGAATAACATTATATATATTTTGGTAACACAAACACTGTGTGAAATTACATCCAAATTAGTGACGTCACGTGATAATAACCGACATGTTACTAATTGGCAGGGACAGTTCGATTCGACCGAGAAATTATGCGGCAACAGTAAACATGTTTTGACGAGTTATGTACTGTTTTAGGACTGGATTAACTTGGAATTAGTTTATGATAATGTTACAAACTACGCGTATGTCGCTTTGCGTTCAGTTAATGTATGCGAAATGCACCAGCAGTAATAGTATTGTTTTGGTCTGTGACATCCAACTTAGGGATGATAATATGAGTTATGATTATTTTAATTAAAAAAAAAAAAACAAAAAAACAAATGCAAGTTTTCTAAAAGTAAACCTCTACAGAACATTCTAAAAAAATCAAAACAAATTGGTAAACTCGCACCCTCGCTCGTAGCTCACTCGTATATACGAAATACTACGCCGTAGCTAGTTAGCTACGAAGTGTAAACCGGCGTTAGTAGTTTTGACTCGCTCGCTAGTTTGGCTATATTAATTGTTTTTTTTTTTTCATTGCAAAAAAAAATGTCATTAGAATCGTCGAACTAGTTTGTACAGCGACCCTGAGTCGGGCGTCGTTGACTAAAACAACACTCTGTAGTATGTCTGCATAAGCTTGGCGGTTTAGTCCACTGTTACTTACTCGATTTTATATAGCTTTTATGAGCTAGGTATTTTATAAAAGTTATTCACTAACCAAACAAGACCCTATTAATTGCATTCATCAGGCGCGTTCTTAAAATTTATATTAATTTTCACCCAAGCTTCTACGTTGTACACTTTGTTACCTAATGGACTTTCACAGCTATTTGACATTAAACAGTGGTGCTGAAATTTTAACGTCAGGCCCGGTTTTGCACGGTATGTTGCGTACACTAGGAGAAGTTATAAAGCCGTTTCATACGGCGACATCCCGTATTTTGCAGTTACTGTTTTCTGCAGGATGCCATTTACGCGTTTTAACGCAAATATTCAGATATGTGAAGGGCAAAGTTATACCCCATTTGTGACCAACAAAAAACCGATACCTGTTTTACTGATCCAGGTTTGTCATTAATCTAGACCAGTTCCACTTCTTAAATGACAGTTTGAACAAACACAGCAATTACAATATAAATGTTGTGAAAAAGAGGTCAGCTTGCCGCTTTATCAGTAAGTGCCAGTGAGATAGACATGACACTGACAGGAGTTGATAGGAAGTTGACAGACAACCTTACCTGCAAAAAATGCAGCAAAACACCATTGTTTTCTGCTGGATCCACTATTGCAGTGTTCTCCAGAACTGTATTGCCGTGGGAAATGGCTATTATATGGGTAATTATCAGAATCATTTCTCAATTGTGTTTATTTGGGATTTTGGCTTGCTCCGATTTGAACGTGGCTGACTGTGGCTACATAGAGGGTGAAAAAGTATGAGTGTATAAACAATATGTATGTTAGTAATTGCAAACAACAAATGAGTTTACCAGCTGCCTGAAATTAAGCCATTCAAGTCGCGTGTCAAGAATCTTCTGCCGCCTCCAATTTGTCCTTTCCTGATCGTATCAGCTGCAAATCAACCTAGCCATATCATAACATTTTCAATGTATTTTCATCTTTACATTGATGAAAATAGGGATTAATTTCGAGTTAAAAAGGTTTTACACTTTGTGTTAGGTTGACGGGCGTGCGAGTTAACTCCCATTGGCCCACATGACGCCACAGGGTCGAACTATATAATTTCTGAACAATTAAAGCTATACCAATTGCGTGCAGCTGTAGTGGGAAAGGTTTTAATAAGCTACAATTTGAGACAAGATGGCGTTTTCTGGGAATATACGTTTTTAAAACACGAAGTTGAGTTCTTCTCACTGGGAGTGTAGCGGTTTTATTTGTAAATTTGTAAGATTGATATATAAACATTAGGTCTTAGATTTCAGTACTAACATCACATTTATCACTAACATTTAGTGTTGCTACGGTAAAAACGTGATGAATAGTATTCCTTGTCTTGACTTAGGAAATTACATTTACTTTAGAATCCTAACTTGTTTGTTAACACGTTATTGAGATACATTTTTGTTGTATTAATGATTACATTAGATAAGTCTTAACGAAGGAAGCCATTCAATTCTAATCATATTCTTCAATATTTCATTAAGTTCTGAAGTTTTATTTTATATGAAATGGGTTTGCTTTTGTTTTCAGACTGGACCATATGTGCCAACAGAGATGATAATGGAGCGAGCTCACCTAAAAGAAGCCTGTTCACTTTTATTTTAAAAATTATAGAGTTAAAGCGCTTTCACACTTAGGCGACTTTAGCAGCGCGATGTTCGCGCGGCAATCGCGCTGCTGTCGATTTCATGCATAAAATGACAGCAGTAGGCCCTTCACATTAGAAAGACGCGCTGCTGTCGCGCTGCGGTTGCTCTAATGTAAAGGCGCACTTAGAACGCTTTCATAATTAGGCGAATTTAGCAGCGCGCAACGGTCGCGCAACTGACGCAAAATTTCATGTATAAAAGGCAGAAGCGATGCGGCAGTCGCGCGGCAGCAGTGCTGTTTTTTTGTACCTACCATCCGTTGCTGTTGCGCTGCTGTTGCTCTAATGTAAAAGCGCACTTAAGCTCCATTCGAACACTCTCTGTGTTCAGACTCGAAAAACCAAACTAATTTCAAACAAACCGATGGTCCATTCACTTTAATTGGCTGTACAATAACAAAACGGTATCATATACTAAGTAGCTGCACAGAAACAAAAACAATAGCCGGTGGCGCCCTCGCGCTATTTTCAGATGGAGCGAACTAAGTTGGGCACCTGGCGTGGGCTATACTGTCTGAGGAAACAAAGACAAATCTACAACAAAGACCTCTCGTATTTTTCAATTTTTACTCTTGACTTTAGACTAAAATAAGAAATGCTAGAGACAGATGGAGCGAGCCAATCCAGAAAAAGACTGTTTTCGCTGACTTTGAATATATATTATTTTAAAAAGGGCCATGATACGCCATGCCGTGAAAAATATTAAATCAATTCTGTGTGCATTTCAAGACGACGCAGTCGTTAAATTGCAATAAACATATAAGTTTTTGTTTATGTGTTTTATTTAGTAATTAAACTTAAGTGAACTTAATTACGTCACACTACATAACATTTCAGTAGGTACAAGAAAAGAGTTGCCGTTGCCGGCAGCATTCCCGTACCATTAAAAGTAATATGCACAGCTTAAACAGCCGGTAAATTGGGCAATGTTAGGGAATATTACAAAGTGTTTCATCTTTAATTTACATTATCAATCATAAATATTCAGAATTCGTTTCATTTCATTCATTCATTAATGATAAAAAATACGTTCTCTTAAATTGCTAAAGTTACCGGCATCATAAGAAATGTTTTTTCCATACTTTCACGGGAATGTTTTCGTTCATAGCTGGCGAGTACGCATCCCCTGTTTGGAGCCGCTCCGCTCATGCCAAGTCAGTGGATGTAGCCCTGAATGACACCTGCCGGGTCATCACAGGTTGTCTAAAAACTACCCCAGTGTCAATGCTATATCCTCTGGCTGGTATAGCACCTCCGGACGTCCGCAGGGCTGTAATGAGCTCTTCTGAAAGGGCAAACGCAGATCGCGACTCACGGCACCCTATGCACGGCTACGTCTCAGTGCCGCAAAGGCTAAAAAGTCGTCGCAGTTTTATTAAGTGTGTCGCCTCTCTTTCTACCGAACCCGCACAGGCCAGACGTGATCTTTGGCGCGTAAAAGCTTCTCTGCCTACTCCCTTTGTCCCACTTGCCGAGAATCTCCCTCCTGGACATGATCTACCGTGGCCGATCTGGAAGTCCTTAAACAGGCTTCGGACTCAGGTTGGTCAGGTTGATTTTCGGCAAGATCCGATGTGGACTGTGTTTGCGGTGCAGTGCCAACTATGGCATACTTGACATCGCGCCCGGCGTGCCCCAACACCTGCACACCAGCGGATTTAATGAACTGCAGTCGATCCGCAATACAAATGGCTGA
This sequence comes from Pyrausta purpuralis, assembly GCA_963924145.1. Classification (NCBI taxonomy): domain Eukaryota; kingdom Metazoa; phylum Arthropoda; class Insecta; order Lepidoptera; family Crambidae; genus Pyrausta; species Pyrausta purpuralis. Next base: position 25,851,207 of record OZ001646.1, read on the forward strand.
ATTCTGGGCTGCAACGATTTAATTCCTCTGGTTCCATCGACACGCTAAGAAGAAGACGGGAATGTTTCCGGCATCATTCCCGTGAGGCGCATCTATACATACGAATTTTCATTTTATTTTATCGAGAGCAAAGTAGTCTAAACTGCCAAGTGGTCTATAATCCCACTGTCTGTGAAATAGCCCAAAATAAAGCATTTCAAAGGGAATCAACGTGCCGTGTTGCGTTTTGTTCTACAAAGGAAGGTGACAAAGTTCTTCCTATAAATAGAGGCTCTATTAACGGGTGAAAGGACTATTGAAATCTATTGTTTTCGTTTTGTGATTTACTGTTATAAGCCGGACAAAAATATTTTAGTTATTTTATTAATATTGATGAAAAATTTATGGTCTGAACAAATGATATAAATAAAACAAAAAATATCAATTGTTAGACGATGATTCCCGATCGTAGTCTGCCCCACATATTAATTTAGTTTTGTAATAGTATACTTTAGCACTAAACCCCATACTTACTGTGTGTGACTTATGTAACCCAACTGTATTAATTAAATTATTCTAGTCGTCATATGTTCAATACATCATAATTTATTGTAATTTTTACACCTATTAGATTTGATATATGATAAACGTTTGTTATGGAACTGACGGAAGTGTCCACACCATGGTAAATTTAATTCATTAGAATTACTAGAAATAATTTTAAGATTATTTAATTATTAAAAGAATATTTAATTATTTGTAAGTTGATAATTTAAATAATTTAAATTTTCATTTTGGCGCAAAAAGGAAGTTGAAAAAGGAAAGACTGTGATTGGATGGTAGAGGTTAGATTTATTTCAAATAATATAACTATTAAAATGATAATCTTTCAGGCTTACTAAATTCAGTACAATTAATAATTTAATAAATAATAAATTTATAGTACAATTAATAATTTAATAAATAATAATTAGCAAATTGTTTATCCCTTCAAATAAATATTTGAGTAAATGTTCAGATACGGAAACGGATGTCATCCCCATTGTATTTCTACAGTTGTTCAGGGTTTTTATTTGTATAAAAGCGAGCTGCATGCCAGAATATGTCCTCTCTCTATTTGTGTTTTGTCTTTGCGCCCTATCTTTGTGCTATTTTTTGGAATTAATCTATTTAAGAGAACATGAAGATAAATGCTTAATGTTTATTATTCAAGCACCCCACACGCGGTCACTCAATTCTCTATGTCACAACGTATGATAAATAATAACTTTCCTTTCAGTAGCATTTACGTAAAAGTGTTGACAAAAGGTATACGTTTTGACATAAAGGATAGGTACCTAGCGAATGCAGACATTCAGCATGTCGCATCGCCTTAATCTGAGCTTTTAAAGCTATAGAAATCAATCGTTATTTAAAATAATCTTTCAGAATGAAACCCCGTTTATAAATAATCTTCACAGCCAGAGATCGTCACGAACGAATGTAAACTGAATTTTAGACGAACATGTCTTTAACAAATTGCATTCTTTGTGGCGTCTGTACGAGTCGTGAGAAATATCGCCTCTGTCTCGCCTGATGAATGGGCGGGAAAGGAGTTGACAGACGTACTTGCGGTCTGCGATCTGGTCAAACTGAACGTCGAACCTAAGAACCGCAGTAATCTATACTAATATTATAAAGCTGAAGAGTTTGAGGAAGGCTTTAGGCTATGTAACATAAAGATACGACTCATAAGACCACAGCAGCAATGAAAAATGTTGCGAAAACGGGAGAAAGATATTCTTTTTGAGAGCTTCCGCTGCGTACGTTGCGAAAACCGCTTAAGTTACACAAAAATCATGTATGACAGGATTGTTCAGCATTAAGAGTTCTATAATAAAGTCCGCGACAGCATATATCTATCTTTTATGGTTGACTTACTACAACCTTTTTTATGTTAATAAATTTGTAAAAAAATAATGCATCATTTTTAGAGGTGTATTGTACACACAGGTATTTATTCTTATCAAAATAAATACCTTCATCATCACGAGCATTTCATTTAGGACAAAGTTGCCCTTTATATCATTTAAATCCAATAAATATCTTAGGAGCTATCACAGTTTTAACATAACTCCGCACCAAAATAATGTTCGCAGCTAAAGTACGACGTGCGCTTGCGCTAATTATATTATAAAGCTGAAGAGTTTGTTGGTTTGAACGCGCTTATCTCAGGAACTGCTGAACTGATTTGAAAAATATTTCTGTGTTAGATAGCTTATTTATTGAGGATATAAAACATCACGTCGCAGCGTGATGTTTTATATCCTAAAGTCAATTAATTTATTGACTTTAGGATATAAAACATCACGCTGCGACGGGTTTGCTCCCACTCAAAACGCGCGGACGAAGTCGCGGGGGACCGCTAGTATATTATAAATCTGAAGAGTTTGTCTGTTTGAACGCGCTTATCTCAGGAACTGCTGGACCGATTTGAAAAAATATTTCTGTGTTGCATAGCTTATTTATCGAGAAAGGCTTTAGAAAATAAAACATGACGCTGCGACGGGAGGGGAGGGAGCAAACTCAAAACGCGCGGACGAAGTCGCGGGGGACCGCTAGTATACTGATATAACCGCGCGGTGAATGACGCAGAGAAAAGTGTGCAAAAATTTACTATATTGAAACGAAACGGACGATTGCGGGTGGATGAACGGGGTAGCGGGAGGTGTGAGTCAATAAATAAATAAAAATAAATATTGGATACCAATCACATACATTGGTCTGATCCCAAATTAAGTAGCTATTTTACTTGTGTTTTCGAAATCAGACACAATAGTGGTATCACAACACCCAGACCCGAGATAATATAGTTTTAATTATTTATTTCAATATTAACCCGATCGGGAATCGAACCCGGGACCTCGGAGCAGCGACGCCATGACACCAGCGTGCTTAGCCACTACGCTTCCGAAAGCTTCAACGAAAGCGCTTACTTTTGAGTCCCGAGAAAAACCTACAGGTGTTTTAGCGGATGATGAGGAATGGTGTGGTAGAGATATTTTTATTTATTTTTAAAGGAGAGACAGTGGCCAACGCAAGTCTGCGCTTATAAGTCCGATGAAGATGAATTCACAGACTTGACTTAAATATACTCTGTCAGGGCAACCGGAGAATACCATTCAGGAGGAGCAGGACCTCAATTACAATCACGAGTGCGATTTAAAATGAAAGGTTAACACACTATCAACAGCGTGAGCATATCATTATTTATTGGCACTGCCAAATGATAAGTAGGAAGCGGCTTTCAGATTGATAATACCACTATCATTATGAGTACCATTATTCAATCTGTGTATCATCTCCCTTACACTATACCAGGCTGGTTAGACTGTGATTACAATATTCTCTGCGGTCATGTGAAAGGAGATCACTGTACTTATCTGAAATTTCGAAGTGCTATGTCTATGGAAGTGAGCCGTTACCTTTATGGAATAATAAGCTTATTTTTGGCGTTAGGTGCAAATAAATAACTTATGACTGTCCACTGTGACACTGAACCTAACGCATATTGACAGAATATCCTTACTAAATTTTAGTTTAAGATATAGTTAATACATTACTGTGAGATTAAAAAAACATAATACCTATTTTTAACCACTAAGGACAGTTTTATATAACGTGTAAAGTTAAATGCGCAAAACCTGAAAATATAATGATTGGAATAACGAGCAGAGTCAAGTGACCCACTTTTTAATATGGGTCACATTAGGTGCACCTCAGTGCGCGAGTCCAACTCGCACTTGGCCGGTTTTTCAAAATGTCTTTCAAAATACATACCAATACAGCGCCCTACGGGTGCAGTTCAATAATGCTGATGGGGTTTCCTAGCTACTGCAGTGCCTCTGGAATGTTTGCTGACGCGAGGGTGGACTGATTTTACACAGTCATGTGATAGCGGTGTGCGTCCTTAGTGCGCAGGGTACGGGCTAGCTCTAGCAGCGTCCTAAAAGCGTTCGCCGACAGATTCGATTGTCACTACTTGAACCACAGCAGCATGTTTCACGTGGTGGCAGTCTGACCTGTGGTGCTATCTAAAATGTATTTTTAGGTTAGGTATACTAACATGAGGTTAAGTTTATTTTGGAACTTACGAAATAAATAAATGAATTGACCAATAAGACATACTACTACGAGCGCAAACGCGCCAAAATACGTAAACAAGCAATGATCAGTACCCCTATCACGAATAATTTGCGTCAAAGTATTCGTATAGTAACGTAATCATTTGTATGAGAATCTGAAAGCGCCTCTATCGGACGTAAAACAAACTTAATTTGGCAGCTCAAATACCTGACAATTATTGTGCGTAAACATTTTCTATAGTGTTAACTGGATTTGCGATCACGAATCTTTCTTTGACGTATAGTATCGTGAGTTGCAACAAGATTACTTGAGATTCTGTGTGTCAAAAATGAGCGAAGAGAAACTAGTTAATTTTTACGGATAAGACCGCCTAAATCGTTTTTTTTTTCGAAAATTATCTTACAGCTACATTTGAAGACGGATTCAAGCTCCAGGAATGTGAAAGATTCGGCATCAAAGTCAATAGCAAATACATCTTTCACCTCCGGTTTATTGATAATACAATATTCGTGCAGGCAAAGATGAGATTTAGGAACTACAGTCGAAAGCCTTAACCAAGCCTTACAACAAGTGGTTCTAAGAAAGAGGTCTATCAACGAATCCAACGCGGCTGGCTAGGCAGAGGTCGGGAAACTGCGCAAGAGCGTCTTCTCGTCTCATTAACCTCAGTGTTTGAAGACGAAAGTCTTCAACGGATGTGTGTGTACTAGTGAGAACGTACGGATCCGACACATAGTTTCTTACTTTATGTGTTCAAAATCTCACAGCTTTGACTTTTGGCGAGAAATAAAGAAACGTGTGGAATAAAGAAAACGTTAGTGGTCATATTTATAATTCTAAAATTAAGACTGCAGTAGAAATATGAAATTTATTACAATATTTTTTATCTTATACTCCTTATTTTTAACTTTAAAAGAAATCAGGTACATATCACTTGTAACAGGTGTATCGATTTTGATCTTGTTGGGTTCATCTTTGCTCTCAATATGACATATGGGAGTAACGAAGACCGCTGGAACTGCTAGACTCACTTTATTTTTTTCTAGCTGGGTAGGCGTATTTCTATACATTGTATTTTGGTCTGTCTTCATTCTGAAAAAATAATGTGTATATATTTTATATTACGTTAATGCTTTTCATTCCATTTGTTAGAAACAGCGTCCTTTTGGAGAGCTGAGAGCTCTTGCTGAGCTGGGATATATGACAATTTCTTGAGAAATAAGATCTAGCTAGAATTTATCTCGCTATAATAGCCAATGAATAAAAGCATTTTAATCACTTATCCTTGTATTACTTTTACGTACTTATTTTTTCAAAAATTCAAACATTTTTGCGTTGTACTGCAAACGACTTGTCCTCGTTATTTTAATATTTTTTCATAATTTGTAACAAAATCTTTTGTAAAACTTTGAAATTTGTCACAATATGATGGCATAACGTCAATCTGTCAATTGACAGTCTACTAAACAGTTCAAAAATTTAAAGATTACAGAAAAACATATATCTTCATATTTTAATAGACAAAATTTTAACATTTGCTAACCCTGCCAAACATATTGATCGTAATTTTGTTCCGTTATTGATTTCTCTTAGATTTTACTGGAATATCATGATATATTTCGATAATATTCATAAAATAGATCGCTTAACTTGTTTCTGGACGTGTCATTCAACGGCCATGTTTACGTTAGTATGACGTCATCTTCGTCAATGCTATCGAGTTTACTACACGACACGAGAGTGCTTCGTGATGCCAACTAACGTTTTACTACGTAAACTCGCTACGATAACGTGACGAATACGTCAAAAGTTCGTGATTGGGGTACAGTTCTTTATGAGCAAAGATTGTAATAATAATAATGTCAACGTTAAGTCTCTCTCGACAGAATGTCAGCCGCAGAGCAAGAAATGATCAAAAGTGCCACATAAAACCTTTTTTTTTTGTTACAGTTTTCTATTAGATTTAGGTTATTTGAATTAAAAATCGGGATCGATACGATCCCGATAGGCACGTGTCCGCACTGTGCCGGTACTGATGTGTGCGGATAGGCCTAAATAAAAAAGTAAAAAGTATTGGACACCGATCACATACATTGCTCTGATCCCAAAGTAAGTAGCTAATGCACTTGTGTTATGGAAATCAGATACAACGGTGGTACCACAACACCCAGACCCGGGCAATATTGACCCGACCGGGAATCGAACCCGGGACCTCGGGGCGGCGACGCCTTGAAACAAGCGTGCTTAGCCACTACACCACGGAGGTCGTCGATCGTCGCAAATAGTCGGTTGATGTTGTTTCATAAAGATACACTTCACAGGAAACCAATTACAAAAATACTCGTTTATCTACAAAGGCCTAATAACATCTCAATACCAATTTTGACACGAACAAATTAGGAAAATAACCAAGAAGGGCGCCATTTGAAAACTCAATTTCCTTAGAAACGAAAAGGAAGGAAAGAAAATTCATTTTAGAGCGAAAATCATAATTTCTATTCATCGTCTAACAAAAACATCTAAGTCGTAGTGAGGATAAAGTACTTGTTTTCGATAAATTGTTCCGATCAGCCGCCAGATATTAAGGAGATAAGGCGCAGCGCGCACTGAAAAAAGTTGATATAAAAAAGATCTTAAATACAGTTATTTCTAAGGCGGTGTCTACTTAGAATCATAGCCGATATTGGCTTGGTCTTGAGACAAGAGCAAACCCATCTTTACAATACGTTAAAAAAAACTGTCCGACCCATTGATTAAGAGGTTATAGTATAGAGATTTGGTTCTCTTTGAATCTTATGAATACATTGCGAAATGAATGGTGGTGATGTCTGATTTCCAGGTATTTATCATTCATTATCGCATTTCAGCCACCACGCAATAGTCTATTTATTGCGTGGTTGTGCAAACTCTCTCCGTTTCGTTGCGATAATTTTTGATGAAATTCACAGATTTATTTGCGCAGGATGTTATTCAATGGGATCTGTTTTAAAACCCTCAAATATTTGTATATTGAAATGATTAAATCCTTATTTTAATTTTTCCCATGTACATCAGGTAGATTAATTTATATTGATTTTCAACATTCCAAGCATCGAGTTTTATTTTTGGAATTTTCCAATAAATCTCTCTAGGAACATAAATCCATAATGTTATAAGTTTCTCTTTATGTTTGATTTGTAAGCTATCGTGGTTAAAATATATTTAATAATAAGATGAGCTTACCTAAGAGAAACTTTACAATTATAAATTATTCTTCTTCTTCGAGTCGACTGGTAACAATCATAATATTTTCGTCCTGTGCTGTGCAACGTTGATTGCGTTGGCGTTTGCCTGCTGTAGGTCTTGAAGCGTGCATGAGCTAGGACATTTGGGGCAGGACAGGAGATGGGCCATTGTCTGCACCGCACCGCAATCACACCTGGCATTTCCGGAGAAACCCCACCTACATCTATATATATAAAAACCAAAATGCACTAAAAAGTCTTAAATAAACTCTTCACCATTGAAAGGAAAGGAATCCGTTTTAGGCAAAAAATTTCTTTTTGGAGTCGGTGCTGTGATAGTTGATGCTTGATGGTCAAAGTGATGGCACCGACTCCAAAAAGAAATTGTTTGCCTAAAACGGATTCCTTTCCTTTCAATGGTAAAGAGTTTATTTAAGACTTTTTAGTGCATTTTGGTTTTGAAGTCGGTTTTTCCTTTTTTTAAAGTTTATTTTATTTCTTCAGTTTTAGTGATTACATAAGAGGGGGGGGGGGAGGGAGTTGTACCTTATGATTCTATTTTTTAAGAAGCTACAAATTACCTATCATAAGTTCCGTCATTGTAATTACTAAATTCCTAAGCGTTAAGGAGTTCCACCATCAGCTCAGCCCCACAAGATGTTAACTATCAGATGTAACAACACGTCAACATTAAGATTCTTGTAAAGAAACAATATACGTGCCTTTAAAATTTGAGGGTTTCCCGCGATTACACCAAGATCCCATCATCAGATCCCAAAATGGAAAAAATGGGACCAATTAGAAGGTACATCCTCTAAGTAGGTGAAATTTTTTTCGATTCGGTCGACAAACGACTGAGATATGAGGTAACATACATACAAAAAAAAAAAAAACCATACAGTCGAATTGATAACCTCCTCCTTTTTTGAAGTCGGTTAAAAATGAATTGCTGTTTGTTAGTCCCACTAAAACTCGAGAACGGCTGAACGGATTTATCTTATCTTAGTCTTGAAATATTCGTGGAGGTCTAGGGAAGGTTTGAAAGGCGAGAAAAAATCGAAAAACCCACGGACGAAGTCGAGGGGACAACTAGTTTAAAATTTTAATCATTACATACGCAGATAGTGTCTCTTTGGTTGTGCACATTTAAAGTAACAAGCGGTCCCTCGAGAGAGCGTCCGCAGGTTATTAATTTGCGTCCTTTCCCTCACAGTTGCTGAGACTTTCTTTTAGCCCCGCCCCAGCTCCATTTTATAGTCCTGTTCGAAGCCAAGACAAATCCAACAAAGTGAACAATCATGAAAATCGGTCCACCCATTTACGAATAATACTTAGTGTATTAACACGAATTATTTTAATACTAGCGGTCCCCCGCGACTTCGTCCGCGCGTTTTGAGTTTGCTCCCTCCCCTCCCGTCGCAGCATCATGTTTTCTATCCTTAAGCCTTTCTCGATAAATAAGCTATCCAACACAGAAATATTTTTTCAAATCGGTCCAGCAGTTCCTGAGATAAGCGCGTTCAAACAAACAAACTCTTCAGCTTTATAATATATTAGCGCAAGCGCACGTTGTACTTAAGCTGCGAACATTATTTTGGTGCGGAGTTATGTTAAAACTGTGATAGCTCCTAATATATTTATTGAAATCAAATGATATAAAGGGCAACTTGGTTCTTAATAAATGCTCGTGATGATGAATGTATTTATTTTGATAAGAATAAATACCTGTGTGTATAATACACCACTAAAACAAATGCATTATTTTTTTACAAATTTATTAACATAAAAAAGGTTGTAGTAAGTCAACCATAAAAGATAGACATATGCTGTTGCGGACTTTTTTATAGAACTTTTAATGCTGAACAATCCTGTCATACATGATTTTTGTGTAACTTAAGCGGTTTCCGCAGCGTATGCAGCGGAAGCTCTCAAAAGGAATATCTTTCTCCCGTTTTCGCAACATTTTTCATTTCTGCTGTGGTCTTATGAGTCGTATCTTTATGTTATATAGCCTAAAGCCTTCCTCGATAAATGGACTATCCAACGTAAAAAAAATTTTTCAAATCGGGCCAGTAGTTTTTGAGATTAGCGCGTTCAAACAAACAAACAAACAAACAAACAAACAGACAAACAAACAAACTCTTCAGCTTTATAATATTAGTATAGATACATATACAATATGTAACAAAGGCCCTGTCCGACCTAAAAGGGCCATAAAGTTGCATTGATAACATAACAGAAACAAGTATCAAAATTACGTAATTCATGTAAACATTTTTTATTTATTATTAAAGTCTACCCCCGTTATTCCTACTAATGTAAACAGTCTAATAAACCTATTATAACAATTACACTGTTTTGTCTCGTTCTTTCTGAGCGCTGTCATCATTTGACATATAGTCACAAAACACTGTAATAGTTAAAATAGGTTTATTAGGCTGTTTGAGTTATTATTAACAAGGGGAAACATGTTTAGTAACTATTTACCCTAAAACAGGTTTTTTTTTTAGTTAACACTTTCGTCGCGCTACCTACGAGTGCCGGCGCAAGCGACACTGCGCCTCCCGGGCACCGTCACACCCTTCGAGTTGCCATTTAAACTTTTATAATCTGTGTTTTTTTTCATTGGTATTTATTATATATTTTATGATAAATATTTATTAGATATATTTATTAGATTCTTGTTACTATTTTCATATTTTAATTTGTGTTTTTTTTTTCACTGCATCCGTTGCCATCTTTCTGCATGACCTAAAGGTTTGACTGGCAGAGAATGCTTTTAGCATTAAGTCCACCTGTGTACACTAAATTTGTGCAATAAAGTCTTTAAATAAATAAATAAGATTAAAAATAATTAACTACAAGTCTGTCATTGCCCAAAGAAATTATTAAATAGGGTTGATTACGTATAAAAATATCCTTTAAGTAGCCCTACTTAAAAAAATATTTTTATTACGTAAACGTGATTGATTATAAAAGCTTTTTTGAAATAGAATAGGTACTACTCCTTTTTTATATATTTTTATATATATTATAAGAATCTCGGCAGACATTTGGCCACAATCTTACCTGATTGTTAATGATGATATGGCCAAGGATGGATCATGTCTGACTAGTAACAGACTATTCACTATTCCTAGCCCTTATAGTGTATGAGAAATGATCATCATCATCATAGGGCTAGGAAACACATCTGCCGGCATCAAGTTCCACTCCCTAACCATGTGCATGAGAAATGTAGATCGAAACCTATAAGTGCTGGTATGTGTACGACTTAAGGGTGGAAACTGCGCCCGCGTCTAAAGTTCCGCTGGTGAAAGGGGGATAGCAGATCGTGCAGTTCCCTCGCACACTCTTCAAAAATTAGTTTGTAAAAGACTAACATCCAGACATATACAACTTCTACTACATCGTCATAATATATATATGTGTATAATTATTATAGTGTGTACAAGTATATGTATTTATTTTATCGATTGCGTTATGTATATAGGGTGGCTTTTTTATCAGTACCGAAATTTTGTGTAAAGACTCCACTGATGAATACGAACAACTTTTATTATAGGGGCAATAGTGAAATCGAGAAACAAAATCAGCTGTTCCATATATTTTGACCGCGCGCCAATTGAACTTTTGTATGGCGCAGCTGATTTTTTTTTCTCGATTTCACTATTGCCCCCATAGTAAAAGTTGTTCATATTCATCAATGGAGTCTTTACACAAAATTTCGGTACTGATAAAAAAGTCACCCTGTATGTAATAATTTATTTGATCATATTGTATTTATTGTAAATTGTAATCATTTTGTTTTATAAGTATTTTGCGATTGTCATTGTTTTCATGTATTTTTTTATGTGTGAAATTTAACTTACCTTTTTTCTTTACATAGTAACTCCTTTTCTTTTTGTCTGTCGCACCGCCCACAATCATTTCTGGTTAGCCCAAAGATGACTGGTTGAGAATGCCATATGGCGTTAAGTCCAGCTTTTGTACAAATTTATTGGTTGAGCAATAAAGTATAAATCTAAAAAAAACATTGCTTACGATAAGCACCTATTATTTCCGTCAAGTAGGTACCGACAGGGTAACGCATAAACACACCAAATCATAACAAAATTAGGACAATACCCATTACAATTGCTCGCTCACATTACCATAGCAAAGTTGCGTCTCACCTGATATTCTTCGTCGTCACGTACACGCCGACCCTTATCAGCCAATTTCCTTAAATACTATCTTCGAATACAACAACAATACGCATCTAAGCTAAAAGCGACTTTATCCGGTAAAAAATAAGAGTGTTCAAGATATCCTCGGCTTACTTACATCGTTGATAAATTACTATGTGCTCGCATCTTCGCCCATGGCGTCAATTTTGTTGGCAAGCGTGATGAAGACATCATAATAACGAGTGTTAGGCCGGCCGCGCAATTGCAATTTTTAGTACCCACCGCAAATAGGCTGGGCGTAGACGGTAAGTTGAGTGTTAGGAAATGAGACTTTTGTTAATAAATATAAAGTTTTATTAAGAATGATGTTACAGCCAAAAAAATATGTCCAAGATTTTCCGTCTTAGAAACCAATACTTTCTAAGACGGAATGTTTGGGCATAATTTTTTCTTACTTTCGTCATTAACAAATTGAGGATAGACAAATAAAAATTATTTTGCTGGTTGATTAATGGAAACAGGCGTTACTTTGCGAACCATTATAAAGTTAAATTTTATAAAATTATTTTGCTTCATATTTCCGCTTAGCGTCGCCGGCACATGTAACTAGCAACACGAACCGTCACCGCGTTAAATATTATTTCAGGCAAATGCAGGATGCTATTATAAGATCTATTACTGGTGCCACAGATCTAAAAAAAATGACCGTTTTTTTATCTCAGCTTAGCAAAAACAGTCATTCTTATTTTATTTTATTTTTTTACTTTGTCGTACTATTTTTTAAGCCTACAACCACAACACATCATAAAAAAAACTGATGATAGACTTTACAGCTACAAATTGCACTTTATAAAACCGGCTAGAAAATTAATAAGTGCGTAAAAAAATATTTTCATTGTAGCTGCTTAATTTAATGCCTCAAATTATATACTTAGAGCACTCGGAGCCATCGACTTCAATTAGTTTAATGATACTGATGGCTCAATTTACGGAGATAATTGGACCCTAAGGCTGAATCGCACTTACTTTTGCAAGCACATTGAAAAAGGCGCCATTATGTTTTGGGAAAATCGAAATAAGAATTGGAATTCGTTTTAGAAACAATGACACTTTAATATTGTAAAATTTTTCGCCATTCGTTTGTTTATGTCAAGAAAAGATCTAGAGGCCAATTCTCCGATCGAATTTCCTTTTTAAAGAAAAAATATTTTTTGATTTTTAGGGTCACGATTTCTATGTATTTAGATTTTGTTTGTGCGATAGTTTTTTACGTGTAGATACTTTTCACTTCACTTTTTAGGTAAAACGTTTAAATTACCACACGAAAAAAGTTAGATTTTTGCGAGAATCTTTTGGTTGTTAGATAAAAATAAGACTTAAAATTATCTGGCTCTGATAAACTTTGTCAAAAAAGGGAGGTATACAAATCAAAATAATTTCAAGCTCTTTAGCTAGGATAAGTAATATGGAAATGCACAAGGAATTAAAATAGGTACCTACGTATATGGATTGTGAAGTATTCAAGTATTAGTATTCAGATTAAAATACCCTCTACTCTGCTTTATCATCTCAAACTCAACATTGCAATTGTCAGACTCAACATCTTAAAGAGACCAACACAAAAATATGAAGAAGAATTAGAAGCTAAATAACTCCAGGACAATATTAATGTCTCCGTTAATTTAACAAGATAATATTAACAACGCGACGTGAATAGCTGCGGACTTCTTGCTTTTGATGCAACAAGTAACGTCGGGCAGCGTTTAAATTCTAATATTACAAGCAGTTTACAGGGTGATTCTGAGAAATAATGAGCTAAGGAAAGAGACAGGGAAAAATTTAGAGCTATGACCTGAATTCTAAAGATTCTACTACCGTGCTTTAACTTTGTGACTATACTCTTTTACTTACTTCTAGCTGTACAATATAGGTAGAATTGTTTATTATTAGTAGCTTGAACCATCTTTGCTAATTTTATAAAGCTAAAGAGCTTTTTTGTTTGAACGCACTAATCTCAGGAACTATTGGACCGTTTTAAAAAAAATGATTTGGTGTTGGATAGCTTATTTACCAAAGAGGACTTTATGATATAAATCATCACGCTGCAAACTTGAAACATGCGGATGCAGTCGAAGCGGACGGATAGTTAGATAACTAAATTTTTTGTCAAAAAATGCATTAAGGTAATATGACATTTACCAAAGTGATTTAATCCCTCAAGCATATGTAAACGAGACACAATGGATATTCTATTGTTATGCGGTCGCATGCGACCGCTTCGGTGTTTATGCGTTAATCCCTCAAGCGTATGTGAACGAGACACAATGCAAATTCTATTGTTATGCGGTTGCCTGCAACCGCTCGGGTGTTGAAGCAACCTATTTCGCCACCGTCAAATAAGCATTGAGCACCAACGAATAATTTAAAAATAGACCGTCTTTTTTATCTGAAAGATAACTCTAATTAGAACTGTTTATGACATTTTTATTATCATAAATCTGTATTAGTTTAGGTCAAATGCGGGCTAAATTAGCATTAGAGTTTACAAGGGTAAGGGTAAGGGAAAATATGAGGTGGCGCGTGGACGCAAACCAAGTCTAGCATTTTCCTTAACAGCTTTAGTTTCATTCTGTATAGTCCTGTGAAGGTTCATTACGCTAATTAATATACCGAGACAACGCCAGAGGAAATGTTTCTTGAACTAATAGGAAGTGAACAGACTTAGTTTGTACACTTTCTGTATCTGTAGAATAAATGTAATTGCATTTAGATAAATTATTATATATGATCTTACAATTATTTTCAATGTACAGCCTATTTAGCCATTGCTAACAGCATGCAAATATTTACTTCATCACAACTGAAATTCTATTTAAAGTTATAAAATATTGTCATGACATATTTTTATTTTCTATAAGTTGCAATACAGATATTTTATTTGTAACAATTTTTATTAATGCTTCATTTACATCACTTAAGGAATCTTAAAATTTCAAATAGTTATAGTTATTTTATTAATCAAAGATATGTCCTGGATAATTTGCTATTTAGAAATTCTTGGAGTGAAAAAAATGTACGCGCTACTAGCCATTCATACAGTGTTTTTTTAATGGATTAAAAAGTTTATCTTTGATATGTTGAAGAATCTTATTTTAAATTACAACACACATGCATAAACTGTTTTTTGAATCTGCGCATTTTTAGCCTTAAGTCTTTAGCCTGTGTGAAGTGATCTGGGTTTTTTAACACATTTTGCAGTCTCAAATTAAATAAAAATAGTCTTGCATGATTCGACTGCTGCTAATCCGCAGATAGCTTTTACATTTTTTGTGCTTTAAATGATTTCCGCATCAGTGCTGTTTCCCCAAATAACCAGCCCATAACGTACGTAGTACAGATTATACATGTGCATGGCTGTGAGAGCTGTCTCCCTGTTTGCAAATTTATATTATAATTGTGTTTGTTATTTCATCAAAATTGAAGATTGCCGGAAAAGACTGAACAGTTAGTGCCATAAAATTATTATCCCTTTTGAATAGGATGACACGAGCGAGATGTCAGTAGCAGAAAACTGTGTGATAAAAAGAGTAGCGATATGCCATTTTAGAAGAACTGTTTTTGCGATTGTCAAACAGTTAAGCGCCCCATGAAGGCTCGCTGATTACGTTCATGTGATTTTTTATATTTTAAGTAAAATTGTGAATATTTTGAAAGAATTGTGTTTCCGAAACATGGTGACTCTTGTTTGGCGATTGATTGTTGTTCATCACACCGAAATAACTCCAAAAGAAACGGTAGCAACTATTGGTAATAGTACTGGTTAGGTTACCGGTTTATACGGTTGTAAAAGTCACTGCAGCAAAAATTAAGTAAAGGGAGATACACACGCCTTGTACGTGTGTGCACTAGGTACATGAGAAATAGCCGATACTGTCACTGAAACAGTGATACAAAGAAGTCTTAACCAAAAGCCTAACGTAAACAAAGAAGCATGGTCCTGGAATGTTTCAAAGAAACACAAAATTAGCTCTCAGAACCAGCTGCAGAACGTAATTATCAATAAATAATAGGCCAGTTTAGTCTCCGAGACAATATTGTCGACGACGTGACACCTCGTCTCATATCCCGCAGTCTGTTTGTGTGTGTGTTAAAATATATTCATTCGCGAACGCGCGTCTAAGCACATAAATCAACAGTAGCGAGGCTGGATTATTAATATTTGCTGCGACATTGATTTAGGTATGCTGGATGTGGCTAACGTTTAAGATTTTCAATAAACTTTAATGTTCAGAAATTTGGCAAGAAGTGTACTTACATAGCTTGAAGTTATCAGGATGGCCTCCTACCGTCCAGGAGCAGAATCCCCCATTCTCTGCGTAATTAGGCTGAATACTTTCGGGAAAACATAAACTTACTTACGCACTTATAACAATTGCTCTTTTTAATTAACACCGACTGCAATCAATGCAATATTATTTTATTTTAACCCGACTTCAAATAAGGAGGAGGTTATCAAGTCGACTGTATGTTTTTTTTGTATCTATGTTACCTCATATCTCAGTCGTTTGTAGACCGATTCGAAAAAAATTTTCGCTTACTTAGAGGGTCTACCCTCTAGTTGGACCCATTGTTGCCAATTTGGGATCTGATGATGGGATCTTGGTGTAATCGTATAAAATTTTAAAGGTAGGATTAGTGTTTTTTTTACTAGAGTCTTAATGTTTAACGTGTTGTTACGTCACATAGTCCACATCTTGAGTGGCTGAGCTGATGGTGGAACTCCTTAACGCTCCAGGAGTTCAGTATTTATAATGACAGAACTTATGATAGGTAGTTTGTAGCTTGTTAAAAAACAGAGTCATAAGGCGCTACTTCCCCCCCCCCCTCCCCACCCCTCTCTTGTAATGTCTTAAAATGAAGAAATAAAATTAACTTTAAAAAAAAGTAAAAAGCCATCACTTTGACCATCAAGCATCAACTATCACAGTACCGACTCCAAAAAGAAGTTGTTTGCCTAAAATGGATTCCTTTCTTTTCAATGGTCAAGCGTTTATTTTAGACTTTTAGTGCATTTTGGTTTTGAAGTCGGTTTTTACTTTTTTTTAAAGTTAATATACTTTGATTTTTTAATAACATAGACAAAAATGACAGCGTCAATCGCATTTTTTCTTTTTAATGTTTTAAGTGTAGTGCAATAGTGTTGTGGCAATTGAATAGTGCGCGATTAATTGAACTTGTGTTATGAGTTTTCAATAATGTGTTTTTACTAACTTGAATTACATTTAAAACGTTGCATAGACATAAAACAGACGAAATACATAGTTTATTTTATAATAAGTAATCCTAGCCCGTTCGCTCGCAATAGGAATATTCTTGTATTACTCGTATTTTTTACCTAAATAAAATGTTTATTACTTTCTTAAGGTAATGTATAAGAAAAAAGTATGATGATTGTGGGAAATATAACTTTGGAACAAATATTAATTTTGGCGATTTTTGTAAATCACTAATACTACTTATATACTTCTGCACAACACCAATTTAACATTCAACTATTAAATAATACTTCATTAAATCAAAATAATTGATTGGATACAGATTTCAATTTTATATTTTTAGGAACAACACTGATTAAGAATTACGAAAAAATGGCCACCCACCTAATGTCATTTCGGTCTATCTCATTAAAAATCATAGAAACACACACGCAACGCAGCGACATTCCGGATCACACTGACATAGACTGAAGCCTTTTTTTTAGTTTGTCTCGTCGCAATGGTCAGTTATATAATTTTATCATTATTTAAAATATATATATTTTGCTAAAGAGGTTGTTAGAAAAAATATTTCGAATAAAATATATGTTGTACCTACTCGTATTTAATACTTACGTTCCTAACTTTCGTCAAATTAAAGTCTTATTTTTTTAATTATTTTGATATTATTGCACAATTATTGTTGTAAAAAGGTGGACTTAGTGCTAAAATCATGCATTGCCAGTCCAATATTTATTATATTTTTAATTTTCAGTGCAAAGCACACTATGCATAAAAAGTGTTATTTCTAGAGCAGTTCTATTCTTGGTCGTAATATAAGTAAGATCGTATCTTGAGGCGCAATTGTTGAGGTTTGTGCAACGGAAGAGATGAAGACTTGTCAAAATGTATCGTTAGCTTGGAAGCTATAAACATCTTGGCCAACGGATTATTATTCTTATTTTTTTTCTTTATTAACTCCATTTGCGTCAGGGTTTAAATGCTTGTCAAGTGTTTAAAGTTATTTCTGTCTCCCACATGTATCATTATTTTCTTTTAAAAACAAAGCTGCCTATAAACAAATAATAAGTCAGTTCACATTGGCACGGAACCCTCAGTGGGCGAGTCTAATTTACTCTTGGCCGGGTTTGTTTTTACCACAGTAGCCAATTAATTAAAAAATCATTCATTCGTTCAATCATCGTTATTACAAAGTGAAAAAGATCTTCATATTGCTTATCAACACTATGACTAGAATTTCGTTTAGTTGTTTTTACAATATCCCTAATTGTATTCTTAAATCTACTGAGAATACTGACTTGTGAGAAACAAATTATTTTGTAGTCTGTGCATTATGTCTAGCTAACGCACACAAACATTCTACCAAATAAGCACAAAAATGCATCACAGGATGATACTTGATGTCGACATCGGTAACTTTAGCCTTAAAGCAGACTTCTCGCTAACTGCAATAGCTAATAATGACACTTATTGCTTGATAAGAGCGCTTTTATGCTTCACACAGGAATAACTGTAAGGTTACAAGCATTAATGGAAGTAACCAGTGAAGGTTTACACAGTTTCTAGCAGCCAATAGTACCAAGAACTATGCATTTAAATGGACCTTAGCTCAGCACAAGTGAACTCCAGTAGCTCTCTCCAACTGTTCACTCCGCGTCAGTGTTCTGGCTTCATGTCCAATTCATTCACCTTCACAACCATTCGACTTTGGGATGGCCTCTCAAAGACAGTACAAGCATCCACCTCCAAATTCTCGTTCAAGAAGGCCCAAACGGGCACTTTACAAGGAAGATATATCAGACTTGTCTCACTGACTTTTTTCGTATTTTTATGTGCATGTACTATGTGTATGTTTAATTTTTTTCATATTGTGTATTAATGTATGTATACAGTCTTTATGTAATGAGTACCTAGTATGCATTTTTGTATTTGAATATTTTTTGATATTTTTTCGTCACCTTTTTCTTTTGTCCCTCTGTTAATTCCTTCACGCTGCCTGTGTTTTTTCTGTATTGACCTACGGTTGAGTGGTACAAAATGAATGCTTTTAGCATTAAGTCCGCCATATGTACCTTTGATCTGTACATGAAGTGTTTTAAATAAGTATATCCGCTGAAACAGCGCCTCTATAGCTCTTATTCAGCTGGCTTGTGCAGCTCGGGAGACTATTATAAACAGTGACCAGCTCCTATACAGCGTCTCTGTGCTTCTTGGGCACGCACATCATGTACTGACATCAAAATAATTTGTTTCTCCCAAACAGAAGACCAATGCGTTCTATTAAACTTTTTAGTCATTATTTATATATTTCCAGATTGATCTTTAGTATTGATAGACCCAAACCTCATAATTTACTTTCCCTGATTGAAATAAATTTACCTGTACCAGAATCTGCCAGAACAATTTCTATTCGAGTCGATTCGGTGCCCTGAGGGATGATGCTTAAGATGGCCATTGCGATGACAAACTCCCAAAAGAAATCCAACAAATGTCATCAAAGATAAACACATAACTCACTAAATGTAATTCATCGTTAAACTTTTATTTAATCAAATTTAATTTATTTTTTCAATACTTTTATTTAAAGTCAAAAATTTGGCTCACTCGGTTAAAGTTTGAAGCAATATTTTTGACATTTCACGTCGACAATTTGAATTTTCTATTTCATCAAATATCATTTTTACTTACGTAGCTAAATCATTAATAAATTTCTTCTCAAGAAAATACATAACAACACTTATTTTGTCTAAGCGTTGTCTACGCAAAATGTTTCAGACTACACCCGCTGGTTGTGGTCCAGTCCATAATAATTGCCCAAATGGGGTCAATATTATATGAAACGGACCACAATCTACAACCAGTGTGCCAAATCCTTCAACTACCGAGATTCCAGACAAAAAAGCCAATATTTTGATATCGCGATACCTGTGATGTCGTAGGGGTTTGAAGATTTAAAATTAAAAATAAAACTGTTTTCAGTCCCTATTCCACAAACAATGAAAAACGGACTATATTATATTCTTCATTGTTCTTGTGATAAATTTCATTCTACAATGTTGAATGAACTGAATGGGTTCGGCAATTTCTGATTAGCATCTAGATTGTTTTTCTATAAATAGGCTCCATGGAAAGCCTCTTCAAATTTTGCCTTTATTAAATTGTAAACGATTGCATTTTAATTTGTTGGGAATAATGGGATCGTACTTTGTACTATTTGCAATTTGTAGTTCTTAACGTGATGATTTCCGTCTAGTTTTTACTTCTTATTTTCCGCAAACAAGAAACTATTAAATAACAAAACGCAAGTCATAAAAATGTATTTTATTTTTCATTTTATTGTGCTTCTCATATTGATTTATAAATTGGACAAACCAGTCCATGATTTGTTATACATAAGTGATGCAACCTTTATACAATAAAACAAATGGTAAAAAAATAAATATTACTTAAATTAATACGTACAAAAACAGAAAACAAAAACAATACTTTTGGACAACCAAAAAAAATGTGTACTTTATTTACAACCGATTGCTTTAGAAGAGTCAAGTTGACATTTCACAAGAATAAATATGTAAAAATAGAAAATACATTTGAACTCACAGTCAAATTATGATAAAACAATTTATGAAGCTTGATTTATATTCCATGATAAGACGAGGATAAAAATCATGGAGACAGTAAAAGTTTAGCACCAGTGATAAAATAAAAATAAAGAATTGAGTTCCGTTTTTTTCTTTTTCTAAATAATTTTATAAGAAGTGTGTTTTGATGCATTGTGGATACCTATATGATATGATTATAAAATTCAACTTACTATTCCTCTTGTAATTCGTTTACCTACCTTTTTTACAATATCTACAAATTCAAAAAATTTACAACTTTTCGTCTTCAATACGAAAACCATCGTGTACATTTTATAATCCATAATTCGTAATGAATGTGATAATTTTAGGACTAGCATGAAATAACTTACTAGGACGTAACTTCTATATCACTACCTAAAAATATGGTCACAATGAATTTTGTAC
Source organism: Pyrausta purpuralis (assembly GCA_963924145.1). Lineage (NCBI taxonomy): Eukaryota > Metazoa > Arthropoda > Insecta > Lepidoptera > Crambidae > Pyrausta > Pyrausta purpuralis. The sequence goes on from OZ001646.1 coordinate 25,872,008, forward strand.
AAAACCATTAATTTAACTGCTAATAAAATTATCGTTACATGTCTTCAAAATGAAGTGGCTAGATCTAAATAGGGACAAATCTTCTACTTAATAATAAATTTAACTTTGTACAGCGTTGTAGAAAAGTAGTCCCTAAAGGTATCAAAGTATGTGAAATGACAGTGGATAACAATTCAGTGGTCACTATATTAGAAGGCATTGAAATTGAGGCCGTACTGAACATAATTGAGTTAGGCCGAGAGAAAGTAAAACTACTAAATGCAATTACTATAATTCCTGCACTGTGAATCCGATTGTTCATGATCACTTAACACAATGGAACAGTTATGGCACTCGACCATACCACAATTGAAAGTCACATCTAGTTCACACACATTCATGACATGGGAATCTCTGCTGATAGCCGGTGTCTAGAAGACGCTCGTGTACCACAAGTGCCGCAAGTGTTATTGCTGTACCCGGAGTCTGATCCAAATGAAGAATCTCCACTCGGAGGTTTTGGAGAAGCTCTTGGTCCTCTCCAACATGCGATTCCTGGTAATTCTCCACCAGGCCACGCACCGCCGGCTCCCATTTGCAAAGGCCCTTGAGGCCTGGCACCGACTGTACCGACTTGAGGATATAGTCTTAGCAGCGCATCTAGGAGGACTCCTTCGTGGAATTCGGAGGGGTCTGGTGGATGGATATGCCTCGGCATTCTATGTTGCGTGCGTCGTCTTTCTAACGATTTGGGTCGGCGGTCCATGCGTTGATGCCTGGGTCTATGGGGCAGTGATTGTGGGGCAGGGGGTCTGGAGCAGGTCCGACAGGGCGCCGCTTCTCCAACGAGACTGAGCTCGTCTTCTGCGAAGTGGTCGTCGCTGTGAAGGGAGTCGTCTGATCTGTGGGGCAGTTCCTCGTAGAGAGGAGCGCCACAGGTGTCTCCGCCGCAAGAGTTGCCTCCTCGCCACGTGCCTCCTGCGCCGCAGACGAAGACCCTGCCTGGGCAGTTGGGCCTTTTTGCTTCTACCATCTTAAAAAGAAAGGGGATTACGTTAATTTATGAACCACAGCAAATACATCTCAACAGTGTCATCTGGGAATGTATTTTAATGGACACAACTAGTGCCTTATGTGCTATTTAACAAAAATGAATACATAACTAAACTTAACAATGCTACGGATAGTCAAAGTTTATAATAATGGAAAATGTGTATTAATCCTCGCCAAAAATAGATTAAATCAATTACTGTTTCAAAGCAAACACTGAATGTAATTTCGTAGATTATACAGTTAAAACCGTTTGAGCGGTCCAATCATAAACTTTTGAAATTTCTTTAATTGGTTTATGGCTATCAAGCGTTTGGGAATGAACTTTGAAATAATGTTAGGGATCAATTTATTTCGTAACCATTATCCATTGTGTATCTCTGTTGCTTTAGCGCTATTTCATGAATGTATGACGTTTTCGTTAGTTTCCATGCGGATTCTACTTAAATCTATTGTAACATGTTTTTGATTGACTAGCACAACTATATTTGCCTTATTACCAACTATACCCGGCTTAGGTACTAAACTATTAGCCGACCAATTTAAAAACAATGTCATAATGTTGCCATCGATAATTGTAGTATACTTTTCCAATAGCTCGGGTTATTTTCGTCTTGATATATAAACCTGATATATCTTTTGTATGAAAAGGATCTGCGTTTATTGCTTGTCGCAATAAGATAACAGTTTTTTTTGACGCCTTGCTTATGCGACTCGATATCTAAAAGTATCATTTTGATGAAGAGTCCTCATACCTCTAACTGAGGTTCCAGGTCCGGCCGATGTGGTAGCGGTGGTCTCCTTGGCAGGTCTTGCAGGTCTTCGTACAACGGTGCTGGTGGAGGAGCTCGTCTTTGCGACCCTGTGCTCTGGTTTGGAGCTGATGACTTCGAGGGAAGCAAGTTCGTCACTTTCCGTTTGTGTCTGATGAAGAAGAAAGGGTATGGTTAGATTTCAGAATTTTATTACCTAATCGAAAAGAACAGGAAAACCCTCGAAATCATTATTTTTTTTAAGTTTCCTATCAAAAGTTCAATTTTGAACGTTTTTTGTTTCTATAAATAACGTTCCGCAATTCCTTTCAATAAATACTACTTTCATTCTTCCCATTCTGTAACTTTCTATGCCTAATACAAGTTTATTAGAGTAATATTAAGAGCATGATAAAGAAAATTGATTTCTTTATTTCTTTTGTTTACTTATAATAACTGGCTAGATACATGAGGATATGACAATAATGGAGATCAGTCCATGCCTCAGTAGAATTCCAAAGTGCGATTTCGGTAAAACTTCTTGTAATATCTTCGTAATTCTTCACCGATAGTATAATATTTAATACTTGAATGCCCATATCTACCCAAGCATATCCACATCAGTATTTCTTTTAATAGTGTAGACCCAACAAAGCTGCGATCCCTTTCAATTAAAGCAAGATGGCGCCATTATAAACTCATTAGATACGCCAATTTCACGTGCGCCCAGCAGCATATGGCATAGAAAAAATCGGGTATCAGGTATGTATCATAGTGTAAACACAGTAGGGCCGCAGGATACAAAGATTGTGAGGCTACACTAGAAAGTTTTCTTTAGAAGCTTTTCACTGCACCCGTTGCCATCTTTCTGAGATTGCTTTTTGCATTAAGTCCACTTTTGTACACTTAATTTGTGCAACACAATCTTGATAAACTTGAATTATAAATTCTCAATAGACATTTAAGAAATTTTGCAAACATAATGTCAGTTTTGTTCTTAATTCACAAAAGACAGATATTTATTACTGGCTTTTCGGCACATTTTAATTTCTAGTCAATATTTAGTACATGAAATCTCCAGTTTCCTTTAAAAAATATATTGGCAAAGATGACCGCTGTGTGGTAGATACAAAAATATACAGAGCATACTGAACCTTTTTTAGCGAGAATCTTTAAAAAACTAGGCGGCAGGTAGCAAATATGACGAGTCTATTAAATTCGGACATAATAATGGTGGGTTTGTGGTAAGAGCAGATGTTGAACTGAAGAGCTTAATTAAAGGAATATCTCAATTGTAAAGATATCCTAAATTTTAAAAAAGATTTTGATTCGAGGTAGGTAGGGGATGAAAGGAATGTTGAAAATGAAATATGTATAACATATTTCATTTACTTACTCGTACATGTATTCTTTTGAAATATTTTGGAAAAGCAAAACCATCCAACTTTTTTATCATGGGAGGCTATTTTTCTATCGAGATAAAATCCAAGATTTCAAATCGAACATTTTTGAGAATACCAAACTGTAATTAATTTCATACGTTTGAAGCCTACTCTTTGAAACACCTTAATTTTTCCAAAACCTCTCTAGCTCACTCTCACCAGCTTCCCACCACGAGAGACAGAGACGGCAAGACCGAAAAACATGGTGGACCCTTGTATGCGCGTGCGCCGTGGATGCTAAATCATACAGACGGCGACACGACAAGAACAAGAGACCGCCCACCCAAGGTTCCGGATGTGCAGGTGGTGTGGAGCATTGGCCGTTGGAAAAATCAAGTCTTTTTGGTCATTGGACTAATGACTTGACGTATGGAAACAAAAAAAAAAATCGCTCTGACGAGACAACGAAGGACCCGTTTTGCTTAAAACAGCCGCAAGAAGTTATATTTGAGTCGGCATTTGACATTTCCAAACATCTTGATTTTCTCTGATATACTTTAATAAAATGATGCCTCATAATATTTGTTATGCTTTAACTTTTCATTTCAAATGTAATTTGCTTCAATGTGGAAGTGTTTAGGTAAAACCAAAAATATATAAATTGAGTTATTTTGATTACAGGTCAATTTTTTATAGGTAACTTTTAAAAAAAAATTTTTTTCTACAAATAAGCTATAGTTGCCAACACGAGCTCATCGGACTATACTAATCGAATCGAATATTCCATGCTCTTTATCTACTATCTCATTTTTAAGATAAAGCTACATTTATTATCCACTCAAATCTTTACGTTCCAATCTGATCTTTACCCCAATCAAAATAAACAACAATATAGTCAAAATCACAGTTTTTGACTTACGCTCCTTTAGTACTAGTGTTGAGAATAAAAGTTTCTGTCGCTTGTCGATATGGTTAATCGAATAAATCAAGTTAATACGAACGGACGGTTGCCAGTAAACTTTCTTAGTAAGTAATAACTCGTATTGATTCTCTCATTCTGCAGATAGGCTGAGAGCAATCGGTTCGTTGTTAATGGTATTGATAGTTTTACGTTCAATTTAGCGGCTGATTAAATTTAAATAGCCTATCTATTTGGATTGTTAGTAAACGATATCTGCAGTTTGCTTTAAGTTCGTTTGTAGATGTCATTGCAACGAAGATTAGATAGAAGTTTAAATTCGATTACCTATCAATATTTAAAACATATTACAGAAAATAATTGTAGTGTCTTAAACAGAACAGTCTTATAAATCCTCTAGCAGTTCCCCGAGCGATTTGAGTTTGCTCTCTCCCGTACCATCGCAGCGTGATGTTTTTAGCTTAAATCCTTTCTCAATAAATAAGCTACCTGTCCAACATAAAACATTTTTTTCATATCGTTCCAGTAGTTCCTAAGATTAGCACGTCCAAACAAACAAATAAACCCTTCAGTTTTGTAATATTATTTACTTAGTTAAAGACTTTATTGCACAAATTCTCTTTGAGCATTAAGTCCACCTCTACAAGTGTACTTGTAGAGGTGGACTTAATGCTCAAAGTATTCTCTGCTAAAAGCATTTTCTTATTATTTGTATGGATAATGTAAGGTTCTCAAACTTACATATATTTTATGTATTTCAAAGAGCGTGCACTAACACAATGTGACGTGATTCTGAACTTAATCAAATAATCGATATGAAATACTATTCTCATTAGTAAAACGTGCTCAAATATCCTTTGGACATTCCCACACATAGCCATCTAGTCCCAAAGTAAGCTACTCAAAGCTTGTGTTATGGGTGCCAGACAACGGATATAATACTTAAATACTTTTTGTTTGTAAATACATACATGATATACATAGAAAACACCCAGACCAATACAAACAGACATGTTCATGCACACAAATGTTTGTATTGTGCGGGGATCGAACCCGCAACCAGCTGCGTAGTAGGCGATTTCTCGACCACTACACCAGACGGGTCGTCATATAACCAAACATCTAAAACTAATGAAGCAGAATAACTATTTTGACATGTTACCGTACATATTGGCTAATCAGTGTACACGCGAAACGCATATGAGTGGACACGACACAGAAAACCCGACACCATAGTTGCACCGCATCGATGTCGACAAGGCGATTTGTCGATAACCACAATACGAAACCGGTATCGGGTTTCTCGATGGTCGATAATTAGTGGCTCATCACTAATAGGTAAGGACGTATCGTGAGATTGATTGGCGTTTGTCGAAATAACTTTGGACTGGCTGTGTATAATGAGGTGAGATGTTTGACGATGTAATAAGTGTTGGTTGTCACACTTTTTTTACATATTCGGTGGGGCCCGTTGTGGTATTCGTATTAGGTGCGGAGATTAATTAGGTAATAGGTTTTCTCGTTTGATGAAGCATGTAATACGAGAAGAGAATATTAAATTGGGATATTCATCTTGTCATCTACCTTTCTCTGTTATGCATTAGAAGGATTCACCCATAATACCGCTGAACAAATCAAAGTTATTGCCATCTACGGCACTCGGGTTAGATAGCATTTAGCAGCTTTTACCTTTAAAAGCTTTTCACCCTTTCTGCACATGCATTGCAGAAGTATTGCTACTGCTTTCAAATGACGCAATACCCCACCGAGTCGAAACCGAATCCAATAAAAATCTGAGCTAATTCCACGTCAATCCAAAAGTATATTCAGTCCCCCACAGCCAATAACTAAATCCAAATAACGGGTTAGACAGAGAGCAATCGGCTCACGCCCTGTCTGTCACGAAAGTAATTTAATCCCGTACGGTGGAGCCCGAGTGTCCTGTCAGTCAGGCGCCTCCGACGATTTCGGTATGACGCTTCCAAGGCTCGCGTTACCAACGGAACAGGCTGTCAGGGGTTCATAAAAATATCAAATTAGGAAAGCGTTAACCTGCCACCCGTGTATACACTCACACAGTACAATCCACCACACAATACAAACTTGGAAGCATCTTATATGTAGAACGCTGCCCCAGATTCGAGTTCAAATAAACCATATAATAGCAGCTCAATGTCTTAATTTAAATATTATTTCTTAAGAAACCATATTAAACACTTTTCATTCTGTGTTAAAAACATAGTCAACAGTCTAAAAGAATTTCATATATTCATCTACACACTAGTCACTCCTAACTATGCCAAACAAGAGTTGCGATCAAGGAGTAAACCGTTAGCTCCTTAAACCTAGCAGAAACCGTAAAAAAAAGACACTTAAAAAACCTGCCACCCGTTGCACGTTGGTTGCGAGTTCCTTTATAGACATCATTGTCTGTCAAAATGTAAAATTTGCAACCCAATCTGAATGTACTTACTTTTCTGCTGCAAAAACGATGAGCTTTCAATCGTCATTTACTTCTGGTTTTCACATAAATCTAAACAGTTTGGTGTAGCGGTAGCGGTTAGAACTTGACTACTACTCGTATGCCAGCGGTCGCGGGTTCAAATCCGGCAAGAGACAAATGTTCATGTGATGAGCATTAACATTTGTACCTAAGTCATGGATAAAGTATTTATAAGAGACGATCCCGTGAAAATTGTTTTTTGCTATGCTCACAAGGAAAAAAAATCTTTACTTCGAAACCAAGGCAAATGGTTTGTTGTGTAACGCTTATTCATTTTTTTTATATTGTTTTTTTTTCAACAGTCATTGCCAGTTTTTATAATACATTTTAACATTTAATATAATCCAAACCTTGCGCAAGTTTTTAATTTCGTATTTAATCCTAGTCAATATTAATTAATGATTTTATTTTGTTCGGATAACTTGTAATAAAAGTCGAAAGTAACATATACCAAAACCACCCATTACAAAACAACCAGTAATTCTTACTAATTCTATTCAAATTACTCTCACATCTGTGGGTAATATCCCTCAGAAGGTGTATTCAAGCAAACCGTATTGCTGTCAGGTTAACCAGGCGTTATGCATCCTATATCTGTCGGTTGGATGCATCACAAACCTGGAGGATTTAGTAAAACCACAGTTAATGGATTGGAGTGAACATCCTGCTATGCAAAAGGTTGTCAAGAGATCCGATTTTAATAAAAGATGTCAATGGATACAGTAAATGTATTCAAAATTTACTTTTGTTTTATTTGCATATTAAATAATAGATATGACTTAGAGCGATAAAACTTTTAAAATCTATGTTATGTGCAATAAAGAGCTATATATCTAAATAATAAAGTATTTGCCTGTAGTAATAAAAAGAAAAGATGTTTTGCATACAGTCTATATAGATGCTAAGAAATTAAAATAACATGCATATTTATGATATTTTTATAATGTAAAATAGTAGTTTTCAATCTATGTTTTACGATACCGCAAACGTCAATCACGAAGTGTGATGTCATGTTTCTCAATCAAGCATGTCAAAGTGCTATCAAAGTATCAAGTTCGGTGCTGCCAATTCATAGACTTATATGTTTGAGAAACGTGACGTCATGCAGACCACGTGACTTCGATGGGAGCTGGAAAGATTATTCATATTTTATTTTTGTATTTTATCGTTTTTACGTTGTTATTATTTATGCATTTTTTTTGTAACACCGATTGAAAAATAATTAAGTTAATACGTGATTTTAAAAATAGGCAAATCCCTTTTTTCCCTTTATGTAATGACTTTCGATGATCTTGGATCATTGAAGTCGATCCTGTTTTACTAGAAACATTGCGTTAATTACTACTAAGATTATCGTTATGTCAAAGTATTTTGCTGAAAAATCTTTTAAGCTTTCATCATCAAATAGTAGTTAAGATAAAATTGTTTTTATAAACAAGCTAATCTCATTTCAAAGTGTTTCCACGACACCAAATATGATACTTAAATTCTCTTAAGAGTGTAGATATTCAAAACGAAAATGGTAGTTTCAAGTTTTATCAAGTCTGCAAAGTTCGTGAAATTGGCATATCGAAGTTTCTAGCTACAAACAAATACTTTAGCGAAAATTTCGAAGGATGTTTCCTAACTATATTTAAACACGTTAGCTTTCGTGTTTGCTATCGCGAAAAATATGAAAGTTATATTGATTCAATATTATATTGAAAAGGAAATACGACTTACAATATATTGGTTTGTCAATTAGCAGGCACTGTTTCTTTCTTTGCCTCTTAAAGGTATAGGGAAATTAGTTTGCGTTTTGCTTTAAATATGACTTTTTCCTAATTCTCATACTTGTGAATGTTAAAACATTAATATTTAATATGTTTGCATAAACCAAGAGGGTCTAAACAATAATAATAATCATACCAACTCTGTGGTGAAAGGGGGGATTGGATCGGATTGCAATTCCTTATTACAATAATATGATTTCATTGTTTCGGTTACAAATAAGCTTAGTGTTTCTATACGAGACACACGGACATGGAGTTGAAAACATTATAAATTTCGTTTGTATTTTTATCACCATAAAAATTTACTGGTCTACAACTTTAAAACTAATAAGTTTGTTGATAAGCCTGTCAGGTATGGCAGCCTGGCAGGTAAATCTCGACATACCTCACTGTAATACCACCAGGTGGGGCTCGAAAAACGCTGAGACGTAATTGGTGTCTTCGTGTTTAATGAAGCTTAAAAATTATTTTTTTTATAAAAGATTTATATATAGCTAGAGCAAGGAATAGGTAGAGCGACGTAACTTTAAAGATATTTGATGCAGCAGAAAATCTGAAAATTTTAATTGTCTGCGCTAAATTTAAAAAAAAATGCTAACCACTACGCCCACGGGGCAGAGAGAACTACTGAAACGAATAACTTTATGTTGTAAGTAAGTACTTTAAAGTGATGAAAAAAATAATTGGACACCAATCACATACATGGCTCTGATCCCAAAGTAAGTAGCTATAGCACTTGTGTTATGGAAATCAGAAACAACGGTTGTACCACAACACCCAGACCCGAGACAATATAGAAAGTTATATTTTCTACATTGACCAGACCGGGGATCGAACCCGGGACTTGAGCGGCAACGCCTTGAAACTCGGCAAGTTTGGCCACTACACATAGGTTTCTAGGAATATATGATTTACGTGAACTTGAGGCATTTTCCTAGTATATATATTTTGGGCATTCTGTCTACACATCACAACTGTGTGTCGCCCAAATCTACCATGCGTGAAATGTTTCATGGCTATTCAAATCAGGGCACCGCACAAGAACGAATTGAGATATTATGCAAATGCATGATTGTATGCAGATTGCTTATAATAAGAGCCGGGTATCAGCGTCGTTCAATTCTACCATAATTAGAATGAGACAATAGGGCCTAATAAAGACGTTTGCCCATAAATAGGAGCCGATGGAGAGATTGCGTTAGACAGGTCAGGATTTGCGAATGTCACGCTTGGTGTAATGTGAATGAAGTTATTAATTTTAATTTTAATTCAATTTCCGTGGTTGTATAATCAGATTTAAAAAGGGGGTAATCAATTCAATGTGTATGTGTGTAATATCGTCGGAATTTTATCATATTTGAGTATGTTGATTAAGAGGTACCAAGACTTCCAAATACTTGTGCCAAATTTCTTTAATGTTTGTTTTTCATGTAAGTATTAAGAATGCTGTATACTTTTTGATTTTACATAGCTATTTCACAGGTTTCATAATTTGCAAAAATAATTCGCAAAAATCCATGAGGAAAACGAAAGGCCGTTAAAGACTTATGAACCCAAACTTCTCAATGATCATATTTTAATATAACCTCAAAAACCGGTGAGAAATTCAAGCTCAAGCATGCACTTTCTATTTAGCCCCTTACCTGAGGTGCTCGAAAAAGCGCTTAGGTTCTCAGCTCAAGACAAAAGCCTGTAAATAGTCTATTGTGCAGCCCCCAGTGTTGAGCTCAAGGGTTCCTCAATGAGTTTACGCGGTTTGCAAGCGCACTACTAGTGATGCACAAAGAGTTTGAGGCAGACTGTCGATGGTTTTAATATTGCAAAAATGGAGGCTCGAATCTCTCGATATGATTTTGCCGCTGATGGAGTAAAAAATCTTCTTGACTTATCTATTCAAATTCAAATAATATGTATGTTACTTTCGTCGGAGCTGTTATAACGCTGCTATTACATTTTCATGATTGCGATCTAAAGTCAGAAAGAGTTTATATTTCCATTGCAATTATTAATTTTATAAAGCTTTAAAAACGTAAATATAATAATTTGTAATTTATTAATACATTACAAATTATTATATTTTATCAAAGTATGCCATTTTCACTTCATATATTTCTGAAGAGTTTATAGTGCAAATAATATCCCAAACTGATTCTTGAGATTAAATATCAATAATTTGACATCGATAGTATAACATCACTACACAGAACCCCCTTTTTATACCTTTCTAACTTTCCTTCTGAGTTTGGAATTGTAAGAAAAAATGCAAACATAAAACACGGGTTAGTTTTGGTTTTCTATAGCTGAAGTTCTGTCAAACAGGTCGAGTGCTAAGAAAAATGTTTTTGATTTCAACTAGGAGTCGCAATTTCGTTGCGTTATTTAATTAGGGTTACATAAAAGCTTTGGATTCTGTAAAATGAAACGGCAAAGGTAATTCTGTCAGAGCAATGCTTTCTAGGAGTACGAGGGTCAAACTGAAAGTTCTTAGAAAATCAAAAACTGATTACATTAGCCAGTTATTAGTTTTATTATATCTTTTCAAAATATTGTCCATTGACGTCAATACACCGCTGCATGCGATGGAACCACTGGGAAAAGCACTTTGCCCACTCGTCCTTAGGGGTCTCTTCAATGGCATCGCAATACGCAGCCACCGCTTCTTCAGCATTCATAAACCGCTTTCCTTTAAGTTTTTCTTTAATTTTTGGAAATAAATAAAAATCACAAGGCGCGAGGTCGGGGCTATACGGCGGGTGACCCAGTAATTCAACGTTTGATGTCGCCAAATAGTCGATCGTTCGCTTGGCGGTGTGCGACGAGGCGTTGTCGTGGTGAAGGAGGATCCTACTGCGAGGTCGTTTCTCTCGAACTTTTTCCAAGACAAGTGGCAAACAATTGGTAGTGTACCATTCTGCAGAAACTGTTTTTTGATCCTCTAACACAATTGTTGCGAAATGACCTATCCTTCCAAAGAACGAGGCCACCATTTTTTTTCCCGCACTTCGATCTCTCTTCACTTTAGTTGGCAACTCCTCGAAAGGAAACACCCACTGAGCAGATTGTCTTTTGGTTTCAGGATCATAACAGTAAATCCAGCTTTCGTCACCTGTTAGTATGTCGAACACAGCATTTGAGTCACCTCCGTTAAATCTTTCAATCATTTTACGGCACCAATCCACACGATGGAGTTTTTGAGCCTTAGTCAAATTATGAGGTATTCACCGGGCGCAAAGCTTCCTGACCGCTAAATGTTCGTGGAGGATTTTGTGCACTTGACTCATACCGATGCCTAAGCTTGTCCGAATCTGCTGATAGGTCACTCTTTTGTCAGTCTCTATCATACGCCGCACAACACAGATGTTATTTTCAGTCGTCGCCGTAGAAGGCCGTCCCTCACGTACATCATCAGTGAGATAAGTGCGACCACGTTTAAACTCATTAAACCAGTTGTAAACAGTCGCACGAGATGGGGCTTCATCGTGAAAGGCCAATCGTAGTCTATCATAACTTTCTTGTTGACTTAAATGACATCGAAAGTCATAAAAAATCATTGCACGAAAATTTTCTCGTGTTAAATTCATGTTGAGGTGACACAGACAATTTTCAATTTGCCGCCAAATCGTAAAACAAATGACAAATGAATGAAATATATACTCAGTAATATTGGCAAAGAGTTCTATTTTCAAATTTTAGAAATTTTTTTTTATTATATTGTTTATAAGTGGCCAGTTCTAAGAACTTTCAGTTTGACCCTCGTAGAAATAAAATGCTTTTAGTATATTCGCTAGTGTAAAAAGAATAGAATCTTTGAAATGTTCGATGCTGTCCTGATTACGTTCAAAGTTTAAAAAAAAGAGATTTAATAAGAAGCAATACTTTTAAAAAAATGTGATTTGAATTTTACTTTAGAGATTTTATTGGGTATTTATCACTATCATTATGTAAATTATTTGGTGGCTGTAGATTGATTTATTTCACCACAATTGGTAAAAACTTATCATACTCATCCATCAATCTCATACATGTTCAGTCATGAGAAATGCCCGGCTTATTGAGAAGGAAGACGTCTGGGCAGGAAGAATGAAATCGGCCATACACAGTATGAATAAACAATTGCAAGTGAACTTTGCTATATTGAATATTCATTCCCATATTACTTAGCTCGTCGCGACGCGCGGTGCGCCCGCGTCGATCCGCCCTCACCACCGATTGGTCGACCATTTTGGAATCACCCAATCACAAGTTGGCGGGAAATGGTCGGTATAATTTTGGCATAATTAGTCACGCACGCGGTGTCCGCGTTAAAAACAACTATTATAGACATAGAGGCTAGTTTTGCGTGGTTCTAAATGGCAGGTGTAGCGATATTTATTTCCGTTGGTGCTATTTTGTATGATCATTGACCGTTTTAAAATATAGGGTTCGGATAAAGGTCACGGTTTGCACCCAATAAATGTTTCTTTTTGTGTAATTACAAAAAATATTTATGTAATTTTGAAATATGTACACGGTTTTATAAACATGTAATAGTGCGTGAAGAAAACACCTTATATTGCAAAACTTCGTAAAACTGTTTAATCCTTTTTTCTTTTTCAATTTTGGACGTTTATTTAAGTTAGAACGTATATTTGGATGATCAAACGAACTTACCTTAAGTGAAGTTCGATCCAAATTGTCCTGACTTCGACGAAGAGATTTAATTGACCATGTAGTATGCCCTACTACGCGTCCATTCACTCGCACACAGGTTTAGCGCAAGAAAGAGAAGGTAAATGACCTCACTCCCTCCCACGCCTCACAGCACTGCCAGCCGCCTGTCGCTCATTCATTTCAGAGCAAGGAGACCGATGTATGAGATGTACAACATTGATTATACTTATTGTAAGGGTGACGATTATTTTTGCATAAAAAACGTACACGGGAATTGGGAAGGGTGGGACCTTAAATCTCTTCGTCGAAGTCAGGACAATTTGGATCGAACTTCACTTAAGGTAAGTTCGTTTGATCATCCAATTGTCCTGCCTTCGACTCTGAGATTTAATTGACCATGTAGATGTTTGGAGTAAAATCAATGTTGTTACAATAGAATAAGTTGACATCTCTGATGTTAGTAGTGATTGATCATTAAAACGATCATATTAAACAACAATTCATTGTTCATGTCGCTATCTTTGACATATACATGTATCACTATTACTAAAAAACATTAGTTGTATGATAACTATGATAAGTTATAACTTTCTACTAATAAAAATATCTTTATTAGAAAGAAAGAAGATATTTGTTAGTATTTTTTATTAATGATTAACTAAAAATTGATAATTTATTTATTTTAGTAATTTTAAGCTGAAATAAAGCATTTCTGTTTAATTGTGGCATGTTATAAAAATTGCAAACAATACAGAAGACGTATTGTTGGGCTGAGACGGTTTGCGAATAATATAGTTTTACACACTGAATTTGGCACGTAAAACAAATGATAATTTTATTACGAGGAAAGCCACATACAGAAAACACTTTTTAGTTAGCGCCTTATCTTTGGTAAGATAAAGGGCGTAAAGGTAATGTCGTCTGAAAAATCGTTATCTTATTCTTGCAGTATTTAGCATATTTTATAATTATAGTTTTGAAATACGTATGTACATGCTTTTCTATTGCTTTTCAGTATGGGATATGTAGGTATTTATGCGACTGTTTGAAAAATATTCGATCGAATACCAAACACATAAATAATATTTTATAAATTAAAATTTCGAATACCTGAGAAAATTTATATACTTAATTTGGTTATAAAATGTGTTTATGATTTGTATAAAAGTAATTGATTAAAAGATTCATTCTTAGGAATGTAATTATTTTAAGATCATGATTATATTCACGGGTGTCTATCAATGATATATGATTATTTGCTGTGTAAGAAAAAGAATACAATAATTCAATGGCTTTGAAATATTATCGTTATCAGAAAGTTTAAGGCATAGGTAATGATTTTTTATGTATTATTTATATTTCATTAAGTATATTAGTTTTTTTTTTTCTAAATAAGATTTAAAATCGGCTTCTGGGAGCTTTATAAGGGCAAACGACCGCAAACGATTTCTCCGATATAAGTTTTGGTACCACCCGGCCCCGACCAAATACGTTTGCCTAATATTCGACTAATCGACCAGGAATGTTCGCCGAGTATTCGATAGTCGGCACATGTTCAGATTTATATATATATGTGATGTATATGATAAATTTAATCATAATTTTATTGCCTGGGTAAATGTCTGGATTACTTTTAAGGATTACAATAAATATCAATCCTATGTTTCAGGTTGGTTGCTATGAGTTTTTTATTTATTTAACTTTATATATATTTTTAAGTTTGACAAATATTTGTAATATATTTGGCTACAGATGAGACTTGTTTCAATATTATGAGCTGTGTCAAAAAAAAAAAACTGATGATGACTTAGAATAAGGGTACCTATTTGACACGAAATCCAAAAATAAACGGATATCGTATTAAAAGTACCTATGTAATATCGAGATCCCAAGGGTAAACTGGTTTTATACATATTTAAAAACATCTTTTCATATGGTTAATAAATAACATAGATAATTTGGTTTGAAATAATGATTTGATTCAAATTTTAATAAATAGTCGAATCACATGACGTCCTCTGGCGTAAGAATTAAGAAAAAGTCCATTAAAAAAAAAAACATTTTCAAAATAAAATACTTTTTCTCAACCATACCACCCGACCTATTTTATTATTAATTTTTAATTTTCAATTGTTCCACCGTATGTAAGTAACTGGTGAATATCAAGACAAAATGTCCTTTGAAAAATTATTAAACACAGTATATCGAATACTATAAACATCAAACAATAAAATGCATATAATAAGTACCTATTTTATTGCTTATTAGAGCAACGTTTTCAAGGAACAGTTCCTTAATAACTTAGTGGCTTTCTGGGGAAGATTGTTGGGGAGTGGGTGGATGTAATTGATTACAAAAAACTGATGATTAGAGAATATATTTACTTGATGTACTTTTTTCTTAAATCACAGAATAAATAGTAGGAAAATAAACATGGTACATATTTCCAATAACTCGAATTAGATTATTATAGTGCAATTTGATTCTAATGCTGCATTGCATTTAGGATACGTCAGTTTTTTTTAAATATATATATATAAATAATAATTTCCTAGCCTTTTGTTAAAAAAATATTGATAGTGATATTTTTGTAATAATGAATATGGCTTGTATTTATTTCACGTCAAACGTAGGTGTGTGTGTAAATGGCAAATAAAAATAACCGAATTATATGAAATATTGTAATAATACTTGAGAAAATAAAATTATGTCAATTTATATGCTTTGCTTATATGCATTTTCATAAAAAGCAAAAAAGGCATTATCTTCATAAAATGAGCTTGTTTCAATTTAATAGCTACCTACTCTTATGGTATATCTAACAATGTGTCGATAAGTTTTGGTTTATGCTATCTGCCGCATACTTCAATACAATAGAACGTTTGATTTGAATTATTCTTAGGTGGTGCTTGAAACAAGGTCATAGAAACAAAGGTCAATTCCAGGTGACCAAAGGTTGTCACAATTTTTACTGGGCGTTGGCTGGCTTTTCCAAAGATAAAGGACACAGATCTTTATTAAGTTTTCTCGACTCGAGATTAAGTACCGAACTTGGCGACGGTTAAATGAACGTATTCATAAAAAAGCATATCACTTTCACAGCATATTTTTCTAAAAACGAAATAACCTCTAAAACAATGGAATACAGTGCACCCTAATAAATCTTATATGACGGTAGTACTATATTGATTTCGGGGTTTGATAAGATGTCTCATTGGCATATTTAAAAAAATACGCTTTCCAGGTAGTTGTTATTGCTTCAGTAAATAAGCTTTACCGAATTATTTACTGAGAAGTTGATTTAATCTTAGTTGGATATAAAATAAATACGGCAAATTTCCTACCATTCAGAATCATACATTTGCCAGGTATTTAGCAAAGCTCATTCTCATTTTTATTATAGCTGTTAAAATTAAAAGCATTTAATGGAGTTTTTAAACGGACTGGTTTTTATATGGACCCAACCATATTTTGGTACGCCCTGGGCAAGCTTACAGCTTGCTTGCTTGCTAGTTATAATCAAAGAGCCAACCACAAGCTAAATAGCTATAGGTATGAGCAGAAAGCAGAATTGTATGTAGAAAAATCTTGCTTTCTTAAAAAGTACATTGTTTTCTTTTTACAAAATCTATTAAATTCAATATTTTAAGTAGTAATATTAAGCAATTTATGTTTACCATAGCATTGTCTAGTTAGACAATTTTATAGCCATTGGCAAGAAATAAGTACAAAAGAGTTGTGATCAATGGATTAGGACCCAAACCACCCATAACTATGTGAGCTATGGTGGGATGCTATGCTACCGTTTTTAGAGCTTTGTGGAAAACATATTAGGAACGTGTACTGCAGGTTGCAGAGTACGTGTATTTATGATTAAGGTCTAAGTTGTTAAAGTGTTTTTGAGTCTCTCATGTTTACTATTCTGAGTAAAAATTTACAAAATAAATATTAATTTATTCGATTTGAAATAAATCTTCTGCCACTATTATTACTTGGTAAACCATTTTATTGCTATTTTGGTTTGTACGTGTGATAGCTCACATTATGCTCCATTTTAATATTTGCCTAAATATTGGCTGAGACAAGTGTTCGGTCGTGGTTTTGCCACGAGTGGAATACGGTAGCCCGTAATAAGTACATGTACGTACGGCCTTAAGGTGATATAACAAAGCATTCATAAGAACACATACCTTTTTTGGTCGGATTCTGATTCCGAGTGCGAGACGTTTAAAACACGCTGGAATTGTGACGGTAGATCACCGTTGCGAAGCAATTCGCGGCGCGTCATGGGCCACACACATCACAGGTATGGCCGGATGAGTGCGGGCGAGGGCCGCTGATTCATACTCAGAGGCCATAGTGGCGCATCGTCAGCGCTGCTTAATATTAATCATGAATGTCTTTGGCTGTAATTTATTATTATAGCATCAAAGAACAATTGGCTGTTACTTCAGCTAACTTGTTTCCCTTTTTTCGCAATGAAAATGAGGGTAGGATATTGGAAGCAACGCATACCAAAAGTCTCAGATAAGATCTAGAATAATCTAGATAATTAGGACTGGCTGACCTCACGTGTCAGCTCTGCCAGTATTTGCTACAGATCAATATCGCGTATTGATTCGGAGCGGAAAATGCGGACTGGCTAGCATCGCGTGCTAGCTCGGCCGCGAAGCGTAAAGCATGCATGGTGCAGCCACGCTGGGTAGTGCGTTTTACTTCACATTCACTTGTTACATTAATAACAAAAACATTTTTGAACTAACATGTCACTATAAGATAAATTTCGTTTAGCACGAAATAAAAACTTAATGGTTATATACTGTGGTTACTGCGTGCGTTGGAACGGCGCACGCGCACGGACACGAATGAGCGACAGGCGGCTGGCAGTGCTGTGAGGCGTGGGAGGGAGTGAGGTCATTTACCTTCTCTTTCTTGCGCTAAACCTGTGTGCGAGTGAATGGACGCGTAGTAGGGCATACTACATGGTCAATTAAATCTCAGAGTCGAAGGCAGGACAATCATTCATAGCTGATACCAAATCCACTAAAGTTCTTAAAATAGGCTTAGTTTAGTTCTACACGTTATCATTCAACTTTACTGTATTGTGTTCATTCTCATATAAACCATTTAACTTAAAGAAGCATTCACATCTGAATAGCAAATCGTCTGTACAAAGAGATTATTAACTGACGATTAGAGCCGTAAATCTCTGAAACACATGTCAAAGTTTCAGAGTTCTGCTATCTTTAACTTTACGATCATTTATGATACAGGAACTGCGTACGCACGAACACATTGCCAACTAGACATATCCAGCATAACTTGACATCTCACTAAAATATCTGCCTGGGTGATGGAAGCTCAGCGTATTTTGGATATTTGTAGCTTGAGCTGCACGATACCGGATTTGAACTATTACAGTCGAATATTGACGTTTCGCATGATTTATGAGTAATAAACACGAGACAATAGAGTCCGGCCAATGATTTGGTATCAGCACAAATTGCTGATTTATGTGTCTGGTATCAGTAGTTTCTCGACTGGTTCCTGCTCAGTATGATCCTGTGGGCTGACTAAACCGAAACTATAGTAAAAATATTACACTGTTGCGAAATAATCATACCATCCATATTTTTTGTTGTATGTCAATCATTTAATATACATAAATGGTAGCATACTGGCCGAGTAAAAGAAAAAAAGAAAAAAATCTTTGCATTACTATCAAGCATCCAAAAAAGAGATTTAGCAAGGTATTACTGAATCTTTTGTTATTAAAGTGTTTTGTCACTATACACACTTAATAACATAAATTGTACTTGTAAAAAGCAACTCTGTCAGTCGAGGAATCGAACTCTGTATCTTACGCTATGGGCATGCGCCCGGATACCGTTAGATACAGGGTTCGATTTCTAGTCTGACACAGTTGCTGTTAACAAATGCAGTTTATGTAACTTAATCCTTTCTCCATCTTTCAATGAACATTAACAATAAAATGATTCGGTTCCTATCACAATAGCCTATTCCTCTTTATTTTCAGGTATTAATCAACTTGTAAAATTAGATACCAATATTCGGTATCTAACCTATGATCTTTAATCTGAGCCCTAGTCTTTCACTATTTTGCTTCGCCATAAGTCGCTCTGTCTGGTTACCAAAATAGGGATGTTTCTCAGCGTATTGTTTAGCATGTAAACACGTAAACAGATATCGAATTATGCTTGTTTACGTAATGTAATATCTCTTGTGTCTTGAGGTGGAATTGCGATTGTTTGCCGTTGTCTCTCTGTGCAAATGTTGGTTGAATAACCGGTTGGTTAGGGATTTTATTTATTGTTTATTGTACGTATACGGTTGTGATAGATGATAAAAAATGGATTTCGGTTTATTATTTTGGAATTTCTTCAAATGTTTAAAAATGTAACGTGCCATTTTAAATTCTAATACAAGGATAACATAGTATTTCTTACCTATAATTTTCAAAATATTTATCTAGTTTTACATTAATGAACTTTTCTTACATGAGTTATCAAGTTCCTTCACATATTTTGTACCTATGTGTGCGCGTGTGTGCGTATTGCCTCCATCTATGTCGTAAAAGTTTATTAAGTAAATCCAGACTGGGTATTCGGGCGTTTCGCACCACAAGGTCCAAAATGAGGTTATTCGAACTCCGAGGGTCTCGCGGAGCAAATTGTCAAAAGTATCTTTTGAAATTCTACCGATTTTCGACACGCTCAGTGGTCCGAAAAATTCGAGGCGCAAAACAGTTTTTTTTTTAATTTAAATATTATATAATTAATTATAAAATTAAAAACTATTCATAAATTAAGAGGATAAATAATTTCAATAATCCCAAACAATGCTATAAATAAATTATTACCAGCTTACTCTATTTTAGATCGCATTTAACACGCCCAATTAACACGACGTTACTCATTCCGACATACGGTCGGGTGAAGATATTCAGTTTCCAAATCTGTTCGTCACCGTTCTTGGCTCAATGACATGAATATTGTGACACATCTAATTACTATTATGGCCATGTTAAGATGGAGGAGGTAGCGGAATAGAAAAGCGATAATTTCATACGAGCAAACATCTAAGAACATTATTCCCCAAATTCTTTCAATTTCATTTTATTCTAATACATTGCATTTTATTTCATTACATTATTTTCACCCGTGTAGGCATCAATAGGCTCCAATCTCGACACACAACATTACAGACAGCCACAGTGAAATAAAAGTTTATTTAGAGTTTGTGAATGAAATACTTTTATTTGTTGTTAAGTTGAAAACAAAGTAAAGTAACAGTGTTGTTTCCAGATAACTTGTAGCGCTTTTCTGCTTTGGCCAAGATTTGCTTGTAATACAGACTAAGTCTGGTTTGTGTGACAATTCAGACATTATCACACAAAATGCTTTATTATAACATTAAACTTTAATTATTTACCAAAAAATTAAAATATTGTGTTGGTTTTTCACATTCGAATTGATAAGTCAAGGGTTTTGAAAGACGAAACGCTATATTTTGAACTTTGGGCCACAATCACCACCGCTAGGATTAAATCTCGAATAGGTGACAGGCACTCCAATCAACTTTCGGGCCATTGCCTCCACATACTTGACGACAGGTTAAGCTGCGATTAAACTGTCACATGCATTGTCGACACGGTCTGCGATTCGATCTTGTTATAGTCCGAATCATTGTTCGGTTTGAAAGAGTCTAGACTTGCAGTTAAGCACACTTTAAGTAGGGGTGTTGGTTTGAAATTGGGTTCGAAAGTCAGCTTTCATAAAAGTTGTAGGTCTGGACTCGATTTCAAGAGGTTCGTGAAGGTTTGTTTAGGTAAACTCCGCTTTGAATGCTTTAGCCAGAGTATTGATATGCAAAAGCTAATATTGGATGATTGAATGAATCTAGGTATTATTACTGTAGTGTGCGTAGTAATAGGTATACGTGAGGCGCACATCATTACAACTGTAACTAAGTTTTGATGGGGTTGTAAGTAAATTAATAATACATTTTTTTAAATTAAATACGAAAAAAATATGACTCAGATAAATTTGGTCCTATGTACACAAAATAGAAACAAAATGTGTTTGTTAAAATAGTAATTTAATTGCTTATCTATAAAAGTCCTTTCTAATAACTAAGGTGTCTCTTTACGTGCGTTTTTCATTAGAGAGACAACAGCGAGACAGCAGCGCCGTCGTTCTAATGTGAAAGGCTTACTGCTGTCATTTATGTATGTCTAAAGTCTTAAGTCGCCTAAGTGTGAAAGCGCTTTAAGGCCAGTAGTATAATCTTGTTTAACTGCTAAATTTTATGAAATGTTTTATCAAGAGCTGGCTAAAACTTGACGAGACTTTTAAATTCTTAAAATATTCAACAGTTTCTGGTACTCGTATTGAAAGTTTTTCAGACGTTAGATCATGTTGCTTACTGATATGTAAGCATCACATCTAAAAATATGTCATCAAAACATATTAGCTGTGTTAAAAAAAACGGCCTCAAAGTTGAATCTCCGAGTTGAGTCTGAAAATCTTACTCACACATAGTTTCAGAGAACTTGGCAAATGTACCGATTAATTTTCGTATTTGCGATAGCTCTAATACTATAAAAGAAAGTTATTTCTATCTTCCTTTTCTTTGAAATATCACTATTTGTATAGCCTTTGCTGTAAAGATAGCATTGCTGAAAGCTTTCAGTAAATATTGTATTGCTATGTCGTTGATAAATTACAGCATCAGTTAGGAAAATATTCTTTTGGTAAATGTTTCTAAATAACGAGACCCAAAATAATCAAGATACATTTAGGTTTTAGTTTTAGTTATACAAGTAATTTGTTTAAACTTTATTGCACTGTAAGTTGAACAAATGGCGGACTCAATGACTCATGGTGTTCACTACCAGTCAACCGCTTGGGAATGCTGAGAGTTTTATTTATCTCATGCAAACAATTTAACTATCCATATGCTGTTAGATTGGATTCAAATTCTGGTATACAATAAATAGTGGAAGTGTTTTTGACATTAATATGCGAATGAGAAGGGCCTCTACGTACGTATGAAGCAGGGCTCCAATTCTCATGCAAATATTTTTTGCTTTCTCAAGGATACAATTTCTATGCAATCAACATTCTATCGTGTGTTTTTTCGTTATTTAATTTTCTCATTTTAACCTGTAATTGAAGTACCACACTGAAAAAATCGATTGACGTAAGAATTGAGGCCCTGACATGGTTGCCCTACCAAAATAAAAATCAAAATTAGGTTCTATGGTTATTTAAATAAAGTCTACTTACTTCCAAACGAGGATAGCACCGACGAAGATTCCCAGCACCAGCACTATGGAGCAGAGAGCGATCGCTGCTGACGTCTGAAGCGATGGTCCTGTATGGTTGTACGCGTCTATCTTCTGTAAAGAGAAATATAAAGATAGCATTAGACACTGAGACCACTAGGTGAGTTAGTAACTCAAGGTATCACTATCGCAAAAACCAGGCTGTTAGAAGGACACATCATCTAAATTAATAAAAAATAAACCGCCTTCAAACCCGGACAAAAATGTTCACAAAGATAAAATAAGAAACCAAAAATTTGCGCACGGGCGGGACTCGAACCAGCAACCTCTTGGCTAACCGGGCCAAACGCTCTACCGATCGAGCTATCGTGCTGTTGGTCCGACCTTGCGAAATTTGTGGTCTCTTATGGATACGTCATTACGCGTGACGTTTAGCACTGTGAGTGTTAAAAAACATTCTGAACCAGCGGACTAAAATGATAAAAATAACGCATTGGCCTCTACTTAGGAGAAACAAATTAATTTGGAGTCGGTGCATGATGGATGACTGTAGACTGTTGGTATGTAAGCTTGACATCATCTCGACTCCAAATGAATTTGTTTTTTCTAAGTAGAACGCAAAAGCGTTTTTTAAAGCTTTTAGTCAGTTTTGAGTGTGGTTTTATTTCTTAAATATTTTATTTATGATTTTTTGTTATTTACCCATATAACTACAAGACGTTTATAATAAAACGTACACTGTACCTAAGCCTAAATATAATTATCTTGCTATGGAAGAATAATCCGTGGACAAACATAGATACATTTACGAAATTTCGCACACGTGTTTGGAAGCCTTTATAAATTAACATGCTTAAATATTATCAAATCCCAACAATATTACATCATACACATTGAATTGACTAAACCTTTTTATGTTAATTGGTTAAAATAAATTGACCAGCATGGTCTTCAATGCTCAACTATCTAATCTTGCGAAGAACAAAGTATCTAGACAAATTGCAATAGGATTCAAGATACTAATATTAAAAGGCAAACGTATGTTTATTTTTTTGTAATAATAATACATAAATAAATGCAAGGTTCAAGGTCGATAGTTGTTATTAATCTTGTAAACTTAATCACCCAAATGAGGAGATCCATCTCAAATTTAAAATTTTATTTAATAATTTCAAAATATTTCAGCTGACTTTGGTGAAATCGGGTCTTTAAACAGTTACTACTGCAAGTATAATTCACCACAAAAATTGTTGCCTAGCTAAAATTCAGCAATCTTATTTCATTTGCGAAAACGATATAGGACGTCGGAATCTCGTAGATTTATTAGTTTAAGTGAGCGAATCAATGATGAAAGTAATCGGATATCTTTGGAAGAATTCCAAACTTCTGTCGACTTGGAACACGATAAGTTTTTGAGCAATTTTGGGCTTTATTCCTGCAGTAATAAGAAGCAGAAAATCCATTAACAATTGTCAATTTGTCATCTGAGTATTGTGGTAGCTACTTAATAAACAAGATACAGGCAATTTTATTGTACGAATGCCTAAATTCAACGTATATATTGATTGTGTTTCCTAATTAGCAAAGCTTTTAAAGATCTTAACCGTAAAATAAATACGTAAAAACTTACAACACGAAGTAAAAAGCTTTATACATATTTTTAAGAAATCAAACTTTTTTATACTTCTACGAAATAAACGTTAAAGTTCCGAATCACTAATTGGGTCTGCCAATGGGTTTCTTATAACATCTCTATCGAAACACAATAAAATTATCAAAACATTTACCAATAAAATGTTAACAACTCGACGCTGGTGTTCCAAAATTGATGGTCACACTTCGCAGAAAGATCGTGATACAAATTACTAAATGGTTCGATCGATCCCGCTTCCTTAACCGCTTCATATGCATTTATTTGACCTACATTCAGGTATGTATAGACTAAACCTCAACCAAAATTAACGCACTCAGATAATGCTGTTTTGAAGTTTTCAATATTGACACCAAATGTTGTAGAAATAATGACGAGCTTCCTGACTTTGTCATTTTTCTTATACTTTATCTGTGCGTTAGTACGTACGTACGTACTGTTCTTCTTAGGGCTGAGTTTTTAATAGTCAGATAAGAAGTATTCGTCTAACAAAATATAAAATGGCTAATTTGAAAACGTCACCTAATTGACAGCAATCATACGTAACTGTCATTTATTTAAATCTGTCGCTTTATATTTTTTCAGTCTGATAAGTTTTATCTGGCTATTGAAAAAGCAGTCCTTAGAAACATTCTCTTAATCGCTAAATCATAATGCAAATATCTCATTATCTTCTATTTTTAAAAAAAAAACAGACTACTTACAGTGGTGAAACTAAACAAGCTCAGAAAAATACTTTTCTTCGCGTTTTAGTGTAACCCATAGACAATTAATTATGTACGTACAAATGTATTACAATGAATTAGAGACGACTAACTTAGTTGCAAAGAAAATTTTGAATCCTTACACAATTTAGCTGGAATTTGATGCCACCGACAATTCATTGTTGAGTCTCTAATTCATTGTTGTCTGTCTTTTTTCATTATAAGTAAAAGAGAGTGTATTATAGTTGTAGAATCATGCCCATAGAAATCCGATCGGAAAATAGTGGGTTACAATTCGATGTAGGTGTTCCACTCCGTATGATTTGTCATACTTCGCGGAAAGGGCGGGTGGCGCTGCAATCGCGGCGCGGCGGGCGGTAAATTCACACATGACTCCATGTTTGCGGTTTGCTTTATAACGTCTCAATTTTGTTCGGAATTCGAGATGTTTGTTTTTCTTTTAGCGGTTTCAACAGATAAAGCTGTTTTTGGATTAGTCACTTCGCATTGCTAGTTTGAAATACCTACAGCATGTAGCAGTATTGTGACAGCTTATGGTTTCAAGTATTAATCAATTAATAACGATTGTTAAATTTTCATCTCTACAAACAAAACTGTTTAGGTTGGGGTGAAATTATACGTTGTAATGTTTCAAATGAAAGACTTCTTCAAAAAATGAAATACGACCAACGTTTTGCGAATACTAAGCATTTTTAGTACACAATCCTCACTACGAAATGCTACGGATTCGCAAAACGACAATAGTTATAACGAATTTCGATTTCGTAGTAGCCCTGATGAAATTTCATGTAGGTATGCTAATAGGTAGGTAAACAACTAATGAAAATTAATAACAAAATCATTCATTGTTATTTCCAGTTTTAGCTAAATTAACAACCTAGTAGATTTGTTTGTATTTAATCAATCCAAAATAATGTTTATGAAATTAATTTGTTTCATCAAACCAATATTAGGCATTTTGTAATTAACTTACTTTCACTGTGCAAATTAAAAATCTAAAACTAATTGTAGACTTATTAAATTATTAGTTCTAAATATGGCGCCGAAGTCTAATCTATATTTTAATACATTGCTGGTGGTTTTCATAATATTGAATCCATGTTTGTTAATTGCATATTCATTACCACTTGATAAATATAGGCAGGAGGAAAATTGGCTTCGCAAGCTCATAGCATATTGAGCTGATATCTCAATTTGTTGAAATAAGCCTGGTATTTTGCATTACTGTATAATACATAGTAAATTAGTCTTGGTAAAACAGGCTTTTGATTTTGATAAAATTATATCTACTCTCGGAGCAAACTCTATGTGTACTTTTATTACAAATCTGAAGAGTTTGTTATTTGTTTGAACGCGCTAATATCAGAGACTACTGGATGAAGGATTTAAAAAATATTTTAGTGTTGGATAGCTTATTTATCGAGGAAGGTTTAAGTCTATAAAACATCTGCTTAAATAGCTGTGGCAGAAGGACAGAGAGAAAAATTAAAAAGCACGGACGCAGTCACGGGGATCGCTAGTTTATTAATAAAAAAATAACAAAACGCATTTCATGTCATGTCCTACAGCTGATGCATTTTTCTGTATACGACGTTTCCGACAACGTTCAGTTAATATACATACTAAAGATTTTGAAAAAATAAAGATTGGAACATACCCACATTTTTTCGTTCACTCTTTCATATGGTCGTTTTTCATTCAAGGAGACCCTCTTAGTACAATCATACTCATATTTTATGCTGTCGATAATAAACAAAAGACGGTTCACTTAATTGTTCAAAATGACGAAGCAGTTTTGACTTAAAAATATGCGCATTTATTGTACCCAGGCATGTTTTTTGATTATTTTTTAACCCTGAATGGGACATGTAAAGTTTGGGCCGCGTGGGGGAAAAAAACGGATTGTTTATTTAACAATCGAGTTGTGTTTTAGATGTTTGCTATTGTTTTGTTTTTTTGGTCTGTGCTTTAATGTTTATGTTTGTAAAAGTTCTGATCGGAACCATAAATGTACTAACTGATGTGTAGTATGTCGAATCTAAAGTTAACCTTTCGTGACCCACTAAATACTTTTAAATTGGCGATTTAAGTATTTGGTTTTCAAAGGTGCATATTTTTTTCAGAATAAATTAACATAAAAAAGTATTCGAGATCGGCAGTGGATTCAACGTAGTTGGGTGAAAACATAAGGGAGGTTTTATAAGTCAGGACTCACCTATTATTCGCCAATAGCTGGTTTTTCAGGGTTGCATATGATCACCGAGGACACAGGCACAGTCAAGTTCAGTTACAGTCAAGGACAAGGCACAGGTAAGTTTTAACGGAAAACACACGCGAAATTGAGTCCCGGTAGGTCAGTTAGTGTCAAGGGAACAACGTCTCGAAAGCCACTAATATACGGGGCTCTCAAACAAGCAAAAAATAGATAAGTATACAAATGATGTGCGTAGGAGCGCGTCGCAAGACAAGGATGGCAACACAGGTATCGATCAAATTATTGTAGTAAACAAAATGCAATGATTTTTAAATTATATCAATTTATGGAGCCGACGACACAAACACAGCAATCCCTAATTGCTTAAGCAAATGACAGATCGCAACCGCAGGCTAATTAATTATTCTATTCAGATAGTTAACCAATTGAATACGTAGAACCATTGGTTTGATGTTCGACAAAGGAAAACCTCACTTCAAACGGTTGGGCCAATTGCGATATTCGTGAGAGTTTAGCGGAAGGCCTGCTAGTTTCAGGATAATCTATTTGAAGGGACTGGTAAACTATTAATTGATTCAAATTTTAAGTAACTTACCAGGCTAAGGTATATTTAGGTTGATATGAGAGCCCAAAAATATTTCAATTTTACCACCTTTTTAAAACCAGCTAGAGGTTAGGATTCGGGTGCATTTTTATTTTTAAGTTAAGAACTATATTTTATGTTTAATTTTTCAATTAAGGGCCGATTTTTCAATGGTCAGATAAAACTTATCTGACTGATAAATTATAAAGCGACAGATTTAAAAAATGACAGGTACCTACCTATGATTGTTGACAATTAGGTAACGTTTTCAAATTAGCCATATTGTATTCTGTTCGACTGATATTTCTTATCTGACTATTGAAAAATCAGCCCTTAATCATATTAAAAAAAACTAAACACAATTTATGTCGTGTACTTATAGAAAAAAAAAAACATGAACCAGAAATCTGTTAAGACGAATTTTAAATCAGTCTTAATTCAGAATTCTTGTAAGCATAAAATTGCCGATTAAGCCTAAAAAATTTCTAAGGATAAGTAACAGTTTCAAAAACTGTTAAATAATCTAAAAAATTGCTTTCATTAATAACGAATTCAATTTCAGTTACCTTTGTGGCATTCCTTATTTAATTTTTTAAACGTTTCCTGCTTCCTCAGCAAAGTTTAAAAGGGCCGATAATTCACAAAGGTTCAACGGTTCCCGGCTGAAATTAATTAAGGTTTTATTCAATTTTTTACATAAAGAAGACTTTTTATTAATTAAGGGAGGGGCATTGACAAATCGGCTACTGGGCTTAGATGGACGTGCGATAAGCGGGCAGGGATCGCTTATAGTTTTCGAGATTTTTCTTAGCGATTGTCATTGTCAGGGTTGGCATCTTGAATATATTCGATAAATATTGGAAAAATAATCATTATATTGGCTTTGGTTAAAATTTTGTATTGGTGATTAAGAAAAAAATGCTGTACTTGATTATTTCTAAGAAAGTTTTCGTCTTATTTTGACGGAGACTGAAGTAAACTTTAAAATTAATTCTACAATTACTTGTAATACATCAAAAAATCCATTCTTGCATTATAAATAGGCGTCTAAGGCCTAATCTAAGAGAAATTGTATATAAAATATGCATTTTCTTTTTGGGAAGTCATTATTTTTACACCTGGCAACCCTGAATTTCGGAGATCCCGTGAGATATGCACCGATGAATCGCCCGAGGTCCGATGACGGATATGTGTTCCGATAGTGCCAGTTTTTGACAAATCGGTGTCCCTTTTTCAGACTTAAAACATGCGCCTTGATTTTATCACGACTTTTTACAAGACGACCCCGTTGAACGGTCACCAACCGGGCCTTACTTTCAAAGAGGATCTTGGTATATATTTTTTTGTTTGTGTAGTGTTTTGTCACTATACAAACTTAAATAACAGAAATTACACTTGGAAAAAGCAACTGTGACAGACAAGGAATCGAACCCAGTGTTTTACGCTATCCAGGATATTGACGTTCGTCACTTATCTTGAGATAGCAATCACGAAATATTGATGACGTCACGGAGCCTACGAGTTAAAGAATACACTTGCAAAATTTAACAGAATTGGTTGGAACAGTGGTACTTACAGGCATGCGGCCGGATAGCGTCATGTCAGTCAAGGAATCGAACACAAGTGCAATTTATGGGTCTGCGAGTGAAAAAGGATAATCTTTTATCCGAAAACACGACACGGGCTTTGGCTTGTATAAGTAATGCTCAATTGTTTTTTTATACGGCTTGATTTATACACAGTCATTTTTTTTTTTAAATGTTGATATTGGTTTTGAGGCGAGAGATATTGATGTCACAGGTCGAGAATGGCAATAAAATGTTTATAATAGGGACCGGTTGATAACACGTCTACTTTCTATTATTTAACCATCGGTTTACGACTGTTTGGTAATGTCATTTGCAATAAATCATAGCTGTTAATTTATAATTAAGTGGCGTGTTATTCATGTGTACTACTATTTTACTATGAAGCGTATTCATATTTATATTTGTAAGACAAATTTAATACGAGAAGATGATAGACTCTCCGTAAAGTTATCATCAAATTTCAGTCAATAATTAACACTGAAATACCGTAAATGGTCGTCTGTATTTAGCTCTCTATGAATTTAAGTGAGTTACGAAATATAATATAGTTTGAACAATGCGCAACGTTTGTGTATTTCATTAAAAATAATATTAATTGAAATAAACAAAACAAAACAATATTGCCCCTACACTCAAATTAAAACGCATGCGACGGAACACTACCGTTATTATGGTATCAGGACCAATCTAAAAGCGTTTATTCCATACCATATCCACCACTCTAGCCAGGCCTCCCAATTTTAATACCATTACTATCTTTTGATCTAATTAAGGTGGAAAGGTGGGTCCGGATATGCTGGTCAATGGGTTTGGCATTGTGTATATCAGAGATAGATCTTGAAGGGTGTATAATTTTTTTCCTAATAAAAACATTAATACACAGCCCCGCAATTAGGCGGTCTGTTGAAAGGGATTATTATTAGTGATAATTGGACTGATGTTATCAAATAAAGGCGTGGTGTATACAGTCGTCATGTGCTCGTAGGAAATGTAAATTAAAATCCGCTCTTCGTGTGTGTACATAGCTTTGAGCTGTATGATAATATAAAATAGTAGGTGCTTACAAATAAACTCATAAGATTTTAGAATCTTACTAATTTAGAAACATTAATTTTAGTCTTTGTAATTCACAAACCTTAACTAAAACATCTACATAAGTAACGTAATGTTGTAATATTTTGGGACACAATTAAAAGTCACACAAAAATATTACAAAGAAATACCAAAGTCAATAACTCTTATTAAGTGCTTATAAAGAACCTCATAAGATAGATAATCTTAGAAAGAAAATTCTATCTTAAGTACATTTTACCAAAAACAAAATAGTAGATACTAATATAGAAGAATTCTTGAACATGGTAAAGGAAAAGAGACAACTATTAGAAACAATAGAAAGAAGAAGAAGGAATATGTTGAGACACTTGATACGACACGACAATTCATCAGATTTAAAATATAATAGAAGGAAGGATAAGCTTTATGCAATAAATAAAGCAAAAGTTAAATGTTGCGTCGTATCAATAGGTCAAGAGAATGTCGGAAGTGCATGAAAAAACCTCCACTGGCAAGAGCTTAGCTCTTAAATTAGATAATGATGAATATAGAACAATCTCACAGGATCCATACTCTGAAAGTCAATTGGATTGAGGCCTAAAAGCTTTCACGTACTACTTTGATCCCATAAAATCCAAAAACTCTCAATAAATAGAGGAATCTAATATAAGGCAAAACAAATAATGCCATAAAGTATCAAAATATTGGCCGCATATAGCAAACCTCGTGAAATCGTAGACGGGAGGCATTACCACTGCTGAAACATATTCAAAAAAGATATAGTAGGTCCACTTGACAATGTATCTCTCTTTTCTCTTTTTCCCTGAAGAAGTGAACTTGATAAATGCCAACGATAAACGATATGAACTGTTATACTGAGTAAATTAAACACATTCATTAAAACTTGTTTGTATTTTTCAAATAGGCAAAAAGTGTCATTTCGATAACAAATTGTGATATGCCTTTGTAACAATTAATCTTATTAGGAAGAAGCATCTAACATTTCTATTAAGAACTAATAAACCAAAGATATAAGTGCATTTTGCACAGTAATAAACCTGTTAAATTCAAAGTGATTTCAGCGCGCTCCGAGTCTACCTAGTATCTTCATCTTACGGTGTCGGAATCCTATCGAAAAACCGACAGACAGAAAATTATGTTAGCATCGAACGAGCTTAGCAAGATACAAGATTTCCTGGGTAAAGGCAAAAAGAGGAAAGAATAAGGCAAATACTTAACGGCTCCGCCTTTTACCAGTTTTCTAGGGTTAAAGTAGACAAAATTTTGTCATCATCTAATTTTAGTTATTTTTCTTGAATATTTATGGGCTTTTATGAAATTAAGTTTTAAGCAATGAATTAAAACGTTATGAGCGTCTAAGTATGGCCTATTTGTATTTTGTTATTTTTGACTTGAATTTGAAGCTGGTGAATGAATGCAGACAAAGTGGATTCTCTCTACTGAGTTTACAAATTTATTAAATCGGTAAGTGTAATAAACAAAAACAAACATTCATTTGCTTTGATAGTATAACTATAAATAATTCAATTATCAGAACAGACCATATGGCGCAAACATAACATCAGTTTTACGAAACACCAGGTCCCCATTTAGAACAGCAATTGCCTTTTTTCTCGCTCATATATCGTTGCGTGAGGGCAATAATACAAAAATATTAATATATAAACACTTGGGGTCCGCACACCTCCCCTTAATACGACCCCATAATTATATCAACATGGCAGCTAACAAAAGAAATAAAAGAGACATTAGGACGTAACTCAGAAATGTGAATAAACCTAGACTTTTATGAGACGGAATATTTAAAAAGTTAATTTCGTTAATGCAAGTTGTTATGAAGTATGAATGAACGGCGGTGGTTGATGAAATGGGGCGAAACGCTTTAAATGCAAATGTATGATTTCGAAGTTGATGAAATTCGTTAAGAGAGATACTTCGTGACTATTATACGAATTTTTTTGGGAAAATATGACTTTGTAATTGTAATGTTAAATCGGACGTTTTTAGGGTTTCGTAGCCGAATGGCAAAAACGGAACCCTTATAGTTTCGTCAAGACTGTCTGTCTGTCTGCCTGTCCGTCCGTATGTCACAGCCATTTTTTTCTGTAACTGTAAGCATTACACAACTGAAATTTGGTAGGAAGATGTTTCTTGTTAACCGCTTACCGATTCTCATACAAAAAATAAAAAATATTGACAGTTAAGAGGGGGCTCCCATACATGAAACTAAAACCAAAATATTTTTTTTAGTCAAACCTATGCGTGTGGGGTGTCTATGGATAGGGCTTCTAAAATGACGTAGAGGTTTCTAAAACTATTTTCTTTTAAAGTCTAACGTTTCGCAGCTAGACGCTTCCAAAGTGGTAAAATGGGCGTCCCCCCATCTAACTTCTAAACCATGCGAGTGTAAATTTTGAAAAAAAATATGTAAGGTAGATCTTAACAAATACTTTCAACGAAAATTGGTTCGGACGACATCGAACAAGTAGTTTTTGAGATATAACACATTTTCAACAACCGCAAACATAACTTTGTACTTCATACAAACACTATGAAAAACAAAGTTATATTTGCAGTCAACAAAATATTGTGGTAGTTGACTAAGTAGAAGTAAGTGGATTCCCTAATTCAGTAAAAAATGGCATGGAACCCTCAGTGCGCGAGTCCGGCTCGCACTTGGTAGGTTTTTTATAGCCGATATTGTCCCACAGCTGTGGTTGAAGTCTGAAGCAAAATTTTTGACATTTCGCAACGACAATTTCAATTTTCTGATTTTCTGTTTAATTAAATATCACTTTTATTTACGTAGCTATCTCTTTAATAAATCTTAAATAATCAATGTAATTTTTTGAACTACATTGAAAAATTCTTCTCAAGCAATAAATACATGAAAACACTCATTTGTCTCAGCGTTTTCTACGCAAAATGTCAAAAATTTTGCTTCAGACTACACCCGCTGGGCTAAGATTGCGTCGTCGAAAGTCGCGGTTACCGGTCCGGGCTATCCAGTTTTCACAGAAGTGGTCCAGATCATCTCACCATCGTTTCTTGGATCTGATTTTCGGACAACGTCCATCGGTAGGCAGTCAGTGGGTCTTAGTCCATTTTTTGGAGCTCATTCGTAGCCCGCTTAGTCCCCACCCTAGTGGTCTTCACACCTACATAGGTTATAACCAATAAAATAAATATTCTAGGCTTGTTTACACCGTAATCACTTTAACAAGAGGCTGCTAATAAATCCAACTAGTATATAATATGTACTTACAAGTATATGATTATTCAAGTCTGAAGGCACGACATTCTCTCACCGAGTTTACCACAGCTGTAGCTTTTAATACTTATTCCAGTTCATATTCATTTAATTTCTCGGAAGGCCCTTCGAGCAAATACCATGCCTTCACAATAGCGCGATAAAAATACTAAAGCACACTTCCAAAACCACTAGATTATAAACAACCTTATTATATACAAATAAAAGCTACCATCTTCAGCAGGATATAAAAACTCGACCGCAAATAATCAAGTTTATTAAGCCATCCTCTTAAGGCATCTTTTGGCTCGTAAAATCCATATCGGAATACAATCTGTGAATAATTTGCCGTAAAAATTGTTTTTGTTATTTTACTGACTTCTGGTTACGATTCCTGTGGTAAGCGTTAACGATAACGGTTTGTTTAAGGCCCTGTTACACCAACTCTCTTTAATACTGTTACGTCAAAAAATTCAAAAACTTGCGGCTGCTATACAGGAAAATATTTTGGTGATAATATTCTGGTATTTCACAATACTATTTTGTTATTTTTTTTGTAAGCAAATAAGTCATCATTTGACGTAACAGTATTTGGCACACTGTTTGTGGTCTGCGGTTAGGTCCATACAAAGTTGCCCGCACGCGGTTCCATTATACGGACTGGACCGCAGACCGCAACCGGTTGAAATGAGTGATTGCAAATCTTAAATCTTAAGCACCTATCTATAAAGTAAGGTTACCCATTTTGCAATAGTCACATCTTTCCTATTAAAAGCGCTCACCCGTTTTCCTACTCACCGCTAAACAAACAATGACTCAAACTTGAAATTACCGCCACATTGTATATTTAACCTTAAACATCATAAACGCGTTATATCAATGAGATAAAGTCTTGAGTTGTATGCAAGCTTTAAGCTTAAAGTAAAGAGAAAGCGCGATACACATATCAATGTTTATTCAACAACCAGGCTGTATACAGTTTCGTCATTCATACCGCAAACAAAATTTTAAGGAAGAGCTTGAATTTCTCACAAATTCTATATGACAGAATGAACACAATAATTTCAATACTGTAGCCTACAACCAAACTCTTCGTTTAGGATTTCTCCCATAGACGAAGTGTCATCTATATAAACAAAAACATTTTTATTTTAAATTTAAATTTATCCTTTATTGTATGAAATCAGTATGAAAAAGTGTTAATTTTTGTATATTGGTCTTTGGTCTAGTATTTTTGATCTCTTGACAAATTATTTATTAATTTCTTGTGTAAGCTCTATTTAGCCTGAGATACAGGTTTATCCTAGTTCAGGTAAATAAAAGAATGCACTTAGTAATTAATTTTAAGTTCTACGATGTAGCTCAGGACCAATGAATTTTAACAAACAATTATTATATTATTATATGTAAATGTCATTTTTATTTGATTCAACACATTGTATAGTATAAGTTTCCTTTTGAAGTACATCCTACATTAATTGACATTCTGAGATGATAAAAAAATATAGATATTTTGCGCTTAATAACGTTATATAATAACGCAGAAAAATGTATGAACTTCGAAACAAATAAATTGCAAAAAGAAAGTTAAATATATCTGAGGTGGAATTGTGTAAAGCAATCGTATTCATTTGACAGTTCAAAACGTACGATATGAGCTGTCAAACCCTTTGTTCTTTGCCATTTGATAGACCATACCGTGCGTTTTGAACTGTCAAGTGAATACGATTGCTTTACACAATCGCACCCCGGAGTTTTAATAGCGCTTCTGCAAAAGTTACGCAACGTTTCCACCTTTTGTGTCCACAAATACATAAAGCTCATGGAAACTTCGTCCGTAATCCAAAATACGTCGAGATTTATACAGATCGTTAAGGAATCGGAATAATATAAGTTCAAAAGCATCATTGAACTATTATGGAAACTATGCCAAAATGAATCCAATTAATATTTCTATTGAATATATACTGAAAATGCATTTGTTAAAGAAAAAGAACTTCTCCTATAAGAAGTTTAAGCTTGTTCTACGGTTCAATAGTAAAACGCAAAGTGTATTCCGTTCTCTTTGTAAATAAGTTATTCTGTATTCGAACCTAATAGGAATCAGTGTTAATCTTACAAGTATGAAGATTGTTTGCCGTGCTACTAAATTGTTTGATCTCAACTTGTTTGCCTACAAACAACATGTTTGTTCATCTATAATGTAATTATCCACTTGACGTTGTCAATTCGAAGTTGATTGTTTGTTAATTAGTTATCAAACAGTTGGTATTTTAATTTTATCTTTGAATTCTAATGAATATTGAACATAAAATCACAAATAAAATTGAAAGCATCTACCTGGATTCTTAAAAAAATACATGAAGGTTTTTTTATATTTCATTTAATATTTTAACATCATCAACGCACTGAGTCTGCTCATACGAGTAATATTATATTTGTAATATGGTATGTTGTAAACTTTCATTGAAACTAATGCTACTGAATGGGACCACCTGTGTAGATACTGACGCTTTCAGTAGTATTATATTATCTGGGGTATCATAGTATATCACATAATGAATGCAGATTGGCTAACAGTGATAGCAACTTTTAAGCTATATGAATACTTCACCTACAAGACTTTTACTACAATTTACACTCAAAGACGACTGATGGAAAACGGCATCGAAATGATCCAAAGCATAACTTAATTTCTTATCAGATAATCAAATCCAAAAAACAAGACAGCTGTATTTTTTTCTTAAAATACTTAATTTCCAGGCTTAGTCCCGGTTTAGCAGGATTATACTAAGCAGTATTTCTGTGCCCGTAAAAATTCTGTAACAGGCGTTGTCTAAGATGCAGAGATAACACGAAATATCTCAAATGTCAACAGTCATTTACTTAAGCCTCAATTAAGTAGAGGTGTTATGGAATTCAAATCTTGCGCAAGATTAGGTAAGAGCATTTACAATGTAGTTTATAGTGTTAGATCTTATTTCGATGTTAACATAAACATGAACCATAAAGTTGATTCAAACGCTCTTACCAGAATAGTTACTTGCTGGAATATTAATGTAAGACATAAGATAAATGATAACTATGAGAAAAATATCTTTAAAAAATATGATTGAAGGGAACTAAGTTTTTTCCTTCATGCACCTTGGGTATTGGTCTTGGCAAAAAATAATGATAGAACAAGGGCAAGATTAATAAACAAACAACTTTTTTTTCAAATAAATACTTTAAACATTATATACTAGGGAAATGACATAGCTGCAGAAATGGAGTTTTTTGGGTTGGTAAACGGCTAGTTTTTCTTGCTTTTTTGAAGTCAGTAAAAAATAAATCTGGCCGTTAAGTCCAGTCTGTATAGCAAGAAGTCATTCCGGCGCGCATACATCAAATATTTAACAAGATACTCCAAGATAAGGCATGGCCGTTCATTACCATTTTTAGACCAAAACTCTAAGTACGTTTGTAAATAAAACGCCGGAAAGAAAGATTGGATTAGCGGTTTTAGAAACTCATGAGATTTTCTGTACACATTGT
The DNA here is from genome assembly GCA_963924145.1 of Pyrausta purpuralis. Classification (NCBI taxonomy): domain Eukaryota; kingdom Metazoa; phylum Arthropoda; class Insecta; order Lepidoptera; family Crambidae; genus Pyrausta; species Pyrausta purpuralis. The sequence continues at coordinate 25,908,943 of OZ001646.1, forward strand.
AAAAGCTTAAGTATTAAAACCAATGTTTGCAATGCGTTAGTTTGTCTTCCAATAAGACTTGGTTATTACAGTCGTTGTGAGTGTGACTTTATAGCATTACCGTTCATATTGTAAATGTAATTCAATAACATCAATTATCGGGTGGTTTGTGGCTTTAATACTCTTTAGTGCTTGGTAAATAATGTGGCAGATAGATAATGAGTAAATGCATTATACTAATATTTTGCACGGAAATAACCCATAAACAAAAATGTGTAGTTTATGAATTCAAATTGGCATTTTCCGTATAAGTTCAAATTAGTGCATATATTTCTATGGTAATTGCTTTTTAACTTATTGGAAAGAAATAGATTTCAGTAGCTTCGTTGTATGGAGTTGTAATTCTACATAGAGTTTGATATATTTTTTTACAAAAAAACCTAACCCTACAGAGGTTTCATTAAAGAAGTCGTAGTTAAATCTAGCATTGTTACAAGTGAATAAGTAGATGGGTATTCAGCACCCCGTGTAATTTGATTGTAGTTCAATGGTAATATGTTTGAAAAACTACTATTACTACTTTATCTAAAACAGTGGATACCCTGCATTTGTTAACTTTAATTTTAATTAAATGCTTGGAGAGCATAATTTCAAATCATTATCTAAATAAATATAAACTGTTAGTTCGCAAAAAAAACACTCTGCGTGAATACGCAGATGTAACACACTACCTACCTACTAGCTCCCGTATAAGTTATGAACGCAAAAAATAATTAAGTGCTACTCCTTTGCAATTAAGTAATTATCAAGTCACAAAAAAAAATTAGGTGTCAAGTTCTTTTTAGTTGTATCTAAGTAAAGCATAATTCTTATAGTCAATTAACAATTATATCATTTTTAAATACATCATCATTATCTTTGTGCCGCCTGTATTTTTCTGTTTAGCATATTACTATATATAAAGAAGATACCTTGTGAGTTTTCAATGCTTTTGGCATTAAGTCCTCTATATGTACCGTTTGTTTGTCCAGGAAGTTTGAATTAATAAACACACAAAATTTGATATTGAATTATGAATACGTATGATAATTGTAGAAATCCGGCAGTCAAGGATTTCTAGGTCAGAATTTCTATTCTCAACTCATTATTTTCCTAAGAAGTTTATGTACTAAAGAAAATACACTTACTGGTTCCGTATCGCAAGTCTCCAAGTCCGGGATCGGATCGTCCCCGCAATAGTACTCCGTACTCAAGAACGGAGGCCTCGGAGGCGGGGGCAACAGGAACTCGGGAGGAGGCCCCAAACAGTCACACTCACTCAAATCCGTGGGCTCCAGCTCCCACATCTCGTTATCTAACTTAACACTACTCACAACCTCACTAACATCACTATCACTATTTATATCACGTTTATCTCTCCTCACTTCATTAGTTCTTGAATTGATAACGTTCGCTATGTACAAATCGTCGTCCACGTCGCTCCATACGTTCTTCCTGATCTCTTCATCTTCTATTTCATCCGACGCTATAATGTTTGCGTCAACTCTGGTGTTATCATTTTCATCACTGTCTTGAACATCTTCAACTTTTTCAGAGTCCTGCACAGTTATGTCGTAAACATTTTTTGTTTGTTGATCTCGATGTTTGTTCCACACATTTTGATATGTCCAAAAAGCGTACGGTGACGCTTTAGTTGGACCACTGGTGTATCTATCGGCCATACGCAGATTTCTTCTTTAGTATCTGTAACAATAAGAAATTATTTTTTGTTAATTTCGGATCAAACTTTCTTTACAAAATGCATTCAACATAAAATCTTTTTATATCACCTTTTTTAGTCAACAACTTAGGAAGTTAAACTTTAAGCCAAAGATCGATGTATAAAAAGCGCGGCACTTATAATCACGCGCAGCGTCCGTATAGCAGCGACGCTTGCGCGCAAATGGCATCCCTCCCTTCCCACTGCTCTCTCGCTCTACGAGTAATCCCGATACCTGACGTCATTTAGGGTCGGGTGAAAACTTTTTGTTAAGGCAAGGCACGGATTACAAATAGGTGGCCAGTTCAGAAATGATCGATTAATACATTACAATCTGTCATTAGAAGCTGTCTATAATGTGGTTGAGTCATGACAGCGATGACAATGATATTGTCCTACTTATTTTGTTACCAGAACTAATTAAAGATGTTCAGCATTTAACCTGGTGACATATCGAGTTTATTTATTATTTACTGGAAATAATGAAGTGGGTAATGCAAATGGACCCGGTGCTTACAATTTTCAGCACCTGATTAATTTATTACAACGAGAAAGTCGAAACCAAAATGGTTTGGCCGAGTATAATGGTGGCCGAAACTACGTGTTTAAAATGGAACGCAGCAATATAAAAAAATGTCCAGAAAGATAAAGTACGAGTATTTTTATAATCATTAGGCTAGTCACTATTTAATCAACAACTTAATACAAACAAATGTTGCTAAATAGCAGTGTTGTACAAAATTACTTAAAGTGTATATAAGTGAAAACTTGACAGTTACTATATTTAGCCTGAGAGAATTTTAAGTTAAATTAACGACAAGGCAACATTTGTTGTAAGGTTTTGCTTTACCAGTTTCAACTACCGAACAGAATGCGAACAAACAAGCTCTTGATTAATCTGACGTCCATCTTGGCATCAAACCACTTATTATCTAATAGAAGAACTAACACCTCATTTCGTTTAACAAAGGCGCCGCGATTAGGACCCGCCATGTTAGGTGTACAGTCAAGAAAATAATTTAAATGCTAAACTATCATAATATAGGTAAATATCGTTTTTTTAAATACAGGTTCACTTTGCAAGGTATTGCAATTTTTTTAGGAGGAATGAGACCATCAATAGAAATAGCTTTTTACTATTAAATCATGGTCGAAGGCATAAAATTTCAGATGCCTCATGCAAATCTATCGGCTACATTGACGATAATATGGAGGGCCTGAAAAAAATGAGAATCGAATAATGAAGTTGTAGGTTTTGATGGTTTTATGCACCTCCAAAAACTCCGCAAGACTTTGCATCAGCACCCTAAATATTAAATCGTAAGGTTCTTACTACCTAATGTAGATAAAATTTCCGTACATGTAAAAACTTTCATATTAATGATGCCAAGAAATGCTGTTTACTTGCTGAATAATAATGGAAACGTTTAAAAAGGTGATTTCTTAAAAACCCGATATAAATTGTATGCTTTGTATCGCTACACAACAGTAGACAGTATCCTAAAATAGAGTTAAGCTTCAAGCACCTTTGATATTAATGCTTTAACTATAGTCCATTGCGCTCTCAAACAATGCCAAACAAATGAATTTTCGAGCTCCAATTTACATTCAAAAGTGATAACACATTTTTGCTCCTGACAGTACAATAGAGGTTCAAAGTGTCGATATAATCGATACGGGCAGCTATTTTAATTTATTTTTTATCGATTCAAATGTACACTAACTTGTTTCTAGGCTGCATGCGATGTGAAGCCGTGGCCGCTTTCTAAATCTAAAGTTCAAACTTTTAGATATTTAATTTCAGATCTATTTTGCGAGTATCGTAAGCTACGATGTTTTTAAACGGTTTGATGGCATCCGTATAAACTTTGTAGTACCTATTTGACATTTCATGAGCCATCTAGGGCTCTATTTTTTAATTACATGCATCAAAACGTCGAGTGATATTCATTGATTAAAAACCGATTTTCGAATGAAACACAGTTACTAGAGAATAAAAAATATTCGCGAATATGTATTGCCTCGTTTTCGTTGTTTTTTAGTTCGCTTTCAATCGAAAATCTTTCTGCATGACCTCAAGGTTTGACTGGGAGAGAATGCTTTTAGCATTAAGTCCACCTTTGTACAGTAAATTTGTGCAATTAAGTCTTTAAATAAATAAAAATAAAATAAAATCACATGCCATATCCAAGCTAGTGATATAAAAATAGAGTTTCAGAGCCTAGAATTTATTCAAATTGAACTAATCAATTTGTACAAAATAATTGTACAATTAGCCAACAAATCAAATAAAGGCAGAGAAGAAATTACTGTAATGGTGAATGACGTCACATTAGATATTTAATATCAGCATGCAATTATAAATAACTAGACAAGGTATATTTTGGTTATGTATAAGTTCATTCGTATAATAACTTATCCAAAGATGAAATTGCGATACGTATTTACGTATTCAGCAACGAAGCATACTTAGTGATAGTTTACGTATAATGTATGAGATCGCCAGGTCAAGAGGGCAGGCTTTGGATGGCTCTCAAGTATTGTATCTGCTTTGAGTGATGCCATCATGAATCTAAGGCTATGCTCACATTACTACTCATCTCTGTTAGGCTAATCACAGACCTTTCCAAATTTATGGCTACGGATTTCAGACGTACGAAACCACGTGTATGTCTGAGCTGAATTTTAGTAACAAAATACAATAAAAACGAAAAAATAATTATCATCATCATTATCAGATAATTATTTTTATTGTGTTTTGTTACTACACAGACTTAATAAAATAAATTGCACGCTATCTGGGCGTATGCCGAGTGGCACAGGCATACGCCCGGATAGCGTAAGACACGGGGTTCGATTCCTCGTCTGACACAGTTGCTTTTTTCAAGAGCAATTTATAATGATGATGATAAAAAATGTAGCAGTTTGGCTGTAGTGGGGATACCCATCCGGCGTTTTTGCGTGGACAATATTATTTATACATGCTTATATGAGGATAGCAGCGGATTACAAAAAATGAGAAATATCCTCACCTAGTTTTAATTAAAACCTCCGTGATTTCCGTTAGACCAATTTATGTGCAGGTTTTTGTCATTTAAATAAGGTATCAAAACAGGAATGCAAAAACAAGGACTGAAAGTAGAGTAAGGAACTGTTTCACCATTGACAAGTAAACAGTAACCAACGTATAAGTCAAATATTGAACGTCATTTTGTATGAAGTAGTGGACAGAAAATGCTAGTGGAAAGTAATTCAGACATTGTGCAACCGGCTGAAATCTTTGTATTTTTTTGATTAAGAGACAAGAACAACAATAATACATTTAAATGCTCTGAAAGCAACGATAATAAAATTATATTTGATCTGAAAACGTTTTCGATTTGTTAAATGCTTATTATAAATAGAATTTCAATTACTACGAAATATAACATACCTGCGATAAGTTATTTCGGTCTACAAAGGTCGCGATCGTGAAACGGAAATGTCAAACTCCCACACACTTTCACCCTAGTTAAAAGGAAGAACATTTATCATAATATTCATGCAAAAAGGGAAAGTCTATTAAAGTTTAGATTAGTTATGAATCCGGATAGCAGTAATTTCATAAAAAAAAACATTGATACTAAGGGGCTGATTAACAATCAAAAAGTGTGCAATCCCAAATTCCCAATGAATAATTATTGAAAAATAGGTAGAACACCTTTTGTATGAAACAAGGCAGATAAAACTGATCGTAAAGATTTTAAAACAGGTCCTCGGTAATTTGACGACGCGTTTGATGTATTGGTTAGACTCCTGACTATTACGCCGGCCGTCGCGGGTTTGGATCCCGCAAGGGGAAAATGTGTATGAGAAGAGCACGAATATTTGTACCTGAGTCATGGATGTTTATTATGTATTTAGGAATTTATGAGAGACGCCCCCGTCATAATCGTTGTCTGGTATTCGTAACACAAAGAAGAAATAACTTACTTCGAAACCACGACAATTGGTGTGTTATTTGGCGCATATTTTTTTTTAAATTTTATTTTATTCCACCACATCGCCTCAACATCAAGGACGACCATTCTTTAAAAAAATATGTCCCTCTGATACCATTAATGAATAAATAGTAACAACGAAATACCATATTTCGCTCGGAATAAGGCTACATACACAAACTCGTCCCCAAAACAATAGCCAAGCCATAGTGCACAAAAAAAGATAAAAGACAAATCCACTCGTCTACGTAACGTCTGTCCGTCGGTCTCATTAACATTTTGGCTCTCGATCCCAGCCAGTGAAGATCTGACATCAGCACAATGCTAAGAGCCCTTCAGATCTCTAACGAAGCTATTCTGTTGGTTTTCTCACGTGAATATTCCGTTGCAATGATTAAAGCGTGTGCGAATATGCGTGATAACTTGATATGTTTTATTCTTTTTAATAGAACTTGATTCTGATGACCAATATTGTTGGGTTTGAGAATTCTTGCGCTTTGTAGGCGCGGCAGGAGTTATGAGAAAATGATGTGAGACCTCACTTTATTGTAAGCTGACCTCATGATAGTAAAAGTGATTTATTCTACGGTCATTTACTACATTTGAGGCTAGCGCAATTTTGTTGCCTTTTTGATAGATCTAAGACCTTTTACACTACGACTTTTAGCAGCAATAAAATGACAACATTTACACACTTCAATCTGTTTCTTCAGTCCGGACTTGCGCTACTTTTAGCATCGATACAGTCGCGATGCCAACGCGCGTTAGCGTCGATGCAGTCGCGATTCTGCATTGATCATGTGAAAATTTTGTGAGACCTGTGAGAGAGAATTTTATACATACACATTGGATTGATTACATCCTTTTTTGAAGTCGGTAAAAATAAATGTATGTGATTGTAACTGCCATTTTTTTACGGTCATTAATTACTACATTTGAAGCTAGCGCAATTTTGTTGCCTTTTTACAGTAGGTAGGTCTTACTTATTTTATCAGAGATCGTAGTTCTGCAATTAAATATACCCCATATTTAAGTGCAGAATGCGATTGCTAATTTGTGAAAATAATAATTAGCTTTTTGACTAATAAAAGATATTGAAGTTGCAAAAGAAAAACAAATCTTCAAAAAAGTTTGATCAGATTCTTTCATTTCCTTCAACTACGCTTTAAAGTTATCAGTATTTGAAGCTTATCAGCTTTATTAATTCTATTTAATGCTTTATAATCCTTTGAAAGCAATCAGCCGTGTTTCGGTGCTTACCACCCTCGGCTTATCTAGTTCTATCCTTAACATAAGTTAGAACGCAATGGAACAAGCTCGACGATTGTTCGTCTCACGTTTCGATGGCCCGTATCCATAAATATAGCTCTACATTTACAACTTACTATATACTAGGTAGGTAATGTGAAAATTAAAGGCTGATTCACGCTACACCGTGACACAATCAGCCGTTATTGTATTGCATGAAATTTTGTATAAAGTAATTCATGCCTGATCGTGCTCCGTCCGGGTCCGGACGAGGCACGGCGTTAGAATGTCAGTGGGAATTTTTCCCGGCTCCGGCACGGTCCGGCCCCGCACGTTGTAGCATGAATCATCCTGAAGAGTTCATAATTGTTTCAAAAAGTATCAAATATTGGCAGTAATAATAGACTGAGAGTACTTCTGCATCTACCATACCCAAAGAGTATTTAGTTAGTGTTCTTGGATGAAAATTGAAGCAAATTTCATTTGAAACATTTAAAAAGCTTCCAAACAATTAAGATAGCCAAACCGGATGAAATTCGAACGCAGATCAAAATACGTCACAATCAGTATCCGCTGATCTGGTCAGGGTAATTTTACAATTATTTTAAAACAAAATTACTTAGGCATTTTGGTTAAATGCTGATATTAAAAGTCCCCTTAAGATGATAGCACAAATTTAAGGATCCGTTTATAGATACAGCCCAGTCACTAACGGTCGTTGTTGGGCGAAATCTTAATCGCTGTTTGGCCCAAGGTCTAAGGTCCTGATCGGTGTTAAGATTACGATTCCGATTTCATAGTGCATGAGTCGTGAGCTTAGACGAGCCTACTTCGAAGAGAAGTGGGTTTAGCGGACGGTCTGTCAGTCAGATCTGACTTAAAGGGGACTTGGGGCCGGTTTCATGATCGATAGCTAACTCAATTTTTTTTTAAAATATTGCACAGCAATCACAAAAATTGCTCTGATCTCAAAGTAAGTAGCTAATGCACTTTTGTTATTGAAATCAGACAAAACGGTGGTACCACAACATCCAGACCCGAGACAATATAGAAAATTTTGGTTTCTATATTACCCGACCGGGGATCGAACCCGGGACCTCAGAGCGAGGCGGCGCCTTGAAACCAGCGCTTAGCCACTACACCACGGAGGTCGTCAAACTTATGTTTAAAGTCGTTGAATAATTACGACTGTGCATGCCTTGAACAAAGATACCATAATTAATTTTCAGAATGGCTATTAATTTTTTATTTTATTTATAGACCACGCACAATATGATAGTAATTAGTAGTTGTCTTCCATTACTTTATAGTTCTTATAAGATGGCGTTAGGATAGCTTTAGAAACTTTTTTCACGTTAGCTGAAAACCATAGACAAAGAAGTAAAGTGCGTAAGCAAATATTTCAAAAAGCGTTAATGACCTTAAGATGAATTAAAACACTTTTTTTTTGTTATTATAAATTCCTTTTCTCACCAAAGGTCCACATTAGTATTATTTACTGTTTATTGACGACCTCCTTGGTGTAGTGGCAAAGCACGCTGGGTTTCAAGGCGTCGCCGCTCCGAGGTCCCGGGTTCGATTCCCGGTCGAGTCATAGTAGAAATTATAATTTTCTATATTTTCTTGGGTCTGGGTGTTTTGGTACAACCGTTGTTTTTGATTTAGTCCCATAACATTAGTGCATTAGCTACTTAATTAGTATCCAATATTTATTAATTTTATCAGTTACGTTGGCGATAAGCAATAACTCTTTGCTTAAATAAATTTTAAATAGTTACTCTCAAAACGCTAGTGCTAGTATATTAGCTAGTATATTTCGATAAATATAATCATCTGATGACAAGAAAACTGCTTATTTTTCAACCAATTGCAACGAATTTGGGCCATTAGTTGAGTTAAACATCGATAAAGAAACCGGGCCTTAAAGATCAGTGGTAGGTTCTTCCAGGCTTCTTCTGGGTGAGCTGGTTTCACCTTCAACTTCGTCTTAGTCACTCTTGGCTTGGTCTGGAGTGAAGAGCGAATCCATACCAAATAAAAAACGTACTGGTTATTTGCAGTTCTAGAAGCAAGTAAAATACATTCCTATTTAATGGACCTATCCAATAGACTCATGTCCCTTTATACGATTTGATACAATGTCCTTTCTAGGATCAGAAAATATCTACGTACCATTTCATCATAATCCATTTAACTGTTTTGACGTAAAAGGGTTTGCTGCTGGATGAAAGCTACACACAACTCTTCACATCGGAAATCAATTTGAAACGTAAGGCCTATATTCAGCCCTGGAGTTCTTTGACTTAATGTTCATGAATCTGTTTTTTAAGATTAGATAAGGCATACGGTATACGCACGTATTATTATTAATATTAGTATTTTAATACTCTTTATTAATAACAAACAATAAAAAATAAAACTAAGACATGCAACATAAATAATAAACTTAAAACCTACCTATACAAAAACAAAACCATTTCCTTGCGGCGAGGAGGCTATGATGCTGGCTGCGTTGCCGCGTTGGATACCTATGCTAATCCTTTGAGCTAGGAACCAGCCAGCTTTAGTAGTATTTGTGATCTACTAGGTGTCATAATGATTTAATCATATTATTTTCAAAACTGTGTGTTTTTTTTTAAATATAATCACTTAACACCCCGGTTATAAACTGCGACTTTTAGCATCGATGCAGTCGCGCGTTTTGAAAACGCATTGCAAATCACAAAATGAACAGATTTAATTTAGCATAAATGCAGTCACGCCTTCGTATCGATGCAGTTGCCTTAAATTCAGTACATAATTTGATAGTTTCCAGCTTCTGCATCGCGATTGTACCGATGCTAAAATAATAGTATGTAAAGGTTTACATTTTGCAACTGCACGATGCTAACGCGCGTTAACATCGCGACTACATCGCTGCTAAAAATCACAGTGTGTATAGAGTCTAAGATGCAGATTTATTGTTCTTACCAAAAATTCACACTTACAGCAGTAACACAAAATAACTCTCTAATCAAATAAATATATCTGGCAGCTAGATACAGGCGTATAATTATTATTTGTAATGCTCAAAGCAATTAACTCCAGGAGATATCTGGAATTGAATTTTGTTGGTGTATCTCTAGAATGTTAATAGGAAATGCCAGAATAACATCACTACTTATTTGTAGAGGTTAACTCAGTTATCTAATCCTACGCTGAAAAAATACTACCAAAATATCATTCTGATCCAACAACTTTATTCAAATACCATTCATGCTTACCGATAACATGATAAATATTTTTTTGAAAGTATTATTTGTAAAAGTTTTATTGGTTTTAAGCATTATAAAATCTGTTTTTTTTTTAATTTACGTTAAATTGAGGGTCAAAATGATGTGTAAATATAAATTACATGTACTCTATTTGATTTTATTGAAAAGCACACTAATACTATTCTTTAAAGCCTTTTGTAAAGTTAGGTAACCAATGTCTCATTAATTTTGTATAGTTGTTAAAATAAGGTCTTTATTAAAAATTAGTGGCATGAAGAGTTACATGCCACTTCAAGTACGGGTAGGTAGATTTTTTGTGTCAGACATTAAGAAGATACAACTACTATCTGCTTAGAGACACCAAATGAATATTTCCCTTGAGGAAACATTAATTCTTCAAAAATAATTAATTATTATCAGAAAAGATCCAAGCGACCACAAATGGGAGCCAGCTATTGGGGCTTTCACCCTGTTTGTCTGGTTAATAACATTAATTTCATAACTCAAGAACAAACAGTAGACTCATAGTATATTTATTTGTATTCCGATATTACTTTACTCCTGAGTTATGGTGAGGCAGGCGCGGATTAAGCTTTCCAAAAAGGTTGTGGCACGCTAAGGTTTTTAAATACTTTTTACAAAATAAGGCGATAGCACGAAAGTTATATTTCCGACGCAAAATTGAAAACGATTATTAAACTAAAAACATGATATAAATTAAAGTGCAAACGAAGGAAGCGCGGTACAATTTGGGTTTTGACGCTCAAACCAAAAACGCAAACGCACTTTAGTTTGGTTTTCGCCGCTCATTAAACATTAAGTAGCAATATAATAATATGTTTAGGATTAAATCGCGAGCGAAGCGAGCGCGCTACAATTTCGTTCAAGAGCAAAGTGGGAACGAGACATTTGTTCAGGATTCTTCTTGATGTAGTAAAATGAAAAAAAAAGTTTCTACTATGCAACATGCTAATTGTGATTTGTGTGTTGTAGGATTGTGAGCATGTCCACACCGCAGATACACCGTCATGGACACTGTTGTCCACAACTGTGTATCCGCGCATGTAGTGAGGAGAGTTCTGTGATCCTCTGTAAGCCTTACAAGTTCGACATCCGAAATATTTTAAAGTGATCGGTTTGCTAAGCAACACTGCTCGCTTCAGCGTATTTGTGTGACCTTAATAAAGTCTATCTAGCCTACTGGTGGACGTCGTATGAAACTGGTCCCAAATGGATCATTTTGTGGGCGAGTTTCACAATGAGTTTACTGACTTCTACTTCTTTTATGTAAATACAACGTTCGTGATCAGTTAATTAGTTCTCTCATGAAGATGTGTTGTATCGACAAACGGGAGAACAGACGGGAGATTAGCTGGTGTGATAATACATACGTATTATGTACACTAAATAGGTAAATTAACTAGATTAGACTTCTGAAGGTCTAGTACATTAGCTATAATAGCCCTTAATATATCTTTTTTATTACTTAAACTTCTTCCGACCACTTGCGTTGAACTGGGTTTGCAATAAGTATCACGCGTTTGCCACAAAATATGTATATTTTGACACAAATTAAATGCAATGTTATTTTTTACAATCACGTCTTGCACATAATAATTAATTCATAATTATTGATTCAATAATTTTGTCAGAGAAAATATTCATGTTCTTTTCGTGTAAATTCATGAATATATATTTATTTTTTTAAACAAGGTACAGTATGCTCTGTTCAGAAGTTTAATTTGCCATTTCAATTATTCTAGCTGCGCTAGTCACAAATTCAAAAGTCTAAATCTAGTTGAGCATGCAACAATGACGCTACCAAAGGACGACACTGAAATATTGCATTGTAAAATAAACTAGGTATTTCTGAAAACCTTTACGCGGAAAGCAATTCTGCAAATGGAAGGTAAACTGAATTTTTTATATTTTTGCGCTTTGTAACGTCCGTTACGTAGAAAGGAAAGCAGTTAAAACATTTGTGGCTGGCTTGTGTCGTGCTGTTATTATGTTTTGTAGTTGACAGTAATACTCGTTGTGGAAGAGAGGAATAGTTTTTACTTAAATATCATACTACACATACTTTAGTTTCCTTATATATGTTAACATAGAAAATCACACAAAGGTTTAGTTCGGCAAAATTAGATTAGATACATGCAATGAATACTTCAGAAATTGTTACTTAAGATTTTACATAAGCCCGTCGCTATTAAAAAACGACTGCACAGATTTAAATGAAACGTGGCTAATAACACTCGGGATATAATTATCTTAGACTCAATAAAATAAACGAAAATCGGCTCATCCGTTTGGGAGCTACAATACCGCAGACAGAAACACAGACAGAAAAGTTAAAGTTATTAAACCCTTTTCTTGTGTCGGAGGTAAAAAATGCAGAATTAAATACACAGCGTTCAATGGTTAGACGCTTTTTATATTTATTTTCTTTAACCTAGTAAGGGTTTACTTGTCAGGGATTTCACATGAATATTTTACGAAATGTCAGTATGTTGTTTAACTGCGAATGAACATCAAGTAACTGATAGCTATAGTTAGATGTCTTAAAAAAGCATTACTTTAACTAGGTTTTGTGAATTTGGACCATTTACTGTTTTCAGTTATGCTTTGATCATGTATCCTACCTATATTAATTTTGTGGTAAATTTAAGGTCTACGACAGGCCTTGAGAAACCTCATCATCATCATCATTATCAGCCAAAAGATGGCCATTGCTGAACATAGACCTCCCCCACGGTTTGCCATAGCGACTGATCACAAGAGGTCTGCATCCAGTGATCCTCTTGATCATCTGTTGAAGGTCGAAAGTCGAAGGGTTCTGCACCAGTAGCTTCATAGCCAAACTGATGTTCTTCGCGCTATGTGCCCTGCCCACTGCCTTAGTTAAGAAACCTATGTTTATCATTCTTCAGTGCTTTAAGTTCTAAGACACAGTTGAAATGACTTTTAAAAGTCGAGTAAAAAGGCATTTCATTACAATTACACAGCCTCGGCAGTACAAGGAATAAAAAGTAAGCAAACCAAGCGGCAATCTTTGTGGCGTAACCCGCGAGTGATATTGCTACGAAGGACGGTTTACACGCACCGATCGGGCTTTATTCTACTAATGATTTTTCTTCTATAATCTTAATAATAGAACAGTTGGTTGACGGGAATTGTAAAGTTCTCATAGCTATAATACTTAATGTAACTCTAATTTAACTTTTAACAGCTGTTGAGATATTATATAATCTTACTTGAAATGTATTATTAAATGGGTCTCATTGGTTATTTTAATCTCAGTGTAACTGGGTATATAAGTAAAATAAGAAACCAGGTAGAAGAAATAACTCTAATAAATAATTTAGCACTGAATTTGAATTTACACCAAACTATAAGGAAATTAAATCGAAAAAAGAATACACATGAGCTTGATTGCATGTTGTAAATCCTCCTTGGACATGAGAGATAATGCTGGATAACAAAAGGCAGTTGCACATTATTCTTTTATCGGATAAGATTCGAAAACGTTCCATCTGAGTTATGAGTTTCGCGGTTTGTTACAGTAAAATAACGCTTAGATTTCTAAAGAATCTGGTTTTAAATAAAGTATGTTTTTGAATCGATTTTTTGCTCAGTTTCAGCTCAATAAATCTTCCATTTAAAAGATTAAGTGCAATGTACCCACTGTAGAATTTTGTAGTTGAAATATGAGTTAAAATAGTGTATTGTAAAAAATGCTGGAATTAGAAATACCGAATCATTCAGTCACTTATGGACTTTGAAACTATGGAATTGAAAACCGTATCAGTTAGATACCGTTACTGCATTTTCCTAGCGGAAATTAAATTCAGCTTTTTACTATTTAGTACGCGCGCATAGTTGTTGGCAGATTTATTCGGCCGATTTCAAACTTTGATATTAGTTTGGGAATATTGGCAATACTTTAGTGAAAATAAACAATGTACTAGTTTAAAACTGGAAAATACATATTGTGGGCGGTGTTATAGAAATATTTTACTAGTAATTCACTTTGTGTTTTGGAATTTAAAGTTTTAGTTTGTGTATATTTTTCGTACAAAAAAGACAAATCCCAAATTTAAAACGTATTATACAAATTTTCCAGAAAAAGAGCGGTTAAATACACAAAGTAAAGCTCGAGATTAGTACAAATGTAAATATGTTTTCAACCCTAATATAATTTCAAGAAGACTTCCCTGACAAGCGATAATTGGATAACAAGAAAGTCAAGTACCTATCTATGCTTATGACATAAACAAATTATTGTCTCTGTTAATTATAAATTCATCTTAGACCTTCTGAAGCAGTGTGTACTAAGCATTAACTTAAGAGCCTTTAACTAAGGGTTCTTACTTAGCTACCAGTCTTTTAAGACGTCTGTAACCAAACACACGCGTTCGGATATTCAATATTATCCCATCTTTGTCCTCTCCGATAGTGTGTACGCAGCATAAGCCGCTCCAAGCTGACCATTAAGTAAGACCAAAGCAAACATGTAAACAGTGCCCTCTTAAGCTAAAACACATAGGGATTTCTGACTCTCCCGTACATTTTGCTATTACACAGTCTCGCCGCTGATTTCCTTGTAGTTTTGGTAAAACGTTATCGAGAATGTATTGTTCTGATACCTTTGTATTGATTAAATAAGAGGTTCTTCCAGTTGCTTTGTCTTAATACTATCAAAGATGAAATTGGTTCAAAATTTTAGATAACTATTATTAAAATAACTAATTTAGAAAATGCGTTGGCATTTGATGTTTGTCTTTGTTAAAACAAGATGATGAAGCGAAGATCGAGGCCTAACTTAAGGTAGATTTATACTTGTCGTCGACGAAACGTCAGACAAATATGTCTTCACCTTTATCCGATGATTAGTGAAGTAACGTTTGCATCTACTCAATACAAATCCAGCGTCTATTTCAGATATACAAACCAGCTACTTGATATACCTCACATCTCCAGGGACCCTCTATAGAACCCATTAGTGGATGCTAACAACAACGCAAACACGCATTCTCTGAAAGCTAAAAGCTATACGGATTCCTTGGACGAGTGTTTTACTCTTTTGCATTCTATTCAGCCAATACAGTAAGGATTCTTTTTTTACAACACTGGATGGTATGTTTGAATTTACTATAATCTTATGTTTGCAAAAAAAGTTTTCTAATTTTCCGATACGGACTTTTTATTAATGGCCAGTGACGTGATAGAAAATTCAAATAGTAAAAATTATAAGCCCCGCATTTTAGTAATGACTGCGCTGGAGTTAGGGCAGGCACATTTTTATTTTCATAAAAAATATTGCCTGTTATCTGCACTTATATTATATATCTGAAGAGTTTGTTTGTTTGAACGCGCTAATCTTAGGAACTACTGAACCGATTTGAAAAAATATTTTTGCGTTGGATAACTTATTTATTGAGAAAAGTTTGAGGCTATAAAACATTATGCTGCGACAGGAGGGAAAAGAGCAAACTTAAAACGCGCGAAAAAAGTCACGGGAGACCACTACTCAGTACAGTTAAGTATTGACCAAAAATAGTGGACGCAATTTGTGGGGCGATTTCGTAGAATATTGAATGAATCAACCAAATCAAATATTATTAGTGGATCAGGTAATTACATGTACATATAAAACTATATAGATATCCTTAGGAAAAGCTTCGTTACGTTTTAAAATGATACTATTTGAATATCCAAGCCATAACAGCGAAAAGGGAGCATAACCCAATTTTTAGCATTCCGAAACTCTAGATCTGTCCGTTCCAAGTAGGTAGCCAGCGATGCCAAACATTTGCCAAGAGGCGGCCATGCCAAACATGGCATTCGTTACTGGGAACGCCCACCTTCTCCCGCTTGGCAAGATTTCAGGCTACCCGCATATTGAACTGGCGTTTTGTTCCCAATGAGTTTAGTAGTGTATTGGGCTCCTTCCAGTTTTTCCTTGAATGTTTTATTTATTGCCGCGAAGAGTGTAAGAGTTGGTACGCAAAATAATCAGTGCATAGGAAATGGCTGCTAACTTTTGCGACACGGTTTTTTTTTGGTGTAGGTAGAACATTTTGATTCTAATAGTAAATAAATAAATAAAAAGTTTTAGAAATAGCACTGTAGTCTTCAATGGAGAAAAATTGGTAGCAAGTGGTATTTTCTTTTCTTGAGAAATAAATATTAAAACAGATGTTCATTTACAGTTTCGTAAAGATAAAACTTGAAAAGCTCCGTGATTTAAAACATTTATAAGTGTTAAACGTAGCCCTTGCTTATTTTTTGATAAAGTAGTGGTTAATTGCACCACGGCTAAAATATCTGTATACAGGCTAAAAAAAAAACATTTCTTTCTTAATTTAAAAACCCACAAAATCATTTTTTATGCGGTACAGCGATCGAGTCAAAACTACCAACACCAGGTAGCCTCTTCGTAGCTTACTAGTTTTGGCATAGTATTTCGTAGAAAAGCGCTAGCTACGCGCTAGGGTGCGAGTTTTCCTATTCGTTTTGTAATTTTTTTGAATGTTGTGAAGAGGTTTTCTTGTATAAAACTTGCTTAGAATTTCAAGAAATCTTTTTAGTTTCTAGTATAACTCATATTATCATCCCTTAATTGGATGTCACTGACCAAAACAACACCCTGTAGTATGAGCTTAGAGCTTTTAAATAAATTGTAGGTTCTACTTAATCTCAACTACATTATGAACATCCACAATTAAAAGTCATTCATATGCATTTTTCACACATAAAATAATTACATATTGTGAGTATGTAGGTATAGCTCATATTTTAGTGATAACTAGTCAAAACTCGTGTAACTATTTAGTATTTAAATCAATAGCGACTAGCTAAGCATTTTAAATTATGTCTGTTACAAAACAGGAAAGTTGATAAAAATATTAAAGCATTTCACGAAATCGCTTTAATAGATTAAATACTTAGTGAAACTCGCAAAGAATTCGAAAGAAGTCATTTAAGAATCGGGAGCCGACAATTTGGATTCTTTGGATACTATCCATTTTTACCTCCAACAAATTTTGGAGAATCTTCCACTTCAAAGAAGTTTGAGTTTGTTTTTCACATAAATAGCCATTAGGGGGGATATTATACGCGTATAAATGAGACTGGAGAAATAGGACGACCTAAAATTAGAAGAAGCAATTTGGGTTCATTCGATTTCTAATAATCTAACTTCCAATTTCTTATCCCTTGGTGACGTAATCGCGATATTAAGCAATCAATTGAAATAAAGTAATATGATTGAGTCAACGATACACAAAAAAAAATTCAAATTTTTGAGAACAAAGTTAGAAGTACCTACTTTGACGATCATGTCTCTACTTAGATGTTAAGGAAATTATGTTTATTTTATCAAAAAATTGCATTAGATAAATTATTGATTGATTGATTAATATATTACCAATAAGAGTTTGACCACAGTTTTTCATTTCAGGAAACATTTAGACATCTTTAAGGTGCTATCAGAAACATTATCTAAAATTTTTGCAACTGGCATCCCTGTATATGTATCGTATACAGGGTGACCTTGCAAGGTGTTGCCAAATTTTAGGTGAATGAGATCATCAATACCTAGAACTTTAACTATAGGGCCATCGTTCAAACTTAATTAATATATGCCTCTCCGTACATTATAGTTTGTGTAGCTGACAGATTTTGTATGGGACAACCTGAAATTTTATTTAAGATTTCGACAAAAATCCCATATAAAAAGGTGTGAGTATTGATGGTCTCCTCCTAAAATTTGGCAACAACTCTCGCAAACTCTTCCTCTATAATATTTGGATAACTAAACTTAAAACGTGAATATATTTTTCAGATTTAGTAGCTCTTATAAGCTCTATCACCTTTCACATATATTTTAAAATATTAGGCCCTTTCATGATGTATACTGTTTGTTTGACGACCTCCGTGGTGTAGTGGCTAAGCACGCTGGTTTCAGGGCTTCGTCGCTCCGAGGTCCGGGTTCGTTTACCGGTCGGGTCAATATAGAAATAAAATTTTTCTATATTGTCTCAGAGGTGGAATTGTGTAAAGCAATCGTATTCATTTAAAAGTTCAAAACGTACGGTATGATCTATCAAACGGCAAAGAACAAAACGTTTGACAGTGCATACCGTTCGTTTTGAACTGTCAAATGAATAAGATTGCTTTACACAATTCCACCTCAGGTCTGGGTGTTGTGGTACCTGCTTTGTGTCTTATTTCCATAACAAAAGTGCATTAGCTACTTACTTTGGGATCAGAGCAATTATGTGATTGGTGTCTAATACATTAAAAAAAACCTGTCACTGTTATCCCGAGAGCCAATGATGGGAATCCTCATGTAATAAAGGAAAACATAAATGCTGTGCTACTAGCCCACGTGATTACGGTTGTCAGTCAAAAAACTGTAACAGCTTAATTAAGGTTTCAAACGATGCCAATTTGAGAGAGACCCTCTATAGAGCTCAGAAGCCATTAGAAATGGTAATAGGACAGTGAAGAGCTACCAGTTAGGACTGTCAGGTGTAGTCGTTCGTTTTTACGCTTGTAAATGTTTGAAAAAGGAGCAAAGACATGTTGTATACTTTGAAAAACTAAGCCTTCGATATTGATAGTTCTGAATCCTCTCTTTGCATGAGGAACTAAAAACGTTTACGGACGAGCTTAACTTAATATTTGAGTTGATATTTTTTTAAATATTTAATTTATATAAATATATACAGGGTGATCAAAAACAGTGACGTTCAAAATCTGGATGTAAAATAATTTTCCAGGCTTCCAAAATATTTTTTGGACGTCACTGTTTTTGCCTCTCTGTATAGCTCATATGGGTATATTAGCACTTAGTTAAAATTATACCAACTTATTTCGTATCGTTATTTTTTTATTTTTTTATTTCTGTTCACCCAAAACCAGTTTAAGGCTTGCAAGGTTTTATTAATACTTTTTTCGAAAAAACTACTTTTTGAAAAGTACACTCCTGTTTGACCAAATATTTTGCCCGCTCTATTCATTCCAAGCTCACAGTGCTCTTTATTTATATGACCGATAAAACCCAGCGTGTCGTGTGGGGAGTCTGCGAGACATAAACTTGAATGAAAATAGTCGCCGGAGACGACTAGTTTTTGTACGGACCAAGGCGATGCCGCACACTGTGCGCTAGTGCATTTAGAATTTGAGGATCGACTTGGTAAAATAAAAAAATATATTTCTGTTTACGTTTTTTTTTCTGTTGATACCGTTTGCCACGGTAGTCCAGTTCTGCGGGATCACTGCATTACTGGATCCCGCAGAAAAGGTGTTTACACCTGGTATTTAAACGGCAGTCTTTTTTTCAGGTTCGGTTTTCCGTCACCCGAGTCCTTTTAACTCCTGACAGTGACATCTCGGGAATTAACGCAATCGCGATAAAAACATAAATACCTTATTTTTTTATCGCGATCGAAATAATAAATACTTTGCGGGTGGAACAAGATACTTCTACCCCGCAAACGGAGTTAAGAAATCGCAGATCATCAGTTCGCCTGTGACCACGATCGGTGAAACCCGATCGAAACGTCAGGCCAAAACATAAGGTATTTATGTTTGTATCGCGATCGCCTTAATTCCCGTATATATAAGTAAGTGTATTTCAAATGCAACGCGAAAGTTTAAAAGTATAAAGTGACATCTCGCTTGCATTGAATGATAAAGCGGCGCGCTGTATCTCCTCTTTTACAGCGTTGCTATTGTTAATGCTGTGTTTGTGCATACTGTCATTTTAGAATTGGAACTAGATCAATTTAATGATAAACCAGGATCTGCGAACGGTTTGTCCGTGTATATTTTACATTAACGCGTACACTACTAAACGGGATCCTGCAGAAAACAGTACCGACAAAATACGGGATGTCTCAATTTTCAGAGACCGTTAATATTGCTTTACTTGTTAATGGAAATAGGTTTTTTAAATCAGAATATTTTTATTAATAAAAGGCAAAATATTTTTTTACCGCAAATGGAATCACGAAAACAAAAAGCTTCCTACAAAGAGACTCATGCAATCAGCATTTGATTTTTATGACCACTAAAGATAACAATTTAATAAGGTTTAATCGAGGTTTAAAGTAAGAATTCCTAATACGCTTTTATTTCACTGCAGTTAATATTAAATCACTGTAAAACCCAAAACGAAACTAGTAACCGAACAAAATAAAACACTACATCATATTTTTATGACGCATTAACCCTTTAAATCCCGCTTGAAAAAAAAAAGACGTTAACAAGCAATTTGCGGAGTCTACTGCTAATGGTTATTTTATTACAAAAATGCTCATCAATCAGAAATAACGAATCGCAAGCCGCGGACCAATTACTGGTATTAAAACGCTTCGTCCAATTTACTCACAGTTCACAAAGTACAGAATTAAAGGGTTAACTTTAAAATAGAGCCGCGGGCGCCAATTTTCATCTTCGCAACTATAAATAAGCGAGTTCATAGTTTTATTTCAGCATTTGTTTGAAACCTTGTTAACTATTTGTGAATATAAATCGCTGTTCAAGTTGGGAATAAGTTTTGTTAAGTTGGTAACTACATTGTCTGGTCTTCGTGTTTAATAGACAATATTGAGCGATATTTTGTATGTTGTAGTTGCGTTGAAAGAAGGCAATCATTTATTTTCAATGAAATCCTGAAAATTGATCCAATTTTAGAGACTCGTGGTTGTCAGTTTCTTTTGATCTTTAATTTATTTTTACTGACTTCAAAAAAAGAGGTTATCAATTCAAAGTGTATTATGTGATATTGATAAAATTTTATATTATTTAAGTATGTTGATAAACGGCTTCCAACACGTGTTCCAAATTTTTTAAGTGAATGTTTGGTTGTCCACAGATTTATCGACATTGAAAGTTATAGCATGATGATTTTCAGTTTAATCAGGTATATTTCAACTTAGAGTACAGTGTAAGTTTCATCAAAATCGGTCCAGAAGTTTTTGAACTATGGGTAACAATAAGTTAACAACAAAAAAACAAAAAATATATATACACTGACTAAAAAAGT
Source organism: Pyrausta purpuralis (assembly GCA_963924145.1). Taxonomy (NCBI): domain Eukaryota; kingdom Metazoa; phylum Arthropoda; class Insecta; order Lepidoptera; family Crambidae; genus Pyrausta; species Pyrausta purpuralis. The sequence goes on from OZ001646.1 coordinate 25,930,219, forward strand.
GAAAATAACGTATTGGTCTTCTATATAACGAAAACTAATTATTTTGAAGTTATTACTTTATGCCCAGACTGTTGGTGTACGTAAGCTTGACATCATGCACCGAGTTAGTCAGTTTTTTGAAGTTAGTTTATTTGAATCAAGAAATGTGAATTCTAAAATAAGCAAATTACAAACATAAAATAAATATTAAACTCCCGTAATTAAATACAATCGTCAGTCAAAAACACCTAAGCGAATTCATATCTGTCATCACAAAAAAGCTTTTCAAGAGAGCACTGAAAGACCATTACAGTTGTTTAATTAACATGACATATTTATTCCTTTGACTACATCATGATTAAAAAAAAACTTTGATGCATATCCCACCCAGAAACCTTTGCAAATGCTACAAACAACTGCTTTTATTTTTGTCAAGACACACGTCTATAAAACAAAACAATCCATTTTAAACTAACCCCTTAGTTAACAAGCTATCCGTATAACAACGGTTCAACTTAGACTGGAAATAAATCTTGACTTATAAAGCGAAGTGTACACGCAAAAGTACTAGCACTTTATGATCACAGCCGTAAGGAAAAATATTCAGCTACTTTTGATGTCTGTGAATGCCAAAACAATGAAATAAGATTGTAAGTATCTCTTTGATACTGTCTGTATAACTACACAAGGTTCAGTGACGAAAATAAAGTTAAGTATTTGTGAGGTGGTAGAAAAAGGTACTTAATACTTCAATAAAAATACGGAACCTACATCTTAGTGCTGTTATGAGCTATAAGCTAATAACAACACGAAGATGTGAAATATTAACATTCGTTTTAGTTTTTTTTTTCTTTTTAGCTAGAAGGACTCAAAAAAAAGTTTCTTCTAAATAGAAGACGAAAGTGTAGCTTAGCTTTATATAGCTTGTATAGCTTTTTAGTCAGTTTTCTTAAAGTATCTTTTCTATACCCTAAGTTGAACTATACCTGATTGAACTAAAGACAGAATCATTTCGCTGTGACGTCTCGTTTTCGAGAAATCCTGAGACAAATATACAAACATAACACTTACAAAAAAAAACACACGTGCTAGAAAGCCTTAATAGATCAAAATATTCTGACGATTAACATACATACATTGGTCGAATTGATTACTTCCTTTTTGTTGTAGTCAGAAAAAATATTAGGCATCAGGATCAACGATAAAGACAAATAAAAAGCTTTCAACGCCCACATTGGCTGACCAAACCATTAAATATAAACATAGGAAATTAATCACATTTTATCACAGAAAACACATTGTAACATATTTGGACGCTCTCGATAATGTATATCGAAGGGGTAGGGGCACCCCAGTAAATTCACTTTACCTTTATGTCCCCAAACGATTGCTATTAAAAATATTAATGTATTTACATGGGGAAATATTGTTGGATTTTATCATAAAAGAAGTGATTTTTTCCTTAGAAAATGTTCAGACCCGAATGAGGTTAGCGATTTAAGCGAAAAATATGGAAATCAGTTTTTTCAGTGTTGTTTTTGTTGATCCTGGATTTTGTTTGACATATATTAAATGATAGTAATCTTTCTCAATAATAAACATTGGAATCAAGTAACTTTGCGAACACCTTTCTAGTTCTATTCATTTTTTAAATAACACTTAATTGTTTTGAGTTATTCAATTTTCATAAGACTGACAAAAAAGGCTTATAATAACGCATTCGTTCTTTATTTGGTAGAAGCAAATTATTTTGGAATCGGTGCATATTATGTATAGACTATTAGTGTAGGTACCTAAGTTTGACATTATTATTTTATTTCATGATTTTTAGATATTACTCATATCTTAACAACTACTAGACCGATTTTGATGAACCTACACTGAACTTTTTAAATTTTATTAAAAACAAACAGGAACTTAAACTAATACATGCAACATAAAAAAATACTTAAAATCTACTTGTACCCTAAGTTGAACTATATCTGATTAAACTAAGAGTCGCTTTGACTTCTGGTTTTCGAAAAAAAAATGAAACTCACATACATACACACTTACATCAAGACTTAAAAGATCATAATAAATTATTTTTATAAAATTCTGACATTATATCACAAACAAACACGTTGAATTAATTACCTCCTTTTTTGAATTCAGTAAGAAGATATCTGTGAAGTTTTTGAGAATTTCATCGCATCTAGGTGTATGGGCCATAATACAACTCTAGTGATGGACTTTATGATCCAAAAAAGGTGTTCAACAGCGATCCATCCAACAACAAACATGCCTGTAATCACAGAATCTTGTTTCCTCAACAATAAGTATTTATTTCTCCCATAATGTTCTTCTAAACACGTTCCCATTAAAAGTAAGTTTTCTTCAACGAAAAGCATCTCTAGAAAGTAAACAGAATTTATTCCATTAAAACATCCCGGCATTCGTTCGCTAAGCGGAATGGAGTTAATTTAACACAGCCAAGCACACCAATTTTAATTAATGTTACTCTACTTATGAACGCGAACTTACCGTAAGCGTTAGTGACGTCTCATTATGCTTATCGATATCGAATTTCATTACATCTTGAATTTAGAGGCTTGTTTTGCAAATTAAAATCAGAGGTCCGTTTGTGTAATGACTGCTGTTCTGCCGTTTGACAGATCATACCGTATGTTTTGAACTGTCAAATGAATACTATTGCTTTACACAATTGAACACAGATCATCACATAAATAAACAATACCATTGTAGGTACATTAATCCTTTTTATAGTAGTCGTTGTATTTTTATATTCATAAATTCATTTGATGTGTCTTATGAGATATTTTTTATGGTTCATCATCAGTACCGTTACCATGAGTTTACTTCGGTTTTACTCGCTAGCGACGACGTAAAAAAAGTCTATGGAAAATTGCACAGCGCCTCTAGCGGTCATTGACAGAACAAAAATGTTCTATACAAAAAGTGACGTCGTCGCTAGCGAGTAAACTAACGGTAACGATACAGAAAAATAAAGTACACTACTGACTGCAGACAATGGTGAAACTAACCTGTTGTTTTTTTTTATGTTCATTATGTTAGAAGCGCTATAGTACTTTGACGTAATTATAATTGTCACATACTCTTTTTTAATATTTAACCAATTTAGTAATGTCTATCGATAGTGAACCATGCTCATCTCTCATCAGCTCTGTTTAAAAGATCCTCGGTTTAATTTAATGAGCGACACACGCGTCGCGGTCTCAGCCTGCGTCGAAATGACGCATCTTTTATTATGACTTTTCTTATGACGCAATTATGTCTCGCGCGTAAATAAACGCGTCATTTCCTCACGCCTTTGCATTTTTAACGCGTTACTCTTGTTGTGGTTTTTGCCGGAATCTCGTGTTTATATGAGGTGTTATATAAACAGAAGCAAAGATGTGGCAAAGTTAAGAAAATGATAAAAAATAAATAAATAAATCCACGTTTTAAAACAAACAACTTGACAGAGGATTGCAAAAGATGTGAAATTGATTCCCATACCGCAGACAGGAGGTTTTTTGTGCAATCAGTTTTTTTTGACGTAATTTTCAATGTTTTTGGTGACGGTGTTTCGTTATTCTTTAAAAAGTAAGGAAATATCGATGACGATTCGATATCGAGACTTCCATAAAAAGTAAGAAATTATCGACTAAATTTTTGAGCAAAAAGTATCGACAAGTAAATACCGTTTACAATCAAATCGTGACCATACCCTTTACCGACATTTCTAACCATTTTCTAAACAAACAGTGGACCTACTGTCAAAGATCTCACTTTTTTATCGCTTCTGAATCACGAACTCGATCGGAAGACGTACGTGCGTGAATAATACGTCACGGAGACAGGCGATGTGCTCTAATGTCGTAATCAAACGGTCCTTGAACCGAGAAAGGTTTAACGATTTTTATAGTGATACTGAGAAAAAATATTGTTTACTTTTTTTTGGCCAGCGCGTGCTTATTCAAACGTTTTGAAATAATACTCTCTTTTATAGCATTTACGAAAAGGAACTTTTTTTGTTTTTTTATGAAGTGGGTCATTTAATTATTTTGTACAAATTTATTAATTTAAGCTCTAAACTAAACAATCTACTAAATATTGTTATATGACTTAACGTTACCGATACATATTGATTTTTCTGTTATCCGTTTTATAACAGCTGTTATCTACAAATATCCCATTCTACACTGCTATTGTTATTTTATGTTAAGTTAAATAGCAGGTTGGCACCAAATGTGTTGTTCTCCATATAAATTGGGTAATTATCGATAAAAAACAATAAACTGATTTTACCAAACTGTAACAAAAAAAAAAACGAAGCTCGAATTTGAGGCGTTCGAAATTCAAACAAGAAAATAATTGGGATCGTCGCATTCTTGTAACATGGCCCAAATTCATAACGCCGTAGATGGCCACTTTGAGCCCGTATTATTGTTTCTATGTATGGAAAAAGGTATTTCGACGGCCACAACACTTCTGGCCGCTCATTATTAAGATAATAATTCACGCCAACGCGAAAACTTTGGGACGCGATTGAAGAAGCGTTTGGTGTGTGGTGTAAAGAAAAGGACGGCAACATGTGTATGATATTGATAAAAAAAATGTGTAATGTGTAATGATAATATCGTTTTTTTCGGCTCGTGATCATTAATGTGCAGTCGTCAGCGCATCAGGTTACTCAATTTTGTTGCAAACAAGCCCTTATTTCAACAGCATAAGGTACCGGCGTGTTTAACTTGACGTGCTGTTGTTTGAGCATACTTAATTTACATTTCTATTGCGGTAGACATTGGAATGTAGAGTTTGAAAATACACTAAACATGCTGTAATAATTAGTAGTACGTACTTATTATAAATTAAATCTCCTATATCATCCAATGTAGGTTTCTGCCGTTTGTTTTTGCCGCATAGAACTAACAACATATTATCTTCAGATCTCTTCAGATATATTTACTGAATATATATTCACTCTAGCTTTTTTATTATTATTTAAGTTGAATAATACTCTTTAATCTACTACTGACGTAGCTGATCTCGCGTGCTGAAGTATGGCTCATACCTATACTAATATTATAAAGCTGAAGAGTTTGTTTGTGTGTTTGAACGAGCTAATCTCAGGAACTACTGGACCGATTTGAAAAAATATTTTTGTGTTGGATAGCTTATTTATCGAGAAAGGTTTAAGGCTATAAAACATTTCGCTGCGACGGGAGAAGCACACGCACGGACAAAGTCGCGCGGGACCTCTGTTAACCTCATATTTGTTGAGGTATTTTCCCAATTGTGTGATGTTAACAGGCTAACACTTTAGGTACTTATGTCCCTTTGGTGGAAACGTCACTTAAAAACCGTCACCGCACTTCGCTCTACATTTAACCCACCACCCGGCAAAGCAAACTTTTTACCCCCAAACACGCCTGCAGATTTCCCGGCTCAAATCGGGCCGGTTATCCGCAAAAACTGGCGCGGTCGAATAGACCCTAAATTTATGAGAGACCGCTCCCGGGTTTTTCGCCAAATTCAAAAACAAAACGGGTTAACATAGAAAATTGGATAGTTTTTTTGCGTTAGTGTTGTTAGGTTTGGGTGATAGGCTCATGCTTTTTACTAGCGTATACGGATGTGATTCCTGTTGTTTTTATAATACACGAAAAATTAAAGTTTATTATAATTATAGAAAAAAAAATGTATTGTTATTCATCTAAATAACTGGTTGCATAATTATTTTTTTGGATTTATGAAAAATAGTTTAAAAATACAATTTCTAATAAAGTAGGTCCAGATATTAAAGTAAAGTAAATATAAACCACAAAAAAAAGTATAAAAGCAAGAAATAACTTTTACAATAACACATTGTGAGACAAAAGAAGTACCTACTACATAACTATTGGAACTTTTTATTATCAATGCAATTTATACAGAAACAAAATATAACCCATAACCATTAAGTTAATTGAGAGACAGGAACATTCTACCCCTTTTCAAAAGCTTGACGAAACAATTATTTAGCTGCAAAAGTGCAAAAGTAATAACATTTCAACTGCACCTTGTAAAGTCGAACGAAAAAATATTCATGACATTTATTATTCGACATTAAATCGTGTCAGCAAGACGGCTGCAAGTTAAGAAAAATAGATTATGGCAATATATTAAGTAAATGACTCATCAACTATTAAAAACTCCATTCCTTAGAAAATGTTTTCAGATTAAACTAACATTTTCACTCGAGTAACGATTTTGAATGCATATTTCTGCATCAAACTGCATGAGGCTAAAAATTAAACTTAGCCAAGCATGTCAAAATTTGGTTCCTTCCGTTAAATTTCGATTTTATCTCTAATTTATTCAACGTTAATATTTTTCGAGAACGCAAATTAGTCATATCTACACCAGTTATCATCCGCCAGAATACTGAGTAGTCAAAGTTTATGATCATCATACAATACAAAGTGTCCAACATAGTTATAATATGAGTAGTACTATAATCAAAGTTGTGCTTGCTAGAATCGTTTTTTGGGTTCCGTAGACGAACAGCAAAACGGAACCCTTACAGTTTCGTCAATCAAACAGACAGACAGATATATCAAATCTGTCTGTCTGTCTGTCTGTTCGTCCGTATGTCACAGCCACTTTATTCTGTAACTATAGGCACCACACTGTTGAAATTTGAAAGAAAGGTGTATCTTGTTAACCGCCTTACGATTCTTATACAAATAATGACGGAACTTATGAAAGGTAATTTGTAGCTTTTAAAAAAAATAGAATCATAAGGTGCAACTCCCCCCCCCCACCCCCTCTTAAGTAATCACTAAAAATGAAGAAATAAAATAAACTTTAAAAAAAAGTAAAAATCGACTTCAAAACCAAAATGCACTAAGAAGTCTTAAATAAACTCTTCACCATTGAAAGGAAAGGATGCTTGATGGTCAAAGTGATGGCACCGACCTATGCGTGTCTATGGATAGGTCTTTTAAAATGACGTAGAGGTTCTTAACTTGGGCCCGAGTGGTCGGAACTAAACGAGGTTACTGTATCTATTCTATCAAGCGTAGTTTTTATTCTAGACTTGAATGTGAATATAATGAAACTAGCGGTCCCCCGCGACTTCGTCCGCGCGTTTTGAGTTTGCTCCCTCCCCTCCCGTCGCAGCGTCATGTTTTATATCCTAAAGCCTTTTTCAATAAATAAGCTATCTAACACAGAAATATTTTTTCAAATCGGTTCAGCAGTTCCTGAGATGAGCGCGTTCAAACCAACAAACTCTTCAGCTTTATAATATAACTAGCGGTCCCCCGCGACTTCGTCCGCGCGTTTTGAGTTTGCTCCCTCCCCTCCCGTCGCAGCGTCATGTTTTATATCCTAAAGCCTTTCTCGTTAAAAAAGCTATCCAACACAGAAATATTTTTTCAAATCGGTCTAGCAGTTCCTGAGATAAGCGCGTTCAAACAAACACTTCAGCTTTATAATATATTAGCGCAAGCGCACGTTGTACTTAAGCTGCGAACATTATTTGGTGCAGAGTTATGTTAAAACTGTGATAGCTCCTAAGATATTTATTGAAATCAAATGATATAAGGGGCAATTTTGTTCTAAATTAAATGCTCGTGAGGATGAATCTATTTATTTTGATAAGAATAAATACCTGTGTGTATAATACACCTCTAAAAATAATGCATTATTTTTTTACAAATTTTTTAACATAAAAAAGGTTGTAGTAAGTCAACCATAAAAGATAGACATATGCTGTCGCGGACTTTATTATAGAACTCTTAATGCTGAACAATCCTGTCATACATGATTTTTGTGTAACTTAAGCGGTTTCCGCAGCGTACGCAGCGAAAGCTTTAAAAAGGAATATCTTTCTCCCGTTTTCGCAACATTTTTCATTGCTGCTGTGGTCTTATGAGTCATATCTTTATGTTATATAGCCTAAAGCCTTCGTCGATAAATGGACTATCCAAAGTAAAAAAAAAAAATTCAAATCGGGCAAGTAGTTTTTGAGATTAGCGCGTTCAAACAAACAAACAAACAAACAAACAAACAAACAAACTCTTCAGCTTTATAATATTAGTATAGATTGCCATTCGAATTCCGCATCGAAATATGTTACATTCGCATTCTTCTTACACAAGGAAAGGCAAGTTTCGCAGCCAAATGTCGAGCTCATAAATCTTCTAGTTTTTCATCGACGATCGGGAAAAGTCGGCAAATATACTATTGCACCTGATACAAATGACGGAGAGCCAGAAGCCACTTAAATGGAACAAGATGATTAAATTGAAGTCTGAGCAATCGCTGCTGGTTTAGAGTTAGCAGGAACGAAAAGAGGTTATGAAGATTGAATGATTGGACTCGTCAGGGACTTATTAAGAAAGACAAGTCTGTTCAGAATGGTTTATATTTGTCACATCGTTTAACTGTCTCGGGTGCGCAGCAGTAAGAGGGTTGCACCTTAAAGCGACGTCTGCGCCAGAGGTCCCAGGTTCGATCCCCGGGTCGAGCCAAAAATATATACCTGGGTTTTTCAGTTCAAACCTTCTTTGGGTAGCCCGGAGTTTGGAAGTTGGCGGTGTTTCACCCCCGTGCCTCGGAAAAGCATGAAAAGCCGTTGGTCCTGCGCCTGATCTCTCTCCGGTCGTGTCAAAATGCTGTCCCATCGGGCTATGAGAATGAAAGGAATAGAGAGTGCGCACCTGGGTTTGCGCACACACTTGTACACTAAAATATGTCCCGCGCAGCCGGTTAGTAATTGTGACGGGTCACCGTAGTCGAAATCGGCTAGGGGGGACTATAATTTATTATTATTATGTTTGTCATGACTAAGGTAAGGCAACGATGGACTCAGGCGATCATAAGCTAATAGCTGATGTGGCTGCCAAATGCACTACCTATAATAAATAACTATCGATAGCGAATACCGTTCATTACCATAATCCTCTGATCGCTTACAATCAAGACACAATAGAATTGAGTAAAGAAGAGTATTGACATTCAAACTTGTTACAGTGTCAAATTTGGTTTGTAGTTAAGGATATCAATGAGTTAGGAGACAATATGGATTTTATCATTCAATAGCTGCGTGCTGTGAATAATTAGATATATAGTCACCTCGTTTTAAGTGATAATATTTAAAATGTCGATACAACACGATAAAAGAATCATTTTTTGAGAAAATTTGGGATGAAGTAATTTTTTTTTTCTTCAGATTGTTATTTTTTATTAATTAAGTTTAGGGTCGGATAAAAATATGGAAAAGGCATTGAACTGAGAGAGACGATGCCAATGACGTAGTAATTTTTTAAAACCTACAGGAGGCTGTTTAAAAAAATAATCTTTGTTAGCGATAATTAAAAAAAAAACTCGATTTTCCCAAAAATCATGGGAGTATCGTGTTGCTATGATGTTTACAAAGACACACTTAAAATATTATCACTTAAAATGATTTGTCTTTATATATCTTGAGCGATATCACTAACTTCGCAAAAATTAAGTTATAAATGGAAAATGTGAACCTGTCAACTAATACTATATTATAATTTTAGAGGTTATTTTGACGTAAAAAATGACTATGACTATATATGGCGATTCTGATGACTGTTTACATAATACACGGACATTAAACAAATCCAAAAGTTGTAAAAAAAAAGAACGCTTCGTTTTTTTACTTCTACGGTTTACGAGTCTACGCTATCTACCTGCTTTGTGACCATGATCTGGAACATTCGTTTCCCATCTGTCACAGGGGCCATCAATCGCTTTCGGGTTATTTAAGCGAATACGACTTTTGTCTTTAGCCGAAAAAATATCTGCCTCCGACGTCGACAATTACGGGACGATTCGTCACTAGCTAGACTAATCCGGGCTGATTTCTTGAGACCTGATTGATCGGTCGTTTCGGCTCAAGTATCGAGGTGTTTGTAGATAGATTAGTTAAGAACTTCAGTGAGCTTAGCAAAACACTATTGTAATTTGGTATGTTTTTTTATTCTAGGCTAAGCCAAGCACAGTAGAGATGGAGTCTAAGATAATACTATATTATTAGTAGCGGCCTGTTATGATTTGTATGGAGTCGAAATATTTAGTAAACGCACAAAGGTAGTAAATTAAATAGTTTTTTATACATACAAATTAAGTGAAGTAGCAAACTATTCTAAAATATTATTATTTTTATATTAAATGTAGTTCAAGCTCAAATATAAAGAAATCTATACTAATATTATAAAGCTGAAGAGTTTGTTTGTTTGTTTGTTTGAACGCGCTAATCTCAAAAACTACTGGCCCGATTTGAAAAATTATTTTTACGTTGGATAGTCCATTTATCGAGGAAGGCTTTAAGCTATATAACATAAAGATACGACTCATAAGACCACAGCAGAAATGAAAAATGTTGCGAAAACGGGAGAAAGATATTCCTTTTGAGAGCTTCCGCTGCATACGCTGCGGAAACCGCTTAAGTTACACAAAAATCATGTTTCACAAGATTGTTTAGCATTAAGAGTTCTATAATAAAGTCCGCGACAGCATAAGTCTATCTTTTATGGTTGACTTACTACAACCTTTTTTATGTTAATCAATTTGTAAAAAAATAATGCATCAATTTTAGAGGTGTATTATACACACAGGTATTTATTCTTATGAAAATAAATACATTCATCATCACGAGCATTTCATTTAGAACAAAGTTGCCCTTTATATCATTTGATTCCAATAAATATCTTAGGAGCTATCACAGTTTTAACATAACTCCACACCAAAATAATGTTCGCAGCTTAAGTACAACGTGCGCTTGCGCTAATCTATACTAATATTATAAAGCTGAAGAGTTTGTTTGTTTGCTTGTTTGTTTGTTTGTTTGTTTGTTTGTTTGAACGCGCTAATCTCAGAAACTACTGGCCCGATTCGAAAAAATATTTTTACGTTGGATAGTCCATTTATCAAGGAAGGCTTTAGGCTATATAACATAAACATACGACTCATAAGACCACAGCAGCGATGAAAAATGTTGCGAAAACGGGAGAAAGATATTCTTTTTGAGAGCTTCCGCTGCGTGCGCTGCGGAAACCGCTTAAGTTACACAAAAATTATGTATGACAGGATTGTTCAGCATTAAGAGTTCTATAATAAAGTCTGCAACAGCATATGTCTATCTTTTATGGTTGACTTACTACAACCTTTTTTTGTTAATAAATTTGAAAAAAATAATGCATTATTTTTAGAGGTGTATGATACACACATGTATTTATTCTTATTAAAATAAATACATTCATCATCACGAGCATTTTATTTAGAATAAAGTTGCTCTTTATATCATTTGATTTCAATAAATATCCTAGGAGCTATCACAGTTTTAACATAACTCCGCACCAAAATAATGTTCGCAGCTTAAGTACAACGTGCGCTTGCGCTAATTGCTATGGTTACTGGCTTCTTAGTTACAATAAAACTGCGTATGTTTTGCGTTAAAATATTTTACTATTTTTATTCGATCATTATTTTCGAGGGTGTTTTATACACACGGGTTTTGATTCTTATCTATACTTATATTATAAAGCTAAAGAGTTTTTTTTGTTTGAACGCGCTAATCTCAGGAACTATTGGACCGATTTGAAAACATATTTTTGTGTTGGATAGCTTATTTATCGAGGAAGGCGTTAGGCCATAAAAATTACGCTGCGACGGGAGGGGAGGGGGGAAACTCAAAACGCGTGGACGAAGTCGCGGGGACCGCTAGTTATATTATAAAGCTGAAGAGTTTGATGGTTTGAACGCGCTTATCTCAGGAACTGCTGGACCGATTTGAAAAAATATTTCTGTGTTAGATAGCTTATTTATTGAGAAAGGCTTTAGGATATAAAACATCACGCTGCGACGGGAGGGGAGGGAGCAAACTGAAAACGCGCGGACGAAGTCGCGGGGGACCGCTAGTGTTGATATATATACACTTTACTAAAAGTCAAGGTCGTAAACCTTATCTTATAAAAGATAAACATCATAATTATGAAACCAATAAAATGCTGAACCATATAAAATTAAAGACTGATATCATTACCTCAACCTGAAGTAGGCTATAAATTAGGAGAATCTTAAGACAATTCTGACGTTAACACACAATTAAGTCGACAATAAAACAGCACACGCATTAAACTTGCGTTGAACACTTTTTCTGGGTAATAAGGAGGAAATGAAACAAACTGGAATGAGAAGTTCTGGTAATTGAAGGAAAGTACTACCGCAAAAGCACAAGCGAAAACTTTGTTGGCCGAGGAATCAGCAAATTGAAATTGTGTTGACTAAATATATCTGCAGAATAAAGCTCTATTGTGCACTTAAAGATAATTATTTTCGATATGATAAGATTCTGGGATCATACTTCTAATCAAAGAAAAATGGACATTAATGATAAAACTGTGTAAAATTTTTCTCTTAGGTCCTAATCAAGGTCCTAATTAATACACATTATTAAAATTAGAAAAGGCTGAGCCAAGATAACATTTCATTTAACTCAGTTCGTTAAAAGGTTCATTACAAAAGAACTACCCGATCGCTTCAAGCCTAATCCCATTGAAAACCGAGATGACATTTTTGATAACCAAACATCTCTCGAGAAACCTCCGGCTGTTATAAAGACATTATAATATCCGGCCGGCAAATAAAAATGAATCTTAATCACCGGTCTCATAGCATAAAAGGAAAAGTTTGCGAAATCCAGTGATAGCTGGTAAAAAGGGAAGAGAATGAAGGTTAATTTGAATCTCAGCGTTTGTAAGGCCAAGAATAATTGGATTTGGACGTCCCCGTTGACAGTTCATTTTGTTGTTTCACCCCTCGCCGTGTACGGTTTGCGTTATGGAAAGTTATTATTCCATACCCCAGCTAATTTGGATAAGGGCCAATTACAAAAAAGTAATATCCATCCAAAAATAGATGCAGACATTTCAAGAAAGTCGATTTATTAGGTAATTTATTCAGAAAGGGACAAACACTTTGAATTAAACAAGTTAAGGAATTTACAAATTCAGCTTTAAATAGAAGGGTTAACTTTTAATTCCTTCTATCTTAAGAAGGTAATTAAGTGTCGGAAAAGTTAGACCCCTCGCGTTAATATGAGTACAATTATAACTTCGTTAATAAATAAAGCTGTGTCATCATAGTCAGAAAATAAGAAAGTTATAAAAACAGAGCAACTTTTGAATGAAACATTCTACCAATTATTGCACTTTAGTCTTTATTAATATGCCCAATTTTAAAACGCATCAAGTAATCACTTAAATGTTAAAACTGCTCCAGTTAACTTCTCCTCCCCAAACCGAAACAATTCAACATCAGGGGACAAATAATTACGTAATTATTCACGACAAATTAAAGCCGGCCGTCGTGTAACTTGTCAAGCCAACAAAAACGGCAGACAAGCGAACAACAGCAGTTTTTGTTTCTGCAATAACAGACGCCCGCAAAAACTGAGCATCAAAATGTATGACACTCACTCCTGTCTCTTCGCACACAAAAACTTCAGGGGGATCACAATGCTCAGACTTAGGGTCTTAAGTGATTTTCGTCGTATTTAGTTGACGAGTTTTCGGGAAGTTTTTCGTTGAGGGCTTAATTGTTTCGTTGTATACTTATTCGATGGGAAAGTTTTTGTTTATTTCATTGTTTTGTGTTGCGTCATCCGATTTCTTTTCCATTTGTGCTGTTACATGCTGTAATAAAATATGTCTTTTATCAAGTGACACGCCTCTTACGTTTGATATACTTACATTCCTATACACGAATGAATGAAGAAGCCATTGAGCATTATCAGAATCAATGACGGGTTTGGATGTATTGAGCAGCGCTTGTTATTGCTCCATCGGTAGATCCCTTGTCAAATGATTTATTAGAAAACAAATTGGGATAAAAATGTGACATGTCAAATTTTTATCACTAAAGAATTTGTCGTCAGTAACTCACTTCGAATAAAAGCGTTGGTATTTGCTGCGAAGAGAAAATTAAGACTGGAGTTGGAGCACGCTTCGAATAATAAAATAAAATCTTAAAAGCGATATTATTTTTAGCTGTGTAAGGAAGAGAAGAACTCGCCACGGAAATAATCCAATCACACTCAATAAATGGGAGCAAAGGGAAATTAGTAGCAAAGGCAGCGACAAAGTTGATCTTGTTCGCTTGACAGATGTCTTCGAGATGAAATTTAATGTCGACACGACGGCTGAGGCTATTCAGCGGCTTACAAGTCACTCTTCGAAGAAATAGCTACGTATGATTATGTTTAGAATTTATGTCAAAGCAGCTGACGCTTATAAAATCTAAGTAGGGTGTTTTGATGATGTGATAGCGGCGTTGGGTTTAATGGTGGAAATCGGCCAGAATTAATAGATGTTTGTGTTAAAAAAGTGTAAAACATTCATATATTTTTAGTAAAACACGTTTGAGACGCCACTTTCCTTGATATTTCAGATGAATAGCCTTATAATAGAATGTCTTCAAATTCTATTAATATCTTGAGGTGTCTTTATTCATAAGGTAGGTAAGAGGATTTGTTAGAATCGCGAAACTCGCTCAAAGGAAAACGGTTCGTATTTTTTGTGGAATGTATACCTACTTTATTAAATTAATAGTCTTATTCTAAGCATAATATATATTTTTAGAATTAATGATTGTAAGAAGTGCCAAGACCAGACATCTGAGTTTTGATTACACTTTAAGCTTTTATTTCATTGTTATCCACAATGTTCGAGTACGCTTTTAAGTCAACATTTAAATAAACACGGTCAATAAATTGTTGCCGACTGAATAGAATCTTGGTTTTCTTTAGTTCGATATCAAAACAAACATTAAAATGGGAACTGCCCGCAAAACAAGTGTTTATTAGACTAGCATCACGCCAGCCGTTGCTTGCCCACCCAAGATGAACAATGTTTTAAAGATTCCCGTATCATAAAATCTCGCTTTTTATCGCATTCAAGTTCGTTTAGGCGTAAGAGAATCAGAAAAAGATTTAACACCCACTCCGAGTGCGCCATCAAACGCTTTACAACCATATAATCAAACACTAAGTATTTGAGGCTTGAAAATTATTATTGCAAAATTTATGACCACGAATCTAGCAACGTGTTTATTGACACTATAAAAACTTTATTTACTGCCAACATTATTCCGTGTTAAATGCAAGCGTAAGGTTTAGCTAGAAATGTTTCTGCACCCAATTAAAACTATCTCGGGCGTAGTAAGTAAGAGTTTCTATAAATAATTTCGCGGTGACTTGGACATTCGTTGTAAATGTCCCACTTGAGATGTTTATTTAATTTATACCAATAATTCTCTCTGAATTATGAGCGTGGGCAGGAAGACGGTGTTAGATCAGATATTTATTGTGAAACTGCTCGTCCATTTACAACACGATTTATCGCCGGTTCAGTGTTGAGAATCACGCGTTTTTGGAAATTTCTTTACATTGAGATGCATAAAAGTTTATCATCGACGTAAATCTGGAGTAGTTTTTGAAGAAATGTGTGTATCTGATGCTGCACTGCCAAGTTCAAGAGAAGCTTTATACGTGACAAATAAATAAGCCGTAAGATATTTATGAGCAAGTACGGCTACTTAAAATTATAGATACAATAAACAACAGAAAGTAGACAAGTACTACCAATTATCCGGGTGTATAGAATGGTGTGGTCAATGGTCAAAAGACTTCGGCCACATAAAACCGACAGTAAACTTTGCCGGGCACCCCATGTCAGACGTAAAATTGAACAATAAAATTTTTACAACTGGTGAAACATCGAAAGCTATTAAACGTATTTGCCATGCCAAAAGACTTTGAACAGTTTTAGCAAGTCAAGATATTTTATAGTACTTACCAAATTATTTGGCCTCATATTTTTCACAAAAGTTTCCAAATAATACTTTGGTGATGTTTTATGGTTCAGTTAGCTGGATTAAGGCCTCAATAAGACCCATTCCACCCATTCCATTTACTAATCTGACTTGTGACACGGCGCCTCTGGAAATTAGCGCTAATACGAAACTCCGGAACAATTATGACCTGCCAATAGCACAGTCAGTCTTTCATCAGCTTTGTTAACGGTCACTGCAAAATGTTATCCTATGTTGTCCACAGTAGCTCCAATTTAGCATGGGAATGTACGCGACGCGTCATGTTGTCCTTTATTAGAGGACGTATTGACAGAACGCGAACAAAACTAACGACATTGACGGAATCGGGCCAAATATTTGGTTGCTCAATTAAACAAATGAAATTCGATGTGGGGCAACACTTGCAAACGAATTAAGGGACGGAGGGTTCCAATTTTGAAATTAGAAAAAAAAAACAAACACAACTGAGGGGAATGTTGATGACAAATTATGGTTAAAAACATAAAGTAAATGTGGGTAAAGCTGAACGTGAACTTAATAAGGAGTGGCTGAGAGCATAATCTTGTTTCATCGCTACGTCCTTGAAAATGGTATTACCATCTTAATATTAAATGAAAATGAAAATGTTGGAGTGTCTTTCACTGTCTTAGCCTATAATTCATGATATTAAACATTATCTATTGAGGCACTTACCACGAACAGCACTTACATTACCATAACACTTATAATGTCAATGATAACATTACAGTGATTGGTTTATTTCCACCCACCGAAAATATCCCACTTGGTTTGGTACTGATTGTTCGAAAACAAACGATCCGTGTAGTAACGTCCTGTTTAGACCAAGCGCAGGATATGAAGTCATAATTCAAAATTACGGTATCAAAACGCATGAGTTTCAAACTTTATATAGTCATTACCAATTTCGAAGCTCATTACTTGTACACTATTAGGGACCGACCAATCTATAACGGCCGGGCACTGGCCACTTCACAAAAAATATAACAAAACACGACAGATGTAGAGAACGAGGCTAATAATAAAAAAAAGGTCAAGAGCGTGAGGGCTATGGGCACACATGGTCCCGTACTTATTCAATTTCTTCGTCATTAATGTATCACTATTCACTACCTAAGACGGAAGAAGAAAGTGTGCAAAAGATGTGTGTGAAAAAGATATGCTTAATAGAAAGCAGACATGTTAATATTGATAATTAATACTTTCCAGCATACAGTAGCCTTTCTTTAGAAATCCTCCTGAAATACATACTTCATGATGACGAAATTCTCCCAAATCACAACATACATACTTCAACTAAATGGAGAGTCTCAACTGTTGTCTTCTCAACTGGATACCAACAGAACAAATCTTTTCCAAACGGTAGGCATCTAAACCATAAAAACCGGTACCCCAAACCATCGGACATTCATTATCTACACTTTTATACGGACAAAAGAGCGTTACCTGCAACATATGCGGAGGGGAGTTCAACCGTATAGCTGTAGATAGTGTTATCACTTTGTCACCTACTGCTTGACACGTTGACTATTTAATAAATATCGATAAGTGATCATTAAAATGATCTCGTTTGCAAACGCGATAAAGTGTCAATTAACTAAATTGTGATTGACATTGACTCTGAAAAGAAACATAAGTTTATTTAGAATGATAATAATAATGGAGATGATATGAAAAGTTAAACAATCAAAGATTGAATATAAGAAAAAGAATCCAACAGATGGATGCATTGTATTCTAAAATGCGACAGTGAAAAATCTGATGACAATCGGTGGCCATCTATAAATCAGCTATCTCACTCTCGCATCGCGACATGTGGGTGCTTCGGAGGGATCAGAAAAAAACACAAACAGGTACCAAGCTTAACCTTCGTTAGCGGTGCCGAAACTCAAAGCCGATAACATCTAAATATAATTTCTTAGAACCTATTCGAGTTTCGACCCTCGATTTTTGTTTTAGCCTATAATTTATCCGTAACTGTTCACACTCTATGAGCACAAAAATTTTGTACAGAATGAGTTGTCAAGTTTGTTACCTTTGAAGGCTGTCTGATAGGTATCAGTTGCCGTCAGCCATTGAAATATAGCTTTATTCAAAATGCAGGAATGTGATATGGAAATACGGCGTATTGGCCTCAAATGAGGCGTCGCGAGATAGTATCTGCCTAAGAAATTCTATCCGCGCTCAAGTTTTATTTTTGCTTTTAAACGATATCCTTAGAGACGGTAGCACCAAAGGCATTAATAAACATGGCCGGACAGATAATTGAGTTGAAAACTTTGTCACCAATGCGACTTCTGAGAACAAATTGATTCCTGTCGATTGTGTCGAGCAACATAAATTGAGATATCTTTCCTAACTTTACGGTCATGTCAGTTGTTGTGAGTTTTTTCTGTGATTTCTCCGGCCCCAGGTAGGGAGCGTTTATTGCCTGCATAGATTGCGTTTCTTTGAGAAATGATTGATGGACCTTTAAATTAGTATAGCGTAAACGCATCCCACAAAAAGGGAACGAAGGTGTTGATGATCTATTTAAATATGATACACATCATGCATGATTATGGCCCGATAATGATGTAGTTTGATAACATAATCGAAAAACGTAAATAAGAGCTTCAATATTCATTAATGGTATAAGAATGAACCATCTTATAAGCATCATAATTATTTTGACTTAAGACAGTTTTACTCTCTTTTAAAACTTATCCGACGACATATCTACGGGTTTTATCGTTTTAGGAAAAAGTAAAGTTTAAAGGAACACAGGGATGCTTTTTGACTCAACATCCTCAAATTGTTAATGACCGACTTTCCAAGAAACACTTGAAATACCATAAACAAACATGCTGATAGCAAAATCACCACCCGAAAAGTATTCGACAGTTAAGTGTTCTATTATCGCAAATGACGCGTTGTAAAAATGGCATTCAGCGGTTATGACTTGACATTTTTGAACAATGACGAGAATGACAGTAATCCCTTTAAAAGTCCAAACTTGGTTTTTAATATACTGACCAAGTGGGAGTACATATTTAGGTTTCGGGTTCTTTTACAATAAATGCGAATAAATTGCTTGCAGATCACAATCTTGTGTTATTATCGTAGTTCTAATCATGATGTCTATAGTAAAAATACAGATTTTTAGTTAGTTATACTACCCACATACCTTTTAACTACCCTGGTGAAAATGCAGTGACTTTACCTGAACACTCTTTATCAGAAAGTGAGCATAATAAGCTCGCAGTGAGCTGCTGTTTGTTAACATATGAGGTTGCCTGTTTGACTATAAGACTGCAGTAACGGTAAAAGACCTTGCAAACTTAACTACTTGAGTTTTAAACACATCACCTTTTGCTTAAAGACAATTGAGGATCGGAGGATCCCACAACATCATAAAATACAAGGATCTCTGAAATAGTCCACAGTGGCATACTATTTTCTTTACATCCCTCTAACAAGTGGGTAGACAAACAAACTTTACGGCCTTGTCGAGGCAAAAACGGTTTTACTATTTCTTTTTACAATCGTAAAAGTCCTTATTGAGGCGCCCTTAGATCCTGTAACATATGTTTGGCGCCACTGAACCTAAAACAATATTGTAAGCGCCATAATGTCATTAAACTATGAATCAGCATGAATTTTTAAGTACCATCTGTTTAAAAAAAAGAGAAAGTTTTTTTTTTAGAAGGATCATCATAAATTGCGTTATTTGTTATTAATAATAAGCTCTAGAACCTGAAGCTTGCTTATATTTATCTATAGTTAGAATGCAATGTACAAAGTTTTATAAAAAATTGGAAGCGGTTACACCTAGTTTATTGTTTTTTTTCTCGTGACAGTTAAAGACTTGACAGTTTCGTCGATAAAACCAATGCTAAAATGATTTCGAACTGATCAACAATTGCATGCCATACAAGATACCGTACGAAAATGCCCATCATTGCTGCCAAAATTCTGCGCTAGCAGCAAACTAAATTCCCTTCATTTGATTCTGAATTTGCGCTATTAAACTTTGATAATTCAATTAATACGCCTCCATTCAAACTGCTAGAGAAAATCAACCTCGATTAAATTCGCATGGTTGTTTCGGATTTCTGCAATAACAACAAATATGGAACAAATGCTTTTATTGTGGCTGAATATACATTTCGGCCTTTTGTTGAACTTGTCCCATTATTTGTTGACCTTAATGATTTCTATGGCCCTTTTTTGCTGAGAATGTGGGGTGCCTTTGACCATCTGTCACCTTTGAATTTGCCATCAGCCGAATTCTGGCAAAAAGTTAGTTGTTACGGACAACAGCGCGTCAAGGTAAACACTACGGTATCTTATTCAGTTGTAATAAGGGCTGGTTTGCTACAAAAGTGGGCAACCTGATATGCTGATCACTGTACTACTACTCGTTCTTCTGATGGGTTTGACCCTCATATGATAATACCTAAAGCTTTTGAAGAAAGTTACCGTTTTCCAAAATTAAAAACGAAAAAACTGTAAACGATATAAAATTTTACTTATTTTTTTTATAAGATAAATAAACGTTATTATTGTATTGACAACCACACGCAGGATTGCAAGGGACTTTATATATTTTAAAATGTATACCGATTATAGTAAATTTTATATTCAATAAAACGATAACGAACATTTAGTCTCCTTGCATATTAAATTTATAACATTTAATCTGAACAATTTCATTAACTTCGTTTTTCACGGATTATATGTCCATAACCTGTTTGTTATTTTCATACTAGCGCAAACTAAAAAACTACCGGTCACCCATACATTCGGAACGAGCCTGAATAAAACATTAGACCGGCATATGGCGACCGTAACACCCACAAAAAGCATTCACACAAAAATTTATAACACGTCAAATCTTCGGAGAAATGGTTTCCTCTGGATAGAGACGTTATTTTTATGATAAAATTAATTGTGCAGTCTTCGTTGCATCTGCCCTTTTGTATCCTCTTTTTGGGGTACCGTCTCAGGTCAGAAAGTGTTTTAGCATAACGGCAAGACCTCCAAGATATAATTATTTAAACACCCAACGAAATTATGAAGTCGCAATCTCTATGAAACAATTTTAGGACAATAATCAGGGGCTTGAACTGAAGGGAAGCACCAGATTGTCAAAGCTCTTGTAGAATTGGGATATAATGAGGCCTATTGCTGTGTCTGTCTTCGTAACTACTTATACAATTGTACGGAACCCTTTTTGTGCAGTCCCGAATCGTTAGCTTGTTTTTTCTACTCGAGAGACGAACCCGACGATACATTCGATGTCTCGACGTGTATCTCGCTCGGATCGGATTCGATCATTAAAATTCATGTAATCGATACAACGCTTATCATAATTATTCCGGAATAACTAATTCAAGTTGTACAGAGGCCAGCACATCAGGTTACCCACTTTTGTTGCAAACTAGCCCTTATTACAACTGAATAAGATACCGCTGTGTTTACCTTAACGTGCCGTTGTCCGTACATGCACAACGCTCATGTTACCCATACCGAATAAACCACAGATAATGAAGCCTCGAAAGCGAATGCTTATATTACATTTCAATTACCATATAAAATGTTCGTACAACTTCCACGACGCCGCAACTCTGCTCCGATAATCATCTAATCAGTGATCATTCAATAACTTTTATTTCGAACAGCCAATCGATGTTTTACGCAACCGAGAAGTGTCTTTAATTGATTGTGAATAAAGTCGACGATTGAGATGAGGGTGCGATATTTGAATCTCTTGTATTATCTTAAAGGAGCGTTTTACTCTGTTTCCATTTCGGTGCAGGTGGTTCATAAGCAACGATTAAATCCGGAGCTTATTCAGATCAGCGTTGGGTCTCGTTTTGTTATCTTCTGTGCATGCAGAACGACGTTTTTATTCGAGAGAAGAATGTCTAAAACGTCAATGAGTCTTCGAATTTTGAAACGCGAAACGCTGTTCGAGTTGTTCACGGAAAGTTGTGGATTAAAAAAAGGAATAAGACCAGTAACGTAGGGACTGGGTTTGTTTTTGAGCAAAGCAAAAAGAGTTGTCGTCGGTTTGATCACTCAGCTCTTAGGTATTCGAAAACATTGTAAGCATTTGCTAGCTTTATTGAAACATTGGTTTTATTATGTCATATTCCTTTTAAAACCGTGCCGAAATTAATGACATGTCATTAAATACAACCTCAAAAATTACCGACCGCTTTTATGTTAGACTCAGTAGAGTCGTATTGTTTAGACCAAATTAAGGACGAAGCTTGAATAGCAACGATTAACTTCCCTTGTCGTAAAAACATTGTAACTTTACAGCTTAATTGCGTACATCTGTTATACGAATTGATACGATTTATTATGCACCTTTGTGCCGCTATAAATTGTAGTAATAAACTTTTGCGGATGAAAAAAACTTGTAAAGAAAACATAGCGCATTTAAAATACTCCACCGGGAGTCAAATTATAAGGCTTTATATTCAGTATACCGAATGCAAATAAACGAACTTTTAGGGTTTTCGGCGAAACATTTATACGAAGTACATTACTGAAAGATGAAAATAAGAAACCAAATATTGCAAACGGTATGCCGATGGCACGGTAGCTAAATTAGTAGAGCGTTTGGCCCGGTTAGCCAGAAAGTTGCTGGTGCGAGTCCCGCCCGTGCGTAATTATTCGTTACTTAATTTCGTCTTTATGAATATAAAATATGACATTGTAAGTGTTAGAAACATTCTAAACCATTACATTACTTAATGTAATTCGATACCAATTTATATCTATGGGATCAATATTCAACGTGTAGTTTTTCGGACCCGACAAACTTTAAAGGTAGATTCTACGAGTAATTTCACCTAACCTAACCTAACATGTGGGGTCAAATCACAATATAAATATCAATAAAAAAATCTCAATTAACTGTTTTTTGCAAACTAATATAAGATTAGATGCTTTTAACTTATTTAATAAACGTTATTAGCAGTTGTGGATATTTTTGTTTGATAGAGACGACTTTTTGCAGATAAAAGCATTTTTTTTCATGTCCGTAGGGCCTTTAAATCTCGAGATATGTTTTTTTTATGAAAAAAGAGGTAAATCAAAATTATAAAATTGACACCATTTCTAGAATATTGAGATTTGACACCACATATGGGTGTTTTCTCGATGAAATTAATATCCACCCTTAAAGTTTGTCAGATCCGAAAAACAACACGTCATGTTTAATGGCGTATGGTAGTACTTACCAATTCTATAATTTGTTTATGGTAAAAATAGCAATATAAATGCAAACAATCAAAAATTATAGTTCATCATCTATTTGTCTTGAAAAATTCCGTAACCGAGTAACACATTATTTTTTGACAATCTTTCTGCGGACTTATTATATAATATATCATGGATTAAAAGGCACAGCCTAAACGAAGGCGCACTCTGGGTCTTTTTTTATTAAGCCACGGACACCTGCAAGGAACGAAATGTCTTCATTAAAAGAAGGAGAAAACCCATGACAGGTGTTTTTGGATGATTGGAGGCTGACGAAGGTCCCAATATAATTGTCGGTTGAGAACTAATGACCTGTTTGCGTACCTATTTTATTTGCTTGGCCAATTATTTCTTGGTAAAGTTTTTAGGGCCAATCAATTACGCAGACTGATTGGAATCGCAGCGGTTTTTGCTACAATTATTATTAATTTTGTTGATAGCATTGGTGTTGTTTTACTTTTACTCATTGTTTATACTTTTTGCGGCTTCTTTGATCAAAATAGCAAATTATGATGAAAGAAAATACATTTCAAACTTTAATGGGCTGCTATGATTTATGAATATAACCAACAGTGTCGATATTTATATCTTGTAATCTTATTGAAGTAACGTTTCGACATTTACGAATAAATCATGTTCTGACAGCTCAAGTCACGGAATTAACAAGTCAAAAATTTAATCTGACAGTTCATAAAAAAAGTGCTGACAGCCACCACAAATCCAAGATTAGCGTTCACAGAACGGTATCTATTCCGCGTATTACAGAAAAACATTTTAAACTTTGAAAATGGAACGGCTTTATTAGCTGCCAGTCTGACATGTTAAAACAGATGTTCCACCTTCGCGCTTGACGGATGGGTCAGGCGAGGTCGCGGCCATCTTGAAGATTCCCGCCAACGTCCCGGGGGTGCCTGTCACCGCGGCGAAACAATCAGTGGGATCGTGACTAGTAAACAGAAAGAGGATGTAATTACAGCAGGATTGTGTTTTGAGCACATTACAGCATTATTCAGCAGGTTCACTGTTTTTCCTCTTTTTGGAAAAATCTTCTAAATAAAAAAAAAGATCTTGGGCTAGCGAATGCTTTTTGTACTTTGGTTATGGAAAGTTATCATTTTAATTACTTATTATTTTACAAACTCTATTCCACAAATAAAAATGTACAAAAGGTAAAATTATATGCACTTTACTTACATTTTAACGAAGGTTTATGCCGTTCTATATAGTTTTTTTTTATTTGTAGGTTATATTTATCAATTTCAGTGTTTCTAAGTTACTCAAAAATAATATTTCTGAACTCAATGTAAAAAAATATATTTAATAAATAAGTAAAAGTACCTAATTGATTTTTTCTCGTTTAAAAAGTTCAGACAATGACGTCGTTTGCATGTCATATTCAATCATTGCTTACTAGGGTGTGATGGAATGATTCAATATGACTTTTAAAGAATGGACCTACTGAACTATCATTAAACTGTACTAAAAAGCCGTAGATACCTTAAAATAATCACAAAGGAGTTTAGATTATCGGGCTGTTTGAATTGGCCGTTCCACTTAGCAAAGTTTGTTAGTGTTGGGCTTAAATTATGTTCCTGTTTCGTAGTCCGATATTTTAATTAGTTTAATTTAGAATTTCCTATTCGCTATTTGTTAAGGAAACTGGATAGCTTATTCAGACAACTGAATAGTGTAGTTTTAGTGATTCAATTTGCTTTTAATGATTAGATATGTAAGGAACGATCTTTGTACAATTTTATGTAATTTATGACATGCAATAAACTAATTTGATTTGATTTGATTTGGAATATAAATGTTTTCCTTTTTTCATAGAAGGATATTAAGAGTCTTAATAATTATCTAGTAATAATGTGTTATTGTACTATATAGTATTGTTTGGTGTTGAATTTTCATTAAATGTCATCAAAATACATCAGACATAACGAGCAAGTACTGGTGTCTATAAAGGAACACTCATTACAGGAACAGTCACTGACCCACTGCGACTTTTAGCATCGCACGCAATGAACAGACTTAATCTAGCATAGATAGTGTCGCGCGTTAGTATCGATGCAGAAGCGCGACTGCATCGATGAAAGCGCGCTAGTATCGATGCAGTCACCAATATATATCTATATCTATACTAATATTATAAAGCTGAAGAGTTTGTTTGTTTGTTTGTTTGTTTGTTTGTTTGTTTGTTTGAACGCGCTAATCTCAGAAACTACTGGCCCGATTTGAAAAATTATTTTTACGTTGGATAGTCCATTTATCGAGGAAGGCTTTAAGTTATATAACATAAAGATACGACTCATAAGACCACAGCAGCAATGAAAAATGTTGCGAAAACGGGAGAAAGATATTCCTTTTTAGAGCTTCCGCTGCGTACGCTGCGGAAACCGCTGAAGTTACACAAAAATCATGTATGACAAGATTGTTCAGCATTAAAAGTTCTATAATAAAGTCCGCGACAGCATAAGTCTATCTTTTATGGTTGACTTACTACAACCTGTTTTATGTTAATAAATTTGTAAAAAAATAATGCATCATTTTTAGAGGTGTATTATACACACAGGTATTTATTCTTATCAAAATAAATACATTCGTCATCACGAGCATTTCATTTAGAACAAAGTTGCCCTTTATATCATTTGATTCCAATAAATATCTTAGGAGCTATCACAGTTTTAACATAACTCCGCACCAAAATAATGTTCGCAGCTTAAAACGTGCGCTTGCGCGAAGAGTTTGTTGGTTTGAACGCGCTTATCTCAGGAACTGATGAACCGATTTGAAAAAATATTTCTGTGTTAGATAGCTTATTTATTGAGAAAGGCTTTAGGAAATAAAACATCACGCTGCGACGGGAGGGGAGGGAGCAAACTCGAAACGCGCGGACGAAGACAATGTCCAGCTTCTGCATCGCGACCGCATCAATACTGACGCGCGTAACTATCGCGCGACTGCATCGCTGCTAAAAGTTGCAATGTGCAAAGGGTCATAAAGCTTCGCTTTTTAATAAAAACTGACTTCAATAATCATGCCTTACTTCAGGAATTTAAAATTTGTTTTCGCAAAATGATTTTCCAGAGACCTTAAAAATGTATCAAAGCGTTTTTTTTCTTCTTCTTAATAAGCTTGATGAATGGATCAATCGCGAAATGGTGTTGAAATGCAATTTGTCAGAAGCGTGCTATAAAAATAATACAAAAGAAATAACCGTAGTTGCCTGGAGCGTCCAATTTCCGATCTGAGCTGCCGAATTGGCTCTCAAAAACACCAGATGAGCTACACATTTTTATTGTTACTTGAAAAGGTAGATAACTTAATTGGTGCTAGGAGCTTTGAATGAAATATGGGCAGGGCTCGCTACGCGAAGAACTGATGACCATTGGGGCAGGAAAGTTCTAGATTAGAAACCCTTTGACCAAAGACGCAGCGCAGGACGTCCACTGACAAGATGGACAGACGACCTCGTAAAGTTCGCAGGATCAAACTGGGTGCAGACCTCTAGTGATCGGTCGCTGTGGTAAGCCGTAGGGGAGACCTGTGTTCAGCAGTGGACGTCCTTTGGCTGATAATGATGTGAAAGAAATACGTTCGTCAAGTACTTTTATTATTAATTAGCCTCTATACCAGCTAATTATTATATCACATTACTGTATTTACCAAATTAGTACCTGCGGAATGCGGTTTGGTCCATTTAAATAATTAAAACCAGTATTAAAATTTTAATGTCCAATTTATTATTAAATTTAATAACATTATGCGAGGACAAAACACTCGTGAACAAATTTTGCAACATATTTGATGCAAATAGGGAGGAGCAGTAAGCTTAATATCGATACCGAGTTTGTTTTACATTTTTTATCGGTTTTGTTTAAAGGTAGAGATTTTATTCAAAGGGTTTGTGAGGTATTTGTTATGCAAAGGTTTTCTTCTTAATATTCTTCTTCTGATTTCGACATATTGATACATGACCCCTTTTGGTTTTGCAACTAACTAGTTAACATAAAATAATAATTAAGTTTAGTTTTAAGAAAGCATGAAGTTTTCGTCGGCTTAATAAGTTTCTCTTTTTTTTTCAAATGTACCTATCATTTTTGTTATAGACTAATTTTGAAAACAAGAGTGTAGAAACAGTTGGCGTTAAGTTTTTTGCAAGCTAATCTATATATTAATATAGAGAGTCGTTTAGTGTCATCTCAGTGGATGCTGTTATCAGTCTCATGATTGATAACAGCTAATCATCATCATTTTTAGCCAATACATAACAAAGGCTTCCACCAACGTTATCCAAAGCGACCGGCTGTAAGCTGTCCACATCCTATGTGATCCTGCGATCTTTACAAGGCCGTATGTACAGTAACAGCATTCCTTAAAGAAATTATTTGAAAACAAAGTAAAAATAAGTAACAGACTCTATAGATATTTATCGCTAACAATACAACAGTATTCGCATGTGAGTTTTACGATTTTCAAAATAAGATTGCTAAAACAATGTCAGCTATTCAAATATTTATCGAGGCTCGGGCTTTAGAGGCAATATAATAAAAAGGCATCGAATTTGATGGATTCGTTTTGATGTCCGATTTGTTTTTGCGATGATCGTTATTTCACCGGTGGTAAAATCTAAATAAATACTGCTTTTAGCTTTTGAAAATATAAATGTACAGTTATGTTTGAATTTCATTTTATGATCAAAATTGATGAGATATTTCAGTAATCGTTTTGATAAAAATAAACATTTATCATGCGTTTTGTTTACTAAAAAAATACTTTGATATTTTTTTAACACATTAAATCAAAGCTTAAAACACTGCCGATGGGATTTTGTACGTATTTTAAGGCGTATAAGGCGGAAACTATAACATACTTATTATTGTAGACCTAACATAAAACGGATAAAAAATCCACAAGACTATAATTTCACTAACAACGTTCCAAGTCATTTTGAAACGCAATCAGGTTTAGTCAAGAAGACATAAAATGAGAAGGATTTAAGAACCACTACAATGTTTTGGGTCATTAACATTAAAGTTTAGGGGAAGGAACTTAGTTTGTATCCTATTCGTGGAATTAAGTTAGAAATATGGATATTTCGCATTACAAATTAGGCAAATAGATACAGGTTTCAGTACACAATTTTATTCTTAGTAAGTATGCTTGCTGATAGAGTTATAAAAGGAAAGCGCTTTACTAAGCTTACTTACATACCTTATTAATGGTCGCCCTGAAATCACGGCATCTGAAATAAAGAAAAATAAGTTATTAAAACCTCTTTCATAAAATAAATACTATCCTGTAAACCGAATGAAATACGGTTTATTCAACCAAAAGCGAGATAATCGCGAATACCTATACATGTCAAACTGAGGACCTCTTTTTTTAAGGCGTGTAAAAATAATGATCAGATGTTGTACTCTTTAAAAAAATGATATCCATTCAAAGCGTTCTGATTGATTGATTCTTGAAATCTATTACCTGTTATATATTTGTGTTTGGAGTTTGTCTTTCTTTCCCATTTATCAACTACTTTTTTAATGCTATTATAAAAATATACATATTCACACGACCGCCTTAACAAGTCATCTTACAACATTAGATTATATTGGTCACAGCCACTGCAGTGACAAACGCTTTCTCATATCCAACGTCATTACCTACCTGATAAAAACTGAGGGCATAATGGTCTCTGTTACTCCCTTCACACGTTTTAGACATTACTTGGATGGTGTGCACTGATGCAGACCTAGTGATGTGCTCAGTATGGGTCTAATACTTGAGTATGCTGCAAGTATTTTTGACCTTTTTTTCAATTGCCATAGTAATAGGTTGACTGAGAGCGTGGCGATTACGGTTTAGGCCCTTTGCACACTGCGACTCTTAGCAGCGATGCAGCATCGATGCAGTAGCAAATGATAACCTTTACACTCCTGCGCTACTATTAGCATAGATACAGTCGTGAAGCTAACGCGCGTTAGCATCGATGCAGTCGCGAAGCAGAAGCTTGGCAGTGTAAAATTATGTATTGTATATTGGCGACAGCATCGATACTAACGCGCGTTAACATCGATGCAGTCGCGTTTCTACATCGATGCTAACGCGCGACTGCATCGATGCCGAATTAAATCTGTTATTGCGTGAATCGCGCTGCTGGCGATTGCATAGATGCTCAAAGTCGCAGTATATTGCATAGGACACTTAGGGCATGTTTCACCATCGACAAATAAGCACTAACCAACAAATGATTCAAATATGGAACGTCATTGCTTATGAAGAATTGGACATATAATGTTGACCAGAGCTTTTGAGGATATTGTGAAACATGCCGTTACCCATTTAAGGTCAAAAAATTTGTCTTTATAATTTTAATAATAATGTTGGTAATGGTAATTCACTGAAGTGTTACTTGGATATTTAACCGGTGTGAAAGGCGTAGTGTGAAACATGTTATTGTTCATGTATAGCTCCACATTCCTATACATTAAAACTCAGAGTTTTTAATTTGTAATATACTCGTAAGTATGAAAAGCATAGTGTTAGCATTTAGCAAAATAGTCTGGTGATGATAAAGCATTGGCGATATTTGATGCGCCTAGGCATGCGGCGCGGGAGGGGAATAGGTGGCAAACGCCGAATTCTGATGGCATTCCGACGAGAGCTTTGAGTTGGTAAGAATTGTGTTAGTGAAATATTAATTATTATTTATTGTGAATGTCGCGAGATACTAAGCTTAAGTGATGTAAGCCGGTTGATTAGTGATACTCAAGTGACTATCTGGTGTTGGTATAACTAATTAAGAAATAAAAACTGTCAAGTAAACAACGGATTTTATTGAGAGCTATATTAACCAGCGGCAACAATTGTAAGAGATGTATTCACACTTAACAACGTAAGTTTTTTTAAATATATTATAGATTGTTTAAATACATATATCGTATGTGAAAAACGTTATCGTACGTCCAAAATGATTTCTGCTTAGACCAAAGATATGACAGGCAGAGAATGCCAAATGACGTTAAGTCCAACTTTTGTAAAAAAATTGGTTGTACCATAAAATATTAACTTAAAAAAGATCCTTTTATTCTACATCTACAGCAACGTTTTCAGGTTACTCATACTCATCACATCACTATTACCAACGGCGCCGATATCTAGCTCGCTATCATCGTCTCTTTCCTACCCAAGATTTCTTCTACCTCCATCTCTATCACAAAACCCTTTGCGGCTTGGATCAGGGCAAACAACGCATGAGCTCCGAATTAAGCAATTATGGTTAATTTCGAGTCTCCCTACATTATAGCTTTGGCCGAGAGCGATGTGTTATTTTGAATCATAATTTGTGAGAAGGCATCCGCCACAGCAGCTGTAAATTACACAGGTACAGTATAAAATGTACCTAAATTCTCGTATGAAGAATTAGTGGGCTACTTATGAGGTGTGTTACGCGGCGATATTAGAACCAAATTGTGTAATGGCGGCGTGGTTAGATGTGAACAAAGCGAAAATAAAAAGGAAATCGGACGGATGGTTTAATTTGAAGTCTTGTAAAAGTAACCGTTATTTCTTATACTTAAATTCACCACGTTAAGAAAAGGTGAGTGTTGTTGTTTTAAAAGGTCTCAGGAATCGTTTAATTTCATTCACCATTTGAAAGCTTTTATCAAAATTATTCATCTGAATACCACCTCGCTTTTATCTCGTTAGATCTTATTATCTAACCTTTGTTTTTTAATATCTCACCCACAAGACGTTCCGGAGTCATCTTGTCAGATCGAATTACACGTTTCAAATATTGCATTCCAGAAAAAAATAACGGTGCTCCAATTTTGAATCATAATGCGGTGTGATTATTATTCCTTGGCCCGCGCGAGTGACACTCAACGTTCAGAAACTCTAATGTGATTGGACGTTTTATAAAAATTACGGCACCGGGCGGAGTCTATTGGCCGAGATATTGGTATAATTAAAAAGCATAGATTATTATCGCTCGCCAACCAGCCAGGTTTCCGGTGCGTAGCTATTGTAAAACCTCTTTAGTTGCTTTTTAATGAATAAAAACATTGTTTCCGAGGGAACATTGTGATTTGGAGCGCTAATTGTTTTAGTTTAAAAATTAAGGGCCTGCTATGAGTTATTGCTATGCTATTTATTAATTAAGGTATGTAACCAGAATGTAATGAATTGTTAATTGAGTTGATATTTTCTTGTTAAAACTATTCATTGTTTTTTGGTTCCTTTCTTTTTTACGACTAAAAATATCAGCATACTGCATATTCTACAAAGGAGACTTTAATTTGAAAATTCAAAGCATTTTTATAGCTTACTAAAATGATAGAGCTGAAATTACCTTCTCATCTCGAGTAAATTATTATCAGCGTCCAACGAAAAATGTATAAGCTTTAAGCTCCGCTCCATTAGTGTCAAGCTACGTCACTATTAGCTACCGGGCTTGCAGGTTCACAATCAGAAATAATGTGGGCGTTTTAATAAAGGATTTAACTTTAGTCTTCCTGAGGATCATAATTATTTGCATTACCTAAATAGAAAGTTTTTACTTGTTAGTTAATAGGTAAGGTAGTACGAATCCGAATCCTTAAATATCAAAATATGTTAAAAATATGATACTTTAGTGTCGGGCTTTTGATCTTTTTAATTGTGTTAATTTATGTTACCATTATACGTAATATAATTGTTGCGGACTTTGACTATTGTATTTTTTTTAATTTTATGGTTTTCCTCTTTAGAATTTGGTTAGATTGCTTGTATATGTCGGTGCAGTAATAGCATACCTAGTCTAATTACATTTATTTACACTATCTTGATGCACATTTCCTTATTACTAAAGCTCCCGAATTGGCATCACTTTCTGTTGTATCGCATGGGCGATAATTTATCACGACGTGATAAGGCTGCGTTGTGACACTCGTGTATTATGTTACGACCACATTACGCAGAGTTAGGGCTGTCTGTTTTTCGCCCAATATCGATAAGACGGCTGGTGACAATTAAGTATGAGAAATACGTGATTCATATACAGCTTGTGGTCTGTAATAGCAGCAAAATTGTAATCAGTGATTCTTTAAAGTATTATCTAGTTACATTGACCTAGTCATAATTCTCAAAAATGCTTTAACTGAGAGATATAGGAATCCAAAGGTAAAATCCATAATCAATGCATATCAAAATCTTTTACCAGTTGGAGTAAATGACAATGTCAAGTGCTATGAATGGTCAAACACATTTGTTTGAAAAACATTGCTGGTTCGATTTATTTTGCTGGAAAATAACATATATTTTTATAAGTAAATTAAAACCATTTAGGTTTGAATACCGGTTACTTAAAGGGCCTATATTTTTTTTTTGCACCTATTACAGGCCACGCTCTTTAATTATCGCTTTTAAGCTCACCGGCAGATGTCTAAAGAGTGATAGTTGATACATGTAGTCAATCCACGTTAAGGGATTAATGACATCATGGCCACAGGATGAAACTAAACGAATCAGATAGTAAGATTTTTTTTTCTAGCTACTTAATTGGTTGCAAACCGTTTAAAGTTGCATCAATGCTTAAATCTAATCATTAATAATTACAGAAGTCATAACGCCAATTGCAATAGAAGAGTTGCAACAGTATGTTTATGCTTCTATTTTTAAAAATAATAATTTTCCGAATGCTGAAGACCACAAATGAATGCGTACTTTACATTCAAATAACTATCGATATTTCTATCGCTAGTTGGAAGCACTACCGCTAAGTGGTACTTTAGCTGGGTTAAGCTACTCTGAGAGGTAGGCGTTTAAGCCACATAGTTTCCTACATCCACTATTATTATAAGTAGTATCACAATATTGTTACAGTACTTAGACGTACTAATTTAATAGAGTTTTAATGTTGTAGCACATATATGGGACATGGGAACAGCGCCGTATCAACTCGAAGCATTCAGTACCGTTACCATGAGTTTACAACGGTTTTCTCCCTAGTGACGTCGTGGAAAAAGTCCATGGAAAATTGCACAGCGCCTCTAGCGGTCACTGACAGAATTAAAATTTTCCATCCAAAACAGGACGTCGTCGTCGTGAGTGAGTAAAACCGTCGTCGCTATCGAGTAAACTCATAGTAACAGGACAGTATTGTTTGTATACAACTTCGTACTCCAACGCATTTCTATCAACTTAACGTCACCACCTCGGATCGAGATCAACTCGGGACCCACTCTCGACCAGCGGCAACTCATGCCGTTGTAACTTGCTTATGGCAAATGGACCGATGGATATCAAATATCTATCCGCCCACCCTATCAAATGGGCTGTCATTTACAAGAACTGTAACGAGTTGGAGAAGACACAATCCGAGTCGAGGCGTTCGCTATCCGGTGCCAATCCCATGCCGCGGCGTTGCTATTCCCTTTACGTAACGTACTTTGGTATGGTTGACGCCTGGTTGGTGCTGTTCCCGTGCCGGATGGGTAGATTTGCTTCAACCTTTATGTGTAAGCCAATTAATTGAAAATAGGTCTTGCAGTAAGTGATTTAATAAAAATTGCAACACAAACTAATAAAACATGATTACTGGTAAAACAAGGTTCTGCTTTGCCCGTCTCTTAAGGCATATAATTAAATATTGGACACCAATCACATACATTACTCTGATTCCAAAGTAAGTAGCCAATGCACTTGTGTTATGTAAATCAGACACAACGGTGGTACCACAACACCCAGACCCGAGACAATATATAAAGTTTTGATTTCTATATTGACCCGACCGGGAATCGAACCCAAGACCTCGAAGCGGCGACGCCTTGAAACCAGCGTGTTTAGCCACTGCACCACGGAGGTCCTTAAAAGGTAAAAGTGTCGGAAGTTCTTGCAGATCAGCAGTAAAACATTGTTATGTTTCGGACTACCTAATATTTTGCAACGGTCTAAAGACTTATGCATCGAAACAGATGTTTTTTCTTTCCGTTACGACATTTTATGTGTTGTGACTGTCATTAGTAGCGTGTCTCGATCATCAGATCAGCAATCATTGTTATGTTTCGCACTTTCCAATTTTTTGCAACGGTCTTAAGACTTATGCATCGAAATAGATGCTGTTTCTTTTCCGTTACGATATTTTATGTATTGTGACTGGCATGAGTAGCGTGTCTCGATGCGGTGGTGCCGTATGCGTAAGTTTCGTATGGGTATTATAGCTTAATTTCTATCCTAGTCATGCCGAACATTAGCCCCGTATCAGTCCTAAGGGAGTCTGTTTGAAATGCAAATTAGTGACAGCTAGGTGTATGGTTGGTGGTTTATTGATTCGCACTATACTAAACATAGTTATAGTGGATCATGCGGTTGCGTTGCTGATGGGCCCATTAGCACTACTCCTCTTTGACTGACTACTAAATTTGTTTTCACTTACAACCAACTTGATCAAAATTCGCGCTTATGTATCAGTGAGAATTTGCAAATATTTATTTATATACCTTAAAAGTAGTGGAATGAAACTAAGATTAGGATCATGGTCAAAAATTAAGGAACTTACTAACTTAAGAAATGATAACAAGAACATACACAATAAATCTGTTGACAAAATAAATATTATTCGATGCACACATGATTATAACGAATTTTAATTGATATGAAAGAAAACAACACACAAAAATAAAGATGCGAAGCAAATTTTTACCCACATAACTTTATTTTGACTCATACATATAAAGGTTTATAACCCCACAAATGTCCGAGGCTCCTTTGGTGAGTTGATTTAAGCTCGTACGGGAGTGCAGCAGGGAGGTAACCGTGGACCGCTACTTCTCTTAATTGAATGTTTGTTCCAAGTTCCAATCTGCTTGATTGAAAGCAAATTGAACTCAGCACGAACACTATTCCAAATAAATAAAAATGGAGTTTAACAGGAGACGATGGAAATGTTGAGAATTTTGTTGGAGACAAAAAATCTAATGAAACGAAATCGTTGATGGTTGCACCAAATAGTTTTCAGCAAAAAAATATTCATGCGTTCATATCTATTCGGTAAACATCATAAACTAGCATTACGTCATATGAATAAAATGTAACTTGTTAGTAGTAACAAAGTATCTACCATATTATGGATAGCACAGTAACAGAAACATACATAAAAACACCAAACTTTTACTCTCCGTCAACAGCAACACAACTTCCTCCAGAATGCAATCCTGAGGGAAATCTAACTCTATTTTGTAATTTTCCACTACTAGGCGACATGTTTGTAAGTATTGCTCATACAAATGGGTTAATTTAAATTTTCGAATGTATTCTAAGTTTTCTTGTTATGCCCGAGAATGACATTTAGAATTCAGATGGTTCTTGCTGATCTGTTTGTTAAGAGTTGGTTAACTTATTAGATGTGACAGTTATAAATGCTCCTTCTAAAATTCACAAGATATTTTTATTTCAAGTTATACCTTTATAATTTATCAAAGTAATATTAATTTTGCCATACCTGGTTAAGACACACAATATATTTAATAAATATTGTGACTGATTAATATCAGTCACAATATTTATAAAATATATTTTCTTTACAATAACTGTAACATTTCACAGTAAACATAAATCATAAACAATGATTCAATGCAGCAACTTCTTGGCTACCCGGGGCAAACGCTCTACAAATTGACCTACCGTGCTGACGGTCCAACCTTGTGACATTTGTGGTCTCTTACGGATACGTCATTACGCGTGACGTTTTCTACTTTTGTAAACCGTAAACAGTGAGTATGAGATTATATGCCAAGAAAGAAATGTATTGCAAATACTTCTACAAAACTGTGACCTATTCCTTGAAATTTGAATTTAGGATATGAAACAGTTGATGACAAGTAGATTTGTTCGTTGTGTCAGTTCCATACGCTCGTAATAGTTCAATGATCATTATAGAGTTTTCTGTACATAGAAAGACTCTATTAGATTCACGGTTACGGACATCTAAACAACAAGCAAAATGTATGTAAAATTACACGCACTTAATATGAATAATAGCAGCAAATTTGCATACGTTTAATTTCGAATGCAAATTGTCATTTCGTATACACATATTCAGAATGAAAATGTGTATTGTTAATTATTTATGTCATCCCACTAAAGGAAGCACCGGTTTATGTTAATTTGTGAGGAGCATAGTATAAATGATTACTATTAGGCTTAGTTTAGAAGCACTTCTGTTGTGGGTACTTTGCCGTAAAAAAATAAGCTTAGCACAAAACAAAAGTTCATGATTTGGTAATATACAAAATTGTATAATTGCGATTGTTATGTCAATTTGTATATTTATGATTGTCGTTCACGACTAGTTTTGCTATAGTTTAGTAGAAAATTTTCAGAAATATTTCTAGTTAGTAGTAATTTTCGTTGGATCTTTATACATCCTATTAAAAGGGTCGGACCAAAGCTACCTCAATCGGTAGAAGGAACGGTATTTATTTATTTTACTTTATAACACCGTAAGGTCGTAAAATAGGCGGACATAATGCCTTGGCGAATTTTCTACCAGTCAACCACTTGGGAGTGCAGAGAATCTAATCAGTGGCAGAACATTAACACTATAATAATAATAATAATAATAATAAATATCCTATGGACATTCCCACACATCGCCATCTAGTCCCAAAGTAAGCTGCTCAAAGCTTGTGTTATGGGTGCCAGACAACGGATATAATATAACACTTATATACTTTTTTTTTGTAAATACATACATGATATACATAGAAAACACCCAGACCAATACAAACAGACATGTTCATGCACACAAATGTTTGTATTGTGCGGGGATCGAACCCGCACCCTCTGCGTAGTAGGCGATTTCTCGACCACTACACACTAATTGAGTTATATGTATAAGGTTATATAGATAGAGATTATTAAGCTTTTGGATGGAACTCAAATGCTAAAGCGAAGGATATGTTGGTCTATATTGCAACGATGATCACATAACATTACATTCTCCATAAAAATAGACAATTTAGACCCGTATATTTGAATAACAAAATTTGACCGCGACCCAAGGCACTCGGGCTTAAATTTTTATCACACCATTCCTAAATATGTTGTGCTTTTAGCAGAATCACGTGTGAAGTACAGAATCCCTCTCAACAAGGGATCCGAGAGATTACATCTGTACTACAGAGTCTACGGACATAAATTACTCCTATTGTAAGGTAGTCAGCTCTGTATGTTGCGGTGCGGGGATTCCTTATTCAAAATTGTAATGTAAAATGAATTTCTGGGTCTGACTTGAGGTTTAAATAGAAATGTTAAGGTGTAGTGTCGTGACGGGAAATTATTAAGTCATTGTTAGTGAGCTACTGCGGCACTACAATCTTAACTTAACCATCATGTCAGAGTAAATAAGTGTCAGTTACTACTAACTACATTATTAAGTGTATAAAAAATACGGGTAGAATAGGTCCCAATACCGTATGACTTAAAATATCACTGATAATAAGTCCCAAAAACTAACAGCTTAAACAATGTGTGTAGTAGTAAAAGTGATATACATAAAAGGACTAGATATAATTATATCATTCTTTCTAAATACCCTCCTTGCAGAAAAAAAATGTATGAGCAGATTTTTTATGAAATATGGCAAAGAAAATTTGGGATATTATTATCTATGACACAAAAAAACTCAACGAAAATTGGTTCATCCGTTTGTGAGCTACGATACCACATACAGACACGTTTAACTCATAAAATCCCTCTCTTTTTGCCTCGATGGTTAAAAATTACATTAAACACTTATTTTGATAAAACATGCCAAAAACTAATTTAAAATTAGTTTAAAATGGCTAGGAGTTAAGGATTATTCTTTTACATTAGTTTTCTTTTTTAATCTTCTAAACCATCACGGTTTAGAAGATTTAAGGCCTTAAAATGAATTAAAATACTACATCCCACAATATCTTCGCTAAAGACAGGTGTGGTCAACGCAACTGACGACTGCAGGAAACCACCAATATTGGGACAGTAGCGTGGCATAAAAAGACCAAACTAAATACCTATCTAGCTAATCAGGCAGAACCAGGTCAACATTCCTATACCTTCAAGAAAACGACCGCATAATAGACTCGGCGCTAAAATACATTTACCGAACATGAAATCGTTGGCGGTAGCTCCATTTCGTCACGATGGCACACTCCGCAATTGTCATTTTTAGGGACACGCATAATGATGAAATATTTTCACCATTAACACCTAAGAACTTTGAAGTCATAAAATATTATCGTAGTGTAATTAATTAACTCAGTCATCATTATTGCCCCAGTACCTAATACTCGTAGATCATCGTTTAATATTTTTAAAGAACTGTAAGGAATTTAAGACTCTAAGCAAAAAGTAATAAAATAGTCTTCCAAGTAAATAGATGTGTTTTTTTTTAAGTTTATCATAAGATTATATAATAACTATAAATTTTGAGCCACCATGGCTCAAGAACGCATCAGGAAAATTGTTTTTCAAAAAAACGACCATTTATGACGATTACGATAGAAAATTTCGTGCAATTTAATATGTAAATCAAAAACCAGTCCATAAAAAAAAAGAAAAAAAAACGACTTCAAAACTAAA
This sequence comes from Pyrausta purpuralis, assembly GCA_963924145.1. NCBI lineage: Eukaryota > Metazoa > Arthropoda > Insecta > Lepidoptera > Crambidae > Pyrausta > Pyrausta purpuralis. The sequence continues at coordinate 25,968,964 of OZ001646.1, forward strand.
ATGCTCTAAAAAGTGTCAAATAACTCTTGACCTTATTCAGAAAAGGAATCCATTTTAGGCGAGCAATTTATATTTGGAGTCATCATTTTGACCATCTCAAGCATCTACTATCAGAGTATCGACTCCAAAAATAAATTGTTCGCTTAAAATGTACCTATCATAAGTTCTGTCATTATAATCACTGAACTCCTGAGCGTTAAGGAGTTACACCATCAGCTCAGCATCACACAATGTTGACTATCAGACGCAACAACACGTCAAAATTAAGATTATTGTAAAAACACTAACGCCTTTAAAATTTGAGGGTTGCCCTCGATTGCACCAAGATCCCTTCATCAGACCCCGACTTGGCAACAGAAAGTAAAGTTGGTGTCGAGAAAAAAAACTCTAGGTACGCGGTTTTTTTTTTCAACTTTGTCTACAAATGACTGTGATATGAGGTAACACAGCCACAAAAAAAAACATACAGTCGATTGATAACCTCCGGTAAGTCGGTTACAAATAGTGAGGATGGAACACCAAAACTCTGCAAACACTCGCACTTGCCCGATTTTCGTTCTATTTATTCCGTTTTCTTGTTGCTTTTTGTTGCTTACTTGTTGGTTTTGTCGAGAATGTAAAGGAATTGACGTCTCCATCGCGTTCGTCACGCTTTGCCTTCGTCGGCGGAATGACGATGTGATTTTTTCCGCCATTAACAGCCCCTTCAACTCAATTTATACTCTAAAGCCTAGTTAGTAAGTTGAAATTTATACCACGGGACAGTTTTATCGTCAAGCTTAAAATACACAAGTGAAGTAGGACCCCTTGTAGTGAGATGACTTAATTCCAATAGTCCATTTGCTATGGGTGTAGTGGTTTGCATATTTGTTTGGTTCTCCGTCGACGGTAATCAAGTTTTTGCTACCAGGCGTTGATGCAGTGCTAATAATGACATTACACCTTTAAAAATAGTTGCTCGCTTTTAGTCTGAATAAAACTTTACTTTTGAAAGTTTTGCTGTTTTAATCTCATTCAGGTTATGGCTATTAAAATTGTAATTAGGTTAATTATCTTCATGTAACAAAATCAATTTCGCACTAATGTTATGCGCATTAATTTCAGCTAGTTTTACAGTGGTCATTATTATGCAAATAATTTCATTATATTTCAGCAATAAAACTGTCCTGTTTCATTGCAATTATTAAAATGATATGCAAATTACTCAGATCGAGATAGTGTTATTAGTACTTGAACTGAATAAACCACAAATTGCTCTTTGTGACCGTGTAACTAAATTTCTACATTTGATAGTATTCAAATTTGCGACACGAATTTTGTTTATCAGATTTGAATTTGAATTTTAAAGAAAATGATATTAATTGAAGCGGCCACAGCTATTACTTTACTGACAACTCCAAAATTCCCGTATTTAATTTATTTTTAAAATTTTCGAAAATAATTATTTACTGACATTTTGTTGCTTATTGGCAGAAGCTTTTCATGACTGTAAATTGTGATTAAACGAATTTTGTTAATACAAATTGGATCTCGCATAAAGATTTGAACTACTTTTTATGTCCTCAAAAGTTCTTGGAAGTAATTTTGCATTTCGGAACACATTTGCAAACCGATAAGTCCTCAAAACCAAATGGATTGGACTTTCAAAATTCTCGATTTGAATAATCTGTGAGTAAAATTTGTCACTTATTCAAATGCAGCTGTGCCCTTTTTAAAAGTTGGAGTCGTGACAGTGCAATCGTGGTAGGCGACCGGAGGCCAGTTCCCATACTCCACTCACTTAAAAACCCTTTGTATTATCTTTTGTTACTTAACAATTTCATTGTATTTGCCTTCGTTACATTTACATCTCGTTGCCTACCCGTATAACTTGTTTCTCGGAGGCAAATCAACGAGAATTGAGACGTTACTCTCTGCAGCGATCTGTTGGGTCTCGTTCCTTTTTCTCCTGCCTCACTACACGTTTAATGAGTCTTTTCCTTTTTTATGCGAATCGTATGATGTACTGTATTTATGTGAGTCGAGATTTACTAGCGCTTCGGCTGTCGTGCTGACTATTTTATGGCTTAAAATATAAGTCAATATTGAGACGTGGCTTTAGAGCGTCATGTAACAAAAAATCGGAATATAACCTTTTCAGAAATGTTTATGGTACATAATTTTGTTGATATGTAACATTGTAAACTTCAAGTTGCAGTTTAAAATCAGAGAGCAGCTCTTTAAAATGATTGCACTGTTGTTTCACCCCACTACGAGCATAAAGGGCAAATTAACAAACAAATAACGCTACAGACTCAAACAATCCAACCTCACGATGAATAATAAAACGTTAATATCACAGCAAACATTGGACTAAATTGCCGCAGACGAGTGCTTCGCCAATATTTGGCGGCATATTTATGCTTTCCATCGCCCCTCGTAATCGAAAAGCGATAACAATCATGATTAACCATTAAACAACGAACTCAAAACCATTTTTTTGGCTACGCGCCAAGTGCGTGCTACTATCAAGCATTTTGATTAAGGCGCTATGTGAAAAAGTGAAACAAAAAACGATGGGGCGTCCGGCTCGCCGTAAGGTATATAGTAATTATTGTTAGACAAGCACCGTACGATTCAAAAACGCCGACAAACAACCGCACGTATAAAACTCGACACTTAACAGCGGAGCGGCGCTCGCGCATGTGATCGTACACACACACACACACACACACACTTAGCAAAGCCCAGTTTATTCGCGGATGTTAGGGTTGGTACACACACACCGATCCGAGCTCAACATCATAATTAGGAGGGCCAGTGGCGTGCGCCGAGCTGTAACGAGCTTAAACAAAATGGCGGCTAATTTTATTTATACTGCCGAGGTGTGGGTTTAATAAGTCGATTTATGAATTATTATAATCATTCTCGCGCCAACAGAGATTGTAGACGTTAAAATTACATTGGATATTCATGAATTATACGATGTAATAATTATAGGGTCTCGATTTATTGTTAAAGACGCTCGGATTGAATAACAAAAGATATGAGGCGACGAATACTCTAGCCTATTAAAAATACCAGTTAAAAAGCTAGAGCCATCAACCCACACGCCATGTCTGTAATATGATAATGAGGCTTTTATGAATTAAATTCGTTTGGGCATTGGTAATTTTCTTACAGTAGCAGGAAACATTTAAACATGAGTTAGTGAGTGATTAATATTTACTACCAAAGCAGCGGACGGATTAAAAATTTAATTGTAAGATTGAGTAAAAGGAGTATATGTCAATTTTCTTATACATTTATTTACAAAACTTGATGTTGTTTATACAATAACAAAGGAGTTACTTTCTAGTTTGCGCAAATGCACTCGAAAATATAAGAGTGAAAATAAATTCTAGAATAAATAACATTCCAGTCATAGCCCCGGATGCAAGAGGAGCAAAATAGTTTAAAATACTGTATGTGTTATTCCCAAGCGTATGTTGTTTAACTGTTTAAAATTTTCTGGAAACGTACCAAACTGTAAGTCTCCAAAACAAAGAGAATGGAAGAGTGATAAGAAATAAAAAAAATAACATTTCCTTGAAGCACTCCCCTCCGATTCTCCGGCAGATAATGCCAGCCAAGAAAAATCACATGAATTAAGCATTCCGAAAAGAGTTGTCAAGCCACCAAATTAAGTCTAACGGCGACCAAGAAAAATAACATACAAATAGGGCTAATAAAGATTGTGGGAAGAAAAATAAGTACGTAATTATTAAAACAAGATTATTATCGAAATCGCTATAAGTCTTGTAAGTTCAAAACAAGTTTCCTACAGATTAATAATGGACGCCAGTCATTAACGCTTCTAACAGTAATTACCTGGCACTATTATGATGAATTGTTTGGTTTTTGTGGGTATTTTCTCACCGTTTTCTTTTTTGTATGCTTGAAGGGATTATCAGTCTAAATTATGATGCCTGCCTAAACTTCATGTCATTAAAGTGATAATTACCTACAGAATTGTAACGAATAATAATAATAATATAATTGTTTATGGTACAGCACAACGTAAATTACAGTTTATAAGCTTAAAGTAAATGTCCATATAACTAAGGCTTCGTATTGTATTAATGGATGATCCTCAACAACTTTCCATAAATCAAGAGAAAAACCGCTGTAAATAAAAATAAAACAAACTGTTACTCCAAGACCCACCGCAGGAAGGAAAAGTCTAAAGATTATGGACAGATCCTTCAAATGATATGATAATGCTGCTCTTACTTAATGAAATATCCTTTTCGTTTGAGCTAATTCGTTTACGAATCCCAACAAAGTCACAAAAGAACTTAAGCCCTGTCTTATTTAAATTAGGCACTAAAATAAATACAGTTCGTTCGGATGGCTAGAAAATCTGAGGGGTTTTTACAAGCTCTCTGCTGGCTTGGCTCTCAACAAAATTGTATTATTTTGCATTCATTTTTGACAAAGTATACCTACGGCGAAGTTTACCCGACATCTTTTGTATCTAAAATATTTTTAATTAGTATCTTTTACGTCTGACCGTTTAATTTATTCGGCGCGGTAACCTCATTTTGTAGTCACTCAATTTTCTCCTTATATCGTATCTTTTCATGTCATAATTATTAAATAAAAAATACATTTGCATTTGAGAACTCGTTTCGTATTCAAATCCTGGGTAACGTACGATGCAAAAATATCCTTTCTCTCCTTAAAGTTGGGCGTGTAAATAATGTAGAGCATCGTCGAAAAAACTTAGGTATTTTTTTTCGCATCAAATCTTAAACTTTTGCTCAATATTCAAGCGTGAACTTCAGAGAGGGTTACTCTTCAGAACATTAGCTGATAAGTATTTGTGTTGAAAGTTTAAGCGAAGACATCGCATGCAATATTTCTCAGGGATCATTTCGCGCCAAAATTAGTCGCCTGCGATTCAGATCTTTGAAATTACACGTCATTAATTGAGACGTCAAGTTTGCAGAAGGAGCAAGGAAAAAAAGAGGATAGGCCTGTCTCCATACTAATTTAGATATCAAGCCAACGAGACCGACAAATTGTAGCCATTCGTTCGGTTCGAGGAATTAAGACATTCGTCGGCTGCTTTGTTCCCTGTTATTTTTAGTTGCAGACATTTCAATCGAAACTGGTCCGAGTTTGAAGTTTAGCGGTTTTTGTTATGGAATAGTTTGGAAGTTTGGCAACAATAGGGTAGAATCAATCTGTGCTCGATGTTAGGGGTGAGTGAACTTCAACAATCCTCTGAAAGGGAGCGGTCCTGAAATTAATGCTCCAGTAATTCCAAAATGCATTGGACAATTCAATATCCAGATTGATTTTCTAAAAACTGATATTTGTATTATAAGACTAATAATTAATATATAACCCAAACATATATCACAAAAAGTTTAGATGATGTCAAAATGAATTACTCAACGGATATACTGAAACATTAGAACTTAAAGGTGAGGCAATGTGTTTTAAATTTAAGGTAAATGCAACGTTGACTCTCATCAAAGGAAAATGCATTATTAATGATACACAACATGACAAAACAGAGACGCATGACTTGAGCTCGACGTCAAAATTATTAATTAAATCCGACTCAAATTTCCACCTCACGCATTAGACCAAAAAAATAAACGGGCGATATTCAAACGACTGTAATTTACGATTTCGAAATGTATTAATATGTTAATGTTCCCCTACGAGAGTTAATTGATGTTAATAATAAATAACAAAAAGGCACATATTTTTTTAGTGTTGAATGCGACGGTAATTTTACACCTATGGTAACGGTGTCGGATGAAAATCAATTCTGTCGTTGATTAGTTGTAAGTGTATTATAAATCGATCTGAATGACATGTGAAATGTGTTTGGTAATAGTTGATGTTATTTTAATAGCTGATTTTTGATGTGGTATATTAAGTTAATGGAGTTCATATGAAAATGCGGCAAATGGAAAAGATATCAGCTGGTCGTAACATATTAAATGATTTTTAGTATTTTTTTCATTATTAGCAGTCGGTTTTTTTTATCACACGGCATAAAAAAAATATTCAGTGAGATATGATTTATGTAAACGTTAAAGGGTTTATAGCTCCTGGAAATTAGTTTGCATTCTAAATCAACGTTTCCAACTACTAAATAAATGCCGTCGAGTAAATATTTCTGAGCCAGTGGAGTAATACACAATTTTCTGCATCAGTACGTTTTGCTTAAAAGTCTTACATCCGAGAGTTGGAACAGGCCAAGACCCATTTCCATAATATTCGAGCTATGTTATGAGCACTGTAATATATGAAACATAAGCAGAACCAAGTTCGTGGTGTGCTATTTTACGACACGAAATGTATTTTTCGAATTTTTTGGGTATTATGCACAGATCAAATATATTTTTAGTTTTATATTCTTATAAAACTGTTATTTGAAGATGAGTTGATGGTATTTTTGCACGCACTCAAAATCATTATATTCTTATGTACGACTTTGAAGTGAATTTTTTTTAGCTCTCATAATAAACATCCGGTCGCATCCAGTGGACGTCTTTTGGCTGATAATAATGATCATAATTTGAATAAATAAATGGTAAAAATTGGACACCAATCAAATACATTGCTCTGATCCCAAAGTATGTAGTTAGTGTACTTATGTTATGGAAATCAGAAACAACTGTCGTGCCGCAACACCCAGACTCAGACAATTTAGAAAATTATAATTTTTAGATTGACCTATCCGGAAGTCCAACTCGGGACCTTGGAGCAGCGACGTCTTAAAACCCAGCGTTCTTAACTACTTCGTGCCAGCCACGGAAGTCGTCAGTATGGCTATTCCTAATGCGTCTTTTTAAAAATTAAGTTAATAAAGCAATGAATATTTCCAAACAAAGACAACATAGCGGAACAGCGATCAATTAATATATGAAATAGATAACTAAATGATAATACAGGATAAGATCAGCCTTTCTAAAATCGCGTGACAAAATATGCTAAGTAGAATCAGACTACCGCATTTAGAGGGCATTAGTGTCTTGTACTACAAGCCATCTAATGAATAGTATCTACAGGTAATTTATTAGGTTTAAAGACTGCTGTAAATTATTGCGAGATATATTACAAATGTACCTACATTATTTCACAATGCTCGATCTGTTACAACTTTATGCTTACATTCGGTGAACAGATCGTGTCGTACGTAAATACGAACCTATACTATAATTTTCTCTTCTATTGATACAAGATAGATAACTTAATTAGTTTTGTGCTTGCTAAAATTTAGAAATATTCACGCTGAAACTCACTTACTTTTATTGCTTTCCATCATAATTACTTTTATTGCTTTCCGTCATAACAATGCCCTGTGTTTTTTTATAGAGTTTGACAAAGCTGACGTTCTATCGGAGTCACCGCCAACTAGCCCTAAGACCTTTTACACTCAGCAACTTTTAGCAGCGATGAAGTCAAGATGCTAACGCGCTTTAGCATCGATGCAATCGCAAAATGTCAACCATTACACACTGCGCTACTTTTAGCATCGATACAGTCGTGATGCAGAAGCTGGAAATTGTCAAATACGTACTTTTGTTTGAAGTAAAGCCCGTTTTTGTATCATGTGTGTAAGCAACTTGAAAAGCCTTACTAATCCTAATCAAGCTTAACAATCTTGAATCAAGATTGGAATTTATCAGTGATTCAGTCGCAAATAAAATTAAACTTCATCGATGCAATTAATCACATACTAAATTGTGATCTGACAGCAGAATGCAATATCTGATCAATCATCATGCCTTCGCATTAAACAAGTAATTCAAATTACCTACATCTAATATAACGAGACGCTAATCAAGTGATCGAATAAACGGTGATTACATTAATGAGTATAAATCATTTAACATCTACTAATAAAGGTGTGCCACAAGGAGATGTATTGGTGCCATTGCTTCTCAATCTGGTTTTGATGTAGATAGATGGTGTTGTGCGTACATTTGAATATAGATGAACCATAAATGTGTCGGTGTTAATTAATCGTTTTTGGAGTGGTCTCGTCATTAGCTGGTCAGTTATGTTTCAAGGATATTCAAGATTCAAAATGTGTTTAATTTTAGAGATTGTTGCTTTTAGCTTCTAGGTATGTTCAAGCGGATTTTATTTTAGTCCATAATAAAATAACAAAGTAGAGTTTATCCACTTTATATTAAACCTATTGGATGAATTTTTTGTCTGATTCTTTTTTTAAGCCCCGAGAATCCATAATCCTTGTCGTAACATAAATAAAGTACGGTTTCATTTTACACTGCACTTGGTGACGTGTAAAATATTGTTATCGATAATAACATTAAAATAATACAACGTAACGACTTTTTATACGAAATCGCATCACGTTTAAAGAAATCTGAGAACACCATGTAAAACAATCTTGGTGGAAATAAAACAGGATCGCTTTTATGAATAAATTATGGCAATGTAAAGTATGATAAACGATGTAAGGATTGTAATGAAACGGTATGAGTTGTACAGTTCCCAGCTAAGAACAGCTATGAAGAATTATTCTGATCTCTATCACATAGTAAATAAAGGTCGTTTCAGGGCAATAACTATGTTTTCATGGTGAGTTGTACAGACGCCTCACATTGAGCGCAGCGGGTGATTTGGACAAGTAAACTAGTATCTTACAGTGAGGGTAACGTAATAATCTTAGTACAATCAGTTGTGTGACCTCTCAGCTTTTTACACAACACCTCTGCTTGTATACCATGGAAGAGCTCTAATTAAACTGGTTGTGCAGTATTAATACTTATGTTCGACGAATGCTCACGATTCAAATGATTATGATGTTACGAATAATAAAAGTTCTGACATTTTGAGAGCAGAGGTCGTTGGGTCGGTGATTGTTTAATGTAGTAATGTTATCTTTTTCATTTTCAACTCTTCATTAATAATGCTAAATTACTTGTTGCTGGTAAGGCTTACACTATTATTCCTGGTCATATTCTTCATAGTTAATGTCAGTGATTTTTTGAAATGACTGTAAGTATTTATGTTTCTTGGCACTTTATTTATTAATGTAAGAATTTTTGTTAAATAAAAGCAGGTACTCTTGACGATAAATCAATATTATGACTTTCAGACCCCTTACACAGTGCCTCTCAGCATTGATTCAGTAGCGCGTTTAATGTTACACTCGTTTAGAATACCGTACTCTTGCATTTGAGACATCTGTCAGAATTGGGGAAAAACCTTACAGACTTATGCTTCAAACTCTTTTTCTTGCACTTAGTTTCTTTATAACTTAATAATCGCCGTCTTAAACCAATTACTTGTCGTTATGTAGATGGTTCCGTCGATCCATAGCCGTGGTAAGCTCATAATAAGCTGTTAGTTCGATACAAACCTGTTGCTATAAACTTGATGGCTCTTTTTACTTAAACAACAACATCAATTTAATACTATGTCGATAGCTTGCATCTAATGGCTGCTCGAACTACTTCACAGGTTTGATGGAATTGGAAAGTGCAGCGAGATTAATAGACATTATGAACTACTGAGGATCATGAGCACGATTTATGAAGGCAAGACACGATACTGTCGTGATGTTGCTTCATGCGATCTTTGATGACACGTTTGATGTAAGTATCAGTCTATCTAGTGGTTAGCGATCCGGCCTACTACGCCAGCAGGACCTCTATTTTTGAATCACTCGCGCCAAAATGGCGATTTTCGTATCAAAAACAGTTTAATTCCACGCAGGATTGATAATTAAAATTATAACTTGATTTTTTGAGTATTTACGTATATATTTTGTTCGGTTTTTGTTGGTTTTAAGTTCGCTTTTAAATAAAAATCACACGCCAAGCGAGTGATTCAAAAATAGAGCTCCAGTTGCGAGTCGAATCCCGCAAATTTATTTGATGACTTGATGAGTACCAACATTTGGATGGGATTGTATGATATGTATGATGTATTTATAGGAGACGCTCCTATCATTATCGTTATCTGATATTTGTAACACAAGGGAGGAAATTCCTTACTTCGAAACCAAGACAATGTGGTGTGTTATCATCAGTATCTATTCATTTATTTATATTTATCAAACAATCATAACTAAGGTCGATAACAATGATCTTTGTTAGATCGATAGTTAATTTTCACACTACATGCAATGCAACCTGATTTCAATACAACATGGCCTCACTTCATTAAATTCCGCTGAATTAAATTAATGTACCGACATACCTCACGATAAAACCTAACCAAGATTTATAAAGCGTACTGGCGTTATTATTGAAATAATACCAGGAGCGGGCAGGTGACAAAAACTGATATGAATGCAACGGCGGCCTGGCGGCTTTTTGCTTGGAACCCGTTTATGAGGTCTACTCTGTTAGACCACGTTCATTTAAACTTGTTTACTGTTTGAGAATACAGGTCATAATGTTTACTAAGGTTACTTTTTTCAAGCGCTGATCAGTCATGGTTGTCAGCGCTAACAAGTGCTGATAAGTTGGATGGAAGATGTAGATGGTACTCTCGAAAATGAGACAAATTTGTTTATTTATGATACATTACCTGCTAAAACCATCAGACTTGTTCGCATTACTCGTAAGAATAACAAAAACGGGTAGATACGAATGTATGGACATTGGAGTTTAGAGTAGGGTATCTGTGTGAGCTTAAGAATGCAGACAGCGCATTGAATTGGAGCATCATGGCAATTGTAGCACTAAAATTGTTTATACCTCTCATGAATAGGTACTACTAAAAAGTTATGTTAGGGTTTGAGGGAATCGTTTTAACTTCATGAGGATTTCGATCGCAAGTTATTCTCGATACTATTTCTACCACCAAGTCTCTTGAGTTGTTGGTAAGTAATACTTATAGTACGACTTTCAAACTTATAAACCATATTTTCTTTATTGTAAAATACAAATTTACCTTACCTCCTTCCTCAATCTCTTCATTCATATTTCAAGACATTCTGCAAAGGCCCACTTCAACCCCAAAGGCTTAAAGTATTTAATTAAGTACGATATTTGCTTGGAAATTCCACCAAAAACACAACATTGGTATTTGAGACAAAAGCTATTTACAATTTAAAATTCAGGAATCGCTATTTAGACGGCATACTTGAAATTGTTTAGTATTGAACGGGTCTTATGAATATAATAAAGTTGGTCGCAAATAAATTATCACAAATTACTAAGGTTCTAGTTTAAATACCGGGGAAAATTCGGGCTCTTTGTTAAGAGTTATTTAAATTTCTATACTGTGAATCCGGCATTCTGTCGAGTTATTTTATTGAAAAGATATTTTAATTCCTTATTTGTCACTTCGTCTCAGAGAACGGAAATATAACGACAAAATTATACAAATATTTCAAAAGGAACTTAATAATCCTGTATAAATAAACTCTTTGCATTTGTAACATTGCAAAACCTACCATTTTAATTGAGTAATTACTCTTTCTCAGAGAACAGTTTTAAATTGGCTATAATGTAAAGGCTAGAGTCAGTTCCAAAGAATTACTTTTCGATTTACATTGCCAAGTTTTATTGACTCTAATTAAGTGTTGAGGCTTTAATTGCTTAATTAACACACGCTGGATAATGGCCTAGGTAAAAGTACATGAAACCGCTTTTTGAGAAAAAAATTACTTAACTTTAAACGGGTTAAGTACTTTAATTTACAGTCAGAGCATGTGACTTCTTTTAGGCCTTTTATAAACTTGAAAAAAATATTAATTTTATTGATTGATATGCCCTAATATTGAACACAAGGTATGGTATATGTCAGTGACAATAATTTCAGTTTTTTCTTCTGAATGTCTTGCAACTCGACGCTCTAAAATCTAATTTCGCTATTATTTTTCCAATTGCCTACTAACCAACTTTTCAAACAGGCATCGGAAACCGAATGATGAATCGTGTAATAAATCTGAAATATGATCCTCACATGTGTTGAAAGCGTTCAGAAGATATTCATTAACGAAGAGACGGACAAAATTCTCAGTGTATATTTCAAGTTAATTGGGAACAAATGTGTTAATATGAATGAATTTTGAAAGGATGTTCACGCGACGATGAAATTTATCATTTGTTATGACGTTTGTAAACAGAAGGAAAGCTTTAATGTGACGATGTGATATAAAAAGTAACATGTTGATGACATGATTCAGGTGAAGGTACAATCTAACCGTTATTTCTATCAAAGTGATAAACTTTATAATAATGATGATATCTTTGTTTCCTGTTTCGGAATATAGAATCATCATCAGCCTGAGACAGTTTACTGCTTGACATAGTTTTTCAACAACCAGGGCGCAACACTAAAACCTAACCTAACAATCTTATAACTATGTTTATTATTTCAAGTTGCTAACAGTGTCTTTAAATTTTCTTAGCTTTTAAATCAGATTCTTAAAATTAAAGTTGTGTCAATTAAAAGTGCATTCAACTCGAGCCCAAAAATCAAAAAGCAAGATTGTATCTACAATCATCGTCTTTGTATCTCAATAAGAAATCTGATTAACATAACAATATTGTTAATTGCTCCGCTGAAATCCGGTTATGTGAATTCACTTACATTCGTTTAAAGCACGCTCGGTTTTAAATCGAGAGATAATTAATCATCAACATGATCGTTTGTGTGTGTTTTTGTATTCGCAACATCATGTTCTGCTATTTCCATTGGAATGCTGATATTCCTCCATTATTGTCGGTTGCCATTCAGTTGACCAGCTCGGATAGTTTCTTGGATTGTTTTGGCTCTGGTTTTTTAGATTCAGGTGCTTGTGTGCTTTTTTTCAAAGCTTTTAAAATAAAACTGAAACGTTTTGAATTTGATGGTATCCAGAATGTATGTAATATTTTAAAACGTGCTCGTTCCCCCTGTCATATGTTATTGTTTATCAACAATCTTTTATATTCGGGGTTGGATCCAGCTGACAGGTAGCTGAGGTTTTTTAGAATATTTTAATAGCCATTACTTTAATACATACTTTAGGCAGACATACTATTTTAATATACAACAGCAAGGGAAGGGTTGAATACGAAATCCTAAACTGGTATTTGTGGTCTTTTAATTACAAAGGGCCCGCACCTTTTAATATCCGTGCCGACGCAAACACAGACGGAAGGACAAACATGCCGGTTAGAGGCGTTTCCAGATAGGACGTTTTTTTAAACTTCAGATAAAGTTAGACCTTTGTTACATTGTTAATTAATTGTAAGATACTTTTTCCGGTTTTCGTTGTTTATTACAAACTAGGAATTCGTATGAATATCTGACAGGATCATGTTTCCTTCTGGAGTTTTAAAAAGAGAGCCACAAGAAAATTAATACATGGGCATTTTGAGATGTTTGATGGATTGTGTAAACAGGTAGGTACTTATTTCAGTAAATGTCAACTAATGTGAAACTGACTGAAATTCGTACTTATTTGTTTACTACACTAAGTTCGTGTCATTGATTTCGCCAGGTAAACGCGTTACTCGTATGTCTCAATTTTTAAATAATCTTGCAACAGTCTAAAACACGCTCAGTCTGTAAGAGCCCTAAAGACGGCGTCGCTGGTTATCGTTAGGGAGGCGTCACACTACGATAATGGACTCGCTGGTCAATGTTTGGAAACCCATCGGGACAACATAGGAATGACTTCTTCACTTTACCAAAAACAACATGACAGTCCCCACAAAATAAAAAATGCACCCCTATTTTGACAACCGTAAGGCTCAAATTACATTTTGACTGTGGAAATTGTGTAAGTATCGCTACTCGATCCATTAGAAATCCCTCTGCGTATTAAAATAAAAATATAACATGCTTGTAGTGATATGGATTAGGATGTTTCTATGTATAAAGTCTTTGGTTTGCTTTGTCATAGTCTAGATAAACAATTTATTAGTATTGACACTATTATTATATGTTATAAATAAATAAATATTTGACAACATCACATACATTGCTCCGATCCCAAGCTAAGTAGCTAAAGCACTTGTGTTATGGAAATCGGAAACAACGGTGATACCACAACACCCAGACCCGAGACATTATAGAAAAGATCGTTTTCTACATTGACCCGACCGGGAATTGAACCCGGAACCTCACGAGATGGCGACGCTTGAAACGGAGGTCGTTATAGTTACTTACGTTTAGCTGTAACAAAAGGCAAGGCAAATATAAAAGCAGTTGTGATACGCCTATGTTCTTCGTCTTTAGACAATTTTTAGAATTACAATTTGGAAAAGACCCAGCTTTTGCCCAGACCCAGAACTTGATTGGAACTCATTATAAGTTGTACAATAAATTCTAAAACAAAATTCTACTCACAGACGTCTCAGTAAATAAAGATTAAAGTATTTAATCAGTTTGTTCTAGGGCTCTCCTCCTCTGTGTTGTTTAACAAAAGTTTTGACGTGACATATCTTTTGAACTCCGAGTTAAATTGGAGTAGAAAATTTTGGCGAAACAAGAAATGAGGGTGAAATTGGAGGAAAAATTAAAAAGATGTCCTCGAGTGACGTCAATTTACTCAAACTTGTACAATTGACAATACTTACTAAGTTGAAGATCATCCAATTTGTTGAATCAGACGCTTTTACCTGTAAAAATAAATGTTGTCGTTAAAATGGAACGATTAGAAACATAAATAAATATTAGTCATGTAAGAAATGTAAAAGTTGCTGCCCTATCGGAGGGTGCATTAAATTTTGACAGTGCATTAGTATCAATGGTTGGATTTTAGTATGGAGATGCGTAGGTGTGGGATCAAAGAAACGGTATGCGTTTCGGCTTACCATTTCGAGATAAAGGCGTGTTATGGAGACGCCTATACGGCACGGTAAAAGATTACTATTTTATTTACTACTCAAAAACGTTTGATAATCTATGTCTTAATTAACCAAGCGAGAGAGGCCTCGCATTATGGTATTAGGAAGATTGAGGTTCTAATCGTTTAGAACTGTTCTCGCCATGCCAAACCAAACTTTATAATTACAAATATAAGTTACAAAATAGATGCTCTCAAAATATACCATGAAACAAAACTAGTTTATGCTATGGTACAAGGTGTTTTACATGTGTTTTGTCGGCAAGCCATATCCATTTGCTTCGAGCTGATTTGATTAGATGTTATTTTGGTAAAAATCAAAAGCATTCCTTATTGTTATTTGTTAAATTAAAAATCTCAAAGATGTCATCGACCCTCCACTCAAACTCCTGCCCGTCTTAATGGAGTCGTAAAATCTTAAAATCAATGAATCAAACGGAAAGATAAATTTTGTTTTAATAAGCCATGCTCCTTTATCTGACGATCACGCCCATAAATCTGATCGGGCATTTAAATCCAAAATTTAATACTGCGACATAAAACAAACAGAGCAAGTTCTACGGTAATCCTAACCTAAATTTATTTGAAAGAACTCGAATCAATCACAAAACGTAATCCTGTAAGCTATAAAGCATCTTGGACAAACGTCGATAAAGCGATTTTACGATCTGCCACCTCGTTTATAGCCGCATGCGTCAAGCCGAAACAAAGTCCCAAGAATATGGTATTAACAAAATGGGCCGCACTCAATACTATTGTTACACTAACAAATTTACGATTATTCCCAACCATAATAAAATCGTATTGGGGTATAGCATCATTAAAGTGTTTAATCACAATCGCCGCTATAGAACGGTCTAGATTTATTTATGATCCTGTTACCATTTAATCGAACTCGTTTGATTTGTATGCCTTAAGTGCTTTATGGCACAATTTGTAGAAACTCCCGGCCTCTAACTCATCAGCTCACACATTACAGATAAGAAATTCATCTCCCAATATCCATTTAAGAAACTTGTTTTAAATATTTAAAAATACTTTTTAATTTTAAAGCACATTCAATCTTTAATTATAGTACATTTACGAGCAACAAGCAAAGCTTTAATTTTACGCATGTTACTGCAGCTTATGAATATTCTGTACTGAAGTGTTCGTTAACACACATGACCTTAAGATATTGACGTTGATTCATGCCTTAACGGTGACTAGTGCGATTTCATTACACAAGGAAGTTTGAACAGTCGGACTGACTAACGTCTTCGACTCGGAGAATTGAATAGAACGGGTCATTACAAATGTGAAACTTGTGGGAACCACTTGATATATTTAAAGTGAAAATCTCTACAAATATTTGCAATTTAGGTATGTTAACCAACTAACGATAGAGATTGGAATGATAGAAGTGGCGAAAAAATATGAAACAATTCTTATTATCCTCAAAACAAAGCATAAAGATTGTAGTGAGTGAGTATGTAATAAAAAATGAATAAGAGCATCGCGGGTAAATAAGAAACACTATCATCAACGGTGTAGAAAAAAATACCCGTTAGCTAGGAGATAAAGTCATGAGAATGACATCCGAATCACGACCAAATTGGAATCTGAGGTGCCGTCTCGGGACGCGTCATTCTAAATTCTAACCAAAGATTGACAAGGTCATCTTACTGGCCTTTGATTATAAAGTACTTGCAACTTACTTATTTAAACTGCTTTGTAGTTCAATTGATAAACTTAAACATTCTCAACGAGTTACTGAATACTTAAATTAGGCCTAATAAAATTATAAATTTACACGAGTTAAGAGCTTATTCATAAATGGCAAACGAATGTTGAATTTAATTAGGCATTTAAACTCTTCAAGCTACCAAATACAATTTCTCGTTGAAATTGATCATATTCCAAATCATTTCATCCAAGGTGCTGGAGGGACGATTAAGTAAATCTAATTAAGTTAATGGAATAACAAATGTCAGAGGCGTCTAGTTCTCGAAACAAAGAAACGCTGGCCTAAGTAACGACCAGTTATAATGACAATTATTCCAAAAGCTTTGAGCCATTGACGTTTCTGATGGTCCATTAGAAAAATTGCGTTCGATTCAGACAAATGGTCGGACAGAAAAAAAAACGGTCAAGTGCGACATAATATTAAGAACAGTATTCCGTCAACACCTGGAACAACCCAAATATCATACATTATGGTACTGATATTCGATATTCTAGAACTTGGAATGATATTGTCGAGCTTTAAAAAAAACGAAATAAAACACGATAAAGCTTACATAATGCATATTGCAAGTTTAACAGTAGCAGAACATAAAATCGTACTATATTTCTTCAATAAAAATATGAAAGTCCGTAAACAAGCACCTTCAACAGAACCTTAAAAATGGAGGGCCGAGTCGTGAGACGAACAAAATGAAGAAATTAACGAAATCGGTGAAACAGCCCAAGATCACTTAATCGACCGACCGGTTCTCAACAGTGGTGGCACACACAGTATACTTACTTTACAACATGGTAATACCAAGCATGTAGTCATAATCTACAGTTGTAATAAACCTACAAGTAATTATAGCACATAAAGTTAAATTATATTCTCATGATCAGGTAAATAGGTTTTCTTTTTTAATGTCAAAATGGTAAAAATTTTCACTATAGTTTTCGGGCCAGATAGTGGAAGGGCCTTCTCTAAAACTTCAATTGTGGCTTTTGTGGGGTCATAGGATCGCGGTTGCGGTGATTGTTTTTGATGATCGTTAAGTTCTTTGTACAGTTTAGTGTTTCTTGAAAAGATGGTGGATTTACAAGGGTCTTTTGTGGCCCTTTAGAGGTTATTGTTGAGTTACAATGGGGTTGAATAAGGGATTTTATAATTTCTGTATGCCGTTAAATTGTCTGTTCCTTAACTTCCAATGCTGTATGTTATAATGAATACAAATTGACTGATAGGCTATGTTGACTTTAAATTGACTAAGGATTGTGTTCTAACTTAAATACTTTATGATACTTTGTCATTTGATGGGTTAAAAAACTAAATTTAATTTTGCTAAAGCCGTGCCGAGACCCTGTTCATCTAAAGGTTGAAAGTTAACAAGCGGTGCACTGTCTTGAGTTAAAAAAATACGAAGTAGAGTAAACAGGGCTGTCAAAAACTTGATCAAGGCTTTAAATAATTATTTCTATAAAAATATATATGCAAAATGTGTCATCATAAAATATCATAGCAATATGTTTCCCTACATATTGGTCGAATTGACTAAAAACATTATCACACCGAATAGAAATAAAGACCTTAACTTATTTTATCTGTCCATTAATAACATATCAGTAGAATTATTTACAAAGACTAAGATAGGCCAGACGTACATATTTTGCCTGTATATAACTCCCTACATTTGTCTCCCATCGCTGAATATCTTTTCCAAATCTTTGTACAAGACGCAAAATGTGGTATTTGAGCCTTGCAATCCTTTCGTTAATACTGTCGACCCTAGCTATACGTATGTCTGTGTGAAGCCGCCGCACTGAGGGATATTAGGTCGCCACCCGGTTGGTCCTGAGATCACGAACGCTTTCTGGAGTTTGGTCTAAGTGGTGACTTTGCTGAGAGAACATTTTAAGTGTTCTTTGAAAAGAGTTTGGCTGTAAGTTTTAAGTAAAAGGTAGGTGCAGAGCAATTTTTCAAGATGCGGATACGAGTTATTGATGAAATCCAGGAAAAAATACGAATACTATAAAGGATCAGCGAAAACTTCTATCATCAACTGAGATCACAGCTTTTTTATAACTTTAACATTTATTTGAAAATTAAAGATTTCTCAATCACACTTCATTGCTATTCACTTCACCGTTATCGACTTAGTCACAACCTGTAAAGTTTTTTTTTCTCTGCAATCCTGATAATTGTCACTGTATTTCTACTATCACTGTCATGTTCACTCCAGTTCCAATCGCATATATAAATACTTATAGTTCATTTTATTATAACCTGTGCATTTTAATCACAATCATCGAGCTTATCACTTACACCTCACTCGAGTGAGACGAATTATTATTTTTATAGTACTCGGTGCTCAGATAGATTGCCTGTGATTTAAGGCTTTCAAGGTTTTGGTTCCGCGAACCTTTATTAGGCGCTTGGGTGATGAATAGCCCATTTTATAGGAGACAGCTTAAGTTTGTCAAGATGGCAACCGTTATTTGTGCTTGCGATTTTGGCCTTTTGCGTCATATCTTTTGGGTAGGTAAGGGTTTCTAAAAAACTTAGTGATTTTAAAGTTCTGCAAATATAAACTCGCCCTTATTACAAAAAACATATTATATATCTACCCGGTAAAAACTAAGACCAAAACCATCCGATCAATTAGAAAAGTATACCTCTATTATTTAATGCTATCTGTTACGGACACCTAAACGTGTTTTAGTTTAAGTAATATTTACAAGTTTTTTTAATAACCAATAAATAGGTTTTTCTATATGGGCTTTTCTATAGACTTTAGATTTGTATGTAGCTTAGAGCTCGCTTCATTTTAATTATAAGAAACCGGTTAATTAGGAATTCCTACTTGCAAGTTACGTAAGCAGGCAGGGTATAACTCGTAATTAAATAGCAAGGAAATATTAAGAAATATGGTAGTTTGGTATAGGGGCGAAAGAGACCCTGGTAGGCTGCCTCTCTCAAGAGAAGTGACACCGGTAAAGCCTTCAGCTGTTCCTAGCTACTTTCTTGTACTTTTCGAAGGACGTCCACTGCAGAGCAAAGGCATTCCCCAAAATTTCTCAGCTACCGGTTGCAAGCATCCTGCATCCAGTGTGACTTTATAAGGTCATCTGTTCATCCTGTCAGCGGACGTCCTCCGCTGCGTTTTTCACAAAAAAAGATATCGAAAAAATAATGACGTAGATATGTATAGGTCGACCGCAAAACTAAGACATTTCAGACGTCACTTTTGTGGCCTTCGTTTTCATTTACCTGCCAAATTATGTACCACGTATCATCCTTATGTAAAAACGATTTTTTTTCGACCTTAAAGGAACACATTTTATACATTATAATAATATAAAGTACATAAATTGGGGGCATTGGGTTTCAGTTTTGCGATTAACCTGCAGAAGATTTTAAAGTGCTTGTGTTTTTATTACATAAATAGCGAACTTCTCGCAATCGTTCCCTCTGTGTCTCAATTACCTATACTTAAGGTTACCAAAATGAATGATAGCACAGAAGCGGCCTCTGACACACGAACAATGGCATCTCATTATTATGGTTTACTCAAATAACAGATGCGGTAGCGTACGACAAAACTGACGCGGTAATTAGACGTAATTTCTAATTAGCCTTTGAAAGTGATGAAAAGACGATTGTGTTTCGCCGGAACGCGGAAGGAAATTAGCTATGATACTATAGGAGGTAAATTAGGATACGCCTTTGTTGTTTCGCGATCAATAACTCAATTTTCAGGAGAATGAAAGATTTTTGAGATAATGCTTTTATGTAGATTTTCTATTTGTTATTGTATGGCTAACGACTCCCAATCCTGAGTCATCCCTCCTATGATATAGGCTAAAAAAAGCATAAGTTCAACATTCGAATTATGAATTAAATATTTATTGTACTGATTTGATATTTCCAAAAATCTGTTTCTTCATTGAAAAAGACGGCCAAAAAAATACGACAATAGGTTCTACATTATCCTCAATATGTGATTTTTAGGGTTCCGTAGCCGAATGGCAAAAAACGGAACCCTTATAGTTTCGTCAAGTCTGTTTGTCTGTCTGTCTGTCCGTCCGTATGTCACACCTATTTTATTCTGTAACTATAAGCATCACACTGCTGAAATTTGGTAGGAAGATGTATCCTGTTAACCGCTTTATGATTCTTATACAAAAAATTAAAAATAATGATATTTAAGGGGCGGCTCCCATACATGATACTAAAAACTTTTTTTTAGTCAAACCTATGCGTATGGGGTGTCTATAGATAGGTCTTTTAAAATGAAATAGAGGATCCTAAAACCATTTTTTCTAAAAGTCTTACGTTTGCGAGATATACGATTCCAAAGTGGTAAAATGGGCGTTCACCCCCCCCCCCCCCCTCCCCCTCTTTAACTTTTAAACCAAGCTAGTGTAAAATTTTGAAAAAAATGTGTAATGTAGATCTTGACAATTACATTTAAAGAAAATTGGTTTGGACGGGATCTAACTAGTAGTTTTTGAGATATACCACATTTTCAACAACCGCAAACATAACTTTGTTTTTCGTACAAACACTATGAAAAACAAAGTTATCATTGCTGTCAACAAAATATTGTTGTATATTAGCTTAGTGGAAGTAAGTGGGTCCCTAATTCAGTTAAAATTGGCACGGAACCTTCAGTGGGCGAGTCCGACTCGCACTTAGCCGGTTTTTCGTTTTAACCAACATACAGTTCCCTAATATGGTAAGGGGCGTTTCTTTCCGTCAACGGCTCTCATATTAAATATATGTTAATTTAAGATAATAAGTCTTTATCTTCGCATTGGCAGGTCATGGTCTGGCAAGCGTGGTTAAATATTAAGTTTACTGCGTATTTTGGCTTTACTTTTGATAACTCCATTGATATTAATGACGGACAAAGAAATATGTTGATAAGTCATTTGTTTTGTGTCCTTAATTGAATGAGACGTTGTTTTCTTATTAAAACGAAAGCTTCTTATGTTTAACCGACACCAAAAAAGGAGGAGGTTATCAATTCGACTGTATGTTTTTTTTTTGTTTGTTTGTTACCTCATATCTCAGTCGTTAGTCGATCGATTCGAAAAATTTTTTCGCCTACTTAGAGGGTGTTGACCTTCTAGTTGGTCCCATTGTTGCCGATTTGGGATCTGAAGATGAGATCTTGGTGTAATCGAGGGAAACCCTCAAATTTTAAAGGCACGTATAGTGTTGTTTTACTAAAATCTTAATGACGTATTGTTACGTCTGATAGTCAACATCTTGTGGGGCTGAGCTGATGGTGGAACTCCTTAACGCTTAGGAGGTTAGTAATTATAATGACAGAACATATGATAGGTAGTTTGTAGCTTGATAAAGAACAGAGTCATAAGGTGCAACTTCCCCCCCTCCCCCTCTCTTGTAATCTCTAAAAATGGAGAAATAAAATTAACTTTAAAAAAGTAAAAATCGATTTCAAAACCAAAATGCACATGCCATCACTTTGAAAATTCAGCCTCACCTGTCGCAGCACCGACTCCAAAAAGAAATTGTTTCCCTAAAATGGGTTCCTTTCCTTTCAATGTTCAAGAGTTTATTTAAGACTTTTGAGTGCATTTTGGTTTTGAAGTCCTTATTCACTTTTTTAAAGTTAATTTTTGTATTTAAAAATTCAATAGTTACATTATTATTGACAGCTAGGTTGCCGTTTAATTATATTAGTTAACACACCTAACAATAAAAAAAACTGAAAGAAGCTATGAATTTTGTTGCTTTTGTGTCAAAACGATGCCAGTAGATCTTAAAAGATTATATTTTAAAGTGATATTTAAACATGTTATGCATAAGATGAGCGAAAAATTACGTAAATAAAATTATCCAGAGGCTACAAGTATGCTTAAAGTTTTCATGTAATTATAATGGGGTTGAAGTATCACCTACCCACCACAGTTGTTTGTTTATTTTGATAGAATGAGGTTTTCATTATCCATAATTTGATCATTCTATAACAGAAACTTTAAAAAGACAACCTTTTTGTAGGCAAATAAACTAAGTAACAACAAGTAAGTTACTTTCAAAAGCAACCCTTTAATATCGTGTTAAGTGTCCCGTTAAAACCAAGCCTCACTAAGCTTCGTCCTTTTATAATGCGTAAAACCGTCCTGGATTACACTTATCGGCAACTTCACACTACAACTACCTTCTTATCCTAATCCGACACGAGTCTAAACAAATTTAGGCACACAACACACTGACAAATTGATAAGACTGCCGATCCGTCATGCTGTCGCCACGCTTAGTGTGACGGCGGCCTAAAGATAAGATTGTGGAATAGACTCCGTGAAATAAGTTAAATAATAACGTAGATTTTTTCAGTACATAAATAATTTTATGGGAAGCAAAAATTTAAAATACCAGTTTGTTTGAACCAGAAACTATAGGTCTTGAAGTTGGACGCGCATTATATCTAACTAGAATATTAAACTTTGTATATTTTAAGACAAAAACCGTATGTAAATTTACAGTATAAGCTGTTTCCCACAGAGATCTCCAGGTACAGTTTTCTGCAGGATGCCCTTTGGTAGTATTCGCATTTTTATGTTAATATTTACACGGCCATCCCGTTTCTAGTGAATCGCAAAAAACAGATACTTATTAACTACTGATTGAGTCTCATTAACTCTTTCACGGACAGTGACCGCCTATAGGCGGGATATAAATATAAATATATAAATATCCTTTGGACATTCCCACACATCGCCATCTAGCCCCAAAGTAAGCTACTCAAAGCTTGTGTTATGGGTGCCAGACAACGGATATAATACTTAATTCCTTTTTTTTTTGTAAATACATACATGATATGCATAGAAAACACCCAGACCAATACAAACAGACATGTTCATGCACACAAATGTTTGTATTGTGCGGGGATCGAACCCGCACCCGCTGCGTAGTAGGCGAATTCTCGACGACTACACCAGACGGGTCGGGGATAACAATAAAACTTCTATTGTGTCTGGAGTACTGTCCGTGAAAGAGTTAATATGGACTCGTTTCACTACTAAAATGACAGTATGCGCAAACACAGAAATTACTATGGCAACGCTGTGAAAGAGAAATATACAGCAAACCGTTTTTCGGTAAGTGCAAGCGAGAATAAATATGACACTGACAGGAGTTGACAAGACTCTGCTGACAAACAACTATACCTGCAAAAATAATGCGGTGATCCCGCAGAACTGGAAAACTGTGGGAAACGGACCTGTAAATCTTACTCATTTCTGACCCTGATTAGCATCAAAATTTCTTTAAGAATATGATACCATTAGTTTATCTATGTTTATGTACGTATACCCTGGCTAAAAAGAGGCTCTAATACTGCCTGTGGCCTGTAATAGGTTCAAAAATTTTAATCAATGATTCTACAGAGTAAACATAGTTACCTGGAACTAGTCATAGTATTTAAAATGCCTTTACTTAGCGATATAGTAATATACCTATAAAGCTATTTTCCCTTATCAATGTTTATCAACATCGCTTATTGTAGTAAATGACAACGTCAAGTTCTATGGCTGAACACATTTGTTAGCAATTCGTTGCTGGTTCGATTTATGTTATTAGATAATAACAATAAAATTATTTTTCGTTATAATAGGCATTTTAATTTGATTTTGTTTTAAACTTTATTTTATTGGTTTGAATTTTCATTCTAATGTTGTGTTTATTTTAATTTTATTGAATTTCATTTAATTTTGGATTTATGTAAACAGTATCTATTTGGACCGTGTCTAAAAATAAAAGTTTTATATTAATTTTATTTTTAGACACGGATTTTTGATTAATTTTTATATTAAGTATTATATTAAGTATTTTTATTTTATATATTATAATAAATTAAACCATTGATTACTTGTAACTATAAGGGCCTATATTTTAAATTGAAGCCTTGTATAAGTAAGATTATAACTTCACTGGCATAAATTACTCCAATAAAGCCAAAACATGTGAAGTCTACCAAACATACTGATCTGCAATGTCTAATCCATTACATCCTCTCATAATAAAATCCCCTAGTTATTTACAGGATGATATGATAACATACTCAAGACGCTACTGATATAATAGATGACACAATGTCACCTTTGAGATAGTTCCTTTTGTTGTGTCAACATAGTAGGCGCCAGACTGATAATCTCACCATTGATTAGAATAATCTGGCTTTTGTTTTAATCAAAGACGAAGCTACATAGAAGATGCTTTATTAACGTTTCAAATTAGATCCCTTGCTACCTACGCTGAACTGAACTTATTCTACGTAAAACCATGTCACATACTTGTCTTGTATAGAATGTAATGATACTTAAACACTAGGTGTACACCGAGACAATAATATTATAAAATGCACTTGTAGAAAGCTTTCCGAACTTTCTGTCACTTGTCCGAAACAGTTGTTTCGGACAAGTGACAGTAAGAACAGGGTGGAACCCTGTACCTTACGCTATCCGTGCGCATGTCTACACCACTCGGTCACCGACACATTGGCAAGCCTGTGGAATTCGAGAGAGTATGAATACTGATAAATACATAGTGTAAGTATGGAAAATATAATAAAATTTACCCTTTTTCTTGAAAATATTTTTTGATCCACTAAATTTTTATATGCAGTTGCACAAGCCTTTCCACTATATTTTAACCAATGCTCCTTAGCTACCATTAAAGGCGAATGAAAATGAAAATTGTCTCCCTACTTACAAGCAATGCAAAAACACTATCAGAACAAGTTTCTCATTGAGATTTCCACTTATTACTAATGGTGAGCAAACCCACTGAGCACGTCGTAGCGAAGTTATAGACGCTAATAATTACGGAATCGTAACACCGATGCCACATAAGTACTAGATTGCCACATTTAGCTTAGGCAATTAAGCCTGTTAATCCTAGCTGGCCACAGCACAGAGAAAAGAGTCAAGACCTTGCCTCTTCTCACAACACACCAATTGTAGAGGTTTCGAATTAAGGAATTTTCTTCTCTGTGTCACGAATACCAGACGAATATGACGGTGTGTCTCCTATGAATATACCTATAAATAAATACATATAACATGTCTTACGTATAAATTTTTGTGCTCACACAAACATTTGCCACTTGCGGGATTCGAATCTGTGACGGCCGGCATAGTAGTCAGGGGTTTAGCCACTACACCAAACGCGTCGAACATTGAGAGATATCTGCTCAGTGAACATTATAATTTAATAACTGAATGCAGACCACTTGCAACCGCTCGCTATGGAAAACCAGAGGAAGTCTTTTACTGAAAATGATGATAATTCAGGGAGAAAATGTAAAACTCTGTTGCTCTACCTTGATTCAATAATATACCAGCGTTTTGCTTAAGTAGCATGGTAAGAAAAGATGGTTTAAGAAAAGTTACAGATAATTTTTTAATTTTTTGCCTTAAATCAATGCAAAGTCATGAACTTCACATTCAAAGCTTTCAAAAGAAAGCTTATATAATAAAAAAGATACCAAATTTATCTTAAAACTAGGAGTAACAAGTTAAAATATTAAAACTTCATTCAGTCAAAAAAAAACTTTACGAGTTCTGTAATACGAGTTATCTGTTCTCCCTGAGATGTGCCATAAGTATGTCTTCATTGAATTGCACGAATCCAGAAAGACCCGTTCCTCTGATAATTGCATTTAAAGGTATTTTAAGGGCCCGATAGTGTTGTGCCCCGACAGTTTATCGATATCGGCAATCGTAAGTTCGACTTGATCGGAAGTTAATTAAGCTGAACTCAAGTATCAGTTAATGGAGGACTAAGAACGCGGAGCAAATGTAAAGGACGCTTAACGGTTAAGTACAATGTTGTTAGTAATTTGACGGAAGAGAAAGTAATAAAATATTTTAAGAAAAATAAATACTACGCTGATATTAATTTAATGATGGTCGAAAGATGAACTTTAATTTAATCAAATAATTTGGATTTATAACATCTGTATCAAATAGGTTTTGAAAAGGCTTAAAAAAATACGTAGGTATCTGTACGTAAGCAACCTATTGCAAGAATTATTAATTTTTACTTACATTGTGTAGTTGAAGCCTCTTGCATCGAACCACTTTTCAACGAAAATCGCTTGCACACACTGCACAAAAATGGGCGTCCCGTTAAATAAATAAAAAACGACGTGAGTTGTAAGAGATCTTCGTTCTAGGGTGGTTAGGTGCAAGTGACAACGACCGTATTTGGTATTCGTGCATAATGTAGACTAAATCCTGACACAAAAGTTCAACGCAATGAAATTCTGCATTTCATTGCGTTGAGCTTTTGTGTCATTGGCTGCTTTAGTATTTACTTTTCGTCTTTTTATAAAAAAATACCTCTAAAGACCTGTTTTATCCGTGTTTTCCCACTAATTCAGAGCTTGGTCATCCCACGCAAGCGGAATCCGGTTAATTAAGTCTTAGTTAACTCTTTTACGTCTTATAACTCTATCGGGTAAATGACTATTGTCACGCAAAGGAACGTAACATCGCAAAGTATCCGTGGTGAATAGGATTGGATGATTGCTTATTGGGCGTAGCTTTTGACATAAATAGGTTGTCGTGATAGTTTGACAAGTTGAAGTTGCTGTTATTGTATTAATAACGGTTCCTGTGTGAAATTACATAGAATCAAACATTTTTTTTATACATGAGACACCATGACATAAATTGCTCTGATTCCCATGTATCTAAAGCACTTGCATAAACCAGTACAAAGCGGAGGATATTTGGAGGGGGTGAATAATTTAAAACAGTATGTAGTACTATAGTATACTCCGGTACCAAGTTTAATTTGGACCTTATGCACTAGAAGGTCATTAAAAAATACAGTCTTCTCGCGATTTAAACCACACCTAACGCCATCTATGAGCAAATCATGAAACTAAGTAATGCTAATGAAAATTTCATGAACAGCACTTGTCAAATAGAAATCTGAAACAAAGTATGTACCACAACACTCAGACCCGAGACAATTATGATAACTTTATACTATATTGGCATAATATACTAACTGCCTAGGGGTCGCAGCGGAAAGAGGGTTGCACTTTAAAGCGACGGCTGCACCAGAGGTCTCAGGTTCGTTCGCCGGGTCGGGCCAAAATATGTTTCTGGGGTTTTCTATCTAGAAATTCCCGGAGTTAGCAAGTTGGTGGTGTTTTATTTACTCCCTTGCCTCGGAAAGCACCTAGAGCCATTGGTCCTGCTCCTGATCTCTTTCCGGTCGTGTCAGATTGCTGTACCATCGGGCTATGAGTGTAAAAGGAATAGAGAGTGCAACTGTGATTGCGCACACACTTGTGCACTCAAATATGTCCCGCGCATTCGGTTAGTCGTCGTGACTGGCCACCGTAGTCGAAATCAGCTAGGGGGACTATTCCTATACCGGGAATCAGTAAGCTCAAGTGGCAATGGGCAGGGCGTGCGAAGACATAGCGTGAAAAACACTGACCGTTGGGGCAGAAAAGTTCTAGATAGGAGACCCTTCGACCAACGACGTGGCGCTGGACGTTTTGCAACACGATGGACAGACGACGACCTTTTAACCATCGCAGGACCAAACTGGATGCAGACCGCATGTGATCGGTCGCTGTGGAAAACCGTGGTGGAGGCCTATGTTCAGTAGTGACCGTCCTTTGGCTTCGCCTTAAAACACTGCGTGCTTAGCCAATACACCACGAAGGTTGTCTGGTATGGATTTAATTTATTTATTTCTTGTTATAGTAAAAGTATACGCCTCAAACATTCATGTGTAAATTATGAAGACTGATTTTAAAAACAAACATAAGCACAAGGTAAGTAGCTACTGATTTCCTGACAATTAAGATTCCTCCATTTAATACTCCTCTTCTGAATGTTCCGTCTTAAAAGAGAAATCACTCTATTAAGCAGTGAATTGTAAGCACTTTAACTTATTAGTTTATTTTTGGACCCTAATGACCTTCATTTACTTACGCATAAAGTCTATTTAATAAAACACCGGATGTTTAGGCCTGATCGTATCAGAGGTTTATAGTTTCTCTTCCTAAAGAAAGCCGCATAGAAAACGCGAGATCAACATGTTAATTAAAGGCAACTTCAATGATGAACTTAACTACCTAGGTACAGCATTAGCTTGTTATCTATCATTTAGAACCTTTACACATTGCAACTTTTAGCAGCGATGCAGACGCGATGTTAACGCGCGTTAGTATCGAAGCAGTCGCAAAATGTTAACCTTTACACACTGCTCTACTTTTAGCATTGATACCGTCGCGATACTAACGCGCGTGATCATCGATACAGTCGCGATGCAGAAGCTGGAAATTGACTAATATATGTCCTGAATTTTGGCGTCTACATCGATACTAACGCGCGTTAGCATCGATGCAGTCGCGCTTCTGCATCGATGCTTACATGCGACTGCATCGATGCTAATAAAATCTGTTCATTGCGTGAGTCGCGAACAAGATGCTCAAAGCAGTAGTGACCCTTACACACTTATGTCTTATGTGTAGTATGTCATTAATATACACATCCTAGGGTTTTAAAGCTGGATCTGATTATAGCAGTTTTGCCTACTTGATTTTGGAGTTAATAATTTTCTGTATTACAGGGTATAACATTTTGTGCAAATTTTAGTCTTGAGAGTATCTTAGAAGCCTTTAAACTTAGGTCATATGGCCAAAGTAATTGTAACCTATTTTAATGTATCAAATTCTATTTGAACAAAGCTATTGGCAACCAAAAAATAATCCTTTGAAATTCATAGAACATTGGGAACTTTTGAACGGGTAGGTTAAAACGGACCACATATTATTCAATGTGGCCCTGAAAGTGATTTCAATATTAAACTTTGAACCTAATCAAACATCGAGTCAATGTATACCTTAAATTTTATAGCACATCTATCTACCCGTAACTCCATACTTGAACGCACGTCTATTAATTTCGTAATGAACCACCTCGAATCAAGATCAACTCGGGATCCACTCTCGACGTCCGATCCGATGGTTGTCAACTATCCGCCCACCCTGTCAAAAGGGCTGTCATTCACTAGAAGAACTGTCATAAGATGTAGCAAACACGATCCGTGGCGAGGCGTTCGCTATCCGGTACCGATCCCATGCCCAAGCGTTGCTGTTCCCTTTACGTGCTTCCGTATGGTTGACGCCTGGATGGTGCTGTTCCCATTACAGGTTGATAAATGTGCTTTGTTAACCTTTGAACTTCAAAACTCAATGCAAAAGTATGACTCAATAGGTATCACACTTTGAACCTAAGCAAACACGAGTTGACTTATTGCCTAAAAAGGCAAAACTCAGGCTAAAATCCATGTTAAGCACACGAACAAGACATCCATCCCAGGGGATTCATTGATGTCAACTTTGTTTGGACAGCGACAAACAGGCAGCCGCACAAATATTGGCTTGGGATACAGATCAGGTTTGAAAATAGACTGAAATATCCAAGGTCAAGTATATAAAATGCATTTTGATAATCTATCAGACTTGACCACAACAATCTAATACGAATAAAACAGTGTAAAGTGATGGAACGATCGATAAAGGATCATGGTCTGTTATGGTCAGTAACAGTTTCTTATATGTAGGTCTAATAACTTGGTTACATCACGTCTTGCAAAAAAAATTACAGTTTATATTTTATGAATATGCAATTTTGCGGGAAGATATATCAAATTCGTTTACTCAAAGTGATACAGTAAAAAAGATCAATAGTAACATCTATTTTTTTTAAAGATATCTGCTCAAGCAACTTGTACTTTTCTACATATCTAATCAAATATTAAAACATATTTAAAAAAATGTAGATTAAATGCGAGATCTGTTTACCAAGTGGTCTATGCTCGTAACGTATTTAGCCAAACTCAAATAGTGACCCTCAATATCTGGCTTAAGGATCAGTATGTTTATTATTTGCCGATGGTCGATGGGAAAGTTGGTCTAATCTCGCGTTGATAGTGTTTGTTGAGGAACGGTTAAACCGGCTTAATTTGTTATTAACAATGATACCGAGTATACCTTAAAGACAAATTGAAACTGAACACGATTTATTTATCTAATGGCAAAATTAAACAGACTTCAAAAACTGACTAAGCTTGACATCATGCACCGACTCTAAATTTTTTTTTTCCATAATAGAAGACGAATGCGTTTTTTAAGCTTTTTAGTCAGTTTTTGAAAGCGTTTATTTATTTCTGGATTTTTAGTTTACAATTTTGGTTTAACTTACACTGAACGCTAAGTTGAACTATTCCTGATTGAAGTAAAAATATACATTTCGCTATGACTTCTCGTTTTCGAGAAATTTTGAGACAAACATACAAACATAATATACCTACACTTACGATATTTTGCACACGTGTTAGGTAGAAAGCCTTAATAGAGCATCATACTAAAATTTTATCCAATGCTGACAACATCATATACAAACCGTGTAAATTGATTACCTCCTTTTTTGAAGTCGGTAAAAAGGGACATGTTTAACGCTCAAATCATGTGGCTTTCAAACGAACTGAAAAAGTGGCCTGCTTTTTCTGTGAATAGCGACAGCATAAAATTTTCGGAGGCTCCTAAATAATACATTGAAATCCTATCTAATAATGATGTGTTAATGTCGAAAAGATTTTTACTAACGATGGTCGATGAAAAAGAAGCTGTTGTTTATGTACCTGCAAAAAAGACATAATTTGTTAAAACATAAGTAGCCTAATGAAGTTATATCTATCGTTTTCATACCAGTGAATCAAGTATTATTTGTGTTAGCTGATTTTTTACGCAATCATGTAATAAACTTCAGGAGATGAATCCTAATTTATCAAATAAAAAAGCTTCTGTTTTCTTGAAAAATTTACCTTCTGTTTAAAGACAAAATCCGGAGTCTGTAAAACAACAGTCAACGGTGCAATTTGATAACAAATCGTAAACGTCGCGAAGATATTTCAAGAATAAATGACAAAGAAAATGAGAGCAGATCTTCTCAAAATAGCACGGAAATGTGCCCACGTAGCATTGTCTTGAAACATTGTTTTTGGCGAGTCTTATTCCATCAGTTACATTTTGGTGCTACTTTCCTTTGGACCCATTTTAACTAAGATACTTTTAGGATAAAAGAAAAAGGGGAAAATATGTAGGTAGTAGCATTAATACCAATGGATGTACTCGAGATGCGTCACGAATTTTTTTAGATAACAATTGTAACTCGTAACCTGTGTGAGATTTTTACCTCTTACACACTGCGACTTTTAGCATCGATGCAGTCACGATGCAGCATTGAATCAGTCGTAAACTGTCCACCTTTACACACTATGCTACTTTTAAAATCGATGCAGATCGATGCAGTCGCGATTCAAAACTTGACCAATTATATTCTGTATTTTGGCGACTGCATCGATACTAATTTTAATCTTATTGCGTGAGCCGCGATCCTAAAACGCATTTTCAAAACACGCGACTGCATCGATGCTAAAAATCGCAGTGTGCAAGGGTTCTTAGGCACAATATACTTTTCGATAGTAGAGGCAAAATATGTCGTTACCAGCGGGTGAATTATAAGAAAAACATCGAAAATGGTCATTTAGACAGCAATTCTGACATTTGGTTAAGGTAGTTTTTCTTCATAGGCTGAAGTAAGAGCGTGTGATAAATTAACCTTACACAATACGGACTAGGCTGAATTAGTTCGGGTAAGTAGTTAATTTATTTGTTGTAGTTACAAGGATTTCCTTTGTTAGCCTCCAGACATTTTTGGTGATTTGGGCCGAGGGATTACAAAGTTTTGCCAATCATAACTTATAATTAAGATCAGTGTGGACAAAGTACTGATTTTTGTAGTTTAATTAATTGATAATTATCCAATAAAGTTAGTGGATCTCGTATTGTATGAGATAATAGTTTTTCTTATAAATAAAAACGAACCTTTTGAGTGATAGACGATATCGTAACTAATCATTTAAGTTATAAGCTAGTTTGTAAATTATTCTGTTACCCTTTGCTATATTTCTTTATATGTATTTTATCTAGATTTTGTAACAATCAAATGTCAAATTATGTCGAAGGCTACTCTTCCATTCATTGCATTATCAAGAAGAACATTTGTGATTGATTGGTTAGCACAAAGTCACAATTCCTATCAAAACCGACAAAGTGTGCCCAAATACAAAACCAATCGTGCGTGAATCGAAAAAAAAACTACCTGAAAAGATCTGACCGTTCTCATCTTCCGAACTTATAGATCATGCATCAATGTGTCACCAAGAGTAGGGATCGAAGATGAAAAAAATGACATCGTCCCGCCTAGACAATTTGCTTCGGTGGAAATGGATGTGTGTGAATCGGTCGCGAACAATATTTTTGAAAGTGTCGCATTCCGCACGATTAAGTTGCTAGAGGCACCTATACGTTATCCAATTTTAGCAAACCTTCTTTAACTATGCGAGGAATTACTAAATTTGGTGATGCTTTACAAGCCGTTTGAAGTTGTCTAATCAACAAGCGGAAGTAGTTTCAAAAACTGAAACCCGACTATGATTGCACATTTTTTTATTCAGAAGTTTGTCTTTTTTCATTTGATACCCAATCGCTATGACTACACCCTTTTTTTTAAATATCCCCAATATATAAGGTGGCTTTTTATAAACGGATGAAATTTAAAGGGCAATTATAAAAAAATAAATAAATCATTTTTGTTAAAAAAAGAAAAGTTTTTATACGATAGTTTTCGAGAAAATCGCTAAAAACTATTTTAATTTCAACGTAAAATAAAACACCCCGTGCCGCTAGCGTAGTAGGTTAGGTGTTTCAATGAGTCCGATGAGGGAAAGAGAGAGAGGGGATGATGTTGGGATGTTGCAGACTAGACACAGGATGCTTTTAAAAAATAATTTTTTTTTTTGTTAGGAAAAATAAAAATGAAAACTGGCCCGTTTTTAAGAACAAAAATGATAGGGCCCGGTTTCTCTGAAATAATTAGAAGTCCTGTTAAAGTTTTACCCGTTTATAAAAAGCCACCTTATACTGTTGTATGTGACCTTTTTAAATACTAGGGGGCCTAGCGGGATTTTATTAGGGATCTATTGATATCTTATGCACCAAACAGCTCAGTAGTTTAGCCGCAAATGTGGAACCCACCAAATACTTACATACATATACTACTAAGGGCCGATTTAACCAACATCTGATAAGACTTATTCGACTGAATAAGTATAAAACGACCGATTTTAAAATGACATATACATAAATGATTGCTGACAAATATTTGACGTTTTCAAATTAAGCATAAAGATTTTTTCGACGAACATCAGGCCTAAACGAATATGCCTTATTTTTATGCCGTAGTCGGATAAAAACGAAAAAAAATAAGAACTCTTATTATTAACAAATGGTACTTTACCGTTCTTCATTCGTGAAAGTAAGTTAGTCGCTTCAAGAAAATGCAAGTTGCCGTAATTATATGGATGATATATTAATTGGCGTATCCAATGTATCTAAAAGTATTACAATCTCTGTGGGAACCCAATATTACGGTACCCCATATCTTGACCATAACACTTTAAAACTGATAGAGAATCAAGTAATTCAAGTTCACTTCCCGTATCTTTAACAAGACCGCCGCCATTAAAAAAACACATGTAGTACAAGATTACCACCACTTGAGGTTAGCCGAAGTCTATAAATTATATTTAAATAGATACTAGTTACTTCAAGTGCACGCTCAAGGTGAGGAAATGGTAAAGACAAATGCATCATAGACACCACAGTATGTAGACTCTCTGCAAACTAATTCATTCTTATTATAAACTGGGACTGCTTTCCAGTAAACCTCGTTTCACATCCGGTCCGTAAATGGTTATTATTATCCTCTCCAGGGTCAAGATAGATCTAACATAGTCAAAATCATGAAATTCGGTCCACGCGTTCTCGAGGTATAAGTGCTGAAACTAGTATGACTTTATTTGAATAGAGATTTTGGTCTTTTAGTACATAAGTAACATTTGTTAGATACTTCTTGTTCACATACGTTATTACAATGCTGCGAAAAGACCTTTCAAAGTAAACTTTTTTTTAATTTACCAAATCAAAAAGACATTACATTCATATTTATGAAATTCGCATTCTGATACAAATTAGGTTTAAATAATAAAAGTAGAAGGTAAGAAATCAATGACACACCTACATTACTATTAAACCATTTAAACTACCTAAAGGAGGAATCGAGAAAACGCACATCTGCCAACGGCTTGAATTAAAAGTCTCCTAACAGGTACAATTTTAATTTTCGTTTTATAGTTTTTATAATTAAGCTATCGCACAATTCGGTAGGTAACGTGTTTATCAGTCTTGGAATAATAAAACTCACCGTTCGCTCCCCGTACATGTTGTTTGCACGACTAGTCTGTAGCTTACGACTACTTACTGCGCGCGTACATATGGGATGATTTATTGGGAATGTTTTAATGTCAAAAAAGTTATATTCATGCCAAACCTAAACGGCAACTAGAGTTAGAATATCAGTAGAACTGCAGTATCACTTTAGAATGTAGATGGCGTTTTTTCTTGTATAAATGTGCACCTATAGTGAATTAAGTAATCCAGATTTAGATATTGTTAATACACTGATTGATTGATTGTTATTGTCGATTGAGATTATGAGTAAGTAATCCATAGGTACCGTCCCTGGCTTTGGGATTTCGTTTAAACAAAATTGACATTAAGGTGTCTATCTTACTAGGTGCTCTGTAGAAAATAGCAAGGTTTAAATATAGGTACCACTAATAGCTTTGAAGTTTTAAGATTTACAGCGCTGAGTCCCCTTCTCTCAATGGAAGTAATGATTTATCTGTGTTATTGCATGAAATAAAGTTGAGATGATTTAAAAGCAACCGACGCAAAAAGTTCTTGATGAAGACCTGCACGAAAGCCGTAGGATGGGAACAAAATAGTAGAAAATTATTTATGCGGCACGAAAAAAAAAGTAATTTTGTGGTGTGCATAAAATTATTTCACTGATTCAAAATTTTTGGAATTCGAGTATTGTGTATAATTTTGTGTAAATGAACATTGTCTTTCTTAGGGGTTTCATGTTTTTCTTTTGAAGTACCATACCTTTTTGTAGTATTATTAGTGACGTCTATTTCGATAATCTGTTTAAAAAATCCACACCCGTTTGTTGCAGATATCAAAAGGAATCAAAAGGATACAATCCACAAAAAACATGGAGGAAGCAAGGATATTTGTGAACGTACAAAAACTGGCTTAGCCCGAGTTCCTACGGCACCATTCATATGATTCTATTGTCCTGCTGTCAATAAAATGTACATGGGCACAATCGTTATTTGTTGTCATTTATATTTTATGCGATGTATATACGGAACATGCCAACTTCCTGCGTATTATGTGAAGACAATGATGTCCAGCGCAGACTGGATAAAACCGCAAACATCTATGAAAGAGACGAATGGAAAGCGAAGCATCTGTCCCATATGGTGACATTCCACTAATCAACTCGAAATTTGCTTTTAATGTTTACTGAATCTTTACACAATGTATACTACCGGTTGGTTATAAGGGGATTAGTTACGCAATGCATTCCGTTTCTGTTAAAGAAGTACAAAATTTGAATAAAGGAACCAATGATTTTACTGCTTGGTTTTTGAGTTGGTCGTTTAATATTTAAATACCCATTTTACAGGATTAGTAATAATAATGTTTACGTATTGTTAGTTATTTTACTTTTAAGTATTGTTAAATTGACCCTCTTTTGTGTATAGAAATAAGCTTCTTGAAACGTTTTTCTGGTAATAATTATTATATTAAAAGCAATTCATTTTCTATTTATTTGTTGGACCGCCTACAATAAATTCTGCTAAGAACAAAGGCATGAATTGTAGAGAATGCCATAAATGGCATTAAGTCCACCAGTTGTACAAATTTTGGCTGTGCAACAAAGTTTAAATATTTTTTTAATCACTCCACTGTTGAAAATTGGGCTCTCCACGGTTTACCACAGCTACCGATCACAACCGGTCTGCATCCAGTTTGGTCCTGCAATCTTTACAAGGTCCTCTGTCCATCTTATTGGTGGAAGTCTTGCGCCGCGTTTTTTGTCGAAGGGACTCCAATATAGAACTTTTCTGCCCCTCTGACCATCATTTCTTCGCGCTATGTGCCCTGCCCATGGCCACTTGAGCTTACTGATTTTCAGGCCTATGTCCGTTACCTTAGTTCTTCTACGTATCTCCTCATTTCTGACTCGATCTCGTAGGGAAACAAAGCCCTCTCCATCGATGTGTGATTTTGAGTTTCTTTATAAGGCCCATAGTAAAAGACCATGTTTAGGATTCGTATCATATTTCAACACTGGTTGAAGACTTTTGCCTTCAGACACTGGGGTAATTGAGATGAGAAAAAACTCTTGCGCAATTTCCCGAATGCTGCCCAGCCGAGTTGAATTCATCGATTGACCTATTTCTCAAAGTTTAACCTACCTTTTTGGATTTCTTGTCCTAGGTAGATGTACTCGTCGACAACTTTGACAGTTGAATATCAGAATATATTTTTAATATAAGAGGTAAATTTAAAGTACGTTACCCGCCACCCTCAAATCATACTTGCCTCATGCATAAACCCACTTCATATAAACGTACAAAAATATTCCAGAAGTAAATTTTCAGGTTCATAAATATCTACTACAATGTTTTCACGGGCTTCCAATACCGTTGTATTAATATTTCTAGCCATAATATCCCGAGTATGCTTAGTGAAACAGGATACTTCGCAATTTTAGTCAAAACAAAATCAGAATGCCCTTTTGTTAGCAATCCACTCCTGTGGGTATCACATTTAAGAGGGAAAGAAGTACCGACGGCAAAAAGAGATCTGGCGATATTATATTTCTGTAATATTGTTGTTACACAAATTGATGTTGCTTTCAAGCAAACAACTGGAGTTAATGCACGTTTTTGCGAGAATAAGCAAGAAACTGAAGATGGAAATGTATTTGTACTTAATATAATGTGATTTCAATATAACAAATAAGTAAGAATAAAAAGAAAAAGAATGATATCAGTAAAAAAACAGTATTTATGAAGGTTTCATATCTCTTTTTTCAATATACATAGTGGTAATAAAAAACCGGCCAAGTGCGAGTCGGACTCGCGCGAATTAAGGAATCTTACTTCCACTTAATAAAATACCACAATATTTTGTTGACAGCAAATATAACTTTGTTTTTCATAGTGTTTGTATGAAGTACAAAGTTATGTTTGCGGTTGTTGAAAATGTGCTATATCTCAAAAACTTCTCGTTCGATCTCGTCCAAACCAAAATTTTTGTTGAAAGTATTTGTGAAGATCTACATTATATATTTTTGTCAAAATTTACACTCGCTTAGTTTAGAAGTTAGATAGGGGGGGACGCCCATTTTACCACTTTGGAAGCATCTAGCTATGAAACGTTAGACTTTAAAAGAAAATGGTTTTAGAAACCTCAATGAAAGAGACCCATCTTTTAAAAGACCTATCTATAGACACCCCACACGTATAGGTTTGACTAAAAAATGTTTTTTCAGTTTTAGTTTCATGTATGGGAGCCCCCCATTAAATGTCATTATTTTTTATTTTTGTGTGAGAATCGTAAAGCGGTTAGCAGGATACATACTCCTTTCAAATTTCAGTAGTGTGACGCTTATAGTTACAAAATAAAATCGCTGTGACATACGGACGGACAGACAGACAGACAGACTTGACGAAACTATAGGGGTTCCGTTTTTTGCCATTCGGCCTAACCCTAAAAATGGGCAAACATTAAAGACCATCGTAAATATAGAGCTTTATACATACTCTAAGTGAATAAAAAAGGTTGAATAGTCTAATTTATTTTATGTTTTTAATAATTCGAAATAATAAGAAACAAAATTCACTAACATTCAAAACAAAATAAAACGTCAATACAACCGATTTTTGTCAAACTACTTTTTCTAACCATACAACAAAATATCGCAAAAACGGGACAAAAGATAGTGTATGAGCGCTCCGACAAATAAACACCATGATACTACGGAGTCGAATTTCTCGACAGATATCCATAAAATAGTATAAGTAACCCGAAACGGATTCATAGATATTTAGACCTTAGTGCTGTGAGAAAATATTTATGTTTGTTGAAATGAAATGGAAGTGAGATATCAGAGCGAGGAAAGAGAAACATAAGGCAGGAGATTATGTACTGCAATGATTCTTAAGAGTCGTTTGTGAAGACACAACGCAAACGGCTACAAATAAATTAACTAAGTAAATGACAATCTCTAAGGAGGACTCTAAGGTCATTTAGATGTCTAGTTTTCTTTTTCTCAGATTTCGAATTCTCTTCTCATTTAAAAGCAAACAATCTTCACACTGGTTCTAAATGGTGGACATGTGAAGTTACCACAAATGTTTTATATTTATTCAAGATCTCAAACAAAGTTCACACGCCTTTTGCATATTTGATTTTTGTGTGAAATATTAACTTGTTTTGCGGGGTCAACTTTTAGAATGTGTCAACATTTAAACAAGTATATTGAACAACAGTAAGATTTAACCAACAACAAACATTTTTTGTTAGAAAATAGTTTAATTCTAATATTAGGAACTGAAATCATCACAATTACTCACTGGCAAAATAGAGCTTAGTAGCAAACGTAATAATTTTGATTCCAAACTGCATTCAAAGCACAAATTCTTGTGTAAATGGATATTTCAATCCTTACCCCGGAAAGGGAAGACCATGTAGAGTAGACAGAGATAGCAGTATCTTGTAACCCGAATCCTGGATCACGGAGTTGTTTGCCGAGCCTTCCCTGGCTTTGTTGGTAAAATACTGGGCAACTTCGTATTTTGCCATTGTAAAAATTGTACAACTATTGCATTTATTAAATCTAAAGCAAAGAGATCGAGACACCAATGTTTAACTGTTGTTTGGTAGCGACTGATGAATAGAAGGAGCTGCATTGGCTGCATTTTTATTTCTCTTTTTTCTTCGTCCCTTCATACATAACCTGATTGATGAATTTTTCTTGCAATTGTTGGTGATTTTGTGAATGCTATTCAAAGATACCAGCAGCTATAAAGCATATAAACTCCGGCCAAAGAGGGATTTTATGAAAATTATCACCCTTAATCGCAGTTAAGCGTATTACAGCGTAACGTAAAGCTTATTTGTTAAAAAAATATGTTTTTAAAACAAAGCGGCTAAGGGCACAGAAAGGTTGGGTTAATCTGAAAGCATGTAGGCTGTTTGTAATGAAAATAAATTGTAAAATGCTATAAATGTTATTTAAAACCATGTTTAGTCGTCGTAATTATATTGCCTGTAATTCATGTTATTTGACAAAAATAAAATAACTGAATGTGTCATGTATTGTTGAATTACTTAGTAAGAGAATGTTGTGTATTGTTTCTGCAAACAAAGTTCTTTAGTGCTCACAGGTCCCTCAAGGGTTTCGCTAAACGTGATCCATTATGCATAACCAATATTAAAAATGTCTTCATTATTTTATAATGACTTCAAAATCCCTATTAGATTTCACGCAAAGTTCAATTTACCGAAATGAAGCCGATATTAACGTCTAAACCTATTGTTCGAAAGTTTTTAATCTTACCTAAAAAATAGTTTGTGAACCAGGTAGGTAGCTTGTTTTTTTACGGCGGCCGCTCCCTTTGAGTTTCGTTAAAGGTTGAAATCATCTTGTAGTAAATCGGGTTGAAAACGAAACCCTTTTGAATTAACAGAAATGTGGAAGTTTTTTTGCAATACTTAAAACGTAGCCGAAAAATACAGTAAGCAGATTAGCGGTGGATTATTAAGAATTACTTAGACTCGATTTTACCAACGACAGATAAGGAATATTCGTCGAATATGACACAAAACGCTGAAATTAAAAACGCCATCTATTTGTCAGCAATTATTTATGTAAATGTCATTTTTAAATCGGTTATTTTACGTCAAAAAGGTGACATTATCAAGTTTTTTTCGACGAACATACCTTATTTAAAGTTAGTAGAATCAAGCCTAATCCATAAGGTTAAAAGTAATGAATAAAGATGAAGAGAATAAAATAAAAAAGGTCTAGGTTAATGAATTAATTTTCAGCGTAGAAAGTAAATGATTTGAAAACTAAGCCAACACCAGGTAAAAAAATTGGCTATCAAATAAAAGCTTTGAAAGTAAAAAACTTTTTTAAGTGTAGAATAAGTGACGTATTATAATTAATATATTTTAACTTAGGCAAACTTTTAAATGAAAAAAAAAACGCGAAAGAAAATGCAATCATGTGAAGCAGGAATACAAATGCTATGTATTAAAGTCCTATCTTTGAAACGGTATGATAAAAAGAAGTTCAAGATAAGAGAATAATATTTTATATTCGACATATAAAGCGAAATATCTGAAAAAATCATAATTCAGCCGTCGAATCATCTTGTAATGATTAAATCATTTCAAATCTGTTTAAATTAAGATATAACCAATATCTCGTTGCGACAGTAAGCTTGCTTATTCGCAATAAATAATCAGATTAACTCAATTGGTTATAAATAATTCTACAAGACTAGTTATTCGACCAGAATAAGCCGAAAGGTTGTATCGTCAAGTTTAATGCGCCAACGAGTGCACAGAAAAAACTTAAATGCCAAAAGAAGTTGCAATTATGTAAACCCGTCTGATCGAAAAATAAATAAAACAGGCCAAGTGCGAGCTGCACTCGCGCACTGTGGATTTATGGAAGGACATTTTAATTTTGATTATACATAAATTAACTAGCATTTTTCGGACAACTTTTAATAAGCATTTCTAATGACATGGCATTTTTACAGTTCATCCCAGTAATTCATACTTGAATTATTGTAGAATATGGACGTGGAACGGAATGTAAGAAGTAAGATATGACAGACGAGAGAGAGTGAGAAAAGAGAAGAACGCTTGAATTTTAATAAATAAATATGCGCCAATTGTAGTGTGTCGATGTAAGAATTTTCTTCCTTGTGTTACGAATACTAGACAACAATTATGACGGGGTTCTCCCATAAATACTTAAATACATATTAAACATCCATGACTCAGGTACAAATATTCGTGTTTATCACACAAAAATTTGCCCCTTGCGGGATTCGAACCCGCGACGGCCGGCGTAATAGTCAGGAGCTCTAACCGATACACCAAACGCGTTTGAGTCGTCGAATAAGGAGCGCGAAAGTTGAAGATATGACTATCATTTGAGGAAAGTTTGAGTGGTCGATGATATCAACATTGATTAAGAATGATTGTCAGAGGAAGAAGTATGCTGAGTTTGTGGAGTGCTGTAGAGGGCGGGCATTGAGTTATGAGTCTGTTGTGTATAAAATAAATAAATACAATACCTATTGCGAGTTTCCCCTTCTTATATTAATATACCGATATTATCAGGTGATACCTAAATTATGTAATACAATAGGGGCTACCGTTTTATCATTTGGAGGCACGGAATCCTGATCGAAATCGCTCGTTAATGACTTCATCTGGAGGCGCATTTAAATATTTAAAAATAAAAAGACGTGTAAATTGCTGTGTATATCAAGGATGCGAAATTACCTGACATGCTATCGTAGGATAGTGACATTATCTTTGGCAATCAATATTGATTTATAATGTTACAAAAAACGATAGTCGTGTAACTGGTAGCTAATATAAACAGGTATTTCAGTTAGGTTGCGTGATATCAGCCACTTAAGTTATCAATCTTATTTGATGTTTGGGTTAGGCAATTTTATACTTTACTAGCATATAGCTTGCAAATACATATCTTTGCCCATGTCAAAACTAAACACGTTTTTTCTCTAGACATTACGTATAATATTGATAAATTAAGCAGTATTTTTAGCAATGTCTCTTTCAATTTTTGAAAATAACAATTAAGAATGAATTCTTTATTATTTAAAACACTTTATGCACAATCTTAAGGTACCTACATATGGCGGACTTAATGCTAGAAAGCATACTCTACCAGTCAACCATAGGTCTATACAGAGAAAATGCTGGCGGCGCGAAGGAAGTGATAGAAGGGCAAAAGAGAGCTTGAATTCACTAGTACTGTCAAATAGCAGGTCAATTTTAAAGCGAACATGGTTAAACAATAAAACCTCACGGAACACATAAAATCGGTAGCAAGTCAGAGTTCAACTTTAATAAATTCATTACTCAAACATAATGGCATTAGATAAATCAAAAACCAAAGACAAAGAGTGAAACGAGATCACGATTCCTTTGCGATCCGACTCTGGAGTCACGATAGTGAATTTATTAACTCATTCTCTTATAAATCAGCAGCTCGAATATCCAAGATGAAACTACTTGGATCACTCAATCAGCCGACATTGGAATGTATAGCCTCAATTTCCGCACTTGTATTAATCATTATCTTGACATGTTTATGTTCTATGAGGC
This sequence comes from Pyrausta purpuralis, assembly GCA_963924145.1. Taxonomy (NCBI): domain Eukaryota; kingdom Metazoa; phylum Arthropoda; class Insecta; order Lepidoptera; family Crambidae; genus Pyrausta; species Pyrausta purpuralis. Next base: position 26,011,966 of record OZ001646.1, read on the forward strand.
TGGTGGTTTTTAGCGGTACGTATTTCACTTTATTTTAATTGAAGATTGCATTGCTTATAGAACGACCCTAGTATAATATTTTCTTGGGGGTCATTTAAAAACATAATTTATTGAATAAGCTATGTTTATACTCAACTGTACTGAGTAGTCTAGATTGCCTTGTTATTTTTTTTTTGAGCAAAGAAAGTCTAATGGTTTAGAATGTTTTTAACACTCACAGTTTCATATATTATATTCATAAAGATGAAATAAGAAACCGAAAATTGCGCACGGGCGGGACTCAAACCAGCAATTTCTTGGCTAACTGTGCCAAACGCTCTACCAATTGAGCTACCATACCCATAATAGACCAAAACTTTCACGTTAGCTCAATTGGTAAAGCGTTTGGCCCGGCTAAGCAAGAAGTTGCTGGTTCCAGTCTCGCCGGTGCGCAATTTTTGGTTTCTTATTTTATCTTTTTAAGTAAGAAAGTGCAATTTGTATTTAAACGAAAGTCATATTTTTAAACTAGATAAAATACTCTCAGAAAAATAATAATAATTGAAGGTATCATTATAGAAAAACGTTCTCACCATTACAATTTTAAAAATATACAAGAATGTGCTTCTTTCTAAGTGTCTCCTCTTTCAATCAGTGGCCGTTTCTATCGATACATTACAGTGCATAGGCTATTATTAGTCACGTCTTGAAGAATAACGGTGTTATACCGTACTCTATAGTCGCTGTGAAAACGTTGACCACTCGAGAGGTCTTTGTCTAAGTCATTGTCTTTGTACACGGACACAAAAGTCTGAATGGCCCTCAACACTGCAAACTTTTCAATGCCGCCTTCTAAACCAATCACACCACAAAACAACTCGTTTGCATCGGTAATAAGATCTACATCTGTATGTTAAGATGTATCTTTGTCTGCAGACGTAATTTTGTACAAAACACTTGTAACTTGTCATAGTTGTCTGTTAATTTGGATTGTTGTACCTTTTTCGATACGCAGAAAGCTTGAGTGTTCATAAAAAACGCCTGTCTGTACGTCTGTCATCGTTTGTGTATTGATTGCTGCTTTGTCTTCGGTATATTGTGAGTTGTAAAATACTCTGGCAATCGTTTCGCTAAGGTTGTAGTTAGATGCTTGACTATCTAAAGGGTTAATGATCCATTGTTAACGCAGGGTTATTTAAATAAAAAAATGTAATTTTTCCTGACTTTGAACGTTTGCGTCGCTTAGCAACATTTATGAAACAGCTATCCTGTTTAATGACTTTTGTTTAAGACCTGTCAAATGTTCTACCTTTAAGAAATAATTCTGTATGTACACAATATATAAATAATTAGAAATTATTTTACTTTACAAATAAAAAGTTCACCATGTTTAAACGATTATTTTTGAACACAAATAAATTCACAAACACTCAAATAAAGCCGATAAACACGAAAAGGGAACCTTATAAATAATCTCAAAGAGCGAAAAGGTAACACGTGAATATTCTAACGGGCACTAAATCAAAGGCATCCCTTGTGAAACAATAGAACCCCTTATCTGCCTAAAAACTCAGGTAAATTAAATGTACTCAAAGCACGTAGCAGGTACATATATTATGATCGATATAAATCTGAACCAAAGACCCCGAAAGTTTGTTTGGAATACTAATGTGGCACATCAAAGATATAGTTGGGATCCAACCAGGTATCTGGTTTGAATAGTTTCGGTTTTGTTATGTTTTGACGAAAATTTCAAATGAATGGCTCTGCTTCTTGTGATGTGCTGATTAAAATTATAAGTGTTTTATTTGTATCTAGGGCATAAAGCTCAGCAAAATAGAATTATAATGAGTACTTATTAAAAGTATCTGAATATAAATTATTTTGCGAATAATCATTGTCAACATCATCATTAATTTTGTTAGTAGGAGGCCTTTGTTGTGCACTGGCAGTTCTTTGGCTGATAATGACTATGATGAAATCATAATTTAAATGCCCTTTAAAAGCATGCAACTTGGGTATTATGGTATTTTTATAACAGAAATATTTAATTTGTAAATAGAGACTATTCCAAATAAACGACTTTATTGTGCTTCTCGTTTTCCCAGTCCCAGATTTCTTCATTCTGACTATAAACTAAAGAACCATTTTATTCGAAAACTCAAAGTTTCGTAGATAAGCGAGAAAACCAATATCCTATTTTGCTTCAGCTGAAGTAATCTATGTAGGTTTTCCCTATAAATAAAAATATCTATACGAAACCATTTACCGAACGGTCGCTCTATTTTTGCAAAACAATTTTGTACCGAACACTGTTCGGCTGTTAGTTGCAAACTTTAGTTGTAAATTTCGTGTTAAATTACTAAAGTTGGCTCAGAAATACTCTTCACAACTATAATGTATTTAATATGCTGGAATGATTATGCCAAAATGAATAAAGTTCGCGTATTCATCACTGTGAGTGACAAAATGATTATCTGCTATGGACTTTGTTAAACGATAATCTATTTTGAAATCTATACTTCTATACTTAATATTATAAAGCTGAAGAGTTTGTTTGTTTGTTTGTTTGTTTGAACGCGCTAATCTCAAAAACTACTGGCCCGATTTGAAAAAATTTTTTTACGTTGGATAGTCCATTTATCGAGGAAGGCTTTAGGCTATATAACATAAAGATACGACTCATAAGACCACAACAGAAATGAAAAATGTTGCGAAAACGGGAGAAAGATATTCCTTTTGAGAGCTTCCGCTGCATACGCTGCGGAAACCGCTTAAGTTACACAAAAATCATGTATGACAGGATTGTTCAGCATTAAGAGTTCTATAATAAAGTCCGCGACAGCATATGTCTATCTTTTATGGTTGACTTACTACAACCTTTTTTATGTTAATAAATTTGTAAAAAAATAATGCATTTTTTTTAGAGGTGTATTATACACACAGGTATTTATTCTTATCAAAATAAATACATTCATCATCACGAGCATTTCATTTAGAACCAAGTTGCCCTTTATATCATTTGATTTCAATAAATATCTTAGGAGCTATCACAGTTTTAACATAACTCCGCACCAAAATAATGTTCGCAGCTTAAGTACAACGTGCGCTTGCGCTAATATATTATAAAGCTGAAGAGTTTGTTTGTTTTAACGCGCTTATCTCAGGAACTGCTGGACCGATTTGAAAAAATATTTCTGTGTTGGATAGCTTATTTATCGAGAAAGGCTTTAGGATATAAAACATGACGCTGCGACGGGAGGGGAGGGAGCAAACTCAAAACGCGCGGACGAAGTCGCGGGGGACCGCTAGTTGTATCATATAATGTAGCTACTGAAGTTTGAATATAAATTCAAATAATGAGATATTTACTCACGCAACAAGAGTAGATTTTTTAATACCAGAATATGTACAAATATATTGCCAGCAAAGTTTCATAATAAACTAACGTAAAGAAACACATGTCAATACTACTGTTTTTCGAAGCTAATTTTGTCTAATTCAGACTCAGCTTAGTAAAGTCACACTGTGATTATAATTTTAACGAAACTTCATAGACTTTACATGAACGCATATTGGTCTACAATAATGGAGTAAGAAACGTTTCTATTTAATAAATTACCTATGTAATTTATTTAAAAAACCTGTGACTATGATATAAATTGATCTACGCGATAGACCAAATGGTCTTGATGGTTGAAATCAACTAAGTAACACTAAGGCAGATGGGTGGTTAACATAACTATAAAAAGATAACAATCATTCAACATATATTTCATACATTTATATATCATGTAAGCTAGCTTTAAGTACAGCAGGATAAAAATAAAGAACCCAATTCTGGTACGAGTAGAATGAATCTCAGCGATCGCACCATAGAAAATTGAAAACAGACAACTCAATCATTTATGATTTCAACATTTTTATGTTCACTTGGTTTGTGGCTGAGCGAAAAAAAAATACGTAAATTGATGTGAAATTTCCTTTTCTTTATCATTATTAATTCGTAATAAATCCTCGGCGGCAAGATTTGGTTTCAAACCATGCAGAGTATTTTACGTATACTAGCAGTACGTTGTTTAACACACTGTGAATTTTGGCAGTGATGCAGTCGCGATACTTACGCGCGTTAGCATCGATGCAGTCACAAAATGTCAACCTTTACACACTGCGCTACTTTAAGCATCGGTACAGTCGCGACACACGAGCTGAAAATTCTCAAATTATGTACTGAATTTTGGTGACTGCATCGACGTAGACGCGCGACTGCATCGATGCTAAATTAATTCTGTTTTTATTAATTGCGTGAGTCACGATGCTAAAAGTCGCAGTGTGTAAGGGGTCTTATAAGAATTATATTTGATTGGTTTTCACTAGATAACGTTATAGTTTTAAATAAAATAATATCAGTAACTCTCTGAACAAAATTATAAGTGATATAAGTCTACAAAGTTTTTCTAAGTTCCAAACTCGCTACGAAACTGCTTCAGAATGTATTTAAAACATAATTCAACTATCAAGTTGTATGCTATTCAAACCTTAAGAAGATTAACGAAGCACTTCTTTTTTTTTCTTACTTAAATTTAATAATTTATTTATTTTTTTGAATAAAGGTACAATTACAGATTACAGTCAGACGTGCATTTTTTTTACAAACAGATATATTTGAGGTAAAGTGACATAAAAGGTATACAGACACAGAACATGTATTTCTCTACTTGAGACTACTACTCGTGATTCAATCATGATTTGTCTGTTCTATTCGATCTGTGTCTCGATCGTGATCCAACCGCGATTATCTTCGCCGGGAGATGAGTATCTTTGCGAAACTGACTTTAATGTCTTCATTACTGCGGGCAATTGATTCGGTGCCGACGTGTTCAGTCGGCCTTACATTTTTTTATTATGATTTAAATATATCCGGACGTTGTTATGCGTCCGCGGCGAGCCTTTTTGAGCGTGTGCATTTTGTGATTGTAGTGTCAGTATGTTGAGTACGAGGCCTGGAAGAAATAAAAATTAAATAAACGCATATATTATCGAATATCGGTAATTGATAAATTTATCCTGTGAAATCTTTTTTTAACATAACCATAGAAATTGACCCCCGTTTACGAGAATTACTTACATAAAGCGCTATTTTTAACAAAGACGAAGAAAGTAACGAAAATTGTCCAATTTCGAGCACGAAGGACTTTTTAAAATACAAATAACGATATCGTTTCTCAAACACAAAAAAATACACATTTCAGTACGAAATAAAATTTATTAAATGCTTGCCATTATTTTTATTGATTTAATATTGGACACCAATCACATATTGATCTGATCCCAAAGTAAGTAGCCAATGCACTTGTGTTACTCGTATGGAAATCAGACATAATGGTGGTACCACTATACCAAACCCTTCACTATATGGAAAATAATGATTTCTACATTGACCCGACCGGAAATCAAACCCGGGACCGAGCGGTGACGCCTTGAAACCCAGTGTGCTAAGCCACCACACCACAGAAGTCGTCATATTAGTAGGTACTAAAAGAACTTTAATTTACCAAATTCTAAAATATGAATAGAATTCCTTCTCCGTTTTAATGCCGCTATAAGCAACTCTGTATCACATTTCACCGGCAACAGAAACTATTCCAAAGGCATTAATCTCTTTTCTAATCTCTCGCTATAGTATGTCAAGTAGAAAAGTATAGTCGATCTGAAAAATTACATTATATTTTTAAACAGATGCTCTATATACTTCTTATATTACTAGAAACAAATTTCTACTTTAAAAAGTTAGTGAACTAATTGATGGACATTTAAATGATTTATTTTTACACAAATCTTATATATTAATATACTAAATCAACAAATTGAGGGACATTTAAAAAAACGAACTTTCTGAATTCATATTTTAAGTCTTTTTTTACACGAACGAGTTAATAAGAAGAGCAATCAGCACTGAGGCTGCAACAAAAATTAAAGTGACAAGAGCATTTTCAGGATTAGCGATCTGGCCTCTCTTTGACATTCAATGCAACGTTTTCCCTGTGCACTTTTCGGGCACACCAAAAACCTGTATTTTTGTTGGTCTGTGATTCAAAATCCCTTTGAAATAGCTAAATCTGTCACTGGTTCGGGAAGTTACAGTATTTATTCAAAATCTACAAACGGTCAAGAGCTATTGCTTAATTGTTAGTATTTAATTTTTAGCGCATTCATCAAAAGGAAATGCTTATGTTTGTAGATAATTATTTAATAAAAAGTGACGTCATGGTATCAAGAAACTACTTTCCAAGTGATGTTAGAAGCAAAACGAAAACGCCACTAATGTTATAAATCTATTGACAATAAAATTTACTACGTAATTTAACGGCTCATTATCGCTCTATTTTGTGTCTCAATAAAACATAACATATTGCTTTTTATAGTCATTCCTTAATTACATATGCATATTTTTGTAGTTGACTGTACTGGATACCATAGAGCTTGTGTGTTAGTAACAGAGTGTATTAATATGCTGTCAATGTCCAATACGAAGTATTAGACAATTCATTAAGTGTAATTGTGTGTGGTGACTCAGCAAGTAGGTGTATGGTAAAGGCTTTTTTTTTCAAATGAATACAGTACAGTACTCTGTTATCTTCTTAGAACGTTATAAAATGATAATATATATACATATATTTTATAAAATCATACGGCAGTGTCACTAATGTATCAGCCCCGGGAAATGAGACCTCAAACAAACTTAGAAGCTGTATGGTGGCTTGAAAAAGCATTAAAGAAACTTAATTTCTTTGCACTTGTAGAATCCCCGTTGTATGTTTTTTGTAATTTAGAGGTTTATATTTTATTAAAATCTAGCGGTCCCCTGCGACTTCATCCGCGCCTTTTGAGTTTGCTCTCTCGCCTGATGGCCTAAAACCTTCCTCTATCCTTCCTTCTATAAAGTAGATGACTATTTAAAAGATAATAATGTATGGACTTGCATGAATACTACAGACATTTTAAACCTTTTGAAATGAGACAATAGTGAGTGTGTTTCTTGCGCAGCTTCTTCTCAGCACTAGCCCAAAATTGTCCCGAAGCTGTAGTAGGGTTTATATTGGGGCGTGTATTAAAAAAAGTAAAAACCAACTTCAAAACCAAAATGCACTAAAAAGTCTATAATAAACTCTTAACCATTGAAAAGAAAGGAATCCATTTTAGGCAAACAATTTCTTTTTGGAGTCGGTGATGTGATAGTTGATGCTTGATAGTCAAAGTGATGGCACCGACTCCATTGGTTTTGAAGACGGGTTTTTCTTTTTTTAAAGTCAATTTTATTTCTTCATTTTTAGAAATTACACGAGGGGGGGGGGGGTAGTAGCACCTGAAGTTCTGTTATTATAAATACTGAACTCCTAAGCGTTAAGGAGTTCCACCGTCAACTCAGCCCCACAAGATGTTGACTGTTAGATGTAACAACACGTCAACATTAAGATTCTAGTAAAAAAAACACTACACATACCTTTAAATTTGAGGGTTTCCCTCGTTTACACCAAGATCCCATCATCAGATCCCAAATTGACAACAATAGGGCTAACTAGAAGGTAGATCCTCTAAGAAGGCGAAATTTTTTTTTCGAATCGGTCCACAAACGACTAAGATATGAGGTAACATAGATACAAAAAAAACACACAGTCGACTTGATAACCTCCTCATTTTTTGGAGTCGGTTAAGCTGTCTTCAGTTACTGGCCTATTTGCATAAATAAATGACTTTTATGACTTTTAATATGACTAATATTAGTATCTGCTTTCTACACCACATCATACCATGAATGTGCTAGGAACGTGTCAGGAAAAAAATCTTTGTAGGTATTGAAATCATTGACACTGTTCCCACTAGACCCGTTTTGTCACCGACCAACACCGTCGCATGTCATGCACGAAGCGTATCCACACCGGCATAATACGTTCCATATAACAATGCTGTGATAAAACACGAAAGACGAAAGTCTTCAACCAGTTGTCATACTGTGTGAAGTGGTCTCCAACTATGGGCCTCATAAAGAAGCTCAAAATCACACAACGAGCGATTGAGAGAGCTATGCTTGGAGTTTCCCTGCGGGATCGCATCACAAATGAGGAGATACGTAGAAGAACTAAGGTAACGGACATATCCCTACGAATCAGTAAGCTCAAGTGGCAGTGGGTAGGTCACATAGCGCGTAGAACTGATGGCCGTTGGGGCAGAAAAGTTTTAGATTGGAGACCTTTTGACCAAAAGCGCAGCGTGGGACGTCCACCGACAAGATGGACGAACGACCTTGTTAAGGTCGCGGGATCACACTGGATGCAGATAGCTTGTGATCGGTCGCTGTGTAAAACCGTGAGGGAGGCCTATGTTCAGCAGTGGATGTCCTTTGGCTGATAATGATGATAATGATGTGACAAAACGATGTATTTCGTTCAGTGGGCATAGTCGAGCATATCGTGATGCTATTCGTATCTGATACGCTTCTAGAATGGTCCAGGTATTCAATAATGATAATAAAAGTCCCCCTAGTTGATTTCGACAACGGTGGCCAGTCAAAACGACTAACCGACTGCGCCGGATATATTATATTGCACAAGTGTGTGCGCAAACACAGGTGCACTCTCTATTCCTTTCACTCTCATAGCCCGACGGGACAGCAATCTGACACGACTGGAGAGAGGTCAGACGTAGGACCAACGGCTTTAAGTGCTTTCCGAGGTATGGGGGTTAAACACTGCCAGACGGTGCCACGGGGGTGAACAGAAAACCCGGGTACGTATTTTTGGCCCTGACCCGGGGATCGAACCTGGGACCTCTGGCGCAGCCGTCACTTTAAAGTGCGATCCTCTAACCACTGCGCCACCGTGGCAGTTAAAATCAAGGTATGTAACGGTGTAGTGGGCCCAGAGCTTTATTCGCTTAGAAAACCATGAGTCATAAATAATACCTACTCGTATGTATTTTTTTCGTGAATTGTACGACTACTGAGCTCCTTTTGTAACCTATAATGACACTAGGCACATTTTTACTTAGTCATATTCAAAATGTGGTATTTCCGCCATTATTTGCTAATGAGGAGAATCGTAAAGTATTTGCTGGTTACCGGTAATATTCGTGACTCGTTAAGTTAAAGTCATTTGGTTTCTAGGGCGCAGTTTATTGTCGTTATTTCACATTTCTTTATGAATGCATTTAAGGTTGCTCATTAAAAAAACTTAGTTGTATCATATTTTAAATTATGTACTTTTTAGGCACTTACATTTCTATTACTAATATTTTTGATGTTATAAAAAAAATATAGCGCAGTGGTAGCAGCGCTTTGGTAGGGATACCGAAGTGAAACAACCTACAGCGCGGTCGTGTTTAGATGGGTGACCATTCCGAACATATAAGTGACGTATATCACGAGCATCTCCGTGCTTCGGAAAGAACGTTAAGCCGTTGGCCCCGGCTAATATTAGTCGTTTGATATTAGTTGTTAAGCCTAAACAGAGGCTTTATGGGTGGCTTGATAACATGTATATATGCAGCCTATGCTATTTAGCGCTGTAAAGAATAACTGCTTGGGCCATCTGTTTCATAAACAGTCGGCTAGATGGCGCTAAGCGTCACGCAATTGACGTTTTCATAAGAAACCACAAATTTCGCAGGGTCGGACTAACAGCACGGTAGCTCAATTGGTAAGAGCGTTTGGCCCGGTTTGCCAAAAGGTTGCTGGTTCAAGTCCCGCCCGTGCGCAAATTTTTGGTTTCTTATTTCATCTTTATGAATATAAAATATGACACTGTGAGTGTTAAAAACATTTTAAAGCATTAAATAGCGAAGCGACATTAATTTCCAAGTTGAATTTATTCTGTAAAGAATAACTGCTTGGGCCATCTGTTTCATAAACAGTCGGCTAGATGGCGCTAAGCGTCACGCAATTGACGTTTTCATAAGAAACCACAAATTTCGCAGGGTCGGACTAACAGCACGGTAGCTCAATTGGTAAGAGCGTTTGGCCCGGTTTGCCAAAAGGTTGCTGGTTCAAGTCCCGCCCGTGCGCAAATTTTTGGTTTCTTATTTCATCTTTATGCACTAAAAAGTCTTAAATAAACTCTTCACCATTGAAAAGAAAGGAATCCATTTTAGGCAAACAATTTCTTTTTGGAGTCGGTGCCATCACTTTGACCATCAAGCATCAACTATCACAGCACCGACTCCAAAAACAAATTGTTTGCCTAAAACGAATTCCTTTCCTTTCAATGGTGAAGAGTTTATTTAAGACTTTTTAGTGCATTTTGGTTTTGAAGTCGGTTTTTACTTTTTTTTTAAGTTTTGATCCATCATTTCTTATGTAATATCAGTTCTTTGGCCAAATGCAAATAAAGTTTTACGTTAGGTTTTTATGTATTTGAGTGCATAATATTAAAATTTATTTTTAAATAAAGTGAAAGCATCATCATCATCATCAGCCAAAAGAAGTCCACTGCTGAACATAGGCCTCCCCCACGGCTTTCCACAGCGACCGATCACTAGCGAGTCTTGTTAGTGGACGTCCTACGCTGCGTCTTTGGTCGAAGGGTCTCCAATCTAGAACTTTCCTGCCCTAACGGCCATCAGTTCTTCGCGCTATGTGCCCTGTCCATCTCCTCTTCTACGTATCTCCTCATTTCTGATTCAATCCCGTAGAGAAACACCTAGCATACTATATAGTAAGCTAAATGTATATATAGTAAGAGTCTCTGCTTTAAGATTGCAAGTAATAAAATTTTAGAAATAGTAACAGAGACTTCATATTATCCATTTTAGTTAGTACTAGCCCTGAATAGTACAGTTAAGTAAGCTACATTTCTATACCATTTGACATCAATCACCACCGTTCATTTAAACGTAAACATTAAACGAATCTTCAGTCAACAAGTTGATAAATGCCCGTATTTCCCTCCAATCCCTGAGGAAGACGATCTACTTAGTGAAAATGCAAATCAGGTTAACCTTTTTCAATTCGACACGCGTTGAGCGAAGCCGGGCGAAAATGAAGACGCTTTTGTAACGGATATCTAAGGCCATGTTACACGGAGTTTCTATCACTCAATGAAAGTGAGAAATCTGTGAAACTTAAAACAAATATGATTTCACAAAAAATATTAACTTATACATAAATATAAGCAAAAATCCACTTTTTTGATTTACGCAGTACCTTTTATACAAGTTCTTATCACAGTTAAGACAATATCTTTCTTATTATAATATATTTATCATTTTTCAACATTAACAAATAGGTACTGATCAAATCCAGATTTTTTGCAACCTTACATACCGCGACTTTTAGCATCGATGCAGTCGCGCGTTTTGAAATGCGCTTCAGCATCGCGACTCACGACAAAAACAAATTTAATTTAGCATCGATACAGTCGCGCGTTAGTGTCGATGCAGTAGCCAAAATTCAGTACATAATTTGACAATTTCCAGCTTTTGCATCGTGACTGTATCGATGCTAACGCGCGTTAGAATCGCGACTGCATCGCTGCTTAAAGTAACGCAGTGAGTAAAAGTTGACATTTTGCGACTGCATCGATGCTAACGCGCGTTAGAATCGCGACTGCATCGCTGCTAAAACTCGCAGTATGTTAAGGGTCTAAAGAATGCGTAGAAAAAAGTTTTTACTAGACGTCTAAAGTCAATTGAAACCTATATAACTCAGGTAGGTAATAATAAACTATTGACCATATTCTCGATACACGTTTACGTAATACCTTAAATTGTGGGCAGGCAGCTTATTGAGTTAGTATTTACGCTACAGATTTATTCAAAACAGTACAGCCGTTTAAGGGCGCGCTGCCTTACATACAAATGAAGAACGGATTTCCTTACTGGTTGAAAAGGGCAGGTGTCGTCATAAGATGAGCGAATAGCGGTTTAAGTGTATTTATAGCTCAACCATTGAAGCTTTTGTTACTCATATCTCGTTTAACACAAGCTTTACTATTGAAAAAAACTTAAAATCAGATATCGCAATTATAATTAAAAAAAAACATTTTAAAAAATACGTATTTAACAAACAACGCAATACCTTACGTGAGCCATACATAAAACTGTCCCCAAGTTTGTTTTGATTTGATCTCTTCTTGCAGAGTCATTCATTGTTATGCTTAGGAACAATATAAGGAATATTTCTATAAATAAATATGTAGATAGTTATTCCTATTTTACCGTTATCCAGGAATCATCTTAAAACTAACTGATATTTAACATATAAATTTAATCGCTATCTTCTGTTAATATAAACGCGACCCAATTTTTCAGTTTTAGGGTACTACCATTTAGATTTTACTGTTTGTAGATTTACATAATTAAAATTTTCTTGTTACGAGGATAACGTAATAATGTAGGAGGGTTTTGTGTTATGAAACTATGTTATCTACTTTGTTTTCTTTACGCAAATTGTTTTTTCTTTATGTACATTTCTTTATTATTCATTCTTACATCAAAAAAACTTATCGAGGGTATGTGCTTAAGTTTATAAGTGAAAATGTTCTAGATGGTGTTTATTTAACTAGATATAAAATTAAGGAAAATCAAATTATATTTTTAACTGTACTGTATTATAAATATTTACCATAAACTACAGTAGCGGCATTCCTTATGGCTTGTTTATTTGTTTCTATTACTCCACATTCACCATTTTCGTTCCTAATATTCCCATTAGCACCTAAATTATCATATGAATGCGTAATGTTGGAAAAAGCGGCATTAGTCACACCGTATCTTTGTATGTGCCGCTTCAACCGGACCTTTGAAAATGGCCGTTTAGTATTCAAAGAGCACATGCTTCATAATTCCCCGCTGCTTAATACAGCCTCATACTCGACCACCGTCTCGGTACCAGTATTCTAGACCCCCCACGCCTCCCGCGATCCGCTTAATACAGATACACATGGTGGATTAGAGGAGACAGTAGTGGGTCAAGATAAAATGGACAGTAAAGCTTACATGCCTTCATCTCTTTGTTTCACGAAAAGCGATATAAAAGATTAACTTATTAGTATGCGGCGGAAGCACAGATCGGACGGTCCTGACTCGAGAAAGCATGGGATTGTCATGGAAAGTTTGCCGTTTCAAAGAATATTTAAGGCATGAGTGTAATTGTTTTGGAAGAAATGGTTTGTTATGACTTCGAAGTAATTGGACTTAACATGATGATAACAGAGTCAACACAACAAAAGTCGTAGCTATAGGTGTATGGCAAATTATTTTAACAAACTTCTTGTATGTTTGGTTGCGCTGTCTCGAGCCTAAGAGACAAAATATTGAGCATCTCTCGTTGTCTTTTGTTTGCAGTAACGCCCGTTTTTGTGTCGTGCGTGTAAGCGTTTTTTTGTTGAAATATGGTTAGGTACAAAATACTTCATAAACATTAGTACTTCGATACTATTTTATCTACTATAGTCAGATACATTACCAATCAAAAAAAAAGTAAAAATATAGCAAGCAAATGGACAAGTGAACTAGCTCCTAACATGAACGAAAACACTTCACAGTAATTAAAAATTCAACGGATGTTAAAAAACTACTACTCTTTAGCAGTACCACAAACGGTGCTAAAGAACACTCAAACAAATTGCTCGAAGACAAAGCGGCAGGACTAAAGTTATCGTGAACGAGCATTTTTGTTTTAATTGAATTAACACTAGCTAGCGAAATGGTGAAGACAACATTCTAGAACTTTGTTCCGAGGAAACTCTTCGGTGGAATAAGGCAGCATACAAAAAGGTGGGAGTTGTTCCACAGTTTTACTTCTTATTCGTTTTGGGCAACCAATTGACGCTTTCTTTATTCATGTTTAGGGGTAACGCGGCCATGAGGCTGAGATTCAGAAAACCAAATCTCTTTTACATAAGACTTGTATAAAGATAATTTAAGACAAAGTCTCAAATAAACAAAGATTTGACTGTCAACTATGTTATACATAATTTTTATTTTTAAGTTTGTACCAGAGTATAATTTGTTTACGGAAGACATAAATAAAGCAAAATAGCCCTTACTCAAAAACCGAACGAGAAAAAACCAGATCCAACATATACGAGAAACGTGCAGTAATATCAATGGCTTCTATTAACTAAAGACAGTTACTAATATAATTCAAGGCAGTAAAACCTTAAATGACTCCTCGTGCGAGAAGCCATAAGCAAACCATTCATAAATAAAACTCTAACAGTAGAAACAGAATCTAATGAAAGGAATAAAATACTTTAATTGGTGCTTTGAGATGAACCAACGGCAACGCGTCCACCATTAACCTTTTAAGGATTCGTTGGAAGCGAGTGGATTGAGTTAAAAATGGTTTTGTGTGGATAAAACACTTTTTTACTTAGTTTATAGCAAGGCAATAACGACGCTATGATGTGGAAAGTCATTAAGGAATGGCATGCAAACTTCTCAGAATAATAGTTAAAAGAGTAGAGGTAACATAAACGGCGTTTCCTCAATATTAAATTATCAACAACAACTCCACCAATGATCTTATCAAACTAAATTTTGGATGGATTCATGAAATAGTCATGTGATATTATTTTTCAATAGATCAATACCTAACTGCATTTTCGCTTAAAATAATTTTCAATTAAATATCCAGTCTGAATAAAATAAAACATCGTCATGTTCTGATGAGGAAGATGCTATATTATTCTGTTTTACATTGCACATTTTGAAGTCAGTTAATTTTTAAATCAATTTCCTTTAATATTCTCATTGAAACTCCTTTACTTGCTAATTTATTAAAGTCACAACTCTATGGAAGCCCCCACCATGGCCAAGTTATTTGCTGGACCGAATCTAATGAAAAATTCAAAACCAAAAATGTATACTTTCGCGGAAGGAAATTTTCGAAGATAGTATTTTGACTAAATTATTAAACAGATGAAACTTTCCACGGCGCGGCGGGCAAACTGCTTGAGTAATAAAGAGTTCTCGTCGAAAAATTTTACTTTTTGGCTAGTTTTGCCTCCGAGGTGAAACAAGATATTAATACTTCGCTTTAGAATTCAATTAGAGTTTCAACATTAAACATGCATGGGGCAGAAATACAGAAAAGTTCAAGTGGTCAAGGTAGTTTAAGGATTTTTTTTTCTTAAATATACTATAAAGAATACGTTTTATGGAGTATACAGTAGTCAAGTAGATAGGAAATGAAGAGGAAAGATAGCATGAATTTATTTTATCTACTCAAAATACCTTAAAAACAACATTGTAACGAAATCCATAAACACAGAGAGCAAACTCAAAACCAAGCACTAGAAACATAGACAGACACCATTACAACTAACGAAACAGATAAACCGAATACACCAATAAAGTTTCCCGCAAAGCCCAAAGCAACAGTACTTGTAATAGAAGCATGAGACTAAAAGTGGCTTGATACGTCCAAAACCGGCGTACGCGCAAGGAAGCCACGTGAATAATTTCATAGACCATTACAGCCTGATCGCCGGCAGCGGTTATACAGTCACGACAAACAAAGTTGCACCACATACTTCTTAACTCAACGCAGCAAGACCCAAATTCAACTGCAATCCATCAGATCCCATTTCACCTACTGTACCGTGAGACCCGTCACGACTTCCAAAGGATATACTCTTTCTAGATACGGCTTTATAGCACGATAAAATTGGTAATTTGATACGTGCGAAAGTAAAATTTTAGCTCTTTTAGATAATCCTTTGATTCCGTAACAAATTCAAATCTTTGCAATAATAATTTGAGTAAATAAACTGGTAATGAAATTCAAATTGATATTCGGTTCATTTTAGATTTTTTGAAGTTAAAATTGAAAGTAGTTGCAATTAGTAGACACTTTTGACTTTGACAATTAATTTCTAGCAATCGAAGTTGCAATTTTATAAGTTGTTTATTAACGGAGTAATTTGAATTGATATCATTAATTCGAATATATCAATCTATTAATTGGTGGTAATAGAGCTTAAAATTGTATTGTGACATTGTCTTATCTAAAGAATACAACTTTTTTCAGAGCAACGTGGGTCTATACCATTGTTATTGAAGTCAATGTACTTATGAGCTGCCACAGTTTTCATAAATCTAAGTTTTTGAACTGAGAATAAATCAACTTTTAGGTCGGTTCACAAACATTATGCTAACAGTAAAAGTCGAACGATCTATCTCTTCAATTTACGCCGAAATCATGACTTCGAAACTTTGTGACTATCGCGCATACATTCTCTCTACATAGTTGCAGATTGTTCAAACAGACGTATTATTTCCATCTGGTTTTGGAAAGGCAATTATTATAGTCCATTATTGCTTGACCTCTATTAGTTCATTGACCTTTCAATTTATCACAATTTAAATAAAGAAGCAAGCTTTACCGGCGTCGTCTACAGATGATTATCAGCAAAACGCTAGTTTTTAATTGAAACCTGATACATTGCTTCCATAAAATTAATATCATCAAAGAATTTATGTAATCGTCGCATGTCCCATGTTTTTATGTCAATTCCCTTGTGAAGAAGCCAGTTTCTAAAAGATTTAACTAATTTTTGAAGAATTAAAATGCGTAGTTAACGAGCATTTTTAAATACTTGGAAAACGTTAAAACGATGTTTATTGACGAACATGAGAATTCGTTTAAGAAGTATATAGTATCTTTCTCTATATAATATAAGCAGCCTTGATTAAATATTCTATTTGAATGAGTATGTACTAAAACTGTGCAAATTGCAAAAATGGTAATACATCGATATAAATGTTAATGTTTCAAATTTCATTTTCCCTCGTTAACATTAGGTTCGTATTGAAAATTCATAAAGTACGCACGCTGAAGGGCATTCGAGATAAGGATGTGTGCAATTTACTTTAGACATCGACTTGATCTAGGGTTGCCACTATGTGTAAATAAAATCAGAATAAATACAATAATTAAAAAATATATTTTCTGGTTTCATAATGATGCTTAATCTCTACATATTTTGAAAGAATAGTAATAAGCACTATTCAAAACAAAAAAACAGAGTGGGGTTTTTTGAACCCTGGCATATATCGGAACCTATTTTGGTGATATGCAACGAAAATGTCAATATCAATGAGAGTATCAAGATAAAGAAAGTATGGAAGAAAATAAATTCATTACTTTGACAGAAAAAAAAGTTTTAAATTGACTGATTAACATACTAAAGTAAAAATAAACAGATATGTTCCGTTGAACATTTTTTGCCAACCCTAACTGACAATTGCAAGAGGGCTGAGCAGACAGAAATGGCTCTAACAAAGGTTTATCGATACGTTTCCTCTTTATCGAGTCTTCACATTAGATAGGGCTGAAATAAAAGAATGCTAATACGACCCATACTTCTATTAGGCTGATTGGATTCAAATGGGATCTTTGTGAATGTGATAGTTCAATTGATTAAATTCAGTGAGAAATAGTATCTGGAGATATAGTACAAGATACTAAAGGTCTACAAAAACGAAACCATAGATTTTAGGAGCAAAATTTGAAAGATCTGTAATTCTGAATTGGTAATGAAGACAGGACAGACAGACACCTAAATTTTAAAATAAATTTCTTTAAGGGCTGATTTTTCATTTGTTACATGAGAAATAATTGACGAATAATATGCAATATGTCTGATTTGAAAACGTCACTTCATTGTTAGCCAACATTTGTGTAAATATCATTTTAAAAACGGTCACTTTACATTTTATCAGTTAGATATGTTTAGTCTGTCGTTTAAAAAATCGGCCATCAAACCAATAAGAAACTTTGTAGTGATACATTTACGATCAAAAGACAAATTTCTTATGAAATCAATACATTCCAGTAACTTATGTGTAAAATTTCAAGAAATTCTGAAAAATCCATTTCATCGGTAATAGCGCTTTGTGATATTTTATAGTAAAGGCTCTACGGGCCTCTAAGACCCTTTACACACTGCGCTACTTTTAGCATCGATTCAGTCGCGATCCTAACGTGCGTTAGCATTTATACAGTTGTGTTGCAGAAGCTGGAAATTGTCAAATTATGTACGGAATTTTGGCGACTGCATCGATACTAACGCGCGACATTTAATTTAGCATCAATGCTAAATTAAATCTGTTCTATATTCATAAAGATGAAATAAGAAACCAAAAATATGCGCACGGGCGAGAGTCGAACCAGCAACTTCTTGGCTAACCGGGCCAAACGCTTTACCAATTGAGCTACCGTGCTGTCGGTCTGACCGATTGAAATTTGTGGTCTCTTATGGACACGTCATTACCCGTCTATTTATGCAACAGTGGGCCAAGTAGTTACTCATAACAGAATAAATTCAACTTGGAAATTGATGACACTTCGCTATCCAATGGTTTAGAATATTTTTTAGCACTCACAGTGTCTTATTTTATATTCATAAAGACGAAATAAGAAACCAAATATTGCGCACGGGCGGGACTCGGACCAGCAACTTCTTGGATAACAGGGCTAACCGCTCTTAGTGTATAATAAGACACTGTAAGTTTAAAAAAATATTCTAAACCATTAAATCTGTTCATTGCGTTTGTTGCGATGCTGAAGCACGTTTTCAAAACGCGCGACTGCATCGATGCTAAACTCGCAGTCTGTAAGGGGTCTAAAATGTAACATACAATGAAACACTTTATTATCAAGAATATGTAAACTAAACACCCATTTATGTTTCATATGTTCATCAAGATAGATAAAAGCTACCTACCGTCATTTCGACTCCAGGCTGTTAAAGTAACATCTTTGTATGATAGTATATTTTTGTACTAGTTACAACATTGTGTATTAGTACCAATTTTGCCAGAGTCAGTTTTAAATTTTTATCTGTGATAAGATTCACTTATTCGAATTTAAAAATTGTGTGACCAGTTGATTTAATAGAGTCTTAGAATTGATATTACTTTAAATTAAAGAAGACACATTATTTTTTTATTGGTCATCTCATACAATAATAATAGGTCCTGGGTTTGTAATGTTTGGTAAATGGCACAATGATTTTGGTAGTGTTACTAAAATACTTACCCCCAACTATATTTCAAACGTACATCAGGCATTGAAAGAGCACTGAATAAATTCTTTCATATCTTTTCACTCCAACGTCGTGCTCTAATAACAGCTAAAAGCATCCCAGCCCATTAGGATGTTCATTAATTTCTTTTATCATTACCGATATTCTTGAAGGTTTTATTCAGTGAGCGTTTCTTAACGTATCCAGCTGTGGTGGATAGATTTTATGCAAATATACCGGAGTAATTGCACTATAACTCTAATGTTCAT
The DNA here is from genome assembly GCA_963924145.1 of Pyrausta purpuralis. NCBI lineage: Eukaryota > Metazoa > Arthropoda > Insecta > Lepidoptera > Crambidae > Pyrausta > Pyrausta purpuralis. The sequence continues at coordinate 26,031,239 of OZ001646.1, forward strand.
TCATTAGTATTGCGGGCTCTCGAGATAGCTCACAGGGAAATTTATATTCAGCACTAGTTAGTGGTTTTGTGGCTGCCATCTTGGTTTATAAAACGTATGGACATTTTAACGGTAGTTTTTGTCGAATATTGTTAAAGGTTTTCACTGCATCACTTGTTTTGATTGTGGAAAAGAAATGCAGTGGAAGTTTGTTTTTGATTAAAACTTCGAGTAATTTTTTTGACAACCTAGCCACGGTATGATCCAAATGAGTTCAGATTTTTAGATTACATGGTATTTTATTAAAAATTGACTTAAGTAATCGTAGAGTTTGTAAAAGTCCCAAAATGTAAAACACTATGTTTAGAAAAGCTACAAAATAAACATAAGAACCAATTGGAGCTTAGAAGTACAATATTTTTATCATAACGATATTTTTTTCATACTCGTTTCAAAACCAGACATTTTAATTACTGAGTAAGGTACATGAACCCATCAGTTTGATGGTGTTAATAATTTTGTGCTTCTACATCTTAATTAAGATATTAAATGGTTGGAAACTAATTGCAATTTTATTGCACTTATAAAAACTTATAGCATCAATTGTAAAATACCTAATGGCTTACTCATAATGAATATCTTCGTACGGAATAATTACTTTTAGTTGGGGTCGTAAAAATATTTTTGATTACCTGAAATAATATAATATATAAAAATATAAAAATATTTTTGATTAATGAATATTTTTGAATATACCATCAACATCATTTTTGATTCGTAATGTTTGCTTCGTAATTTATAATGGAACAAAATCAATGTAGAAATCATAATTTTCTATGTTATCTCCGGTCGGTAGTGGTACCACTATAATTTCTGTTTCGATTAACACAAGTCAAAGTCAAAAATAATTTATTCAATTTAGGACACAAAATGCCAGTTAAGAACGTGAAGTGCATTAACTGCTTACTTTTGGTTCAGAGAAATGTAAGTAATCGGTGTCCAATAGTTAATATATTTTTTTTCGCTTCGCTTCCAACCTACCAACTTCTGAACCCGATTGCCAAAGCGAATAATCCCATCTAGAAACAGTTGAACGCCAGTTTAAGCTTCTAAACCAAGATGCCCGACCGAAATTCACGGACTTTTCAATTTGTACAGCAAACAAGACGTGAATCGTTAACTAAAACAAACATTGATACTTCGAAAAACAGTAATAGAAAACCGAATTAAAAGCTGTGCTTGGCATAAGCAAACAGTGGAGGAGCCAAGGAAGTTTCTATTAACACGTCCTCATTAGAGTAGGGTTTGATGAAAAGGGCTTCAATAAAATTCCATGGAAGACTCAAAGGGCCTCAAACGAATAGAACTGACGTAGCTGGAGAAATTAAGCCAGATCGTTTCAGTAGTTTTGGTGTTTTCAATAAAAAAGGTTGTCTTAAGGACTAAAAAATATATGTACTAATTCATCCATTGCTAAACATAGGTCGCACCCACTGTAGTAATTGTCAACAGTAAAACGCCGATAATCGATTTCAGGTGACAGGATGCACGGTGATGGTAAATATATTAATTTTTGACCGTGTATACATAAATTGAACAAAAAGTGATTTTTGAACAGATTACGAAAAAGTGGCATACCACATAGTATGCTTTATTTATCGATTAGGAACTTGAGGTTCTGTATCTAAAACCAGGACTGGCTGTTCTGTTTAAGTTACTAGTAAGAGTACATCCTGCACTAAATTGTTTTACTGTTTCAAAGAATGACAAACTAATTTTTACTTTTTACAACCCCCGTTGGGTGGTGCCTTGACAAAGGCTGGTTGAAGTGTATCCAGATATTTCCTTGTTTCATTGTCCTTTGAAGAGGTTGTCACCATTGAATTTGTATGGCTTGGGGAACAATGGGTAGCTTCCTGTTCGATTTTTAATGGTAGTGCAAAATTATTGATTCTGTGCATGTTTATAATTCAGAGTAGTTAGTGGGAATAACCGATCCACTCGATTTTGTCAAATGAAGAAATTTCAAACAGCATAGTATGCGACTTCGCTAAGAAGTGACATAATGTCACCGATTGATGCATAATGCATATAGTATGTACATTCTTTATTAATACATACATTCATAGAGTGCAACACTACAAAATAACGGAACATGAATAAGATTCTATAAGCTGAAATTGTGGTTTAGGTAACTTTGTAAGACACATGCCCTCTTTTATCAAGATTTGGAAAATTCAGTTACACACTTCTTAACAACAAGCATAAAATCGACTTTGTTTACGCGTTCAAATTAGCAAATTCTTATTTGTAATTGTCTTTGGATGAAACTTCGTAAGACTTATCAGTACACGTATGATTACGTCCCCATTTCTGAACAAAGTATCTATCGTGCGAACTTCCCTGCAATCTTATTAATAAAGTGGACGTGTAATTTTCCAACTTCCATCGAAGTTTGAAACGACTTAAAAGTTTCCTCTATATTTAATGAATCAACATCGACCCGCATTTTCTCTCCTCTCTTAATTTTGACACTTTTTATATCTCCTAGGGTTGGTGCGGTTCAGTATTAATCCTAAGATTTGTTAGAAGGTTTTAATATACGTAGATATTATGGAGATCGCTCGAACTTGCGGCGACCGCAGTGTCACGATAGCCAAACTTTTTTAATATAATACTATCTGCAGGCCGAACAGAAGGTGCCTTCACGACGTCATCGGCACTCCAAGAGTTAGCAATAATGGTATTATTTTACTGCTAATTTGTTTTCGAAACTCCGCTCAATCGCCCGTTGAATATTTACAATATATCATTCATTTATGGCCATAATTGCTTACGGTTACGTCAGAATTTCTCTTTAAAGTTGTTTATGACGGTCATAATTTAATCAGGATTGAAATATAATGCGAGGGAAATTTCGAATAGAGGCAACGGGCCATAAACTGAGCTTTACGACAAATTTTGTTCAATATTTATGTCATAAATCATGGAGAGATCTGTTTTTCTGGAGCAAAACGGAAGTTTGGCCTAGGAGGTAACTTGTGTTTTGTAATACGTTTTATCTTGGACCTTTTCATTCAACTAAAGTAACAATCTTTGAACTCTTAACCCAAAAACATTTTAATGAATAATGTGCTTCAATCTACAACGTATTTTGTGTTAGTAAAATTATACTTGTTTTGGATTGAGATCAAAACAATATAGTTTTGTTAAGTCAAGTCAAGAATAAAGAAAACTACACCAACAAAGGGACTCCAAATAAAATCTTCAAAGATGGTTTCTTAAAAATAGCTCCCAAGCAGACGGTAACAGAAAGTTATCCCGATGTTTATGGCGTGAGACCCGAATCAAATAACGTTATGATTCCCCATCAATCAGACCAAATGTCTTCGGGATCAAAGGGTTGTATATAGGTCGTATCAGAGTTTATACGATTCGGTAAACATTTTTAGATTTCAATGTAAACATATCTCGCAGAATATTAGCTGAAACGTTTATGAGCGGAAACGTCAACTTATTGACGTTAAAATTTCAGACTGTTTGTGTTGTTCGTGTTTTGTTTGGACAATAAACACTTATGTTAGTGTTTTTGTTTGTCTTGATGAATGTAAATGCAAGTTGTACGTAAACGATAATAGCAAAAACTTTGATATCAATATTTGTAATCATTTTATGTTGTGTGGTGATTAATGCATTTTTGCATTCCAGATTTTCGCTGAAAGCGCTTTCTCATTTAAGCGACTGCAGCAACGTGACGTTCGCGCGACAGTCGCGCTGCAGCAGCGCCACTATTTTTGGTGAATGGGCATCTGCTGCTGTCTAGTCGCTCTAATGTGAAGGTACACTTAAAGTAAAAATACAAAATATATCTTCCTGATTCTCGAGCCCCAATTAACACTTAATCTAGATTTAATTTAAACTTAGACCTTACTCACTCCGGTACTAAAGCCGCAAATTAGTCCTTGAATATTCGAAGAGGTCTAAGTAAGAAGGGTAATTCTACAATTCACTCGATATGGGACTAATCCGAACCATCTCGAAATCTAGACGACGATCTTACCGAGGTCTCATTTGAAATTCAAGAAACTGTAAGGAAGACATTAGTTGAATTAGAAGACGTGCATGTTGGTTCATTACTCGCAGAGCTCATAAACTTTAGTAGCGATTTAATGGAATTAGAAAATGGGATATTTATGACTCGGACTTTACGAGTGCTGTGGATGATTGATGCTGATCGCTGATTGTAGGGATTAGGGAGATCATTGAATGTTTAGAATTATTGAACATAAATTCTTCTGATTTTATATCTTTGCAACGGTACCGTGGGTACATATCGCTAGTATTGTTTTATAATAATCCTGTCCTGGAAGCTTTCACGGAGACATTTCAAGGATATATAATTTTAACTGAAAATATAATACCAAAACTACGGTGATATTTTTCAGAAGATCAGTGTAATTATGAATTTAAGTAAAATAGCTTAAACTTCGTCCAATTAACACAATTTCCATTAACATTGGCAAAAGTAAACCGCCTTAGTTGGTCATCCAAAAGTTTTCCGTCACAAATCAGCTCGTCAGCGTAACCCAAAACGGTTGTGCGCCAAATTTTAATGAATCGCTATTAAGGGTTAACCTAAAGTCTGAATGCGATCGTCTGCTCATTCTGACTAATGATGGGAAAGATTTTGAAGCCATCATCTCAGAAGGCTTCATCCAGGAGGCACAATGTGTCAGTGTTATCGTGTCTAGACGGTGTGGTGTGAGTAAATAATATTGGAATTTGTGCCTCTATTCCGAACCATAATATTTAAATTATTAATTGTTATTTATATTTGTCATTTTGTAACTACTTAGGAATGTTGGGTAGTATTAAAATACCTATCAAAGTTCGTACCATCTTAATTCAAGCTCAAATAATCGCTTGATTTATAAAATTGACAGTTATGCATCAGAAAAGTTTAAGAAGTCACCGTTTGATAGTAAATTAATAGGTAACGCTTGCCTATACGTTTTACTCACATCCATAACCAAAAATATACAGCTAATATCTTCATTGTAATACGTCGCTCGGACTGCAAACCTTATTTTCACACTTCCAACTACTCCTTAGAAATCCTTCTCCAACTTTTCTCCAGGTAGAATTTCCAACGAGATCCATTTCTTCGCTATTACCAAGTTAAAATATATTCGAGTTAGATTTATATGGAGCTGCCTTGCTGTCGGTGAAGTCGTGCCAGATCTCCCAGTTAGGATAAATGTAGCGACACGTTTTGAATAACATTAAGTTACTTATTTCGAAGTTGGTTTGATCAAGCCCGATTACACAGGCTCGGTGAGAATTTAAATCCGATATATAAAACTTGAATTATTGCGCTCAGTCTCGAACGTGCGGATGATTTAATATTCCCACACTTTAGGATTCAGTTCCGTGACTCAATAACAGACAATAAGATATCGATGAAGTCTAATAAGACATGCCAAGAGTGCCAGATAGTTTCGGTAAGGAAATATTCGAATTTGAGTTTTGAAATGGACTTCTCAAGAATCGCCTGTGGCTGCATCGTGGTATTGATATTGAAATGATATGAAAATCTCAAACTCGCGCTGCTGAATACAGAGAAAAGTATCGTGGTTTGATTTCAAAAAGAAGTTATAAATAACAGGCTTTCCTCACTCAAGACTTGACTAAAATAAAAAGAAAAATTGACGGACCGTACAGAAGCAGCCTTCGACAGGCTCTTTATTTATTTTTCATTTTTCATCCACAAAATTCTAATGATCTTTAATGAAAAGAACTCGATACAACCTCAATATTTTTTCTTTGCCTTCGTACTTTGAGATGTTCCGTTTCAACGCGGCGGACCTATTATTTATAGTTGAGAGGTTCTGAATAGGAATAACTAGAATTTTTCAAGCCGACTTTGTTAATTATACCTAGCCGGTCGGTCGTGATAATGATTTTCTTAGATTGAGGATCGTTGCTTTAGATCGCTTTCTATTCAACTTCCGATAGAATTATTTCACTAATTTCATTAAAATTAGCTTTCTTATCAATAGCAGTATACTTAGCAACGCCAGTGATCGTAAGGTAAGTAATGATGAAGCAATTGTACCGGTGAAGTGTATTAGCTGTGAGTAGGGTGTTCCTATTATGATTTTTTTAAAGGAAATTCAGTCAGAACTTCAAATAGCGTTTAGAAATTGTACAAAACATTAAGTTGCTCACGTTTTTTAGACACACCCACTCTTATGCAAGTAAGTATACTTCTCGGTTTAATTAAACCAAGGACTAAGGAAACACGAAAAATTTCGGGTTAGTGACATTTATTAAATTAGTCAGGTACCTAATATTTTTGTACAGTTCTTATTCCTAACTTTGAACTAAGTATGTTTTTTTTTTAAAATAAGAGTATCCTTCTGAGGCCACAATATACAATAACTAAAGATAAAAAACGAAATATCAAATTTTCTGGGTAAGCTTTTTAAGTTTACATATTATCAATACGAACAACAACAGTGTACCTATCCTGTTGAAGTAGAAATAATGGCCACGTTACCTTCTGAACGTATTACATCCATCAAAATCGTATGTCGGTCAGTCGAACGAAGCGTTTGTTAAGAATTCTTTATGAATCTACCGTGCATTCAAGACGTCCTTTTTATCAGCATTCACTGATAAAATTCTCGTCAGTTCAAGCTTGGAATGTCTTCGAGCGTACACAGTGAGTAATGATTCTTCAGAGATAAATATTTTCAAATAGTAAGCTAGGATATTTTGAAACACATAATTTAGCTTCGGCACTCCTGTCAACATTGAAACATTGTTATTTGTTAAATTGATGGTTCGGGTAAACGGGAAATCAAATCCTTTTGTTGTGTTTTAATAACCATTTTTAAATAAGAGCCATTCCATCACTGATTAGTTGGTATCTGTTGCCATACCAAATTTCGATACGTACAAAATTTTTAAAATCTAAGTTAAGTAGGTTTCTTCATTAACAAATTGATTTCGGTCATTTTCGGTATCCAATGTGTTAAGTTTATGGTCAAAATGCCTTAGATATTTACTGAGATATATATTTTCCCAACAAGAGTTGGAACATATAAGGGAGTACCTACTCTCTGTGTAAAATTGAAATTAAAATTTATTAAAAACTCTGTCAAACTGCATCTGTTGCAGTTACGCGGCCTTTACATGTGAGTATGGTTGATTCGCAGAGTTGCACTATCTCAGACAATATGAAGAAAGCTAAAAAGTAAAAATTCTGGTAAGAAACCTAGTGGAAATTGTAATAAAAAGTTAAATTTGTATGTTCAGATTACTGACTAGGTAAGTAGATACCTGCCTGGAATCTGGAAGTGATCGCTCGCAATAAGACCGCCAGAATTGTGCATTACTTCTGAACGAATTTGTAATTCACTTGCGATGTGCACAATAACAATGATTTATTGCAATAAGAGTTTTATCTAATAAGAATATGACATTCTTTTGTTTTTCTGCCCATAAAAACATCTTAGAAGAAATAACACCGTCCCCGTTTTTCAGCTCAAAGGCAAAGCTTTCAATTTTTTTTCAAAAGATCTCGGTAAATGCTTGCTCTTATAAATAAAGCAAAAAATTCTCAAGAGAAAAATATAAGACTTACCTACCTGTTAATTTATCATTTTTCTTCGCTGATCCTTGACGGAGTACGGCATTCACACTTTGCACCGTAACATTCTTAGATAATCAGTATTTTTAATTAAATTGTCAGCAGTGATTTTTATTATAAGAACTTGTAGTGGAAAATTTAATGTATTACTTAAAAAGTCAATCTAACGGTCAGTGTGTAATTATGATATATTTTCTAATGCTTAGATCTGTTTGGATAAATTTACCCGCTTTCTAACAATATCATCTTATAAGTTTTCTATGAAATAGTGTGGCCTCTTGGTGGCCTCTAATTTAAAAAAATTCAATAAGCTTAGCAGACCATTAATCACAAACTCAACCAAGTATATAAAAAATGATATAAACAATTACAACATTAATGAATTTGCTTGTACCAGTATTTGTCTGGCCCACGCAAAAAACTATAACACGCGTAAATAAAAGTAATTAACGAACAAAAAGGCCTAACACAATCACAAACAATACTCTATTGTTATAATGAATTGTTTTGTTACATGTTCATCCGAAAACTGCCCTATCATTGTTAGCTTTTATTCCACCCACTTATTTAAAATAATAGGATGATAGTATACAAATCAAATCAATTATTTCAAAACTTGTATCATCGTCCGTACAAGCGCCTTACGCCAGAGAAGTTGTTTCATTAATATTGAAAACCTAATTTTCCCCTTTCTCATTAATTTCTACTAAGCGAGAAATCACAGCTTCAAAATTCTCAATAAGATTCCCGGCACAATGTTGCTAATCATAGCATTTCTGCGAAACAAAATCATTTCATGTTTCCGCTATGGAGTTACACTGTGTCCATTAAATTGTTGTCAGTCAACGTTGCAGATCCAACTCTTGATATGACAGATGTGTTTACTTTTGACAATCAAACAGATCTTGCTGCATTAGCCGCATCCGTAGTTGCAACACAACTGACCGTTGAATCGACGGGCACTTCACGATTTGTCCGCACACACTTGGTCACAGCACATTTGGAATCCTTTAGGTTTTTGGCACTATCTAGGGACAAACATCCCTGTATAAATACCGGGTTCGATCTTACGAGCGCGGGAATCGGAGCGACGGCAACACGCCTCCTCCGGCAGTTGGAGAGCGACTGTCTGAAATCATGTTTAGCTACGGACCACACCGGCTATTGCATCCGAGCATAAACGAAAGCGGCCGAATGTAATTTTGAGCCACGAAAGAGACAGATGAAAACTTCAAACGGGGAGAGAGAGACGGATAAACAGGTGGGGTGGGAGCTGGCTGCATCAAGCGTAGGGGTTTTGTCTATGCAGGTTGGGGATTGAGAGTGCATTCGTTCGAGAGGCGCCTCTATGCCCGGCGGCGCGAGCGAGCTATCATTTGGGACTATTAATGAATTGATGACTTAACTGACCTGGATTGTGGTAAATTTCATTTAATTGTTGAAGACGATAAAGCAATTTATGGCCGGACGGATAATGAAGTGTTCCATAATTTAGGTCCTAGGCAATAAACAACACTATACATATTAAAGGCCATGTAAAAAAAGGACATTGCTAAAACTGGAATAGGTTTTAAGTTCAAATAATATGAAAATGCATAGTATTTTTGTTTACAATACTTAAAGTACCTACTTGGAATGATCCAAATAATTTGTGTATTATGACCGCACTCATTGGCACTGTTACTATGCTGCACATCATAACACATAGATGAAGATAACTATTTCTACCTTACCCATTAGTTGACTGGTAGGGAATGTATTAAAGCATTAATTAAATAATATGTTAATGAATATACCCTTGAGGTCAATCATCAATCGTCATACATAACTCAATCGACTTACTTTTAATTTTTCAACATTTTTGTAGGTGTAGTAAGTACATAGATACGTTACTTCACTTGTCGACCTCCACGGTGTAAGCATGCTGTTCCGGGTTCGATTCCCGGTCGAATGAAAAAAAAAATGACTCGGGTCTGGGTGTTGTGGTACTTACTACGGATGTGTCTGATTTTCCATGGCACAGAATTAGATAAATGTATCTGATTGGTGATTGGTAACCAACTTTGTTTGTTTTTTCTCGCCCACTTATATTTTTATCTCGTCAAGAGCCTTAACTTGACTTAAGACTAAGTTAATGTAGATTCAGATTCCACTCATGCCGATAAATGGTACAGAAATATAAACCATTCATGAAACTTCTGTTAAACTCATAAAATGTCGGATAATCTCACATTTCATAGGCGTAATAAGAGACAAGATAAGAAGGTGATTCAAATACAATATGGTGTCAGTGCTCGGATATGTAATTGAACCCTTTTTATTTGTTAATTAAGGTAGATGACATTTGCGTCCATTTTTACTCCGATAAGAAGAGGTTATCAAATCAATGTGTATGCGTATGTGATATTGTTGGAGTTTGATATTATTTGAATATGTTTATCTATGAAGGCTTCCTAACAGGTGTGCAAAATTTCGTAAGTGTATGTATGCCTGTTTCTATATTTGTATGTTTGTCCACGGATTTCTCAAAAAGGGAAGAGATAACGTGATGATTCTGTTTAAGTTCTATCTGTCCTGTTCACCAAGTCGAGCAAAAAAACGTCACGGCCGTACCATCCTTTTCTCGAAGCAATTCAGACCATTTTCGACCCCCTGTAACTTCGTTGTGGATAAAACTAGAAGACTGAAATTTCAGTAACCATGCAGGCATTGTAAAAACACGGTATATTGCAAACTAGCGGTCCCCCGCGACTTCGTCCGCGCGTTTTGAGTTTGCTCCCTCCCCTCCCGTCGCAGCGTCATGTTTTATATCCTAAAGCCTTTCTCGATAAATAAGCTATCCAACACAGAAATATTTTTTCAAATCGGTCCAGCAGTTCCTGAGATAAGCGCGTTCAAACAAACAAACTTTATAATATATTAGCGCAAGCGCACGTTGTACTTAAGCTGCGAACATTATTTTGGTGCGGAGTTATGTTAAAACTGTGATAGCTCCTAAGATATTTATTGAAATCAAATGATATAGAGGGCAACTTGGTTCTCAATGAAATGCTCGTGATGATGAATGTATTTATTTTGATAAGAATAAATACCTGTGTGTATAATACACCTCTTAAAATAATGCATTATTTTTTTACAAATTTATAAACATAAAAAAGGTTGTAGTAAGTCAACCATAAAAGATAGACATATGCTGTCGCGGACTTTATTATAGAACTCTTAATGCTGAACAATTCTGTCATACATAATTTTTGTGTAACTTAAGCGGTTTCCGCAGCGTACGCAGCGGAAGCTCTCAAAAGGAATATCTTTCTCCCGTTTTCGCAACATTTTTCATTTCTGCTGTGGTTTTATGAGTCGTATCTTTATGTTATATAGCCTAAAGCCTTCCTCGATAAATGGACTATCCAACGTAAAAAAAAATTTTCAAATCGGGCCAGTAGTTTTTGAGATTAGCGCGTTCAAACAAACAAACAAACAAACAAACTCTTCAGCTTTATAATATTAGTATAGATTTCATTAAATTTGAACCAGTATTTTAAGAATTATAACCGGTCAAATTTCTTAATTTTGTCACTCACTGACTCACCGATCATCAAAATTCTAAGGCACTTCTAGCAGACCTAGAAGCTTCAAATTTGGAATATAAGTAGTGTTTGGTGTATGAATTAAGGAAAAACTAAAAAATCTAGAAAAGACCGTAAAGAAAATTAAGCCTATACAGCCAAGTCCTCACTTAAATTTTTCAATATTGGCTTTATTCGTAACGATGTTTTACGGCAGTTATTATTATTGCGTGCGAAGCCGCGGGTTTAAGCTAGTCCCATATAAATATAGGCGCATGGTAGTGCCCCAGCCAAATCGAGCAAAAAATGGGTATTCTCGTCATGAAAACACGTGTAAATTAAATAATTTAATGCAAACAACGTACCTACTTGCGTATTCGTACTTATTACGAGTACGTAAGGTTGTAAATTAATTATTATACTACGCGCTGCGATGCTAGCGAGTGAGCGCGGGCCGTTACTACGCGCTGCGCGGTGCTAGCGCGAGGGCGCGGGGCGGGGACAGTGGCGGGGCGCGCGGAAAGGTGAATGTCGCCGAGCGAGCAGCAGCCGCGCTCCTACGCGCGAGCGACCCAATGCTGTTCGGATGTGCCCAGAATTCCTACCTATAAGTTTGCGATTTTCATTGCGGTCAAGTTTACGTGGCACTATCGAGAGTTACAAGTCTGGGCGGTTTACATCTAATTAATGTCGACTTTGGAAGTATTAAAGCGCAGGAATCCTCAATTTGTGAATACAACAGACTAAGAAGCATTTACCGTCCAGATTTGTCAAAAATTGTAACATCAAAGCCTCCCAGAAAAACGCATATAGAGACAGGGAGTGAGCTCTTAGAAAAACTGTAGCTGAAGCTCAAGAAGTACGAGGGTCAAACTGAAAGTTCTTAGAACTGGCCACTTATAAACAATATAATAAAAAAAATATTCTAAAATTTGAAAATAGAACTCTTTGCCAATATTACTGAGTATATATTTCATTCATTTGTCATTTGTTTTACGATTTGGCGGCAAATTGAAAATTGTCTGTGTCACGTCAACATGAATTTAACACGAGAAAATTTTCGTGCAATGATTTTTTATGACTTTCGATGTCATTTAAGTCAACAAGAAAGTTATGATAGACTACGATTGGCCTTTCACGATGAAGCCCCATCTCGTGCGACTGTTTACAACTGGTTTAATGAGTTTAAACGTGGTCGCACTAATCTTACTGATGATGTACGTGAGGGACGGCCTTCTACGGCGACGACTGAAAATAACATCTGTGTTGTGCGGCGTATGATAGAGACTGACAAAAGAGTGACCTATCAGCAGATTCGGACAAGCTTAGGCATCGGTATGAGTCAAGTGCACAAAATCCTCCACGAACATTTAGCGGTCAGGAAGCTTTGCGCCCGGTGGATACCTCATAATTTGACTAAGGCTCAAAAACTCCATCGTGTGGATTTGTGCCGTAAAATGATTGAAAGATTTAACGGAGGTGACTCAAATGCTGTGTTCGACATACTAACAGGTGACGAAAGCTGGATTTACTGTTATGATCCTGAAACCAAAAGACAATCTGCTCAGTGGGTGTTTCCTTTCGAGGAGTTGCCAACTAAAGTGAAGAGAGATCGAAGTGCGGGAAAAAAAATGGTGGCCTCGTTCTTTGGAAGGATAGGTCATTTCGCAACAATTGTGTTAGAGGATCAAAAAACAGTTTCTGCAGAATGGTACACTACCAATTGTTTGCCACTTGTCTTGGAAAAAGTTCGAGAGAAACGACCTCGCAGTAGGATCCTCCTTCACCACGACAACGCCTCGTCGCACACCGCCAAGCGAACGATCGACTATTTGGCGACATCAAACGTTGAATTACTGGGTCACCCGCCGTATAGCCCCGACCTCGCGCCTTGTGATTTTTATTTATTTCCAAAAATTAAAGAAAAACTTAAAGGAAAGCGGTTTATGAATGCTGAAGAAGCGGTGGCTGCGTATCGCGATGCCATTGAAGAGACCCCTAAGGACGAGTGGGCAAAGTGCTTTTCCCAGTGGTTCCATCGCATGCAGCGGTGTATTGACGTCAATGGACAATATTTTGAAAAGATATAATAAAACTAATAACTGGCTAATGTAATCAGTTTTTGATTTTCTAAGAACTTTCAGTTTGACCCTCGTAGTACCGGAAAAGAGAAAACGGAAGGCTACCTACAAAAATGAGAAAAGTTCATAAGTCAGAGAGAGGGCTTTAAGAAAATTCGTTGCTGGTAGATATACATATATACAATAAGTAGAAGGTACCAAAAAGGAAAAAAGTAGAACTGTCTACTAAATACAAAATGAAAAGAGATCCCATCAAAAACAATACTTGTCAAAAAAAACAAGTCTCGCAACTCAGTTGTTCTGCGGAAAAAAATTGTAAGATCCACGTAATACCAAGTCGGTTATTAATTTATTCAGTCTCTACTTAATCGACTTTCTGTCTTGATGCGTCGTCTCTAAGACAACTGTCGTCGATTAAGTAGAGACTGAATAAATTAATAACCGACTTGGTATTACGTGGATCTTACAACTTTTTACCGCAGAACAACTGAGTTGCGAGACTTGTTTTTTTTGACAAGTATTGTTTTCGATGGGATCTGGTTTATTTAAACTGAGGGTACAATGTGAGTTTCATCAAAATCAGTCCAGTAGTTTTTGAGTTGCACGTACATTATAGACACTGCGTCTTTTAGCAACGCGCGTTAGCATCGATGCAGTCGCAAAATGACAACCTTTACACACTGCGCTACTTTTAACATCGTTACAGTCGTGGCATGCTTTCGGATTGTTTTTAATGCATCAAAAATAATTGTTTCAGGAAATATTATAAAAAATCACGGTCGAGTAAATAGGTACATATAAAATATTTAGAATTTTGAACATATTTACCGTCACAATCCAATTACACAAATTTGCGTACTAGTAGCACCCGTATAAATAAATTTTCCATTTTGATGCTGCACTTAATTAAATATTCACGGAATTAACGTAAATGACTAGGTACCGAGTTACAATTGGAGTGGTAATGCTGTTGACACCACATGTTTATTTAGTAAAATTGCTGCAATTTCGTTGTTTGCTCTCAAATAAATAGGTCATTGAACTTTAAACTACAGGTGTTTCAGTAGGTATGGACTTTTTAACGCAAACACCAGTTTGAGATATTATGTACGTCATGAAAGCCGTTGATCATCTTCATTTTAATAAAATACATTGCTCTGATCCCAAAGTAAGTAGCTATTTGCACTTGTGTTATGGAAATCAGACACAACGGTGGTACCACAACACCCAGACCCAAGACAATATAGAAAAAAATGATTTGTATATTGACTTGACCGGGAATCGAACCCGGAACCTCGGAGCGGCAACGCCTTGGAACCAGCGTGCTTAGCCACTACGCCACGAAGATCGTCAAAATTCCATAGGTAACTGAATGCCATATCGTACTCAGGGTTCAAGAAGATGACATGACGGCATACATGAATGATGATGATGATGAATAGTTAATTCTGCTTAGGAAAAAAGTATGGCTGGTAGAGAATACCATATGGCGTTTAGTCCACCTTTTGAACACATGTTGGCTGTGCAATTATGTTATAAATATATAATTGAAGGAAAATTTTCCTGGGACCCTATTTTTTAATAACTCGCGTCAAAGTGGCGTGTGATATTCAGAATGAAAATTTTTTTTCAGTTGCAATACACATGGAAGGGATTTGAAAAAAGAAAAGCTCAATTTTGTGAATTATTCTCTTTTTTTTTTTTGTTTGACAACGAAAATCACACGAGTATCACAGAGATATCCAAGCGAGTGATTCCTATGCTCCTGATATTTTCAGAACCTGAAAGCCCTTTTCAAATCTGTATTTTAATTTCAATAACAGCATTGGAAACAATAACGTGAGTAAACTATTTCAGTGAAGTTCCCTTTTCCTACAGCTTATAAGCGTTACCTTTTAGGTTTTAATTAAAATTCAGGGTAAAACCCTTGGATGGTCAGTTCCATAATTGCACACTTTCACATTATTGTGTTGTAAAATGACTTTACGTTATGGGATAGGCCAAGTGGGTGAGCCAGGCCATGTTAAACTTTTTACTGTAGGATATAGTACAAAAAAAATGATAATTCTGCAACGCAAGCAACCTAGCATGTAAAACTGTGTTAATCGTAAGACCATATTATTTATTAAAACTGTATTGCACTGTAAGTTGTACATTTGGCGGACTTATTGCTTAATGGCATTCTCTACCAGTCAACCACCTGGTAATGCAGAAGGTTTAATCAGTGGCGGAATATTAATAATAAATGAGAAGAGTGGTACAAAAAAGAAGTAAAATGCACTAACATAAACATAATAACAATAATATTAAATAAATATAGAATAGGATACATAAGCAAAAGACTAATATACATGCATAAATTACATATAATCAATAAATACAAAATTATGAATGATAGAGGTTTCATTTAAGGTTTTAATTTTATGTTACCATGAGAAAATAAGAGAGGGTCACATGAGTGAAACGTACAACACATTATGCTCCTAGAAGCAAAACTTTAACATTAACTGTAAAAAAACAACTGTGTCAGACGAGGAATCGAACCCCGTGTCATACGCTATTCGGGCGCATGCCTATACCACTTGGCCACCGACACATAGGTAAGCCTATTGCTTTTTAAAAGTGCTATTTATATTACCAAGTTCATATAGTGATAAACCACTATAAAAATGCGATTGCAAAACTATAAGCTAAAGATTCGACTTAAGTTAATTGAGAATTTTTTTAGTCGTTTGATAATTCATGATAAAAATACTATACATCAGATCTTTACGAAACATTCTGTACACGAAAACCTTAATGTTCAGTTTTTGATTTTCCTTCACCCGGAAATAGATTTAAAAAAACCTCGAAAATTACTTTTTAGTATCATCGCTAAAAATGAGTTAAAAAATTTAAAGTGGCTGTTCTTAGTTACCTACAATAGTGGTGTACAGCCTGTATAATCAGAATGGCGTCAAAAATGGCGTCGGTGTTGCACGCAATTAGCGCGCTTGTCTTCTGTATATTTATGGGTTATTTTCCGTTGTCTACTTCAAAATATATGTTACGGGATGCGTCATAGCATGCGAATATATGTGACAGTACATTTAGTTCTTGAAATACACCAAGTTGTTAGCTGGCAGAGTTATTTCTATGGAAATTTGTGGTTTAACTATGGTAAAGTCTTTTCAATAGCTGGCTTTGAGTCGCGGTCGTTGGTGGTACATTTAATTTAAATGTAAAAGGTTTTGTGTACTGTAAAGCTATGGTCTGTAATCTTACTGTTATCTGATATATGGTTTGGGTAAGATGGCCCTTATTAATTTAATTATTACAAATATCTGTTAAACTCTATACGAAAAATACGTATACTAAGGAGCAGTGGGATGGTGAAACCAAGCTCTAGTGACTATTCCGACTTCTTCTTGGCAAACAGACCAATCGAGACTAGATTACGAACTGTTTCACCATGCCTAGTATGTATATTATAAGTTCTGGTTAGCGTTATCTGTCCAATACTTCATATGAAATGAGGTTCCATATTTAAATTATTCGTTGCTTAGTGATTATTTGTTGATGGTCTAACAGGTTCTTATTAATCTGCCTTCAGTATTAAGTTGTTTTGGTCTCTGGGTTGATTTCGATTAGTTTTGATAAAAAAAACGTTTTAATAGAGACCTTCTTACTTACTACATACTTTTCTTATTAAAAAAAAAATCAAGAAATACCCCTTGAGAATGCAAATTTGAGAAAACAAATTGATCCATTCACACACCCAACATTCAAAGAGGCATCCTTCATTCCAAACCGGACTTCACACAAAAAAAAAAAACGAAGACGCAAAAACAAAACATGAAAATGGAGTATAGACGTCTCGCGTCAAGTTAGCCACGGCTCGCAAAATATCGGACTGACAGTAATCATGCGCTCGCGCACGTTTTTGGTTTAATTATGTGTATGATTTAACACTTGTATGATTGAGGATGATATGATAATTATATCTTCGTTATATTTTCAACTATCTGTTGTTTTTTTTTCCATCTTGATAATGGTTTGTTTTAAACTTTTAAAATTAATAATATGGGACATTTTTATTTCCACTTATCAATGGTGACATTTTTCTGTGCCTTTTAGATCACATGCATCAAAAGGCAGTATCCCATTAATTTTTAGGTAAACTCTGCATCATAATACTTAAATTTCCTCAGAATTTTTATGAAGTTCCTACAAAATAGCAAGTGTCTATTGTGATTTGTCGAAGGCTTTGCGGTAAAGCTCATTTTTTCCTCCTACTATTTTTAGATAATGAAGGAATTGTTTAGTAGTTCTTGAGATTAGGGCGTTAAAATTAAGGCAGTTAGTAATGATTTAATATAATTTATGACAGATGAGTCTGTCCATTACATTTTTTGTCAATCACATTCCCACCCACTGCAGCGTACATCGACAGATCATAACGGACGACACATGCGCCATTAGGGAAGCAGTCAATGTAAACAATAGTTGTGACATGGTCGTTTGGCTGTACCAACTCGCTAGCGATTGGACAGTGGAGTTTTGGTTACGACGAATACGAATGTTGATCAACAGTTTATAATCAAAAATAATATAAAATTGAGTATAAAAAATACTTCACAAAACGGTTTTAAATTCTGAAATAAAGAAGAAACTTGACTCCTGTATCGTCTTTTATTGTTTTTGTTCAAAATATTATTATTGCGATATACGAGTATTAACACAAACAAAGATTGGTGGTTCAAAAAAAGTGCACTATCAAAAGCACAATCCACTTTAAAAATGTGGCAATTATTCAGATATATCATAAAAGATAAATTGATTGATGATTCAATGAATTCTTTATAAATAAATAAATTTGAAACGAGACCTGAAATAATATAATAATAATATCCTTTGGACATTCCCACACATCGCCATCTAGTCCCAAAGTAAGCTACTCAAAGCTTGTGTTATGGGTGCCAGACAACGGATATAATACTTAAGTATTATTTTTTGTTAATACATACACGATATGTATTTACAAAAAAAAAAAGTATTTAAGTATCAATTAGACTACCCGTCTGGTGTAGTGGTCGAGAAATCGCCTACTACGCAGCGGGTGCGGGTTCGATCCCCGCACAATACAAACATTTGTGTGCATGAACATGTCTGTTTGTATTGGTCTGGGTGTTTTCTATGTATATCATGTATGTATTTACAAACAAAAAGTATTTAAGTATTATATCCGTTGTCTGGCACCCATAACACAAGCTTTGAGTAGCTTACTTTGGGACTAGATGGCGATGTGTGGGAATGTCCAAAGGATATTTATTTATTATTATTATTATTATTTATTATCAATACGAATAGGTTGCTTCTAGGCAAATAGGCACCACCCCAGCACTCATCTCTGATATCAGGTCAAATGTCTGCTCAGGCAAAAAAAAAACACTATCCATCAGCTTTCATTATCTGTGCAGATAGCTTTTAGAGATAGCACCTCTGTTAAAGTCCCAGGTAAGGTATGTTCGCCGCAGCTAGACCGCACTCGGCAACTTTCATCTAAAGCCGGCATGTCGTCGCACAAGTCCTATATTTACGACGCGACAGACCCGAGTTATGACGCCGCGCTGGTGGTAGCGAGTATAATGTGTCATACGATACACACTTTTGTCCTGTTGGTCCTTCGATATAGTTGAATTTGGATATTTCAATGGATCACAGCTATGGTTGATAACGTTATGAGTCTAGAAAGAGTTTGAACTTAGGCCTTTTTGGTAAAATTATTTGACATAATCATTATTAGCACATAAATAATATTAGATTTTTAGAAAAGTTGCACAAATACCAATAATATTGTCACATGCGAGCCGTCAATTTCAAGGCCATCAACGTCAAGCTGAGCTGCCTGTTTGCGTTGACGCGTAAAGAACTAATATTCACAAAAAAGACCAGCCAAGTGCGAGTCAAACTCGCACACTGAGGGTTCCGTGCCAACTTTAACTGAACTAGGGAATCCACTTAGCTATAATATCACTATATTTTGTTGACAACAAAAATAACTTTGTTTTACGCTATCTTAGTTTAGAAGATAGAATTGGGGCGCCTATTTTACCACTTTGGTGAAATAGGCGCCTCAATTCTAACTTTAACCTATTTTACTATTTTAACGTCTATCTATCAAATGTGAATTAACGTTAGATTTTAAAAGAAAATGACTTTAGGAACCTCCATGTCATTTCAAAAGACCTATCATTAGACACCCTACACGCATAGGTTTGGCAAAAAATATTTTAGGTTTTAGTTTCATGTATAGATTTACCTTCTATTAAGGATAAACATTCTTTTGGAGTCGGTTCATGATGTACGTAGACTGTTGCTTGCTTGTTCATGACGTTAGCTTGACATCATGTACCGACTCCATAATAATTTGTATAGACGACACATGCGTTATTGTATGTTTTTAGTCAGTTTTCGATTACACTTTGCTTTCACTTGTAACATCGGATGACGTGCTTATCCTAATGTGTAGTTAACCAATGCAAGCGATACAAACAGTTTTGTTTCATTGGTCACACAAAAGATCGATTTGCAACGAACGAGTTGAAATATTAAAACACAATACCCGACAGGCGTTAATGCCATTCAAGGTGAGCCCGGATTGAATAAATATAGGCATTGTTCCTTGCATTGACTTTTTAAGATTAAAAACAAATCAGCAAAGCAAAATGTTGAATATCTGAAATAGTCCATCAAAACTTTTAAAAACCTTGAGTCCTCTACCTACATAATAAATCAATCATCATGACTAATAGAGAAAGCCTCCTACAAGATGACCAAGAAATTGTCCTTATTAAAATATCGTTATTTCTTATAACTGTAGTTGCTAACATAACCATACGTTCTTCTGGTAAAATCCAACCAAGGCAGCCAATATTAAACTAAGATATGCTATTGGCGTGGGACCTTGTTTTTAGTACTTAAGTATTTATGCACACAAGGGCAATCTCTGTTCCTTAACGCTCATTAAAGTAGATCGGTAGATCTAACATGACCGGCGAGAGATCAGGCACAGGACCAATGGCATAAAGTGCTTTCCGCGGCACGGAGGTGCCTAACTCCCTGATTTCAAACTCTTTCCGAGTATTTACAAGAGAAACAAATTTTAGCTAACTTGGGGTTCGAACCCGGGACCACTTGGGTAGCAACCAGCGAGCTAGCCACTAAACCAACGAGGCAGTAGCTGCTACTATATACGAGTACGTGATATGAAAAGTTGTCAGTTTTTACATTTGAAAAGCTATAGCACTGTTTCAGCTGGGACTCTTATTAAAGACGACACACATAAATCCGGAGCGTACCAGCATGGTCACCAATGTTTCTAGATTTAACACAGTACTTCGAATTCCGAGCTTAATCCCTTACAGCGGCACCGCAGAGGATGCGTGAGATAGTAAAAACTAAGCCGTATAAGCGAGGCGAAAACCAATAAAATCTGGATTTCGCCCACGGTAACAACCCGCAGGTTACAACCTATTCGAAACCGCGACAGGAGGTGCGTAGGCGCCAAGGCGTAAGGTGCCAGTGACAGCGGGTAGTTATTGGTCAATCGTACCAGTTTCTGAGATAATAAATATTATTCAGAACCTTTTTAATTTAATTCATACGATTACAGGATTATGTCGGTAACATATAGCTGAGAGAAATGGTCAAGCAAGGGAAACTATTCCACAGTGGAAATTTGAACTAAGTGCTTATTAACCGACTTCAAAAAGACGGAGGTAATCAATGTGACTGTATGAAACTCCCACATTTTAAATACGCATATAGAGTTTTTGTTCTAGTATCTTTATATTGACATATCTTTACGTCTGAACCATTTTGTGGAGTTGAGCTGCTGGTACTCCTCCTTAACGCCTAGGAGTTCGGTGATTATGACACCAGAAGTTATGCTAGGTACTTTGTAGCGTATTATTGAACATAATCAAAAGGCGCAACATTTCCAGTAAAAGTTACAAAAAAAAATGTATCAACTCTTACAAAAAGGACACCTATTTAAGGCGAATAATTTTTTTTTGGAGGCACTCCTTTCTGTCTCCTTTCTTTCTGTTATGGAGTCAAGAGTTTATTTAAGATTTTTACTGCAATTTTTTCACCATTCATCTTGATTGCGTTAACTTCTGAACTCCGTTTAAAATATTTTTACTACTGGCACATATACGGCTGTGATGATTGTAATGTTCGTCAGTACCGTTACCATGAGTTTAGTACGGTTTTACTCGCTAGCGACGACATAAAAAAAGTGTATGGAAAATTACACATCGCCTCTAGTGAACGGTACTGATCGCTTTTTAAATGGAGTTCCGAAGATACTTACGACCGAGTAGAATAGTGAAATCAGCACTTAAATAAATGTGCAAAAAATAGCCATCGCTGACACTGAGGCTCCACCTCGAAAACATTTGGTCCCGTGTCAACCGCTCGAAGGATATGCCTTGCTTTTTATTGCACCACTCGATAGCTTGCCTTTTTTAAACCAAAGCTTGCCAATAATTGTATTTGCTAGTTTTGAAAACAAAATGACTCGAATCGTTGGTACACGTTTCCATTTGTAGCGGTTATACAAATTGAATGCTTTGCGTTCGTAAGTTAGAGTTATTGAAAAATGTTTATAACGTTTGTGTTTTTAAGCTTGGTTTTCGATTGTGGCCTTTTCAAAATGAATAAATTTAAAACACATGAGACGTGATCGCGAAATGATTTCGTTATCAAATATTGGATTATGCACAGCTTTTATACAAACATTTTTATTATTAAAATTAAACTATCTCTGAAATAACTTTTATGTTATATTTAATTTAAATCGTTCAATTGTTTATAGTATAGATTTTTTTTGAGATAAGCTTCATATGAAAAATCTACAATGTTAAAATTAATTAATTTATTCAAAAACATATACCAATTATCATACTGGCGAAATAAAAATAAAAACGCCTTTGTAAACACTGCCACAACAACTAAAAATAGCGCATTCGACGTTTTTTTTCATGATTTTTAATTATTTATCATATCTTAAAAAACTACTAGGCCGATTATAATGAAACTTACACTGTAACCTAATTTAAAATGTGCCTGGTTAACCTAATAATCATCTCGCCATGACTTCTCGTTTTCTGAGAAACTTGTGGACAAATATACAGACACAAATATACATAAACTAACGATATCACACACACAGGTCAAATTGATTACTTGCTTTTCTGAAGTCAGTAAAAATAAAATAATACAATCGATCAACTATAGTTGAAAATATAATTAAAATAAACAAATTCTGCATTGGGATGAATCAGTTACGTACAAACCCATGATGTTCTAGTTTAATAAATTGTAGCATTATCAGTTTTATGCCCATATAAATAAAGCGAATGGACGGTGAGAAGTGAAGACAAATGATACAGTCAGCAAGGAAAGGGTGTATACAGTAAAATTAAAGTTAAGTGAATATAATCAACCTGCCGTAGCGCCATTAAAATCAATTGAGAAGAAATGAAGCTTTTAAAGACCCTTAAGGTCGCATCGTGGTCGTCGGTGACGCATGGCCCGAGAAGAGTTTGTTGACCCAACAAAAATGTGTGCAGGAATGATTGGGGAAGCCCTACACCAGGTCCTCCATACATAGCGAGATGGCATAGTAGTGGGTAGGCCTCTCCCTTCTGGAGAGGAGAGATCTACATAACCCTCCACTTGACCAATTGGAGGGTATGCAATTGAATGCATTTTTCCACCTTGAAAAAAACGTATGTATGGGAAACGGTAAGATATAGAACGAGAAAGAATTAGAAGAGAAAACATGTTTGTATTTGAATGAGGAATGCAGAATTCCTCGATAAGATGGGAATGTAAGGAGTTTTTAAGCAAAAGGAGTTAATTGTAAAGTCTTCAAATATAAAGGAGAACCTCATAAAATGTGTAGTAAAATACCAACGTAACTCCTTATATATTCGTAATGTAATACATCTAATAGAAAATTGTAATGTGATAATTTCAATGCCGAGCATTAAATTACTTGTCCGCCCACAAAAATAATTGAGTTCCCCTTTCTTTTCAAATCCCGATTGTCTCATTTCTATCAAAACTCTCGCCATTTTTAAATCTATATGGCCAGCGTGACCGGGTGAATTCATTAAATAATTCCTATTAAATCAATTTCGATTATATATTTTACTAGCGGTCCCCCGCGACTTCGTCCGCGCGTTTTGAGTTTGCTCCCTCCCCTCTCGTCGCAGCGTCATGTTTTATATCCTAAAGCCTTTCTCGATAAATAAGCTATCCAACACAAAAATATTTTTCAAATCGGTCCAGCAGTTCCTGAGATAAGCGCGTTCAAACAAACAAACTCTTCAGCTTTATAATATATTAGCGCAAGCGCACGTTGTACTTAAGCTGCGAACATTAATTTGGTGCGGAGTTATGTTAAAACTGTGATAGCTCCTAAGATATTTATTGAAATCAAATGATATAAAGAGCAACTTGGTTCTAAATGAAATGCTCGTGATGATGAATGTATTTATTTTGATAAGAATAAATACCTGTGTGTATAATACACCTCTAAAAATAATGCATCATTTTTTTACAAATTTATTAACATAAAAAAGGTTGTAGTAAGTCAACCATAAAAGATAGACATATGCTGTCGCGGACTTTATTATAGAACTCTTAATGCTGAACAATCCTGTCATACATGATTTTTGTGTAACTTAAGCGGTTTCCGCAGCGTATGCAGCGGAAGCTCTCAAAAGGAAAATCTTTCTCCCGTTTTCGCAACATTTTTCATTTCTGCTGTGGTCTTATGAGTCGTATCTTTATGTTATATACCCTAAAGCCTTCCTCGATAAATGGACTATCCAATGTAAAAATAATTTTTCAAATCGGGCCAGTAGTTTTTGAGATTAGCGCGTTCAAACAAACAAACAAACTCTTCAGCTTTATAATATTAGTATAGATAATAACGTAACCACGCAGGTTTATGATCTACTTATGGATTTCGCAACATTTCCTATTATTCTACCAAGTGATATCTTTACCACACGCGTAAAGTCCATTTTTCTTTGCCTTTCGAATATTGTAAACAATCTTAACTTGTTTTTAACAAAATGATTCATTTTAAAATGAGAAAAACGCAATCTCAAATCTTTCATAGAGAATTAATCGTTAAACACTGAGATATTTTTTTAAATAATTTGTATTATTCACTGACATTATTATAAAGTTATGGAAAAAATAATCTGTGAAATTGTGGTTAAGAATGTTTTACTCACCGTGTCGTATTTTATATCCATAAAAATTAAATCAGAACCTAAAGCTAATCGGTTAGCCAAAAAGTTCCAGGTTCGATTCCCGCCCCTGCGCAATTTTTGGTTTCTTATTTCATCTTTATGAACTGTGAACTTATTTGGTGTCAATTTCGATGGCTGACTATACAACCGGTCTTAAATGGTAAATAGCAAGCTGCACTGTTGCAAATCTAGTTACAATAGCTGTGCCCGAAGGAAATTTTACGAATAGCGACCGAGTTGGTGAGAGAATCCTAACAGTACCCAGTGTGTTTAGGATTGTTTGCATGAATGAACCGATTTACTGTGTTCGGGTTGTGTGTGTTGATTAGGGTGCAAATACAAAGTCTTCAAATAAAAATAAGTACTAAGCTTAAGGTCATAAGGTATAAATTATTACTTAATATGATCAGATATATACCTAGTCTTGCCATAAATATTGTCACAAAGAAAAAAAAATGCAGATAATATATATTACTTTTACAGTGTGTTAGTTTTATGCATAAATATAAAATCATTTGAAATATAAAAAGCTTATTTCAAGTGATCTCCATTGGCTGCAATACAGTCTAGAAACGTTGAGGCCAGTTATCAATAGAAGCATGCACTATTTCCATGGGAAAATTCTTCACTGCCAATCGTATTGCTTGTTTTAGGGACTCCAAATTATCACAGCGTTTAGAGCAAGCCGTACTCTCTAAAACTGACCATAAATCATAATCCAGCGGATTAAGATCGGGACTACGACGACGGCCAGTCTTCAGGTCAGATGAAGTCCGAAACGTTCAAAGTCAAAGTCAAATATTGTTTATTCAATTTAGGACACAATATGCCACTTATGAACGTCAAATGTAAAATGAAAAATAAAATAAAAATAAATGTGCCCTGAAGGGGCCGAATCATGTCTCCTTATCTTTTGGGCCCTACCAGCGCTTCGAGACAGAACACAGACAATTAGGCAAGTGCTGAGAAGAAACGCCGGAACAAACTCAGTCACCACTAGCTGCCGTAAAATCAAAATCATCAAAGGTAAGTACATCAGTTGGTGCAGGCTGGACGGACCACACATTCGTGTCATTCAGGTAGTCTTGAACCTTATAATAGCCTTTAGACATAAGCGTATTTTTAACGTGTTTCTTAAATTTATCAACCAGCAATTCGACAAGATTGTGTGGTATATTATTAAAGAATTTTATACAATTTCCCATGAACGAATTACTAGTTTTAACTAATCTGAAGTTAGGAACGACAAGCTTGTGTTTATTTCTTGTGTTATATGAGTTAATGTCGCTCTTCTTCATGAAATTATCTAAATTTTTACAGACGTAGGTACATTACATTGTCAAAAATGTAGTGAGAAGTCACAATTAATATGTTGATTTTCTTAAAGACCTCTCTCAGGGAGTCACGAGGACTAAGTTTATAAATAGCACGAATGGCTCTTTTCTGCAAAATAAATATGGTATCAATGTCTGCAGCAGAACCCCACAAGATAAGACCGTAAGACATAATACTGTGGAAGTAACTAAAATACACAAGCCTCGCCGTGTCAACATCACTCAGATACCTTATTTTTCTAACTGCAAAGGCAGCCGAGCTTAGCCTCCTAGCTAGGGCTTCAACATGAGGTCCCCACTGTAATTTTGAGTCAAGTGTCATGCCCAGAAACACAGTGGAGTCTTTTAAGCATTTAATACAATATTTGGCGTAAGTTGCTTTACATTAGGCAAAGCGAATTTGACACATTTAGTTTTACTAGCATTCAGCAAAAAGTTAGTGGTGGTGAACCAATTCAATACTTTGGAGAGAGTATTGTTTACTTCGTCAAAATTTTCTTCATGTCTTTTCATTTTAAAAATCAAAAAAGTGTCATCAGCTAACAGAACTAATTACAAAGATTTGTGGAATTAAATGGAAGGTTATTTACATATATCAGGAAAAGTAAAGGCCCCAATATTGAGCCCTGAGGGACCCCCATTTGATGAGGGGCTCCGGAAGAGTAGGTACCATTTATGTTAACTGATTGTATTCTACCTGATAAGTACGAACTTAACAACTTAGATGAGTTTTCCGAGACAAAGTAGTGTTCTAACTTAATGAGCAGTGTCTAATGGTCTACACAATCAAACGCCTTTGACAAATCACAGAATACACCTACGGCATTATGTTTGTCTTCATAAGCATCAAGAATGTGTCTGATGAGTGCTACTCCGGCATCAGTTGTATTTTTACCTTTAGAGATCCCAAACTGTTTTTCGTGTAGTAAATTATTAGGTTTAAAATGGGAAAGTAATTGATTATAAATAAGTTTTTCAAAAATTTTACTTATTGTGGGTAATATTGAAATAGGCCTAAAATTGCTGGGGTCTTTTTTGTCTCCTGATTTAAATAAAGGGAAAACCTTACTATGTTTCAATAAATTTGGAAACTGATTTTGGTCAATACATTCATTAAAGATATGAGATAAGTAAGGAGCTATTAGAGGTATAATGGGTTTTATTGTGTCTATTGATATACCCGATTTATCCTCTGTTTTCTTTTGTTTTAATTATTTAAATGTTTTTATGATGTCTAGAGGACTAATATTTCTGAATTTAAATGAGTATTCGCACCTATGAACACTCGACACAAGTAATGATTTCGCGTGACTTGAGCAAGAACTCAACTGTTTAGTCGTCTCTATAGGAATGTTACAGAAGTAATCCTCAAAAGCGTTTGCTACCTCGTCAACAGATTTAATAAGCTTGTTGTTTATTTCTAGACTAAATTTGTTATCATGAGATTTCGTTTTACATGTTTCTTTATTTATAATATTCCATGTTTCTTTGATTTTATTACTAGATTTTTTAATTTTATCGCGTATGTAATTCGACTTAGCTACATAGCAAACTCTTTTGAAAATTTTTGAGTACCTCATAACGTACTCATGAAACGATAGATCCTTTCTATATGCTTTTTTGTTATACAATTCAAACATTTTTTTCCTACTTGTATAAACTCCTCATGTAGCCCAATCACTGAATTTCGGTTTACAGTTATTTATAACTATTTTTTTTTGAGATCAAATTGTTTTTTAACTACCTGAAATAATTGTTATTACAAGTCACTAGCATTTTTTTTTATCAAAAGGTATAGACGGTATTTTACCACTTACAAGGTTTTTAAATTTGTCCTTGCGAGATGCAGTGACTGGCCTGCATTTGATTTCTAGACGGGGTGGAATAAAACGGTTCTGTAGTGTAACTATCTGACCGCAATGATCCGATTTTACAAAATTATTAATAGATTGTTTGATGATTTTACAGTTGCAGAGAATATTATCTAAGCAAGTAGCTGTTGTAGGAGTTACTCTAGTGGGCTCAGCAAAAACCGGAGTGAGGTCAAATGATTTGAAAATGCTCAAAAACCGAACGCGATGTTCCTCCGTAATATCTATAATGTCCACATTGAAATCTTCACATGCAACTACTTTCTTTGTAGTTTTACATATTTTGTTTAACACATTTTCCATTACAGATTCAAATAATTTAAAGTTTCCACTTGGGGTCTATAAACACAGACAATAATGTAGTCGTCCAGCTCCGCACACAATACCTCAATTGTTTGCTCAATAGTGAGAGACACTATGTCTTTTTGCTCTTTACATTTTAGTTTATTATTAATCAATATAAGTGTCCCGCCGCGAATGGCAGTCTCCCTACTGAACCAACTTACAAGATTATAATTACCTATCGATAACATCAGTTCATGCTGCTCGAGCCAGTGCTCAGTTATGCAGAGAACATGAATATTCATTTTATTTAAAAACAATTCAATTTCCAAATCTTTTCCCGAAAAGCATTGAATATTTTGATGTACTATATTTAATTGATTTGATTCTACAATTTCTGATAAGCAAGAGTTATCCTCTATTGTCTGATCTACTAATTTAAGTGATTGTTTTTTATTGGAACTGATTCCGATGGTTGAATATTCATGTCAATAATCTGCTCAATAAAAGCAGATTTGGTAGCCAAGTTCTTGGCTGAATAGTCAAAATAATATGATAGCGACATTGCTATCTGTCGTTTGAAATAATTATTAACATAATAATTATCTCGCGTCAAATATACTTTGTTTTTAAAATAATTATTCATGTCAAGTAGGTGGAATTTATTCACCTCATATGATGTCAATTCATGCAGATTTGTTCTAACCAAGACTGCGTGGACTGAGCTTTATGACCCGGCGTCGAGTCTTGTTGGAAAGACCATGCTTGGTTATTGAACATGGTGTTGTTAAAGGGCTTAACTACCTTCTCAAGAATACCATTCTTTCTCATTCTTCTTGATGCACTTGTGCCGATGTTTTGATACCTTTTTCACAAAAATATGGCTCAGTCACTCCTTCATAGCTGACACCCCACCAAACCATCACTGAAGTCGGGTAATGCCCATGTTGCACTCTGCCGACTAATTGGGAAGCTTCCTTAGAGGTTTGAGCATAAAAACTGTCATTTTGTTTGTTTAAATGTTGCTCAATTGTAAAGATTTTCTCATCCGTAAACATTTTTTTTCTGTGACCTCCCTTTGCGGTGCCGCTTCAGTAGTTTTTTCGATTTTACCACCCTATTCTTCTTTAAATTATCAGTTAAAAATGACCAGTGCGTCTCTTATTGGCTGCAAGTCTTGAATCATCTTTTAAAATACGCGACATGGTTCTGGGTGCTATCTTCATCGGCTCTACCTTGTTTCGCAGAATTTTTATTGTCATAATTTTATTTGGCATATCATCAAATTGCATAATCTTCCTTTCGCAGAACATCAATTAGCATTCACTCGTTTATCAGACGTTCAAAACGCATAATCGTGTAAGCTAGAATCATCTTTAGGCAGAAATTTAATATGCGTAATAGTCTTAAAGCAGAATCATCATAACGCAGAAAGTTTACAGATAGAATCGTCTTGTGGCATACAATTCGTATATATAGTCATTAATAGGCAGAATCATCCTATCGCAGAAAGTTCACAGTCCGAATCGTCTTTTGGCATATTTTTCATATTTAATATTCTCCTATAAACTTTAATTTCTCTGTGTATTCCAAGTAGTTCTATCTCAGCAATACTAACATACAACATGCATGGCAAATCAAACATGCAGCATGCAAGCAAGCATTCAGCATGCAAGCAAGCAAGCAAAGCATGCAGCAAGCAAGCAAGCATGCAGCAAGCAAGCAGGCAAGCATGCAACATGCATGGTTTCTGTCACGGCTCCGGCAGTCCCACGCGAGCTTATCGTCGCAGATGGTTTTCGCTCACCACCGCAGCTTGTGGAGTCGGTTTTGCACCGATTCGTTTCTCTTACTAACTTTTGTACCACAACTTAATGACTTTTTAATTCAATTTTAGGGTAAAATACTATTTAAAAGAAATAGCAATATGCGCAGTGAATTTATTCTAAACAAAATTCTGCTTTCTTCATAGTATGCCTAGTCAAATTATGCCAAATAAACATCGTACTTAATAAACATTATGCTTAGCGAAAGTATGCAAAATAAAATTTTGCCAAAGGTTATGCCTTCTGCTATCTTAAAAGTATGCTATTGTAAATTCGGGCATATAAATATTCGACCAAACAATAATTATGCTAAAAGAAAATTCTGCCTGATTAATATTCGACTAAAGAAAATTATGCCAAGTGTGTTATGCCAAGTGACTTTCGGAGCAAAAAGATTCTGCCAGATAGAGGGAACCCATCTTCATCTGCCGAGATAAAATCTTTCGGACAGGATTTCTGCGAATTCTTTCTCTTACTGCTTTTACCACCTTTTTCGTACGAACACTACGTGGACGGCCTAATCTTTTCCTGTCACAAACAGAGGAGGTCTCATTGTACCTATTGATAACCCGGTACACAAACATTTGACTAATACCAAGCGTGTGGAGAGTTTTAAAAATTGTATTTGGCTGCATACCAACTTTGTGAGAAATTACATCTCCCTGTCTGTCTCATACCTCTCCGCAGTGGAATCGCCCTCATGTTCTGCTCTTGAACTGGAACCGACAGGGTGGCGTTATTGAATAGGTACTCTAACACCTATATATACCTCTAGTCTATGTGGCACCGCTGTAAAGACTGTAGCATCGCCCAAGTTCGAATCGAATCAAAGGCCTTCTCATAGTCATATTATACAGGCATATTATACTCCTCTGACTTCTGTATAATTCGCCTTAGCGTATGGATGTGGTCTATGGTACTGTAGTCTTTTTGGGAACTGACTTGTTCGGGAGGCTGACAACCTCCGACTCTACTAATATTTGACAGCAAAAAAGATGGGCAATAAATTGACACCAAAAAATATCAATAACTCCTATTAAAATCATTAAAAAACACTTGAATCGCAAAACAGTCAGGAAAAATATTTTTTAAATGCTACAAAACTAGACCGAAAACCTACTTTTTTTCAATTTTATTACCATAAACATTACCTAAAACCTAATGATAATATTTTAGCTTTAAGTCAATAAACCTAGCAGTTATGATTACTTGAATGAACGGGAACGCTGCGACTTCTGTGAGAGGGTCATATTTAATTAATCACAACGCCTAGACTAATTTTGACTTAAAGTTTCTTATTAACATATTTTTTTAGGTAATAAATGAGTGTATTTAAGAAGTGGAAAAAATGTGTTCATGGTCTAGTACTAATGTTATTATATGTTTCAAGTGTTCTTGAGCTTGAAAAATTTAATTTTAATGGGAGGGATTTTTTTTGATGCCCACTTATTCCCCACCTTTGTAGTCGTCAAATGAAATAATTTTCATTCTTATTAGGTCCTATAAATCGGTAGATATTGCTAAATGAATTAATTCACCCAGACTTAAATAAAATAGCGAAAAAAATAGCTGTATTTTCTAGTAGTAGGGATAAAATGTTATGTAATTGTTTTATCATTGTGGATTTATCCATTAATTGATCGATCATATTACTGCGCCCTAACGGATTGGACAATGGTAACCAGACACTGTATATTAAATGAATCTTGTAATATAACAGTTTCTGCATAACTAATGAGGTACCGTTTTTAGCAGTAAGTCCGCCTTTTGAGTGTATGGACAACAGCACGTCATGGTATCTTATGCAGTTGTAATAAGAGCTAGTTTGCAACACAAGTAGGTAACCTGATGTGTTGTCGACTGCACAAAATTGTTTCATGAAAAAGTATTTTAATTAATAAATGATATTGTACTAAAGAGTATACAAGGTAATTGCTTCCACTTAGTTGTACAGAAATTAAACATGCAAATTGCACTATTTGAAAAAGATTTAACCCAACCATCTGTTGTTAAAGCGGGTTTATAGCACTAACAAACTGACTACACGATACACCTTCACAAAAATGTCTGACTCACTCATTATCTTCAGGACGTTAACACGTCAACTGAATATTTACAGCTATTTGAAGACTCAGGGACTACATAGTAGATGAATGGCAGTAGGCCCGAATGGAATGAGTTGCTTAGACTTAGATAAGAGTGACGATGATAAATCTTAATTCAGTTAGTTGAGAAAAATCATTGGATAGTAGCATCAAGACGTAAAGTGAAAGGTAGGACGTAGTGATTAAAAAGAAACTATTACCCTGTATAGACAAGATCTTTATAAGATTATGAATTCTGCCGCAACTTATACTAAGCGGTTAAGATGTTTTTAAACTATAGATTCGTCGTATGCGCTCGAAAATGGCAGGTAATTGCCCGGAGTGCAGTAAGGTAGGCACGTTTTCTCTTTATAGATAACCCGACAGCGCCTCAAATTATTTCTCGATTTCTGGTAAAAACGCCTTCCTGTGTGTTTAGGAGTAGTGCCAATTGTTAGAGACAAGAAAAACGTGTCATTGTATTCATAAGTATAGTTTTTGCATTTAAAAGTATTAAAACTTAAAATACGTATTTAATCGTTACCATAATTTGGCAATAGCTGACATTAGGCTAAAGAGTGTGATGTCACGCGCTCACGTCAATGAGCGCTCAGTAGCAATCAGTACGTAAAGAATGTTATATATTTATCTCTTTCTATCAACAGGCATGCCCCATCATTTGTCTCTATTAGCGTTTAGTGTCGTAATACACAACTATACGTTCGTATATAGAGTAATCTTTGCGCCACTTTAAAATTATTTAATGTTGGTGTATAACATGTCTACCTTGTTTGTACATATCCTTTTGAACGTCATTACTCATCAGGGACTTTTTGTCACACATCACTTTAAGTTTTTTATAATTTTATTTTGATTATTTTATATTGTAATTGGATATTTTTTAAAAGTTTTTTTACATGTATATTTGTCTCTTTGTGTGTATCAGATAAACGATTATTCATTCAAACGAATCGGACGAAACTATTGTAGTGCAATAAAAAACATGTTATTTACAGTTTTCGTACAAAATGTTTTATCGGTAATACCCATAGGCCATGTTAATAAGATAGCAAACAATATTTATTAATCTTCATTTCAATAAAAAAAAAACTACTGCACGTTTTTCTATTGCAGTGTCAGTGTCAAGAGATTCCTTTGACCCATAAAATGCTCATAAAACAAATTGTGAACCGCTATTATTGGCCACCTGAATGCAACGATGCACTGCAGCAATGTATGTACACAAAATACTACTATTTGTATTATTTAGTAAGTGGCAATGTTGCAAAGAAGCGAGTTTGTGACAGACAATACTCTGATGCTGTGTGGTTCCGTAGCCTTTCGTCATGTATGTCTGTTTGTCTGTCCGGCCGCTTGTCACAGCCACTTCATTCTAAAACTATTAGTTTAACACAGTTGAAATTTAGTAGGTAGATGTATCCAGTTAACTGCTTTACGATTCTCATACTAAAAATAAATAAAAATATGTTTAAGGGAGGTTCCTATTGACTACAGGCAGGCTGAGTCAATTTTCCGACGATCTTTCCTTCGATGTGTAGACTGTAGATTCCAAATAAAACTCTTCTTTTTGAGATCGGTGACCGTGAGAGCGCGTACGATCTGGCCCGCTCACGGCCCTTTATTTAACCAAAAATACATGTCTGACTTATCGACTAATACATATTAGTTACAAACAAGGACGGACACATAACATCATCTGCGTATTCCTTCTTACGTTTTTGTAACCTACCTACATTAATCGTGATAAAATTCCCATTCGCAACAATCCACTCTATGGGTTTCCTACCTACCCTCAGAAAGTGCGATATGGGGGACAGGAAATTCGAAGGCTTTACCGGCCTCGCTCCACCTGAGCGAGACAGCCTACTAGGGTCTCCCTCGCCCCTGTACCAAACTACCTACATATTTCTTAATATTTCCCAGCTAGTTAATTGTTACCCTACCTGCCTACCTAATTTGCAAATGGGAATTCCTAACTAACAGGTTTCTTATTATTGAAATAAAACGAGCCCTAAGCTAATTACAATGCTTACTCGCTATGGCCCTAACAGAAAATTATATTTATTATCATCAATAATCCTTACAAATAAATATAACTAAACTTATTACTAAAACACGATTGGGTGTCCGTAACAGTCTCCCCCCGGTGAAGCGCTGCGAAGTGCGAACCTCTTCTTATTCCACCGGCAGGACAGCCAATCTCGACGCCGGTCGACGAAACACGCCGCCCTTGGTCCGAATCTCGACGTTCCTCACTGCTCCGTCAGGTCCAGGATGTACTTCTGTGACGACGCCTCGGGGCCACACGTTTCTAGGTAGAGTGTGGTCCACCACGACGACTAGATCACCAGGCTTGATAGCAACCTCGGCGACATCTCGAGCTCCTCTTCTTGGCACCAGGTCCGGTAGGTATTCTTTAAGCCAGCGGCGCCAATACTCGTCGGCTAACGCTTGCGCCGCCCTCCACGTCTTCCTCGACGCTGGTTCGCACGGCCCGATGATGGGTAGGCCGCGCGGTCCCCCTAGTAGGAAGTGGTTCGGGGTGAGCGCCTCCAGGTCGTCAGCGCTGACCGGCACGTGTGTTAGCGGTCGCGCGTTCATGGTGTGCTCGACCTCCGCCAGTAGAGTCTGCAGTACCTCTTCTCTCGGCGCCTTTTCATGTAGAGTGACTCGTAGAGCGTTCTTGACAGAGCGAATGAGACGCTCCCACGCTCCCCCCTGATGCGGTGCCCCTGGTGCTATGTAGCGCCAGTCGATGCGCTGGGTGAGCGCATAGTCTCGTAGAGCTGGCTCCCATTCTTCAATCGCTGCACGTAGCTCCTTGTCTGCACCCTTGAAGTTCGTCGCGTTGTCTGAGTACATTTTCTGTGGCCACCCTCGTCGCGCTCCCATACGCCGCAACGCCATGAACGCAACGCCGAGTCAGTCGACAAGCTCGCTACCAACTCTATATGCACGGCTCTCGTAGTGAGGCATGTGAATAACGCTCCCCACCGCTTTTCGTGACGACAGCCCACAGTTATGATCATGGGACCAAAGAAATCTAGACCACAGTTAGAGAATGGTCTGGTGAAAGCCTCTACTCGAGCGCGTGGCAAGTCCCCCAGCACAGGTGTCACAGGTCTCGCCTTTCTCATACGACAAAAGGCGCACTTATAGGCCACGGCACGAACAGTAGGTCGCAATCGCAGTATCCAGTATCTCTGTCGTACATCGTTGACGACGCGTTCGTTGTGCGAGTGATGGGCGCGACGGTGTTCCCTATTGCACAACAACCGCGCGTACGGGTGGCTGCCGTCCAATATTACGGGCGTAGTATCGGGGGCAGACACACCCGCTGCCCGCGTCCTTCCTCTCGCCCGCAACACGCCCTCCTCGTCGATGAATGGATCAAGTCTTCTGATGCGACTCCCTGCCTTCAAGTTCTGACCTCTTTCTAGACGCTCTATGTCTTCTCGAAATGAGTCTGCCTGCGCTCGCCTCATCAGCCATCTTTCCGCTCTATCTATGTGTTCCTTGGTCAAAACAGTTGCGCGCTTGCGACATTTATCTATAAATAGATAAATCTGTCTTCATGTGATTTCATTTCGGTGACGACTCTAGTCGCGTCGTCCGCTACGTTGTCTTGCGTCGGCACCCACCGCCACTGATCGGGTCTTGAAAACTCACATATCTCTCTCAAGCGGTGCGCTACGTATGGCGTGTAACGCACTCTATCGTTCCCAATCCAGTGCAGAACGGTCGCAGAGTCTGTCCAGTACGTAACTCTATCGGGCTGCCATCTGTGCTCCTCCATTACTGTCGACGCAAGTCTCGTTCCGATAAGACACGCTTGTAACTCTAGACGTGGTATCGACTGCGTCTTCATCGGGGCTACTCTTGCCTTTGCTGCCGCTAATACCACACGACGTGATCCATCCTCGTACTCTACAAGCCAATAGACTGCTGTCGCGTAAGCAGACTCGCTAGCGTCGCAGAACACGTGCAGCTGCTTTCCAGTCACTCCCCCCGTCAAAGTGTAGAGGCGGGGTAGACGCAGACTGCTAAGTGTCTCTACGTTCCGCAGGATCTGTGTGTCGGCTTCTCGGCATTCCTCTGCGTAGCCTTTTCTAAACATACTCTCGATCTGGGCTGTATACTTTGCTTTGAAGTCTTCAGATGCGTCCATCTTCCTTTCTATTGACGTGAGCCTCCGCCTAGCAGCCTCGTAGCTCGGCGGCATAACTGTGTTAACCTTGCGCCACGGCAATCCAACTTCATATCGCTGATTGACACATCTCACTGTTGACTCAAAGGCTTCTAAGGTGCGCACATCATCAGAGTTCTCGCGTTCCTTCTTCTGAATGCCCAGCGAATCGATGTCGAAGTATGACTTCACCATGTTGTGTAATTCTTCGTCAGGTTGCGTAGACCGAGCTCTTTCATGGTCGTCGACGAACAACGCCGTATCTCTCTCCCTTATGACACGGGACGGCGCTCGACCATGTATCACCCACCCCAGTCTGGTGAGCGATGCTGCTGGCTCGTGGCGTTTGCCTGTCAACAGCTTCCTGCTTACTATCAGATGCCAGTTATCCGCGCCTATGAGGACACGCGGCTTGGCGTTCACATAACACACGTCACTCTCGTTCAGGTTACGCATGTGTCCATACTCTAAACAGCTCCGACCCACCGTTTGAGTATTCAAGCGGAGATTCTTCATTGTTCTCGCTTTCACCAAATGTTTCTCGTTGTTACTGGCGATTATTTGAAGCTCCACCTCTCTGCTTGTGTGTGGTACGCTCTGTGTATTCACACTGCATATGTGTAAGTCTCGAAGCGGGCCTTCCGCACCGACGTATTCCGCTAAGTCCTGATCGATCAACGTAACCGTAGACCCTTCGTCAAGTAGAGCGTGTGTGTTTACTCTACCCCGTGGCCCCTCAATGACGATCGGACATACCTTCAACAACACCTTGGATGCCCCCACAGTATGGCTAACTGAGGCTTCCACTTCTTGGTTGTGTTGACTTTCGCTGTTTTCACGCTCTGTGTGTAACAGCCTGTGATGACGTCGGTTACAGCCATTCTCATTACACATCGGTGCTTTACATTTAATTCGCCTGTGCTTATCGTTCAAGCATAGAAAGCATATCTTTTCTTCTTTCAACCAATCCCATCTTTGCTTTACTGTCATGGTTTTAAACTTTGTGCACTTCGACACTTCGTGGTCCCCGCCGCAACATAAACACGTCTTATCTTGTGCCGTCGTAGCCTTTTCCTCGGCTGTGGCGTACACACCAGTGTTTCGCTTCTTTGAGTTAGCCTTCTGCTTAGCTTGCACTTCTTTCTTCGCTGCACTGTTGCTAGGTTGCGACACGTATGCGAATCGAATCGCCTTATTCGCTTCCTCCATCAAAAACTGCGATAATGTCACGATCTCTGGCTCCGAGTAGCTCGCGTACCGCGCTGCGTAGTCGCACCATCTTGTTTTCAAGTGTGGGCTCAGCTTATCGACCACCTCTCGGGTCATCATCGGATTTCTGAGGTAGCTCTTATTATCTATGGAGTCCAGTGTGTACGCGGTGTTCTGTACCTTAATCGCGAACGAATTCAGTTCACTGGCTGTCGTTCCAACTCGCGGCAGGTTCTTGAGGTCGTCCAGTGCCCGATCAATGATCACTTCTGGCCTTCCATAGCATTGTTCTAGCGTTCGCATGATCTTGTCCGGATCGGTGGCACGGTATAACAACGCCGCTACTGCCTCCTTGGCTTCTCCTCTTAGACAATTTCTCAATCTAGCCAGGTTTTCGGATTTACTGTAGTTGCATGATCGCGTTGAATCTTCCATTGCAGCTTTAAATGGTAACCAGTCGTTCGTGTTTCCATTAAATATCGGCAACTCAATAGCTTGAAGTGGGGCCGGTCGCTTCGACATAATCCTCTCCAATGTGTAAGCAAGTCGTTCCGCCCCGTCCGTATACTCTTGGGGTCTCGCTGTACAATCATTGTTTGACTCGACCTGTCGCTGCTCATCTTGTTGAATGTTGTTTATATCTTCATTTAATTCTATGCTCGGCGAATTCAAATGTCGGTTTCTATCCACTTTTATGTTACGCGCATCTTTTTTCTTGCGTCGCGTAAACAAATGTCTATTTCTTTCATTCCTCTCTTCACGGAGGGTAGGAACGCTACAAGACATCTCGGTTGTGGGTAGTTGCGTGTTTACATCTCGACGCCGGGACTGGGCTTGATCCAACCAGTCATCCACCCTCGCTAGGGTCTCACCGGCGGGTAGGCTCTCACGGTCATCTTCATCTGTTGTATCCATTATCGTAGCGATCTCAAATTCTAATCTCTTCTGAATTAGATTCTTTTCAATAGCCGCCAACTGCTCGGCTGCTCTCAACTCGGCTTGCTTTAAACGAGCGGCGACGCTTGACCTAGTTGACGACGGCGGCGGCCTTATCCTAGGCGCGTCGGCGTTAGCGTCGTGACGTCTCTCTGCTGCCGTTTCCATTCGTCCGCCTTCTGCGGGTAGTTCAGTCTGTCGTAACATACTCGCGGTGGCTTGCACAGACGGTGATGCGGGTGGCTCTTCAAAGTTGCGTAGTCTTGAGTCTTCGGCTTCCATTTTCCCAGCTTGGCTGCGCGTAGTCGGCATCTTCTTACTTGCTGCCCCTACTCCTATCAATCCCAAACAGGTACACTACCAAGGGGAGCCTGTCTGGGGATGGATGGTCGTGCAGGATCGGAAGGGAGGTACCGCCCGGCAGAGAGTGTACGCATCCGTGGGGTGCTCAGTTCTGGCTGGAATGTCCAGAACCCTCCGCAGTGCCTACAGTCCGGCCCCCACGCTTACGCACACCGTACCGGCGCCGGTCGGACTTGTCCACAATCGCTGGCGCGATATGTGGCAGCTCGCCCGAAAACTGCACCGCCTGGGAATCGGCGTTAAACTCGAGACAGACACCGTTTGGCACCGTTAGGTGGTGAATGCCCGAGCCACGGAACACCCGTGTAAATGTGATCGTCTCTCCACAGGAGTATAGGCCGATTCACGGCTCCTGGTTACACTGTGCTTCGACGTAGATCCCTCGGCGTGTGTGCTAACCAAAGCAAAAGTCGATGCCGCGTTGCTGATTTCTTCTTATATCCGGATCGCAACGGACCAGACGATATTGACTACAGGCAGGCTGAGTCAATTTTCCGACGATCTTACCTTCGCTGTGTAGACTGTAGATTCCAAATAAAACTCTTCTTTTTGAGATCGGTGACCGTGAGAGCGCGTACGATCTGGCCCGCTCACGGCCCTTTATTTAACCAAAAATACATGTCTGACTTATCGACTAATACATATTAGTTACAAACAAGGACGGACACATAACATCATCTGCGTATTCCTTCTTACGTTTTTGTAACCTACCTACATTAATCGTGATAAAATTCCCATTCGCAACAATCCACTCTATGGGTTTCCTACCTACCCTCAGAAAGTGCGATATGGGGGACAGGAAATTCGAAGGCTTTACCGGCCTCGCTCCACCTGAGCGAGACAGCCTACTAGGGTCTCCCTCGCCCCTGTACCAAA
Organism: Pyrausta purpuralis; assembly: GCA_963924145.1. Classification (NCBI taxonomy): domain Eukaryota; kingdom Metazoa; phylum Arthropoda; class Insecta; order Lepidoptera; family Crambidae; genus Pyrausta; species Pyrausta purpuralis. The sequence goes on from OZ001646.1 coordinate 26,070,822, forward strand.
CTACCTACATATTTCTTAATATTTCCTAGCTAGTTAATTGTTACCCTACCTGCCTACCTAATTTGCAAATGGGAATTCCTAACTAACAGGTTTCTTATTATTGAAATAAAACGAGCCCTAAGCTAATTACAATGCTTACTCGCTATGGCCCTAACAGAAAATTATATTTATTATCATCAAAAATCCTTACAAATAATATAACTAAACTTATTACTAAAACACGATTGGGTGTCCGTAACAGTTCCCATAAATGAAACTAAAACCTTATTTTTTTTGGCAAACCTATGCGTGTAGGGTGGTCTATGGATAGATCTTTTGAAATTACATCGAGGTTCCAAAAAACATTTTCTCTAAAAGTCTAACGTTTGAAAGATGGACGCAAAGTGGTAAAATAGTCCCCCTCCCATCTTACATCTTACAGTTAAAACTTGTCTTCCCCCTACACTAGTTTTTACCTAGCTAGTGTGCGATTTAGAAACTATTTTAATAAACTTTGAACTGTTTTATGTAGGAATAATATTATTTTCTGCTGTTTTTTTGCAAAAGTAATCTGTTACCTGCTTCGTTGCCCAACATTGTCAAACCATTTTGTATCATTAAATCTTTAAAAATGACTTAGGCCCGATTTTTCGACATAAAATTAGACTTTCAAGACTGAATTAGTATTAACCGACCGATTTTTTATGTCTTTTTACATAAATGATTGTTGACACATAGGTGACGTTTTAAAATAAGGCGTATTGTATTTTATTCGACATTTTTTCTTATCTGACTTTAGAAAATATCAGGCAAACATTCTTGTCATATTGATGAACTCACATTTATACGAATATACACATATACACAATACACAGATACGTATTACCCTTAAACAATGCTATATTCTGTGTGCGGAACCTATAATTTTATTTCTTCATTACATACATCACAGCAAACGGATAATTACTTACATTTGCAGCAGCGCACCTACATAAATACTATGACTAATCGCTATATCTCCACAATGTAACCCATTTCAATTCCCGGGAACACTTGTGTTTGTAAAGTAATTCACAAAGTTCCACAGTTTCAAACTCCGGGAAATGCTGAGGACCTACTATGAAAGACGACATATGTTGAGTAACATAAATTTCACGTGTAAAAAGCAACTGTGTCTGACAAGGTATCAAAAGCCTGAGTCTTACGCTAAAGCCCGGATAGCGTAAGACCCTGTTGCTTTTTACAAGTGCGATTTATGTTATTAAGTTTGTACAGTGACAAAACACTATCAAAACAAAAAATAAAAATATGTTAAATATTTAAGAATTGGTTTTAAAATGTTTGTTAGGTTAAAAGAACTATTAACATTAAGTAAGCTGTAAGCATGTAAGCTTTTAGGCTTTATTGACTGAGTTTCTTAGTCTGCTTTTTCTAAACACTGGCTTACAATTGCCCTGAAGGTGTGATAGAGCTTATATGCCTTTATGAAAAAAATATTTGTAAATTTTTACTTTCATATAAGCCCAAAAGTGAATCTTTATTTATTGTCACATCATTCGTCGTCATTGCTATTTTCGTTCGTGTGTGAAGTTTAAATCTAAAACCATATTAGTAAAGAGATAGAGAAATAATCATACACTTACATTTTTGTTTTATAGTGTTTAGTTACTATACAAACTTAATAATATAAATTGCACTTGTGAAAATTTCAACGATCTAATGTGGTGCTTATAGTTAAAGAATAAAGTGGCTGTGACATACGGTTACATTATTTTTCAACTGACCAAAAAAAAACATAGACAGGCGTACTATGCATGGCAGTGTGAAAGTGGAATCATTAGATTTTATAGTAGGACCTTTGATGACAAACTGCGTTTGTTCTGATACCTTATCACTGCAATACAGGCATAACGAATGTTTCTTCGAAGTGTTTCAACAATGTTGCAGATAAGACAGAAATATAGTCGCGGAGTTAATTTAACGTTACGATGCGCCCCTCCAGCTTTTTACAGTAGTGAATTGAAAGTAATAACGAGTATCAGTTCTAAACCAGCACTTATAATTATGCAATAAACGAGACATAATAGTTGATCAATTGCTATCGTGCCATATGAGGCCAATGAGCCAATTAACTGGAGCACAAACATGCTCAATCACAAACACTACTTCCGACCAAATAATATGGGCAAATACACTTTTTTTTAAAAAAAAAAACGCTCTTGACAAATCCAAATCTTACTAAGTTTACAAACCCGCAACTATTTACGCTCTTATTAATTTCATCCAGGGACTCAAAATAGATGATTAGAAATAAAGTCTTCAACCAATTCGAAACAAGACTATCTCCTTTGCATAAATTATTGCCCCAAATTCAATATTATGGTATCCTACAAACTTTAACGTCTTCATACGACTCTGACTTAACTTGTTTAATCCACGTTCTAAATTTTGGTCTGATCAGGTATTTTGGTCGTTTTTCATGTCAGTTGCCACCCACGGATTTTCATAAATAATCAAATATTAGTCAATGTGGAGATCAAAAAGATGCGTGGACGCATCGGATTATAAGCCCCGTTTCTGTAATGCAAGTAGTCTGTTATGAGTGTAGGTTAGTGTCAGGACCAGAGGCTACACGTCGTGAACTTGAGTATCCAAAATTATAATGTTTTATTTACTGAATTTAAATGTATGAATAAGCTTCAATTGAGGTAATCGAGATAGAAGTTTTTTTTTTAAATTGCGACGGAAGATTTCAAAATTAAAAGTTGTATGTACGGACAACAGCACAAGGTAAACACTACGATATCTTATGCAGTTCTAATCAGGGCTAGTTTGTAACGAAAGTTGGTTACTTGATGTGCTAGCGACTGTACATGATTTTTGAAACTGAATTGATGATTTTTAATTCACTGAAAAAGCATAAATATATAATTATGATAACATTTTTGTTTTTATAGTGTTTTGTCACTATACAAACTTAATTATGTAAATTGCGCTTGTAAAAAGCAACTTTGGTTCTGTGCTAGACGAATAAACGAACCCCGTTGTCTAAGCTTATATAAGCTATATATAAGAAACTAGCAACCCAAAAGTCTCGTGTGTTAATTTAAAGTGTGTGACAGTGACATTTGACGTTCTGTGTTATTTGACAACATTAGCTACTTCCGGACTATTCGGCCATTCGCTTCAACCTATGTCGGTCTTCAAATTCGTATCTTCCATTATCAGCAAGAAACATCAGCATCGTGAGGGAAATAGGTATACAAAGGCATCAATAACAAAAAGGACGTCGCTTTATAACCACCCGTGTCTAACGCTATCCAGGCGTATGCCACCACTCGGCCACCGTCACATTAGCGAGCCTGTTGATATGTACAATTATTTTAGATTGGAAAATTGAAGCTAGGCAAAGTAAAAATAGGTCTCTTGCTTTACCGCGAATCATGTGTAGTAATCTCAGTGATATCATTAGATTTCTCTGAATACTCCCCGACTCTGTGAAACCCACGTCACTTAGCCAACCCGGGGACTCAAATAGTGCGTTAATGTGTTTACTATTCCAGTTTAACTGACGATGCTTTATGTAAACAAATATTTTTTGTACGAACAGATGTACACAGCACATGAAACTGTACAGTTTTGTTGGAAAATAAGCTTTATAACAACTGCACAGGATACCTCCATGTTTAACTTGATATTGTCCGTACTGATGCTACTGTAGGGTAGTAACTCAAGCTACCTCGCTTTAGTTATTATTATTATTAGGGACTTAATTAGTATATTAAATAATATAAAACCATTGTTCCTTATTCCTTATATGTATTTCGTAAGAAGTTGAAAAGTGAGGTGTCATTTAATGAAAGTAAGAAGATCAAGTGACATGATGAAAACTTTTGAGACAAGTAACTAGAATACATGGTGTTTCTATTGGATCAAATAATATGTGACTTTAGATTTCAATGATTATCAACACAAAAAAAACGGCTAAGTGCGAGTCGGAGTCGGAGGGAATTCACTTACTTACACTTAACTAAAATACCACAATATTTTGTTGACAGCAAATATAACTTTGTTTTTCATAGTGTTTGTATAAAAACAAAGTTATGTTTGCGATTGTTGAAAATGTGCTATTCTCAAAAACTACTAGTTCAATCCCGTCCAAACCAATTTTCGTTGAAAGAATTTGTTAAGATCTACATTATATGTTTATTTTCAAAATTAGCACTCGCTTAGTTTAGAAGTTAGAGGCGGGGGAGGGGGGACGCCCATTTTACCACTTTGGAAGCGTCTATATCAAACGTTAGACTTAAAAAGAAAATGGTTTTAGGAACCTCTATGTAAATTTTAATAAAGACTTATCCATAGACACACATAGGTTTTATTAAAAAAAATATGGTTTTAGTTTCATGTATGGGTATAAATATTTATCAATATTTTTGTATGAAAATCGTAAAGCGGTTAACAGGATACATCTTCCTACCAAATTTCAACAGTGTGATGATTATAGTTTCAGAATAAAGTGGCTGTGACACACAGACGGACAGACAGACATACAGACAGACTTGAAAAATCTATAAGGGTTCCGTATTTTGCCATTCGGCTACGGAACCCTAAAAATCTACATTCGTAATATGGCGCAACTGGCACGTTTGGGATTGACGTTTGAGAACGCCTTCGCATTCGCATGCGGATTGTGACATTTGAATACGGCATGTGACATTGGCACATGCTATGTCTCGCTCTAACATAGCTAGTTTTGGTAGTTACATCCTTGTTTGTATCGTTTAGCATCAACGCTGCCGCATGAGAATTCGTTTGTGTACTAACGGCGCGTTTTGAATTGTTTCGCGCAGATTATTTATTTTTTCTTTATCTAGCCAGTGCTATCACCCTTACAGAGTCCTGTAGGAAAACCTACATTATTTGAACCAATTATACTTCCTCAGTACTCCTAGCCCGATGCGATCGTCTCAATTTATTCGCGTCTGCTATCAGACCAATAAAATAAATCAGCCCGTTTTCAACGCGCAGACATTTACGCGCAGTTGACACGTCGTTAGCTTTAAAGGCTGGTGTGCACAAATGATGGAGCTATAAAAAAAATATCTTTTCCACATTGTATTGATTTATAGCATACACAGCGATCGGTCGCAAGCCTGTGTTCAGCAGTGGATGTCCATTATGATAATGATAATAATAATTAAAATACCGTATTGCACACCATAAACATAATAATCACACAGAATATTATCTTATATATACTCGCTAGTAGAGCAATTAAGGTGGTCTTATTGCTTGAAGCAATTTCTTATAGACAACATTCAGGGAAAGAAAAGCATGAAGAATGAATAAAGCGGCATGGCGATGAAATATATGAGAAAAAAATTACAAGTGGAAAGATTTTTTTAAAGAGAGGTAAAAGAAGAATGATATGTACACATTATATAAATTAAATGTCGATAAATAATGATAAAATACACGGCATTATGCAAAATACATACACTGATACGTATTTAATTAAACACATTTACATAACATAAGAATATATAATATGAATAAATAGGTAAAATATAAATGCAATATCAGTTGCAACCAGCTGTTTGATGTAAATTAAGTATGACGATAATATATATCCAATATAAGTTGACTGGTGTGAAAACGTTATAATAACTGGTGGAATAAATGATTTTAATTATGAAACGTAAATGAAACAAAAATACTTTATGTCTACATATTTTTGCTGATGTCGTTTTAGTAAGTCATGCTGCTATTCCAAATAATAAAATGCGAAATTACTTTTATTAAATTAACCTGTTATATAAGTTTGTAATTTCCAAAACCCTGTTTTAAGTTCATCAAAATCAGCTACGCTTTAGTGTACAACTAGCCTTATCTTAATCTGTGTTCAAAATAAGTCGGAACAGTTTCCAAGTTTCTGGAGAGCTCTTTAACGAATGATTGAACTTTCAAGGAATTCAGCCTTTACGAGTATCTATTTCGGATACCTAGAGTTTTCAGCTCATTAATGTAGGGTTTAAAAAGCATTGAATAACCTGCTTCATTTATTTATTCAAGGACTTTATTGCACAAATAAGTGAACAAAAGGTGGAATTAATAATAAAAAGATTAATTTCCAGTCAAACTATTAAGTCGTAAAGAAATATTGTAATAGATGTAGAAAAATACTAGTAATTAGTCAAGTCCCATAAATTGATTTCGTTGAGAGTGACGTTAATAAACTGAAAATGCAACATTAAATTGTAGTATCATCTAATCTCATTTTCATTTTGTGTATTTATCGTGTTTTGTATATTATTTTTCGAGTGTTAAGGCGATCGATCTTCTGATTAAATATTATTTTCTTGATCCAGTTTGTGGTTTGTCGTTTCTTCTTTTATTCGATAGGCATACTAAGTATAATGATAAACTAGGTTCTAAAATCAACAACAAGAAAGGCTTGAAAATGCTGGAAGGTAAACCTATAGATTTAACTATGACATATCGCCAACTGGTCATTCAGCATCCATAAATTAACATTCATAGCTAACTTAGCGCACTCATTACGTGGTATTTCTCGAATTTCCAAGTAAGTGGGATAATCTGAACCGTTCGTTACTTCCCACTCAATGTAGACTTGTGCCATAGTAAAGTCATATCCAGCATCTAACTCAGTTTTAACATGGAGCGCCTAAAATGTATATCAAATTTAGCTTAATTTCCATATCTGTAAAATAAATTACAGTCATTGGAAAACCGCAGAACTGAGACGTTTTTGACTTCAATTTTTACTTACCCAATTTTTCTCTTTGTAGAAGAAACATCACTTAATTCATACTAATAATATTATCATCATCATCATCATTATCTGTCAAAGAACGTCCACTGCTGAACAAACCTCCCCCACGGTTTTCCACAGCGACCGGTTGTGAGCGGTCTGCATCCAGTGTGATCCTGCGATCTTTACAAGGTCGTTCGTCCTTCTTGTCGGTGGATGTTCGACGCTGCGCTTTTGGTCGAAAGGTCTCCAATCTAGAACTTTTCTGCCCCAACGACCATCAGTTCTTCGCGCTATGTGCCCTGCCCATTGCCACTTGAGCTTTATGATTCTCAAGGCTATGTCCGTTACCTTAGTTCTTCTACGTAGCTCCTCGCTTTTGATTTGATCTCGTAGAGAAACACCGAGCATAGCCCCCAATCCATCGCTCGTTGCGTGATTTTGAGCTTCTTTATGAGGCCTATAGTTTGAGACCACGTTTTGGATCCGTATGTCATCACTGGCAACACACACTGGTTGAACACTTTCGTCTTCAGACACTGAGGTAATTTAGACTAGAACACGCTCTTGCGCAGTTTCCCGAACGGTGTCCAGCTGAGTTAGCTTCGTGGGTTGACATCTTTCTCTAAGTTAGACCTACCTAATTGAATCATTTGTCCAAGGTAGACGTACTCGTCGACAACTTCGAGAGTTGAGTTCCTCGTTTCTCCTTGAGTCCATACTGGAGTGGGTACCACACGGGAACATAATTTTCGTCTTATCCATGTTCTTTTTAAGACCCACTTGTTGGGATACTCGGTCAAGATCTTCGAGCATAGTGCCAAGATCGTCCAGCGATTTGCCACAACGACTTTATCATCGGCACACCGAAGGGGTGTTATGTATTCGCCATTGACGCAGATGCTAAATCCTTCCCATTCCAGGAGCTTGAAGGCGTCTTCCAATGCCGCTGCAAACGGTTTTGGAGATATAATCGCCTTAATATTGTAGGGACACTATACTCGGACCGACGTAAAGGCATTGTTATACTTTAACACCTCTATATACCTATAGTCTATGTGACAACGCTGAAGAGAACGAAGCACCGCCGACGTTTTAAAGGCCTTCTGTAGTCCACAAACGCTAAACATAGAGGCATATTATACTCCTCGGACTTCTGTATATTTTGCCATAACGTATGGATGTGGTCTATGGCACTGCAGCCTCTTCGGAATCCGGCTTGTTTGGGAGGCTGAAAGTCATCAAACCTACGTGCGAGACGATTTGTGATGACCCTTGAAAACAGCTTGTAGACATGGCTCAGGAACGCGATGGGTTTATAGTTCTTCAAAAAGGTTTATTCTCCTTTTTTGAAGAACAAAACGACTAAAATCTTGTTCCATGCCTCAGGAGGGCATGTTAAAGAGCAGCTCGGAATTAAAGAGTTTCTGAAGGACTTTAAGTACCGGTGTTCCACCCGCTTTCAGAAGCTCTGCTGTGATTCTGTGCTCGCCAGGTACTTCGTTGTTGTTTCATGGTTATCCTAATCTCGTAGAGGTTAATGTCTGGTATGTCTTCGGTGTAGTTGTTTGTAAGGATAACTCTTAAGTCTCCAGACAAACTATTAACGGGCTTGGCGACATAGGTGTGCAACTGCCCATAGAACTACTCGATCTCCCTCATGACCTGCTTTTGTTGACGCTACACTGCCGTCCTTCGTTTTACGCTTCGTATCAGGCTTTGCCAAATAAACATGTCCCTTTCAAATACTTTGGAGTCCTGATTCCGTTATATCGTTTGTCGCAGAACTTCCATATTCGTCTTCTAAGCTGGTTGTAGGTTTCAGCATTAACGGAGGTCTGTAGTGCTATAGATCATATATCATACCAACATTCATAATAAATAAATACCGTTTGGACATTCCCACACATCGCCATCTAGCCCCAAAGTAAGCTACTCAAAGCTTGTAAATGATAATGATTTAATAGAGTACACTTATTAGGTCAGATGTGAAAATTAAGGCGAAAAATGTAAATTCATTCACACAGATGTTTTGGGAGGTAATAATGATAGATACTTCTCAAGGTTTGTCCTTGAAATCTATACTAATATTATAAAGCTGAAGAGTTTGTTTGTTTGTTTGTTTGTTTGTTTGTTTGTTTGTTTGTTTGAACGCGCTAATCTCAGAAACTGCTGGCCCGATTTGAAAAAATATTTTTATGCTAGATAGTCCATTTATCGAGGAAGGCTTTAAGCTATATAACATAAAGATACGACTCACAAGACCACAGCAGCAATGAAAAATGTTGCGAAAACGGGAGAAAGATATTCCTTTTGAGAGCTTCCGCTGCGTACGCTGCGGAAACCGCTAAAGTTACACAAAAATCATGTATGACAAGATTGTTCAACATTAAGAGTTCTATAATAAAGTCCGCGACAGCATATGTCTATCTTTTATGGTTGACTTACTACAACCTTTTTTATATTAATAAATTTGTAAAAAAAATAATGCATTATTTTTAGAGGTGTATTATACACACATGTATTTATTCTTATCAAAATAAATACATTCATCATCACGAGCATTTCATTTAGAACAAAGTTGCCCTTTATATCATTTGATTTCAATAAATATCTTAGGAGCTATCACAGTTTTAACATAACTCCGCACCAAAATAATGTTCGCAGCTTAAGTACAACGTGCGCTTGCGCTAATCTATACTAATATTATAAAGCTGAAGAGTTTGTTTGTTTGTTTGAACGCGCTAATCTCAGAAACTACTGGCCCGATTTGAAAAATTATTTTTGTGTTAGATAGCTTATTTATTGAGAAAGGCTTTAGGATATAAAACATCTCGCTGCGACGGGAGGGGAGGGAGCAAACTCAAAACGCGCGGACGAAGTCGCGGGGGACCGCTAGTGTAGTAAGATTCAAGCTTTTGTCGTAAGCTTTAGTTCATAAGAATTTCTGTAGAGTAACTTCATCAAATTGTGTTTTAGTTTCGTTTTTTATACTCTAAATAAAACTAAAAAAGATTCTAATTGATATTCCTGCATATTTTAAATATATATATATGTGCGTGTGTTTTCGTTTATATTTTGTCTGTGGCCGATTAAAGACCACGGGCCCTATTAGAAGGATGCTTGAACAATAATTAAATGCAAATGAAGCGATATCTGCCATGCGATTGTTTCAATTGGATCACCAAATGAGATAAGTATTGGGAGTATTTAGCAACGATATTTTGATAAAGTGAGTTCGGAATTCTGAGTTTCCTTTTTAAGCCAAGCCGACTTGTAAGTCGGTCAGAAAGGTATTGTAAATGTATTTTGTAGGTAGGGTACAGGACTCGACGCATTTACAAAAGCATTTCCGTAGAGTAAAAATAATTCTATTCATTATTAATTTATACTTTATTGCACAATAATAAAATTTTGTATAAAAGGTGGACATGTCAGTCATGTCTTTTCATTTTACTTTATCTGATTTATTGATTCCCAATACCATTGTTTTACTAAAAAATAAAAAAAGAGATGAAAGAATCGAATATCTGAAACAGTAAAGGTGCTTGTAAAGAAAAAATAGTTTAATAACAAAATACTATATGGTCATCAAGGCCCAGTTAAGTGTTGTTACCAGCGGTTGAATATTTACGATTGTGCATATTTTAAAGAAAAAATACCATAAGATCGGAATAGCTATTGCGTTGACCATTGGTTAAGGCACTTTTCTTCTAAACACGAACAATCGTAAATATTCAACCGCCGACATTTAACCATGAGTCGAGTTAACTATCAAACACGAAGCCAGGTCTTAAATAGCCATTTTGCAATTGGTTAGGTTTTTTTTTTTACAATACACACACATTTGTAAATATCCAACTGATGGTAACGTCATTTAACCATTACTATCAATCTAATGAATGGGCATAAGCCGAATATTTAGTACCTAATTTACCCAAAGCAGAAAAGTATCGATACATTCGTAAAGCCCATACATCATACGAGTTAGACCCCTTACACACGGCGACCTCAGCGTATTGAAAACGCTCTTCAACATCGCGACTCACGCAATGAACAGATTCAATTTAGCATCGATGTATAGGTAGAAGCGCGACTGCAGTCGCAAAAATACAGTACATAATTTGTCAACTTCCAGCTTCTGCATTGCAACTGCATCGATGCTAAAAGTAGCGCAGTGTGTAAAGGTTGACAGTTTGATAAGCATCGACGCTAAAAGTCGCAGTGTGTAAGGGGTCCTAATGTCGCTACAAAGAGTCTCGCTACAAAGAAGCCTAGCCTATTCTGTCAATTAAGTTGTCACGATGTTGTAGGTCCAATCACTGACGCCCTCCAGTCTCAAGTGGAGTGCCTGGAGTAAGCGAGTAGAAAGCCGTCTCACTCTATAAATCTGCGAAAATATTCTTAGATAAATACTGGCGAGGCGCCGCGATGGCGTCTAGGATGGACGATGATTGGATATGGCAGTATAATTGTGTAACAGATGACGACCTCCGTGGTGCAGTGGCAAAGCACGCTGGGTTTCGTTGCCGCTCCGAGGTCCCGGGTTCGATTTCCGGTCGGGTCAATGTAGAATCAGAACTTTCTATATTGTCTTGAGTCTGGGTGTTGTAGTACCACCGTTGTTTCTGATTTCCATAACACAAGTGCAATAGCTACTTACTTTGGGATCAGAGCAATGTATGTGATCGGTGTCCAATATTTAGTACCTATTTATTATAATTTGTTTCAACTTGAGTCTTTAATCATAGAATTAAAATTGTTTTTACTATCATGAGACTGTTTAAAAAGTGTTTTTGTTTATTTCGTTTATCTTAAACCACGCAATCCTGGACAGCCATAAGGCATACGTTATGAACGTCTTAGCTTTGATGGTAACTCTTAAAATCTTTGTTTTGAGTTTGTTTCACTTATCATACTTAATAACATACCTAACTTCTGACATGTTTTTCTGATTTGATGACTTCGTTAGACATCAAGTCACATTAGCCAAACAAATAAAGCACACGCCCCTTTTTCTGAGTATACTATTAGTCCATTGAATAAAAGGTTCTAGAGTGCGTGACTTAGTAACGTAAGATGTTTCTTCGGAAACATATGTTAAGAGTCCCAAGGTAATAAACATACTAAAACCCCGGGACACTAGGAGGAGCCCCGGAGTGGGGGAGGGGGTGAAAGGGTCCATTTTTGCATTTTTCGCTTAAATCTCAAAAACGGTACATGTTAGAGAAAAACTTTCAAGGAAAAGTTGAAAGGCCATAAAATTATCTACAAGTTGTACCTTAATATTTTTTTCCTATATCCTACCATTTCTGAGTTACACGCAGTAAAAAATGATTTTGGCTCAAACAATTTCCCCATACTACATACCCATGTTTATCACATCAATCGATCAAAAAATATTTCTTCCTTCCAAAAAACTCAAATGTGCAACTTGTGACCGGTACTGATAGATTGCTCTTAATTAGGTCTATAATTGGTAAAATAAACACATTCCTCCATGGAAGCCTTTAGGAGGAATCGATTGTCAAAATATTATATTAGGGTAGTTTGAGTTACTGAACTTGATGTTTTTACTTTTTTTCCTCCAAAAAACTAAAAAGTGCAACTTGTGACTGGTACAGATAGATTGGTCATAATTAGGTCTATCATTGATAAAAATACCAGATTCCACCACGGAGGCGTTTACGGGGCATTGAATTTTATTAGGGTAGTTACTATACTTGAACTTTTTATTTTTTTTCTTACAAAAAGCTCAAAAGTGCAACTTGTGATCGGTACTAATAGGTTGCTATTAATTAGGTCTATCATTGGTAAAAAAAACACATTCCTCCATGGAAGCCTTTAGGAGGAATTGATTGTCAAAATATTATATTAGGGTAGTTACGCAACTTGACCTTTTTATTTTTTTTCTTCCAAAAAGCTCAAAAATGAAGCTTGTGACCGGTACTGATAGATTGCTATTAATTAGGTCTTTAATTGGTAAAAAAAACACATTCCTCCATGGAAGCCTTTAGGAGGAGTCGATTGTCAAAATATTATATTAGGGTAGTTTGAGTTACTGTACTTGATCTTTTTTATTTTTTTCTTCCAAAAAGCTCAAAAGTGCAACTTGTGACCGGTACCGATAGATTGCTAATAATTAGGTCTATCATTGATAAAAAAACCAGATTCCACCATGGAGGCGTTTAGGAGGAATTGAATTTTATTGGGGTAGTTACGATACTTGAACTTTTTATTTTTTTCCTCTAGTGCCTCTCATATGACATCAATTTCCCAACATTATCCGTTGTTCGGATTTTTTCGATAAAGTTTCACACGTAGCATGGGAAGGGGTCCGCCCTCGTTAAGCTTATGCTAAAGTTTGCTTATGTTTTCGAATTTTTCACCTTTCATGGGATGTAGCTCGAAAACGGCTGCTAATAGAAAAAAATGATTTAGGTACAACTTGTAGATAATTTTATGGCCTTTCAACTTTTCCTTGAAAGTTTTTCTCTAACATGTACCGTTTTGGAGATTTAAGCGAAAAATGAAAAAATGGACCCTTTCCCCCCCTCCCCCCACTCCGGGGCTCCTCCTAGTGTCCCGGGGTTTTAGTATGTTTATTACCTAGGGACTCTTGACATGTTTCCGAAGAAACATCTTACGTTACTAACTCACGCACTCTAGACCCCCCTTGGAGGGACTCATTCAATGGACTATATAGTCTTCTGCTCAATTGTAAAACAACTTGTCAAAATTTTGAATTTTGACGTAAAATATCTATGTTAGGTCCAATTGACACATGCCACCTCTACTCCTTTCACAGCTCGTATCCTCACATTCCGAAGTCGACGGTAGCGCGACAAAGTTTAGCTTCCAAAGGAAGGCATTTGCATAAGATCTTAAAACAGCAATCGGCCGATCGCTACATTTTACCGCGAGTCAACATCAGCATGGCTATTACCTAACTCAATTGTTGTAATATGGCAATCAAATATAACTTTATAATTTGTTTTCGTCATCAGTCCCGTTGAGCTCCGTGGTGATTGGTTAAGAAAACTGGATTTCGAGGCGTTCCTACTCCAATGTCCCGTTTTTTTTTTATATTGGACACCAATCACATACATTTCTCTGATCTCAAAGTAAGTAGCTCATGCACTTGTGTTATGGAAATCAGACACAGCGGTGGTACTACAACAACTAGACCCGACACAATATAGCAATATTTTGAATTCTTTATTGATCCGACCGGGGATCGAACTCGGGACCTCGGAGCGGCAACGCTTTGAAACATAGTGTACTTAGTCACTACACCACGAAGGTCGTTATGATTTTTATTAGTTACCTGCTATGCGATTAGAATATGTGATGGGTGTCCAGTATTTATTCTAAAGAAAGGTAATTTCCTCGACGAATTAAGTTTTTATGAACATTAAGCAGTGCTGTCAAATATTGAGCTCCAACACGACTGACTGCGAGTATTCGTTGACGCTGAATCATAAATTTCAGTAACGACCCCTCACACACTGCGACTTTTAGCATCGATGAAGTCGAGCATTTTCAAGACGCGCGACTGCATCGATGCTAAAAGTAGCGCAGTGTGTAACGGTTGACATTTTCCATCGCAATCACTTAATTCTTGCAAACTTAGATCAATCACTCAGGGGCAATTCTATTCATAATCATTGAACCACTTTTTAAAATGGGTCACATTAAAAAAAAAAAGTTCTGTCTTATAATTAATATAAGGGCATTTCTTCACAAAGTGTTCTTCGCGTCACCTTCGTGGCGAAAATTTATACTGATATTATTCAAATTAAAAAAATACTGCTTTAAAGAAACAATAAAACTGTAACATCATCTGTTAGAATCATGAAAATCGGTTCATTATTCATGTTAATATTTAATATTGAAATTTCGTATGCCACGAAAGTTACTCACCGTGGCACGAAAGTTACGCAGCGTCTTTCTGGATAGATAATTCGGTAATAAAAGTATCAATTACTTGAAATATTATATATGTATGAGACTAATAGTAATGTGGTTAGGTATTACATATATTTTTATTATTCATGATGAACACTAACATAATAATAGTTTGTTACCTTCGACATTGCTACTATATACCAAATTACTTATGAGTATCCGATATTTCGACACTGTTGCAAGTGCCATGATCACAGCGTACTTAAAACTGTTGCGAGTGAGCTGTTATTTGCAGACTTAATGGTTTACCCTCCTTCTAAGTCTTTTATTGCACTCATTTTCGGTATCACTGACCTCAAATTCACAGTTTACTCGCATTTGTTCTCGACACACAACACTGACAGTATTTGTCAGCGATAGGTCGGTTTCACACTTTCGAAGCAATGGTATTTTGACATTCGACTATTTAAACCTATACTTACGATCGAATTTTCAGTATTTTGTAATTTAATCGCTTCCTTGACCTATTTTGGTAAGTAGTCGCATTCTGTCGAAATTATCTGAGATTATAAAGGTAAGGGTAAGCTAAGGCACATAGTAGCAAATCTGTAGCAATCAACTCTTTACCCTCCAAAGTAGTGCCTCAAATTACATATAGGTAACCCTGCATTTTAGTGGTTAGATATTTGCCGGCTATTATCAACTCATTTTTAAAGTCAAATGCATAAGGTTATATTAGGTATATAGGTAAGGCCCTTTATAAACTTTACAAGCAATAAATTAGTCTTCCAGATATTTTTCTTGTCTGGAGTGAAACCATTTAGACTACTAGTTGCTGGATCAAAGCTGTAAGAGCGTTCAAAATATGACCTTTTCTTATCTAATAAAGAATTCAACTATTTCTTTAGAATCTTTGGAAATAAACACCAGATGTCACGCGCTTATTCCCGAACCTTGGATGTTATAGTATCAGTGTTAATTGTATTTTTTTTCCGTAAAGCAAACTCATGATTTACAGTCTTTATCTAGTAGCCTCAAAGTAGACTCTTTTATCGGTCTAGTGGACAAATTTCTAGCTTAAAACCAGGCTCAAATTTTAGCCATGCCACTTGTTTGAATAAATTAAGACGACTGGCATAACTGCCTCATTCTTATTAGTAGCAAAGAATTATTTTCAAGGTTTGCTTTTGTGATATTCATATTTTTTTCATATAAACTACACAAATTGGGCTAATTACGAATAATGCACGAAAATTAATTAATTAATGAGTATGCTTTTGTTTAGAGTAACATATTGTGATTACTTTATATAATTAGTATATAGATTGATCAGGCGATCCCAAGCCGAATGAAAATCAAGATTTAAGACGTCATGTTCTATACATTTTTCTAGTAAGCTACATTATTTCTATAAGTCATATCTGTGCCTCTGGAAACTGTCTAAGTAGAAGAATTCAAGTTTGAAACGTTAAGGCGGTTATTTTAACTGCATTTACAAACCATAAAATATAAATTCTAGTGAGATCAGTACACTTTGATAACCTTTCGTGGTATGATTTGTAACTTTCGTGGGCAATTGACCACGAAAGTTGTGCCACGCAAGTGACGAAAATTTTACATTTTCAGAAATATTAAATTAAGTAACTAACATTTATGTAATCTAATCAGCTCAAATGAATCTTGACTTTGAGTTTTATGTTTCAATAGTAGACATTTATTCCTGACGCTGACTTATAATCTTAATCATTACCCATGAAGGGTCACATGAACTAGGGTCTGAAGAAAATAAATAAAAATCAAGGAGCTGTATTAGCTATATCATAGCTATGAGATATTTATTTGTCTTCTCTTGGTGTTTTGACAGGTCTGAAGTTTCTGCGGACCTATGGTTTGTGTCGATAGGTTGAACCTTTTCGAAGTTATGAGCAATTTTGTGTCACATTTTCGAAAATGGTAAAATCGTGTGACCGACACAAAATTAAGTATGTTAAATTTAAATCTAAAGACGGATTTTTCCCCCCTCGATACAACGAATCCTGACTTAGTTTCCAATTTTTTAAAATATGTTATGTTAATATAATGTAAAAGCCCAGCAAGAGAGAAGTGTTTTAACTAAGCGCCAACTCGGTGTGACGCGCGAAGAACAGCAGTTTTCCTCCCGATTCCGATGGTAAAATATTTTTTCCTACAAAACTACAAACATAATAAGACATTTTAAAGTGAATTCATAGAGATAGATACATGATAAAACGTATAAAATTTATTCTTTAATTAAACATTGAATATGTTTGGAATCACAAACGTGTGACCATCAAAAAACGGTGCTTAAATAATGGCCCATAAGCTAAGCCATCGCGGGTGCCAAAGCGGCAAAATACGTAAAGCAAAGCATAGATAGAAATAATAATAATGTCAGCACGGCGCAGCAGCGGCTCGGTGATACAACTATCTACCCACTCCTCTCTCGACACAGTGTCGTCTGCATAGCTTAGTGAGGCTTACCATACTATGACGAGATAAGTAATAGCTCTACGGATTGCAATCACATCTCTATCACTTGCAAGGTACATAATAACCCTTTCGATCGCTACATTTTACCTCAAGTCAACATCGGGTGTGCGGGAGTTTATTCTACCTTCACCGTATAATTATGGCCTGTTTGGTTTACACCTTTGCTCGATGCAGATATAAATGCCAATGGAAATATCTGTGTTATCGGTAAATTGTCTTGAGATAACTATATTAAGCTATTGTTATAGATTAAACTAAAGGCTTTACTTGAAATATTCAGCAAGCCCTATCAAATCGACTTTCGAATCAAGTTTAAATTACCATACCGGTACTGAAATAATAAAAAAAAACTTATATTTTAATGAGAAGCCAGCACGATGCAAGTGACAAAACTCGTGCACATTAATATAAACCGGCCAAATGCGAGTCGGACTCGCGCACTGAGGGGTTTCGTGACATCTTTAACTGAATTAGGTAATCCACTTACTTTGACTTAGCCAAAATACCACAATATTTTTTGACAGCAAATATAACTTTGCTTTTCATAGTGTTTGTTTGAAGAACAAAGTTATGTTTGTGGTTGTGTAAAAGTGCTATATCTCAAAAACTACTAATTCGATCATGTTCAAACCAATTTTTGTTGAAGGTTATTGTTAAGATCTACATTATATATATTTTTTTCAAAATTAACACTCCCTTAGTTTAGAAGTTAGAGGTGGGACGCCCATTTTACTAATTTTGAAGCGTCTATCTATCAAATGTTAGACTTTAAAAGAAAATGGTTTTGAAAACCTCCATGTCATTTTGAAATACCTGTCCATAGATAGATAGATGTATCCTACATCTACCTACTAAGTGTCAACTGTGTAATATCTACTAATAGTTCCAGAATAATATGGCTGTGACATACTGACGGACAGACAAACAGACAGACTTGACGAAACTATAAGGGTTCCGTTTTTTGCCATTCGGCTTCGGAACCCCAAAAATACAACCTTTGAGATGAGAAGCTACCACGATATAATTCGCGCGTATATTAAATTTGTGGCTTATTACTCTCAGCCCTGCAAATAGTCATCTCAAATCGAATTTTCCTTTCTTTCTATACGTTGTTTCCCAGATACACATAATGGCCAATTCAATCAGCTAAAGGTTGGTCCTAGATCTAATTACAGCGCACGCAAGATATCGTGATTGCACGAACAGAACATACCGATGCTGATTAAATAAATATTTATTTGTACACGTTTTAGTGATATTGGTTAAGTTTCTAACTGTAATAGTAGCATGTAAACCAAAAAATATATTAATTGAACTTTTTCAGTCCATATGTAAGATGGAAAAATTCTTATGAAATTGGTGAAATACCCGCTATGGAACTGGCATGTTGCAATAACAGACTCTGAAAAGTCGGTGGCGTGGCTGAGTGGTTAGACCTGTTAGGACCTTTAGGTTATATTACCTGGCTTGATAAGAACGTTTGACTAAATTCTGCACTATAGACATATTTTTTTATCAGTGCAATTTGTCAATAAAACTCATCAGACTGATAAATTATAAAGCGACAGATTTTAAATATGACAGGTAGTACCTATGATTGCTTACAATTAGATGACGTTTTCAAATTATCCATATTGTATATTGTGCGTCGAATATTTTTTATCTGACTATTAAAAAATCAGCCCTTAATCACATTACCTTATTTTTCCTTTTCTTTTGATACAAACCCTAAATATTACATACAGCGTATTTGGCAGAATGGTGCAGATATTTCGAGGGCCAATAGAACACATAAATTTTAAGTCATGTATACAAAATCATGCTGATAAGAACTTAAAAATATTGCATAGGCATAGGACGCCCCCAGAAATATCTACATCGTTCCGCCAAAAATCCTGTAAATTGAACAAAAAACCTATCTAACTTACGAGTAACATCAAGGTCCAAAACAAATACCTACCTAATGACTACTGTAGAGTAAATGACAAACGAAATCGCGCAATTCAAAATCTGAATACTTAATTATCCTAACTCACTTCGGCTCGAAATTATCTCATCTCAAACATCTTGATTCAATTAATGTTGCAATCAAATCAACACGAAATTAATATCTGAATTACGAGACTAACTAGTACTATCGCTCAATTAAGTGCACTGTAATTAAGCAAAATACCTGTTAATTACAACCCGCCTGAACAATGTAACGCTAAACCATGGTCTAAGGAGGCATTAATACTGGAGCTCAGAGGGTGCTTTAGTGTCGATTTCACCAACGTCAGACAAGAGTTATACGACAGAATAAGTATAAGACGACCGATTTTAAAATAAAATTATCAGAAAATGAATTCTAATAAATTGGTGACGCTTTGAAGTTAGGCGATTTGTATCATATTCGTGTATAAACAGTTTTCGTTTTTTATATTTTCTAATAATCTTATCAGTGAGTACCAATCTAGCTTCCGACCGGCTCATAGCACTACCACAGCTCTTTTAAAAGTCACTGAAGATATTCGAGCTGGGCTAGAAGACTCCAAAATAACTGTGCTAGTACTCATTGATTTTTCCAACGCATTTAATGTCGTTGATCATGACATCCTCCTGGCTATCCTTTCCTACTTGCGTATCTCGACACCGGCACTGGAATGGTTCTCCTCTTATCTCCACGATCGTAAACAGGCTATCCAATTGGATCAAAGTATCTCCTTGTGGTGCGACCTTGTAGCAGGGGTGCCCCAGGGTGGCATACTCTCGCCTTTACTTTTTTCTCTTTTTATTAATTTCATTACTCATGATCTCCTTGACTACTCTTATCATCTCTATGCTGACGACCTGCAGATTTACTCCCAGACTGATGCCGACAACTTCAGTTTGACGATTGAGGCCATTGACAATAATCTCCAGTGTATTTCTGATTGGTCCACTAGATATGGTATTTCAGTTAATCCTAACAAATGCCAAGCCTTACTTATTGGTAATCCATATCAATTGGGTAAAATCGGTCAACCTATTGCTGTGTTGCGTTATAACGACTGCATCATACCATATAGCAGTCATGTTAAAAATCTAGGTTTGGTGATAGATAGCTCACTCAGTTGGGCTAACCAGATCGCCGAGATTAGCAGAAAAGTAACTTACTCGCTTCGAACACTCTACCGATTTCGGAACTTTCTACCGATAAGTACCAAAATTCTGCTGGTCCAGGCACTGGTACTGCCTGTAATCGATTACGCCGATGTGTGCTGTACCAACTTGTCCCAAAACCATTTAAACAAGCTTGAGCGTCTCCTTAATAACTGCCTTCGATTTATTTTTGGTATACGAAAGTATGACCATATTTCTCCATTCCGTTCTCAACTTAATTGGCTCACTATTCGTCAGCGCAGAAATCTTCGAGTCCTTTGTACTCTTTTCAGTATTCTCGATAACCCGAATTCTCCCGACTATCTCAAATGTAATTTCAAATTTATGAGAGACATAAGTTCTCGAACCCTCCGTCCTAACAATGCCCTCCAGCTATACACACCTCTTCACAAGACTGCTTATGTCTCTAACTCCTTCACCCTCAGTGCTATAAGACTCTGGAACTCCCTCCCTGATACCATCAAGACTTCATCGTCTAAGTATTCGTTCAAAAAGTCTATTCGTGAGCTTTTTCTCAGTGAGAATACCACGTGATGCTTGATAAGGTTTGTCCTTCTCTGTTTCCCCTTTATTAATCTCTGTTAGCCTATGTATGGATAATTGTATGTATTCAAGTATGTTTAAGTTGGTTTATTTATTATTATTTATGTAAGTATATTAGTAGTTTATTTTATTTGTTGCTTTAATTTAATTTGTTGCTTTTATGTGTAATTTTACGCCGCCTCAATCGTTTCTGTTTCACCCAATGGTTGACTGGTAGAAAATGCTTTAAGCATTAAGTCCGCCATTTGTACTTTAGCTTTGTCAGTGCAATAAAGAATTAAAAAAAATAGTGACGTTGATAAAATCGATTCTAAGTGTAATCAGAAATCAAAGGTAGGTATCATATTTCTTATATTTTTGTTTCGGTTTTTTTCTTCCTTTCTTAGTAAAAGATGAGCCAGTTATACTACTTATACCTTGAGAACGTATGATAAATTTTATGCGTTTGACTTTGTCCCGAACAACTATGTATTAAAATATCGAAATACAAACTGCCCCTCAAAATATGAAACGAAATACACGAAAACTCTCAAAACATTTATTTTGCTTCATTTAACTTCATGCACGAAACATAAAATTTCACAAATGGCGGACTTAATGCCAAAAGCATTCTCTACCAGTTAACCATAGGTCTGAATAGAGAGAAAAAACAGTCGGTGCAAGTTTAGTGAAAGAGGCAAGAAAAGAGATGAGACTAGCGATAAAGATGACTATAATACGATGATAAACATACATACTGCTTATTACTTATACCTATATACCAATATATCAAAATTAATAAATATATATATCTTATATTATAAATATACACATCATTTTAACATACTTAATTTGGTACACGATTTGATTTAATTGGTACATAATTTCTCACTAAGATATTGTTCAAGAAACAATAAAATCAACATCTTGGTTTATATGCCTACGAACACCATTTCGATAGTTTACTAAGCACACACCCTAACAAGGAAGGTACCACATCCTTTGAATATCACCTCAGAATTCCGGTTATCCCGTACATTTTCTCCGGGAACACGGAAGAAATACCTCATCGATTTATCGTGTAATAATCTCACGTATTCATGAACTTAATTTGATAGGTTAATCTGAGGCAAAGTATACACTTTGCTTTGGGTGTTAGGGTATTTGTATCATGTCTGCATTAAAACAAAAAAAAACAGCTATAAGAATATCAAATAGAACAGTGATACTCAACCTTTTCTGTAAAAGGGCCGCAGACAAGTTTTACAATTGATAGTCAAGTATGAATGAGTTAGAACTGTATAAGTAAATTAAAATGCCTCGGTGGAGCAGCGATTAGAGGGTCACACCTTAAAGTGACGGCTGCGAAGAGGTCTCTGGTTCCATACCCGGGTCAGGCTAAAAATATGAAGCTGGATTTTTCTGAACTGAAATTTTCAAGGCAGCTCATACATAAGTAAAGTAAAGTTATCCTGTAACATCCTACCGCTGAGCAAAGGCCTTGCCTCAACTATGAGGTAGTTTGTGCCATAGTCCACCACGCGGCCTCAGTGCGGGTTGGCGGAGGGGTGTTTGCAAGGCAAGCAACAAACGAGCTGTCAGATTTTATCAAGCCGCCCATAAGGCCTCTGACTAGGCTTAACGACTAATATCAACCGATATTAGCCGGGACCAACGGTTCAACGTGCCTTCCGAAGCACGAAGATGCTCGTGATGTACGTCACTTATATGGTCGGAATGGTCACCCATCCAAACAGGATGCGCCGTAGGTTGCTTCACTTCGGTATCACTACCAAAACGCCGCTACCACTGCTTATGAACTTACAAAATTTAGCACACGTGTTTGAATCTTGAACAGATCAACATGCTAAAATTTATATAATTCTGACAATATCACGTACATACAGGTCGAATTGATTTCCTGATCATGCCTGACTAGTCACATGCTATTTTACACTATCGCAACAGTCCGAAAGTATTTTCAGGCGCGTTTACATATTGTAATGGTGCCGAGATGCGCGTGCGCAGCCATTACGCGCGCGACACCCAGCGACATCTCATAACGAGCGTGTCAACTAGCCCGCACCAATTGTTGATACACACACCTTACATACAGGGTTGCCGAAGGAAATTTTGTTTGCGTTCGGTGGGAATAAGAATGAAATAGTAAGATAAAAGGCATTATTATATGTGGTTGCTTAGTCTGAAAATGTAGTCTCATCTTTATGGTCATTACAAACAACATGGTTAAAAAAAAAAATTGAAATATAATGTTATTTTTTGTTACATTACTACCATGATTTAAGAGCTTCCATAACGAACTGGCAAAATTTCATTGACTTACATCAATGGAAAAGCTATCGATGAAAATAAATTTTCCAAAGAGAAGGGGAATTGGCATCTCTATAAACCGTTGGCATTGCGAATCGGATCCTAACTGTCGCATCACCATTTACGTCTATAAACCCATAATCGACTGTCTCAATGAAATACTTACACCCGATTTCACATTTAACTCCTAATGACCGAGAGACCACATAAGTCCTTCAAACCTTTTAAGGTATGCGAACGTTTATCAAAACTATGAGATCATCCATAGAGTTGTCAGGAGGTTTAAGTGAAAACCTAACGCTGATTTGCAGGCATATCAAGACCCTTATTTTGAGAGCACTAACGTTGAAATTAATGAAGCAAAAGATAAGTTTGTAACAGATGATAACACAGGAGCTACTTGGGTCTGCAACTATCGATCATGCGGAGAAATGGTATTAGCAGATAAGTATTTAAAATGCAAACAATAAGACGCAATGGCTTGTCCTAGCTGAAAGATGGTATTTTTTCTAGATGTGAATAGAACTAAATTCATTTAAACTATCTAGTCAAAACCGGCCAAGTGCGAGTTGGACTCGTGCACGGTTCTGTATTTACTTTGTGTGAGCACATTTATTGCTCTAATATTATCCTGATAAACATGATTAATATTACCTTAAGGTAATTCCCTTAAAATAACCAAATGTGTGAAATTATAAGACAGAAACGGTTATATCTTTTGAGAACACTGACTCACAATTTGTTTTTGTTTACAGCTAAAAGAAACAATAAAAACATTGATTTAGCCACAGTTTCAGTTTCATATCTCGACGCGTAAACATTTCTTAAGTGAAAATTAACAAAATTAACTTACATTGCTTTAAGTTTATAGACTACATCTCTGTAATTTTTCTTAGTTTAGCCGTAATATTCATAAAGATGAAATAAGAAACCAAAAATTTGCGCACGGGCGGGACTTGAACCAGCAACCTTTTGGCTGACCGGGCCAAACGCTCTTACCAATTGCTGTGTGCAAAGTGCTGTCAGTCCGACCCTGCGAAATTTGTGGTTTCTTATGAAAACGTCAATTGTGTGGCGCAAATTTTTGGTTTCTTATTTCATCTTTATGAATATGAAATATGACACTGTGTGTGAGTGTTAAAAACATTCTAAACCATTAAATAGCTGTAATAGTTTTCCTTCTAAATTTATCATTTATGCTACTGCTTTGAATTTTTTCACGTATCTACCTACTACCGTTTAGCTGGGAGAGGGTGGGGACATGAGACTCTAACAAAAACTAGGCTTTTAAAATTGGGTATTACGGAAACAGCAAGCTCATTTTAAAAGATCTATTCATCGATACTGAGGTATAAAATGTAATCATAGATATAAGAACTCATTTTAACCTAATTTTAAGTCATATATACATTTAATCATAGATATTATTAACTCATGTATCCGATTAAAAACATGTATAATCGTATTAAAAAAAAGGGGTGAGAGGAATACACAATATGTCACATTTTAAAACTATAATTGTCTGGAAGCAAAAATTTGTTTTGTTAATTGACAAACATTGTATAATTTTACTGAAGTCAAAAAAGTATATTTGTTGTCTCTTTAAGGGGGAAGGTGTGGTGTGTGACGACACACAGCATCACTCATACGCCAACTGACCTTTAATAACATTTCACAGTGGAAAGACAAAAAAACATCCATATTACATTACTTGTAAGTATGAAGTACCCTAAGTAAGTAGTACGAAGTACCCCAAAAAATAGTTAAAAATAAAGATATTTTTAACCGAATTCAAAAAAGGAGGAGGTTATCAATTCGACTGTATGTTTTTTTTTGTATCTATGCTACCTCATATCTCAGTCGTTTGTCGACCGATTTGAAAAATTTTTTCGCCTACTTAGAGGGTGTACCTTCTAGTTGACCCCATTTTTCCCATTTTGGGATCTGATGATGGGATCTTGGTGTAATCGAGGGAAACTCTTAAATTTTAAAGGCACGTATAGTGTTTCTTTACTAGAATATTAATATTGACGTGTTGTTACGTAAACGCTTAAGAGTTCAGTTATTATAATGAAATAACTTATAATGCTTAGAACTATATTAGAACACAGTCATAAGGTGCAACTCCTCACCTATAATCACCCCTCCTATAATCTCTATGAAGAAATAAAATTATCTTTAAAAAAAGGAAAAACCGACTTCATAACCAAAATGCACTAAAAAGTCTCAAATAAACTCTTGACTATTGAAAGGAAAGGTGGGTCTAGGCGAACAATTTCTTTTTGGAGTCGGTGCCATCACTTTGACCATCAAGCATCAACTATCACAGCACCGACTCCAAAAAGAAATTGTTTACCTAGACCCCACCTTTCCTTTTAATAGTCAAGAGTTTATTTAACACTTTAAAAAGTGCATTTTGCTTTTGAAGTCGGTTTTTTATTTTACATTATTTTAACACTTTGGCTGGAAGATAAGAATACATACCCATACTTAATGAAAGTTATCTACATTTTGATGTCATCTATATTCATGTAGTCACTGTGTTCTGTGCAAAGGTACATCCAGAAAGCCTAGCTACATCGGTGTCTCGATTCCACCTCGCTGATTTGCTTTGATTAATGGAGATCACAAAGTGAACTCCAATAGCAGCCATTTTAGTAATTACGCAGTCGGAAGCAGGATTGATGGTGTGTTGCTCTAGTATAAAGTTTACGTATGGAATGGGAACTCATTATGAAACCTAGTTAATTATTAAGATACGAGTTTTTATTGCAAGCTATTGAGTTAACTGAAGGTTTGAGTTTTTTAAATGATTTTTATAAGATTTTAAAATCTCTTATAATCGTTACTTACACAATTTATTAAAGAAACATTTGTTTGTTCATTTAATCAACCACGATTTAATCAGATTAAACTGAAGATGCTGGATGGAAATATCAAAAGTTTTAAAGGTTTTAAGGTGTGTTGATAATCTTGATTAAATTAAATCTTAAAAAACGTATTAATTAAAATCTATTATGGAATGAAAAACAAAACACCATCATAACGGTTTCAAATCATTTAGCTTTAGAAAAAAGATGGTACATGGTCATCCCTAGCGCAAAACCTCATATACAACACCGCATTCCCCATCCATATCACATTTAAATAAATCCTCGTCTACTGAGCTCGCGCAACCTTATATTTTACGCGTAATTTTAAATTCCGAACGACCATTGTTGTCGCCTATCCGCTCCTATATCGACTCTATTTATTCCTATTACCAAACCAACTCACAAAGATCCCTGTGGATGGTCAGGCTAGCTGTATTTCAAACTGTAACCGAGACATTGAAGGATCAAGTTATACCGGTTATTTGTGGAGTAATGTGCGCTGTGCCATCCCAGTCCTAATAAGGATGCTGCGTATACGCAGTTTTGGTATTGGATTAGCTTCGAAAAGGTATTGTTTGGTAAAATAAAATGTGTTGGTGTCGCCAAGTATTTTGTTGCAAATTGTTTATTAACATTACACACAATCGGAACACGCTTGCGAATTGCTCTGAATATATTTAGTTTCTCGATTTGTATGTAATGTTGTTGGTTTTTAACGGCTTAAGGCTTGTGGGAGTGCAACGTTTTGTTGTTTTCATATAAAATCGTTTTTACAGTCGTTCCTTTCGATTCCAATTGTAGTTTATGATCGAATCAAGTCGTTTTATTAGCTATACTCTGTTGTTGAAACTTATGTGTGAGAATTACATTTTAATATTAAATACACGGAACGATGAACACAAATTGATAAAACACGACTGTTTCTGTATAGGACCTGCTGTTATACAATAGGTATTAAGATTTTAAGTTTTTTTTTATTCATCATCGAGATCGAATAAACAGTCAACGCCATCTGTTAGCTTAATTGTACATCCATCTATAATTAATTTAATGACGGAATCCTATAACTGTGTTATTTGAGTCTCTTATATGCTTGAGGTCTTTTCGTCATTATTTTGGTCATATTATTCATTTATGTATCAGTTCTTTACATTGAATGTCCGCGTCGTCGCCGCTTTGATTACCACATCATTATTTCGTCGAAAAAAGTAAAAAGGGCTATCTTTGTTGCAAGTTGAATAAACGAAGCGATATCGGCGCAGGCGCAACGTTTTATTTTTTGACAACTGCCATCTATGTACGCCATTGTTCTCTCGCCTTCTTTCGGTGGTGTCTTGGCGGTTCTACAGTGGACACAGTTTTGGCAGAAATGTTAAAAAAAGTCTATCTATTCAATTCGTCTCGTCTATTCTAATTTAGTTACTTAGCTTATTGAGAGGTCTTAAATATAAATAAATAAATAAATATATACTGGACACCAATCACACACATTGTTATGATCCCAAAGTAAGTAGCTAATTGCACCTGTGTTATGGAAATCAGACACAACGGTAATACCACAACACGCAGACCCGAGACAATATACATAATTTTGATTTCTATATTGACCCGACCGGGAATCGAATCCGGGACCTCGGAGCGGCGACGCCTTGAAACCAGCGTGCTTAGCCACTACACCACGGAGGTCGTTAAAGGCGATAAAATCTGACTGCGAGGTTGATCGCTGTTCACTATGCCTGCGTTACATTCTCCACAGTATGGCTCATACTACCTTATACTTGAGGTGAGGTCTTTGCCCAACAGTAGAATGTTTACAGGCTAACTTTTTTACCTAACAGTTCTTCTGTGTTTTAATGATGCAAAAGCAACAGCAATACGTAAAGAGTTTGAAGTTATAATGACTCAATCATTTCCATTGAAGTAACCATCAATAACTGGGATTAAAATAGATCAATAGTAGTATTTTAAATGTATAATTGTAGCAACCGATCAGCCAAAATTAGAGGTAACGGAATAAGTAGGCACTGGAATCAGATTGCACGCTAAAATATAATTATGAATACTTAATAAGCAATTTTCCCTTTCGTACTAATCTTAGAAGAAATTATATAACCCTCCATGTTGAACCACCGCCGATCACAAATTATAGAAAACACTTTTTCTTTAACAGAGTGGCTACTAACTTTAACAAAAAATATACTCAACATATAGACTTATTTACTGTGAGACCAAATCATTTTAAGAAATATATTAACTCTTTTTTTTTTTAATACACGTTGTTAAACTATCAAGCTTGTCTTCTCCTCTTTTCTCTTTTTATCTGGTATTGTTCTTCGAACATATTTAATGGCACGATTATTGTCTTCTGTCTATTGTTGTATATTGATGTGTGCGATAAGTTCTATAAGTGAAAACTAGATAGGCATATTAGTTTTATATATCCCGTAATCATTATACATGTATTTTATGCTGTTTGTTTTCCAACAAGTTAAAAAAAATGTTTCGTATACCGTCATCGTGTAAGTTAAAAGCGTCCATTGTAACAGAACCATGCAACCGGGCACCCGAATCATCGCCGAAGGCAATCGAGACATTGAACCAAACACGGTACTGCGTTGCGCCAAGTTGCGAGAACAAAACACTCGCTCTAAATTCGATTCTGAATTTATTGAAAATAGAACAGTAACGTAGATTTTGTACATCGCGGAATCGGATATTTTGTGAAGGCTATCTTGAGAGGTCATTTAGATTTTTACTGAGTGTGAGTGGGTTACATCAACCATGCCATGTTTATTAGGCTTTAATAGCTCAATACAGTTATGCATTTTTGAGTGTAATATATAATTAGATTTTGGTGACATAACACACGACACTTCTCTATCTACTATAATATTAAAATCTGCTTTAGTATGTTGTATTTTCAGCAAATAAACATTTGATTTGGTAACGACTTATGATTCACGGAGTAAAGGTACATTTAGGGTCGATTTTTCAATGGTCAGATAAAACTCATCAGACTGATAAATTATAAAGCGACAAAATTTAAATAAATGACAGCTACATTTGATTGCTGACAATAAGGTGACGTTTGCAAATTAGCCATATTGTATTTTGTTCGACGAATATTTCTTATCTGACTATTGAAAAATCAGCCCTAAATTAAGTTAGCTTTATCAGTTACTAAATATATTATCTAATAACTTCACAAACTTGGCTCTTTAACAGGCCTTCGCGATATATTTTGACGTGTTCCATTTTCAAAAAGATATTTTTCTTGTTTTGCCGCGGCGAGGACAATGCTGGCTGGGCGTAACGAATAATGTTGTGAGCAAAAAAGCGTTCGCCTCTGGGCTTATGACGTATTTTTAGATCGAAGGTGGTTTCTTATTTAACTGACAATTTGACAATTTCTAGTAGGTACCTTTTTTACCACCAAATGTGTAAGGTGATGTTTTTGGCAGGTTTTTTTGTTTGTATAAACCACCATATATAAATATGCAAGTTAATCATATTTTTTTATTTCTCATGTGATCATGTTAAGAACTTAAAATGAAAACAACAAAATTTTTAGTTTAAAAAGGCAATAAAGTATGTCTTGTCTAAATGTTCATCATCGCGTCTGTTTATAAGCAAAAACACATTTATATCTTATATATACAATTCTCGTGTCACAATGTTCGTTCCCGTACTCCTCCGAAACGGCTTGACCGATTCTCATGAAATTTTGTGAGCATATTGAGTAAGTCTGAGAATCGGCATCTATTTTACATCACATCTATTTTTCATACCCATCATTTTTTTAAGTTACTCTGAGACCGCTTAAAATTTTAAATTACGGGACTGGGCGGGAAGGGGCCGGGGCAAGATGAGAATGGGGGCGAAAAAAAGTTCGCTGTGTCTGCTAGTATTTTATATAATATTTTTTTCGTTCTAGAAACGTTTAAATATCCAAAAGTTATGCGTTCACAAAAATCACCAACATTTCTTATAACTTAGCATGCAGCGCGTGCGCACGTAGGTGTAAGCGAGTGTTTCTGTTATTTCTCGTTACGTTAATACTGAATTATATGTTAAACAGAGGTGAACGTTCAGAGGTAGAATTGCAAAGGCGGATTCCGTAAAAGGACAAGTTATTGACTGATCAGCACACAAAAGTGCTTAACTTATTTAGGTCAATATTTGCGTTTAGGGTTAGTAGTATTCAGCTAAAACACAGTGTGTGTTTTTTTATATAAATACTAAAAATACAAAATAAATAAAAATACCTATATGCTATCAATATCCAAGTTGAAATCGTTAGCATAGGTAATAAATAAATATTTAAGTAGACACTCAGAGTCACCCAAGATTATTGATATATTATATATATTGACTAAGGTAGAGTTTTTAGCTATATTTTCCATCCGGTCTTTAGAAAACTACCCGCTATAAGAATACTTTAACCATTTCCGCAGCTGGAGCAAAATATAATTGGTTCCTTTGAGTAAGTCACAAACATCTCATTATCGGTTTGTCAAAATATCAAACCGTCCATCTAGGTATTTCCAAAATTACCATCGAACATCCGAATTGCTTATGCAGTCAGCCATTGAGTTCCCAGAAGTGATGTCACAATGTTACTATCGATAAAATGTTTCACGCGTGACATTTAAATTGTATGTTCTTGGGTTATTAAGTTGAATTTGATACAATAATTCCGCTAAGCGACGCCGGCGCAGACAACAACACGAAACGTCACCGCGTTGAGTATTAGTTCAGGCAAATGCACGATTCACCACCCGCCCTCCCTCAATACGCATGCGGCACAGCTAATGCAATTATTAGTACACAACGTGCAAATATCCTCGACGCGTTTCGCCACTACACGTGGCATCCTCAAGAGAAGTAGTCGCCTCGACGGAGCACGGACGGTTAAGTCGTGAGTCGTTAATTGATTAAATTTAACGTAATTCTTTACGGACAACAGTCCTTTGTTATGCTTTTGTTTATGCGACCACCGGCTGCCTTTTGATCCGTGAGCGTTAATGAATTTACGCAAAGGAATGCCTTATTCCATTAATTCATGGGTTATCTTCTTAGGGTGTTTATGGTGGTATGAAAAATTTAAACTCTATGTCAATGTTATAATGTAAAAACCGCGACATAACAATCTAACGGTTTAACTCAGGAGGGTCCTTGGTGATTGGACAGAGGTGTCCACACCGTCTGTCCTAGGCCCTCCTGACGAGGCGATCCACGCCCGACGGCGAATGCACGCCGAGCTCGCCCAGAGGACCAAAGTCCTTAGGACATCCCCTGCCTCCTCTGATACACCAGAGGGGTGCCGGGAGGTACAACAACTTTTGGTGAGCAACCGCTCGATGCGAGACAGACGCGACTCACTTGTGCTCCTGCCTCCGATACGAAAACAGACGCAGCGGCACTCTCCACAGAGCATCTTGGCTTCACCTGCTGCTGGATTGCGACAAGCTACTGAGCCCCCTTGCCACGGCAAGGCATTCTCTATTTGAAGGGGATCCTTCACCTACCCTGACTCAACACTTTGCCAAGTGATTCGTAATTTCAGTTTACGTTTTCATGTATGAAGTTCGGTACAATTCACAATAAATCGACTGATTACAATTTAATGGATTTAAAACCATCAAATTTTAATCACACGTTTTTTTTAAATATGAAGGTGACTTATACATTTTATTTTTTGTTTTAAAGTGTCTTGTCGCTATACAAACGTAAAAATATTAATAACATTTGTAAAGAGCAACTATGTCAGACAAGGTATTTCTCGTTTGACACAGTTGCTTTGCTTTTTACAAGTGTAATGTATGGTATCACTGTTTGATAACAGTCAGACTACACAAACATCTATAGACACAATGACATCCGCTCTCTATTACCGCTCATGCTCCTTAGGCAGCGACTAGCTTGTCCGCGTAAATAGTACCTCAAATTTGTTTTATCACTGGTGTGTCTTATTATAACAGTCCCGTTATAATATTTCCAGGGCCTCTGTCTCCTCTAATGACTCGCTTGGATATGGCGTGAGATTTCTGAATTTGACTGTAAATATTATTAACCATCTTGACGCAAGTGATTCAAAAATAGGGCCCCTGGTACCTGCAGCGGTTTAATCAGGCCAAACAATATTTTAGGAAAACAATGATATATAGTTTGTCAAGAGGTATCTAAATAAGTTCTAATATTGTTTACTTTCATCGATATTCGCACATCACGGGAGCTCAATACAAAGCGGGCATTATAAATTTAAAGCATACAACTCGTTAAAATATCGACTCGGCCGTTTTGCCGTACCATCAAAATGACGACGAATTATTTATAATTTTGTAAGTTGTAATGAAAATCGGAATTATTTTGAAATAATAGCGGCCTCGTTTGAAGATGCCATATTAGGGCAGTGACAAGTTAATTTGATTAAAATATAGATTTTGTATAAAATTTATAGACACTTTATAGCATTACCTAATAAATTCTAAGAGCAACAAAGTTACAAAAAAGATTTGAGATATCCTCTGGCCTTTTTTTCAGGCAACCTTACCCGTAATTTTGCATTATTTCGATATTAATGGCAATATTAAATCGTTTTTTTTTTTTTAAAGTCAGATATTTTTTATCTCAACTAACAATAACACACACACACAATCGCAATAAAGGTTTATCCCAAAAGGGTCCTAAATCTCATTCGTTCAATCATTCACTCAAAACACGAAATTGCTTTCCTATTCGCTTATAAGCTTAGTGCAGGACGGTGTACTTTTAAAAGGGCTATTAAGCTAAATAGTGGACTTAGTTTGTAGAATTGGTTTTTGGGTCACGTACTTCTACCAAACAAAGGAGAAAAATTGCTAGAAATAGTAATAGGATACAGTTTACTTTGCCCCGTTGTATTGAATTCCAATCAAGACTTAAACCTTTGTTTTCGATTTAGGTACCTATTCTAGCTTTAATTAAGCTTTTTTGAAATTGTACCTACATAAAATTGAAAAACAAAAGTTCAATTTTATAAATAGTTCCGTAGCCTCTTTAATTTAATAATTAGTATGTTTTAAATATTTTATGCTGCAACCATTTAACTGTATACCCTATTCATGAACCTTAGTCCATAAATGTAAACAAACCATTGACTAACCTTCTAACCCTATTATCTGAAGATTCTCGGCACATACACCGGTGAATTTCTTTACAGAACTCACAAACAACTTTACCAATTACGCCGTAACAATGTGAATATGATAATTGCTTACAAACACACATAATTACACTCAAAAACGTGATTCATACGAAAAATATCACCATTTTGACATAAACAAAAAGATGACAGAAAATTTCATATTTTTTAATTTAGTGTTGGGACACCAATTTCATTCAATTGATCGATTCAATTTGTTATTCAAAACTAGCAGATTAGACATGTTGACTCTAAAAGGAATGATATTATTATTTTTCGTTTAATTGTAGCATTTATTTGACAGATTACTGTTCATCAAATTATATGTTTTAAAAGATGAAACGTACATAGTTTTTTTTTATATAAAATAATATAATTGAATTTATAATTTCATTAAAAAAAAGGGTTTCAAAGTATGAATTACAGTTATCAAAATATTACTAAACAAATTTAACCGACCTAAAATAGAGGTATGTATGATGAACAGATTTTGATGTGGTTTCAGTTAAGGAATCTAACTTTAAAAAATCTCACTTAAAGGCCTTAAATAACAATTTAAGCTTGTAATTAGGTGAGACAAAATTAAATTCGAGTCACGGTTACGGTTACACGGTTTCCTGATGAAAAATATGTTACTTAAAAAAAAGAATAGATCGTAAACAAGATCATTAAATGTTCTGGTCCTAATTTAAACCATAATAAAATAAGTTCTTATTACATGTTTATGTAATTGATAAGA
The DNA here is from genome assembly GCA_963924145.1 of Pyrausta purpuralis. NCBI lineage: Eukaryota > Metazoa > Arthropoda > Insecta > Lepidoptera > Crambidae > Pyrausta > Pyrausta purpuralis. The sequence goes on from OZ001646.1 coordinate 26,104,784, forward strand.
AAAAACTTATGTGAAAAATCAATTAACTAAAGTTCGTATAAAAACATTTTATTTCTTGAGTTCTAGTATATTTTTTATCTTGATGAGTTTGGTTTTGATTGAACAATATTAATGAGTCAATATTCAACTATGTCTCGATTTCGGGGTGGCTGCGATTAAATGAAAAAAAAGTTATTATAATGTATATTACAAAAATAAATACCGTTATAAAATGAGGAGATACGTAGAAGAACCAAGGTAACGGACATAGCCTTGAGAATCTGTAAGCTCAAGTGGCAATGGGCAGGGCACAAAGCGCGAAGAACTGATGGCCGTTGGGGCAGGAAAGTTCCACCGGCAAGATAGTCAGTTAACTTTAAATTGTCCTGCCTTCGACTCTGAGATTTAATTGACCATGTAGTATGCCCTACTACGCGTCTATTCACTCGCACACAGGTTTAGCGCAAGAAAGAGAAGGTAAATGACCTCACTCCCTCCCACGCCTCACAGCACTGCCAGCCGCCTGTCGCTCATTTTATTTTCTCAAGTATTATTACAATATTTCATATAATTCGGTTATTTTTATTTGCCAATTACACACACACCTACGTTTGACGTGAAATAAATATAAGCCATATTCATTATTACAAAAATATCACTAACAATATTTTTTTAACAAAGGGCTAGGAAATTATTATTTATATATATATATATATTTAAAAAAAAAAAACTGACATATCCTAAATCCAATGCAGCATTAGAATCAAATTGCACTATAATAATCTAATTCGAGTTATTGGAAATATGAACCATGTTTATTTTCCTACTATTTATTCTGTGATTTAAGAATAAACTACATCAAGTAAATATATTCTCTAATCATCAGTTTTTTGTAATCAATTACATCCACCCACTCCCCAACAATCTTCCCCAGAAAGCCACTAAGTTATTAAGGAACAATTCCTTGAAAACGTTGCTCTAATAAGCAATAAAATAGGTACTTATTATTTGCATTTTATTGTTTGATGTTTATAGTATTCGATAAACTGAGTTTAATAAATTTTCAAAGGACATTTTGTCTTGATATTCACCAGTTACTTACATACGGTGGAACAATTGAAAATTAAAAATTAATAATAAAATAGGTCGGGTGGTATAGTGGAGAAAAAGTATTTTATTTTGAAAATGATTTTTTTATATAGGACTTTTCCTTATTCTTACGCCAGAGGACGTCATGTGATTCGACCATTTATTAAAATTTGAATCAATTAATTATTTCAAACCAAATTATCTGTTTTTTATCAACCATATTTAAGGATGTTTGATGTTTAAATATGTATAAAACCAGTTTACCCTTGGGATCTCGATATGACATAAGTACTTTTAATACGATATCCATTTATTTTTGGATTTCGTGTCAAAATGGGTACCCTTATTCTGAATCATCATCAGACTTTTTTTGACACAGCTCATTATATTGAAACAAGTCTCATCTGTAGCCAAATATGTTACAAATATTTGTCAACCTTAAAAATATAAATATAGTTAATTAAATAAAAAACTCATAGCAACCAACTCGAAACATAGGATTGATAAGGAATACAATAAATAATTGTTATCCTTAAAAGTAATCCAGACACATTTACCCAGGCAATAAAATTATGATTAAATTTATCATATATATAAATCTGAACATGTGCCGACTATCGAATACTCGGCGAACATTCCTGGTCGATTAGTCGAATATTAGGCAAACGTATTTGGTCGGGGCCGGGTGGTACCAAAACTTATATCGGAGAAATCGTTTGCGGTCGTTTGCCCTTATAAAGCTCCTAGAAGCCGATTTTAAATCTTTTTTAGAAAAAAAAAAACTAATATACTTAATGAAATATAAATAATACATAAAAATCATTACCTACCTACCTATGCCTTAAACTTTCTGATAACGATAATATTTCAAAGCCATCGAATTATTGTATTCTTTTTCTAACACAGCATTTATATGCTGATATATGATTTATATATGATTATTCATATATCATTGATAGACACCCGTGAATATAATCATGATCTTAAAAGAATAACATTCCTAAGAATGAATCTTTTAATCAATTGCTTTTATACAAATCATTAAACACATTTTATAACCAAATTAAGCATATAAATTTTCTCAGGTATTCGAAATTTTAATGTATAAAATATTATTTATGTGTTTGGTATACGTTCGAATATTTTTCAAACAGTCGCATTAATACCTAAATATAAAGCAATAGAATATCATGTACATACTTATTTCAAAACTATAATTATAAAATATGATAAATACTGCAAGAATAAGATAACGATTTGTCAGACGACTTTACCTTCACGCCCTTTAACTTACCAAAGATAAGGCGCTAACTAAAAAGTGTTTTCTGTATGTGGCTTTCCTCGTTATAAAATTATCATTTGTTTTACGTGCCAAATTCAGTGTGTAAAACTATATTATTCGCAAACCGTTTCAGCCCAACAATACGTATTCTGTATTGTTTGCAATTTTTATAACATGCCACAATTAAACAAAAATGCCTTATTTCAGTTTGAAATTACTAAAATAAATAAATTATCAATTTTAGTTAATCATTAATAAAAAATACTTACAAATATCTTCTTTCTTCCTAATAAAGATATTTTTATTAGTAGAAAGTTATCACTTATCATAGTTATCATACAACTAATGTTTTTTAGTAACAGTGATACATGTATATGTCAAAGATAGTGACATGAACAATGAATTGTTATTTAATATGATCGTTTTAATGATCAATCACTACTAACATCAGAGATGTCAACTTAATATATTGTAACAACATTGATTTCACTCCAAACATCTACATGGTCAATTAAATCTCAGAGTCGAAGGCAGGACAATTGGATGATCAAACGAACTTACCTTAAGTGAAGTTCGATCCAAATTGTCCTGACTTCGACGAAGAGATTTAAGGTCCCACCCTTCCCAATTCCCGTGTACGTTTTTATGCAAAAATAATCGTCACCCTTACATTAAGTATAATCAATGTTGTACATCTCATACATCGGTCTCCTTGCTCTGAAATGAATGAGCGACAGGCGGCTGGCAGTGCTGTGAGGCGTGGGAGGGAGTGAGGTCATTTACCTTCTCTTTCTTGCGCTAAACCTGTGTGCGAGTGAATAGACGCGTAGTAGGGCATACTACATGGTCAATTAAATCTCTTCGTCGAAGTCAGGACAATTTGGATCGAACTTCACTTAAGGTAAGTTCGTTTGATCATCCAATTAACATTAAATTACTTCTCAGTTTCCAACGTTTCGTTTTCAGGTAAGTCCGTTAGTAAATATCTTTTAGTGAGTAACCTCTTTTTTATAAATGACTGATTAAGTAAAGTCAAATCATTTCACTTGTCTTTTTTTAATTCATTGCAATCGATTGTATATTGTATCAGTTCAATTGACTAAATTCCTCTACTTTTTCTCAACACTAAAGATTGTCTATGGTATTTAAGCCGTCATGTTTGTTTACATTTAAAGACTTTCCCTTGTGAATATGGTATAGTAAAATTGTAATCTGAAGAGTTTATAATGTTTGTTAAAACGCGCTTATCTCAGTAAGTACTAAATCGATTTGAAGTAATTTTTTTGGAATGGACAGCGTATCTATCGAAGCAGGCTTTAGGCTATATTGGAGGGAAGGGAGCAAACTGAAAACGCAGAGATGCAGTCGCGGAGGACCGCTTGTTTATGAAAGACTAGCAGTCCCCTGTGACTTTTCCTGCGCGTTGTGATTTAGCTCCATCCCCGCCCATTGCAGCGTGATGTTTATAGCCTACAACCATTTTCGATAAATAAGCTATCCAATACAAAAATAATTTGTCAAATCGGCACATTAGTTCCTGATATTAGCGCGTTCTAACAAACAAAAAAACTCTTTAGCTTTATAATATAAGGTACAGATAACTGCCTCGGTGGCGCAGCGGTAAGATGGTCGCACTTTAAAGAGACGCCAGAGGTCCCGGGTTCGATCCCCGGGTCGGGTTAAAAATATATACATAAGTTTTTCTGTTCAGAAATTCTTAGGGTAGCCCGGAGTTTGGAAGTTGGCGGTGTTTCACCCCCCATGCCTCGGAAAAGCACGTAAGTCGTTGATCCTGCACCTAATCTCTCTCCGGTCGTGTCAGATTGCTGTCCCATCGGGCTATGAGAGTGAAAGGAAAAGAGAGTGCACCTGTGTTTGCGCACACATTTGTGCACTATATAGGTAATATGTCTCGCGCAGTCGGGTAGTCGTTGTGACTGGCCACCCTTGTCGAAATCGGCTAGGGGGACTATTATTATAAGGTACAGATAAGATAACTGTTTATTACACATCATCACATACCTGACAGGTAAAAATATGAATATGTGATTGCAGCTCAAATCAATAGCAATATTACTTTTTTTACTTCTTACTCTACAGTTATTTTTTAAATATATATTTATACTTTATTAGACAACCAAAACTTTGTACAAAAGGTGGACTTTACGCCATATGGCATTCTTTACCAGTCATACCTTTGGGCTAAGCAGAAATTATTGTGGGCGGTTAGTTAGTTAGTCTGGCTAGAGTCAACTAAAAGTTGAGAATTCAACATCGGTAAATAAAAATGATATCGTTATTACGATATCCAAATATCCTTCCGATAAACGATGGCTTAGGTTCGCAGATGTTGAAGGTTAGGTCACCGACCTTGAACGTAACTTTTATTTTGACGATGCGGCGTGCTTTTCTTGCTCAGTACCGTTAGGGAAAGAAGCGAACTAAAAATTATTTTTATTTGCTAGAAAAAAATGAGATAGGAAATCCTAGATTAGTTTCACATACTTATATTGTCTTAATTAGTCCAGGATAGCTACCAAGTACTTGTCGACGAGATTTTACCTTCCACCATCAGATGGCGCTGATTGTCACTTAACTCGCGCTATACAAGTGATCTTGCTTATCCATAATATTGTTGAATTTTTCAAGTAAAGTTCGTTATTTATTACAGAATCATACCTTCAAATAGTGTTTTATTTAGTCGGTAATTTGTCGGAACATACTTGTTAATAAACGATGTTCCATTTTTGTCTTATTTGATATTTATAGTGCTAATTGTCTACGGCGAATCATGCTCTTAGTAAAATATTCCGCCACACTTTGGAACCGAATACTAAGACCAAAAAAATGTGTTCTGCTATGTATTTGAACTATCTACTTACCTTGCATATAAACATTTAATTTAAGCATTAAAAACGTATAATACCGGTATTATCTATAAGGGTGTCAAAAGTGGTTTAAAATGATTCGAGTAAAACATATATGGCTATTATCTTGTCTTTGCTGCTCGACAAACTTAGCTGACACACAGCCCGTATGTCTAGAACCAAAGAAAGAGTTTCTTCTTGTGCTAGTGAGACACAGCCAGAAGCAAGAGCTGCGGACAAATGACCAGGCCTTGACCAGTCAATTCTTGCCTCAATGGCACGGGAGAATGCCGTCAGGTTTTTAGTAGGCCGGCGGGGTCCAAAGCCTGACCCCTTCCTTACACACCGCAACTTTTAGCATCGATTCAGTCGCGCTTCTGCATCGATGCTCACGCGCGACTGCATCGATGCTAACATAAATATGTAGGTCGCAGTCTGTAAGGTAGGCATGGAACATTTCATGAATAGCAGATGAAATTTCATATGAAATGAAATTTATTATTCACACCTGTTTCCTTTTCATAATATAGACTGCTTAAAATCGCATTGAAATCATATTACATACGGATAAGCGGTCTCAGAGCATTTTGCTGACCCAAAAAAGGTACGCGTCGTGGACCAAAATCACTGCATTTATTTCAATCCCTTTTCTGCATGTAGTACGCGACACGCGGTGGGTAAGCTCAAAGGAGGTATAATGCGAACCGGTCCGCGCTCCCGCCAATACATGTGAGCTGATGAGCGCCTCGATAATCCGACTCCGTGCTTTTATAGCTGTTCTTGAACATCCATATTCTTTAAGCCATTCAAAAATGTGATGTGTAAAGACGCTAGTTATTAGGTGAAATGATAATCCAGTTACACAATCAATCTTGAAAGAAAATACAATAACTTATAATATATGGGCTTGTTATCCTAACCGACTAAAGTACTTGGACTTGAAAAAAAAAGTTATAATATTTATAATTATTGTGATAAACTTATCTGATACCTGTAAAATAAACTTTTAAAACTATTAATAATATTGTCAAAACTAGACGAAATTCATTGATTTGTTAAAATAACAAACATAAATAATATGTTCTCTTTCCTTTTTCTTTGCATCTATCACTTTATATTTATCGCCTATATTTTCTCTGATTCGACCTATGGTTGACTGGTAGAGTGTGCTTTTGGTATTAAGTCTGCTATTATACAATATTTTTTTGTGCATGAAGTTTTAACTTAAATTTAGTGAATAACATACAATAATAGATTAACATTATAAAATTCGCTAAATCACGTAGACCCAATCCAATTGTCAATAACAGACGCCTATAAAACACGTAGCATCTTTCATTAACCTGAAACAAAACGACGAAACGAATTTATTAACCCTTCACCGCCGTCTCGGACTCACATTTATCAAGCAGATAACAACAAGTGATTTCGCCGCGTAAATTTGGGGCGTAGCATAAAAATCTGTACTAAAATTAATGCGAATAAAAGTATTTTTGTTTGTGCGTTTGAACCAATTGTAATATGATGCACTTTAAAGGTAGACCGACAATCATACTGTAATGAGGGTATCCTTGCTAAGAAATACATATGTTTGTAATGTACCTACCTATATTCCGTTTTTTATACTAAAAAAGCTGAACCGAGTATGATGAATTTTATAATGGAGACCATGTACCCATTTCAGTATAAATAGGCATAACTGATCAAATGATTTCCTGGTCACAATAACTTTCTGGCTTAAACATTTTATTCACAGAACAATTATTTGGATCCATTATTGGCGTAAATAAAACCGCGGGAACCTACTAGTAAAAAAATGATGTTATACTCGTATCTCTGATAAAGTAATTTACAACTCTGTTCGGAGTATCCCGATTATCTTTAATTAAAAGCCGTGCAGCGAGCTGTCAAAATGGAAATAATGTTTATCGGAATGATATGGGATGCTCGATTGGGCGTTGTATTTGCATGTTCTACCTCGGACTCTATAGGTTAAGATGGTATATGGTTGTATGATTTTTACTGAAGAGATATTTTTTATTATTTCATGAATGCCGTTAAAAGCGAAGTAACATAGGAAAAACAAAATAAACATATATATTTTTTCAAATGATTTTAGAATCGTTTTTTTTTTTAATTAAAAAGAAAGAAGCAAGTTCCTACAAAACTTTTCAAGATCCATTGATTATTTTTATATTAATTGCTTTAATAAAATCTTACGTTTTTTTTTCTTGTTAACATCAAAAATTCGCACCAAACTCATATTATAAATTACATGTTTGCCTTTTCAATCTAAAGGTGTTGAGGGCGCCAAAAATTAAACAAAGTTCGTGTGAAATGTAACACGTCCCACACAAATGCGAAGGCTTAAAAACTTCGTGCGAAAACACCCTTAATTTCATTAGATACTACCCACTAAACAAGGTTTTCGTTTTGATTTACCGTTCCACAATTTGATATTAATTGATGTATTTTTTGTTATTTCAGCACCTGGTGTAAAAAGCCAAAAATTTCTAGTATGAGTTTATATTATAGACAGGGCTTTTCATGCTTAATTACGCTGTAAATGAACAAATGTAATTAGAGCCATAAAAAAACTAGCTTTATTTTTAGCACATTTTGAGCTACTTAGTTCATTATTTTATCTATCAGTGCTTTGTTCATTTATTTATTTTCATAGGTCGCTAGCAACTGGCCAAAACATTTATCACACATGGCAAATAAATAAACCCAGGACCTCATTGACGGAATATTCCACTGTGAATGAACGATGAAACCCACACCTAAGCCTTTAAGCTTAGTCCCTAACATTTATCTGCAGCATCATTGCGCCTAACGCTCACTTTTATTCATACCCGACCAAGAAACATGGGTTTTTTAACTCCTAGAATTGCGAAGACGAAGGGCACCTTCTATAATAAGTCGAATACGACCGTTACTTCACAGTAGGTGGCTAACTTAGGTACCACCCAAGCTTAAGTTAAGGGAGGTGTAGACGCGAGGACACTAATTCAAAGTTATGTCAAGTTGCTTACATGTGTACTGGCAAACTTTGCGTTCCGATGCGCACCGTTGAAATATGTAATGGGTTGACCTTCGTACTTGCATTCCAGTAGAGATGTAGCCTTGGTTTACACGGTATTATGGTACCTTTGAGTAGATTCTTTTTAATCGACTTCAAAAAAGGAGGAGGTTATCAATTCGACTGTATGTTTTTTTAATTTTTTTTTTTGTATGTTTGTTACCTCATATCTCAGTCGTTTATCGACTGAATAGAAAATATTTTTCGTTAACTTAGAGGGTGTACCTTCTAGTTGGTCCCATTTTTTCCATTTTGGTATCTGATGATGAGATCTTGGTGTAATCGAGGGAAACCCTCAAATTTTAAAGGCACGTATAGTGTTTCTTTACTAGAATCTTAATGTTGACGTGTTGTTACGTCTGATAGTCAACATCTTGTGGATCTAAGCTGATGGTGGAACTCCTTAACGCTTAGGAGTTCAGTAATTATAATGACGGAACTTATGATAGGTAATTTGTAGCTTCTTAAAAAAATAGAATCATAAGGTGAAACTCCCTCCCCCCTTTTATGTAATAATGAAGAAATAAAATAAACTTTAAAAAAAAAGTAAAAACCGACTTCAAAAACAAAATGCACTAAAAAGTCGTAAATAAACTCTGCACCATTGAAAGGAAAGGAATCCGTTTTAGGCAAATAATTTATTTTTGGAGTCGGTGCCATCACTTTGACCATAAAGTATCAACTATCACAGCACCGACTCCAAAAAGAAATTGTTTGCCTAAAACGGATTCCTTTCCTTTCAATGGTGAGATTTAAGACTTTTAAGTGCATTTTGGTTTTGAAGTTGGTTTTTACTTTTTTAAAAAGTTTGTGTTTTTTTTTATTTGTAATATCTTGTCCAAATTCATCATTACCTTAGATATCTTGTTTATTTGTTTGAATATGAACGTTATTTTACCCAGTGAGTTATTATTACTACATATGGAGAAGCTTTTCCAAGCAAAAAAGTGTCGCAAATGCAACAGTAAAATTGTTACGTATTCCTTGAAATTTTATTTGCAAATTGAAACTGTTTGTATGAGTTGATGACTAGTGGCGTCAATTCATGTGGCACGAGATTAGTTTGTGGTGTCAGTTTCATACGGTTGTAATTCAGATAGGATCCTTAAACTCTTTCAACCTCAAATAAATTCGTCCTGGAACCCTTGTAATGACCAAGCTATAGACTGACTACGAAATTACCCAAGTACGTTCAAAAACATTCCATCGTTCATTCATCGCCAAACACCATTCGTACGCCATTTCTTCTTCACTTGTTTGCCCTAAGCGTACAGTGCGCACCCAGCTTAAAACTCGTGTTTGCATCAACGACAAGAGTTACGATCGTTTACTGGTCGGCAGTAATTCATAAGTGAACGCAACTACTAGTGCTTGCCTACATTAATGTGTATGCAGCTTAAACACAATGTGTTATGGCTGATTTGCATGGATCGTAATGGTCGCAGTTTTTAAAGCGTTAAGTTGTTACAGAGCGTTCGAACCTGTTTCGGAGACCAGAATTTGAAATTTACAATGACTAGAATATAATAACAAATCTTTCCTAATAATTAGCTTTCATAAAAATAAACCGGCTAAGTGCGAGTCGGACTCTCGCACTGAGGGTTCCGTGCCAACTTTAACTGAATTAGGGAAAATGTGCTTTATCTCAAAAACTTCTCGTTCGATGCCGTTCAAACCAATTTTCGTTGATATTATTCGATCTACATATATTTTTCTATTCATATATTTTTTTTTGAAATTTACACTCGATTAGTTAAGAAGTTAGATGGGGGGGACGCCCATTTTACCACTTTGGAAGCGTCTAGCTATGAAACGTAATACTTTAAAAGAAAATGGTTTTAGGAACCCCACACGCATAGGTTTGGCAAACAGTTTTTTTTTGGTTTTATTTCCATGTATGGGAGCCTCCCCTTAAATGCCATTTTTTATTTATTTATTAGATAGTCGTAAAGCAGTTAATAGGATACATCTTCCTACCAAATTTCAGTACAGTGTGATGCTTATAGTTACAGAATAAAATGGCTGTGACAAACGGACGGACAGACAGACAGACAGACTTGACAAAACTAGAAGGGTTCCGTTTTTGCAATTCGGATACGGAACCCTAAAAAAGTTACCCAATTACTCAAGCTAGACCCTTGCACTTCAACTCACGTTCTGCCATACATTAATAGAAAACACCTTTTTCTCAACGTCCAATATAATTTCATTCAATATCCTCAGTTCATAAACTTTGTGCTTAAACGCACTGGGGAAATCAACCTATACAATGCCATTATAGCTCGACCTATAGTTCTATACATAATTTGAACAGTGAAAGATCAGGTAATGGTAGAATTGCATACATCATGCGTGCTTGCTTTCTTTTGAATTTCTTTGTTTCTCAACGCTGATATTTTGCGCTTTTCATTTAGACAGAAACTGTTTGGTTCTATTTCCTGGTTTTACGCAATGCGGCTGGGTTGGTTGGTGGGTTAATATAAATTTTACTACTGTATTTAAAATTACTTGACTTCTCCATTGTATTTCAAAACTGTAGAAGATTATACCTTTAGCGTTGAAAATATTTGTAAGTTACTGTAAGACTTTCCTGTCTTCATAGATTGAGAGTCCGTTTTTCTTTAATTGGCACACATTGTAATTTTTAATAGTCATTTTTAAAACAATATCAGTAGATAAAATGAATTAACTATTTGTTTTGAATAGGTCGCAGTGTTCATCGATGAATCACATTTGTAAATTTTGAAGTATGTATTTATATTATTTTAACCTTATGCGGTAGAAAAAATGTCAAGATTTTATACGATACGTGCCAAGCAAAAACCTTTACTTTAAGCGTTCTGACACGAACGGCGTGTGGAAGGATATTCACTGATATGTCGCGGCAGCCGCTGACTTTCCAATCAAAACACATAATATTCATAAACACATATATTTCATAATTGTAAAAAATTAACATTTGTTAGTATTTCAAAAAAATTCTAACGAGTACATTATTAACTGTAGTTAAGGAGACTAGAAGGAAATCGTCGCGATCCTTTTGAACTGGGAATGCGTTAATAGTCGCTCTAGGAAACCGCATGAGGAGGTATGTATTGGATACTTTGAATATGTTGAAGTTAAGAAGAAGTAGATAACCTTTTTAAATTCAATTTTTATTGTGTATCTTGAAGAAAAAGCAAGAATTTTAACAGCACGGTCAGCATCATAAATTTGCTTTGGTGCTTTAGCAAATAATAATAATTATGTTTATTCCTAGGAGCTAGTTAGCTAGTTTTAGAAAATGCTCTCTTTTCGGCAACGGAAAATATGTATATAAAAATAATTTATAATATATTTTTTTAGTTAATAGTATCTAGTTTTTACTAGACCGATTTTGATGAAATTTACACTATATCCTACCTGTGAGTTGAAACATACCTGATTGAACTAAAACTTAATCATTTAGCTATGATTTCTTGTTTTTAAGAAATCTATGGGAAAACCTACAAATATACTAACAAACATTCACTCACAAAATTTAACACACGTGCTTAGCTTAGAACAACATAATCAAATATTATCAAATTACAACAATATCACATACATACACATTGAATTGATTACCTCCTTTTTTGAAGGCGGTAAAAACTAAAACAGAAATTAGAAAAAAATAAGTTGTGCAAAAGTTTATCAGCTTTCTATACGAGGAGGATAGTGTTGCTCCTTGAAGTACCGTTTTAAAGATAGAATGGACATTCGTATCTCATTCGTAGCTCCCAGTACCAACGCCCAGCCGTCCCGATTATCTATTCTATTTTACCGCGATGCAGCCCGATAACGGATATCGTACCCGCTCGATTTATACTTCGAAGCTTCGCGACAGTCTTTTGTTATTTGTTAATGTTGGTCTTTTGGTGCTACATAACGTGTTTCATATTTAATTAAATGCAAACCCTGACTGAGGGGCTTACTGTGAGGGGCTTACTGCTGTCATTTATGTATGAAATTATCAGCAGCGCGGTTGTCGCACTGCTAAAGTCGCCTAAGTGTGAAAACGCTCTTAGAGTAGTTTGTTCAGAATCAGACACGGAATCGATTTTAATTAATTATACATAGATTTAAAGCAACAAATAAAATAAAAATTAAACGTTATTTAGCGGTATAAGGCATTTTTTGAAATCCACATTCAATAAGTATCCATATTTAAATTCAGATTAAAGGCTAGGCGCGCACTAGTAGACTTTTTGTCACCATAACACACTATGCTTCGTGACTATCCTAGCATTAGTGGTAGAAATTTTGGAAAGTTTCCTAAACTTTCCTAATATTTCAGGAATAATTCCGAAATCTTTAGAGGTTCAAAATAATCTTCTTAAAATCAGGTAAATTAATCCTGTTACTTTTAATTAAAAGGTAATAATTTATTTCAATGGTATAGGGTAATATCAAAAATCGGGCTTAAATTGTATTACGAGCGATTTCCTCTTTATTTATTTATTTTACTTGCACAAAAAGCCGCTTCTTTGTAGTTTTTTTTTTACTTATCTTCATAAAAATCATCTTGTTTTTGAGTTCCTTCCTATATACCATGTAAGTTACTTGTAAATGTATCAATATTTTTTTTTTAAACTAACAACATTTTTGAAGTTTTCAGGAATACTAATTTTTTTGAAGCTGAAAGCTTGCTGGAAGTTTTCACCTGTAACATGCATCTCTTTTCACCCACAAAAATATAGATAATCATAATTAATTTACGAAATTTAGTGAATTCTTTGTGTGACACCTCTGCTTAGCCAAGAAGTTATAGGTGTCCAAAACAAGGCCATATTTTAACTTCTAGGCACGTTTTTGAGCTGACAAGATAAGCAAACTTTTGACTGTTTTTAGTGGAAAGTTACAATAATAAGCGATTATAAGCAAATAAGTGATTGTTTACAGTTTTTGACCAGGACTGGTAAACTTCAGTTGCCCTATTGATTGTCACAGTCCGCCATGATACTGGCGATCGGTACAAAAAATAAACCCAAGGCTTTGCATGAATATAATTGAGTCATCGTGACAATCCTGTAACGTGCTTGAATCATTAAGGCCTGATTTTATCAAAGTCGATATACAGGGTGTAACAAATAGGCGAAATAAAATTTAAAGGACGTATGGAGTAGTAAATGTGTAGTTCCTATGCAAGCCCACAAACTCGTGCGAGTATAAATTACTGAGTAAATTGATGCTAAGGTTTTAACAAAAACTTAGCTGTTAGGTGTGAGTATGTGTGTGCGCCGGGTGAGGGTTGCGGGCGGGGGTTCGCTAACGAATGATCGCAGATTCAGGGTTGTCAACACTTTCGGTAAAAAAACAATGTATTTACTCAGTATGGGAAAAAAATATTATTTTCAACTTAAACTTTTACTACTTAATGTTCACATTACACACATACATACCCTTAAATATTATTTCGCCTTTTTGTTATACCCCGTATATAATTGTCCTCGATTATAGAATTGACAAAATTACAAAGATATCAACAAATTTTAAAAAAACGCAACGCGCTCACTTTTCTGCTAAAATACATGCCGCAAAGCTCTTTTAATCGAACCTCAATATTCAAATTAAGACGTTAAGCGAACTAAAAGGATGCTAATGAGTTTCACCGTCTTAATTTTCGCATAAAAACGCCATCGGTCGCGCGTGGGAGGTAATTATTGTGTTTTTAACCAGTCCTGATAAAAATCGAACGGTCCGAGCACGCCACAGAGTAAATTGCTTACACAGACTATTGAAGTAATGTTTTTTTTTTTACTTTTGAATATAAACACTTTCAGTAGTCTGATTAGGTATATTTTTGTTATTTCACTAGCTTGATTTTTAAAAAAAACTTACATAAGCATTTTTCAAGAAAAACACTTGTACACACGACACAAATACGGAACTCTCAGTTCAAACAAAAGAAAACGAGAGACGCAACCAGATTTTGGCTCATTAGGCGGTTAGGAGACAGAGGCCGTATTATTTTTAAATATTTTTTTTTTCAATACGCTATTAAAACATAAAAAAACCGGCTTTGTGCGAGTCGGACTCGCGCACGAAGGGTTCCGTACCTAATATATAAATAAGCACTTTTATAACCGTAAAAAACACCTGTAAAACGTGATAAAGATTTCCCTATTATAAGGATTTGATTCCTTTAAAACAACTAAATATCCGATTTTTTGAGAAAAATCGTTTGTTTCTGTTGATGACGATGATTCACAACTGTAACAATGCCCCTCAAGAGACAAAAAACATCCCCAATTTACTTGGTTGACCTTGAGGTTTACACCTAATTTTTTTTTAAATATTTTAATTTAACACTGGCAGGGAGACTGTTATATAAATCTATAAGTTTTATTACAGTTTTCTAGCACCTTAGGTCTCTGCGCTGGACTGCGGACGGACAGACGGACATGACGAAACTATAAGGGTTCCTTCTTGGCCTATGGCACCCTAAAAATAAATTAATTCGCCCTCATAGTACTTATTGTGTCGTATTACTAAAATTAAATTTAAAATACGCATCAAAGTCGATGCATATTTAATGAAATATAAATAGAGCACTTTAAATCAACCATTTAACTTCAAAATTATTCGAACATTAGGCTGTTTACATTTGCGTGTGTTTTAATTAAGACATTTTCTCAGCTCTCATTAAGGATTTGTTTGTTTTGCCGATGCATTTTAATGTTATCAAGGATACAGAAATCGGCAGTTTGTTTTTAGTTTTATTGCCGCAATTTCGTTTTTTCAACTGTTGACAGTAATGTTTTCTTTACCTTTCTGGATAACGTGTTACTTTGTTTTTTTGTAAAGCAGGTTTACAGTGTAATTTAAATTTATACCAGTTTTACAAATCTAAAGCACTATTAACCATTATTTCATGCCATTACAAAAGAAAACTTCTATCTTTAAATATATAACACTTCTTCTGCTTCCTAGCAACTGTCCCGTCTGGTGACGGGGTCTGCTTGCCGACTATTCTTCTTCTATTAAAATATATAATACTAAAATGAGAAATCCAAAATTTAAAGGTCTTATCAAATTACATTCAAAACATAATGCATCATTGTTGTCCTTAGAAAAGGTCAAAATAAAATAAAAAACCGGTAGGTAGGTATTGACATCATGCACCAACTCCAAATGAATATGTTTCTCCTTAATAGAAGACAAATGTATTATTTTAATATTATTAATAAAAGCTTTTTGGTGCCGTTTTATTTAAACAGTTTTTTATGAAACTTACACCAAACCCTAAGTTAAAATATACGTTATTAAACAAATTTGCAAACGTCGTACACTTACAAAATTTTGCACACATGCTAGGAAGCCTTAATTGATCAACATACTTAAATTTTATCAAATTCTGACTATATGATATGCATTCACATCGAATTAATTACCTCCTTTTTTGAAGTCAGTCATTTTACTAACCTTTTGGAGAACTAATTTTAGATAGATGATTTGCTATCCAGCCATTTCGTTTACGGTTTAATTTATTAGTTTCACTTTAAATAGAATCAAGATCAAAACTGAGCCTTCTAAAGCAAAATTAAGTTGCTTCTTAATATAATATCCGTAAATTTTGCCTCGTAGGCAAACCGCAATTTATACTTAATTCTCCTTTAAATGAAGATATACCCGTTAAGCCTTTAAGGAAGCGAAGGTACAATTAATTAGAGGTCGTGGTCCAGATGCCCGGTTGCTATTAATCAGAAAGCGATCGATTGGCGATAGCGACTATCTGAGCACTCATTACTACGCTTGGTTGGACACTGTGTTTATTGGGAAATATATTTTACCTTATTTTAGAAAAGCTACTTAAGTTATCAAGAGACAGTTTTTGAAGGTTACACTTTATATCAATACACTTAAATATATAAATATTCTTTATTGCACAAGTAAGGACACTAGATACAATAAAAATACAGACAAATCATTTGTACAATATTGGCGGTCTTATCGCTGGAAGAGATATCTTCCAGACAACCATATACATATATATTAATCTGTTATATTTTATAAAGATGTATATTATTTATAAATACTATTCTTTATTTGTTTTTATTTTTATTACACAGATATATTTCTATTCCACTTATTCAGCTCTTCTAATTCTTTTTCTTTTCTTTTTATGCACAAAATACCCCTTCCTATAAAACTCATTATTTCTTTACCCAAATGTTGTCTGGAAGAGATAACTTATAGCGATAAGACCGCCTAAATTTAACATTTCCCTAAAACGAATTTGTAAATCAATTAAAATAATGTGCAATAAAGAGTTATCTATCTATCTAACTATTGGGTAGAGGAAACAACGTTTATTTGTAAGGTAGAAAGCGGTGTGCAAAAATATAGCTATTTTTTTATATTACACTTTAATAACATATAAGTTAAAATATAAATATAATAAACATATAAATTACGCGTTATATTACAAATACAATAAAACAAATGAATAAATACATATAATATACGTACATATACTAGATCAATTACAGAAAATTCCGTCAGTTTTTTTGAAGTGAAAGAAAGTGCGCTTTTACCCTAGCTTTAAACACTGGAAGGGAATGAGATTGTCGGATACGCAGTTACTTAATTCAATATTTAGGTTATGTAATGATTGTTTATTCGAACTATGTGTTAAATGTTTAACAAGCAGTGTACATGATCTTAGCTAGGTTTTTGTGTATCGTTTTTTAGTTTATTTGTGGTATTTAGTTTGTTCATATCAATCGTAAGTTTTTTTTTTCAAATGGAGCTTCAACTTACTTCATAATATTTAAACTATCAGAATCGTCTTTCTGTAAAAAAAAAATTATTCCCCGGAAATAGATTCATAATGATTTTTACTAATTATTTATCAAAAATCATACATATTAACTTGTCTCTTCTGTTTTATTTTGGATTTATTTCATTTCATATTGGAATCAGTTTCTTCTAACTCTGCTAAAGTTGTTGCTGTGTCGTTTAACTAAGATATTTTGTCTCAAAATCTAAAAAACGGAAAGAAAAATTGTATCCTCAAACGTTCACATCACAAAATGGCCAAAAAAGGCGCATTAAAATGCTTGTGTTAATATGATGTAGCGTCAAGACGCCGTGATAAATTTAGATAACCGTGCCTGAGGCCTAATTTATCCAACATCAGATAAGGAATATTCGTCTAATAAAATCTTAATATTAATATTCCTATCGGAAGAGAAGGCCAAGTAAAAGTCGTCGAAGGAAACCAATTAACAATGATAGTAACTAGCATAAGTAAGTAACACTAAGTAACTTAAAATGAGATTTAATTCGATCCAGGTGATAAATGCCAATCTTCCTAGGTTAAACTTATTATTTACCGCATGATAAACAGTCGATATAAAATATAAAATATGCAGTCCTAGCGTAAAAGGAAAATTATTTCTTTCCACACAATATTTGGAAATATGCAATATATATCCTATTATAGCCAAATATCGTTCCTTTGGACATGCATTATATATCCTATTATAGCTAAATATCCTTCCTTTGGACATTCCCACACATTGCCATCTAGTCCCAAACAACGGATATAATAATTAAATACTTTTTGTTTGTAAATACATTCATGATAAACATAGAAAACACCCAGACCAATACAAACAGACATGTTTATGCACATCAATGTTTGTATTGTGCGGGGATCGAACCCGCAACCCGCTGCGTTAGGCGATTTCTCGACTGCTACACCAAACGGGTCGTCAATTAATTCTGTCTTTACATTTGACGTAAATGTTTATAAGAAAATAATAATCAATCTGCGTACATTAAATTTGAAGCGCATTGGCGAATATAAATCATAAATGAAGAGGCTTGGAATAAAACTAATTTACTAATCTGTTAAATGAAATTTGTTGGGGTTATTTCGCTGTGATTAACAGCAATCATTCACTGCTAAATTTTACCATGCTTCAGGAATACTTTTTCTCAAAAATACTCATATACACAATTTAACTAAAAATGTAAAAAAAAACAGATTCAAATAATTTTCAGCGACCCTTTATAGGGCGCTTGACTGTATAACAGCCGCCAAAAATAACTCTGCTACATCGGATCTCGTATTTATTTTTATCACACAGTTTTATGACACTGAGATCTCGCTCATATCGTTTTATTCCAAAAATAATAATAATCTATACTAATATTATAAAGCTGAAGAGTTTGTTTGTTTGTTTGTTTGAACGCGCTAATCTCAAAAACTACTGGCCCGATTTGAAAAATTTTTTTTACGTTGGATAGTCCATTTATCGAGGAAGGCTTTAGGCTATATAACATAAAGATACGACTCATAAGACCACAGCAGCAATGAAAAATGTTGCGAAAACGGGAGAAAGATATTCCTTTTGAGAGCTTCCACTGCATACGCTGCGGAAACCGCTTAAGTTACACAAAAATCATGTATGACAGGATTGTTTAGCATTAAGAGTTCTATAATAAAGTCCGCGACAGCATATGTCTATCTTTTATGGTTGCCTTTTTTATGTTAATAAACTGGTAAAAAATAATGCATTATTTTTATAGGTGTATTATACACACAGGTATTTATTCTTATCAAAATAAATACATTCATCATCACGAGCATTTCATTTAGAACCAAGTTACCCTTTATATCATTTGATTTCAATAAATATCTTAGGAGCTATCACAGTTTTAACATAACTCCGCACCAAAATAATGTTCGCAGCTTAAGTACAACGTGCTCTTGCGCTAATATTTTATAGAGCTGAAGAGTTTGTTGGTTTGAACGCGCTTATCTCAGGAACTGCTGGACCGATTTGAAAAAATATTTCTGTGTTGGATATCTTATTTATTGAGAAAGGCTTTCAGATATAAAACATGACGCTGCGACGGGAGGGGAGGGAGCAAACTCAAAACGCGCGGACGAAGTCGCGGGGGACCGCTAGTTTGATAAATAAAATACAATACGCCTAATTTGAAAATGTCACCAATCAGTTGACACCAACGATCATTTGTCAGCCAGAAATCATTTATGTAAAGTCAAGTCATTTTATAATAGGTCATTTTACTCTTAAGCACTCATGCAAGACTTATGATGTCTTATCTGACGTTGGTGAAATCGGCCCTTAATAATGTAGCTATTGGGTAAAAATAAAATAATGCGCATTATAATCTTTCATTCCAAGCTATTCAAAGTATAAAATTACTTACCAATAAAACACCGCATTCACAAGTTATTATTATTTCTCAGAAATAGATCGAGTAACTCAGCAGATCGAAGTTATAACGATTATTAAATTAATTGTTTCGTAACTTGATAACACATCGAAAGCGTTGTTACATCAAAAATAACACCTCGGGCCTAGCCGACCGCAGTGAATGCCTTCGCTATTGATGCGAAATACAGGGTGTTTTTTAAATTGAGATAAGATAGATTAACATTTGTAAGAGTTCTCTGAAATACTTTAAACAGCTTTATTCAACGTCAACATTGAGTAAGGACAACCTACTTAAAAATAAGGTTATCAGTTTGACTTGTATATTTAAATGTCATTGTGTTTGTCCACTATTGACAGCGCAAGATAACTTGCGCTTGGCTAAATTAGTTTTCTGAAAAATATTTATTACATTTAGAAGAACAATAGAGGTATTTTATGTGATTATTTGTCAAAACAACAATTTCATCGCCTTAATATTAAATGTTAGATGCTTTCAGTTTGAAACAAGGCATGGTAGAAATAGAGTAAGTTCAAGTTATTTTACAATATTCTCTAGATATGAACAACTTTTTTTTTATAAAGAGTAAAAGTTT
This sequence comes from Pyrausta purpuralis, assembly GCA_963924145.1. NCBI lineage: Eukaryota > Metazoa > Arthropoda > Insecta > Lepidoptera > Crambidae > Pyrausta > Pyrausta purpuralis. Next base: position 26,124,889 of record OZ001646.1, read on the forward strand.
ATATTACATGAGCTATGGCACGTTTTCTACGACTTGCCTCGACAATTTTGAATACTTTGTAATTTCAGATAGGTACTAATATTCCTAAAACAATTGTTGAATATTAATATTGTGATTTTTCATGTAAAGGAAGCATAGATTTATGTTCTGACACTTATTTAGATCAGTACACATCATTTGCTCTCTGTTTTATAACATTTTTTTTAACTAAACTTCTTCATATTCCACAGTGAATTTTGTTTTTGTGTATACAATTTCAATATTGACATTTTTTCCTTTTTCCGCGCCATTAAGCATATTCGTGTTGTTCAACAAAAAAAAAACAGACACCCTGTATATTATAGACAGCATATAATATGAAACAGTACCCGATTGTGCGATAAAGAGATATAACCGATATTCAGGGCTCACCACGTGATTTATATCTTTATTGTGTAAGAAATATAAGCTTCGTGTAAAATAAAAGCTAGACTGAAACCGGTTCTTGGACGGTAGGCGGTCGGTAGCTGTTTGGTTGTTGACTCACTCAGATACTCAAGCAAAAACGTTATTTTTTTACATTTTGTTTCTTAAAAAAATAAAACCATGCACATGCATATGTTTTCCTCTCTAATTTTTTTTAAATTAAATTATTTTTTTTTATAATGCATGGTCGAAGTTGCGAATACAGCCACGCACACACACACACACACACACACACACACACATATATATATTTATATATAATATAAAAGGTAATCTATATTTTCGTCAGTTTTCTCGTGTCATTTCAATCAAGATTCATGTTATTAGGCAATTATTCAGGGCTTAACAAAATCAACTGCATTAATTCTCGGTGGTGATTCTGTTGCTAAATACAACAACTTTTGTATGGGACCAACATCGAAATCCCAAAAAATTTTTTGACTTCTCCATATAAAATAGAATCAGCTGATCGGCACTCTAGTATAGGAAAGTGTTGGTCCCAAACAAAAAGTTGTTGTAATTGAGAGTCAGAATTGGACCTTAGAAAGAATATAGTTATTTTTGTTAGATCCTATATAGTATTCTATTAAATTTGCTAGCCAATTTAAACTTAAATGGCAAAAAATGATATGCCAACCAAAATCTGAACTCGGTGGCGTAATTTCAAATTTTACCAGAAAGGTTCTAACTACAGCTAATGTTTTTTTCTACGGAGTTTTAAACGTCATCTTGTTATTATTAAAGTAAGATGGTACAACCCAGAACAAATACTTCAGTAAATAGGTGTTACTTTAAAAAGAAAATTATTTATATCAGCTGATGTTTAAACTCAGTATACTTTGGTCCAATTGTACGGACAACAGCACGTCAAGGTAAACAGTGCGGTGTCTTATGCCGTTGTATTAAAGGCTAGTTTGCAACAAAATTGGGTAACCAGATGTGCTGGCGACGGCACCAATGTCAGATAACGGATATTTGTCTTGAAAGCGTCACTAAATTGATAATATCATTTATATAAAACTAGCGGACCCAGCGAACTTTGTTTCGCCCCCAGCCCCGTCCCGCCGAGTCCCGTAATTTTAAAAGTTAAGCTTTCCCAGCGAAATTTGTTTTTCCCTTAAATTACTAAAATGGCTATAAAAAATAGGGGTTGGTGATAAAAAAGTAAAAATTTAGGGTAGTATGTATATTTTAATGCCACATTATAAAAAAATAAAAACAAAAAATTTTGTCCAAAAAAAAATTAAGGGTGAACAACCCTTATTACTTAAGGGTATTAAAAATAGATAGTAGCCGATTCTCAGACCTACTGAATACGCATATAAAATTTGGTAAGATTCGGAGGAGTACGGGAACGAACATTGTGACACGAGAATTTTATATATAAGATATGTCATTTTTTTAATCGGTTGCTTTATAGTTTTTCATAAAGTTATTCAGTCAGATAAGTCTTATTTGATGTTTGCAAAATCGGCTCTCATCTCAAGTCTCATAGTGTGACAGAAGTCTTAGTACAAAATGGAATAAAATCTAGATGTTCTAACGCCGAGATATTTTATGGATGAAGTATTGAGTTATTTTGATTATATCCCTCAGTGTTTGCGGAATGAAGGTATCCCATCAAAAACAATACTTGTCAAAAAAACCAAGTCTCGCAACTCGGTTGTTCTGCGGTAAAAAGTTGTGAGATCCATGTAATACCAAGTCGGTTATTAATTTATTCAGTCTCTACTTAAGCGACTTTCTGTCTAAATACCTACGTCCAGTCCCTAAGACCACGATCGTGGTCCATAACAATTGAAAATCAATTGTGTCTGAAATCTCCGTACTCGAAGCATTAAGTTGTTACGTAATAATTAACAGCATCTTATAGTGACGCATATCAATATTGAAATTCTTTAATGTTTTATATAAATATATTGAGACTTGGCCATCGCCTGAAAACACGTGTAAGTTCAATCGCCTGAAAACACATGTAAATTCAATTATTTAGTGCGATGGCCAAGTCTCAATACATTTATATAAAACATTAAAGAATTTTAATATTGATATGCGTCACTATAAGATGCTGTTAATTATTACGTAACAACTTAATGCTTCGAGTACGGAGATTCCAGACACAACTGATTTTAATTTGTTATGGACCACGATCGTGGTCCTAGAGACTGGACGTATTAAGACAGAAAGTCGCTTAAGTAGAGACTGAATAAATTAATAACCGACTTGGTATTACATGGATCTCACAACTTTTTACCGCAGAACAACCGAGTTGCGAGACTTGTTTTTTTTGACAAGTATTGTTTTTGATGGGATCTCATTTCGTTTTGTGTTTTGTAGACAGTTTTACTTTTTTCCTTTTCGGTACTTTCTACTTATTGTATATATGTATATCTACCAGCAACAAATTTTCTTAAAGCTCTCTCTCTGACTTTTGAACTTTTCGCCTCACGCTTGCACCGCGACAGCTCGCTCGGCGACATTCACCTTTCCGCGCGCCCCACCACTGTCCCCGCCCCGCGCCCTCGCGCTAGCACCGCGCAGCGCGTAGTAACGGCCCGCGCTCACTCGCTAGCATCGCAAGGCGTGGTATAATAATTAATTTACAACCTTACGCACTCGTAATAAGTACGAATACGCACGTAGGTACGTTTTTTGCATTAAATAATTTAATTTACACGTGTTTTCATGACGGGAATACCCATTTTTTGCTCGATTTGGCAGGGGCACTACCATGCGCCTATATTTATATGGGACTAGCTTAAACCCACGGCTTCGCACGCAATAATAATAACTGCCGTAAAACATCGTTACGAATAAAGCCAATATTGAAAAATTTCACTGAAGACTTGGCTGTATGGGCTTAATTTTTTTTGCGGTCTTTTCTAGATTTTTAAGTTTTGCCTTGATTCATAAATAAATAATAAATAAATAGTAAATAAATATCCTTTGGACATTTCCACACATCGCCATCTAGCCCCAAAGTAAGCTATTCAAAGCTTGTGTTATGGGTGCCAGACAACGGATATAATACTTAAATACTTTTTTTTTGTAAATACATACATGATATACATAGAAAACACCCAGACCAATACAAACAGACATGTTCATGCACACAAATGTTTGTATTGTGCGGGGATCGAACCCGCATCCGCTGCGTAGTAGGCGATTTCTCGACCACTACACTAGGCGGGTCGTCATACACCAAACACTACATATATTCCAAATTTGAAGCTTCTAGGTCTGCTAGAAGTGCCTTAGAATTTTGATGATCGGTGAGTCAGTGAGTGACAAAATTAAGAAATTTGCCCGTTATAATTCTTAAAATACTGGTTCAAATTGAATGAAATTTGAAACATACCGTGTCTTTACAATGCTGCATGGTTACTGAAAATTTCAGTCTTCTAGTTTTATCCACAACGAAGTTACAGGGGGTCAAAAATGGTCTGAATTGCTTCGAGAAAAGGATGGTAAGGATGGTACGGTCGTGACGCTTTTTTGCTCGACTTGGTGGGGGCACTGCCGTGCCCCCAGATTACAGGTTATTAGTGAAAAGTCGTTCTAGTTTTATTCAAAGAAAGTTTCGCCCTTTGAAAATAAAACTGTACAAGTAAGATTGGATTTCATTCAGAAACGTTTCTTGTATTTTTTACCGACTGCAAATAAAGGAGGTAGTCAATTCACTATGTGTATGATTTATGCGGTCCCCCGCGGCATCGCCTGCATAAATTTCAAATTTCCCGTAAAATATTTCAATGCAAAATACATATTTTCATTGGAAGTAAGAGGACAGAAGTTCCGTTTTATGCTATTCGGCTAAATAACCCTAAAATCTACACTTCTGGACACATCTATTGGCCCACCTTAGAGTTTAGGTTTCGATGGCCCCTACCGAAATATGATTGCTAGATTGAACAAAAACTGTTGATGCAGTTTTAAACCTGATACATTTTACCATCTTTTTCGATCGTATTGTTTTAAATTTGAATTTAGAATACCAAACGACATGGAGCTACGCCTAACAAGTCGGATATGCGCCTTGTTAAAGGCAATTGATTTTTGAATAAAAAACATTTTTTATCAAATAAAGGTAATTTAATAACGCGTGTTGCCTCCATGGGCATCTACCACAGCTCTCATACGATTAGGCATAGAGTTTATCAACCGCTCTATGAAATTTTGAGGGATCATCTCCCATTCCTCTTCTATGGCAGTTTTCAACTCCTGCATTGTCTGGGCAACTGCCTGACGAGCCCTAACACGTCTTTTTAGCTCGTCCCACATGTGCTCAATGGGGTTCATGGCTGGGCTGGCCAGTCCATAACTGTGATGTTCACATCCCAAAGATATTCCCTGATGATGCCGGCCGCATGGGCTCTTGCATTATCATGCATAAAAAGGAAATTTGGGTCCACATAGTCCGCGTATGGTATCACGTGAGGTTCTAAGCACTCACGAATGTACCTTTCAGCATTTAATGTTGGCAGCCGTGGTCCTGTAACAACCTCAAGTTGAGTTTTGCCGCTCGCGGATATACCGCCCCAGACAGTCCACGAGCCACCGCCATAAGAAACCCTCTCTTCAAAGCAGCATTGTGCGAAACGCTCTCCCTTACGTCGGTAGACGTTCTTCCTTCCATCATTGCCATGTAACACAATTTAAGACTCATTAGAAAAGAGTACACGGCTCCAATCTTGCTGTGGCCAATTTAAATGACTACGTGCGAGATGAAGGCGCGCTGTTCGGTGGGCTCACGTTAGTTTGGGCCCATTAGCTGGTTGGTGTGGTACCATATCGCGTTCTTATAACATTCTCCGAACAGTTCGAGCGCTCACAGATACTCCGTGAAAGTCGCGAAGTTGGTTTTGTATCTCAATAGAGGTAAGGTGGCGATTTCTCAAGCTGGTCGTCACGATGAATCGATCCTGCCTTTCAGTTGTGACCCGAGATCGTGGCCTTCCTTGGCCAAAGCCACCAGAGCAGTCACAAAGTCGCCAGTCTCTAGGTACCTCCGATAAACATTTCGGACCGCAGATCGACTTAAATTAAGTTGAGCACTCACGTTTCTTTGGCTGTGTCCGGCCCGAATAAGTGTCACAGCTTGGGCAGCGACTTCAGGTGAAGTATCCATAGATTATTGATAGAACCTCACCTTAATGTTAAGAATAAGTAATGTTTATTGCAAAACCAAAGATATAAATCACTTTTTCAAGAATTAAATCCATGTAAACCAATAAAACCAAGTTTTCTTAGTATTCGATTGTTCGATATCAACAAACAGGCTCCAAATTGTCTTTTGTATCATTAAATTCTGTGTTTGAAATTCAAAAAAAGACTATTAAATGAAATAATGAATGTGCCAGGTTCAAAACTGCATAAAAACTTTTTGCTCGACCTAATATAAAATTTTAGCTAGGACCAAACAAAACTGAAAATACAAGGTGGGCCAATAGATGTGTCCAAAAGTGTATAAACACAAATTAAAATGTCTTTACAAATATCACCAACCAATATTGAAACATGTTATGTAACTTTGCACCAAACTACCTGGAAACACTGTACTACTATCACAAAACATCTGCCAATAACAAGCGTGGACCCTTTCATTACATTTTTCCAATAGCTAACTTCAGCTTAACTTCGCTGAAGTTTGATTGAAAATTTCTCCGCGAATTGTTGTGTGTGTTTGAGTCACGGAAACATTGTCAATTTGTCCTCTCTTTGTGTCTTTTAGACCCCTCACACAATGGGACTCTTAGCATCGATGCAGTCGCTCGTTTTGAAAACGTGCTTCAGCATCGCGACTCACGCATTTTTTTTTTTCATTTTATTATCATATGAAGGAAACAATACAAAAATACATGTTTTTTTATTAATTAATAGATTTAATTTAACATCGATGCAGAAACGCGACTGCATCAATGCTCACGCGCATGTATGTATTGTATGTAATGTATTGATGCAGTCGCCAAAATTCAGTACATAATTTTTATTTATTTATTTAAACTTTATTGCACTGTTAATGGTACAATTGGCGGACTTAATGCCTTATGGCATTCTCTACCAGTCAACCGCTTGGGAAATGCAGAGAGTTAAATCAGTGGCGGAATATTTAAAAGTACTGAGAGGGACAAAAATTTAAAATGCATTAACATAAACATAATTTGACAATTTCCAGCTTCTGCATTGCGACTGAATCGATACTAACGCGCGTTAGAATCGCGACTACATCGCTGCTAAAAGTCGCAGTGTATAAAGGGTCTTAGCTGTCGGATAAGTAGTGGTTTCAATACTTATAATTGTTGTGTCTTGCGAGTTATTGTTACTGCTTATGGACTAATCTGCTTAATCTATACACGTAAAATAATTTTGTGTTAGTTACACCACTTACAAGTCGAGAACGGGTGATATAATTTCAATTTTTTTTATTTTGTTGAAATTAAATCGGCCCCGTAGATGGTTCACATAAAACGGGAGCGGGGGCGGAACAAAGGCCTGGCGCCAATTTATCACATCAAAAAAAAAAAACTAAATAATCAATGAGCGTAAAGCACATACAAAGAAAAGTATTTTGTGCAATGCGGTTTTAAATTCATTCTTGCATAAATATCTGTAATTGTTACCTACTTAAAATCTTACGCTTTTTTTTGTCACTAGTAGATAGACATGGTTGTTTTTCCTTTATAGTGGCTTACAAAACTACTTACGAGTATACCCTACATACCTATATATACCTATGTCTATTGTGAACCATTTCCCAGTCCGGCGACCTACTTAAATCGGCCGGTTAATACAAGCCTACCCTCAGTGTTGCCTGTAGGACAGTCCGAAATGGCATCTTTGGACACAATTTTGTTGTCAATTGTAAAGATGTGCTCGCAAGGGAGGCCATTTACTTTTTAAAATAGGACTTAAAATATGTGATCTTTTTATTAGTTCACATTTTATTTTCTGGCAAGATAAGGTTAAGAATGTTTTAACACTATTAATGTATTTTTGTATTTAAAAGGTTAAATAAGAAACAAATCGGACCGACAGCACGGTAGCTCAATTGGTGAGAGGGTTGGCTAAGTTAGCCAGAAAGATGCAGGTTCAAGCCCCGTCCGTGCGCTATTTGTGGTTTCTTATTTCATCTTATAAAGACACAAATAACGTTGAAAATATCGCGATACCTCACATCGAACGCAGACCAACGACAAATTCTGTTGAGCAGATTTTTTTCCGTGGCTGGTTTTGATAATAGTGATCACATTTCATTGACAAACTTAAATGTAGAGTAACAAGACTTTTGCGTCACCCTTAAGTTAACGGTTGCTTTATAGTTTACCTTACTTGAATTTATGTAATTTTTTCACAATTGTAGCAGTAAATTTTCGTGCATTTTAGAAAAAGAAAAGTATTTTTCTATTTTTTTACAGTCGTGTGAATACAGCCTTACGGCCGGACGCCGACCGTGCGTTCCAAGCCTATTCAAATAGATTCGGCTACAATAAGTACAAGTTGAACGTAACTTTATTTATTTATGTGTTGTGTCGACAATTTTATTAATTTCTAATAAAATTGTCCCTCTCATTGTGCTCTAAAAAGGGTATTTGGGACACTTTTTATATTTTTGGCATATTTTCTGTGATGAGTTGCCCAAGGTTTCTACCAAACGAAGATTTGTGCCTGATTTTAGAAACTCTCAATTGTCTCTTTCTCTTCTAATTAAATGAAAAAAATAATTAAAAATTTAAGCCGCCTTCAAAAAGCAGTCTAAAAAGCTTAAAATAATGCATTTAAAACCAATTCTATTAGAGTTGGTGCATGATCTTAAGCTTACGTTCCACCAATAATCTACGCACATCCTGTACCGAATCCAAATGAATTTAAGCGGTTTATTTTTTTTTAATTTCACTATTTTTAGTTATTTATTCATTTCTCTTCTTATTCATCTTATTTTAATTAAAATTACGCTGTACTCTAGGTTGAAATATACCTGATTAATCTAAAAAGGATCATCTCGCTATGACTTCTCTTTTTTGAGAAATCCCTGGACAAACGTACATACACTTACGGAATTTAGCACACGTGTTTGGAAGGTTCAATTTACTCAAATATTATGATATTCTTACATTGAATTAATTACCTTTTTTTGAAGTCGGTAAAAAAGACAGAATAAAAAGATTTTGAACGTGAAACTGAACTGCTGTCAGTTGCTACGAAAATTTAAGAATTCCTAGACACTTATTAAATTCAAGTTGAGAGACCGAGAGAGCTTGTCTTGTGTAAATTGATTGACCCTTTTTCATCTTTCACCGATTTATAAAGCTAAGAATATTTAGTAACGGATAATTCACATTTGACGTTCCTTGTAACTGCTTTGCAAATATAGTCACAGTTTGCTTCGGAAATTGGTAAACAAAACGAATTCAAAAGCGTCTCAGACGCCCACAAGCAGCAGTCTTGTATTCTCGGAGTCCAGATTTATTATTTTCGACAATCCGCGCGTTTTGAATATGTAAAGATTTATAAATGGACGTGGCATATATGAACCATTGACAGACATTGGTGCTCACTCTTTTTAACGTAAGACAAAGGTAATACGTTCAGTCTGACTGAAGTCCAGTCCATCAAGGTGTACTGACATTAGTATGATCGGTTTGCCAGTATAGTAGGTATTCATTGTGACCAGCTAGACTGATGGATCATAGTAACTAAGACTGATGGCGCTACCACTGCTTAATGTTCATTACCAAGTTAAAATCGTCCTGTGTTCTAATAAAATGAAAAAAGAAACCAAAAATTCGCAAGGGTGGGACTTGAACCTGCATCTTTGGTAAGCCGGGCTAACGCTCTTTCCAATCGAGCTACCGTGCAAACGTGCAGTTGGTCTAACTACGGGAATTTTCTTGTCACTTATGGATACGTCATAACGCGTGACGACACCGCTATCTACCTAACTGTTTTTGTCCTGCGTTACTGAGTTTCTCGTAGCGCAATGGTAGCAGCGCCCTGATAGTGATACCGAGGTTAAGTAACCTATGGCGCGGTCGATTTGGATTGGTGACCATACCGACTATTTAAGTGGCTTAATAACTTCTGACAGCAATGTTAGTTGCTTGCCTTGCAAACACTTCTCCACCAACCCGTACTGAGCTTGCATGGTGGAGTATGACTCAAAGTACCTCATAGTTCAGGTAAGGCCTTTATCTAGCAGTGTTCTTTGTTAACATCACAAGAGTATCCTAATATCTCCGATTTATTTTTTCATACCTTAAAGTGCGTTGTAGTCTGTAAACTCTGGAGTTAAACACAAAGTATCCATTTTCTTTGACGTACCAAACATGTACGGTTTTTATTTACCGCCTCCATCAATTAATAGCCTCTCATTTCCGTCTTCAAATCGTTTTAAAATCATTCATCATCCACGCGGATGATCTTCCTTCCTTATTTATTCGTGTTTCGCAACCATTGTGGCGGCCTTAATGGCCATGATTTTGCTGATTCACTGTTATATAACTCGCGGTGTAAGGGCCCGTATGACCCAAGGGTGAATAGTTAGCAGTCTTAGACATTTCAAAGGGATTTGGCGCAAAATTTCAAGGGGATTTGTCGGGGAAAGGTTTTGTGAGAGAGTGTGAGATTTGGATGTGAAATAGGGACGGTTTTGCGCGTGTCTTGATTTGTATCTTAACACATTTAAATAGCTAGCTCGTTCCTACCTCAATGGATAAGTACCTATAAAAAGCTTACACGTCAACGTCATCCAATCTTTGTCATGAGGAAATGATTCCGTTGTTGAATAAGCAGTTTTTTTTATGATTATATGCATGCTTAGTTTAAATTTTTTTGTCTAATACGTAAAAAACAAGGACATATTGTGATAATGGTACTAACTACTGACATTGCACAATAATTATGATGTATAGTTGTTTCACATTTCACAGGTACATTCAGCTGTCAGATAGCTCAATAATCGTATCATGATACACTAGTAATTATTTTATAAATAATGGAAAGCTTATATAAAGCTTACAAGGTCACCTCGTTTTAAGTGATAATATTTAAAGGGCTGATTCAGCACAATAAATGTTTTTTTTTGACAAAACGCTTTGGGTTTTTATATGCTAGTTTTTGAGAAAATTAAAGATTAAGATAATTATTTTTTTTTCAGTAATTTATTATGTAATAATTAAGTATAAGATTAAAGAAAAAATAGGGTTGGGCATTGAATTGAAACAGGCGAAGCCGATGACGCAGATAACTTTTAAGATCTTTAGGGTGCTGTTTAAAAAAAAATGTTTTCTTTGTTAGAGAAAATAAAAAATAAAAAACCCAAATTTCCAAAAAAATAACGATAGTTTCCTGTTTCTATGATGTATTCAAAGACACAGTTAAAAAAATATCACTTAAAACGATTTGCCCATATGTACACATGATAGCAATCCAAAAATTAAAAAAATCAAACTATACTTATGTATTCTATTTAGAAAAAATCTCTTGAAGATTTATCCTTACTGTTAACAAATTGTTTCCACACATAAGTCGATTATACCAACTATTTTCAAAATATGGCGTTGAAATGGTTGGTATAATCGACTTACTCCAGACAGAGTCTAACTTGGCCAAGAATCAAAGTTCCAGTGCTATTGTTTCAAACAAAATTCTGTACCCATTGTAATAATACTCTGGCTTACAATCCCTTGTACAGAACTTGCGCTCACAACCAAAATAATCTCGCAGAGCGCAACAAATCTCACTCTCAACAATAACACACTAGCAAAATGTACGTATAATTAAATAATCGTGGACTTAATCCTCAGAACAGTACGGGTAACACCGACTGGGCAGTACAATGGTGTATTTACATTACAAGTGGCATCTTCCGCATAAGGCCCCTTAAGGTCTTCTTAAGGCGGAATAATGTGAAAACCTTTTGTTGAGAACATGGATAAAAAAGTTGCTAGAAGCGACGCGTCTTTTGAGGAATATTAACATGTGATACCTTAATCATATTGTTGAGGTGTAGAACTGTGTACGGGAAGAGTAAATGATACTAGAGTAATCTGGAAATACAAGATCATCATCATCATCATCATCATTATCAGCCAAAGGACGTCCACTGCTGAACAAAGGCCTCCCCCACGGATTTCCACAGCGACCGATCACTAGCGGTCTGCATCCAGTTTGATCCTGCGATCTTTATAAGGTCGTCTGTCCATCTTGTTGGTGGACGTCCCACGCTGCGTCTCTGGTCGAAGGGTCTCCAATCTAGAACTTTCCTGCCCCAACGGCCATCAGTTCTTCGCGCTATGTGCCCTGCCCATTGCCACTTGAGCTTGCTGATTCTCAAGGCTATGTCCGTTACCTTAGTTCTTCTACGTATCTCCTCATTTCTGATTCGATCCCGTAGAGAAACACCCAGCATAGCCCTTTCCATCGCTCGTTGTGTGATTTTGAGCTTCATTATAAGGCCCATAGTAAGAGACCATGTTTCGGATCCGTATGTCATCACTGGTAACACACACTGGTTGAAGACTTTTGTCTTCAGACACTGAGGTAGATGAGATGAGAAGACACTCTTGCGCAATTTCCCGAACGCTGCCCAGCCGAGTTGGATTCGTCGATTGACCTCTTTCTCGAAGTTGGACCTACCCAATTGGATCACTTGTCCCAGGTAGACGTACTCGTCGACAACTTCGAGAGTTGAGTTCCCAACGGATACTGGAGTGGGTACGACAAGGGAGTTCGACATAATTTTCGTCTTTTCCATGTTCATTTTAAGACCCACTTGTTGGGATACTCGGTCAAGGTCTTCGAGCATAGTGCCAAGATCGTCCAGCGTCTTTGCCACAACAACTATATCATCGGCAAATCGGAGGTGTGTGATGTATTCGCCATTAACATTGATGCCGATTCCTTCCCATTCCAGAAGTTTGAAGGCGTCTTCCAATGCCGCTGTGAACAGTTTCGGAGATATGACATCTCCCTGTCTCACACCTCTCCGCAATGGAATCGCCTTCGTGTTCTGCTCCTGTACTCGGACCGACATGGTGGCGTTATTGTAAAGGCACCTTAACACCTCTTTATACCTATAGTCTATGTGGCACCGCTGCAGAGATTGAAGCACCGCCCAAGTTTCGATCGAATCAAAGGCCTTCTCATAGTCCACAAACGCTAAGCATAGAGGCATATTATACTCCTCAGACTTCTGTATAATTTGCCTAAGCGTATGAATGTGGTCTATGGTACTATAGCCTTTTCGGAAACCGGCTTGTTCGGGAGGCTGGAAGTCATCAAACCTACGTGCGAGACGATTCGTGATAACCCTTGAAAACAGCTTGTAGACATGGCTCAGGAGTGAGATGGGTCTGTAGTTCTTCAATAATACAAGATGAATATATCATTTACAGTTTGTAGTTTCACAACACAAGTACATAGCAAGGAATGACAAAGGTTTTCAAAGAATCACAATGTAAATAAACAATACAAATTATATGATTGTTTTATTTGGCACATGTCGAAGTATAAAGCATGAGGTTGCCATCCAACACAAGATACCCGACCCGTCTGGTGTAGTGGTCGAGAAATCGCTTACTACGCAGCGGGTGCGGGTTCGATCCCCGCACAATACAAACATTTGTGTGCATGAACATGTCTGTTTGTATTGGTCTGGGTGTATTCTATGTATATTATGTATGTATTTACAAACAAAAAAGTATTTAAGTATTATATCCGTTGTCTGGTACCCATAACGTAAGCTTTGAGTAGCTTACTTTGGGACTAGATGGCGATGTGTAGGAACGTCCAAAGGATATTTATTTATTTATTTATACCACAAAAATTTGAAAATGTGTAAAAGTTTTTATTCTTTAACTACCAAGTAGTAACGTGATCTCATTGCCTAATTTTGAGAGATTCTAGAAATCCAGGTATTCCATTAAGCGATACGGATTCAATTGTTCTTTAATAATAGTCAAATTAGTTGAGCGTTGTTCAGCCAATATGTGACATTTGACTTTATGAAAATCATGACGTATTCATTCCTTTCATATAAAAATACTTATTATTTACTATCTAATTTTTTAAAAAAACTTGGATATAAGCATAATATGTATGTATAATGGTTGCTAAAACGTAAGAATCTTTGTATTTGTAAAACCTAAGTAAAGCAAATTACTAAACATTAAATTACAAAAAAACAGTTTTTTTTTACCTGACTAGAGGTTTCTTTCGGCTGTCGCAGCCCATGTCAGACCTTTTTAGACTAATTAAAACTGTGTTCATACTCTGAAAACCAATTAATTACTTTGTTAAATTTTATCAAAATCAGTTTAACCGTTTTATTAGGCATGCAGAACATACTATTGCATAAATAAAGCATTTGTTATATAAGCAGGCATGGTAATCGAATCATTACACATAGACATGTCCCTTCCGATTCCCTTATATCCGTGTCTGGTCCTTTGTTGTGACGGTTCTTTGTGGTCACAATGCGAGTGTTAAACGCCGAGCGATTCGCGAGCCGCCGAGTGACCATCAGACCTCATGGCTCTCACGCCGGCTATTGCTCTGGTTTAACAGATCTTGTGAGTGCCAGTTTGCTGAGCATGTAAGGGTTTTGATGGCAGAGTGTTGACGATGTGAAAATGAAAATTAATAACTCATAAGCCCTCTGATAAGAGGTGGCACTGGTCGTTGATGTGTCGTACATTTATTTGGCACCGACGTATCAATTAGATGTTTACATTTTGAGGACTAGCCACTGGTAGTCATTCATCTGAACACAGGCTTCCTCCACGGTTTTTCACAGCGACCGAACACAAGCGGTCTGTTGGTCTGGTTTGATCCTGCGATCTTCACAAGGTAATCGTTCCATCTTGTCGGTTGACGTCCTTCGCTGCGTCTTTGGTCAAAAGGTCTCCAATGTAGAACTTTTCTGCCGGCCATCAATTCTTTGCGCTATTGGCCCTGCCCATGCCACTTGAGCTTACTGATTCTCAAGGCTTTGTCCGTTACATTTAGCTCTTCTACGTATCTCCTCATTTCTGATTCGATCTTGTAGAGATATACCGAACACAGCCCTCTTCATCGCTCGATGTGTGATTTTGAGCTTCCTTATAAGGCCCATTGTAAGAGACCATGTTTCGGATCCGTATTTTGACTTGAGACTTGTGAATTTTGTTTTGAGATACTGAGGTAATTGAGACCAAAGGCACTCCTGCGTAATTTCCCGAACGCTGCTCAGCCGAGTTGGATTCGTTGATTGATCTCTTTCTCAAAGTTGGACCTTTCTTTGAATTACTTGTCCCAGGTCCAGGTAGATGTCAGCCGATGTAACATTCGCCACTCGTATCGTGTAACTAAACTATCACCACTACCACCCAAAAAGCAATAATTATTCAATCAATCTCATACAGATGAATACTGAAACAACAAAATATGTAAGAGTTTGACAGGGCGACTAAAAAAATCGTTAATTTTTTTAAGGAAATAAAACATTAACATAAAAATATAAGATTCATTTGTTATCAGCTTATTCTTAGTGGCCTTTAATAGGAGCAAAGAAAATTAAATATAGGCCCTTTACATAACCAGTAATCAATTAAATATAGTTTTCATTATTATTTAAAAAAAACATTTCTTGGAATAAAATACAATTTTACGAATAATTTTCGCAAATATTTATGAAATTTATCCGTAAAATAAGTATCTGTAAAAAGTGTTGAATTCCATGATATTTGCGTAAATATCAGAAACAAATAAATTTTCTAACAAAACAAATCGTACCAGCAATATACGAGTATTGTACACGAATGAGTCCAGTCATAGAACTTGACATTGTCATTTACTGCAACGAGTTAGCGATATCTTTGGATAACTATATCTCTCAGTTAAAGCATTCTAGAGCACTATTACCAGGTCACGGTAAACTAGGTATACTATGTAGGTACGGACAACAGCACGTCAAGGTAAACATTGCGGTATCTTATGCAGTAGTAATAAGATCTAGTTTGCAACAAAAGGGGGTAGCCTGAAGTGCTGTCGACTGTACATTAATTACAATGTTTGCTCCTATTACATGCCGCACGCTGTTCTTTGACATTTTGGTGTCAAACAGACGAGTCTAGACACAAAGATAGTCTAGAGCAACTTTTAACAGCGATGAGTCGCAATGCAGCGTCGACGCAGTTGTAAAATGTCAACCTTTACATACTTTCGCTACTTTCAGCATCTATACAGTCGCGATGCTAATGCGCGTTAGTATCGACAAAGTCGCGATGCAAAAGCTGGACATTGACAAATTATGTACTGAATATTGGCGACTGCAACGATAATAACGCGCGTTAGCATCGATACAGTCGCGCTACTGCTTCGATACTAACGCGCGACATCGATGTCAACTTAAAACTGTTTATTGCGTGAGTCGCATTGCTCTTGCACATTTCTAAAACGCGTGACTGCATCGATGCTTCAAAGTCGCAGTGTGTATAGAGTCTAAATTCAATAACGTCACCCCACCCTATTACAATCCGAACGCAATCTCACCTACTATTGACTCAGCCACAAAAATCTAAAACAACATTTTCTATTTTCATTTCAACAATCGGACCCAATCCACTCTATAGAGGTCCTAACAAAAGGAATCCGTTAAAAGAACTCACGGCACCTCCTAATAAAAGAATCGACTCTATCTATCATTGGTAAAGTAAAAAGAGACCAAAATCAGCGCAGTCGCGCCGTTCCGGGGTTAGACGTGCCTCGCATACTCTTTCTGGTTTGTGGTACAAGTTATGGACTTGTAGCGGAGGGATTCATGACAGATTTGCATCTAAAACCCTTTACACACGGTGACTTTTAGCATGCAGTCGCAAAAGGTTAACCTTTACACACTGCGCTACTTTTAGCATCGATACAGTCGTGATGCTAACGTACGTTAGTATCGTTGCAGTCGCTAATTTATAGTATATTACATTCTTATAATTTGTCAATAACCGAGTATCGATACAGTCGCGATGCAGAAGCTGTAAATTGATAAATTATAAACTAAAATTTGGCGATTACTAACGCGCGTAAGCATCGAATTCGATTCAGTCGCGCTTCTGCATCGATTATAACGCGCGACTGCATTGATGCTAAATTAAATCTGTTCATTGCGTAAGTCGCAATGCTGAAGCGCGTTTTTATAACGCGCGACTACATCGATGCTCAAATCGCAGTCTTAGGGTTTCAATATCGACAAAATGAGCACTAAGTAACGACTAATTGAAATACGGAACATCGTTTTATATGAGGTAATGGACAAACGCCGTAGCTGGTTATTTAAGATATTGTAAAACAGGCCGTCAATATTTTTTTAACGACTCTATTATCCTTACTATGTTGGGTGATTTAAATTATTAAATTAAATAACTCAGCTTGACTGCACAAAGCTTGCCTTTCTGACTTGACTGCGTTTGCGTATGCAAAAACAAAGTTACCAAAAAGAGAAGTTTCAAGTAACAGCTTTTTACAACCGCCTTGTGTCGGTGAAAATTCTAGTTCACCGGTGTAACACACGAAGTATGATAATGGAAACATTATTATTTATGTCATTTAAATTACCGCTTAGATAAAATGTGTTGTGTGCTCGGGGTAGCCTTAGATATGTAACGGAATAGCGAGAGGTTTTGGAAATTACTGTATCATCAGATAATGTCTTAATAGTCGAAACGAGACAAATTCTGAAGAGAAATTTCTATAATTTATACAACAAGACAAAAACACATTTTCAAGCCACCTAATACCTAATTAATTCGATCACAATAGTATAGTGAGCAAACACTTGTTTCTTGGACCAAACATTTTCACTTTAAATGTAACTATGCACGTCAATTTTATTACTTTATTTAGTTTTTCTTGATTCTCTTTAGCTGGAGGTCCTTTGGCAGTATCAAGATTCTAGGAAATTCAATAAATTTGCCTTTCCACAGACAAAAAAGTTAAAAGTATATGTAATATTATTTCAAACTGAGTATGCTGGATGAATGTGAAATTCTGCATATTATCTGCAGTAAACCTGTCATTTGTAACATAAAGCGGTTAACAGGATACATCTACCTACCAAATTCCATATGTGTAATTATAATAGTTTCAGAATAAAGTGGCTGTGACATACGAACGGAGAGACAGACAGACAAACTTGACGAAACTAAAAGGGTTCTGTTTTTGCCATTTTGCTACGGAATTCTAAAAAGCCGCTTACCAGTATGAAACTAGAAGCATTCATTCCCCTTCTTTTAACTAGCCACTATTAATATCTATATCCACCCAAAATATCGACACACCCCACCGTTTTCGGAAACTCGCCCTATCCCTACAGGCTTACTCAAACCTATTTCCGGTCCGGACATGGCACCTGGGGAGCTTTTTTAGGCTGTATCATTCATATGCTAATGCCTCCGAATATTTGCTAAGGCTTTTATGGTGAAGCGATGGCCGATGGACCGGAAGCGTTCGGAATAGAGCATGTTAAGATTTATAGCTGGTAAACGGTACGATAGGGGGTGGTAGGGACCATTTGAAAACGAAAACACATGAAAATATGATAAAAAGTAAACATTTTTCAGCTACGTGGATATGAAGGAAGGTAACCGGAAAGATTTCGGGTGTTTTTAAAATGATAATTTTATGGATTTTATGTGATTTTTAGGGTTCCGTAGCGGAATGGCCAAAAACGGAACCCTTATAGTTTCGTCCGTTATAGTCCGTCTGTATGTTACAGCCACATTATTCTGAAACTATTGGTATGACACAGTTGAAACTTAGAATGTAGGTGTATCCTGTTGACCGCTTTACGATTCTTAAACAAAAAGTAAAAATAATTATAATTAATATAATAATATAAATATAATTATTTATAAAAGTAAAATTCAAAATAAAAATAAACCTACGCATGTAGGCCGTAGGGTGCCTATGGATGGATCTTTTAAAATGACATCGATTTTTCGAAACCGTTTTGTGTAAAAGTCTAACGTTTGAGAGATAGACGCTTCCAAAGTGGTAAAATGATCCCCCCATCTAACCTTTAAACTAAGAGTGTGTAAATTTTGAAAAATATACATGATGTAAAACTTGACACAAACTTTCAGAGAAAATTGGTTTGAACGAGAAGTTTTTAAGATAGAGCACATTTTCAATGACCGCAAACATAACTTTGTTATTCATACAAATGATATGAAAAACAAAGTTATATTTCCAGTCTACTGAATAAAAAATAATGGTATTATTAACAAAATATTGTGGTATTTTGACTAAGTGGAAGTAAGTGGATCTCTGATTCAGTTAAATTTGGCATAGAACCCTTAGTGTGCAAGTCCGACTCGCACTTGGCATGTTTTTAAGAATTTCAGCTTTGCTTTAGTAATAGTAATAGTAATAGTAATAATTTATTCATCAAAATTACAGCGTACCTTAATCTACATACTTAAGTATAAACTTAACTATGGGCAGATTTACAATAGTCAGTAAAGAATAGCCTATTTGTAGACACATTAAATTTCACTACAAAACCTTTGATTCATAGGCCGTATGAATGAGTTAACTCATTAAGTTTTGATAAAATTAAAAACTACAGTAATTTGCATATCTAACAACAAAAAGGCGGTACTCAGATAAAGTTGTTCTTTACCTTCCGTGCTAGTATAAACTGTGTTACGGCAAGGTATAAGGCTTTCTCATGTTTTTGCATCCAAAAGCTGAACTTGGGACATCGTCATCAATCATCAAGGTACTAAACTTAATTCTCGATTAATCTTAAAAGCACCTCAACCACGAAATTTGCATCCTAAGACAATCACTCTCTAAGTAATTGCAAGCAACATTGTTATACGTGCGTATCCAATCAAAGGCTTGCGAACAAGCCCTTGTCATGCCAAACCATGTCTTGTCGTACAGGAATTATAGATCATACTTGAGTGACAGGCCAATTTGGACGGATATGGGCAATTCTGAGATGGTTCGGATAGCCTCAGGCCAAATATCGGGCTAACAGCGTAATTGAATATCGGGGCACCTCGATTGACCCAGTTATGGTTGGCGGTTTCTGGTTGATTTGTAGAACTATGGCCGGCCACTTGGATTCTATAGCTATAGCTTTAAAAAACACTAGGGCGTCCAAAGGATATGTCTAATGGAGAGAATTAATTATAAAATTATACTATCACAAGGTTGTGTTTCTGCATAACGTTTCGTAAAAAATAGGAGGTAAAAGCAAATGCTAACTCCGATACTATTCAGACTAGCGGTCCCCCGCATCTTCGTCCGCGCGTTTTGAGTTTGCTCCCTCTCCTCCCGTCGCAGCGTGATGTTTTATACCCTAAAATATTTCTTGATAAATAAGCTATACAGCACTTAAATATTTTTTCATGTCCGTCCAGTAGCTCCTGAGATTAGCGCGTTCAGACAAACAAACTCTTCAGCTTGATAATATTAGTCTAGATAAGTCACTCAATTGCAGCGCTTCGAAAACAATTACCGCCAAAATTCATCATCGTGCTTAAATAAATTAAAAAATATCACAATAGACTCATCATTCAGATGGCCTACTATCTGTAACTTATGAGATATAATATTGGGGTAGGAAGGTACTTAATCTTAATCTTTTTCATTCGCTTACAGGTGAATAAAAACTAAAACTTTTTTCCCACTACACCGTAGCAAACCATGACCATGCTAGGAGCGTGTCTAACTATGACACCTTTCTTAGTAGACCATTCCGTCATGTCTCCGACCAACACGCACGGAGCATGGCAGCACCGGCAAAATACGTTCTCGCTCGCCCGCGCTCCATATAACAGTGACACAGAACGCTGACAATCCGTTCAGTAAGCAGCAAGAATAGAGCGAATCGAGTTGCTTTTCGTGCATTACAAGTTCGTAGCACGTTCCACTATGGTACAGTGTAGTGGAAAAAACCTTTATTCGATTAGAAAAAGTTCTTTCTTATTTATATTTAGACTGATAATAAAAGGATACAAGAAAGTGTTAAATAGTAGTATATGAACAAAATCATTCATTTTCTTTAAACTTTAAAACTTTTTTTTTTATATAAATAAATATTGGACACCAATCACACATATTGCTCTGATTCCAAAGTAAGTAGCTAATGCACTTGTGTTATGGAAATCAGACACAACGGTGTTACCGCAACACCCAGACCCGAGACAATAAGACAATATAGAAAAGATCGTTTTCTACATTGATCCCACCGGGAATCGAACCCGGAATCTCACGAGATGGCGACGCTTGAAACCAGCGTTCTAGCCACTCGACCACATCAAACATCTTTTAGTGTTGGATAGCTTATTTATCGAAGAATACTTTAAGCTATAAGACATTACCATACGACGAAAAGAGCAAGCAGATAAATCATCACTCTGCAACGGGAGGGGAGGGAGCAAATTCAAAGCGACGAATTCGCGGGGGACTGCTAGTAGTATCATAAATCTAATACCAAAGCTCGTTTTAAACCAATCCAATCCATCGATCCAAGACATTCACTTCAACCAGTCTGTGCCAACTGAACCGAAAGGTCAACTCCAGCGGAACCGGTAAAACGGATGTCAGCAGCACGAATATGGAGTGGAGTGGCTGCTTTCAAATAAAAATCTATTGTTGGCCTGCTGGCGCTCACTTGAGTGCGCGGAACGCGGAAATTTCAATTTTGGGGATACGGTATTTTGTTGTTTGAGGTAAGGTTATTTTTCTGATTGATTTCTCATATTAAATTAAAATAATAAAGAATGAAATTATAATTTCATTTTTGTTTTATAGTGCTTTGTCACTATAGAAACTTAATAATACAAATTGCACTTATAAAAAGCAACTTTGGCTGTGACAGACGAGGAATCGAACCCCCTGTCTTACGCTATCTGGGCGTATGCATATGCCACTCAGTCACCGTTTGAGCTTGTGATAGCAATCTCGCAACAATGATGATGTCACGCAGCCTACACGTTAAAGTAAGCGTTTGCAAAATTCAACAGGCTTGCTAATGTGACGGTGGCCGAGTGGTATAGACATACGCCTAGATAGCGTAAGACACGGGGTTCGATTCCTTGTCTTTCACAGCCAAAATTGCTTTTTACAAGTGCAAGTTATAATATTAGGAATGAAATTATTTCAGATTTTAGATTCATGTCTACATATACTAATATTATAAAGCTGAAGAGTTTGCTTGTTTGAACGCGCTAGTCTCAATAACTACTGGACCGATTTGAAACATCTATTTTGTGTTGAGTAGTTTATTTATTGAGAAAGGTTTTAGGCTATAAAACATCATGCTGCAACGAGAGGGGAGGGAGCTAAATCAAAACGCGCGGACGCAGTCGCAGGAGACCGCTAGTAAGTAATAAATTCATTTAAGATTTTACATTTATATTATGTATAAATGTATGATCAGATACATACCCGGTACAGTTGGTAAGTATGTTCGCTAGTTTTTTCAAGTTTGGAGCTCTATCTATCCTAGAGAGAGAGAGAGAGAGAGAGAGAGAGAGAAGTGCAAGAACAAATTTTTATACAATTTATGACGCTATTAGCAGGTATCAAATAGGCAAGCTTAGCAGTAGTATATTAATTAATGAATTGAAACAATAGCTCTACGGACAACAGCACGTCAAGGTAAACACTGCGGTATCTTATGCAGTTGTAATAAGGGCTAATTTGCAACAAAACCTGATGTGCTGGCGACTGCACATATTAATAAATAAAATAAATAAAAATTTCTTTATTTCAATAAAGTAAGTAACAAACAAATTGC
The DNA here is from genome assembly GCA_963924145.1 of Pyrausta purpuralis. NCBI lineage: Eukaryota > Metazoa > Arthropoda > Insecta > Lepidoptera > Crambidae > Pyrausta > Pyrausta purpuralis. The sequence continues at coordinate 26,147,135 of OZ001646.1, forward strand.
TGAGACTTCCCTTTAAGTAGTCAGAAGACACTTGTGTTGGGAATGTCGAAAACAGTTTATAGATTACATAAACATGAAATAAGATTTACAGACTAATTTTACAGTTTTACAAAATAATAGGTGTGTGTGTGTGTGTGTGTGTGTGTGTGTGTGTGTGTGTGTGTGTGTGTGTGTGTGTGTGTGTGTGTGTGTGTGTGTGTGTGTGTGTGTGTGTGTGTGTGTGTGTGTGTGTGTGTGTGTGTGTGTGAAAGTGATTTTTGCCAGTGAAGTTATATAATTCTAGTAAGTAGATTTTCAACTTCGGCATAATTTAGCGTCTCTAACCATAGCGTAAGGCTTTTTCGACATATGTATAAAGGCATAGGGTATATCTTAACAATTTTATTTATTTTATTGTATAAAAATGACGGTTGGGAAAGGTATTGTCTTTTAGCAAATGCGGTACGTACTGCGGGCGAGTGAGTAATAATATCTTTTCTCCTTTTTCTATTAATGGATTCCTTGTATGGAACAGATCTATGAAATTTTAAGAACATATTATTAACATATTACTAATTGAATTCATTGTTTTTTTTTTAATTCTTTATTGCACAGACAAAACTAAAGTACAAATGGCGGACTTAATGCTTAAAGCATTCTCTACCAGTCAACCATTGGGGTGAAACAGAAACGATTGAGGCGGCGTAAAATAACACATAAAAACAAATTTAATTTACACTACTAATATACTTACATAAATAATAATAAATAAACCTACTTTAACATACTTGAATACATACAATTATCCATGCATAGGCTAACAGAGATTAATAAAGGGGAAACAGAGAAGGACAAACCTTATCAAGCATCACGTGGTATTCTCACTAAGAAAAAGCTCATGAATAGACTTTTTGAACGAATACTTAGACTATATTTAATTACTGATTTTAAAAAAAAACACTTTTCATATCACAATTTTTTCTTAGCATGCTATTTTCGATGCAAAATCATTACATAGTTGAGCACTGACAAAAAGTAACTATAATTAGGTATACTAAATATGTTGTGAAAAGGTACTCGCTACGTACTAACTGACATTTTAGTGGAGATACATGCTTTAAGACTATCGTGAGCAGGCAGAGCAATTGACGGTATTACATACATTTGCGGTCGAAATATGCTTACGGCGAAAACGATTTCCAACCCGTAAACCTTTATGGAATGCGTAAAATTTGCTATCAATTGTTTTCATACATCCTTAAATATGCTTGAACGTCTTCAATTTTTTTATAAATTGTTTGGTAAAAAATTGACGATATGATTAAATTGCACTTGTAAATAGCAACTTTGGCTGTGTGACAGACGAGAAATCGAACCCCGTGTCTTGCGCTATCCTGGCGTGTATGCCTATACCACTCGGCCACCGTCACATTAGCAAGCCTGTTGGATTTTGTAAGCGCTTACTTTAACGGGTAGGCTGAGTGACGTCATCAATGATTGCTCTCACAATAGCGGGCACGGGGTTCCATTCCTCGTCTGTCACACAGCCAAATTTACTTCTTACAAGTGCAATTTATATTAGTAAGTTTGTATAGTGACAAAACACTATTTAAAAAATGATTTATTTTTGTTAAAATAGTAAATGTTTGGGTTTTAATAAATAAATATTGGACAACAATAACATACATTGCTCTGATCCCAAAGTAAGTAGCTAATTGCACTTTTGTTTTGGAAATCAGATACAACGGTGGTACCACAACACCCAGACCCAAGAAAATATAGAAAATTATGATTCCTATATTGATTTGACCGGGAATCGAACCCGGGACCTCGGAGCGGTGACGCCTTGAAACCAGCGTGCTTAGCCACATATTTACTGAAACATATAAATTTCCACCGCAAATGTATGCAACTCCGCCAATTTCACCGCTTGCACACGATATTCCTAATTTAATACTTTGATTATTTTGTTAGTACTATAAATAATATTTTACAAAAACTACCACATCACCCATTTTATACTCTTTGCACGGTCTAGTTACAACGACAGTTGAATCCATTGTGACTGCTAAGTAATGACTAGCCATTCTCATATTAAGGAAATGTGAATATAATTGAGGGCACATTATTATTTACATAACATTCAAATGGGGAAAGTACCTATCAACAGCGTCACGGGTTGTTAGCCAGAATTAGTAGGTTTGGTTCGGATCTGAGTAAACTTACAAATTAATAGCAAACTAGATATCTGAAGAAATTGTGTATTTTACAAACGAATTGACAGTGCACAGCTCAGTTGGTTCTGTCCCCACTGTTGTGTTGAAAACCGGCTAAGTGCGAGTCGGACTCGCACTAAGGGTTTTGTGCCACCTTTAACTGAACCAAAGATTCACTTACACTTGAGTGGAAGCACTTAGCCAAAATACCATAATATTTTGTTGACAGCGAATATAACTTTGTTCTTCAAAGTTTTTTTGTATGTATAACAAAATAATGTATTCGGGTAATTAAAATGTGCTCTATCTCAAAAACTACTAGTTCGATCTCGTTAAAACCAATTTTCGGTAAAAGTTTTTGTCAAGATCTAAATCACGTATTTTTTCAAAATTTACACTCACTTAGTTCAAAAGTTAGATAGGGGGGGGGGGCGCCCATTTTGTCACTTGGAAGTGTCTATCTCTCAAACGTTGGCCTCTTAGACAAAATGGTTTCTAACTACTAAGTTTCAACTGTGTAATACAAATAGTTTCCAAATAAAGTGACTGTAACATACGGACGCTCAGACAGACCGACAGACTTGACGAAACTATATATAAAAAACCGGCAAAGTGCGAGTCAGGTTTGGGCACATTCCGTTACATTGACTAGATAAACAAAGGGTTCCGTACCATTGAGTAGATAAACAACATAGGTTAATATTTTCATGTGCCTACCTGTTGCCATTATGCCTGATATCGAGAAAAAAGAGCAAAAAATTCGCATTTGTTGTATGTGAGCCTGCCTTGAATATTTATTTCATTTTTACTTGTTTTTTTTTTTGTATTTATAGCGGCAACGGAAATACACAATTTGTAAAAATTTCAACTGACTGGTTATCGCGACTCTTGAAGTAAAGCCTGGTGACAGACAGACGGACGGACCGACGTACCTATAGACGGACGGAAGGACGAAAGAAAAGTCTTAGCATAAAAGGGCCCCTAAATTTTTTTTTATATGAAGAGTTTAAGCGACACAAATCGCAATTGACTTAAAACCAATCCAAAAATGTTTTAACAGGTAGGTCTTTTATCTTCTAAATTATGTCAAATCTTGCTACGATTTACAATTTAATACAAAGTGGCAAAGGAAACAAACACAATAAGTCTTGGATCGTATTGCGATCCAACTTCAGCCGTTTAATTTCCAGGCAGCTCAATTCCGACTCAGTGTTAACGAATATTATCACAATAACAATAATATAACAACACTACTAAGGCACGAATATTAATATTTATGTTATTTTATTATAATACTATTAGTAATAGCATGCGAAATCGCAATTAAGAATTGCTAATTTGTCAGTAAAGCTGAGTCGCTTACCTACCGAAACTACATCGCAATCCGCGCCCAATTGAGGACAAACCATAAAATATATTTTCTTTGTAGCTGTTATTGAAAGTTGAACATAAGTAAACAATAGTTTTCGTGCGTAATATTGCGTTACAAAATTGAGGTAATAAATGGTTACTAATTTGAAATATCACGCATTATTGTCATTAGCGACATAATATAGGTAGGCACAGAATGTTTACTCCAAACGGACGTAACAGACTTTTTCTGGAGTTATTTGAAAAAGTACTTCCAAAGCCTTACTCACTTGTATTGATTTATTATTTTTTTAAATGTATGCACATTAAATTAATAATAAAGGAAATAATAACATTGTACGGTCGTCTTCTACCGCGAATAACCACACGCGGCACAAACACGGAAGTCACTTGAAACAAAAGATGAGTTTTAGTGGTACGAAACTCCAATTTTACAATCATATTAACGGACGTTATGCCAAAAGTATTATCTACCCATCCACTTTTATCTTCATTAATTGTGTTGCAGTTGTCCAAAAAGAGATGTTTGGAGATTCTTATGTTTCCTAACGTAAAATGAGGAGACTTGATGGTAAAAACTTCGAACATCGTTTCCCTTTCTTCAACTTCCATGTATACTTTTTTTTCCTACCATAATCAATCAGACTCGTTGTCTAAGACCCCTAAGATCTAAAACCTTTACATACCGCGACTTTTAGCATCGATGCAGTCGCAATGCAGAAGCTGGAAATTGTCAAATAATGTACTGAATTCTGTTGACTGCATTGATGCTAACGCGTAAATGCATCGATGCTAAATTATATCTGTTCGTTGCGTGAGTCGCGATGCTGAAGCACGTTTTCAAAACGCGCACCTGAATCGATGCTAAAAGTCGCAGTGTCGAAGGTATCTAACATGTATCAAACTACCTACTTTTTACTGGTTAATGAAAAAAAAAACAGAATTGAAATCGTTTTTAAGTGAGACTACTGCTGTGTGTTACACTTTTGTAAACGTAAGTGAATGACCAATTCGAACGTTGGAAGTGAAAAGAAAACTATGAGAACTTTGTAATGTGCCATAGTTTTGTAACAATATGTCGTTCAATGTTATTATTTTGAAATCAGCTATTTCTCTTTTTCCAAGAACTATCGTGATTTGGTGCGTTTTAGTTTATTGATATTGTAAGTGAGTAATTTATTTTATTAAATTAAATTTTAACTGCATTGCACTGTAAGTTGAACACTTAGCGAATATAATGCATTGTATAGCATTCTCTATCAGTCAACCGCTTGGGATTGCAGAATATACTTTCATACTTGTGTATATACTACATCTATAGATAGATTTAAACAATTTAATTGCAATAAGTAATTTAAAAGCGCAAATAACTCTACAAGATGATTTCTTGCGTAGACTTTCTATTTTAGTATAGTAGCGCATTTTATTGCAGTGCAAATATTAAAGAATACGAATTTTAGAACACAGAAATTAATAATATATATAAACTTGAGTTCCTACAAAAAATCGAGAAGTCCAGAATCACTATTTCTTTCTCTTTCTCACTTACACAGTAAAAGGTGGCGGCTATCCATAGAGATGGAACAGTTATAGATTGGACCACGCAAACGATATTAATGTATTCACTACTGCCTTCTTAGTAAGCATGATTATTATTGGCCAGTGATCGATGAAGTGGCAGCAAGAATATCTATTTTCTTACGATATTTTATGTGGATTATGCTTTTAATTGCAACTTATCCGAATTTTGCTTTGAAGCTTTATTATTTCAACCTGCTTTTTTTTTAATACCTACAATTCCTCATCCTGGCTCTTCCTTTTATCAGGTGATCAAATCATCAAAGTCATCAAATATTATTATTATTGACGATCTCCGTGGTTTAGTGGCTAAGCATGTTGGGTTTCAAGACGTTGCCACATCGAAGTCCCGGGTTCAATTTCCGGTTGGGTCAATGTAGAAATCGGAAGTTTCTATATTGTCTCGGATCTAGGTGTTGTGGTATCACCATTGGTTCTGATTTCCATAACACAAGTGCATTCTTACTTTGGGATGAGAGTGATGTAAGTGATCGGTGTTAAAAAAAATGAAATTCCGTCAAAAAGCTAGAATCGCCCAATCCGAAAATAAGCGACCAATCCGAACTGCCCAGACTATAATGATTGATCCATTATTGATAAGAAGTGCTCTTATTTCGAATGTAATTGATCGATACGTTGATATGTTCAACGCGTTAATGTTGTTTTTTATTTGTAACTTTTTTATGCATTCGCTGCACTAGAATAAACCCGTGGGTTTACCTGGAAGATTGAAATATTATCTAAGCAACAGTTAGCGGAAAACATGAACATTCCTTATTTAATTTTCAGTAGTATGTGGTAACAAAATGATACATTGGATCCAGTGGAAATGGTGCTAACACTGAGATAAACACAAGTCTACTACTTGATTAGTAGTATGTACTTTATTTTGTAAAAATGAGACAGATTATATGTGAAGTACAAACATTAAAAAAATATTCACATACTTTATTTACTGTTTTCCGATGATCCTCAACATGCGGGCCTAATATGCGCGCCTATTTATCATTTATCATGGCAATCGATAAATTTCAAACGTTGAAACGTTTTTGATAATTTTATTATATTCATTTTCAATTAATCATTCAGTGGGAAATTTGGGGCAAAACAGGTTGTTTAGGAAATAAAATTATTTTACCGATGCGTTATACGGTATCGAGTCGAAATAACATGCAACTTTTTTCTACCACTAGTTTTTTTAAATTTTGCTACAGACAAACCGTATTTTGATATAACTTTTATTCCAATCATAAGTATAACAAACTATTAAACGCCATTAGTAATTATCGGGCTAACATCTTTGTTTTCCGCAGTGAGTCGGCGTTTCTGATCGGAGTGTTTTAAATGTTAGCGGAACAATGATACCGACTCGGGCTCAGGTGATCGTGTTTGTGATATGGGTTTCTGTTAGTGTTTTTACCGACTTCAAAAGAAGGAGGTCATTGATGCAATGTGTATGTATGTATGTGATATTGTTGGAATTGATCTACAGAGGCTTCCAAATACGTGTGCAAAATTTTGTATGTTTATATTTGTTTGTATGTTTTTACTAAGATTTCTGGAAAACATGAAGTCTTACTTACTTAGGATACAGTGTTTCATCAAAATCGGTCTAGTAGTTTTGAGATTTATAACTGATTATTCTATGATTTTTAGTTATTTACCAATAACTAAAAAGTATTTAAAAGTATTTACCAATAACTAAAAATCATAAAATAAAGTTCAATTAATCCGCCTTAGTATAACAGACTAAGAGTTAATTTAACCATCGTCAGATAAGGAATATACGTAATACGAAACGCCGCATTTGATATCGTCACCTATTTGTTAGAAATAATGTATAAAAATGACGTTTTAAAATCGGTCGTTTTATACTCATTCGGTATGCATTTACCCTATACTTAGTAGAAACAAATTCATTTGGAGTCGGTGCATGATGTCATGGTTACCAATACCAGCAGTGGACTTAATGAAGAACCGACTCCAAATGAATTTATTTCTCCTAAGTAGAGGAACTGGAGCTCTATTTTTGAATTACTCGCTTGAATATGGCGTGTGAGTTATGCTCGAAAACAAATTATAAATGAATGAAAATCACGCATAATATTGGCGTTGGTACTCACAAAATTCATTTATCTTCTTTCAAATCACTTCCACGTGAAATTATACTGATTTTCATTGGAAAATCGGACATTAAACAATGAATATCACACGCCATCTTGACGCGAGTGAATAGAAAATAGGGGCCCAGGGACGACTGCTTTATTTTAAGCTTTTGAGTCAGTTTTTAAGACTTTTTTTTATCAAGCTTATTCTTCTCATTCAGAAGCACAGTTAATCCTTAATATATATTATAACAGACGTTAGGGAGTATATTTTTATTTAAGGATACTTTTCCTGTCATATACACCTACAAGATCAGGACAACTTTGAGAACCCGAAGACGAAACACAATGTTTACATCATTTATGGTATATCGTATCGTTTGTATATAATGTGCACGATGGTCACCCATCCAAATACGACCGCGCTGTAGGTTACGTCACTTGAATTTCACTAAAAACGCTGCTATCACTGCGCTACGAGCACCTAAAATTAAAATATAGTCTGTTAGATAAGTATTAACGTCCATAACCATCTAAATTTTAAACATAGTAACGAGAATTAAATGATGGACATGGATTTTCTATTTTAACAACAAAAGTCCAGAAACTCTATTTTTTAATCACTCGCTTGAATAAAGGGTGTCAATTTTGATCGAAAAATAAATTAAAATCAATGAATGTCACGTAAAATATAAACTTATGTGCTTAAAGACGGTTTTTACTTTTTTAAAGGTAATTTTATATCTCCATTTTTAGAGATTACCAGAGCGGGGGAGGGGAGGGATGTTGCACCTTATCACTCTGTTCTTTAAGAAGCTACAAACTACCTATTACATGTTCTGTCATCATAATTACTGAACTCCTAAGCGTTAATGAGTTCCACCATCAGCTCAGCCCCACAAGATGTGGACTATCAGACGTAACAATACATCAACATTAAGATTTTAGTATAACAACACTATACGTGCCTTTAAAATTTGAGGGTTTCCCTCGATCACACCAAGATCCCATCTTCAGATCCCAAATCGGCAACAATGGGACCAACTAGAAGGTACACTCTCTAAGTAGGCGAAAAAAAATTTCGAATCGGGCGACTAACAACTGAGATATGAGGTAACAAACATACAAAAAAAAAAAAACATACAGGCGAATTAATAACCTCCTCCTTTTTTGAAGTCGGTTAAAAAGGGTTCTCGGTTCATAACACTTTGCCACAAAATATTTGCAATAGTTCTAATAGCTATTGAGTTGCACAGCTTCATAGCTTGATAGCAATCAGTTTTCAAAAACTCGCTGAACAAAAACACCAAACAAACGGCTTGGAAACTAGAAATTCAATTTTCTCTGTCCCGCAAAAAATGCGGGACCATACCCATATTTAAGAATACAGCCACCTTCAAAAGTGTTTTACTTTTAAACTTGTTGCGTTATCTTGAATCACTGGAAACTTAGCAAAAGAAGCAAATGCATAAAAACATCCGTTCCGCGACTTAGATGCGACTGAGCCCGAATTAAGGTGTCAGTATTAGCGGAATGGTTAAGGTTTAGTGAGTGACTGTACTGCAAACAAAAGCGCAATAAAATATGTATGGTATACACAGAGGAAAATATATCGGAAACCGCGAACAGCGATGCCTGTGCGTGTCGAAACACAGTCCAACAGGCAGAACTATCGGCTCGCTGGTCCGATATCGAATGCTTTGTGCGTGTTTTCTAGGTGGAAAACAAAGTATACCTGAGGCGGTATTGAAATTGACAGTTGGGGTAAAGGTGCAGTGCTGCTAAAGTAATATTTATCTGCAAACATGTAGAAAATTGGAATCAACCTTAAACGATTCACGTTGAAAGAACGCATCGGACAGCTTATCCACGGCTAATATGAGTAAGTGCTCATTTCATGAAAGACTAATAAGCAGTTGCCATTAATTAATTTAAATATCCAGACATTGTAAATGAGGACGTTAATCTTCATTAAAAAACCAGCCAAGTGCGAGTCGGGTCGCGTTAGACTTTAAAAACAAATGTTTTTAGAAACCTCCATGTCATTTTAAAATACCTATTCATATACACCCCACACGCATTTGACTTTTTTTTTCGGTTTTAGTTTCATGTATGGGAGCCCCCTTTAAATATCATTATTTTTTGTATAAGAAACGTAAAGCGGTTAACAGGATACATCTTCCAACCAAATTTCAACAGTGTGATGCTCATAGTTACATAATAAAGTGGCTGTGACATACGGAGGGACAGAAAGATAGACAGACAGATAGACTTGACGAAACTATAAGATTAGAGATAGATTATATACACTATTTATAACTAAAAAATGGCTTAACCGATTCGGCTGAAAATTGCTGGGTTGGTGGCTTAAAACCAGAGACGGATACAAGATACTTTTTATAAACGGGACCGGGGCGAGACGAGGCCGGGCAAAACGATGTTTGCTGGGACCGCTAGTTTAAAATAAATCTTAAAACATGTTAATCTTCGAATCTCAAACCAAATAAGATTCTAACCAATGCCAAGACAGTTGAAATCCTTTTCTTAAATAAAACTACAGTTAAACATTAACTCGTTACGTAAGCTTTGAGTGACGCCCTTGAAAACGATGTTAACAAAAACATTTGCAAAACAACTTCAAATTTTCGAACTCCATTCCCAGAGAGAGCTGATATCATACGGGTTGTTGAATTCAGGAGGACCCGATTGAATATACTTTTAACCGCAACGGTTCACACAAGAGCCGTCAGAAGTTAATTATTCTGGACATCAACTTGGAACTAATGACGATGTTGACAAAGTTCCAAAAGTAGGGGCTCGATTGTCAAAATAGATTCCAAAAATCAACCGTGGACAAAGGACGTAGAGTCGAATTTATGTGATGTCCACTCCGTGAATTTCACACATCAAAAATTCTTGGTATACGAGCGAGCCCACGCAACGATGAAAATAATTAATTTTCACCAAATCCATTACTGTTGAGTGCTTCGCCATGAAACTGTTGGGTTGACAATAAATAAGACTTAAAATGTGCAGTTCATATTTTCGTTTATCTACGGGAGTTAATGAGATGGATGCGAAATCGGCCAATACATTTTCATTTTTGATAAAAGCGGTTAAAAATTCTTAAATTCTACTAACCACGGTTTTCGTGTTCTTTACATCCATAAGTAAGATAAAAGCAGATCAATTTCTTAATAATAGACGCCGTAAAGTAAAAATGTAATTTACTAGTTCATTTCAGTTATGTAGTTGTAGTAATTCATCACAAAATGTTACACATTCTTTTTATTGGTGAATCTTTGATTTTTTAAATGTGTAAAGACTTCTAACTCTGACATTACATGTGGCGAAGAAGCTTTATACTTTATTTCATTGACATAAATGAAATAAGAAATATTATTTTGATTTTTCGCCATTACAAGCAATCATTTAAATCGCTAGAATCCTGTCACGAGTACCAAACATAGTTGAAAGAATCCCTCCGTGCACTATTTCAAGTGGCCCAATGCTCAGTGTTCTGCAGAAATCAGCGACTGTAGTAGCAGATTACTGCTTCAACCTGAAGTGGGGAGTTAGAGCAAGATATGTTGTATGAGATCATTGAATGAGAGGTCAGCAGGTACTAAATTGAGGACAAGGATATTCTAAAACATGTAAGGTTTGAATAGATTGTAACAGGATTACTTCCAAGTACCTTATTATTTTCGACAAGATCTCAAATGTTCTTAATAAATACGCAATAAAAACTGTCTTCACTCCACTAAGAAAAGTACATACCAAGATTGGTAAGGGAAGCGAATGAATTTCAAAATACGAAAATTAATAGTACGCTGACGACCTTAAGGTTTGTTTAGTAATTAAAAGCCCTCGTGATCCTTTCATTCTAGAGTCTGACTCAACGCGATCGAAGAATGGGTGAACTAGCAATAGTATGCATCTTAACGTCAGCAAATACAAATAAGTTAATTTTTGTCAACCAAAAGATTAAAATTATCCGTGATTACTATTTAAACGGGCATGAACTACTAAGGAACACGACACTCGCTCGAGACCTCGGGGTAGTTTTTGATAAGAAGCTCTCGTTCCACGTTCACTACGAGGATATAACATCTAGAGGTTTTAAACTACTTGGCTTCTTTTTTTGGGGATCACTAAGGATTTTAGGCTCCCCTTCAGCCTCTTCTATCATTTTAATTCCTTTTTGCGCAGTATCATGCAAACCGTATAGTCACCCGTATAGTCTCCATTTTACGTCAAAAAAATATATGAACATAGTCATATTCAACGATAACCGTTGCCCCGTTTCAGACGGGCGATACTTGACATACTTTTTGAAGTGTTCATACAGGAGGAAAATGAATAATATTTAAAAAAATTAGACGTACATTTGATTTTGTTGATTGTTTAGTATTAAGGTATACTTGTAATTTAATATAACTAACCAAGCTGTGGACACATGTTTTGGAATAGCATCTAGCTTAAAATTATAGCTTAGTTTATATTGTATTTTTAATGATGTTGTTATGTTTTGTGTCACTTAATCAATGAAATCAATTAAAAATAAACAAATCAAGTGATTCGTAAATGTAAAAACTAAAAAATTCAACAAAACATAGTTTTGCGTGCAGCATAAACTATGAGGGTTGTGTTTCAAGAACAGGTGCGAGTAAATAGTGAGTTTGTGAACAATGGTACCTCAAGTTTTGCTTCCCAGGTGTATTCATGTTCTAAGGAGTAGAGCCTACCCAAGTTACTACCTGGGATTTGTAGATTACATATATCCACAAGTCCCATGTACTTTAATAATATTATTTATATCTTTAAAAATACCAAACTATTTTTAACTTACTAGCGGTCTCCCGTGAATGTGTCTACACGTTTTCAGTTTGCTCCTTTCCCTCCTGTTGCAGCATTATGTTTCATAGCGTAAAACCTTCCTCATAAGCTTTCCAACACATTTTTTGACTCTTCAGCTTTAAAATATTAATATAGAAACATACCTCGCTGAATTCGTCGCTTTTTTTTTCAACTCTTTCAGCATCACATCACGTTGTAATAAAATTTTTACTCATTGACAAACTCTTTACACCAAGGGTAAAAATACACTTATTACTCCCCTAACCCTTAACACTTGCACCAACCAAGGTCGAAGGAATCCGTGCGCAGTTCCCAGTAGCCTGGGGCCAGCGCTCAAAGAGCTGTTGATCGCGATAACACGCCCACTAGACTTGGTTCCGTGGACGGCTGTATGCAGCAATAAGCATTTGGAAATGATATTTGGTAACAAGATTATTTGGATTCGGTTTTGGTGAGTATGCTAGTAGCTGCTATGTAGTTACACGCGTTTTTGGTGGTAAAAACCATTATAGCGTGTCGTTGCTAAGATTGAGACCTGTGTTGGCCTAATATAGACTTTTTTTAACTTTGTTTGGGATAGCAAACAACTACATACTGTATCCTATGTAATAATTAATAAATATGCAGTCAACACACTGTTCTCATATTAACAAATAAAAATAAATAAAAAGTTATGGAACGCGATGCACAACAACAGCTAACCAAAAGTAAAACCTAAGAGTTTACAAAATTTTGTCGTGATGGCCAATTCAAACGAATTGTAATTATTGAATACCCGACATGTACATTTACATGTACATTTTAATTTGACATCATATCTGTAATTTAATGACATTGCTGCATTATTATTAATATTTTAATATTATTGACTTTCGAAATTGTATTTGTATTAAAATTGTATCAATAGGTAAATTGTATGACGAAGAAAAGTTTGCCTATTGTTGCATCGATGAAGCATGATTTTTCAATTTTAATATTAAGACCTGATAATTTAATTCTTACCATGTTTCAATGCAAATAAATCAATATTATATTCTATTCTATTGTAAGTAGTAAGGTGCAACTCAGTTATTAGCGTCATGATAACCTCCTTGGTTTGAAATGTTTTTTTTTTACTTCCACATGTATGAGCGTAATTGTTATTACTTTGTGATATATAAATAAAAAAGTGAATATTGATCTTAAAGGCACAAAAATCTACTTTTAGTTTCGAAATTTTTTAGTGATGAGTTGACCAGTTCATATTTTTAGATTTGAAAAAAAAAGAACTTTCGTATTCGCTTTATCTTGCATCACACCATTCTGTCCTCACTGACCGCCCTCATATAGCCTAATGGCCGTCGGCTAAATCTTCACATGGTGTTTTACCAGACTCAGTCAATAGAGCCTCCCTTAGTTTTAATCGCAAAAGTACTGCCTATTTACTTGTAGCCCCCTTGAGGCAACGATTGCGTATTTGAATATAGACGTCCAGTCTGTATCTCAGTTTCCGATAGCATTCAGACGACGGATAGGAACCAATTTCGAAATTACAGCGATTACCGTTTTTTAATATGGGAAAATACCGATCGTTAAATTCGATTAGATATCATGACTTTATTTTAATCTTGGTTTTATTTGACTGCAATGGAATTAAACAGAACAAACCTCAGTATTGTGTTTCGGAAAATGTATTAACGTTACAAAGATGGTGTGAAAGATGTTGTGGTACCACTGTTGTGTCTGATTTCCATAACACAAGTGCATCAGCTATTTAATTTGGAATCAGAGCAATGTAAATGATTGGTGTCCAATATATGTATTGATGTCCAATATATTTCACATTATTACCGACTTCAAAAAAAGAATGTAAACAATTCAATGTGTATGTATGTGATGCCGTTAAAATTTGATAATATTTAAGTATGTTGATTTAATAAAGCTTCCGAACACGTGTGTAAAGTTTTGTACGTGTATGTTTGTTTGTTCATTTGTATGTTTGTCCACGGATTTCTCAAAAACGAGAAGTCAATGCGAGATGATTGTTTTGTAGTACAATCAGTTATATTTCAGCTTAGGGTATAGTGTACATTTTATCAAAACTGGTCTAGTATTTTTTGAGAAATAGGTAGTAACTAAAAATCATAAAATAAAAAAGATTTAAAAAATATATATATTTTGATACCTAACCAAGGAACATATTTTTGATATTAGAGCGCATTTAATATTTTTTTTAATAAAATCGTATTCAAATAAAGTGATAAATTACTGTTGCAAAGATCATCAATAAAGGTACAGTAATCACATCACTCCCACTTTGCATGTAACCAAATCTCTTAGCTTGGTGAATGAGTTCTAATAAAGAATCCATGGTTTCCTGAGCAGTAGGCAGAATTTGCTCCGCAGGCAGCAAGAACCCATAATTTCCTTTGTCACGAAGTTCATAACAGTAAACTAAAGGTACTTTAAGATCTTCTTTCACCCAGTCCACACTGCCACCCGTAGCCAAATCTGAAATGAAACAGTATTTTTAATATTTCATGAATTTGTTTTTGGTTGGTTGTTGGGTCCTATTGTTGCCAACTCGACCAGGTATGATCTATTATACAGCCCTTATGTTTAAAAATCACTGCTTAGTCCCGTTGAGTCTATAAATTGACAGATTCTTTGGAGCGTGATATCTGCTATCTCATCCGGGTGCATGATGTGTCACCCGAGATTGCTACTTCAATTGCTCATAAGCGGACCGCATAAGCAGAGCCTGCATGGCCGTTTCTTCTTCTGTATTGCAGAATCTGCACAGAGTGTCTTCGGTCATGTTTATATTGGACAAATGTTTGTTCAGTTTGCAGTGGCCGGTTAGTATTCTTGTCACTGCACATGCTTTCTATCTTTCGAACTTTAACAGTTCTTCAGAGTGATGAAATAAATATAATAATTTATATTAATTTTGTAATAAATGATCTATCTACTGTGTATTTCTTGCATTAAATAAATGATAAAGTGAAATTGTTTATAAACTTTTTTTTTTAATACTTTTCACTAGTCGCATACATTCATCTGATTCCAAAGTAAGAAGCCAATGCACTTGTGTTATGGCAATCAGACACACCAGTGGTACCACAACACCCAGACCCGAGACAACATGGAAAATTATGGTTTCTACATAGACCTGACCGGGAATCGAACCCGAGACCACGGAGCGGCGACGCCTTGAAACCCAGCGTGCATAGCCACTAAACCACGGAGGTCGTACAAAATCTTTATAAACCAAAACATATCGGAACTTACAAATAGCCTCTGCAATGTTTCCAGTGGTGTATTGGGTACCAAATCTAACTGATAAAGCGCCCATTGCTCGTCTTCCAATGTTAAGCTGTAAAGATAGCAATGTATTGTATTTATACACATATTAAGGACAAGCGGTATTACGCGACAGTGTCCGTCTGCACGTTTCGTTTGCTTCCTCCCCTTCTATGGCAGTGTGATGTTTTAAATTTTGCCTGAAGCTTTCTCAATAAATAAGCTATCTAACACAAAATATTTTTTTTAAAAATGGGTACTGTAGTTGCTGAGATTTACGCATTTTGAACAAACAAAGTCTTCAGTTTTATAAAACTACAAAGTGAACTTGGTCTATGTTCAAGTTTTATAAATCAGTTATAATTAAGTAACAAATTTTTGTATACAAAGTTATGTTGTTCTAGCCTGTGTACTTATAGAGAACTTGAAAAGTATTTGAAGCAGAAATAGTTTTTTTGCCTTAAATAAAATAATCTCCGGTTCTGGTTAATTCAGGGTCAAGTTAGAAAAATATTGAAAAAACTAAAATTTAGCATACCGCATCATGATAATTCGCAACCGGTTCAGTTGTATTTCCAAAAGGAATCAGCAGAAGGTGTCCAAACGAATGGAATGACAAGTACAAGTCAATTTTGTCTCCAATGCTGCTGATGTAAGCAGACAAAGACCTCGTTTCAGGCTCAGAGAATGGTCCCAGACCGGCATAACTATCTGATGCGGGGTTGGTGCTTGATCCGTGCTCTGTTGAAAATATTATTTACGAACTAAAAATGGACCCAGAAGACGATGATGTGACGAGCCAGATTCTGACCAACTGTCCAAAAGGAGAGTAGAAAAAACATTGGGAGGCCTTTGCCTTATAGTAAAATTTTGCAGGCTTATACTAATAATAAATAACTAAAAATATTATGATAGATCTCAATAAGTCACTTGTCGAAGAAATAATGTACACACTTTTTGTTGGGTTGTGGTAAGTTAAATGCATTATAATATGTAGTTATGGTAGTTTAAGCAATCACATGTTAATATTTATGGTATGATATAAGGGTAAAACTGTCACCAAGTAACTTTAGAAGTATGTATGTACAAGTCAATAAGGAATAAGAAAAAAAAACACTTACGAAGCCAATTGTTGTTCCAGTTTCTGTTTAAATCTACACCGATGTGATTTACGGTGATAGGGCGTCTATTTTTACGCCACATTCTGAACTAAGAATATAAAATAACATTAAAAACTTATTGGCAGGTAGATTGCCATAACATACAAAATGCTATTAATGGGTAGCTCAATAAAATGGTGTACAATAATTACCCCTTCATGTGTCCAAACGTATCCATCAGGGTTTGTAACAGGAAATATATACCAATCGTAATCTCTAGCTGCAGCTTGTGTTTCTGCATCTTCACTATTAAGAAGCTCGTTTATAATATAATTTATCGTAGCAGGTGATATCCACTCCCTAGCATGAATGCCACCTTCAATGAAGATTGCTCTTTTGTTTGGACCATGAGAAATCTTAACTCCTTTGATCGGACGCCCTTCATAAGAGATTCCACCATTTATCTCTGTTACGATTCCGGGATATCCTGTGACCAATGAATCCATCCAAGAATATATGCTGTTTAAAGTATGGTAAGTATTCCATACGCCGTCGATCATTCTTGTGGAAACTGCTGCCGATTCTTTGTCTATCAATCTAAACATGGAAAATAATGAGGTTTATTCTTCAAAATGGTCAATAATTTAATCAGAAAAATCAATAAAAAACTGTGTAAATACTAACTTAGGAATAAATAATACACGTAAAACTTACTCTTGTATGTTTGGCTGAGCTATTTCAAAAGTCATTTCGTTACCATTTAATTTGTCTTCAAGTAATTTCTTATTTTCAGGGCTTGATAATACCATCACATACTCGGCACTTGGCATAGGATCATTCCAAAAATCAAACGTTGTATCCTCATTTTGTATTTTTTGCAGTGACTCAATTTGAATTTGTGTTTTTGGATAAATTTTATACAATGTGTAATTATCGAATCTAAATTTCTCACAAAAAACACAATTTATTACACTTGTTGCAATAATTAAAAGAAAAATTCTCCCGAACCCCATTTTGACAAACTTCTATATACATATATTTTATGTTATAACAGGACAAAATAAACAGTCCTATATTTACGTGCGTTGTTAGTAAAATAATTTTCGACTTTATCAGTATTCGTATTTTCTTGATATCATAGCTCTACTATTGTTGCGATAAAATTTAATGAGTTTGTTAATTGTGATATTAACACCGACAAACAAATTATCTTGACCATAAATTTATGTCAACAGCGTAAGTAAAGATGATTGATCGTCTTAAATTACCTTATCTTAAACAAAAATTATGCTTAAGTCGTAGTACTATAGGATACACCACACACTGTTACAGTGACAAGAACAAAAAAATATATACTGTCAACTTGATTTTAATTATGACTGTTTGGTGATTGTTTGTACTATTTGAAATAAAAATTGACCAAAACAAAAGCAATCGTCCAAATCGAGACATGCAGACCATTTCCACTGTTCATGTACCCAATCCTGCGCGCTTGATGGATCATTTCAAGTATGGAATCCATGGTTTCTTCACCACTTGGCAAGATTTGGTCTGGCGGAAGCAGATGCCCATAGGTTCCCCTGTCGCGTAATTCATAGCAGTATACTAGAGGTACTTGAAGAGCTTCTTTGACCCAATCTATGCTGGTGCCAGTAGCATGATCTGAACATGTAAAAATATTATAAAATATTTTGTATTCAAAGGCCAGAAAACTCCTTTTACAAAGATGATACGACATGTCTTGTATTTTTTATAAAACTTTTCAAAGTTCGATTATTATAACCTTAAAGCATAAGGCATTGTTAAAAGTTACTAAGGAGGGAATACCGAATAGATTTTGATAGCTACAAAAAAAGTTGTTTTCTTAAACTTACAAATAGCTTCAGCTGTATTTCCAGTAGTGTATGGAGTTCCATATCTGACTGACAATGCTCCCATTGCTTTTCTGCCAATTTTGATCTAAAATGTCCACCAAAAAGTTAATTTTGGCAGCATGAATATTACATACATTATCTGCGTTTTAAAAATTATATATGAAATACCAACCGCGTCGTAGTAATTAGCTAGCGGTTCTGTAGTGTTTCCAAAAGGTAACAACAGCAATTGCCCCGAAGAATGCATAGAAAGGTAAAGGTCTATTCTGTCGGCGATTGTTGACATAAATTCTGATAAAGTTCTAGATTCTTCTTCAGAAAATGGGCCAGGACCAGCGTAGGTAAGAGAAGCAGGGTTAGTGCTTGTTCCAAGACCTAAAAATAAAATCAACGTTGAACTAACTTTGCGGTATTTATTATTTCTATGGAATAGAACAAAACAAAGAAGTCACCCAGCCAGTTGTTGTTCCAATTCCTGTTTAAGTCTACTCCAAACTGATTTCCATACGGTTTCCGATTTTTGCGCCAAAGTCTAGCCTGGAAAATGATAATTTATATGATTTGATACTCAACTAAATTCAGGTAATTTTATTATTTACATACCTACTGTCTGTGAATAAACTGTCGGAATTTACGAAATTTTAAGCAAGGTCTCAAAATGTTAAGATTGCTTACATCGGTGTGAGTCCAAACATAACCATCAGGGTTTGTCGAGGGGAAAATATACCAATCAAAATCACGTGCAGCAGCTTGCGTTTCTTCATTGGTGCTTGTCAATAGCTCATTGATGATAAAGTTTGTTACTGCTGGTGTTATCCATTCCCGAGCGTGAATACCACTTTCAATAAATATGATTTTTCTTCCAGATCCATGGGAAATTTTGATTCCTTTTATGGGTCTTCCTTCATAGGATCTTCCACCTATCACAATGCTTGCTACAGATGAGTGCGTAGCAACTAAATCATCAAGCCACGCGTAGATGTCTTCTAGTTCATAATAATCAGTCCATGTCATGCTTCTGGGGTTGTTTCTCGCATATGGTTTAACTGATTCCTTATCAATAACTCTGCAATTAGTCACTTGGTTATATTTTTTTCGAATAACAGGTTTCTTTTTGATTTAGTTATTAATTAAATTAGGAAAGTTTATAATTGGTTTAATACTTACTCTTGAATATTTGGCAGAGCGATTTCATAGTCGATATCACGAGTTATTAAGAAGTTTTCCAAGTAAGCTTTATTTTCAGGACTAGACAGAATGGATACATAGTCAGCTTTTGTTTGAATCTCACTCCAAAAATCGAACTTGTCATCAGAACTTTCTAGTTCTCGCAGCCATTTTATGTGAGTAGAGTTGCTTGGTAAAATTCTGTACAGACTATAATTGTCATAACGTACTTTTGCTTCAAGTGTCAAACATAACAAACTTAATATTAACGGTTTTAACATTTTGGGATCACTAACGTGTAATATTAAAGAAATCTTTCGGCCTAATGATGTCTCTTACGAAATTTGCAATAAACTCATACACACAGCAATAATCAAACTTCAATTTGGTAATTGGTATCTATAAAGTTTACAATTTCGATAAATGATAAATGTTATGGCGTTAAATATGTCAATATGATAAATAGACAAATATAAGCACTTGAAAATGGGAACGTATGTAATAGTAATATTATGTTGGATTATCACCACCTACTAGCTTAGATCTCAAAGTAAGCAGCCAAATCACTTAAAATATGATAACCTGCCTTGTTTACGATGGTTGATCAGGACAAAAATAATAACCAGACAGACCTGTAGACAATATAATATTCTTATATTTAATTACTATATAAGGAATAATTTTCATTTTGTGAGTCTATATTAACAAATTGGCAAGACACGTAGTTCATTTGGTTTTACCCATCTTCATATTATAGTATCACAATTTATTGCCACCATAACATTTTATCTTTACAACGACTTTTATTGGTTATCCGGTTATTGTTGTTATCAGGGAACTATTATTTTTGCACTTCAATTACCTATAGATCAAATCATAAGTCGTAAATTATCAAATATTTACCTTCGTAAAAGACATTTTAAAAGTACGTGTACAAATCTTAAGGTCCACATGCGTAAATCAGAGTTTACAACTCAACTCTGGGTAGTTTTTTGGCTATGCTAAAGTCAAAGGAACTAAAAAAAACTCATTAAATCCATAATTTAATAACACCTCACCTCAAATTATTGCTCTCCTGATACTTATCTCTAGCAGAGCATATCTAAGTCTAATTTTATTGAATGAAATAACTTAATAAAATAACAATAACTATTATTTTATTCCATTTAAATAACATTGATAAACCTGGCTTCCCTCAGCATAGCCATGAGACCATCAAAGGTCTCCTCACAGGTAGGCAAGACTTGAACCACTGGTAGAGTGTATCCCCATTGTCCAAGGTCCCTAAGGAGCCACGTTGCAACGATGGGAGGATTGAAACGGAACTTGATCCAGTCTGCTGATACGCCGGTCGAACCATCTGAAAGTTTGTAAGGACGACTTAGTATGCATTTCATTTATTAGTAACTAAAGAATTATATATTCATAAAAATAACTAAAAGGGTTTCACTTCCTTTTTTTCTTACCTGAAAATTGTGCAGAGGTTCCAACTAAATACTGTGTGTTGTATTTAACAGCCAACGATCCCATAGCTCGTCGACCGATAGCTACCTGAAATAAGTTATTTTAGTTTTAGGTATTTAGTTCTACAAACATGCGAATTACTATTAACTACCAATAACTGCTTATTACAGAAATCTTCAAATGTTAGCTATGTTGATGACTACTATAACCCTAAACTTGGTTGTTAATGTTAAAAAAAATAGTTAAATAAGACTTAGTTAAACATGGTTGAATTCTATAAACTCTTCTTACAAACATCATTATTCTGCTATCGGTTTTATTAATTATTTATTTATATCAAACTTACCATCTCATCGTAATTATACATAGGGCTTGTTGTGTGTGCGAAAGGTAACAACAGTCTTTGTCCAAAACTCCTGAAGGAAAGGAAACCAGTTGTCCTTCCACCTATGGATTCAAGGTATGTTGCCAACTGTCTAGTCTCAGTTTCAGAAAAAGGACCGAGCCCAGCGTAATTTTGTGCTGATGGGTTGAAACTGCCCCCGTGGACTACAATTAAACATTGAAATAATAAATAAATATACACCAGACAACACACCAATTCTTGTGATTTTGAAGTAAGTAATTTTCTTCTTTGTGTTACGGATGATGACGGGGCGTCTCCTATAAATATGTGCAGGATTCGAACCTGCGACAGCCGAAATGGTAGTCAGAAGCGCTAACCACTCCAGCAAACGCATCATCCAGAATAAAGCACACAAAACTATTTGTATATAAGACCGCTCTGTCTGTTGTAAGCTTAGTTAATGAATTTAATGTGAACTTTTGGTATAATTTACCATCATCATCGACGTCCACTGCCGAAAGTAGGCCTCCCCCAAGGTTTTTCTTGACTTAATGCTTAGTCATGATGATAAAAGGCTCTAAATCACTTATGATTGGTTAAAAATATAAGTAATCATAAGTTAAAGCATCATCTCTGTAGTCATATATACCTCCCCAATGTGAGTTCCAGTTCCTTGAAAGATCAACACCAATAGCGTTGGATAAAGTGGTTGGTTTTCTGTTCTTGATCCAAAGCCTGACCTGGAACAGATAATAATAAAACAGATTTTCTGATAATTATTAATTGCTTTAATGTACTATGAATCCAGATACCGTCACATTTTAAATGACTTCATAATAATTAAAGTTCAAAGTCACTTGCATGTTTGTTAAGTGAAATTGACAAATAAAATCACGAACGTTGTAAATTGTTCGGACCGTGCAGATGAAAATTTTAAAATTACCGCAACAAATATCTGTAAATTGTATTTTAATCAATGAGTAGTGTTTGCGTTATCGTGAGAAACAAGTAAGTTCAATTATGTGCTGAAAAAAGACAACTAAAAAATACTAACAGAATCCTGAGTGAATTGGTGTCCATCTGGATTTACGACAGGAAAGATGTGCCATGTGAATTCCTGGGACGCTTGTAGAGCTTCTAGATCCTCTCCTTTGATTAACTGGTCAACGATGTAAGTGACCACGGTCGGGGACAGCCAGTCAGCTCCGATTTGACCAGCCTCTAGTACGAAGTTGCGATCGCTATTACCTCTGGAAATTTTGATGCCTGTGATGTTTCTGCCTGGAATGATCAAGTTGATAGGTGGACATAATTTTAATATTTAAATAGATGAAGCTTACTTAAACAACATAGTTAAATTATAAATAATAATGATAAAATGATACTTAGAAATTTAGGTACCGAAGAAGAAAAAAATACCCCTTATTCCAAAGACTAAGTACCAGGATGAACAACGGTATTAACCGAGCAATTTAAAACTACTGTGACTATGATAGCATTTTTTAATAGAGGTATATTTTTAATAGATCGGATAAGCCAAATCTTGGTTTAAGCCTGGTGCTATTTTTTTACAGGCGGAAGTGATTAAATCAAATAAGATTGCTCATAATATTTTACATTGGAATCCTTCTCTCTACTATATAACATAAACGTCCTTCGTAATTAACGTAAAGAAAATATGTATAATATTTACCTTCATAAGATTGCCCGACAGTTATCAAAGAAACAATATCACTGTGTTTACTAGCCAAATGTTCAAACCATTCGTAGATTTCATCAATAGTCTGGTAGTTAGACCAGAATAATTCCGGACCGGCACTTCTTCGCTTGCGACTGTAGATTTGGGCATCTAAGGCTCTGAAATATATATTTTTATAGGTAAGCTCATTTTTGAATTGGAAATAAATTGGAAATAACAATTTAAATATGGATAATAATGCTTCTGATGACTGTACTTTGTCAGATATTATTAAACTGATAGTGGAAAACGCCCCAAACTCAGTCCAGTAGTTTAAAAAAAGAAAAATATTTTATATAAACATTAATAAACAGACGCGTAAGCATTACTATCAGAGAAGACTCAATAATGACGAACATACTTAAACGACATAGTAATGATATCATAACATTAAGTTGAAACACGTCACTCACTCTTGAATATTGTCCAACATGATCTCACTGTAAATGCTGCGTTTCTTCAAAGAATGATCCAATTTCTTTCTCTTCTCTGGTGGAGCAACAATGCTAGCATAATCTCCAACTCGATTCACTCTCTTCCAGAAGTGAAGGTCTTCATTTTCCTCCAGTTCTTTTAAGAACTTTACATGATCTTCAGTTTTCGGTTCCACTTTGTACAAGGCATAGTTATCATATCTCACTTTCTCTGAACTAACAACTAGGACTAAACTTATTATTATTAATTTAAACAACATTTTTGATACATTTAAATCAACCTTATTTACGCACAGAGCGTTGTTTCAAACTGATTTTTTATCAGGTTTATATTTTAATCTGTGTTATCAATAGATAACCTTAAATTATTGTGAAGATACTCTTCACTTTGTGAGTGCAGACGATTAGTGCTAGTACGATACGATAACTATTGAATTTATCTTATAAACTAATTAGTTCGATAATTAGTTTAAAAACGTAAATTCCAATAATACAATTGATCCAATCGCAATTGGCAAACATTTCAGAATGTCATATTATAGTGTGCGTATAGAATAATTATTTAAACAATTTCAACATCTTTTCAATTTATCTAATTAACATTGTATTAATTATAAAACTAACTGCCTCGGTGGCGCAGCGGTAAGAGGGTCGCACTTTAAAGCGACAGCCAAAGCTCCCGGGTTCGATCCCCGGGTCGGGCAAAAAATATATACCTGAGTTTTTCTGTCCAAACATCCTTAGGGTAGCCCGGAGTTTATACGGTGTTTCACCCCCGTGCCTCGGAAAAGCACGTAAAGTTGGTCCTGCGCCTGAACTCTCTCCGGTCGTGTCAGATTGCTGTCCCATCGGGCTATGAGAGTGAAAGGAATAGAGATTGCACCTGTGTTTGTGCACACACTTGTGCACATACTTGTGTATAGTCATATAATTGTGTATAGTAATAGTATAGTCGAAATCGGCTAGTGGGACTATTACTTGACGACCTCCGTGATGTAAGGGCTAAGCATGCTGGTTTCAAGGCGTCACCGCCCCGAGGTCCCGGGTTCGATTCCCGGTCAGGTCAATAAGACATCAAAATTTTCTATATTGTCCCAGGTCTGGGTGTTGCGGTACCACCTTTGTGTCTGATTTATATAACACAAGTGCATTGGCTACTTACATTGGGATCAGAGCAATGAATGTGATTGGTGTCCAATATTTATATAACTTATGAAAATATTGTCTCAGTTTATTAGACATTATATCCCATAGTTTAAAAAAATGAATCACAATGCTTTCAAAGCTGAGAACTAGGTTGAATTTTCTGAAAACTACGAATTTTAAAACAATTGGTGCGTATATTTTAAATCAGATATTAAATTTAGGTCACACACGCAATGACCGCGTCCATTATCGTTCCACATTTTGCGTTAAAGTTACATTAAGCCTTATTATAAATCCTTTGACGCTGCAAAACCGTCACATAGAGGTCACAATAACAATTTGTTACCGAGTTGCAAGATTGATTGCCGAGGTAATTAGCCAGAATCGGTCACGTACCTAAAGCGGCGTTT
Source organism: Pyrausta purpuralis (assembly GCA_963924145.1). NCBI lineage: Eukaryota > Metazoa > Arthropoda > Insecta > Lepidoptera > Crambidae > Pyrausta > Pyrausta purpuralis. The sequence continues at coordinate 26,172,205 of OZ001646.1, forward strand.
CTTAAAATAAATACCCTGATGATGTGAGAAATAAAAATAAAAATCTCTCTCTTGTTGTTACTAAAAGTCAGAGTTGCCATACTGCTTCGGGCGAACTTCTTATATTATAAAGGTAGGTGATATTTGATTTTACTATTCTTGATTAGAAATAAGACAAACAAACCTTAATAATAATAAATATAAACTTTAATTAAAACAATTAAAACTCCGAAGTATTATTCAGAAGATATTTTGTTTCTTAATAAAAAAGAGTAAAAACGCTTTAACAATAAATAGTGTTCTTTTATGACTCTTACAACTTCTACTTTAGGCTTGTCTGTATTCCCTGGTTTGAGGATTACTTTTAATTTAAAACTGGTTTCCTCTTGATTCTAGACTAGACCTGATTGGGCTCAGACAAAGTCGACGATAAGTCTTTTGGGTGCTGAATACTATAAAATATAGTTCACAAATTAGTGTGGATGAAAGTTTACAAATAAATCGCTCCACCATTCATTTTCGGCTGTTGATATTCTGACAGGTGAGCTCGTCCAACGAATCTAGTGTCGGAAATTATGTGGGAAAAGTTGAGGTTGACAGGACTCAATAGGAAGTCGCTTCGGAAATGTCATGGTTGGGTCCGGATTACCTATTTTGTGGATAATTATTGGAATCGCGGTTGTATTAAAAATAGTTGTTCATCTTTTGGGAAATAATAGTTGTACTGTCATATATTTCCGCCTTAGCACCTAATGACGAAAATTAAGTTAAGCAGTTATTTTAAGTACCTAGTTTTAAAATGAAAACAATTCAATTACGGACAAAATGTTGTACACGAGTATTAAATCCCTATAATTTGTAAGTTGTTTTTTTCCTTATATTTGTGTGACAATGTTACAGGTCACGGAAATATTTACATTCATTATAAATGCATCGCTTAGTTTATAAAAGTGGCTGTTGCATTTGATTTTACCATGCCTATAATATTAACATTAGGGCAATCAGCAATAATTTTATCCAGTCAGTTTTCTTACCTGACGACCTCCGTGGTGTAGTGGCTAAGAACGCTGGGTTTCAAGGCGTCGACGCTCCGAGGTCCCGGGTTCGATTCCCGGTCGAGTCAATGTAGATATCATATATTTTTTTATTTTCTCGGGTCTAGGTATTGTGGTACCACCATTGTATCTGATTTCCATTACGAAAGTACATTGGCTATACTTACTTTGCACTTTTTACCCCAATCACAAACTATCAGAGAAATGTTTGTGATTGGTGTCTAATCCATAATTCTTTTTAAACCTCTATATTCAAGATAAGTGCATCAATATAGCACCTAGTGCTGCAATTCCGTTTTATTTTGATATTCAAACCAAACTCTATTATTTACCTGGATTACATAGTAAATTTTCTTATACCTATTTATTTCTAGATAAGTGCAACAAACATCTAGTGCAATAATTCCATTATCTTTTAAAATCCTAACCAAACTCTTTAGTTTAACTGAAAGTTTCACCACAAGTCTTGAATGCGTCTGGATAGTATCTGTAATTGTGATTGATGATTCCAGTCGTTAACTTTAGACTTCTGCTTTTCTGCACGTACAGTCGCCGGAACATCAGTTTCCCACTTTTGACGAAGCTTTTGAAATAGTGATTAGCGCTTTTGACTACTATGCGAGCCCTGGTTCGAATTCTGTAAAGGGCAAATGTTTGCGTGATGAACACGAACATTACCATATAGATAGAGTACCTAAGTCATGGATGTTGATATGTATTTAAGTATTTATGGGAGACGCCCCCGTCATAATCGTTGTCTGGTATCGTAACACAAGTTCCTTGGTATTAAACGACGTCAATTGGTGTGTTGTCATATTTATAGATTTTGTTGCAAACTAGTTTTTAAAACTACTGCATAAGACACCGCGACGTGCTTTTGTCCGTACAGTCAATAGTCAGATTTTCCAATGTTTAGAAGTTTAAAGCCACGATTGATTTGGCTCTGTTGTAAAAATCACGAGTGACGGGAAAGGATTTTAAACTCGATTCATGTAGTTGAACTTAAAATTTAGAGCTAGTCGTAACTTAATTGTAGGTTAAAATGATTTGAACCGACTTTAAAAAAATAAAGTAATCAATGCAATGCGTATGTATGTGATATATTATAGGAGTTTAATAATATTTGAGTATGTTAATTTCTAAAGGTTTCTAGACACGTGTGCCAAATTAAGTAGATTAAAACGTAAGTGTCTGTATGTTTGTGTTCGAATGTTGTTTGTATGATTGTCCTAAAGTTTCTCTAAAACAAGAAGTCATAGCGAGATGATTTTTAGTTCGATCAGATATATTTCAATTTAGGGTACAGTGTAAGTTTCATCAAAATCGGTCAAATATTATTAAAGATATCGGTAAATAACTAAAAATCATTTTTGACACTATAAAACAAAAATAAAATAATTATACCGCCTTCAAAAAACTGACTGAAAAGCTTAAAATTACGATCTACTTAGGAGAACCAAATTCATTTGAAGTCGGTTATTTATCGACGAACATCACGCTGCGACCGAAGGGGAAGGAGCATACTCGAAACGCACAGACTAAGTCGCGGGGGACTAGTATTTTAATAAGTTGATAACTCCAACTGCATTGCCCTGTTCAAAGTGGCAAATGATTTTAAGTTTGCAAGTTTCCTCGGCCCATGTCGTGGCCGCTAATTGTGATCGATTGTTCAGCGGTCGGCGTCATTTGTCACGCGTTTACTTTTGCGATGGCATCGGAATGAAGTAGACGAGCGTTTATTTAAAAAATCTTAAATAAGGCTTGTAACTACATAGATACTTTACACACCGCTTCTTTTAGCAAGCATGTCGCATTTTGCGACTGCATCGATGCTAACGCGCGTTAGCAACCATTACACACTGCGCTACCTTTAGCAACGATACAGTCGCAAGTCAGTAGCTGGAAATTGACAAATTATGCACTGAATATCGGAAACTGCATCGATACTAACGCGCGACTGCATCGATGCTAAATTAAATCTGTTCATTGCGTGAGTCGCGATGCTGGAGCGAGTTTTCAAAACGCGCGACTGATCGATGCTTAAAGTCGCAGTGTGTAAGGGGTCATAGTTTTAACAATAATTATCATCATAGTAAAACATCATACAAGAGGTTTCTTCAATAATTTTCTCAAAATTGAAACCCTACAAGTAAAAGAAACTAGGAAAGTTTAGATATTTTTGCAACGCGTTTTATTCCAGTTATCAAGTAGGTAATAGTTCATTGTTTCTGATAAAATGTATAATTTAAAGATAAAAAAGTAGGATTTTTTTAATGCAGTCATGTAACACCGAGTAAACACAACGTCTTATCATATTTTTAATTTATATTTTAAATTCTAATTATTGCTTTCATTTTATTTAAAACTTTTGTCTGATATAAAGATTAAGTAGGTATGGACGTGTATTTAATCGCCACGTAGAGACGAGTAGCGGGTAAGCTAATGGTGATTGATGCACTCCTGGTCAAAGGTCGTTTTTCTTACACACGCTTTAACTTTTCACACTGGTTTCTGCACCTTTTTAATTAGTCGACCTCTAGTTATCTTTGAAAAAGTTTTAGCCCCCATTTTTAACTGTATTTACCTTTTGTATTAAAACAAGCGATAAAACAATATTGTGCATTAAAAACAAGAAAAATTAGTAACTTGTGGCAATCTTTACAAAAACCTAGGTTTTTGTAAAGATCTAGTGCAGTGTCTAGACACTGAATTTATGTTGAATATCTAAAGCTGGGATATTTCCGTTGAAGCAACAATTAATAAATGACTTATGCAAGTACATAAAATTACCTGTGTTATATTCTATTGCAAAATAGACGTGTTTCCTAATAAACGCTCGTCTTAATAATTAAAATACACTTGAAAAAAGAAACAGTGTCTGACGATGAAACGAACTCCGTTTCTTACGTTATCAGAGCCTATGCTTGTGCCAATCGGCCACCGACACATTGTTAAGCCTGTTGAATTTTGCAAGTGCTTTCTTTACGCGTAGGATGCGTGAGTGGCAAATGTAGCCCGGATAGCGTAAGACACGGGGTTTGTTCCCTCGTCTTTCACAGTTGCTTTTTTTAAGTGCATTTTATATTATTAGTTTGTATAGTGTCAACATACTATAAAATCAAATAACATAACGATAAACGCTCGTCTGTTCGCCCCAAACCTCAGTCAAAGCTAAATCCGGTGCGAAAACCGCGCAATTATCGAAACCGCGCCGATGCCGAGATGTTTCGAAGTGAAATAATGTGTAACTTGACTGATGCACCGGAACAACGAGCTATAATTAGACAGACAGTTGAAAACTTGAGGTGTATTGTAGTAATTAGAGCTTTTATGGGCTATTTATGAAGCGATACATACGCTATATTTACTTTTATGGTGTTTTGTCACTATAACATAAAATGCACTTGAAAAAAGCTACTGTGTCAGACGAGGAATCAAACCCGTGTCATACGCTACCCAAATAAAAACAAAAACATAATCAAAAATCAACTTCGGATATCTAAACCAATGTTTGTAAAAATATTTTCTTCGGATATTTTGAGAGCAATCTCGCAACATTGATGAGGTCACGCAGCCTACGCGTTAAAGAAATCATTTTCTAAATTCAACAGGCATGCCAATGCATCGGTGGATCGGTGGCCGAGTGGCATAGGCATACGCCCGGATAGCGTAAGACACGGGGTTTGATTCCTTGTCTTATACAGTTGCTTTTGTCATTCAGCTTCAATGTCCCATCAAAAAAAAATTCATGTAAAATGTCGCCAAAAGCCGAGATCGTATGGCTTTCAGTGTTAAAAAGTTATGAAATCTCATGTAGAGCTAAACATCTTACCATACTAGCCCGAACTTTACGTCATACACCTACTTCAAAATATTCACAAACTCTACACATTACACTCTATATTACGCTGCACACATTATTACGATAACTATTGAATTACAAAATAGTTATACCTATGTGACGGGAGCGAAACGGGCAAACCACATAATTTTGTAAGGTGTCGAGTTATTGAATATTTTGAAGTAGGTTTGTCTAGGGCGTGCAGGGCTGTTAGTAGGCGTGCCTATAAAGACTAAAATAACGCTAATAGGGGAAACACACTCATTTAAAGTCGGTGCATGATGTGCGTACTACGTACCGTCTTCAAATGAGTTTGTTCCTCCTATTAGCGTTATTTTAGTCTTTTTTGTGTTTTTTTTTGAAGGCGGTTAAATTTTTGTGAAATAAATATTTTTGTCGTCAGATTTGTTCAACATCAGTCAGATAACTTATTTTTCGTACTGCAAAGGCAGCCGAGCTTAGCCTCCTAGCTAGGGCTTCAATATGAGGTCCCCACTGTAATTTTGAGTCAAGTGTAATGCCCAGAAATTCAGTGGAGTCTATTAAGACTAGATTATTACCATTTAGTACAATATTTGGTGTAAGTTGCTTTACATTAGGCAAAGTGAATTTTACACATTTAGTTTTACTAGCATTCAGCAACAAGTTATTGGTGGTGAACCAATTCAATACTTTGGAGTGAGTATTGTTTACTTCGTCAAAATTTTCTTCATGTCTTTTCATTTTAAAAATCAAAGAAGTATCATCAGCAAACAGAACTATCTCACAAAGATTTGTGGAATAAAATGGCAGGTCGTTTACATATATCAGGAAAAGTAAAGGCCCCAATATTGAGCCCTGGGGGACCCCCATTTGAAGAGGGGCTCCGGAAGAGTAGGTACCATTTATGTTAACTGATTGTATTCTACCTGATAAGTACGAACTTAACAACTTAGATGAGTTTTCCGAGACACCATAGTGTTCTAACTTAATGAGCAGTGTCTGATGGTCTACATCGGTCGAACTGAGAACCTCCTTTTTTGAAGTCGGTTATGATTAAATTTAAAAAAGTCGTGACTTAGTATATTTATTTATTTAATTCATATCATCCATAAAACCACATACCACATTTAAACGAACAACTGACACTTGCTGGACCAATACTAATGTTTCGAAATAAGTGCACTGTAACATTAGGTATGTCTTAAATTAACGTCGGCGTCATTATGTGGTTTTGTTTAACGTAGATTTGGCTTGAAAACTGTTGCAATATTGTGATGTGTATTTCAACATTGACCAAACTTTCTAATTTGAGAACGGTAATCTATTTGACATTTATAAAGAAAGTAAGTGAGTATACGATTTCAAGCTTTGTTGCATTTTTTATCAAAACAACACAAACTACGGGATTTAACGCAACTTAAACTTATCTTTATAGGTAAATATGGTATTTACCTTCCCGACGTTTCGACACGGTTACACGCGTCATGGTCTCGGGACAACTGCTGAAGCTCGGCGTCGTCTGCCTGTGCGAGTTGAAATAGTTTCTTCTACCCGCACACTTTGAATATTTATTGCACTTGTACAGTCAGCTCGACAAACAACACTTACAGTATCCGGGTTATTTACGGACGGCACAACACGCGATTTGCACTTTGTTATAACTGGGTTCCAGGTTGGTGACAAACGAAACCCATCATCCCGATTGAAATTATTATATTTCTTGATTTCAATTGCTTCACGTACTAACCTAGTGTGGTAGTAGCGATCAGTAGAAAGGATTTTTGGGTCATGCCGAGCTTCAGCAGTTGTCCCGAGACCATGACGCGTGTAACCGTGTCGAAACGTCGGGAAGGTAAATACCATATTTTTTTTTTTTTTTTTTTTTTTTTTAAATAAATAAATAAATATCCTTTGGACATTTCCACACATCGCCATCTAGTCCCAAAGTAAGCTACTCAAAGCTTGTGTTATGGGTGCCAGACAACGGATATATTACTTAAATACTTTTTTTTTGTAAATACATACATATTATACATAGAAAACACCCAGACCAATACAAACAGACATGTTCATGCACACAAATGTTTGTATTGTGCGGGGATCGAACCCGCACCCGCTGCGTAGTTGGCGATTTCTCGACCACTACACCAGACGAGTCGTCTATATTTACCTATAAAGATAAGTTTAAGTTGCGTTAAATCCCGTAGTTTGTGTTGTTAAGTAAGTGAGTAGTTTTGAGATCGCGCGTCATAAGATTCTTCTTTATCTGCTGGTCCAGAAAGTCTTTAGCCGTCGGATGACCCCCGCGATTGGCCGCGTGTCAGGTGTGCAAATTGTCGCTCTAATGACCCGCCATCGGGTCATCGTGTGGTGAGGTCTTTTGTCTGGTGTATTTACTTTGGCCTCTTTGTCCTCGAGGAAGTGTGATCAGCAAAATGTTTTGTTTGTGAGACTTGAAAAGCTAGTGAAGTTGTGAATTAACCTAAACTAACGCCGTTAGTACACCAACGCATTCGCATGCGATAGCGATGTGGCTAAATGTTACTGACAAGGATGCAACTATTGCATCTAGCTATGTGAAGAGCGAGATAGAATGTGAATTTTACATTCCGCAGATGTAGGAGGACGAACGGCGATCATTATTCGTATCGAAGGGTCCTATCGGCTGATTCAGACCGAATACGTGTACGGTCACCATTAAACATTCGTCTTTTACATTTTTGTCAAACCAACCGGCCTGTTAAAACATATTAAAAGCAGCCTCAATCCCCGTAATCAAATGATCCCGTCGCCAAGAATATGAAAGTACGAGTGGGGTGGCTAGCATTTTGGAAACATTTTGGGACTCGGCTGTAGCCTCTTAAACATTGATAACAACACTTCAACATCATCATCATTATCAGCAAGAAGCAACACATACATTCATTCTCATATGACCCGTAACTAATTTTAGGTACCGAAATTACTTAATTGAATAATTTAGAAATTACTCACTGATTATGCATTTTTATATGGTTTCTAACAAATTGGTATCGTGCGCGTTCTGCCTAAGTTGGATGTGCATAGTTCTCTTATCAAAAAACGCTATCAGTATTCGAAATACAATAGATAACCAATATCGACTTTAAGTACCTTTAGGCACCCAAAAAATATTTCTATGACCCCTTACACTACACTTCGCTACTTTTAGCATCGATGCAAGCGCGTGTTTTGAAAACGCACTTCAGCATCGAGACTCACGGAATGAACAGATTTAATTTACCATCGATGCAGTCGCGCGTTAGCATCGATGCAAAAGAGCGAGTGCATCAATGCTAACGCGCGTTAGTATGGATGCAGTCGCCAAAATTCAGTACATAATTAAGCAATTTCCAGCTTCTGTATCGCGACTGTATTGATGCTAACGCGCGTTAGAATCGCTACTGTATCGATGCTGAAACTAGCGCAGTGTGTAAAGATTGACATTTTACGACTGCATCGATGCTAACGCGCGTAAGCATCGCGACTGCATCGCTGTTAAAAGTCGCAGTGTGTATAAAGGGTCAGAGCGTCGGTATAGTTTCCTTCGACGTCCCGGTTTCGCGACAACGAGCGAACAAAACTATTTGTATCACGTGATTAGATTGAGTGATTATCATTTCATACCATTTCGATATCTGAGCCAAACTTGACCGTGTTTATGTAATCATTTATTTGGCATCGATTTTGTGTTGACTCTTCTTTTTAAACTTTGGGTTTACGGGAATTATATAATTAAGATTTATTTATTCTTAAAAAAAGTTTTGGGTTGAAATGAATTTTTGGGGGTTCCAGTGCAATTATAAGCTTCAGAGGTGATTTATTTGTTTATAGTATGTACATGGTCCAAACGAAATAGGTACAACTGATAGATTTAATGTTTTAACGCATTAATCTAACAGTCAACCAATAGGCGAGTTGAGGATTTAGAACAAGGTAAGGAAGCTGTATCAAGGAAAAGTATTTCGCAAAATATGCGTGAAGAAAGTATTATTTGTAAATGGTTTTATATTTCTAATCCTAGCTCAAACATGGAATCCCTACATAGAGAGGAAGGAATAATTTTATTGAAATTATTTCCCGAGGTCGGGCTTTTATAGTTCTTAATATTTATGAGATCCAACGAACTCCCAAGCTTTATGTGAATTAATTAAATGGAAACCTTAACCATTGTTGACCTTAACTTCGTGACTTTATTTCTCTAAGGTATTTTGTTCATTTATACTTATATTATAAAGCTGAAGAGTTTGTTTGTTTTAACGCGCTTATCTCAGGAACTACTGGACCGATTTGGATTGGTTTTGGGTGGGCAGCTTATTTAGGCTTTTGGCATATAGTACATCACGCTGCAATGGGAGAAGGGGGAGCAAACTTAAAACGCGCGGACGAAGTCGCGAAAGACCGTTATCTTTTTTTTATTATTGATAAAGAGTTCATACTTAAATATCATAAAAAAACTCTTAACTAAAATAAAGAAATCTTAGATAAGTGCCACAATATCGTATTTCAAGTAAAACATAAATATAAAATAATAGGTAACGTCGTAGACATTACCTAGTCTGCAATATAATTGTCTTATTTCAATTTAATTTAGTCGTCGCAAAATTTATTTATAATTTACATAACTGAATTTTCTACAAGTTTTTATGGTCTCCTGTAAACTTACCAATTTCGAGTTACGATTTCTTATAAAAGTACCGACGATTTATAACATTGACATAATTAGAAATAGTATTCTAAGTTTCTGGCGAAGATTTATTAAATATATTTCTTACACACTGCTGTATGTGATAAATTTCGTCTGTTACAATATAATAACAGATGTTTTTAAAATCTGCTTAGCTTCAAATATATAAAAAAACAGTAGTTTTAGGCTGACCGATGGAGATTATGATTTTTATTAGCTGGGGTTATGATTTTTATTAGCTGGCAAAACCAATTACGTAAGTATATTTAACATTTGTAAATACATGACCTTCTTTTTTAGGGTTCCGTAGCCGAATGGCAAAAAACGGAACCCTTATAGTTTCGTCAAGTCTGTCTGTCTGTCTGTCTGTCTGTCTGTCTGTCTGTCTGTCTGTCCGTCCGTATGTCACACCCATTTTATTATGTAACTATAAGCATTACACAATTGAAATTTGGTAGGAAGATGTATCTTGTTAACCGCTTACCGATTCTCATACAAAAAATAAAAAATAATGAGATTGAGGGGGGGCTCTCATACATGAAACTAAAACCAAAAAATAATATTTTTGTCAAACCTATGCGTGTGGGGTGTCTATGGATAGGTCTTTTAAAATAACATAGAGGTTTCTAAAACCATTTTCTTTTAAAGTCTAACGTTTCATAGCTAGACGCTTCCAAAGTGGTAATATGGGCGTCCCCCCCTCCCATCTAACTTCTAAACTAAGCGAGTGTAAATTTTGAACCAAATATATAATATAGATCTTAACAAGTACTTTCAACGAAAATTGGTTGCGACAGAATCGAACCAGAAGTTTTTGAGATATAGCACATTTTCAACAACCGCAAACATAACTTTGTACTTCATACAAACACTATGAAAAACAAAGTTATATTTGTAGTCAACAAAATATTGTGGTATTTTACTAAGTAGAAGTAAATGGTTCAGTTAAAGTTGGCACGGAACCCTCAGTGCGCGAGTCCGACTCGCACTTGGCCGGTTTTTTATTTAAGATTTTAAGCAATCATATTGTAATTAGCTGATAACTTCCCAGAAATAAAAAGAAAACGTACCTTCACAAAAACAAATACATATTTGTAGAGGTCTTTTACAATCAACTCATTTGTTTTTCCTTTCGCGACATTCTATTTAAACCGCAAATGATCACAGCGCATCTAATTCAATTAAACGCGACACATTCTCGCATAAACTTTGCGTGGCAGGTAAAAAAACAGTGTAAATTGTTCGGAACATTAATCACGTGTGTCTCTTTCGCCGCAATAACATGGTTGACTTCATCTTCGAATAATTCTCTTTGTTCTTAGCAGTCGCCGTTTGCGAGCTTCTTGTTTGGCCCAAGTGTTATTTTTTCTGCAAAAAATCAGTTTGTTAAATAATGCCCATTGATTTAAGGCCTTGCCGAAAAAAACGTATTGAGATAATGAGTACCACGGCATGACGGCATTTTCAATAATTATTCTAGTTGTCATTTATTAAATTAAGCAAAATGTTTTTTCACTCGCTTGCACGCGTTAAGGCTTACGTACCTAATTAATGCGCAATTCAACTAGAACTTACATATATTACTTCAGCAAGTGTATTTTCTGGTAGCACTTCTAGTTTCATACTAAAACTGTCTGCGGTCGAAGTCTGAAGCAAATTTTTTGCCATTTCTCGTAGACAATTGCATTTCAATCCTTTTCTGATTTACTGTTGCATCAAAAATGTTTTTTAACTTACGTATTTATATATTTGTAATGAAGGACTTCATTGATAAATCTTTATGGTTTTATTTCCTTTTAATAATTTGACAACTTTGACTGTATTGACACATTATGCCAAACAGACAAAGTTTATTTTGAAAGTTACGATGTGATTATTTTATTTAAAGATTTGTTATAACATTTGGAGTATCTATCTGTAAATGTTGTTTCTCTATTACAGGTAAATATTGTAGTTCATAAGGTGTGTGTAGTTTTAAGTTTGAGTTGTTATTAAAACAAATAAACTTCTCTATTACAGAGCAACACATTTCGGATATTATTCTATGAAATACAGGCTGTAGCCTCATATAGGGTGTTAAAGTACACTATAAAACAACATTTTTTGAAGATATTTCAAACAACAATGGAAAAATTAAGGTTTGAATTTGTTGTGAAAAGGGATGAAGATCCGAAAACGAATATCATTTGTTTAACATCAATTACTGATGTCAACAATCAAACGTTTCTAATACCTGATAATTTGCAAGCGGCAAGACTGCATGATGCTGTTACTAAAACCACAGCTTTTGAAAAAGTAAAATCAACATTACAAAAACGACATGAAAAAAGAAAAGTCTGGATTTCTATGACTCCTGAGATAAAGAATACGTATATGGATGAAGATGGTAACATGCAATTTAAGGGCTTTTTGTTGGAGGAAATGTTTTTAGATGTAGAGCCGCAAACTTTAACGACCGGAATAAACGCGGAGACTTTAACAAAGATTCTTGAGAACATTACTGAAAAAAAGAAGGAAATGCCAACATCCAGCAATGTAAAAATAGCAGTCGAAGAATTCGTTATACAAAAATTTAACAGAAAAATCTCAAATGTTACACAGTGGATCAATTTTTTTGAAACAGAATGTACCCGTTTAGGCATAGAAGAAGATACAACGAAGATAAAAACTTTCAGATTGTTTTTGGATGAGTCATGTTTGGACTGGTACTCGTCTATGCTCATAAAGTATACAGTTAATTCAAGGTGGTCATTATGGAAAGATTTTTTTTGCGAAACCTATGCTGACAAAGGATGGTCATCTGTCAGGTATGCCATACAATTTAGATATAAACAGGGATCATTACTAGAATATGCAATTAAAAAGGAAAGACTCCTACTTGATATGAATAAATCAATTAATGAATCAACTTTAATTGACCTTATTGCCACTGGGCTCCCTTATTTTGTCGCTGACAGTATTGACAGAGAGTGCCTTAACGACACAAAAGATTTGTTCAACAAGATTCGCGGACTAGAACATTTAGTTACAAAAAAAACTGAAGACAGGAAATTTTATTCAAAAGGGAAAGATGAATACAAAATAAAAGAAAGAAGTGTTAAAGACAAGCCATGCAAGATTTGTGAGAGAGAGAACAAAGGAAGTCGTTACCATCTTGAATCTATATGTTGGTTTAAGAACAAGAATGGTGAAAATTATAAATCAGAACAGATAAGGAATGTTAATAACTCAGAACTGGAAACTGAATTGAATGAGTTAAATCCAAAAAACTGATAATTCCGCCATTAATCAAAGTTCCCCTATCAATCAATGACACATTAAAAATCACAGGGATTTATGATTCTGGGTCAAATGTATCTTTGATAAACTCAAAGTTACTATTATTAAAAAGTAATCATGCTGATAGTGAGAACGATAGATGTGCAAATTTAAAGACGATTAATGGCGTAAAAAGATCTACAGGAATGGTGACGTTGGATATAAAAATATTTGATATCAAGAAGAGTGTCAATGTTTTTGTCATAGACGGAGAAAACTTTGAACATGAATTTTTAATTGGATTAGACTGTATAGAAAAATTTCATCTTATTCAAAATGATAAGTTAGAAATATCACAAAATAAGAATATACTAAATAATAAAGAGAAAAAGGAAGAAAAATTCGAACATCAGATAAATGATGAATCTATAATGAAAGCGGAAGAAACAAAAAAATATGAAATTAATTTCAACGAACATGTAGATGAAAAAAATTTTGAAATTGAAATAAATCAACTGAATCTTCAAGAACAATATGAAATAGATCAACTAATTGATAACTATAAGCATCTTTTTGCAAAAGATAAATATGACATAGGAACTGTGAAAGGTTATGAAGCACATATCGATTTAATAGTAGACAAATATTGCAGTAAAAGACCGTATAAGTGCACTATTGAAGATAAAAAAGAGATAGAACAGCAAATATCGAAATTGTTAGAAAATAGATTAATAGAGGAATCTTATAGTCCTTTTGCGGCCCCTGTAACATTAGCATTTAAAAGAGAAGAAGGAAAAAGAACAAGGCTTTGTATAGATTTTCGTGAATTAAATAAGAATGTAGTTCCACAATCACAACCATTCCCTTTGATTGAAGATTTGATGTTGAAGACAAGGAATTGTAAATATTTCACAACGCTTGACATAAATTCAGCGTTTTGGGCCATACCTTTGAAAATTGAAGACAGACAAAAAACAGCATTCGTAACTCAAGATGGCCACTTTCAATGGACTTGCTTACCTTTCGGTTTAAAGACATCTCCGGCTATTTTTCAAAGAGTACTAAGCAGCATTATAAGAAGGCATAAATTATCGGATTTTACAGTAAACTATATTGATGACATTTTAATTTTTTCTAAAACATTTTCTGAACACGTAAGACATCTATCATCATTATTTGAAGCAATATCACAGGAAGGCTTTAGACTAAAGTTTTCAAAATGTAATTTCGCTAAAGATTCTGTCAAATATCTGGGTCATATTATCATGAATAATACGGTCACACCATTAAAGGATAATTTAGTTGCTATTAAAGAATATCCGACACCAGAGACACAAAAAAATGTTCGACAATTTCTTGGTAAAATTAATTTTTATGGAAAATATGTGCCAAATATGTCTATCATATTAGATCCATTACACAATTTATTACGAAAAGGACAGAAATTTATTTGGACCGATAAATGTCAAGAGTCATTTATAAAAATAAAGGAGGCATTATGCTCGAAACCAATTTTAGCCATATTTGATCCGGATTTGCCAATTTATATTTATACAGATGCCAGTATACAAGGCATAGGGGCTGTTTTAAAACAAACACAAATTAATGGAGAAGAAAAGCCCTGTGCTTATTTTTCAAAAAAAATAAATGAGACGCAAAAAAGAAAAAAAGCCATATATCTTGAGTGCTTGGCAATAAAAGAAGCTTTAAAGTATTGGCAACATTGGCTTATTGGGAGATCATTTATAGTTTATTCTGATCACAAGCCTTTGGAGAAGTTGAATATTAAATCTAGGACAGATGAAGAACTAGGAGATCTCACTTACTACTTATCACAATTTAATTTTGAGGTGAAGTACTATCCTGGAAAATATAATCTAGAAGCAGATAATTTGAGCAGAAATCCTGTTTTGGAATCAAGTGAAAACCAAGATGATGTATTAAAAATTGTAAACTTGATTAATTTGGTAGATATACATAGTGATCAAGAGGAAAATGAATATATAAAGCAGAATAAAGACAGGCTAGAATTAAAAAATACGGTATATTATAAGAAAAGTGGGAAAAAGGATAAGATATTATTGACTGAAGAATTTAGCAAAAGAATCATAGAAAAAATACATTATCACTACTGTCACTTAGGAATTGAACAAATGAAACGAAAATGAAAACATTTTATACAGCAAAAAATTTAGACACTAACATTAGAAAATATTGTGAGAAATGTGAAATCTGCATAAAGAATAAATCAAGAGGAAACTATAAATACGGTTTTATGTCTCATTTGGGTCCTGCTACTTACCCTTTTGAGATAGTATCAATAGACACCATCGGGGGATTTGGTGGATCACGTTCTACGAAAACATACTTACATCTTTTGGTCGACCACTTCACGAGATATGCTTTCATTGAAACTTCGAAAACCCAGAATGCTGGTGATTTCATAAAATTAATTAAAAAAGTAACCCAAAATCATAAAATTGGTTTAATACTGTCCGATCAATATCCAGGCATAAATTCAAATATATTTAAAGAGTACCTGAAAGCTGAAAATATACTTATCGTTTTTACTGCAGTGAATGCACCATTTTCTAATGGTTTGAATGAAAGATTAAATCAAACATTAGTAAACAAAATAAGATGTAAAATAAATGAGAAAAATAATAATTTAGCCTGGACAACAATAGCACACAATTGCGTTAAGAAATATAATGAAACGGAGCATACTGTAACAGGTTTTTCACCGAAATATTTACTGGACGGAAAAAAATATGATGTATTACCAATTGAATTGATGAAGGAAATATCAAATGATGATTTATCTTATGACAGAAAAATTGCGTATGAGAATTCTTTAAAATCGCACTATTATAATAAACAACGTTTTGATAAAATCCGAAGAGAATATGAATTTAGATGTGGAGATTTGGTTTATGTCGAAAATGGAAATCGATTAAATAGGAAAAAGCTTGATGAATTGAAGATTGGACCATATAAAATCTTAGAAAAACTGTCGAACTCAGTATATAAGATAGACACAGGACACAGAAAATGTGAGTCGAATCTGTTTCACATAACAAAGTTGGTACCTGTACTGGAAGCCAGTACAGACTCCTGAGGGGGGGAGATGTAATGAAGGACTTCATTGATAAATCTTTATGGTTTTATTTCCTTTTAATAATTTGACAACTTTGACTGTATTGACACATTATGCCAAACAGACAAAGTTTATTTTGAAAGTTACGATGTGATTATTTTATTTAAAGATTTGTTATAACATTTGGAGTATCTATCTGTAAATGTTGTTTCTCTATTACAGGTAAATATTGTAGTTCATAAGGTGTGTGTAGTTTTAAGTTTGAGTTGTTATTAAAACAAATAAACTTCTCTATTACAGAGCAACACATTTCGGATATTATTCTATGAAATACAGGCTGTAGCCTCATATAGGGTGTTAAAGTACACTATATATTTAATAAATTTAAAAATATATATGTATTTAAGCTGCATTCAAAAATTATTCTCGATCAATAAATTCACGAAAACACCAATTTCCTCTCAGCGTTTTTTGAGCGCCACCTTGTGGTTTTACAGGGAGTTATGTCGAGACATCAGTACCCCAATCACGAACTTTTGACGTATTCGTCACGTTAGCGTAGCGAGTTTACGCAGTACAACGTTAGTCGGCATCACGAAACACTCTCGTGTCGTGTAGTAAACTCAATAGCATTGACGAAGATGACGTCATACTAACGTAAAATGGCCGCTGAATGACACGTCCAGAAACAAGTTAAGCCATCTCTTTTATGAATATTATCGAAATATATCATGATATTCCAGTGAATTCTAAGTGAAATCAATAACGGAACAAAATTACGATCAATATGTTTGGCAGGGTTTGTAAATGTAAAATTTAGTCTATTAAAATATGAAGATATATGTTTTGCTGTAATCTTTAGATTTTTGAACTGTTTACTAGACTGTCAATTGACAGATTGACGTTATGCCATCATATTGTGACAAATTCAAAAGTTTTACAAAAGATTTAGTTAAAAATGATGAAAAATATTTAAAATAACGAGGACAAATCGTTTGCAATAGAACGCAATAATATTTAAGTTTTTGAAAAAGTAAGTACGTAAAAGTAATACAAGGATTTGTGATTAAAGTGCTTTTATTCATTGGCTATTAAAGCGAGATAAACTCTAGCTAGATCTTATTTCTCAAGATATTGTGATTTATCCAAGCCCTCAGCTTTCCAAGAGGACGCTGTTTCTAACAAATGGAATGAAAAGCATCAACGTCAATATAAAAAATATATACATTATTTTTCAGAATGAAGACAGACCAAAATGCAATGTATAGAAATAGTGAGTCTAGCAGTTCCGGCGGTCTTCGTTACTCCCTTATGTCATAATCAGAGAAAAGATAAACCCAACAAGATCAAAATAGATACATCGGTTACAATTGTCTCTGTTCCTGATTTCTTTTCAAGTTAAGAATAAAGAGTAGAAGATAAAAACTTTTGTAATAAATTTCATATTTCTACTGCAATGTCTTAACTCTAGAATTATAAATATGACCACAAATGTATTCTTTATTCCGCACGTTTCTTTATTTCTCGCCTAAAGCCAAAGCTCTGTCTGTTGTTATATGTGAGATTTTGAGCACAAATAGTAAGAAACTATGTGATGGATCCGTACGTTCTCACTAGTACCTACACACACACCTGTTGAAGACTTTCGTCTGCAAACACTGAGGTTAATGAAACGAGCAGACGCTCTTGCGCAGTTTCCCGGCCTTTGCCTAGCCGGCCGCGTTGGATTCGTTGATAGACCTCTTTTTTAGAAGCACTTGTTGTAAGACTCGGTCAAGGCTTTCGACTGTTGTTCCAAAATCTCATCTTCGACTGCACGAATAGCATATTATCAGTAAACCGGAGGTGAGAGATGTATTTGCTATTGACATTAATGCCGAATCTTTCCCATTCCAGGAGCTTGAATCTTTCTTCAAATGCAACTGTATGATAATTTTAGAAAAAATGATAATTTAGGAGTTATTATCCGTAAAAGTTACCTAGTTTCTCTTCGCTTATTGTTGACACTCAGAATCTCAAGTAATTTTGTTGCAACTCACGATACTATACGTCAAAGAAACGTTCGTAATCGCAAATCCAGTTTAACACTATAGAAAATGTTCACGCACAATAAATGTCAGGTATTTGAGCTGCCAAATTTAGTTTGTTTTACGTCCGATAGAGGCGCTTTCAGATTCTCATACAAATGATTACGTTACTATACGAATACTTTGACGCAAATTATTCGTGATAGGGGTACTGAACCTGGTTATCATAAGAATGGACCTGTCACTGTCACTACGCGGTGAGAAAAGCGTGCGAAAATAAACTGTACTGACACGAAATGGATAAACGCGGGTGGGTGAGCGGGGAGGCGGGAGGTACGTGACATGTTCTTACGATAACCGGGTAGTTTCACTGACTAATGTGGTGTATTGGCGCTTGTAACTGCTACTTACTCATATCTCTAACAGTGTGACAGTTTTCTATATTTTTAAATAAAGAGAGCCATTCGCATTCAATTCAATTCAAGAAAAGCATATATTACTCTATATAAACTCAAACTCCAGCGTTTATTTGCCAAGAACACATTAATTAAAAATAACATTAAAAAGTAAGTATCACATGTGTTCAGTCTACTCGCAGAAGTGCAAAAATTTCCTTATTCAGTTATTACAAACATACATGTTTAATCAATTTTTTGTCAATTAAATATGTTGTATGTATATGCTTTAATTAACTAAATTATACATAATTTAGACATCAACCTACTAAATAACTACCTCATAGTTGAGGTAAGGCCTTTGCCCAGCAGTAGGACGTTAAAGGCTAACTTTACTAGACAATAATCATTCATTAGCTCTAATTTTATCATCCCGCTATGTCTTCCAATTTGCACCACACATCCTAAGCTGTACATCACAAGGTGTCGTTAAGGGCAGGAGGTGGTCCTATAAATCAGCCGCGTCTCCGCTCGCTGCAATCGGTAATGCGCATTGTAATGAATGAGATCACATGCAATTGTTTTTAGAATGTAAATCTATTTTTGACAGCGCGCAGATACAACGGTGAGCGTCCAGTGGCAATGTTATTTTTTGTTTGGAACAAGTGGTTGGCGACTTTGTTTTCATAAATCTTGAATTTCCCGTACACACTTTTATCCTTCTTTTCAGCTTCTTTGGGCTGCGTACAGACTGCCTTACTTACTATCGTTAGAAGAAATAATTTCCGAATTACAGTCAGTTACAGTAAGTAGAAAATAGCATCTCCAAACTCTAAAAAGTCCTCATTCTATATAAATTTCAAGATATTAATCAATGATTTAGCAATTTAATACGCCTATGCACAGTCTCATTTTCTTTACAAAAAATATATTCGTAAACTTGTTAAACTTAAAGTTGGCAAACCCTTACTAAAAATAACACAAACGCAACCAAAACGGCTGAGCTGAAATCTGCAATGCGCTTTTATCTCTTTGAAAATTTGCCTCATTTTGGTAATGCGTTGCAACGTTTCCAACAAAGTAGTCGAAAGGCTTCAAAAAGATCATCGGTTTGCACATTCCGACTAAACACTCCGGCTACAGATCCATCAAAATCTGCATTAATTCGAACTGATACTTTGAATGCAGTTTTCCAGTGACGCCAACATAAATGCACAAAGTTTTCTGGATACTGTTCAAGCTGTTGAGAGTGTTTTTGTTCTTATTATTTACAGAAATATGTTGCTTTTATAAAATATGAATAAAAGTACATTTCTTTATATGAAGTTTTTAGATAATATTATTTAAATTAATATAGTTTTCTTACTAATATTTTTATCATTATTTCATTTTATTTGCAGTCTCAAGCTCATGCAATACCGTGGTTTGGGTGCTTTATAAGGAATATTATCTACAACTGGTTTATATAAAAGACAGTCGTATTCGTTATTCCACTAACCTATAACTCGAGATCAGGTGAACCCATTTTTGTGAGTTATACTTTGTTTGATTTTTCTTTGCTCTGGGGGGTGATTCTCGTGCAATTCATTGAGGAAAATAGTTCACCGATCGATTTTTTTTATCGAAGAAAAAATACTCTTTCATTTCTCAGGGTCACGATTTCTATGTATTTAGGTTATGTTAGTTTGACAGTTTTTTAGGTGTTGATATTTCACTTGATTTTATGGGACAAATGGTCAAACTTGCAATCGAATTACCACACGAAAAAAATCGATCGCCGTTAGAATTGCCCCCCCTGAATAGGATAATAACTTATGGGTTTTGAAGTTGGGGTAAATGAAGTTTACCGAGACCATTAGTGTATAAATGGGTACCTGAAGTTTGCCGTGACCGCTATTGCATACAAAAATAAGTTATGTAAATTAAAGGCTTTAAAAAGATGAAGTCGGCAACAGTGGACAACTACAATCTAAACGATTGTTTTAATGTTGGATTCGAGCCAAGCCCGCCAGTAATTGGTACACCATGTATTGCTGTATCTACTTGTATCATGATTCAACGGATTTATTAGACATGTGTTTAGATGTTGCCTTAAGCTTGTTTTTCTATACAAGTATTGAAGGTAACTTAAAATACCTATTTATCATGAATTAAACAAGCGGAGAGCTAAATGAAGAAACAATTACGCCTCTAATGAACAGTTACGTTTTGTTGAAATTTGACATCTTTAAAACGAAAGAAAATTTGACAATGGCTTACAGTTAAAGATTTGTAACACTTGTCAAATTGTTCAATGTGTAGACAGACAATGTGTAACAGTTCTTATTCCCTCATAAAAATCTACTTGGAAATTACGTATCTTTTATTGCATAGAACATTTCGACCGATCTCCAACTTGCGCGAGGCAAACTTCTTGTGCCAATTAATATTTTCGTAACAGTTCAAAAATATTTTTGATTGAGTCGGCGAAGTTAGGAATCATTACCATTCCTTTCCCTCATTAACAGGAAACTTTTCCCAGTTTTTTAATCAAAGATAAAGATTTGTTTACTGCTGAATTTTTGACGTGTAAACATTCGAAATGGGTGGACCGGGAAAAAGATGTTACCTAAAACCTTAAATCCAATTTCGACAACAAGCATTATTGGATCAATATTGGATCAATATTGGACCAATATTGGACACCAATCACATACATTGCTCCGATCCTAAATTAAGTAGCTTATGCTTATGTGTTATGGAAATCAGACACAACGGTGGTACCACAACACCCAGACCCGAGACAATATAGAAAATTTTGATTTCTACATTGACCCGACCGAGAATCGAACCCGGGACCTCGAAGCGGCAACGCCTTGAAACCAGCACGTTAAGTCACTACACCACGGATGTTGGATTAACATTTCTAAGTAAAATTAACATTAAATGAAAATCAAAAGCACTTTTTAGGAATAGGACATCGCAAACACTCACATATCTAACAAACGCACGCTACCCAACACAGTTACATAACAGATTAAAAAATTGTAACAGTTACAAAAACAATAATGACACAGAAAAAAAAACAAGAAACAACAATACAACAACGGAAAACAGTTAAATGACAGCCAAGTAAGGCGTGTCGCAACGTATTGTGTGTTGGTGACGTCCAGGCCATTATGACCTCACCCAGTATATGCCAGGTCCTCTAGAGGACCTGACGCTTGTTATACATATTATTGTCTGGTACAGATGAAAATTCCTTACTCCAAAACCAAGACATTGGTATGTTGTCTGGCGCATATTAAGTTGTTTTATTGTAGTACGAGTACCAATGTCTATTATGAAATAAATCAAATCGATATTCTATGACACAAGAAAGTAGAAAAAATCTTAGAATCTTCAACACAATTTAAACCAACCGCAAAGCCCGCCCGCTATCCGTAGAATCAAATAATGGAGGAGCTAAAGCACTGTCCCATGCATTTTAAAGTGAACTCCTTGAGCGTCTAAGACACCGGGATGTGTTCCAGTGTCCCAATTAATTAATCCCGGCTTGGCCCTCGTCCAGAGACTGCTCCAGCCAAACAATGGAAAAAGCCAGCTAATTTAGCAGATCCGACTTTGTGGTATATTTGAGGATAGTTTCACCTACTTTGAAAAGGGTTTTTGTTTTATTGGTGTTATCTTGAGGACGGTTTAGAGGAATGGTATCGAAATGAGCTCGATTTATTTATTTATTTATAAACTTTATTGCACAAATAAAAGACACAAAAGGTGGACTTAAAGCTAATAGCATTATCTCCCAGTCATACAGTTAGATCATGCAAAGAGATTGTTATGGGTGCAGGAGAATATTGTAAATAGATATTAAAATTGCAAAAATACTATTGTGTAAAATAATAATATTCTATACATACCATAATATTCATAAACTAAATATACAGTATAAAAGTGTTTAGATACATAACTTCCAAAAGCATACATAACTAAAAAAATATATACATACATATTTTACATATTTCGCAATCATTGAAACAGAAACTTTCGCAGTTTGTTTTTGAAACACAGTTTCGTCTCTGACCTCCTGATCTTAAGAGGGAGCGTATTCCACTGCCGCGTAGCCGTTACAGTGAACAACTTGGACTTATACGAGTAGGAGGAGCGATGAGCCAGTTTAGATTTAGCGGTGAGTTGTTATTCCATATCCTATTTCTTAGTATTTTGATATTAACCCCCCTTCGTTTTTCATATAATAATATTTAAGAGCGATTTACATCAAAATACTGAGTTACAGGTAGCCACCCTCTGCCGTCGCATTCATTCTTAGAAACGTTTACCAAATCTATTGCTTAAATTATCTTCTATTATAGGGTAATTTGGGTGACTTTTTCTTATATGTTAATGTAAGTAAATAAAAGATATTAATCCCGTTACTGTTTATGAATCTGCACAACCGTTTGCCTATGTAATAATCTAAACACACATAAAAGTAACATAATTAAATCCAGGTCAGTCCAGGCAGACGGCAAAACAACATAAGAGGCGAAGAAGCGGAGAGGCAAAGCACCACTTTTGCCTTGGCAAGAACTCCGCTGTATCTTTAAATTTCTGCTTTAATAGAGAGTGCTTCTGATTATTAAGGCTAACGAGTGCTGTGTGCTGGTACAGGTTTGCCGTGATTTAATTATTAAGTCGCGCTAAGTATTCATTGCTTACTGCAACGAGTGTTGTATTTACATTTATTACAAGGCAGTCATAATTTATTAGGGTTCCGTAGCCGAATGGTAAAAAACGGAACCCTAATAGTTTCGTCAAGTCTGTCTTTCTGCCTGTTTGTCTGTCTGTCCGTCCGTATATCACAGCCACTTTCTTCTATAACTATAAGCATCACACAGTTGAAATTTGGTAAGAAGATGTATCCAGTTAACCGTTTTACGATTCTTATTCAAAAAATAATAAATAATGATATTTACGGGGGGGGGGGGGCTTCCATACATGAAACTATAACAAAAAAAACAAATGTTTTTTGTCAAACCTATGCGTGACTATAGATAGATCTTTTAAAAATGACATAGAGGTTTCTTAAACTATTTTATTTTAAAGTCTACCGTTTGATAGATAGACGCTTCCAAAGTGGTAAAATGGGCATCCCCCCATCTAACTTCTAAACTAAGCAAGTTTAAATTATGAAAAAAATATATAATATAGGTCCTAATAAATACTCTCAAAGAAAATTGGTTTGAACGAGATCGAACTAGTAGTTTTTTAGATTGGCACATTTTCAACAACCGCAAACATAACTTTGTTCTTCGTACAAACACAAAATGTTTAATAAAAAACAAAGGTAAGTTTGCTGTCAACAAAATATTTTAGTATTTTAGGTGAGTGGAAGTAAGTGGATTCTCTTATTCAGGTAAAATTGGCACGGAAACCTCAGTGCGGTTAAACTAAGACCCGGTTTTACCAACTGCACAGGAATATTCGTCGAATATATACAAAAAGCCTAATTTAAAAACTTTACCTATTTGTTAGCAATCATTTATGTAAATGACATTTTAAAATCGGTCGTTTTATACTTATCAGTAGGATAAGTCTTATCTGATGTTGGTTAAATTGGCCCTAAGTTTTAAGTTTCGTTGGTATTGCCATTTCTATCAAGTAAGGTAGTGGTTACCATGCCAGAATGTGTTTTTATTAAAATGCTCCTAGTAAATATTATTTTAGAGGAAGCTATAATAATACAAATGTAATGATTGCATGAATTTAGTAATTTTAAATTAATAAAAATATAAATTTCTAAAATAGTCAAGAAAAAAAGCATGAATTTATCATTTACATATTATAATGAAAAAATGTATATATTGAAATGTTATTACGAAATAATTTGATATTCATAAGTCAATATTTCGATTTTGTTAGTAGTTTTTGGGAAATAAAGAGGCTTATTATTATAATTATATTATATTATAATACAATGTCAAATTTTCATCATGCTAGTCACGATTGAGTAACTTTTTCGAAAATAGCATCTGAATAAAGGTACCAGTAACAATCTAATAAACAGTGGCAGGCAATTAATCCATACACAAAAGGAAACGCAACGCCCAAAAAACTGGATTACAATCAACGCAATATCACTAAAACCCAACCTTACTAACCCATAATAAAGTTCCAATCGGATTGCAAGACTAATCATAAAACTCATGGCATAACCATGACTATCTTATAACCGATTTAACTTGACCCATCGAGTCAGGAACTGAACCCCTTCTGCAAGACATTTGATTCGTAACACAAGAAGGGAAGAGGATCAGTACAATTTGGTTCGTTGTACCGAAATAAATGGCATCGAATCACGTGATCCGACAATTTGTCGTGACGCCTAAACGATTATTCGGATCATTAGTCATATTACCACCTTTGATAACATCATCTATGTTTTCATTATGGAATTTATGATGTTCGGTTGCGTAGGAATTTGACAAGCCGTAAATTTTGAGGAGGGCTGATGTTATAATGCCATTACTTTGACTCAACCTTTGTGCTAGTAAATTATGTATTTTTCCTGAGTCAGGTCTAGAAAAAATAAAGATTCATTTGAATGAACGGTTTTGAAACTAAGTTAATATTACAACACTTATTCGGAACACGGAATTGATAAGAAGCTACACAAAAACTATATATCTATGGATGTAGGTATAAAGTTTTTAATTTTGGAGATTTTATGGATTTTTTGACAATAATTGATAGCATAAACTAATTTATATCCGGATATTGAAAAGCGCTTCCTTGATGGTATACCGGTATTTTTTAATTGAGACACTTAGATATTTTGCTTCCATCGAACGTGGAAAAAGTGGTTCACTTTTGAATTTTAAAGTATTTTTTGATAAATCAAACTCATTCTCATACAAAACGCAATATAATAAAAATCAAAACGTTACTAATAAGCATAAACAAGTTTAGTATAACATTTTTCTGATCGTTCGTCTCAAACCCGTCACGTTTGCTTGTTATGCCGTCCCCAACTGTTTCCAATTTCTGAAATTGCGTTCTTAGGGGTTTAAGGAATGCTGTGACTCCATCCATGGTCTCCATACAAGTTGGTATTATATATCTCGCTGGAAGAGCGAACCCGTATTTACCATTATCACGCAGTTCTGTCGTCAATACGAACCTAAAATATATATTTTTTAAATTAACAATCGTTGAAGCATCCTTAAAACTAAAACATCCTAAGTAACGAAGAAGAGATGAATGGTTGCACATAGAAACAAGATAAGAGTGTCAAAAAATTGGATGATTCAGTAACGAGTGTTATAATAATACTCGAATGGAATAAAAAATCATGTTCCACCGACCCCTTAAAATATAGATTGGGAGCAGGGCAAGAAAATGATCATGTTATAGTATCATTAGTTAATCATAACAATAATATTTCTAGTATACAATTTTAACCAGTTTTGCAAGTAATATTTAGGTAGTCCATTTACGTAATTTATTTATAGAATAAAAATAACTATTATGTGGATTTACTTATGTTAAAACAAAAAATAACATACGGAATACGATGAGTTTTCTTGGCCCAGCAACCGCTGACACCTGAAGTTCGATATCCTGCAAATATTGAACATGTATTAACAAAAAATAAAAATGACAACAATTATTTTAAAAAAAATATCAGCGTTCGAAAAAAACACTAAAATGACTAAAATAAGCTGCTGCTGTTGGTTAAGGTTGACATCTTGCACTGACTTCAAATTAGTTTGTGTCTCCTACTAGCTTTATTTAAGTCCTTTTAGTGAGTTTTGCAGGCGGTTA
Source organism: Pyrausta purpuralis (assembly GCA_963924145.1). Taxonomy (NCBI): domain Eukaryota; kingdom Metazoa; phylum Arthropoda; class Insecta; order Lepidoptera; family Crambidae; genus Pyrausta; species Pyrausta purpuralis. Next base: position 26,198,347 of record OZ001646.1, read on the forward strand.
TTTTATATGACAAAATATTTTACTTGTAGTTTTAAGTTATTGTTTAATTTACAATGTACTTGATTTAACTACAAAAATACCTAAACCTTCTCCTTGGTATAACAAATAGATTAGTGAAACAAACAGATAAAAATTGACAGGTCGAACTGAGAACCACATTTTTTTGAAGTCAGTAAAAAATGTTTTTTCATCGTGTTTAGTTATTGTTTAAGTTACAAAATACCTTATTAAAGTAAAATAGTAAGTAACTAAAACCTTAATTAACACCGCATCATAATCAATTCAGCCGAAATAAGAATTGATTGCAGACAATATATTTACATATTTGAAATGTAAAGTCAAACTCAGAAACTCTTTCCTTAAAATCGGTTAAAATAGTAACTAAAACCTTGTTTTCAGTGTAACAGATATTACTTTACTGAAAACCGCATCAAAATCTGTCCAACCAAACGCGAGATAATCGAAGACAAACATACATATATACAAGCATACAGGTCTAACTGAGAACCTCATTTTTGTAGTCGGTTAAAAATGAAACTTAGAGATAAACTATTTTCTGATTGTCTTCACTTGCCTACAGTATCAAAAGCGGTGCCCACAGTGTACTTAGTGTTATATCTCCGTGATAACTGTTTTGCCGCTGTAAATCCCATTTTTTGCTGAAACAAAAGTAGACATGTTCAAAAGTTGAAGGATCAGTTTTTGTAATTGATATTTGAGAGCAAATTGGCAAAAGTGAGATTGGGTACTCTCACTAAATGAGGTCGCTAACATCTTGCATTGAGGCCCTTCTGCGGCTTATGTAGGGCCCACATAAAACCGTCAGGTCCTCTATAAGGGGCTGGCTCATGCTGAGTGAGGTCCTATTGGTTCGGACGTCAATCTCACGCACACGCACTGCGTGTGTGTGTGTGTGTGTGTGTGTGTGTGTGTGTGTGTGTGTGTGTGCGTGCATGTGCGTGTGTGTGTTTTTTCTGCTCATATGTGCAATAATTTATGTATATGTATTAACAACGGTTTAGGAAATTTCCTGAGACACAGGGTACTGTCGCACCCCAATTTCTGACTTCGTATATTTTCAGGACAGAAAACCGGCCAAGTCGTCGGACTGCGCACTGAGAGTTTCATGACAACTTTAACTGAATTAGGGGTTAACTTACTTCCACTTAGCCAAAATACCAAAACTGACATTGACAGTAAAAATAACTTTGTTTTTTATAGTTTTTGTATGAATGACAAAGTTATAGTTGCGGTTGTTGATAATTTGCTTTATAATAACAAGTTTAAACACGTTCATACTAATTTTTATGGAAAGTATTTGTAGAGTTCTTTTTTTCAAAATTTTCGGGTGACGCTCTTTGGAAGCATCTATCTATCTTACAAAATTTTGACTTTTACATAAAATCGTTCAAGGAGTCTCAAAGTCAATTTAAGAGACCTATACATGCATAGGTTCGAGCTAATAAATAGTTTGTTGTTTTAATTCCAAATATAGAAGCACCCTTTTAAAACAGTATTTTTGTATGGAAATCGTAAAGCAGTTAACAGGATAAATCAAGTTTCATCTGTAAAATACTAATAATTTCAGAATAAAGTAACTGTGACATGCGGACGGACAGACAGACAGACAGACAAACAGACTTGACAAAACTATAAGGATCCGTTTTTTCCATTCGGCTACGGAACTTTAGATAACCTCTCATTTGGCGACCAGATAACTTGCCATTACGTCTACGAGTTAGTCATAATAACATAAGCGTAGGCGCAGACCAATGTTTCACTTACCACTTCATTATAATTTTCACTATGTGTCTTTGAGTGGGCATACGGTATGATCATATACTGTCCGTATGAATGAAATCCTAAATAGTATTCGAGAGTTGGACTAATACTTCCAACAAAGGCTTGCATTGCTTGACTTTCCTTTTCGGAAAACGGTCCCTTTCCACAGTATATTTCCGAAAAGGGGCTTGTACTAACACCAACGGCTGTAAATAAATATTTAATATACAGGCTGTTGTTTTGGTCAGTAGCATCCTACTCAGGGATGATAATATGAGTCTTGCTTATTCTAAAAATAATTTTTCATTTTTTGCAATTTTTGTAAAAGAAAACCTCTCTACACCACTCTAAAAAAAATCGAAACGTATGGGCGAAACTCGCACCCTCGCATGTAATTCGCGTCTATCTACGAAATTCTGCGCCTTAGCTAATAAGCTACTAAGAGGCGACTTGGTATTTTTAGTTTTGATCCGCTCACTATAAACGCAACAAGAATTGTTTTTTAGGGTTCTTATCCATAAAAAAAAATTGGCATCAGTATCGTTTGAACAGCCACCCTTGAGTCACTTGTCGCTAACCAAAACAACATCATGTGATTTTACTTCTATTTCAATATGATAATATGTACTGTGTGCTCATTTATTTGATATTTTACAATACTTTTATTTTACACACATATGAATACTTACATCCGAAACCGAACCCAAAATTTCTGTTTACGTCAACTCCGTGCGGAGGCGATCGATTTTTTCTCCAAAGCCGATCCTGTTGGAAAAATAAATTGTTATTTTAAAGTCAAATGGGCAGGGCCACAGAATAAGAACTAGAAACTTGGCAGGACTTCGACTAAAGATGCAGCGTAGGACGTCCACCAACAAGATGGACAGACGACCTTGTAAAGATTGCAGGATCAAATTGGATGCAGGCCGCTAGTGATCAGTCGCTGTGGAAAGACCTATGTTCAGCAGTGGACGCCCATTGGCTGATAATGATGATGATGATGATTTTAAAGTTACACATACTATTATGAAAGTATATTACTAACTAGTCCCCCATCACCGCGATTGCGCGTTTGGAGTTTGCTCCCTTCCCTCCCATCGCAGCGTGATGTTTTATGGTTTAACCTTAATCGATAAATAAGCTATTCAACACAAAAATATTTTTTGAAATCACGCCGGTAGTTCCAGAGATTAGCGCGGTCAAGCAAACGAACTCTTTAACTTTATAATAAAAAATTAGCAATCCCAATGAACTTCGTTTCGTCAGCCTCTCCACGGACCCATCTTCGTTTCATAGGTATGCAAACCTTCTCTAGACTTTCACAATTATTTCAAGACTAAAATCAGTTAATTCAGTTCAGCTGTTCTGGAGTTTTAGTGAGACTATCACAAATAGCAACTTATTTTTATATAACGTGAAATCATTTTGAGTGATAATATAAAGAAATAGGACACGGCCATTTTTATTTAAATTAGTTTTTTTTATTTTTATTTCTCTAACAAAGAAAATATCATTTTTTAAAACAGCACCTTGACGACGTTGAAGGTTATCTACGTCATCGGCTTCGCCTCTCTTAATTCAATGCTCAATCCGTCTTTACCTCTAATCACCAAATTGTTCTTTTTTCTATTTCTTTCCGGATGAGCAAAATAAACAAAACATTTTTTTGCTGAATAAGTCTAAATAAGTTCTGAAGTCTACGCGAATATTACTCATCGAAATAAAACAACTTTTTTATGGATTAACTTTTCGCGAGTTTGTTAATCGAATTATTTAATGTTCGAAACATCCCGATGTTTCGAACACTTTACAGCGTTCGTGGTCACGGGTAGACTAAGATGTTATTTGTCATTTACAGAGTTTTTGAGAAAATTACACTACCGTCACTCAATAATATCAATTAACGTTCCTATCCACGCAGATAGAGCTAACTGTGTCTTGTGATCTTGCAGTGAGTGGTCTAGCTTGGGTCCTAGATCACAAGACTCAGTTAGCTCTTTCTGCGAAAAGTTAATCCGTAAAAAAAGTTTTATTTCGCTGAATGAGCCCTTAAATATTATCATTTAAAACGAGGAGACCTTATAGATACTATACAGGGTGTTGTTTTGGTCAGTGATGTCAACTCAGGGATGAAAATATGAGTTTTGCTTATTCTACAAAATCTATAATACTTTCTTTAAATTACGTAAATGCAACTTTCAAGGAATCCTCTTTACAACATTCTAAAAAAATATCAAAAAGAATGGGGAAACTTGCACCCTCGCGCGTAGTTTGCGCCTATCTACGAAATACTACGCCGCAGCTTGTAAGCTACGAAGAGGCGACCTATTGTTGGTAATTTTGTCTGGCTCACTATAACGCAATAAAAAAAATGTTTGAGTTTTTATCCATTAAAAAAAACTTTTTTTTTTTTGGCATTCAGTATCGTTTGAAAAGCCACCCCTGAATCATTCGTCTGACTAAAACAACAGCCTGTTGATAGTAGTAATATTAGAAAGAAGATAGATATCAAAGAAAGTGACCTCAGTATGGCTGTATTCATATCCATCAGGGTTTAGTAACGGCACGAAAAAAAATTCATATGTCATTGCGATTTCAATGAGCTCCGTGTTATTACTTCTCATGGGCGCAAATAAAATTTCAGATATCATGTATGTGACAAAAGCGGACGATATCCACTCCCTGGCATGTATCCCTCCTTCTACTAAAACCCTAGATCTGTAAAAAGAGGAACCTTTATTTGAAGGGTTTCGGACTCAAATGGTAAAAACGGGACCCTATCACTAAGACTTCTCCGTATGACCGTCCGTCTGTCTGTCACCTTTTTATCTGTCGGCTGTATCTCACGAACTACAATAGCTAGAAGGTTAAAATTTTCACAAATTATGTATTTCTATTACCGCTACAAAAAACTGTCCTAAATCTCAAAATAACGCATCCTCCAAAAAACTGTCTTAAATCTCAAAATAACGCATTTGCCCTCTGTTTAGAAGAACCAAATTCATTTAGAGTCGGTGAATAATGTGCGTAGACTATTTATATACGCTTGAGTTCTTCATTTTACCTCTGGCCTCGTCCTGCCTTGGTAAGGTTTTTCCAATAAAGTAAATATCATTAATATCGGTTCACCCGTTCTCCAGATATAAGTGGAGTATACATATATAACCTTTAGTTTCCTAAAAAGGTAGGCGGTGCTAACTAGCTAGCTAGCTAGCTAAATCAGAGCTATTGGGTCAAATACTAGGGGGTCACCAGTTATTTTAATAATAGAATAGAAATGTTACCCGGGCGTGCATTGAGAAGACGCGAAAAGATCCCAATTAGGGTCCTTACCCTTAGTCTGCGCATAGCTAAACAACAAGTGTGACGTCTTTGATAGTGTTTGTAACTCCTATAAAATTCCATCGTGTGTGTTTCAAAAGTGTACAAACTATGATAAGACGGTAAAATAAGCTCAGGAGATCTCGTATGACATCAGTAGGTAAACAAAAATTACGCACAAATAATTAAATTGTAAATATTTTTACTTAAAATCCATTTCACAATACGGTTACAAAGGTGAAAGAGAGAGAGTAAATTGTTTTTTTTTTACAATTGTGAAAAGGACGCAATGTCCTCGATACCAAGTCGATCATTGATTGGTTATTAGTAATTCAACTGTGCAGTGGAGAGCAGTGATTGGTCAATAAGTGACATTTTGTTTACACTGGAGCGTAACAGAGAATCACTCACTAACTCTTGTTTCCTTACTGCAAAAAATATACCATCTCTTTAACTCATAGTCTAGGAATGTAATTAATAAGAATTGCGCATGTGTGCTGTTGCTCTCGACCAGGCTCAGATTTTTCGTTTGTTTTGTGAACGTAAAACGTATCTATTCTTTTTAAAATCATTGGGAGTCAGTAAAAAAAAATACACTACAGAATTGATTACCTGTTCTGCGATCCCTTATGAAGAATCTGAACTGCATAAATTATTCTGGATTCCTCAGTTCGGCCTATAGGTAGCAATTTCATTACGTCTGGATGTGACTTGCTAAGATCTTTGAGCCACCCGTAAATATCTTTCAACCTGAAGTAACTTTGCCAATCAAATGACGCCATATTTCTTCGAATGTACGACGTAATTCGTTGGCTATCAAATGCCCTGAGAAAGAAAGTTTTTACGATAAATGTTTTAATGTAAATAAATAAAACCATTACAAGCGCCCGCGAGCCATCTACGTTATAATTTATTCTTCCTCGATAAATAAGCTAACCAACACATATTTTTTTTCAAATCGGTCTAGTAGTTTCTTTGGATAAGCGATGTAACTACAATTACAGTTTCATATCTCAACAATGTGACGCCAATGCGTTCTCGCGGCATGCTGGCTCTCTTAACCTGGCCGGTAGGCAAATAATCATATACTTTATATTACTATTTTAAGTGTTATTATTTACGAACACCCATCATTTAAAGCACAAACAAACAATCCCAAAGTAAGTAGCCAATGCACTTGTTATGGAAATCAGACACAACGGTGGTACCATATCACCCAGACCCGAGACAATGTAGAAAATTTTGATTCCTATATTGACCCGACCGGGACTCGAACCGGGAACCTTGGAGCGGCGACGCCATGTAACCCAGCGTGCTTAGCCACTACACCACGAAGGTCGTCAATTTATAATATTAGTATAGATATATCGATGCTTGTTGGCTAGCAATTATAGCCAACAAGCATTACTGCCAGATTGTGGAGTGACTTAGTCTACAAGAAAAAGCAATAGGAGCAGTTTGAAAGTGGCATCTGAATTAGAAAAGCATATGAGACAAACGTTTATCTGGGTATGGACTTATTGTGACGAGAGGAGAGGTAGATCATATGACAAAAAGAGTTATAGTACCTATGAAATAAAGTATATGCTCGTAGCGCAGTGGTAGCAGCGTTTTGGTAGAGATACCGAAGTGAAGCATCCTACAGCGCGATCGTGTTAGGATGGGTGATCGTTTCGACCATATAAATGATGTATATCACGAGCATCTCCATGCTTCGGAAGGCACGTTAAGCCGTTGGTTGTGGCTAATATCGGTTGATATTTGTCGTTTAGCCTAGTCTAACCTTATCGGCGGCATGATAACATCTGACAGAAAGGTTGCCTTGCAAAAACCCTTCCACCAACCCGCACTGAGCCTGCGTGGTGGAGTATGGCTCGAACTAACTCATAGGTAAGGCCTTTGCCCAGCAGTGGGACGTTACAGGCTGATTTTACTTTACTTACCTATAAAATGTTGATGGGTGGAAAGGAAGAGGCCGAACAAAGAAAACATGGACGAACTGTGTGAATCACGAGCATGATTGTAAAATGATAGGCTAAATCGGTGACTTGTGTTGGGATGGAATTGATGAGAAAAACATACTGCGACGAATTCCGATAAAGTAGGCATAGGGCAAGAAAACGATGATGATGTATCAGTATTATGGTCTTAAATATATAAATTTACCTTTGCAAATCTGGTATTATAGTGGTCAAATAAATGTCCCGTTTCTTAGCTTCTCTGAGAAAACTTTCTTTGATCTCTGGCGGGATCACGAACTCTACAGGTCTGTTTACAGTACTAGGTGGTCTCCAAAAGTTGATATTAAATTCAGTTTCCGTAAGATTTTGAAAGAAACCCAAATGGTCTACGCTTATAGGCATTCCGCGGTATAAAGTGTAATTGTCATACTTTTTACACGATACTTTTGTACAAACAAATATAAGAAGAGTAAATAAGACTAATACTTTTGTAAACATTTTAGATTCATCGACAGTTTTAAAGAAATAACCACATTTCAGCCTCAGAGATTTTTCACTTTTCCTTATTTTGACAACAAATATTGACGTTTACGTTTTTGTCACAGTGAAAGTATGTTTCGTATGTTTTTTGATCCCAAACGACATTGGCGCACTGCTTTTTAAGCCTTGTAGTTTTTATTTTGATCCTCATACTTTTTGTAGTCACATAATATTTCCTGCTATGCAGCTTTTGAGTAAACTTTCAATATTTATACTATTTATACCTCAACACCCGAGCGGTCGCATGCGACCGCATAACAATAGAATACCTATTGTGTCTCGTTCACATACGCTTGAGGGATTAAATAGGTAACTTGCCCTGTTTCACGCGGCTCCACTGGCTCCACCTGCCTAAAATACCAGTGCAAATTATAGACATACTAAATATCTCCACCTCTAGGGGGCAACGAGGTGACGGGCTGATCAAAATATTTTGTTTAAGAATGAAAATAATAACCTTCATGGTGTATCTACACCGTTCGGCGGCTTTGCCGGCGACATATGTCATTTACCTGTCAGATACTATGGAAAATGCCGCAGTGGCATCGGCGGCTGCAGGCCCTGCAGCCTCTGATGCCACTTGCTAGCGATAACGTAAAAAAGTCTATGGAAAATAGGACAGCGCCTCTAGCGGTCACTGACAGAACTAAACCGTAGTCGCTAGCAATTAAACTCATGGTACTGCTTCGTTGAGTGGAACATAAACAAAAATACATGCAAATTCAGCTAGTCCATTTATTCCAGCAACGGAACGATCACTCCAAACATCCACATCTTCCCAACATCCAAAGACGATGCACAATCAAATAGGTTGGCCCTCATTCGCCGGGGCTTCGCTGTCATGATCTTGACCAGACCGGCTAAGGTCTCTTCACAGGTTGGTAATATCTGTTCTGGGGGTAGAGCATAGCCGTAGGTCCCATTGTCTCTTAGCAGGAAAGTGAAGACGTACCTTTAGATCAAAAGCGATGTTGTTTACAATTGGCACGGAGTACATTGACTTATATAAACTGCAAGCAGTAGTTATTGCTTCTCTTGATGATAAATCGCTTAGGTGGTTACGCGGATTTGACCTCGATCATACTTTGCTCATTTACCCGTATTTCACTCAACAGGTCAAGTTAGTATATGCATACGGAAAACTAGACACTAAAACATATTTTATTTGCAACTCAGTTCATCATGATCATTCTAAAATTTCATATCAAGATCAGGATCAGTGTTTAAAACGTAAAACAGATATTTTTTTAAGTAGCTCATACTCTTAAAATAGTAAATTATTGTTTAAATTGTTGTAATAGACTTACTTGACTTGAAAATTTTTCTTCACCCAACTGGCGCTATTACCAGAAAGTCGAAATCCTAAAAAAAAATGGTTATTAAAATTTCTACATTATGAAATAGTGTATATTTATCATGACACTACACCAACGTTCCTTATAAAAGTCTTACCAAGCGTATCGTAGAAAGTGCCAACGCTGTATTTTGTGCGGTACAATTGATACATTTTTATTATTGCTTGTTTCCCGTAATTTTCCTGAAAACAAAAACCTATTTGAATTTTAAATGTTGCATGAATATTCGGATCTCATATTGATCCCTGCGAAAGCCTGGTTTGGATTTAATGGGAATTCGACGCAGTAGAGCCTAGTATTGTTCATTATTAAAACGATTTTATAAATATTTTTTATTGAAAAGCCACTGTTTAAAATGTGCAACACCAATATTAAAACTGATATACAGTACATTTTAAGCAGTGATTATAAAACTATTTCATTTCGGCAAACGTTTTGTTAAATTGCAATTTAACAGCAGAGTTATTTTAATTGTACCGAATATTCTATAATATTTCTAATAACAGTCAATCATTAGTTAAGAACTGTAGCGAATGTAAAACTATTTTTCAGTCCTTATATGATTTCATGAACAATATAGCAGATGTAAAATATATCTAATTTTATACTACGATTTTTTGTTGGTTGAGCTTCATTCAAACCAATCAAAGTTATCGTACCATAAAATGCAACGTATTTGTTGCAAAAGTGTAATCTTCGGTGCAAAGTGGCCACGCTGTTTCTATTTCAATTGTGCCTGGACCAAGAATTTGAATTTAATCACTATCTCTGTTCTTATTTTAATTTGTTTGGGTTATAATATAAATTGAATCTATACTGTATTCGTGTATCGTGATCACGGCCAGCCTGGTGTAAGCTAACCAAAACATCGAGCAGTAACTAGCAATTCATATTTTTCTTCTTTTTTTGACTCTTCATGTTTAATATTTTTCTGAATAGGTACTTTTACAAAGCAATGCTTCAAAAAGGTTTGTGTGAAAATTTTGTTGACATTTTCAATGGACCAGTCGACTCGTGACCATAGCAGGAACACAGCCAAAACGTCGAGCAGTGAGTAATAGCATTAATTACTCAGATATTTTTATTCACGTTTAGACCCGATACACTTATTGGAATGCAACGTAAAGGTTTAAAATCTTATATTGTTGACAATTTATCACTTACCATTTCTGTGAAATCGCCAATATGGTTTATTCGATCAGAGAACGGTATGATGATCTTCTGCCCGTAACCGTGGAAGGCAAAGTAGAATTTCAGGCCTTGCTTCTTCTGTGCAATGAATTGAGACAATGCTTTCGTTTCCGGCTCAGAAAACGGTGTTGGACCACAGTAGTTCTCGTCTTTGGGATCTTTACTTGTACCGAATTCTTTATATAAAACAAATGAAATGAAATATATTAATTATTGACAAACACTCTCGTATCCGAATGGTTGCGTTCTCTAATGTTGAATCAAAATACGGCTTGTGCAGTACCCAAAGATAATTGAGATTGAAAATCTGAGGATTTCCAAATTCTTACTCTTTCATAAAGCAATTTCAAAATGCGAAATAGGCCGAGCGAGATATAATGTTACATCAGAAATTCTCTGCTCATAGGTGGCAGTAATTTGATTAATTTAGAGCTACGTTCATGAAAATTTCTAAACCTAAATGACTCTATCGGGATATAATCCTTACACATACAGTAAAACAGAAGCTTGTGCTAATAAAATAACTTACTTCCGAAACTGTGGTCAAAATTTCTATTCAGATCGACGCCAACGCCGCCTTGATAGCCATTTCTGTTTTTTCTCCACAAACGATCCTGTTGAATAAAATACACGTGAAATAAATAGAGCACTACATATTACTTAAATTGTAATTGCCATGTGATTTCACGAACCAAACATATATACACATCAAAATAAATTTGTGATAACTGGCATAAGCTGATTAAGGGCTGATTTTAACAACGTCAGATATGACATATCCGACTGAATAAGTATCAAACGACCGATTTTCAAATGGCATTTATATAAATGACTAGTGGTCCCCCGCGACTTTGTCCGCGCGTTTTTCGACTTTTTCTCGCCTTTTAACCTTCCCTAGACCTCTACAAAAATTTCAAGACTAAAATAAGATAAATCCGTTTAGCCGTTCTCGAGTTTTAGTGAGACTAACGAACAGCAATTCATTTTTATATACATAGATTGATGATAAATAGATGCCGTTTTCAAATTAGGTGTATTGTATGTTATTCGACGAATATTCCTTATCTTACATTGGGAAAATCAGCCTTAATGTTTTAAATGTAACTATATCAAGAAAACACATAATGATGTGTGTTTTCTTAAAATGACGAAACCCTGTAATCTATAATGATGGTAAAAAGATCAAATGTATTTTTTTCTATTTAATCGTCTTATAACGTTTATACAACGTCATTCAACTCGCGCGTGTCTTGTAGAGCCAATGTATTGGCTGCTAGTATCTCACCACGCGTATGATTTAACGCGCGTACAAATCGCGGCGAATTCGTCCCCCTAAACAAGGCCTTAATTTAAATATTACCTCCTTTAGACTGTACTCATATCCGTCGGGATTGACAATCGGTATCAGATACCACTGGTAGGTTTCAGCTAGTCTCCAAACATGGGGGTTGGTTGTGTCGTTAGAATGTACGAGCTGGTGAATCAGATAGGTAACGAATTCCGTCGAAATCCATTCATTTCCGTGAATACCTTTATGAGAAAGTGCAATGATAAGTCAAAAACTACTTCATGAGACCTTAAAATGCTTAATTTGACTAAAAGGTGAACCTCGGGCCAACTTTATGTTAAATAAATAAAAAAAGTGATGAACGTCAGTTATACCCTAACGATCCTCTTAACTGAAGAATGACCAAAAATTTCACAAAAGTTGTCACTTTGAAAACGTCACTGCTACCGGTACCAGTACAGTTCAGTGTGACTATAATTTATATTCAAAAATTCCCAAAAGCAATTAAAATTAGCGTCTTTATTTATTTATGAATTATTACTACTATCTACTATCACAAAATAAATTTCATTAATGAGTACTTATTTTCGTCTACAAATTATTTCATCGCAGATATTATAGCGAGCAAGGAGTCGAACACTGAAATGGCCCACATGTCAATTCTATCTACCCCGTAAGTGGTAGGGCGTTAATACCACCTTTGGATGTGCAATTTGGTTAAAATAAATACTTGTCTAAAATTTTTATCATTTAGAGTAGGTACGGAGAGTATTAAAACGCCAGAAGTGTTTATTTATGTCAAAAACGGCAACACTTTGGATTGTGACTTCATTCTGTCATTATTCACATAAGTTGGTGGCAGTATAACTCTAGTTTGCAACTTTTTAGACAATGACATCTGATTTGATACCCAAAATACCAATTATATCCTAAATGCTTTCGTGATAGTAGCCAGAATCGCAGTCTCTTCTGCCATTCCCATGAGAAATCAATCAAATGTTTCCTACCGATTTTCGGTTATACGTATGCAGGAGATATTATAGATATTAAAGTGCACTCTCTGTTCCTTTCCTCTCATCAATTTGGCGAGACGGGCAGTCTGACAAAAGCGATGAGAGTTCTGGACACGGACTTTTCAAGATTTCAGAAAGTGCTTCCACCACCATCTTCCTGACTCCGAGCTGTTTCCAAGTATTTTCAAGATAGAATAACCTAGAAACACATTTCACCGCGACCAAGGATTCGAACCTGGGTTCCCATGAGTATACAAGAGTGAGTAAAATTTACCCACCTCCTTCTACTATTACAGTTTCACTTGGTGATTGTCCTCTATGAATGCGAACAGCAAATATTTCTCTCGCTTCGACTGAAAGTCCAATATTAATCGTTTCGACTATTCCAGGGAATTTCAGGGCTAAGTCAGACAACCATTGGTAGATATCTTCTATTGTGTGATAAGATTTCCATGAATAGGTTTCCACTTGTAAGCGTAGATATCTCTTCAGTGATTGGTTGTCAAATAATCTGGGCGTAACAAATAACAATAGTAACGAATTCAATATGTTTAACAAAATTGTATAGTTTTTGTACTAAAAAAGAGAAAAGAAACGGTTTTTATTTTATATTTGAAAAATTGTGTAGTATCATATAAAAACCGGCCAAGTGCGAGTCGGACTCGCGCACTGAGGGTTCCGTGCCAACTTTAATTGAATTTGGGAATCCATTTACTTCCACTTAGTAAAATCCACAATATTTTATGGACAGCAAATATAACTTTGTTTTTCATAGTGTTTGTATGAAGTACAAAGTTATATTTGCGGTTGTTGATATCTCAAAACCTTCTCGTTCGATTTCGTCCTAACCAATTTTTGTTGAAAGTATTTGTAAAGATCTACATTACATATGTTTTTCCAAATTTACACTCGCTTAGTTTAGAAGTTAGATGGGGGACGCCCATTTTACTACTTTGGAAGCGTCTAGCTATGAAACGTTAGACTTTAAAAGAAAATGGTTTTCTAAACCTCGGTGTCATTTTAAAAGATCTATCCATAGATACCCCACACGCATAGGTTTGACAAAGTTTTTTTTTTTTGGTTTTAGTTTCATGTATGGGAGCCCCCCCTTAAATGTCATATTTTTTGTTTTTTGGTGGTTGGTGAATCGTAAAGCGGTTAACAGGATACATACTCCTACCAAATTTCAACAGTGTGGTGCTTATAGTTACAGAATAAAATGGTTGTGACATACGGACGGACAGACAGACAGACAGACAGACAGACAGACAGACAGACGGACAGACAGACAGTACAGACAGACAGACAGACAGACTTGACGAAACTATAAGGGTTCCGTTTTTCGCCATTCGGCTACGGAACCCTAAAAACTGGCACTTACTGCTGAACGTTTTCAGCTAACACTGTGGTCCGCATTTTGAAGTGTTGAGCTCTTTCCATAAATAGGACTTTATCTATAGGATTCACTATCAACTGCACATCATGGTACAACTTATAAGGCTTCTTCCAAAAAATCATATCAATATATTTCTGCTTTTCAAGATTCTGCAGAAATTTGAGATGGTCAACGTCAATTGGGACAACTCCAAAAAGGGTGTAATTGTTATATTTCTTAGTCTGGCAGATTTTGAAATTGGTTATGAATATCACAATCAGACCTACAAGTTTTGCATTCATTATTTATATTTCAGTTAGCCACGGTTACCAAATAATTTAAACAATAACATTGGAGATTGGAAAACGAAACTTGATAGCTACGATGGACAACTGATAGATTGTAGGGGTGTCAATTTGTGACAGAGGATTTTTTTTATACTGCCCGTGTAAACTGATTTATAAAAAAGTTTAACCTTCTATGAAGAATACTTTATCCAAGAGTTTATCGCATGATTTCGATATTTTTATCCAAGCAGCTAAAAATGGATATAAGGAGAAATTGTAACTATAGTACAATTTAAATCTCGAGTCAGTAGATACCATCACTTAATTTTAATTTCATTATTAGTTTCCCTGAAAGCCAAACAAGTCTGTTTTTCCGACAAAAAATTGAAATTATTTAAGCAGATTTAAGCTCGCTGCAACTTCGCATATTATTCAAAAACTTACTACCGTAGACAGTTGCGTTTCTTCCGTTATTTTCATTAATGCCAACTTTTAATGAGTCGGAGTTTGTCTTCGTAGTTTCTTTGTCCATTCCGAGGATTTGCCTCGTTTAATCTGCTCTTGGCTAATTAAATTATGTTCGCCATCTGTTATAGTTGCCATGCTAATTTCAGACTGTTCAATTACGATTTGGAATGTTCGTTTTGCGATTGGCTGTTAGCCATTTTGGGGATAGCTCGATGTAATTCTTTGGCACGCTTTTAACGATCAGGTGGTAGAAGTCTGTAGCAGAAATGACAAATTTTTGACATTACGCGTATTTTTTTTTCTTATTTTTTGATGCATCCAGTAGACTTCTGACATACGTAGCTATATTCATATAAGGACTGATTTTTAATAGTCAAATAAGAAATATTCGTCGACCAAAATACTATATGGCATATTTGAAAACGTCATCTAAATGACAGCAATTATACGTAACTGACATTTTTCAAATCTGTCGCTTTATAATTTATCAGTCTGATAAGTGTTATCTGTTCATTAAAAAATCGGCCCTTAATTAAATAAAACATATTTTTAAGTAGCTTCCTTAGAAAATTATTCTCAGTCGAAAACAGCAAATTTGTCTCAAAGTTTCTTGAACGTCACCTGGTTGTTTTCTACAGGGAAACTTTGTCGAGACATCCTTACCACCAAGAGAAACGGATAATACGTTAAAAACCTGGAAGAGCGTTAAGTAATTATTGGGCAGTCTGGAAGTACTTCTAATTCATAAACAAATCATCAATTTATAAATTCAGCGCACAAGTTTTTTTTTTTTAAAAAACGGTCTCAAAACATAAAATTACGGAAAACTTCTTTATATCATCATCGGAAACAAATCATATACAAACATCCGCCCAAACGCAATGAAAATACTTTATAGGATACCATCCACCTTGTTTCGGGCATAACCATAAGTGTTGCCTTAACTTCATAAACCAGCCCCTCTGTATTGATTGTATTACTTTAATAATATTAATTTATTATTATCGTATACAAAAAGCCCAATTCTCGATAAGTGCCTGGGCGTGTAGCCGAATCGGACCGATTTATTGCGTATCCATAAATTTCTTGCCCTTTTCTGGCCCATTAAATACCATGAAATGTATCTAATAAGGCGAAATAATTCAGAAATCGACGTGTTTGTTTCATCGGTGTTCGGGTTTGTTATTGGATAATTCAATCTGGGATTCAATAATAACTTTATATAATCTGGGATTCAATAATAATATTTGATTTTGTTATTAATGGCACAAAATTTGCAAATACAACATTTTAATTCACCCAAAAAAAAACTACTGTTTAAATATTATCCTTACCTTCAAACTAAGTAGGAAATTAGTAGCCTAAGGTACTAATTTAATTTTTTGCATTGCTCCTCATTGCTGAGGGTCGCGAAAACCCGTAATGAGTTTGCTTCTGAAAATAGTCTTAAATATGTTCTTGTCCTTGGTCGTCATGGAGAGTGGCATGGAGATTAGCAGCCATCTCAGTGTGAATCTGTTCACCATCTAATGGAGCTACCTCTCGGTGTCTATTACCGTCTTTCTTGCCGGTAACCATTAGGCCTCTTTCAATGAGACGCGTGGCTTCACGCGTTGCATTGCGCGAAGTGGACCGCCAGAAACACAAACATTCGGTGAAGTTTACAGTGTTCAAGGAGAAGCGTTTTCGCAAGCGTTTGTTTGAGTTGTACTCGTAGCGTTGCATGCCGCGAGCGTTGCGTTGGCAAATGAAACGACGGGCGACGCCGCGTAGGACACGGCGGGAGAAATAATTTACTTTTAAAATAATAACTATCTTCAAGCAATATGTAATTGAAGTCGTTTATCATTACAAACAATACACACGTTTGCTTTTTGACTAATCAAACACGACTGGCTGGAATAGAACGGGTGTCGTTCAGAACGACGCTCTAAACAAAACACAGCGTATTATGCGGCGAATGAAGCAGCGGCTGATACCGCGTAGATTTCTATAGTTTGAATTAGCGCGTGGATCGACGCAGGTCGCTTTATTTTCACTATAAACGGTAATAAAACCGGCCAAGTGCGAGTCGGATTCGCGCACTGAGGGTTCCGTGCCAACTTTAACTGAATTAGGTAATCCACTTACTTCTACTTAGTAAAATACCACAATATTTTGTTGACTGCAAATATAACTTTGTTTTTCATAGTGTTTGTATGAAGTACAAAGTTATGTTTGCGGTTGTTGAAAATGTGCTATATCTCAAAAACTTCTGGTTCGATCCCGTCCGAACCAATTTTCGTTGAAAGTATTTGTTAAGATCGACATTATATTTTTTTTTCAAAATTTACACTTGTTTGGTTTAGGAGTTAGATGGGGGGGGGGGGGACGCCCCTTTAAAAGAAAATGGTTTTAGGAACCTCTATGTCATTTTGAAAGACCTATCCATAGACACCCCACACGCATAGGTTTGACTATTTTTTTTTTTGTTTTAGTTTCATGTATGGGAGCCCCCCCTTAAATGTCATTATTTTTTATTTTTTGTATGAGAATCGGTAAGCGGTTAACAGGATACATCTTCCTACCAAATTTCAACAGTGTAATGCTTATAGTTACAGGATAAAATGACTGTGACATACGAACGGACAGACAGACAGACAGACAGACTTGACGAAACTATAAGGGTTCCGTTTTTTTCCATTCGGCTACGGAACACTAAAAATGATCGATTCGCCGCGAAAAGCCACACCGCACACGAACCCACGAACAGAAGAGAGCTTAATTAGTTCAGGGATGTTTCAATCTTTTCTCGAAATGTGACCTAAGATCTCCAGAATCATTCAAAAGCAGGTAGTTGACGTAAGATAACCTACCTCTAATCTTTAATGATTTAACCTAGAAGATATATCAATATTTCTTTTTTTTAAATGTTGGCAATGGAAAACCCCTAGGTTTTATTTGTATCAGTGACAATATTTTGTTAACGCAACTAACAAAATAACAAAGTCGCACTAGATAATAGTACAACCCAGGCAATATTGGTCATCGCTCCCCTAATAGAAGGGGACAATTTACGGGGTCCATATATCAGAGCGTCGGCTTACATGCACTTACATACTTTATGTGATAGCACACAGTTATTCATGCCAACCTTTTTCGGTTTAAGTCTTTCAGAAATATTTTCTTGAAAGTGATTTGAGGTTAGTGTAAAAAGAAATATGGCAGGTATGTAATTACAAAATATTTATTAGATTATTATTATTGACACTTTGCAGAGCCTAATAGAATTAAATGCTTTTTGCAAAAGTGAAATATTTTCTTATTATTTTCTTATGTTTTAATGTCAAGTTGCATTTTTCATTATGTGTATGTTCTGTGAGACTCCCTTTGTTACGAAACCGGCCTGATAAGTTCTAATTAGCGTTACCTACCCACTTTTTTATTCGAAATGACGGTCAATATTGGAATTATCTGCTGGTTAGTGCTTATTTGTCGATGTTGAAACTGGCCCTTCACCATCAAATAAGATACTTCTAACAAGCGTCAAATACCTGTCAAACTCTTAGAAATCAACGCTGGCGGTTGAAGTTACACCGACCGACGACAGCGCCACAAACTATTTGGGGACGTTGAAATGACAAATGTCTGGCTGTCATTACGAAAAGTAGGTAAATTAACTAAAGTTATTTTAATTAAATATTGTATTAACCAATGGATTTTATTCAATAACTTTAATCTGTAGTGCCGATTTTTATAAAATATAAAGAACGGATAAAAAGTATTTTTTTTACTAAAAATCGCCAAAGAAATGGTGGCAGCCGTCCCCCAACGTTGTTTCAATCGGTCACAGCGAGCGCTGCTATCGATTTGGGTACCCCCACCATCTACTTTGGGCACAGCGAATAGTGCAACAGAGTGACTTGTTATATCTCATTGTGTTAAGGTAAAAGGTTGCGTTTTTTTTTTAAAGCTAAAAAAGTTTTTTTCCATAATCACGATCAGTATCGAGATAAGGGTCTTTTTAACCGTCAAAGTTGTGTAATAAAGACCAAGTGATCTGTTTAAATTAAAAGAATGCCAAGTTCAGATGACTGCCAAAGTTTTCCTATTTGAAGAGGGGTTGACACTTTTTTATTCAACTTTGTAATCTTTTAGCTGGCAGCTACTTAAAGGATCCGAACTTTATATTTGAGCTGCAAATTAAGAGAATTAAATTCCTTAATAAAATGGCATAAAATAAACAATTTACAGTAGATTTACCAAAGTCAGATGAGGAATATTAAGGTGGATTTATATTTGCATGACATGTCATCATACATTTAGTATGGAAAAGTTTAGATCCCATCACGACACGTCACATCACACTAATATAAACTTTACCATACTGAATGTATGATACCGATTCCGTTCTGATGAGTCACGACACGACACGTCAGATAAAATAAGTCACCACCTTTAGACGAACATGATACAAAATGTTGCGCAAACGCACATTGCCATTATCACCAAAGAAGAAGAAGAAGAATGATACAAAATGCCTAATTTTAAAACGTCACCTATACCACATAAAATATAATAGTACTACGTACCTATACCATACCACTTAGCAATCATTTATGAAAATGACATTTTAAAATTGGGCGTTTTATACTTATTCAGTTGGATAAGTCCTATTTGAAAGAAAGAAAGAAAGAAAGAAAATGAATTTATTCGACCCAAAAATGAATAACATTAACAAAAATACATGTACTAGTCTACTTAGGCCGAATAAGGCACCCGCTCATCATTGGTCGTGGCAGCAGCAGAACTCATACCACGACGCTGATTTTCAGCGAGTGCCTTTGTGGGTACAAAAAAAATGACATAAAATAGCACAAAAACAAAACATTAATCTATCATTCGAATAATCACAAATTGATTTTGACATATTGTATGAACAATTGCAAATTATAATATAAATAATAAAAACATAAATCAAATCAAATAGCATAACAATTAATTTAATTTAATTAATAATAATTTGAAGTGGGTAAAATCGATTCTTAGTAAAATTACTTTCATAAAGAAAGCATTTATGCGTGTGTATGAAGTATGCATTCGTAGAAATCTAGGTAAAACTTGTTACCAACTTAAAAGCAATAGAATATCGTTACTACTCTACATCTGTGTAGTTAGTTTATACTTTAATCTAAAGGATAAATAAACTGCCAAGAGTAACCCAAACATTATTAATTATCACAGTCAATAATGTTCTATTCATAATGAATAACAAAACAACAAAATATAATTTAAAAAATCTAATCACTCACCATGAATTGAGTAAAGATAAAGGAAGTAATTCTGATAATTAGAGATGTTATAAATGAACCAACATAGAAATTAATAGGCAACATTTGAGGCAAATTAATATCCATAATACTAGCGTAAGGGCGTGCACAAGTAATCAACTGAGACGGGCATATTTCATAGAAATTAAGGCTGAACGCACACGTTCATACTTTTGTAATAGCTTATAGTATTCGTCGTGTCGTACTTGACTTCCATAGCCGATAATGCAATGTACCATCAGTCATTTTACACATTTTCAACTTTTTTTTGTGATTGTACCATGTAGTTCCGAGGTTCCGAGGATAATTCTAGATTTTATCGTTATACACAGGCGCAATTGTTAAGTATTTGCGCAGCGGGCGACGGAGAGGGCTAAGCTCTCATTGCTAGTTTGATCTAGTAGAGGTGTTTGTCTACTAGATCGAATTATAAATAAAAAGATACGTAGATTAACTAAGGTAACGGACATAGCCTTGAGAATCAGTAAGCTTAAATGAAAATGAGCAGGGTACTTAGCACGAAGAACTAGTAGCTATTGGGGCAGAAAGTTCTAGATTGGAAACCCTTCGACTAAAGACACAGGGTAAGGCATCCACCGACAAGATAGTCAGACGCCCTTGTAGGTAAAGATCAAAGGACCAAACTGGATGCAGAATGCTTGTAATTGGTTGCTATGAAAAACCGTGGGGGAGGCCTATGTTTAGCAGTGGACGTCCTTTGGCTGATGATGATGATGATAGCAGATTTTATAAATTTGTCACCTTCCACAAAACATCACTGCTTGCTTTAAGCAAACAGCGTAGGTTACTTCTGTTATTCAATGTCAATCTTTAAAAATATCTCGTCATAGAAGCCATTGAAAATGCCTATTTTAAATTCACTATTGTTTTTTTATGAATTGATTTAGTTTTTATTCTTTTGTAACGTTAGTACCATGGCTTTGGTCTCTCTTTAGCTATCACAATATTACGTTTGCGCAAGGCCTTATCTAGTGAAATAGACATATTTCATAGGCGCGTAGAGATCTGATGAATAAGGGTCGTGTGTCATGTCAGACGCGCCCATAACTACATAGTGACAGAGTGACTGGAGTGCTAGTTGGACACTGTCATTTGGGACTCATCAAGAATTTTTCAGAAGTTGTAGCTAGCTAGCTATTGCACCATCTGAAACTAGGAATTAAATATAGAAAAAAAAATGTTTCGTATTAAAGTCAAACTATTCCATCCATAAATAAAAATTATGCATGCCTTAGTAGATAAAGCTATAACGTTCAGTATGCATAAGATAGGGTTACGTAATAATGTTAAATTAAATATCATTTTAGTCTATTACTCTTAGAACCAATACTGTGAATATAAATAAATAAAGTATAATTTGGTAGTGATATACGGTCTTACTTAAGAAGACTGCCTGGATTCCGAATAGGTAACGACCCGGTTACCGAAATTCGCTTGGTCACAGTTATGTGATTAAAAATTAGTAATTTTGTAAAACTGACATTAGGGTGATACAGTTTTTACCAGCATGAATTAATTTGCATAAATACTTTTAATTTGCATTAATTTGATGATAAACTGCTCTTCGATAAACACGTGGACCATATAACTTCTAAAGCCATGAAAACACTGGTTTTTGTAATAAGTGTTACCAAAAATTTCACAATGGCTAAGTCATTAAAAATTCTTTACTGCTCTTTGGTAAGGAGTCAACTGGAGTACGCAAGCCAAGCATGGAATCCGCAGTACAATATTTATATTGATAAAATTGAAAAAATTCAGCGCAATTTTTTAAGATTCCTTAACTACAAACTTAGAATAAAAGCCGACTCCTTGTTACCTTGCTAATTGCAGACATCACCATATGCTCCCTCTTTCTCTGAGAAGAGAAGCAGCTGACCTGAGTTTCCTTCATAATCTAGCATTAGGTATGCATGATTCCAGCGAGCTTCTCTCAAAGATTAAGTTCCAGGTTCCCTGTCGTACTAATCTTAGAAGAAATTATATAACCCTCCATGTTGAACCGCCGCCGATCACAAATTATATAAAACACTTTTTCTTTAACAGAGTGGCTACTGACTTTAACAAAAATTTTACTGAACATCTAGACTTATTTACTGCGAGACTAAATCATTTAACAAATAAATTAACTCTTATTTTTTTTTAATACACATTATTAACCTATCCAGCTTGGTATGACCTCTCCTTTTTCTCTTTTTATCTGGTATTGTTCTTCGAACATATTTAATAACACGATTATTGTCTTCTATCTATTGTTGTATATTGATGTGTGCGATAAGTTCTATAAGTGAAAACTAGATGGGCATTTTATTTTTATATCTCCCGTAATCATTATACATGTATTATATTTCTGTTTGTTTTCCAACAAGTAATAATAATAAATAATAAATAATGCTTAATAGAACTAACCTTGGTGCGGAAACTTAGAAAAAAACAATACTATGGTGGATTCGACCAAACGAGAATAAATTAAAAACTTAGAATCGCTAGTTATCCGAGTGTATATCAATATTTAATTTTACCATTTAATGTTCCCGAATCGCGATTATACGAATGTTACTCTTAACGCGCATTCACATTAGAGCGACAACAGTGCGGCAGCAGC
Source organism: Pyrausta purpuralis (assembly GCA_963924145.1). Classification (NCBI taxonomy): domain Eukaryota; kingdom Metazoa; phylum Arthropoda; class Insecta; order Lepidoptera; family Crambidae; genus Pyrausta; species Pyrausta purpuralis. The sequence continues at coordinate 26,220,863 of OZ001646.1, forward strand.
AGCGGCGCGCGGCAGTCGCGCAGCAGCATCGCCGCTGTTTTTTATGTATGTCCATCCGCTGTTGCCGCTCTAATGTGAAAGCGCACTTATGTATCAAATTATCAGCAGTCGTACTGTCGCGCGACCGTCGCGCTGCTAAAGTCACCTGAATGTAAAAGCGCTCTTATAGTTATACCAACCGTGTTGCGTGAAATAAAAGCTAATTCAAGTATAACGTGATGATGTCCGCTTGCAATATTATTTGTTTCGTTAAGAGGATTTTTACTATAAAATAAATAAATATCTTTTGGACATTCCTACACATCTCCATCTAGTCCCAAAGTAAGCTACTCAAAGCTTGTGTTATGGGTGCCAGACAACGGATATAATACTTAAATACTTTTTGTTTGTAAATACATACATGATATACATAGAAAACACCCAGACCAGTACAAACAGACATGTTTATGCACACAAATGTTTGTATTGTGCGGAGATCGAACCCGCAACCCGCTGCGTAGTAGGCGATTTTTGACCACTACACCAGACGGTTCATCAAAAACTATCACAGCATATTCCTTTGGTTCGAGATTGACTTGCCGGATAATAAAACAGTTCAATCATTCGTTCCGTTATGCGAGTTTAGTAATTTCTATACAATTTTACGTCGCAATATGACTATGATATTTTTTAGTGTAAAATCGAGGAACAAAATTGTATTTGGTATAGTTATGCGCGTGTTAGCATATGTTTGGTCAAATCTATCCTAAGTTCAATTAAATGTGTTCTATTCCAAAACTGGAAATGACATCTAAACGAATTCTAATGCCCTCTCAAATAAGGATTCCTATTTTTTTGCAATTTATCATTACACTTCACATCACCAAAGACACAATAAAACCCCAGTCCTCGATACATTAAAGAAGCAAGAGACAAATTCATAATAACTTGAAACTCCGAATTAATTGCCCTTTGAGCAAAAACGGGTAACTCAGAAATCTTCGTGTTTAATACTTTGATAACAAATTAGCTAAAACACCGAAAATTCGAGAAGTTTCGAAGCATACCTTTATTAAAACAAAAGAGCGTCGTTATTTTGGGAAATTTGTACAACAAAGTGGGAATATAATTAATTGGCACTTTGCACGAAGTCAGGCTGCGTAGGTTCAGAATTCACATATACGTTGGTAAAATAAAATGAATTATACAGGGTGTCGTTTTGGTCAGTGACATCCAACTCAGGGATGATAATATGAGTTAAAATTATTCAAAAAAATCTCTAAATTAAATGCAAATTTTATGAAGGAGTTCTCTTCACAACATTCTAAAAAATATCAAATTGAATGGAGAATCTCCCATCCCCGCACGTAGCTAGCGCGTATCTACAAAATACTGTACCGTAGCTAGTAAGCTACGAAGAGGCTACCTGGTGTTGGTAGTTATGACTTGATCAGTGTATCGCATTAATAAATTGATTTTGTAGGCATTTTCAAGAAAAGGATATTTTAATATGTATTGTTTTTGGCATCAGTATCGTTTTTACAGCCACCCCTGAGTCGCTTGTTGTGGACCAAAACAACAGCCTGTATTTAATTTCGAAGTTAGTCTAATTTACTGTACACTTATACGATATTTGGTGATTAAAAGAAAAATACTTATTATAAACATCGATACAATGGATGGAAGAGTTTTTATTTGTATTATCAAACGTTAAATATATCATTTGTGTCAATTGTTTTCAAAGGTGCCAATCTGCACTTTTTGTGCAAAATGAGTGAAAAACACGGCAACATATAAAAAAAACATATTATTTGGACATTACATAACAAAACTGTAAATTTCTCATACAAAGCACCCATCAAAGTATAAGGTTGGCTTTAAAGCTGGCATTCTACTAAAGATCGTTTTTAAAAACGGCCATCTGGAGCCATGGACCCATCAGAAGGCAAAGTTTTTATGAGTGATGTCACAACTTCAGGAACATTATCTGCTGTGTATTTAGTTGTGTTAGCGTTTCGTGATTAATTTAATTAATTAAAAGCAAGAAAGACTATCACGAAGACTTGCTATATATTATTATTATGGAGTAATAACAATTCTGAGATGCTCGCCAAAGGCCTTAACAGGAAGTCTCACTTTAAAGAAGTACGTATGTTTTGAGCATTTGCAAAAATCAATTTTTATTTTATTTTATATTAATGTTTATTCCGAAAATAATTAAGTTTAATATTATTTTTAGATACTTGCCGAAGACCTTACCAAAAAGGGTTCTCACTTTAAAAAAGTTCCATATGATTTGCATTCAAATCACACATCACTGCTACTGTAATGGCAACCCTGGTTTTATGAGATGGCGTAGAAATTCGAGAACGGAAATCTGCACCTAAGTTAGTTTAAAAAAAAGGAATCTCAAAAGTTTGGTTTCAAAAGTGGAAATCTTACAAATTTAAATGCAATTTTTGGCCTTTACGTAACAAGCACCTACTCATAAAAGCATATCATTCAAATTCAAATTTAAAAGATCTAATTGTACCCAAAAAAGTAAATCAACGCGAATTAATAGTTTTTTATTGTTTACCAATATTTACTGAAAAATCAGCTTGCCTTTAAAAACAGACAACTCAGTAGGTTTGGTAACATAAAGCATATAAATGGTAACCTACAACAAAATAATTTTAATGCAACGAACCTTTAATTGATGATTTAATGACAAGCTGAAAATACCTACTCGTACATATTATAACCTCTCATATTCTATCGTGTCTGCAAGCAATTTTTGACCTTACCATCATGTTTGCATCCTTCTTTAATTTATAAATGTTAAAGTAATTTTGTCTGTCTATCTGTCTGCTGTCGCGCTTTCACGCCAAAACTACTGAACTGATTTAAATTAAACTAAGCACACACTAGTCTCAAAAAAGGGTTGTTAGGGGTTGAAAAGGGGAATGAAAGCTTGCATGGAAGAATCGTCATTTACAACGCAGAAACTTGAAACTTATGTTTTAAGGCTCTTGATTCGATATTAATAAATACGACATTCAAATTATCTAAAAGAACCTGATTAAAATGAATCAGGATGGAATTGAGGTAGTATTTTTTGAAGCTAGAACGAACGATTAAGCTTTTTCTGTTGCGTTTGATTAATTAAGTAGTCTTTTAAAGTTTGTAAAAAATACCTTGCTGAAGTAATAAATGACAATAGGGAATTAGGGTTGAAAGTTTGTATCGACATCAAAAGTGTACTTTTACCCTCAACACGCGTCAAAAAAAAGGTTTACATCTTTACTAAAGCTGAAGAGTTTGTTGATTTAAACAAGCTAATCTCAATAATCAATTTTGACGACCTCCGTGGTCGAGTGGCTAGCACGCTGGTTTCAAGCGTCGCCATCTCGTGAGGTTCCGGGTTCGATTCTCGGTCGGGTCAATGTAGAAAACGATCTTTTCTATATTGTCTCGGGTCTGGGTGTTGTGGTACCACCGTTGTGACTGATTTCCATAACACAAGTGCATTGGCTACTTACTTTGGGATCAGAACAATGTATGTAATCCAATATAAAAAAAAAAAGTGTTTAACTTATTTATCGAGCTGGGCTATAAAAGATAACGCTGCGACGGGGCGGGAGGGAGCAAACTCAATCTGAGACGGGTCACCCTCGACTGCGTCTGCTAGTCATCTATAAAATATATTCCTCCATCTCATAAGAAATAAGTAGGTGCCATAGTTATCTTTCAGGTAACCACCAATGTCTAGACCTCATAAATCAGACCATTAAATCTGACACACGGGTCCACTCAGAATTAATTACTGTCTAGCCGCTTCATAATGTGCGTCAAGCTTTATCCTAATCCGACAATCCGATCTCAGGTATTAGATATGGTGGTAACAAATCATCATTATCACATGTGTAGTTAATCTAGACTGTGTTTTGGCGGTTTGGTCAGCTGGAGGCTAGGTCCAAGGGTGCTCTGTCTGACTGTCAAATGTAATATTTATTTATTAAAGCAGGGTAAGTGAAAAGATGGAATTACTACCAAATGTCATTATCTTACAGACATGCTTAGGACAGAAATGAAATGAAATACTTCTTAAGACTACGATCCTTAGTCGCATCATCACGTAATGTCTAGGGAGAAATATAAACAAATATACAGGGTCTTCTTCTTAGCGTGTGGTTGTGTGGTAAAAGCTACTTAAATGTTTCGTGCCCTGGGATTGCCTTGTCATTTGCACACGTGGGGTCCTCCACAGAGCAAGAATCAGGGCACGCAGGACAAGACAGAACCCCAGACGCAGGCTATATAGGTTCCATCAGAAAAGTCTAACTTAAGCATGGTATCCTTACAACTACCCACCTGCGACCGGAGTCGGTTAAAGGATTCCCATGTGGGCCATGGCAGTCTGTAATAGTTTATTTTAATATGCAGGGTGATTAAGTATTAGAACAAAACCCCTGAGGAGGTGGTTCTGGTGCTCTAACAGAACATCTCCTGGTATAAATAAATAAATAAATTCTTTATTTGCACTAATACAGTTTTTTTATATGAAATGTATGTAACCCTGTCTGCCAAACTTCCCAAAAGGCTGGAAAATTTAATTAATACATCATAAATAACAAAATTATATCCACATGTTTAGTAACAAACTAAGATATACAATAACAAAGAAGTGACAAAATAATAAAGCATTGCAATACTTTATGTGCATATGTTTGTGTGTGTGTGTGTTTGCTTTATTTTGGGTTGAAGCTTTTTATGCACACCTATTTTTTGTGATCTGATAATTTGCCTAGTACAAAAAGATGTTGTTTTTGAGCACCAAAATCACCTCAAAATTATGTTTTAAAACCTAATCACCCTGTATAGCAGCCGATTTATCGGGGTTAAATTTCACTATTTCACCCGTAAATTTAGTGTCAAAATATATTTATTGGTTTTTAAATCAGTTTTTTGATTGAATTAGTAATACGTATTATATTTCTCATTGAAATGCATACGTCTTATATATACAAATAATTATTATAAGAATATATTGAGTAAATTGATATGGGTTTATTCAGGTAAGAAATAGAGATAAAAAATTCGGAGATATTCGGTAGTAAAAGTACTCTTTGGTTATAGGCGTCACACACACACACATACATTTTCTGTGTTAACTTTTTTTCTCTCAATCTTTGGATTTTCATCGAATTATAGTGCGATTTCGACTGCGACTTCGTCCACGCGTTTTCCGTTTTTTTCTCAACATTTCAAGACTAAGATAAGATAAGTCCGTTCAGCCGTTCTCGAGTTTTGGTGAGACTAACGAACAGAAAATATAAATTCATTTATATATATATAGATTATGTGTAATATTGTTTTTGTGATATAAACCAATGAACTTTTTTCTTTTTTTCTAAAAATATGAAAAGTGTGATTCCCTTCTGTAACTATAGTAGATACACTAAAAGCATATTTATAACTTTATGGAATGAGGCAAATAATACCGTCATCATAGCAGCTTATATTAATTGCATACTAAGCGCACTGTGCACGGAAAAAGTTAATTATCTAAGGAAAACCAGTTCAAAAAGACAATTATTGCCTACGAATAAAGTCCTTTTATTCAAAACCTCAATTCAATAACGTTCCACTCTATTCAAAATATTATTCGAAAACGGTCTTTACACAGAGCGATTTAAAAGTCAATTTTGTTTGGGCAACAAAAGGTATATTTTGCGTTCTACCATTGGGGTGTATAATGACAGTAATAAATCATATGGATCGTTAGCTCCGTTCCCGACGGTGTTGGGTTCGATTCCCGCCCGAAATGGCATCATCTGTCAATAGACGTAGTAACTTGACATGACTTGCTAATGGTATAGCCATGTTGGATTGTTGCGGAACAATCGTATGAATCACTGTTGTGAATATATTTTTCCCTGATTTTTGTTCGCGATACCCGAAAGTGAGATGTTATGGTCAACTACATTCTGTATTTTGAAATTTGTCGTTTGAGAGATTGAGTTTTACTCTATATAAAAACATTGAACACTTTGTGAAAATCTATGCTATTACTTTACGGTCTTTTTGATATTTATACGAGTACAACAACAACACACAGTCGCAAACTAACTTAGCGCCTGCTAACAAAGTCCAAGTAATCTCCGTTAAGTACTATATGAATGACATATATTTCATGCGAGTTACGCTGTATATTTAATTTAATCTTTGAGTAGTTCTGCTTGCATTGTGCACTATGCATTTAAAGTTATAAACTGCCTTAAATCTGATGAATTAGATTCATAAAATTATTATCCCTTTGGAATAGAACGACAAAAGCGAGATGTCACTAGCAGCAAATTGTGTGATAAAAAGAGATGGGTAGCAGAACCATTTTTGTCAGATGTCAAACAGTTGACCGCCCCGCAGAAGCTTGCTGAAAATTACGTGCATTTGATTTTTTATATTTAAAAGTGAAATTGTGTATATTTTGGAGAAATAATGCGTCTGAAACATAGTAACTTGATCGGTGATTGATTATTATGCATTACAGCGGCATAACCTCAACAAATAATCATTTAACAGGTAGATTAGTCCAAATCGAAGCCTCATAATATACGACTTATATTTACCAATGCGCTTCAAATTAAAAGTACGCAGTTTGATTATTCTATTCTACAAACGTTAATTTACGTAAAAATAAAGACAGAATAACACAGGGAATGTATATCGACGAATATTTTGTATAATGAAATAACATTTAGTTTTACACTAGAGCTGCATGTTCAATATTTTGTGTCGACTGTTTATCATGCAGTAAACTACTATATTTAACTTAGGAACATTGTTATGAATCACCTGATCGAAAGGTTATCTCATTTAAAGCTACAAATGTTACTTACTTATGTTAGTTACTGACATCTTAAATCGGTTTCGTTTGACAGCTTTTACTTGTCCTTCTATTCTGATAGGAATATTAATTTTATGATTAGATTTGATCTTATTTTAACCTTTTAATACGCGTGTCGCTCTCGCTGTTCTATGAGACCGGCGATCCACTTTTTTAATTTATTTCTTTTTTTGGAAACGCTTGTGAATTGTGGTCTTTGCTAGCTGCCGGATTTGTTTTTATTTTCAGTCCATAGTGTGAGTTTCTGAAAAGCTGACGTTAAGGTATACACAGCGCCAATTGGTCTGAGAGACTGACGCGGGTATTGGTGTCACTTTGGGTGTAAGTTTTAAACCCCTCTATTATCCTTGGTTAAGAGTTTTTTGCGTTATTTATTATGCGTTGAAGTTAAATTTGATCAACCTAATTTCTTTTAAGATAAGAAATTGCATGGCAAACGATTAAGAGCACATCACATGCCTGCTGGAGAAAGTATGTATTAACTACAAATTAACGACAAAAATGTCGATGAGTTTTCAGCACAAACTAGGGCTCGACGAATTATATTCTTTAGATGGTCGTTAGTCAGAAGCAACGTCTTAAATTAGTAAGATTCGTTTTTGTGGATATTATTCCTGAAAAAAAGCTACGGAAATGCGGTAGGACTATGCAATCTGTAAATCAGAGTGGCTATCATAGTATGCCCTTATTGTTATGATAAGGCTAGAAACTACGTCAAACTATACTTTGTTTGTGGTACAATAAGGCCATAACCTAGGATTACGCTATTCCTGGATTAAACCATCATTTTGTCTCGGTCAGTTTATTTGAAGTTGACAGAGACAAAATGAAGATTTAATCCAGAATTAGCGTTAACCTGGGTTAAATCATCATGCGCAAGTCCACCTTAGTATTTTTTTTTCTATATAAAAAATAATTTTCTGGTGTTGATAAGAAAAATATATTACGGGTCTTTTTCGTAGCGCCTAATAGAAAAAAATACAATTTTTAAAGACTGTAAAAAGTCACATAACTTCAAAAAGATTTGGATAGCACAAAACACTTCAATGTCCTCTAACTTTAAAATAAAATAATATCTTTGTAGTTTCTTAGAAAAAGAAATTAAACATGCCTGCTTATTTTAGTCTGTGCCACCGCACGCGGGCTTAGGTGTTACAAAAAAATACACGGGTAGGATAGGATAGGAAGGTTAATTGATGTAATTATAAAAATCCAAGTCTTATAACGAGTGTCAACCTTACATACACCTACAATGTTAACTGAATATTTAGTTTACTTATCTCGAAAATAGTGCAACTTGAAAGTCCCAGCTTAAAAAACAGGGGTAGTGAAAGCAAAGTGTGACATGTGACGTTTTTTTGTTATTTTTGTGTTTACACGTTCCGATTTCAAGCATTTAATTTTAACCCAGATGACTTACTGACTTATAAAAGTCACCTAAGTTATAAAAAAGGGCATGTAGTAAAATCAATCAAGGTGGATGTAGAAATCAGGGCCCCTATTTTTTAAACACTCGCTTGAATATGGCGTGTTAATTAATAAAAAAGTAAAAACCGACTTCAAAACCAAAATGCACTAAAAAGTCAACGTAAAGTGTCGGTGCTGCGACAGGTGAGGCTGAATTTTCAAAGTGATGGCACCGACTCCAAAAAGAAATTGTTTCCCTAAAAAGGATTCCTTTTCTTTCAATGTTCAAGAGTTTATTTAAGACTTTTTAGTGCATTTTGGTTTAGAAGTTGGTTTTTACTTTTTTAAAGTTAATTTTATTTCTCCATTTATAGAGTTTACAAGAGAGGGGGGGGGGGAGTTGCACCTTATGACTCTGTTCTTTAAGAAGCTACAAATTTCCTATCATATGTTCTGTCATTATAATTACTGAACTCCTAAGCGTTAAGGAGTTCAACCATCAGCTCAGCCCCACAAGATGTAGGCTTTCAGACGTAACAATACGTCAATATTAAGATTTTAGTAAAACAACACTATACGTGCCTTTAAAATATGAGGGTTTCCCTCGATTACACCAAGATCCCATCTTCAGATCCCAAATCGGCAACAATGGGACCAACTAGAAGGTACACACTCTAAGTAGGCGAAAAAAATTTTCGAATCGGTCGACTAACGACTGAGATATGAGGTAACAAACATACAAAAAAAAACATACAGTCGAATTGATAACCTCCTCCTTTTTTGAAGTCGGTTAAAAATCAATGGAAATTACGCGAAACATGTATGTACGTTAGTTCACACAAAATTTAGTTATCTTTTATAATCACTCCCGTCTGGAATCATACAAATTTTTATTATAAAATCGGATATTAGTCAATTAATATCACACACCATCTTTATGCAAGTAATTTATAAATAGGGGCTTTCTACATTATCGGAGTCTGGTTAGTTCTAGGTGTTGTTGTACCACCGTTGTTTCTGATTTCCTTAGCACAAATTTATTAACTACTTACTTTGGGATCAGAGCAGTGTATGTGATTGGTGTCCAATATATTATTTATTTATTATTTTATTACTTTACATTAATTTTAAATCGAAATTAGTAAAATAATATACATTTATTTACCTTAAACTGATGATAACCTATTTTAAATAAATTAACTGTTGAAAAATATATATAGTTAAAATAATAAATATTTTTAACAAACCAAAAATTTCTGAGGCATGATTTTTCCGTTATATCTGTGGTAAGCACATTATGTACCTTCTTTGACGTGTTAATCATTTTGATTTTTTTTTTATTACGGTAAATGATATCATTACATATTCTTGCTATTATAATATTATTACAGGGTTGTATATTTTAAGAAACACGTAGGTATTTGTATCTTATTCGAATTCGTCGAAAATCGTATCCTGTAAACGCCCCTTACAGACGTCAAACCAACTGTCATCGTCTGACGACAGTTGATGAAATGAGACTTCGTTTCCCCATCAATTATCGTGTTTGTTTGTTTTGCTTCTTTCGGGTTACGTTACATAGGAAGTCGGGGCATCCGTTTTCAGAATAGTACGTTAATACGTTACATCTGGTGAGAGTTATGAATATGGATGGAGGGATTGTCCCGGTGGTGTTTTGTATCGGATGCTATAGTTGTGAAAAAAAATGTGCGCAAGGGAATAGTTCCATTTTTCTAAGTTCTGTGATATAGGTGCTATGTACGCACAGATTAGTAAAATATGACTGTATGGATCTATCGTCATTTTTTAATAAGTACTGAAGGAGTTCAGTTTGCATGATTTTAAATATTTTCAAAATACGTGAGCTATTTTGTCGGCTTTAAATGCATCAATTTGTTACAATCATTTTTATATAATAATAATATTTTCATAATAATTTTCGGCAATGGCAACCTCTCTCATTAGAGACGGAGATATTATGTCTAGATGTCTGCGCAATACACAAGTGCACTATCTATTCCTTCACTCTCATTAATTCGGTGAGACAGAAGTCGATGATCGATGAGGGATCAGGCGCAGAACCATGATTTCTTATGATCTGATGATGAATTTTATTTTATTTCCTGGTAAGTAGTAGGTGGTTGTATTCTCTTGATATATTATTTGTCAGTCGCATTGTTATTTTTATATAAACAAACCCAATTTTCCAGAGTTTGCTGGTTTAAATCCTACCGGTGCGCGCATTTCTGGTTTCTTACCTAATTTTGTATTCTTGGTTAGAAATCTGTAACAAATTAACATCGTTAAGTTACAGCCATAACATCGTTTTCCACCGAAAAGTAAGTCAATGGAACACAATCCAATTCAAGACTGGGCCAATCAATTCTGTGCGATTCCTAGAATAGTTGCGATAGTTCCAGGTCCATGTTAGATCGTGTTCCGTATCTCTAAACTTCGTCAATCGGCTCGAGAGGAATGCGGACGCCATCTTGGTTTGGAATTGCTTTATGTTTATTGGTGGGAATATTGTCTTGTCAGATATAGAAATAGATACTCGTATGTTTGAAGAGAGAGTAAATCTTTAGTTTGATATTCAGGAAATAATCTAATGATTGAATACCAACGTCTCTAAGGCAATAGATTTATTTTTGAGATCTCATTGAAATTACCTCCACCTTATTACTGTTTAATCTTAAGTCGGCCTTATCGTTGGAAGCGATATTTTTTCAGACAACCTTAGGTGTCAATCAATCAGGTCTCAATCTCTTTTACATAAATAATTGTGGACGGTGTTATATTCAAATTTCAAAGAATATTTGCAAATAGATGTATAGCCGTTATATGTATATAGTATAGCCGTTTGGCAAATTCATACTAGAGGTAAAAAAAATACACGAATCACCAAAAAAACTTGGAGGAGTGGAGTGCTGAGTCATCAAATATTTTGTATTGAAAGTATTAAAAAAAATTCAGCAACCTATCGTTAGTGAAGATATTTGAAAAGGCTTTCAAATATGCTTCTGAAAATATAGGACATATTTACATTTCAGACATTTTTAATAAATTATAACAAAAATAATTCTTAAACCATACCAAGCTTGGGCTACGCATGATATTTTATTGATGATGTTATGTTTGTAAAATATACCAAAAAAGTGATAATTTCTATCCAAGAGGAAGGTGCTTTAGGGGGGTGGGGGGGGGGGTGATTTTTTGCGTATAGTTTTTACTATACCTGTTCAACGATGACTACACGAAATATTATAAGACTTTAATTAAAGTGTCGTTTTAAACATATGTATACCAAAAAAAATAAAGATACACCCGCCACTTCCTACATCAAAAATTTAAAAATAAACCCAGCAAAAACCTGTTAACTACCACAGAATTAGAGGCGATAATTAACAAAACTGTTTACGACAGAAACCCGAAGAATTCCAACAAAAAGTCCCTTGCCAATGTTGTGGGAAGTCACAAATACAGGGTGAAATATACGCTACTGTCTCTTGGGCCAAATTAAACCGGAAGATATTGAAACGGGGGAAAAAATCACAAACGAATGAGGGGAAAAAATGTGGCAAGTGTCAGGTTTGCACGTGAGGATAGAATGGCATGCAAAAAAGCTGTGAGTATGAGAACTATGCTGAGTGCATATTTTGATGTGTTGTTAATTAGTGACTTCTTAATTATTGCACTTACAATGTATTAAATGTGTGTGTTACTGTATTTTTATAAATGGAACTCCTGATCGCTCTTGTAAGAGGATGGCTTATACAGGGTGTCAAGAAAATCAAGGTCAAGCCGAAATCGGGTGATAGGCTGGGTCATGCTAGTTGCTAAAAAAATAAAATAAAATTTCTAATTCAAGTCAAAATATATAAAGGGACTACTACGGCTACTTACTACCAACGATGGCGCATTTAGTCCAAATTCTAAAATGGTGTAACACTTACTAATTTAATTCATAAAAATACTTTTTTATTTTATATTTGTTAGTAACCTGCTTCTTGCCTATTGTTGTTATCACTTTTTAAATGTGTTTAGCACATACCAGAATGCCCTTACCGTCATAATAATAACGACTTAAGGATTTTTAACTGATATAACTGGAAAAGTAGATAAGTTACAATTTTATTGTATTTTTTTATAGTGACTGTCATGGCCTAGCCTATCACCCGGTTTCAGCTTGACCTGGACTTTCTGGACACCCTGTAAATCCTCTAGAACGGGGGAAAAGACTTTCTAAAGATATATCTATACTTTACTTCTATACCGAGGGTATTCTGGGATAACAGAATAAGTGCACCACTTTTCAAAATGAGAAAACGGCGCTTAAAGTTTTGAAAAATCATAGATGAATTTTAAGCATAAAAGCAATATAATATTAAGTTTTTAAGTAAGTATTTTCTTTCAAGATGTACTTGAACTATTTATTTTGAAATAGTTGTCAATAAAAGTGATGACAACGGGGCAAATATAGATTAAGGTAGTGCAGTTATTCGGTTTTACCTGCAATTCATAAATAGCCTGTAAATCCCTATTTAAGGCCAAGTTTTAATACATTATACTATACCGTAAAATGGTTCTTGTACAATTGTGACTCAGAGAAAATTATATGAACATCAATAATATTACCCCAAAGGCAGATATTCAGTTTTTTCATTTTAATTATCTATTTTTACTTGAAAAGGATTTCAACATCTATGGGTCTGAAAATCAAATAAATATTTTTTTCGTAATTAAAACTTTATTTTTTTGTTTTGAGCTTAAGGCACATTGGAATTAAAAAAAATATATCCAAAATATTGCAAATCACATTTCTTCCTCTCCAGACAGAACATTCTCCTCTTCAGAATCTAGAGGAACACTATTCACAGTCCTCAAGTTCTTATATACCAGGGCTCAAATTCTTCCGGTATTACTTTCTCTTTGACTAAATACAATAAATCCTTCTTCTTTGCTGCCCATATTGGTGATGATTCTTCATACGTTTTCTTCAGTTGTCCTGGAAATTCATCACATTCTTTTTTTGATCATCTAGTCTTTTTTTATTTTTTATTAGTTATCTTGCTTTTAAATTACTAAACTCTTTTGTTTGGTAAGGCTCTTTGACTATCTTCTTACGATTAATGAGATGTACTCTTCTTTACCTTGCACGTTGGCATATTGAGATCCAATCCTGCATTGATATACCGAGGTTTCTTTCTTTTGTGATTCAATAGCGCTGTGCATAGAATCAGATCCTATAAAACTAATATTATAAAGCTGAAGAGTTTGTTTGTTTGTTTGGACGCGCTTATCTCAGGAACTGGGAGACCAATTTGAGATATTCTTTTTAAAATTAAGTATTTCGCAAATAAGTCCAAAAACGCATGCAGGTCATTTTGCAAATAGGTCCAATATCTACTGAACCGTTAACAGAAAGTGCAAGCGAGATATATTACGTATAATATTTTATTTAATATATATATAATATTCTATTTTGATAGGTACTAGTGAAGCTGAAGAGTTTGTTTGATCTAATATCTTATTTGAATAATAACTCCAAAATAAGGCTCATAGCTATGTACGACACGCCGTAGCTGCTATAATCGCTGCACTAGCCTCTGCAAGGAGGTACTATCGAGGTCACTGCTACCTATAACCACTTCAAAAACCAAAATCGCTTGCACCACGCGTCGCCTTTTGCCTGAAGTGACGCCCGTTTTTGTGTGGTGTTTTCGTCGGGCAAGTGGCTGGCGGCAGATACCTAGACCGTCCTTACCATGAAAACTAGTTACGTGTTTTGCGTTGAAACGTATAACGGAAAAATCAAATGTACACGAGCAACACCGCAGGGAATCGCTAGTATATAAATATACCAATTTTTTATGTCAAACCTGGTGGAGTTTCAATTAAAATACATGTATGAAACAAACTGCATTCTAGCAACAAAATAAACATTACTCTGGTCAATACTAACAAAAACAAAAAGTTTCAGATGTTCCAAGATCTATGTAAGTAAAGGAAGTTGCAATATCTTAAAATAACACTCATCAATTTCGATTGCACTGATCAAGAATACAAATACAAATTAAAAAATACAAATTCTATATTCATTATCAGGTATTTAAAAATGGAGTTGAAAAGAGTATGTATCAGTGCATCAGTAAAGCAAACAAAAAGGGAATACAACAGTAGTTTCACGTAAATCTTTTCACACAGCGTTAACGGTTTGCGCCCACCTCACGTCACATGTCATAGTAATTTAGTACTGGGTGATTAATTACAGCGATAATTACCGCTCCTGTTTAGATAATGATGCCGGCGAAACAGCAGACGGATTCTAAATCTATACTAACATATAAATAAGACAGTTTTTATGTTTACTCTAAGATTGCTGAACGGACTTTGATGAAGCAGTGATTGATGATAAAACCAGCTTATTTGTCAAGTTTGAAAAGAATTATGGCCAATGGCCAGTTAAATAGCCTAAAGGCTCCCCTGATAAATAAAGTACCAAACACAAGAATATTTTTTGGTTCAGTAGTTCCTGAGATTAGCGTATTGAAACAAATTAACTTTTTAGTTTTATCTTTTTAATACGTTTGCCAAGAAAGAAACAATTAAAGGATCTTACGTTAAAAAATTACATAAACAAAAATACAACTAATAAATCTTTTCTCTCTTCGAAACGCCATTACCTAAATCGTTCCTCCATCATTGTAGAAATGAAATTGTAAACAAATCATAGAAGATCCGGTACAATAAAACCCTTTTGATCATCATCGCTCTAATTATTACAAATAAGCATCTGAAGTAAGAGACATTGATGCAGAAGACTCGTTTCATGAAAATCTACACAAAACACAAATACACGCAAGCACAAAGAAATACAAAAGAAAAATTTAAAAAAAAAGCCTATGGCTAGTCTTTTCATTCAACGTATTTAATTAGTGCTTCGTCAAATATTATGATAATATTATCCTTGTTTTTATGAAGATAAATAAATTCACTTTGTTTTATTTCAGACATAATAATAATAATGATAATATTTATGATGATGATGATGGTAATATTGATAATTTTAAGAAGAAAAAGAAATAAATAACATGAAGAATTTAACATTCACCCAAAAATAAATAAAACAAAAACAAACAAAACTTTTACAAAACATGCAGCCGAATCCATTGCTTCCAAACCCAGCTTAAGCACGCGAAGTAGCGCAAGATGTCAATGGAACTCCAACGGAGACGGTTCAGAATCTAGACTGCTCTCTTCCGAAAGATGAAATGAAATGAAAGCCATCACACATACTGAATAAGCTTCGGCGAACATATCGCCTTCTGTCGCGTGGCAGCTTAACAAACAGCGCACTGAATAAAGATTGAATTAATGATTTGGAAGTCTTTAATTCCTTTTTGTCTTTTGTGGAACATTTCTCATGCATATTATTAAATATTTGTTACAGGTGTGTTACTTTTTTCCATCATCATTGTAATGAAATCTGTTTGTATGAGATTATTATAAAACATTACAGTATCTGAAAGGACAAACTCACTGAACTAGTTTTTATTGTGACAATTTGAACCGAAATAGCACGGAAGCCACAGAGGCATAAAATTTTAAGTCCAATAAACGAATGTGCCACTAGTTTATGGATTTTTCAATGCTTTTAGACACAAACGGCAGAAAAGGGTTAATTTTAGTACAGTCAAAACCAGAACAACTAGACCTATGCATCTTCACAGTTACAACGCCGTCAGAGATCGTTTTACAGAGGAACAACACCAGAATGTTCTGAACTTTGTTTCTGTCTAACAACAGTTTTTACCGGGATCAAAGAGAAATGGATGGCTATTTAAGGCAAATTCCAAGCTATTATTGAGTAATTTAAAGAAAATCGTTTCAGCTCACTTAGGAAAAACACAATTCAAATTTTATTTTCCATAATGCCATTAATAACAATTTCTAACTTAAAAACAATACTAACAAATTAAACAACTGAAACATTAAATACAATAATTAAAAAATATATTATAATACTATAAAAAAACAAAACAAAATCGTAAGGTATTTGGGTCTAAAGTGGGACAGAAACATGCATCAACCTTTTATAGCGCCTAAAAAAGCTTTAACAAAAATACGTGATGCGGATCTCTTTCAGTTTTTTAATTCTTTGCTTAGCCTTTAATAATTTGACCTCGATTGCGCCCGATGTAAGGTGTGCATGAGGTCTAGGGTGGTGCATATCTGCTTAGTAGAACCCAATTTTCTCTTATCTTAAAAGAGACTCACGAATTTACACTTTTTTGAAATTCCAATTCAAACCTTTTATCAGTGCTATGGACATCTTTGCATCTTCAATTCAAAAATCAATCATACTCTATTATTTAGTTTACCTCGCAAACTAACAGCTTTGTATAGTAGGCATTCCAACAATAAGAAACATTTTAGTTCACAGCAACCCCAAAACAATTTAATTTTACGCAAGGTTAGAAAGGAAAACAATAAAAAGTGGATCATTACGAAATATTATCATATAAATTGAAAATGTCCCCTGGATAAAAATGCGTGGAGTAGCGATTTCAGAAATATTAATAGCTATAAAACAACATTCTTGAATACTTATTTAAAAAAATAAAAAATATTTAAAATTTATAAGAAAAAATATTTTTTTAAATAATATTTTGTGGTACTTCACCTTTGAGTGGATTCACCAGTATAATTAAATTTAGTAGGTTCCTATTTTTACATGTCATACAATATACTGGTTGTCTGTGTTAGCTATGTGAAAATTTACAGCACAACTCGTACTCTTAATAAAATATGTTGCGAAATCTCAAAAATAAATTTACTTTCAGCTTTGTCATACAAATCAACTGTATGCCTTGATGATGGTGAAGGATTTATGAACTTTTTTTAAAACTTTAACAAGTATTTCGTGCTAAAGCAATTTAAAAGAGTAACTATTGCATTCAACTGTAGGCAAAATGGGTCAGAAAAACTAACAAAAAATATTCTACACCACTCCACAGAGCTCTCTATTACAGAACCACCGCACAGATACGCGTTATGATTTGTGGTCTCGTTTCGACATCTGATTTAAGTCATGCATCGGGCACTTAGGGGTGCTGTAATTTATTTTTATTTACCACACTGTCATGGGTTTGTTTATTTTTAAAAAGGGGATGCCAGGGGTGCGGTATGTTAGATTTGCGCGGAATGCCGAGTGAGTGACAATGATGAAGTATACAGAAATATACGAGATTTTTGTGTGGAATGGTGAAATAATATAGTGCAGGGGCGTGTGGAATTTTTTGTGTACCTAAATACCATCTATACTTGATGTTGATAGGATAATGCAAATGTATTGATTTAAATAGTATAATTGAATAGAGTAATGAGACAAATACCTTGTGTCTGTTAGGTAATTCATAAGTTTTTTATATAAGTGCAAGGTACTTTATAAGTTTTTTATTAAGGCCTTGTATTGCAGGCGAAATTAAACAAAGCTTTCTATGGTACTCTTCAAACATACTTTTTACAATGAGATAATGGATGTCTTGATCGAACCGTTTATAACTCAACAGTTCGAATTTCCAATAAAACGGTCATGAACTACCCGCCTTTATCAACTAAGTTCTTATCTATTAAGACTTACTTGTATCGGCGCACGAGCACAGTTACCTAATGTCTAAATACTCAATGATTATCGAAATAACCCAAATGTGATAAAGCCTAATTACTTAATTAAATAACGAGTGTCAAACGAATTATCTTGATCGCCTTTAACGTTGGTAGGTAAACATAAGTAGTCATTGTTTGTATGTATGAATGCTTAAATCTTTAAAAACTACGCTACGGTTCGTGATCCGTTTTTTTAAAAGATAGAGTGATTCAAGAGGGTGGTTTATAGGTATATGAAATGCAAACTATAGTAGTGCAATGTTGGTCATTTTTGAGGCTCCTAAATGAAGTCGTAAACAATTTTTTTTCTTACATTGTAATCGCTGGCTAAACCCTTCGAGATCGAACAAACATTGCACCGGTGTAAAGCTGGGGCGCGTTGCTAGTTATTTAATAAAAATATGCGAGTTGTAAAAAAACATGAGTTTATTATTAACATTGTCAATGATTAAAAACAAATAGCACAGCTACCAAACTTAAAGCTAATGCTGATCCAAAAACATTGTTTGCTGCTCCCGTATAATACCCTAGCTTCCTGGTCGTCTTCTCCATTTCAATAAGACAGTCCATGATTTCTTCAGCATTGGGAATGATCTGGTCAGGAGGCAGGAGAAAACCGGTTGCTCCCGTGTCACGAAGTTCAAAGAGGAAGACTATTGGAACGTCGGCTACGCCTCTGACCCAATCAAAACTGGCGCCACTGGTTGCATCTGTAGTTAAAAACATTTGAATACTATATTATTTCACGCCCATTATATCTATTACAACGACGCCAAAACTTTACTGGTTATCATGTTTATATAAACTTATATGATGAAACTGAGCCTAAAAAATATTGAATATTATTAAAAATCACCTAGCAACCCATTGGGTAATCCCAAAAGAGGTTTAGTATTTGGAAGACTGTCGCACTCTGTATTCTTTTGAAATCAGAAATTTAGAAAGCTGATCATCTTTTTGAGAAATCGCGTTCCGTTTCACCAAGTTTCTTAGAAATTCTGATTCTCAATATTCACTAGAGGTAGTTTATTTTTTATTTTATAGAGGTAGTTTTAATTGTATTAATTCTAAAATTGCAACGGCAAAACTCAGAGGAAGTAAAATGAGTAGGGACTCATTATACCACTTGTGTTGAGTGCCTTTACATTCTCGAAGCAAAAAATAATTAATTTCATATAAAAAATGCTTACAGAGAATTGAAGCGGCTGTGCCGACGGTGTACTGCGTTCCGTGACGGGCTGTCAGTTTTTCTGCTCCCCGGATAGCTATTTCGTACTGGAAATTAAAAATTAAAATGCCAGTTGAACGTAAAACAATTTTGATGGAATGTTGTGAGTAGATGTGATTTTGTGCTCTTTTCTCAAAGTTGTCGCCAAACATCTGATAATATAACCCCCTATTCATAATAACACAAACAGGTTTATAAAACTGTTTTAATTATAGGTTTATTAGACTGTTATTATGAATGAGGCTGTAAGTATTTACTGTTTAAATTGTTTCTATAAGATATAGAACTTACCATATCAGCATAATTAGGTGCTTCCAGCACACCAGTGCCTGTGGTATGACTGAACGGTATCAGTATCATTTGGGAGTACGAGTGAAAATCGAAGTAATATATCATATTCCCATTGACCTTCAGTTGATTCACGTAAGCTGTGATAGCTATTGCTTCTAGTTCTGATGTTGGAGTCGGTCCTAAGTACGTTTCAGCGCAAGGGTTGGTTGATGTGCCTACAGCTGTAAATTATTTGGTTTTATTAATAGATGTGGTTTAATCGCCACTGAAAATATGACCTTTTCTCTCATCAAAAATTGCAAACCACCTTTTTATCGTTTACCAAAGCTCCACCTAAATTTAATCTATCTTTCTATCATTAGCATAGGTCAGACAAAAATAAGCAGTATTTTGCATTTGAGATTTAGGTAAATGGATTAGACAAGCAGAAAGTCAATAAAAAATTTGCTACTTACTTCCCCAAACAATGTCAAAATTTCTGTTCAAGTCTATACCATTTCCAAGATCTAAATTATTACCACACGGCACGTAATTAGTAGGATTTCTGTTCTTTCTCCACATACGATTCTAAAAACACAATAATCAATGTACACCATATTATCTGAGAAGTAGTTCAGATGACGCTTTCATCATATATTGTAAAACAAAGCATTCAAAACTATTAAAACAAATTGATTAACCGCAATGATTGAAACTATGACATATGATATATGACTTTTAAAACTACTTACGCCATTAAAAGTATAGTGGTAACCATCAGGATTGACAACTGGAAAGATGTGCCAAACGAGAGTCTCCGCCATGAATATGACATCAGGATCTGAACTCGTCAAGAATTCTTTGATTATCCAAGTAACGGTTGCTGGCGAAATCCATTCTCTGGCATGTATTCCACCTTCTATCATTCCAACCAATGGTTTGCCTTCTCTTTTACCAGCCTTTAAGTCTATGATCACTCCTTTGATCTCTCTACCTTCGTAAGAACGGCCGATGACAACTGTTTTTACAACATCAGGGTATGTAGCTTCCAATTCGTCAAGCCAAGCGTGGATGTCACTTAATTCGTAGTATCTATCCCAACTGAATGATCCGAGGCGGGCGGTGCGTGCAGTTTTTGCTGGTACTTTCTGAGCGTTTATTGCACTAAAAAAAGAAATTGAATTGATATACACTCAAAAAATCATGTTGGTGAAAATATTGTTAATATGGCATAATTAGTGCCAAAAGCATTCCCTATCAGTCAATAATAGGTCTACTCAGAGAAAATGCAGTAAGTGTAAAAAAGTATATAGGCAAGAAAATCAATATTTTTTATAACTCACTATTTTTTTGGTAAATGATAAATCCTACAATTTCTAACTTAAACAGTAACTAACCTTTGAACGTTTTCAATAGCAACTTGTGCGTTTAATCCAACGGTTTTGGTATACCGACAGAATTCTAAATCTTGAGTTGGTGATACCATAATCCTCACATCACTCCCAACGTCAAAAGCGTCAGTCCAAAAGTCGTAGCCTGCTTTACGTAAATCTACTAAAATCTGAACCTGTTCCTCAGAGGCAGGCACCACTTTATACACTTTGTAGTTTTCGTAGCTTTTTGAAGCATAACCTAAAGCTATAACTCCAAATAGGGTACACCAAGTTAAAATTTTCATTTTTGTCTCTGTAATCCACGGCTACTTCTTTCAACAATAGTTGGAATATTGGTTCCAATCTTTGTGATATCTATTGCATTATGATAAAATATTATGGGTTGTAAAGTTGAGTACCATAAATGTGATAAAATTAAAACGTCTATTGTACATTCTGATTAGCAAGTAGGTAAAGATTAACGTAAACATAAATAAGGATGATAGAGAACTAAATTGACAGTGTTTCAAAACTCCAACCAATTAATAAAGATGTTAATTTTCTATTAAAGTCTGTGACTGCAAATATTGTTTTTTTTTACTCTGTCTTCTCATATCGGTTAAGTTGTATCCCACGAGTAAAACATTATAATTTATCCAGTCACTATCCAAGTAGACCAGTCAATACTGTAATCAGTGCTTATGCAACCCAAGCGAATTAAGTTAGCCGACCATACAAGAGACACAAGCGACTACGAATATACAGTAAGAACAAAATAAGACAAAATATAAAAGTTTAAAAAAGTTTATTTTCTAGTTCAATTGCAAAACAGCTGCGACTAAAACAATCATTATAAAGAAATTAGATAAGATAGTGATAGCTGAGCTCTTATAATATCCCATTGATTTAACTATTCTGTGCATCTCCGCCATTCCGTCAACCACTTCTTCATTGTTAGGTATGATTTGATCAGGGGGTAGAAGGAAACCATATTCTCCGAGGTCACGAAGTTCAAATAGAAAGACGATTGGTATTTTAGCTGCTCCTTTGGCCCAGTCAAAACCAGAACCGCTTACTGGATCTGCGAAAACATATATATTTTATATAAAATTTACACTATCAAGACTCGCAAGTTCCATTCTTTGCATATTTTAAAATCAGATTAAATTTAGCATGTCAAATAATAATAGTCCTCCTAGCCGATTTCGACTAGACTAGACTACTACTAGACTAGTATCCGGTCACAACGATTTACCGACTGCGTGGTACATATTATAGTGCACAAGTGTGTGCACAAACACAGGTGCACTCTCTTTAACTCTCATTGCCCGATGGGACAGCAATCTGTCACGACTGGAGAGAGTTCAGGCGCAGGACCAACGGCTTTACGTGCTTTCTTCATACCCGAGGCACGGGGATGAAACATCGCCAACTTCAAACTTTGGGCTACCCTGAGAATTTCTGAATGGAAAAACCCAGGTACGTATTTTTGACCCGACTCAGGAATCGAACCCGGGACCTCTGGCGTAGCCGTCGCTTTAAAGTGCGACCCTACAACCGCTGCACCACCGAGGCAGTTGGAATGTCAAATATACGCTTACCCAATAATCTTTTCATCAACATAATAATACGAATTTTAGCCTGCGGCTGCAATTAACTAAAATCGGCGCGTTCGCAATTGAGACGTGAGACAATACTATAGTAATAATAATAAAATTCTTTTATTCAGACACAAAGATACATTTTTATTAGTAACAATTAATCTTAAAAACTCAATTAACTTAACTTATATAATTAATGCGGGTAGCATTTGGGTTCCTCAAAGCGGTTACCCAGTGCCCTGTTAAAACACTGTCCCACCTTCCTGCCAGTACGTTCAGGATACCGTTGGAACTGCCGGTCCTTCTGTTCCGGAGGAACTATATCTTTTTTTCTAAGAATTGCATGGAAACTGTCGACATGGGCGACGGTGACATACTGGACGCACTACAGTATTGCAGCAGGCCCAACAGTACTCTGAACATATTATTGTATAAGACACGCAAGGCGTTGACCGACTTTTGCGTGTAATTAACCCACAGGCCGCCCGTGTACATGTATTGCCAGTACGAACGGAATAAGGTTACTTTAACCTCATTTGATGAATGTGTAAACCTGCGGGCCAGCATATTCCCTCTTACTGCCAACGCCCTGCGCTCTATTCCAATGTCACAGTCGCCTTTCAAGTCAGCAGTGACTACATGACCCAAGTACTTAAAACTAGACACAACATTCAAAAGGACCCCATTTAATTGAATCAAGGGCACTTGATTTACAGATGATTTCTGGGCTTTGAATACCACTACCTCGCTTTTTTACAGTTTTTCTTGAGTCCATGTTTATGTTTACACGCATACAGCTCACACACGTTCAACATTCTCTGCAACAAGCTGACTGACGGGCTCTGCAGTGCCATGCCATCCCCGTAACTAATATTATTTATCATTTTCCCGTCCACGGAACGACCGACGCACATACTACTGAGCTCGACAATCAGCTCGTTAATATACAAACAGAAAAGCTTAGGTGATGTGAAACCCCCCTGCCTAACACCACATTCCAAGCGGTAAACATCAGACGAATCATAGGCCCATTTAACATAGTTGTCTTGATGTTTATACCAATACCTAAAGATGTGTACAAGTTCTCTATGATTTGAGATAATAAAGTGCAGCGCGACTATTTATCGGGAAGTGCAAGCAAGATAGACACAACACTGACACGACTTAGTTGATAGTACGCGACCATGATAAAAGTAAGCTACTCACATAAGATATCTGCCGAAGTACCAACGGTGTAGGTGGTGTTGTGACGTTCAGTTAATTTATCCATACTCCTTATCCCAATTTCGAACTAAAAAAAAATCGTAAATTGTATTATTCAAGTATGAAAAATAATTAAAGATCTAACTACTGAAAAAGCAATTGAATGCGGAGGTAAAAATAGCTTCTTTTTCGGAGTCGTAGTACTCATAAAAAACCACAAACTTTTAATGATATGTATATGCTTCATGTAAGTATTAGTTACGTTGGCTATTGAACTCATTATAGTACATTATAAAAATCATAAAAAAAAATTATCTAAAACTTACCAAATCACCATAATTATCGACTTCCAGTACATTAATGCCAGCAGTATGACTGTAAGGTACCAGCAACAGTTGAGTATAAGAGTGGTAGCCCAAATAGTACAACACTGATCCAGTTTGCTTAAGGCTCAGTATGTGATTGGCAAATGCTAAAGATTCTTTCTCCGAGAACCCACTGGCACCAGCGAAGGTTTGGGCACATGGATTCAGTGAAGCCCCAATTGCTAAAAAGTAAATATAAAGATTTGAAAATTTTATTTTCTATCAAAAAGGTGAGTCTATCTTACTATATAGAAACTAAATAACACCAGATGAATTTGTAATTTCTCGCAAAAAATATACAGAAAACTATAATTAAGACTTATCATTACGAAGTATGAAAAAAAATTGAGAACGTACTGTTCCATAGAAAATCAAAGTTTCTGTTCAAATCCACACCGTTGCTCATGTCATCAGGAAGATTGAATTGAGAGCATGAAGTAAAATGCGCCTTGTTTCTGTTCTTCCTCCACATTCTGTCCTGAAAATTAAGAGTAAATATATTATTATATGACAATAAATTTAACAACAAATATGGGTCCCCTTATGATTATTATGATTTCAAGTGCTTTACATGCCAATAAGTTATTAAGTTTTAGATTTTGAAAGCAATAAAATACTTTATGTTGACAAATTAACTTACATCGGTGAAAGAATAGACGTATCCATCAGGATTAGTCACCGGGAAAACATGCCACACAATATCCTCGGCCATGCTCCTCACACCGGGATCACTACTCGTCAAGAACTCCTTGATAACCCAAGTTAAAGTAGCTGTTGTTATCCATTCTCTAGCATGGAGTGCGCCTTCCATTACCCCAAACACTGGATTTTCGTTCTTCTTGTAATCAATCACAAGGCCTTTTATTGGTCTATTTTCTTCGGTTGTTCCAATGGTGACGATGCTAGCTACATCAGAGTGGTCAGCAGCTATAGCATCCATCCAAGCGTAGACCTCGTCTAGCGTTTGGTAGTAGTCCCAGGCATAGTCACGTATGTCCTGATTTCTGGTCAATATTGGTCTTGACTTTTGTGCTTGTGCTAGTCTGTAAAGAGAATCATTTTTAAAGGATTTTTTACTTGATATTGGTTACAAGGAAAATAATGATGATGAGATGGTTTAATTTTAGTAGCCTATGTCAATGATATAAAAAAAAAAACAAGTTTTCTGCTTTCTATTTGAGATTTATAAAGAAAATTATTACTGTAGATATTTTATGACTATAGAGTCACGGTAATATTATGTCTACAGTATTGTAACTTCATAGACGCGCGAGCTATACCTACTCGCTCGGATGTTGGCATGCGCTCGGCATGCTACAGTCGCGGACGTGCCGCAGTGACGACCGGACGGTGTGTTGGTATTCAATCGGTAACCGCGCGAATTTTTACTAGAAATAAGTGGAAATAAGTACAAGTAGCTATTTAATGTGGCAAATAGAATATATTGTGCTGTTTTTGGTTGCATGAATTCTTCAATAACGCACCCAGAGATAACTTTTTTTCGATTACCTGGAAACTCCGAAAGGTAAGACTATAAAATAATAAGACTTACTATTAGATAAGTAGGTACCTACCTACTACGAAATTTGTATCTTGTGTCTTAATGGATTGGTATTTCCTTTTTAACCGACTTCAAAAAAAGGACGTTATCAATTCAATGTATGTATGTAATATTGTTGGAATTGTACCATTTTTGCGTATGTTAATCTATACCACTTTCTGAACAAGTGTGCCAAATATTATTCATGTTCGTATGTATGTAATATTTGTATGTATGAATGTATATATGTATGTTTGTCTTGAGTTTCTCAAAAACTAGAAGGTTGATTGCGATGTTTTTTTTTTGTCTACTTGTGCATCGTTGAACTTAGAAAAAAGTGTAAGTTTCATCAAAATTAATTTAGCAGTTTCTGTGCTATGATCATTTAAATAATTTTGTATTTACAACTTGTATTTTTATTGAACACTTCCTATTCAATTCACGAATTATTTTATGTTATCATATTAATATTTCATATTGTTTTTATTTATTTCTCTATGAGTATCTGTACTAATAGATAAATAAATAAAAAGTAATAAATTACAATCTACAATCTCAAAACTAGATAGAAACTCAAAGTAGGCAGATGCAATAAAATAAACGCTGTAGGTTGGCGACAGCCCTATCGCATGCTAACGTACTGTGCTGCTGTAGGTACTTATTTCAAGGACACGGGCCAGTTACAATACTGTAGACATAATATTACCGTGATAGAGTTCTACTGGCCAAATGACCATAAGTATGCACGCACCAGTTTCTTAACGGAACTCTTCAAAACTTCCGGGTTTTTACGAACTCTGAATTGTTGCTTTCAATTTATAAAGTAATTAAATATCATCAACATTTACTTACCTTTCAAAATCTTGGATCTTAAGATCAAACTTAATTCCAGCATCAGAAAAATATTGTTCTAAAAATCTCTGCTTTTCAGGAGACACCATAATCCTTACATCTTGTCCTTTCTTGATTCTCGGCTCCCAAAACATGTAACTATGTTCTTTTTCCAACTCTTTTAATACTTCTACATCTTTGTCAGTTTCAGGGATAACTTTGTACACTCTATAACTTTTATAACTCACATATTCACAATTAACAATAGCAATAATTGCTAATAAAAATAAAGATTTACGATACATACTGGTATCCTAATAGTAATCTACTAGAAATGAATATTCGAAACAAAAATTGAGGATTAGTTGATAACGATTTATCAGCGTGATAAGAATAAATTATCAATGGTTTTAATTAACGTGGTTAGTAATGCGATTAATGAATAAAATATATCAGGGCAATCGAAGTCTGCTTGAGTGAATACAGAGAAAACTCTAGATAGAGTAAGATAGTAGATAGAAGTGTGAGCAGTAACCAAAGGATGACGCTAATACAGAACATAATTTCGTATGAAGTAACTGGCAGATAGCACTTACTGCAACTTACTAAGGCTCTAACATACAAGCGGCACGTAATAGTGGCTGTAGTCAATGCCATGATAATAGCCTCTTGTCTTCCATAATGTGTCGTCAGTGTCAAAGAATTTTTAAGATATTTGTCTAAATTATATCGCATTAAATCAGCCATCAAAACATCAAATAAAAAAATTGTGTTATGTATCAAGATGTGTGGACGATATATACGTGAGCTATAATTCGTAAAAAAAACCGGCCAAGTGCGAGTCGGACTCGCGCACTGAGGGTTCCGTGCCAATTTTAACTGAATTAGGGAATCCATTTACTTTTACTTAGTAAAATACCACAATATTTTGTTGACTACAAATATAACTTTGTTTTTCAAAGTGTTTGTATGAAGTACAAAGTTATATTTGCGGTTGTTGTAAATGTGCTTTATCTCAAAAACTACTCGTTCGATCCCATCCGAACCAATTTTCGTTGAAAGTATTTATTAAGATCTATATTATATATTTTTGTCAAAATTTACACTTGCTTGGTTTAGAAATTAGATGGGGGGACGCCCATTTTACCACTTTGGAAGCGTCTAGCTATGAAACGTTAGACTTTAAAAGAAAATGGTTTTAGAAACCTCTACGTCATTTTAGAAGACCTATCCATAGACACCCCACACGCATAGGTTTGACTAAAAAAATTTTTTGGTTTTAGTTTCATGTATGAGAGCCCCCCCTTAACTGTCATTATTTTTTATTTTTTGTATGAGAATCAGTAAGCGGTTAACAAGATACATCTTTCTACCAAATTTCAATTGTGTAATGCTTATAGTTACAGAATAAAATGGGTTTTGACATACGGATGGACAGACAGACAGACAGACAGTCAGACTTGACGAAACTATAAGGGTTCCGTTTTTTGTCATTCGGCTACGGAACCCTAAAAAGAAATCGCGGCGAAATGTGTGTAAAATTTTTATGTTAATTTCATTACCAGACTAAGGCCTGATTTCTCTAACGTCGGTTAAAAAATATTCGTGGAATGAAACACAAAACGTCTTACATAAAATCTTAACCAACTTTTAAGCTATCATTTTAAAATCGGTCGATTTATACTTATTGTAAATCTTATCTGACATTGGTAAAATCGGCCCTAAAGGCAGTTCTTCTCTTTCACCGATTTCATTTGGGTTATAATACAAATTCCAATTAAAAAATTATAACAGTCTGTAAAGGAACTAAAAATAAGACCTCAACCAAGTAATAACCGAAGTCGGCGTCTCCACTTCGAAGTTCCCGGGTTCGATTCTCGGTCGGGTCAATATAGTAATCATAATTTTCTGTATTGTCTTGGGTATGGGTGTTGTGGAACTACCGTTGTGTCTGATTTCCATAACACTAGTGCATTAGCTACTTCTTTGGGATCAGAGCAATGTATGTAATTGGTGTCCCATATTTATTCAGAGAAGCATGGACTTTTTGATGCAAGAATAAAGATACTCAAATAAGTATTAAATTTTGGGACAAACGATATGCATTCACCTCAAATGAACCAGGGACAAAGCAATGGACTTATGAAAAAAAAAAACGACTTATAAAATATGTTTATTAAAATAAAATATAATTCACATAATCAACACAATTTTTAAATAAATTTATTCACGAATAAAATAACTGAATCCACTCAACCGATATTTAACTCATCTGTTAGTTAAACAAATTCACAAACAATACTCCCAAAGAGAGCAACGCCAAGGAAATAACATTACTCGAAGCAGCAGAGTAGTACCCCAATCTTCTGGTCGCCTTGTCCATTTCGATCATAGCGTCCATGACTTCTAAGTTGTTCGGTATGATCTGTTCTGGAGGTAGAAGGAAACCGTATTCTCCAAGGTCTCTCAGCTCAATCAGGTAGCTGACGGAAACGTTTCCGTAAAACTTTGCCCAGTCGAAACTGGATCCGCTCATTGGATCTGAAAAAAAAATCAATTATTACAGGCAACATCATTCAGCTCTGGCCCAAAGGTAGTACCAATTATTAAACTATGATGGCTCTACAACACCCATCTTACACGTATCCAAGCCAAATTAGTATTGCAAATTTAAAATAAAGATTACTATTAAATAACGGTATTCAAATTTCGTATTTTTTTAATTCCAATACCCAAAAACAAGACTCTTTTGTAAAGTAATCTTATATCGTTCCTTAAAAGAATTCAAGAACTGTTTTGTATTTTAAGGCACCTTTTCACTATGTAAAAAAATGATGAAAAATTTAACTAACATAAGACTTCTGCCGCAATCCCCACTCTGTATTGTGTTCCATGCCTCTCTGATAATTTTTGAGCACTGAGATTTCCTATTTCCATCTGTAAATCAAAAATTAGAATGTAAAATTACATTATTATTGGTAAAAGAAACCTGAAAAATTGGAAAAATAAAACTATTCTTACAAAATCACTTTCATGTTAAATATTTTCAAGATGAAGTCGCATGGCTTGCACTGTCAAAAAACTAGTAGATCGCATGTATAATTTCACCCTACAAACTCTGACTTGATAAAGTCTATTTACACCTTAGCTCAAATATTATGTGGCTTTTTCGTTTCATGACAAAAAAATACTATTTTTTTTCATGAAATTCAGCGTAACTCCAGAAACATTTTCTTTCTAGCACTTAACCAGTACAGCGCTCTAATGCTCGTATTATCGGTGCTCTAGTCTAGTTTAATAATAAAGCAGACACTTCCAGGCTAGATACTTGAGTAAAGCCTATTTCACCTCAACCCGGTGAACTAACATTCCCGAACAACGTTCATGAAATTTTCAGACGCAGGCCGCAGAGGTAATGATTTTTCAATTAGTATCCAAACCAGTGCGGCTAAAATTTTAATGCTACGAGCAGACACTCTAGGTTGGAGTGAAAAGCCTCGGTATGATGTAACCTAGATCCCTTATTTAATAAAAATATACTAGGCTAAAACCAATCAGTAAGGCTTCAGGAGCAAATAGAAACGTATTTTTCATAGTCTTGAAATATGTTAAAGCTATTTCAAAAATTTCGAATCTGCGAATTTTGAGCGTCATTTGGTTTTTTGACAATGGAAACTGTGTCGAGACTAGCACCACTGATACTTGTGTATACTTTCTATGAAATAATGTAGTGGTAGTTCGACCAAACATAGGCTTACACGCGCATAACTATAACGAAAATAATTTTGTACCTCGATTTTATACTCAAAAAACTCAAAGTCGGTTTTCGACGTAAAATTTAATAGGAATAACTAAAACTCTCACAAGAGAACGAATGATTTTACTGTACCGGAAAATCAATTTGTGAAATTTAAAAATCCTGTCAACAATGTCGTATTAATGTCATTTTTATTCAGATCTTATGTACTTGTGTTCCGCAATAAATGAATTTGATTTAATTTGATTTAAACCATGGGAAAGAATCGAGCTGTCAAACGTTTTGAATTTGACATGCGGACGTCATTGCGTTATACTTGAATTAGCTAAAATAGCGTAATATAAATATATATAATAGCGTAAAATTAAAGGAACAAAAGTTATATTTTTACAACTTAATACATAAAATCTATATTTTTAAAGTACCTTACTCATGTTTTCTCAATAAGGCTGCGGGCACGTACGGCCCGCATTTTCACGACAAACTTGCAACGTCTTTATAAACTTCCTACGTAAATGTAGACCAACACACATTAATTAAACCACCTAAAATCATCTACCATTTGTATACCGTATGAAACCGTCTTTTTATCACTCTGACTGCCTTATTAAAAACGTAGAATTACTCAGGACTGCGCAAGTTTCACGCGTAATTTAATAAAAAATTGTTTTAAAATGTTTGCGACTTTTTTAAAAAAAACAAGCATTCCCGGTCTTGAGTGGTCGGCACGCTGCGTGCTGGTGGCCAAGCACTGGGATCCGAATGCTATACTATATATATGACGTCAGAAAAAGACATCGCCTTAAAAACTAGGGCCCCTGGAATAGGACCGCTGGAATGGTTCACACGTAGTCGGGCCCGAGTGCGCGGCACTAAACAATGTAAGTTGAAGTTTATGACAAGTAACTAACCAATCATAATCTACAGACCGTAATTGATTATCATCTTTAAATAATTAAAAACTCCTGTGCTTTCTTACCAAATCATCATGATTATCAGCAGGGAAATCCGTGGCGCTACTAGCATGACTGTACGGCAAGATGAACAACTGAGTGTATGAGTGGAACGACAGATAATAAACGATATCTGCTTTCTCTTTCTGAGCCAATATATACTGAGAGATAGCTTTCGTCTCTGGTTCGGAGCCTGCTGAAACTCCGGCGTAGGTGTTCAGGCAAGGGTTGTTGGAGGCTCCGGCAGCTAGAAAAAGTTGAAGCTAATTAATCTTTATGGCAGGAGTAGTAGTTGTCTAAAGTGAGACAGCCCAATGTCTGACTGAAACATGGTTGCTCACGCGCGGGTTCCCTCTATCTGGCAGAATCTTTTTGTTCCGAAAGTCACTTGGCATAACACACTTGGCATAATTTTCTTGTGTCGAATATTATTCAGGCAGAATTTTCTGTTAGCGTAATTATTGTTTGGTCGAATATTTATATGCCCGAATTTACAATGGCATACTTTTAAGATAGCAGAAATTTATAAGGCATAATTACCTTTGGCAAAATTTTACTTTGCATACTTTCGCTAAGCATAATGTTTATTTGGCATAATTTGACTAGGCATACTATGAAGAAAGCAGAATTTCCTTTAGAATAATTTCACTACGCATATTGCTAATTCTTTTAAATAGTATTTTACCCTAAGATTGAATTAAAAAGTCATTAAGTTGTAGTACAAAAGTTAGTGACAGAAACGAATCGGTGCAAAACCGACTCCACGCAGTCTTGTTTGCCCCACCCCTAGAGTGTAATTCAAAATCGCGTAGGCGCGGAGGGACAAGGCAGCCCGCGAGCTGAGGAGCAGGTGGTGAGCGAAAACCATCTGCGACGATAAGCTCGCGTGGGACTGCCGGAGCCCCGCAGCGCCGGAGCCGTGACAGAAACCATGCATGTTGCATGCTTGCTTGCATGCTTCATGGTTGCATGCTTGCTTGCTGCATGCTTTGCTTGCTTGCTTGCATGCTGAATGCTTGCTTGCATGCTGCATGTTTGATTTGCCATGCATGTTTTATGTTAGTATTGCTAAGATAAAACTACTTGGGATACACAGAGAAATTAAGGTTTATAGGAGAATATTAAATATAAATATGCCAAAAGACGATTCGGACTGTGAATTTTCTGCGATAGGATGATTCTGCCTATTAATGACTATAAATACGAATTGTATGCCACAAGACGATTCTATCTGTGAACTTTTTGCGTTAGGATGTTTCTGCTTTAAGACTATTATGGATATTAAATTTCTGCCTAAAGATGATTCTAGCTTACACGATTATGCGTTTTGAACGTCTGATAAATGAGTGAATGCTAATTGGTGTTCTGCGAAAGGAAGTTTATGCTATTTGATGATATGCCAAATAAAATTATGACAATAAAAATTATGCGAAACAAGGTAGACCCCTCACGCGCACATGATAGGATCCAATAACGGAATTTATCTCAATTGAATGTTTGGCTATGCCAGCAACAAATGCTTTATTTACTTAAACATTATTGCAATGTAAGTTGTGCAATTGGCGGACTTAATGCCTAATGGCATTATCTAGCAGTCAACCACGTGGTAATGAAAATTATGCAAAGAGTTTAATCAGTGGCGGAATATTAATAATAAGTGAAAATAGTAGTAATAAAAAGAAGTGAAATGAACTAACACAAACAATAATAGGATACATAAGCAAAAGACTAATTAACATATAAAGAATACATATTATACTTAATGAATACAAAATTATGAATGATAAAAGTGATGATAATGACGACATCCAAAAAACACAAATAAAAGAAAATAGTTGTTAATTCTGAAGAGAGTCAAGGTTAAGATAGTGGATACGGAGAGACTTTTTAAAAGTAAACTTGTTGTGGGTCATTCTGATTTCAATGCTTCTCTCATCATCATTATCAGCCAAAGGACGTCCACTGCTGAACATAGGCCTCCCCCACGGCTTTCCACAGCGACCGATCACTAGCGGTCTGCATCCAGTTTGATCCTGCGATCTTTTTAAGGTCGTCTGTCCATCTTGTTGGAGGACGTCCTACGCTGCGTCTTTGGTCGAAGGGTCTCCAATCTAGAACTTTCCTGCCCCAACGGCCATCAGTTCTTCGCGCTATGTGCCCTGCCCATAGCCACTTGAGCTTACTGATTCTCAAGGCTATGTCCGTTACCTTGGTTCTTCTACGTATCTCCTCGTTTCTGATTCGATCTCGTAGAGAAACACCGAGCATAGCCCGCTCCATCGCTCGTTGTGTAGTTTTGAACTTATTTATGAGGCCCATAGTTAGAGACCACGTTTCGGATCCGTATGTCATCACTGGTAACACACACTGGTTGAAGACTTTCGTTTTCAGACACTGAGGTAATTGAGACGAGAAGACGCTCTTGCGCAATTTCCCAAACGCTGCCCAGCCGAGTTGGATTCGTCGATTGACCTCTTTCTCGAAGTTGGACCTACCCAATTGGATCACTTGTCCCAGGTAGACGTACTCGTCGACAACTTCGAGAGTTGAGTTCCCAACAGATACTGGAGTGGGTATTCACCATTGACGGAGATGCCGAATCCTTCCCATTCCAGGAGCTTGAAGGCGTCTTCCAATGCCGCTGTAAACAGTTTCGGAGATATTACATCGCCCTGTCTTACACCTCTTTGCAATGGAATCGCCCTCGTCTTCTGTTCCTGTACTCGGACCGACATGGTGGCGTTGTTATATAGACACTTTAACACCTCTATATACCTATAGTCTATGTGACACCGCTGAAGAGACCGAAGTACCGCCCAAGTTTCCAACGAATCAAAGGCCTTCTCATAGTCCACAAAAGCTAAACATAGAGGCATATTATACTCCTCGGACTTCTGTATAATTTGCCTAAGCGTATGAATGTGGTCTATGGTACTGTAGCCTTTTCGGAATCCGGCTTGTTCGGGAGGCTGGAAGTCATCAAACCTACGTGCGAGACGATTCGTGATGACCCTTGAGAACAGTTTGTAGACATGGCTCAGGAGTGAGATGGGTCTATAGTTCTTCAATAAGGTTTGGCTCCTTTTTTGAAGAACAACACCACCACACTCCTGTTCCATGCCTCAGGCGTGATGCCCTCTAGCAGAACGGAATTAAAGAGTCTCTGAAGGACTTTAAGTACCGGTGTTCCACCCGCCTTCAGGAGCTCTTCTGTGATTCCGTCCTCGCCAGGTGCCTTATTGTTTTTAAGCTGTTTCAGGGCCATCCTAATCTCTTAGAGGCTGATGTCCGGGATGACTTCGGTGTAGTGACGGGTCAGGATAGCTCGTGGGTCTCTGACAGAGCTATCAACGGGTTTGGCAACTGAGGTGTACAACTGCCCATAGAACCTTTCGATCTCCCTCAAAACCTCTGCTTTCGTCGACGCTACACTGCCATCCTCCGTCTTAAGCTTCGTCAACAGGCTTTGCCCAATAGACATGTCCCTTGCAAACACTTTGGAGCCTTGGTTCCGCTCTATAGTTTCTTTAACACTATTTGTGTTAAAGGAACGAATGTCATGTCGCAGAGACTTCAATATTCGTCTATTAAGCTGCCTGTAGGTTTGAGCATTAACGGAGGTTTGCAGTGCCATAGATCGACGTTCTGCCATAAGATCGAGAGTGTGGACCGAGAGTTTTTGAGGTCTATTTTTACGGCCAGGTCTAAAAAACTTAGATCCGACCGTTTGGACAGTTTCCACAAACCCGTTGTTTATTTCGTCCACTGATACGCAATTCTCTAGGCAATCAAAGCGGTTTGACAACTCGAGTTGAAAGCTCTCGGGATTTTGGATATGGGCACGAGTAGGTCGGAGCGTGGACTTCATCAAGCGGGACCTTTCCAATTTGACATTTATATTCAATGTGCCTCGAACCATACGGTGATCACTGCCGGTTTTTACCCTGTTGATCACGGAAACATCATTGAATAACCGTCTCTTGGTGGTCATGATGAAGTCTA
Organism: Pyrausta purpuralis; assembly: GCA_963924145.1. Lineage (NCBI taxonomy): Eukaryota > Metazoa > Arthropoda > Insecta > Lepidoptera > Crambidae > Pyrausta > Pyrausta purpuralis. Next base: position 26,255,930 of record OZ001646.1, read on the forward strand.
TCTCATTTCTCGCCTTGCCATCCGGACTCAACCAGGTCCATTTCCTTTGAGGCGGCTTCTGGAAGAAAGAGTTCATCGCAAAGAGTCCCTCCTTCTCCAGAAAGTCGGCCAGCCTGTTTCCCCTGGCGTTCCTTTGACCATATCCAAAAGGTCCCACTTTCAACTCACCCTCGCCTCGCTTGCCGAGTTTTGCGTTGAAGTCCCCCATAACAACAGTGAAATAGGTTTTGGAAGTGTGTATGGCTCTACTTACGTCCTCATACATTTCCTCCACCTCTTCATCCGGGTGGTTCGAGGTCGGTGCATATACCTGTATGACCTTCAGCGAATATCTTTCGGTTATTCTGAGTATAAGGTATATCACCCTGTTCGACACACTCTCGATGGTTACGATGTTGTTTACGAGGAACCTGTGGACAAGAAACCCAACACCACCTTGGGACTTTTGGTCACCCTCCCGGTAGAAGAGCAGGTTGCCGGACTTCAGAGTTATCGTGTCCTCGCCCTCTCTGCGGACTTCTGATAAACCCACTATGTCCCAGTGTAACCTGCTCAATTCTTCCTCCAGCTCGAACAACTTCTCGTCTGTCCTTAGAGTGCACGCGTTATAAGTTACCAGGGCCAGTTGTCGTTGGGGGTGGTAGCGCGATCGCCTCCGGGGATTCTTAGCACCCCCTGCCCCACCGTTACCGTGACCGCTACCGGAGTCAGGAATAGCGGGGCTGCCGGAGACTGGGGGCCTGGGTTGTTTGTGTCCTACCATTTTGGGGGGTTTTGCCAGTACTCGCCACGCTTGGCAGGCGGGTTGGCGAGCGCAGAGGCGCAGCACCTTGCAGCTGTGACGCTGCTGCCCGTCACAGCTCAACATTTTACTGCGCCTTTTGTTGGATGGTTATCCCGCCATCGGTCGGTCGCCAGAGCCTCGTCTGTTGAAACAGGACGCACCGCGTGAAGGTGAGGTTGGCTTGGAGCTTTGGGTCTTGGTTAAGCTCCCTTACGTCCTTCGTACTTCTCTCAGGTATGTTAAAATGGGTAACTTTTTCGATTGTATTGTAATTTTTATGGTTGTACTTAAAGAGAACACTTACTCATCCACATAAAATCAAAGTTTCTGTTCAAGTCGACTCCATTGCTCATGTCATCGTCAACGTTACCAGCGCACTGCGTGAAACTGGCTTTGTTTCTGTTCTTCCTCCACATGCGATTCTGTAAAGACAAAATGCAATGTTATAATTTTGGGAGCCGATTACTTTAAATTTACCCCGTATTATCTACCAAACGAACCATACTGGATCAGGAGCCCTATTTTTGAATCACTCGCTTGAATATAGCATGTGATTATCGTTCAAAAACTAATTAAACTCAAAATATTTATAGACATAAGTACTCGCAAAATTCAGTGATATTGTTTTAAATCACTTACGTGTATACTAATTTTCATTGGAAAATCGGACGTTAATTAATGAATATAACACGCCATCTTGACGCAAGTGATTCAAAAATGACCAGTGGGTATTTTAAGTCACTTCTTCAAATAGTATAATTATAAATGCTTACTGTTCCCGATATTTTTTGTTGTATAAGTTTTTTCTTGACTCCAGACCAAACCAAGTGCGACTATGTGAGAGTTGAATGACTAGATTTAAAAAAAAAACGAATACGAGTATGTCCCTTAATTCATAAGGTTGTATACAGATGCAATATTTTTTCATTAAAAAAAAATAGATTGCGAGTAATCATAATGTTAGCACTATTTGTAAAACAATATTTGAATCTTTGTAAACAATTAAAGTGCGTTTTGTAACAGCAGCGTCATTAAAACACTTATCTCAATTATATATGACTAGCTACTTAGATTATCAGTATTATTGGTGACATTGAGACAATGCAAATTCACGTAGGTAATTAATAATATTTATTTTGCCACTTATCTAGTGCCGAAAGTAATAAGCCTATCAAGATAACTTTTTAAAATATTACCATTAATCGCCGATGATATGCAAAAATACCTGCTATTTTTTTTCAATCACAAGTACCTAAATGCATAAAACTTTTTTTTTATGCTACTAGCGGTTGAAGTCTGAAGCAAAATTTTTCAGACATTTTGCGTCGACAATTTCAATTTTCAGATTTTCAGTTTCATCAAATATCAATTTTATTACGTAGCTTTATATCTTTAATAAATCTTCACAAGCAACAATTTTTTTTTAAGCTTCATTGAAAAATTCTTCTCAAGCAATAAATACCCGAAAACACCAATTTTGTCTCAGCGCTGTCTTCGCGAAATGTATTTTTTTTTGCTTTCGCAGGTATGGAAGTCTCGACATGCGTACACTGAGACAAAATAGTTGTTTTCGTGTATTTATTGATTGAGATTAATAGCTTTAAATCAAAAAATAAATACGTAAATTTGAATTAACTACGCGAAATTTCTAAAATTTTACTTCAGACTACGACCACTGAAGGAAAAGTACCATCAGATAGAAAGTTAAGCTGAATGGAAACATAATACATTTTAGTTTATGTCAAAATAAGAACTGCATTCAGTATTTTTTTTAAACACGCACCGGGAATCAAACCTACTAAAAAGCCAAATTTCCACTGTACGCTGTAATATAGCAGACCTAAATGTATTTTAACTTTGTTTCACTCGTATTACGGTTTTACCACGAACATAATATGATTTCTAAGGGTTGTGAGACTTCGACAAGAAATTAATCTTATATTTTACGAATTTGGTACTAGAGTAATTATAGAGAACCATAGAGAAAATTGTGGACATTTCTACAGAAGGGCACTTTTTTTCTCAATTCGGTGGTTGATTTTTAATTTGGATTTTCTAGTAGTTTTAATAATAAAAAATGAAGTTTACTTCATCCTGAAACATAAAATAACGATTTGCCTAAATTTTGTTGATTGATCTATGAGAAAAGTTAGGCTCCGAATTGAGAAAGCACCGAATTGAGGAAACGATACACTGAATTGAGAAAATGAATCACCGAATTGAGAATAGATGCAACATTATCCAATGCATTGTATTGTATTGCATTCTATTGTGTATATATAATGTATTTGAATGATCAAAATAAAAAAATACCTAAAGCGTTATGTTAACTGACTGCTGGCCTATCGGTTTAATAGTTTATGTGAAAGTCTATATCAATATTTTTTTGTAATGTTAATAATAAAAAAAAACTGATCAACATGTTTATTATTCGATATAACTAATAATCAGTCTTTTTTTAAAACTCAAACAATTTAAACATTACAATTTTCAAAGAGGATAACACAATACTATTCATCATCGATATATTTATATCTTTATTGTTTTATATATTTATTTTGTCTTTTTATCTTTATTGTATATATTTATATCTTATTCTCATCCTTATTCTTTATTGCTTTACTTGATTGAAGCGCTAAAGGAATCATTCTGCTAACTGAACGAAAGTTCAAATTCACCACATGATAGTAGCTGGTTACGTATCGGGAGCCGGGTGGGGAGTATTTAAAAATTAACTAAATTAATTAAAATTAAAATGCGAGTAATGTCTGCACCGATTCGAAGATGATTTATTACTGGCTAACTAATTCTTAATACAGGCACGGGCCGTTGAGGCTGAAACGGCTAAGTCGATAATAAAATACATGAGCTTGCCCTTAAATATGCTGAGGCAACCCTAATCTAAGACAGAAGGGAGAGGGGGTTCCATAACTCCTCCCTCCCTAAGAGTGAAACTATCAGAACGATCATTTTCAAAATCTTTCCGATCATTTCGCAAAATTTTTAATAACCTTTTACGCAACACATAAAGGGAATACAATTAAACATATTATAACTAAACATAATATGACAAAATAACCTAAATTAACACTGAAGTTAATGTCTTTTTATCACTGAAAACACTTTCCACTTCCGCACTGTGCTTTAGAGCATATGACATATATTTTATTTCATCCAGGTTAACTCCAACCATGTTTATTGCGTGTGTGCTTGATAGATTCATATGACCGTGCATCACAGGTAAGTTTATGATCAGGATCGGTTTCGCGGTATCTAGCGACTCGTAGATATGGTGATTGATTTTGAGTCCAAGGACTTCTAGGTTGCAGGGTTCATCAATAGTAACGAGGTAAGTCCCAAAAATAGGCTGCTTACTGTTCTGGTCGTGGTTATCACACAGACTAGTTATCGTTGTTGGTCTTCGACTATACAAGATCCAATTGTTGGTATTAACCCTCTGGATTCTTACTTCTTCGATTTGAATTTGATGCTGGTGACAATGTGTGAGAGTATTGTCAAACTCCATAAGCTGCTCCGCACAGGTAGGTTCATGGTAGACAGCTTGGTTGTCTGTCGTACATAAGAAGTGGTCACCAACAGCGAACGCGCGGCATGGCTTGGAAATTGGTAAGTAATTAGACTTTCTCGCCAATAGGTAGGGAAATTCAGGAAAGATTGATATTGTGATGTTTTGTGACTCGTGGAATATTGGTAAGGAATAAATCTTATAATAACTATTAGTATGATTATCAGTTATTGGTATCTCCATTATAAATGTTATCTTGTCTTTCTTAACGTATGATTTGACATACCTTGTTTCCTCTAATTTAAAAAAAAAACCTCTAATTTAATACCTCGTTAGGTAAATACATAAGATTTGCAAATTGAGCTATCGATTTTAAATGATTTAGTAATTCTTTCGAATTAACTATGGATTGATGTAAAACTGACAATTTACTTAAGGCTAGAGCTGCTTCAATCTCCCTTAATTGTGAATTTAGACACACAGGGAAAACGCGGAAAGTCCTTGAAAAATCCGATCCGGCTGCGCCAGTTACGTATCGGGAGTCGGGTGGGAAGTTTTTAAAAACTAACTAAATTAATTAAAATTAAAATGCGAGTAATGTCTGCACCGATTCGAAGATGATTTATTACTGGCTAACTAATTCTAAATACAGGCACGGGCCGTTGAGGCTGAAACGGCTAAGTCGATAATAAAATACATGAGCTTGCCCTTAAATATGCTGAGGCAACCCTAATCTAAGACAGAAGGGCGAGGGGGTTCCATAACTAGCTACTTGGTGCAGCATGTTTGATAGTAAATTATGTCTTCATAATATTTTGTTACATTTAATATTTAAATTCAATTAATCACATAAAATATTTTATAATAATTTAATATTTAAATACAATTAATCAAATAAAATAGGAAATTGAATATGTTAGATACGTTCGTAATATAATATTGTTGAATTGTTAATTTGTCAAGACACTTGTTAGTATTTTTGTACTAACTCTCTGATAATTTATAGGGAGATATGTAATTGGCCATACCCAATGTATTAAAACGTGAGTTATAGCAATGAATGTGCTGTTGATTTTCTCGATAAACAACAATAATCAACAACAACAATTAGCTAAATTAATAACATAAAAGTAAAACCTCAATTCGGTGTAAGTTTTCTCAATTCGGTGCACCATTTTCCACGGAATTGAGATCCATGGAATTGAGAAAATAACACAATACATCAAATTACCCAAAAATGTTATGAGTTACAGTAATTTCTACTAAACCTAACGATAGAAAGCTGTTAAACACTCAATAGTTTTAGCACAAATCTCATAAAATACTTTAGATAGATAATCGAGGTGGCACACCGATTTGAGATATTACCCTGTACCAAAAACACCGAACGATTTCGTACCTTTGAAAATTGCTCCTGAGTGCTACAGATCTCCCGTTTACACTGTTCGTCCGCTCGGGGGCAATTGTCAGATGACGGGAACAAGTAGTGCGCGTTCCTATTATGCATAGTTAGTGCTACAGGTACATAAAAGTAAATTTCACAGAATTGAGGCACAAGCCTCGGACAAAATTTAAATGTGTCACTGTATTCAAATTAAAGGATTCACGATATATGTAAGCACGAATATGGCTTCATTATTTATTCCTTGCTATAGGAATGTAGGAATAATAATCAGCAACTTATTATTTTAAAAGTTATGAAACGAAAACGAGTAAATTCTGGAAACCGGACACTCCATTTTAGGCCAAATTCTGCCCGTTTTTGAACTTTCCGTTTTTTTAGACCGTATGTACAACCTGGTGGTCTTCTTGATATGCTCTCCATCAGGCCAAGAGTTGTATAAATACGTGTGATTTTTTTCAGACACGATAAACAATTTTAAAGGTAGGTTTTTTGCTCCAGTCGGTCAATCAGTCGCTTCTGTAGAAATGCCCTTGTACTAATATTGTGTTATTTTCATTATCATCGTGCTTTCAAACGCACATTAATTTAACAACAACCACTTTTATTAAGATACCATAACTTATAGTCGAAAACAAGTGAAATCGAACTGGTGCTGCCAAGTCAAGAGCTATCTAACATTATGATACTTACATCATCAAAAGTGTACTGGTAGCCGTCAGGGTTCACCACTGGGAACACATGCCATTCCAGATCCTCAGCCATTGCTCGCACATCAGCGTCAGTACTAGTCAAGAACTCCTTCACAATCCACGTGACCGTTGCTGGAGAGATCCACTCCCTTGCATGAAGAGTCCCTTCTATTATTCCAATAGGCTTATTACTGTTAGGGTGGTAGTTGATTACAATTCCTTTGATGGGTCTGTTCTCGACGGAATACCCCATGGTGACTGGGGAGACGATTGATGGGTACTCAGCAACGAGGTCGTCAAGCCATTGCTCGATGACTGATAGGTTTTTGTAGGAATCCCAGTCGTAAGAAAGGAATTCACTGCTTTTAGATATTTTGACTGGATTCAGTTGTTTGTTGATAACTCTGGAACAAATGTATTGCAGAAAAATTAAATATCGCAAACCCTTGAACTTTATACATATAAAATGTATTGTAAAACCTACGTGAAAAGTCGTGTTAGAGACTAAACTTGTGGAGCGATTTACATGTTTTTTTTTTTTTAAATTTGATGGCATTATTTTTAACACGAATAGGACAAAAAGGGGAAATGAAGTTCCACGGTACCACTAGTAATAAATAATAAATATATTGACATTTTTTAATGCAACTCCTTTTCTTAGCAGTAATTGTTTTGATGTGTGCCTGGCTTTGTCAGTAGTTTAAGGTATGCGAACACTAGCAGTCACCTATGTCTGCGTTCGCGCGTTTTAAGTTTGCTCTGTCATCTTCTGTGGCAGCGTTATTTTTTATAGCCTTAATTTTTTTTTTTTTGTCAAATAAGCTATCATCACAAAACTATTCTTCTAATAAAATAATAAATCGGTCCAGTAGTTCCTAAGATTAGCGTTTACAAACAAACAAACTCTCCAAGTTTATAATATAAAGTATAGATGTATGACTTTGACTTACTGTTGGACATCTTCGATGACAGTTTTCACGTCAATTCCTGCCTGCATGAGCCTTCCTTGAAACACAAGTTGTAGCTCGGGATCTACCAATACTCTAATATCGTCATTCACTTTGAAATACTCATTCCAAAATTCTCCAAATCCTATGTCTCTCATTTGTTCTAGTATTTCTACATCTTTTTGTGACCTTGGTATGACCTTGTACAGTTTATAACCATCGTAGGACTTTTTTGAACTGACTACTACTAGTACTAAAATAAATAGAAAAAATGTTATCTTCATGGTTGAAGACGTTGGTTGCTCAACACCCAACTATTAAATGGTTTGCTTATCAATCAATAATTACGAATCAAGCTATAATTATCAGATAACTTGCTTGGAGTTTATCTGTGTTGATGTAAGCGATACATAAATTAACAAAATAAATGAATAAAAAATATTTTTAGGACCCAATTCAAACTGAACAAAAATTATGACACTTACCGAGTTACTGACCTATTTAGCAAACTAAAGGACATTTTTGATCAAAATTAAGACCATTTGCATATTTTAATTCATTCTAGGTATTTTCCCACGGCAACGGACCATGCCATGACCGCTAGGTTTAAGTCAGAAAAAGTAACACCTTGCCATACGGGCATAATACGGGTTAAGCCGTATGATACCCGTGTGTTATATATATGTTATTTGACCAGCGAACCGCGATTCTTTTTTTTGTTTTTTTTTAGGAAATCAACGGCAATACATTATTTAATTACATATATTAGCTTGGCTTGCAAGTACGGCCAGGTACTTAACCTCATGTCACTTATTTATATGAATGTGTGTGTGTGTGTGTGTGTGTGTGTGTGTGTGTGTGTGTGTGTGTGTGTGTGTGTGTGTGTGTGTGTGTGTGTGTGTGTGTGTGTGTGTGTGTGTGTGTATGTGTGTGTTTGTGTGTGAGTGCGTGTGTGTGTATGTGTGTGTGTGTATGTGTCTTTTTAGTGGATAATTCGTTGTGTATTTTAAGCAGTCTGTATCAGCAGAGTTATCAATGCACAGACTAAGTTACGGCACTTACGGCGTGAAGCGTGAAGCTTATCATACGTGGTTACAGCCCGTAGGTTTAGTCACCGGTCTAGCAACGTTGCGTGTTTTACACGGAGCATGTCATCACAACACCGGCGGAATACACTCTGTGCATATTGTTCGGTGACAGAACCGCATAGAGGGCAACGTGCCATATTCTTCAATACAAAGAAATATTTTTTTCAGATCACGTTCTTAGCACATTTATAGACCTAAGATATTATAAGTAAGGTATTGGAATAAAACATGATCCCTTCAAATTATTGTGTAAAAACCCTAACTCACTTGCCGCACGCAGGCAGGTTGTCACAATTAAATATATCGGTACGCGTGGTCTGTCCAAGCAGTGTTGAGGTTTTATCGATGATTCGATAAAAATGACAGCACAAAAAATCAATCTGTAGCAAAAAATGCATTAAAATTTTACGGATTGATCGGTGCATGAAATGCCTTATAACTATTTTCCTAATTATTAAATCTAGCTATTTACATCACCGTAGCTTGTAGATTTACGGAACCTCAATACGAGTAATATAAAACTATGCATATTACACAAATGTTTTCTCCTTTGTGCGTCTGGAAACCAGACGTGAATTCTCGAAAAATATCAGTATGTTGTGGACTAAAGCAAGTTCTGAAGTGCGTTTAATTTGTGTTGGCTTGACAAACCAAAAAAACTATACTCTACGTATTTCATTGAGGCAGGACACACTTCATTATATTATTATGTAGCTTTCGGAACTCAAGATGCAGGCGCAGGCACGGCTGCTTATGTCATGGACATTTACCATCAATGCGCAGTAAAAGGTTCCAATTAACATTTTGATGCGTACTGCAAAGGAATAGAAAGCGCTACTGGCTGAAGTGTTCCCTATATATTGTGAAAGAGGAAAGTAAATAGATTTTTACTGGTCAAACCAGGTGTGTTTGTAGTCAAATGGAAGAAACGGGCGCATAGGTGCATTTGACAGAACCAATGTGCCCGTTTTCTCAGCCCATTACAAAGCTTTAGCTTTAATACCAACCGAGAGAAAAAAAAATGATTATTATCGATATCTCTACTTTCACTAGCTAGGCAATGAACAACACTAGGAATGCGTCGACGCATAAATCAGCGCCGGCGCGGTCGTGTCCAAACGTCGCGATACGTCGCCCGGTGGGAACGGACTTTTTGATTTGTCGATTCGGATGTAGATGTACGGACAACAGCACGTCCAGGTAAACACTGTGGAATCTTATGCGGTTTTAATAAGGACTAGTTTTCAACAAAAATGTGTTGCCTGATGGGCAGGCGACGGTAAAGTGCCCACGGAAGGTAAGGTTAAATCTTCGCTTTGTAAATTTCGTAAGTGTATGTAAGTATGTTTGTCTTAGGATTTCTCGAAAACGTTAATAGTGAGATGATTTTAGTTTTATGTTAATGGTGTAGTTCAACTTAGAGTACGTTTTATTAAAATCGGTCTAGTAGTTTTTGAGATATGAATAATTACACTTATATATACGGGAATTAACGCGATCGCGATAAAAACATAAATACCCGTATATATAAGTGTATTTAAAACGCAACGCGAAAGTTTAAAAGTGTTTATATGAATAATTACTGAAACTTATGATATAAAATACAAAAAAAAACAACGGGCTTCAAAGAACTTAAAATAACACACATCCATGCACTGACTAAAATATAATGGATTTCTCCTAAATAGAAGATGAATGCGTTATTTTAAGTTTTCAGTCATTTTTTTTTCGGAAGCTTAGTTTTTTATTCAAAACTTTTCTAGCTATAAAAAAACGGCTTAAATAAATTAATAATTGGCATTATAGTATTCCAATTTTATTCACAATATGAATAAAAAAAACACATTCAACGCAAATTTTTAGTACAAAATGTACTTTCCTATATTATTGCTTATATTTTCTCAACCCAGAAACCGTTGTAAAAATGTCAAAGAGTTACCTTTCAATAATTTTATTTATGGTCCGAAGCGGTCACTTTCCATGAATAAGTCCATTGTCTGTTAAATTACAAAGGAAATTGCAGGAGCTCATTAAAATCACATCTTCATCTCACAAATAACCTGAATACAGTATGATCTACTGCCGTTTTACTCTTTTCTGATGATTAGACCTGCTTTTTAGGGTTCCATTGCCGAATAGCAAAAAAACGGAACCCTTATAGTTTCGTCAAGTCTGTCTGTCTGTCTATCCATCCGTATGTCACAGACACTTTATTCTGAAACTATTAAAAAAACACAGTTGAAACTTAGTAGGTAGATATATCCTGTTAACCGCTATACGATTTTCATTCTCATACAAAAAATATACGCGGCTGGCGTACTTAAAACTAAAACCTAGTTTTTTGTCAAACCCATGCGTGTAGGGTGTCTATGGACTTTATAATGACATCGAGGTTTCTGAAACCATTTTCTCTTAAAGTCTAACGTTTGTCAAACTTGTAGTTTTTAAGATAGAGCACATTTTCATTAACGAATGAAAAACAAAGTCAAATTTGCTGTCAACAAAATATTGAGGTATTTTGACTAAGTGGAAGTAAGTGGATCTCTAATTCAATTTAAATTGGCACGGAACTATAATCAAATTACAAACAAATTAATCTACATAAATAAATAATAACATTAATTTGCCTTTGATGTAACAATGTTTTTCTTAGAAAGTATCTTCTGCCTATACCTACATTGCGTTTCTATTTTATTGACGTTCAGCAAACAATGAATGTAATCAAAAGTAAATCATTTCAGCTGTATATTTTAGTACCTTGAATGCCTGGACATGTCTATTCTATGGCTATGTGTTTGACTAACCTGTACTTATAGATTAAGATCACCTAAATATCTATACTAATACTAGCGGACCCAGCGAACTTTGTTTGGCCCCCAGCCCCGTCCCGCCCCAGCCCCGTCCCGCCGAGTCCCGTAATTTTAAAAGTTAAGCAATCCCAGCGAATTTTGTTTCACCCTTAAATTACTAAAATGACTATTCAAAAATAAGGGTTGATCGTAGAAGGGTGAAAATTGAGGGTTGTATGTATTTTTGTATGTTGTATCATAAAAAAAAATAAAAAATTGTCAAAAATAAAAATAAAAATTTGGGGGTGGACTACCCCTAATATTTAGGGGGATAAAAAATAGATGTTGGCCGATTCTCAGACCTACTAAATACGCATATAAAATTTCATCAAAATCGGTCAAGCCGTTTCGGAGGAGTTTGGCAACTAAAACTGTGACACGAGAATTTTATATATCAGAATATGAAGCTGAAGAGTTTGTTTAAACGCGCTAATCTCAGGAACATTGGACCGATTTGAGAAGTTGTTTTGTGTTGGATAGCTTATTTATCGACAAAGGCTTTATGCTATAGTACATCACGCTGAATGGAAGGGGAGGGAGCAAACTTTAAAGGTGCGGACGAAGTTGCGGAGGACCGCTAGTAGTCTAACAATTACGTAATGTAATTTTAAAATGCGTTGTTAACTTAATCAGTAATTAATCGTTTTAAATCTTAATTAGGTCTTTATAATATTTATGCTGTTTTTTAGCTTCGTTGCATTTCTTTATCTCGGTTTAAATCAATATTTTCAGTCATGTCGATGGGCTATGGGTTGCATGTTGAAAGAATCAATTTATGTTTTTTTATGCCTCTGTACGTTTTCGTTTGTTTAAGTTCGTATTTTTTTACTATTCGAAGAGCTACGCAAACGTCACGAGAGGATGCGCGTACACTTCTCAGTTGAGTATGAATCAGTCTGAGGCTGTTTTTGAACTTTGTAAGATTCGGGCAAAAAGCTTTTTTTTCTTTATTATTAGTTTTTATGTTCTGTCGTGTTCAACTTAAGTCCACACCCAAAGGGCTGGGAACAAAATAATTTACGATCGCCGGGAACCGCTTAATCAGCGTTCGGTTCATTGTTAACTTGCTCGCTTGGTATAATGGTGCTATTGTCTCTTAGTATCGCGATAAATGAGTAGTCCAAGACGTGAGAGATGAGAGTTTTAAAAACGATGACAAAAAATCAAGATGTAAAATAAAATGTGCCTATAACATACAATTAACTTTAACATTTTTTAACATACATACTGTACGGAGACCACAGGGCATGCACTGCCTTCATAAGATCTGAGGCATTACATGGCAGGATAAGGTAACGAACGGAGGGCCCTTGAAATCAGCTGCCTAGCTTGACCGCGCTTCTTAAACAAAGGCGACTGTGCTGGCTAGGGCATGTGTATAAAACGGCACCCTCTCGGTTGCTACGACGCGTCCTTCTGGGCGCTTTAGAGAGTGCCAAAAAAGATGTTGGGAGGCCATTGCTTCGCTTCAAAGACTGCGTCAAGAGGAACATGACTGCGTTTCACATTTGCCCCCAAAACTAGAAAAAGCTTGCGGAGACATGCCCGGAGGGTCGCAAGCATTGCGATGAGTTCTGACCTGGTTCGCGACACTTGGTGACAAGAGACTGAGAAAACATCGGATCGACGTGTCTCCGATATCGCTCATCGGTCACCAACTTCTCTTGTCGAGCTTGTGGCAGACTTTGCCGGTCTCACGTTGGTCTATTCAGCCATGAAAAGAGATGTTTTTCAAACACTACACTATAAACCGTCTGAAATAGATGAATACGCCATTGAGTGTCCGAAGACTATATTATCATATTCAGAGTAAATTAAAAATATGAAAATAAATCTGTTCGAGAACAGGTTGAACTCGAGAGTTTTAAGTGAACGACTGACTTTTATGTAAGATTTTTTACTGTGTTTTTTTAGAAAAAGCTAGAGCTTTTATGACATAGAAGAGGACAATAAGTAGACCGCGAAATAGAGACCTCGCCTGCGGGGGGCATGGGGGCACGGGGAGAGGCGAGAGCGAGCCGCGCGAGGAGTGCGGGTGGCGCGGTTACACCCGCTCGCACCGCTCACACACACACGGAGACAGCTAATCCCCCACTACGGTTCCTGCGTTCTTTCTCCTTCCTCTCCTGCCATAGTCTGATGTTTGAATGCCTAATAAATGACTTTTTGCGTTAAAAAAGCTATCTGACACCAACATATTTTTAAAATTGGACCAGTAGTACCTAAAATTAGTTTTTGATCAGCTTTAATCAGTAAATAATATTTGCGAAGGAATATGACCAATTAGGTCTCTGAAAGTACTTAGTTCACAACTATAAATAAAATCCAAATTCTGAATATTCTTAATAATGATTCCTATGCTTTCATTTCATATTGATCACTGTTGAACTTTGGCTTTTAGGTTTCGGTATACTATTTTTACCCGCTAATTCTCTTAACTTAGACACACACTGTTACAGTGTCGGCTGCTACTTGTCGAACATGTTTGCAGGAGTAAGGCAGGGGCTTGTGTATCCGTTGATTATTTACTGATAATGTTGCCAGCTAATATTACATGTTCTGACATACAAAGTAATAGATTAATGAGGTTATTTTCGTGAGCAAAGTTAGGAGATAGTGTATGAAGATTAGTTTTGATACAAAACTATTTATGAGTTGCGGTTACCAAATACGCAGGTTTTTTTTTAGTTTAATGTGACCTTTTATGTAGTATTAATGATCGAATATATTTATCAAAAAATGAGACACCTTATTATTTTTACACAAGTCTCGATTGTAAAATACTATAGTTAAAAGCCGACCAAGGGTGAATCGGGTGCACGAAGTATTTCGTACCATTATATAAAAACAGTGCGGTTTATGGTGTGAAGTCTAAGACCCTTCGCACACTGGGACTTTTAGCAGCTATGCAGTCTCAATGCTTTCGCGATGCAGCATCGATTCAGATGCAAATGGTCCAGTGGTTTACACACTTGCGCTACTTTTAGCATCGATACAGTCGCGATTGTTGCGCGATAGTATCGATGCAGTCACAATGCAGAAGCTTGCTATTGACAAATGTATCTATTTATATATGTTTTTTTTATTATGTAACGCAAGCGTTTCAAAAACGCGCTACTCCATCGATGCTAAAAGTCACAGCGTGTAAAGGGCCTTAGTAAGGTGTGTAGTAGGGACTTATAGTTATTATTTTTTTAAATCGTGTAAAATACCAAACGTAAAAAGTAAAAAGCTCGTTACAGATATGTAATAACACTTATAATATAAGCTACTACTCCAGCTAAGAGAAACATCGTAAAAAGTTATTCCTTAAAATTGTATCATGGGTTCTCATTACATCTTGATCTCATACTCTTAAAAGGATTACGTTTGCGACACTACTGGCTTTTCAAATAACCCACGAATAATTAAAAACCTTATTCTGTAAACAAGGATTAAGCTAAGGACCCCTACCATGAGTTAACCTCAATTAAAAATTAACGAAAAATGAGTTAAAAATTAACTTCAGAATAAAGCAAAAATACCTACATTATTATTTACATTATTTTTTACAAACATTAATTTTACGGAACAATTTTGTGACATGCTACTTTCAGGCTAATTTACAGACAACATCCCTATTAAAAAAATATATTCATGTTTGTTAGCCGTAATTCGTACTAATTATTATGCAGCGACTGAATGAATTAATGAATAAAATTTATTTTTTAGGTCGTTTCCTTTAGTTTTCAAGTAGCTCATTGAAAACACTCGCAAAGAATGAACGTATGAAAAATATTACCTAATATTATTCGTATTATTCTTCTAAGAACTGACAATTAAGTCGCATTCGAGTCGGGCGGGTTCCACAAGTAACGTGCTCAGGTGTGATACTCCTAAAGATATTATTACGGCGCTGAGCTTCGTTTTATGACGTCAGTGTCAGCTAACGTCATTACCGGCCTCTCGAGCTAAGGAGGTGGCTTCTAAGAGAGCAAAAAATTTAATCATTCACCCCTTATAAATGGAATTTCTTTGTGGGTCGGTTTATATTCAAATCTTGTTAATGCCTATTTATAGTGAATGGAGTTAAGGGTCGTAATTATGAGTTTCTGGCTCGGATTGTAACGGGTTTCTGGTATTATTTATACCGATTTTAAAAACAAGGAGGTTAGCTATTCGACCTGTATGTGGTATCGTAAGAATTAAATAAAATTTGAGTATGTTACTCTATTAAGGGTTCCAAAACGCGTTAAGAAAATTTGTAAGAGAATGTATGTTTGCCCACAGTTTTGTCAGAAACGAGAAATCATTTGTTCAGTTTACTTTTTATGGTTAGTTATATATATTTGTATTGCTTCAAACAATGAAGTCCTAATTTACAAATTAATTAAGGTCACATTTATAAATTTAGTTCAATCAGGTTAATTCCAACTTAGAGAATAGTTCAAGTTTCATCAAAATCGGTTCTGTAGTTTTTTTTAGATATTGGTAATAACAAAATATCATGAAATAAAAGTATAATTTAAAAACCCTCAAAAACTGACTTAAAAGCTAGTCTTCGATTTAGGAGAAACAAATTATTTTAAAGAATGTGCTTGATGTCATGATGAGTAATTTTAATAAAGTTCTGGTACGTAAAAATATTTTTTTTTGGGTTCGGTAGCCGAATGGTAAAAAAGGAACCCTGTACGTCTGTCTGCCTGTCAGTCTATCTGTCCGTCCGTATGTCACAGCCACTTTAATCTATTCGCAATATAAAGATGCAACTTGGTAAGTAGGTGTATCTTGACCTAACGTCAACCATTTTACGATTCTCTTACAAATAATAAAATGAAATGACTGGAAACTAAAAGAAAAATATATGTCTGGAATGCCAGCTTTTTTTACCTGATGTCTCTCTTATAATAAATAGTTCATTCATCTTTCCACTTAAAAACTTTGATCTATTCAAGACTCTTCAGGAAACCTCTGCCTCCTACAGTAGTAGTTGCAAGTAGAAAAATACGTGCTCTGTGTCTGTACCTTTTATGTTTACCTCAAATACTTCTGTTTGTTAAAAAAACATGTTGTGTACACTATTTATAGGTTGCCTAGTCTCTTACTGTTTTCTCAGTGTTAAATATGCATGTCTGACTGTAATCTGTAAGTGTAACTTTATTCAATAAACAAGACTAACGTAAAAGTCACTCATAATCTTATTGACGCTTATAAATAATACCAATCGATATTTACAGGTCGCTCAGAGTCCGAAGTTACCCGATAAATATGACAGGTTCTGAGCAAACTAAATAACTAAATGGCAGGTGACTTAGTTATCAGAGAAGTTAGTAGTTTTGTGCCAATTAAATATAGTTTCTGAGAGTCCTTTACCGGTCGCTCTAGAGACTGGACTTCAGGGAAATGTAGTCGGGATATTGATTGGAATTCATAACTTTGAATTAGCGTGAGGACCTTTCTTGTCAAAATATAACTATTTATAGTATGTATTTTATATTTCGAAATACATAACTTTAGACGCATGCTTATAAACTTCCGAAGCTTTTTGGACGACCTCCGCGGTATAGTGGCTAAGCACGCTGGGTTTCATATCGTCGCCACTCCGAGGTCCCAGGTTCGATATCCGGCCGGGCCAATATGATTTTTTTATTGTTTCGGTTCTGGGTGTTGTGGTGTCTACGTTGTGTTTGATCTCTACAACACAACATTAGCTACTTTATTGGGATCAAAGCAAAGTATGGGATTGATGTCTAATATTAATAAATTTTATAGTTTATTTATTTTTATTTCATATAACCCACGAGCATTAAAAAGCCCACCCAAAAAGAAAGTGAGTATTCTTAAATTTTCTCCAATTTTTATATATTTTTAAAAAACAAACATTTTTGTGCATGAACATGTCTGTTTGTATTGGTCTGGGTGTTTTCTATGTATATCATGTATGCATTTACAAACAAAAAGTATTTAAGTATTATATCCGTTGTCTGGCACCCATAACACAAGCTTTGAGTAGCTTACTTTGGACTAGATGGCGATGTGTGGGAATGTCCAAAGGATATTATATTTATATATTATATATATTTATTTATTTTTTATGCAGGAACCTTTTTCTGACAACCACAAACAACAAAATAATGCGTGTTGGCGTATCAAATAGTATTCAAAAATTGGTCTTATGTGGCGTCCTCCACTTTTAAATTCCTATTCGTAAAAACACTTATCGCGTAACAGCTTCCAAAAGTATTCAATTTTAAGCTTCACCCGAAACTATTTATAAAGCACCGATGTTATAATCCCTCTTCTACAAAAAACTTTTATTTCGTGTTCATTCAGAGAGATAGCTGTCACACATCAGGCAACTTTTCCGGTGAATAAATAATGTCGTTATGAACCTGATAAATTTATCGGACAGACCGCTCTTTGTTTCAACGATAAATAGTTAAACTTCGCGGTCATTTGGGATCAATATTATATTGCTCTTATTTATAGCAATGTGCCAACTTAACACAACTTTTTATTGCAGAATTAGTTTATTCAATTCAGAGCTTGGCACTTGTCGGTGGCTATTTATGATGGTGAGAAATCCTACATTGTGTGTACAAGTGTTTTTTTTTTGGTAACCCATTGTATCTCTTATTATATAAAAATCCTGGACCCCTATTTTTTAATCTTTCGGGTCAAGATGGCGTATGATATTCATTGATTAATTTCCGATTTTCCAATAAAAAATAGTACAATTCTACATGGGATTGATTTTAAATAAGCTAACAGATTTTTTTCAGAAAAAAATAGTACTCAGACGTAAGTACTCAGGTACTAAAGTCTCTATTTCGCGTTATTTTAATTTGTTTTAATAATAATTTGAACTAAATTAACCCGCCATATTTTAGCGAATGATTCAAATATACGGCCCCAAGTTTTTCAATAACAAATCATTTGATTACTTTGAACCTACTCGAGATAGCTTAGTGCAATAGCCACAGAACTTTAATTTTCTAATCTAAGTATCTCAACATCGAACGGAATTCGTCTAACTCATTTCTCCTTCAACCCAACTTAAAAGTGGCAATGCCCACTCGATCCCTAGTTAATAGTGCGGAAAATTCTTTGGAACTTGTGAATCGTGAACTGCAGTGTACCGTATCGTATGTAGCGTGTTTACAACGTACAGTCGACAGCATATCAGGTTGCCCACTTTTGTTGCACACTAGCCCTTATTACAACTGCAGAAGATGCCGCAGTGTTAACATTGACGTGCTGTTGTACGAACACTGCAGCTACATTGTTATACACCACACGAACAGCGGGTAAACGTGTAATGGTTTCTCGGAGGAAAGTTTGTATCGATAAGAAATTGTATCGCTAAGTATTTGGTTCGTGGAAGATATTGTTAAAAAATTAAACAATTATTTATTGAATACTGAATAGTTGCAGCATTAAACGCAATTACGTTCGTAAAATTAAAAACAACATAGTGATTGTTATTGGGTTATTTAGTCGAAGTTTCCTCTGTCTTTTACTATAGTTATGTATTTATAACACTTCATATTTGTGGTGATGCCTTTTTAGGGTTCCGTAGCCGAATGGCGATAAAGGGAACCCTTATAATGTCGTCAAGTCTGTCTGTCTGTCTGTCCGTCCGTATGTCACAGCCCCTTTATTTTGTAACTATAAGCATCACACTGT
This sequence comes from Pyrausta purpuralis, assembly GCA_963924145.1. Classification (NCBI taxonomy): domain Eukaryota; kingdom Metazoa; phylum Arthropoda; class Insecta; order Lepidoptera; family Crambidae; genus Pyrausta; species Pyrausta purpuralis. Next base: position 26,274,883 of record OZ001646.1, read on the forward strand.
TGAAATTTATTAGGAAGATATATCCTATCAAAATAAAAAATAATGATATTTAAGGGGGGGCTCCCATACATGACACTAAATCAGAATTTTTTTTTAGTCAACCCTATGCGCGTGGGGTGTCTATGGATAGGTCTTTTAAAATGACATAGAGGTTCCTAAAACCATAGCACATTTTCAACAACCGCAAACATAACTTTGTTCTACATACGAATACTATGAAAATCAAAGTCATATTTGCCGTCAACAAAATATTGTGGTATTTTACTAAGTGGAAGTAGGTGGATTACCTATTTCAGTTAACGTTGGCACGGAACCCTCAGTACGCGACTCCGACTCGCACTTGGCCGGTTTTTTACATAAGTTGCTTCATAATCTTGGGGCTTATTTGAGTATTTTGTTTGAATAATCTAAGTATTGGATTAATTAACCAAATTGATTTCTCTATACATTTTATTACAGATTACATGAATGATGAGTTTGTTGTTAATTTGTAATAGGGTAAAGGAAATGATTAGCCATTAACCATCAAACTATAGTGTTGTGAAGCTGTAAACTGGCAAATTTCCCTTGAGCTAACACCCCGATTCGTTATGACGTTGTTAAAGTTACGGTTATGTGAACTTCATAGCTTTGTTAAGCTAGGGTCACAGTATGCAAAGTTTTTTTTTTCGCTACAGTTGCCGTAAGCCATAATGAACAACAGCCAATATACTTAGAATAATAATCTAGGGTCTTGAGGCTAATTCTGACCGTCGAATACCACAACTTTTGTATGGAATGAGACCAACATCCTAATTGAAGTCCAAAAAAATATTTCACTTTCCCATACTGATAAGCTGATTCTAGTATGTATGTAGCTGGCATATACATATATAAGGTGTTACAAAACTACCCGTTACAAATGAAGGGAACTACTCAGAATCAGTAACTAAACAAGTTTTTCCTAGAAACATGGGTCGAAATATATATAAAGAAAACTCTCCATACAAGTCACATGGATCACGTGACCGATTTAGTATGGGAAGTCTAACATTTTTGTCGTTTTCGACCTTGTGTTAAAAGCCTTAAAAGTCTGAGTTACTTTCATCACTAGTCTGAAATAAGTTTTCAAGTTTTCAAAAATTAACTTTAAAAAAAGTAAAAACCGACTTCAAAACCAAAATGCACTAAAAAGTCTTAAATAAACTCTTGACTATTGAAAGGAAAGGTGGGTTCTAGGCAAACAATTTCTTTTTGGAGTCGGTGCTGTGATACTTGATGCTTGATGGTCAAAGTGATGGCCATAATTTTATTTCTTCATTTTGAGAGATTATAGGAGAGGGTTGCACCTTATGACTCTGTTTTTTAAGAAGCTACAAACTTCCTATTATAAGTTATTTAATTATGATTACTGAACTTCTAAGCGTTAAGGAGTTCTACCATCAGTTCAGCCCCACAAGATGTTGACTATCCGACGTAACAACACGTCAACATTAAGATTCTAGTAAAGAAACACTATACGTGCCTTTAAAATTTGAAGGTTTCCCTCGATTACACCAAGTTCCCATCATCAGATCCCAAGTTGGAAAAAATGGGACCAACTAGAAGGTATACCCTCTAAGTATGCGAAAATTTTTTTCGAATCGTTCGACTAACGACTGAGATATGAGGTAACAAACATACAAAAAAAAAACATACAGTCGAATTGATAACCTCCTCCTTTTTTGAAGTCGGTTAAAAAGGGAGACCTGTTTCTGAAGTAACCGCGAATACTACTTATTGATTTTAACAAAAAAAAAACATCGTGCAAACCAAACGAAGTATAGGCGTGCGGATAAAATACACATCGCTGACGTTTAACACAGACGGAACATAAAATTGGCAGTGTGTGAACACGCTTTAGATAAACCCAACCAGGGTGGGTCTTGCGATCCAATTTTAGCCGTTAAATTTTCAGGCAGATAAATTTCGACTCAGTGTAAACGAATATTTTAAATATAATAATACTACAATGGTACGAATATTAATATTTTTGCTGTTTTATTAAAATAATATTATAAATTTCATACGAAATCGCAATACGAATAGCTATTTTGACAGTAAAGCTGAGTCGCTTACCTATGAAAGCTGCATCGCAATACGCGCCCAATTCAAAGGTTTGACCAGCCTAGTACTTTCAAAAGAACGTCGGTACGTTCTTCGTATGCTTCGCGAATCTGTAGAAATAAAAAATATCCAAATTTCAACGGCTTTCGGCGTGGATAGGAACGTAAATCAATATTGATGGGAGGTGGTAGTTTTTTTCTTAATCCTCTGTAAATGACGAATAACATTTTAGTCTACCCGTGATTTGTGAATGCTGTAAACTGTTTGAAACGTCGGAATACAACATTTTATGAATCTTCGCAAAAAATATCCGTGTAGCAAGTGAGAAGCCCGTTTAATTGTCAACAAAAATGAATCAATAAAGATTTTTGTGAACAAGCTTGACATGGTTTGAAATTCACGCTTTTATTAGTACTTACTTACATGTTAACCTAACGCGAAGGATAAACGGTTTATCTTTTACCTACTCTGACTTCACTTCAGTTACAATATAATCAGTGATGGCATAATCGAATGTAAAGCATATAGCATAGCTAAAGTTAATTTTTGGCTATGATATTATGGAGGTACGTTGAAGAACTAAGGTAACATACATAGCCTTGAGAATCAGTAAGCTCAAGTGGCAGTGGTCAGGGTACATAGTGCGAAGAACTGATGGCCGTTGGGGCGGAAAAGTCCTAGATTATAGGGATTATAGGGTCTCCCCTTCGACCAAAGACACAGCGTAGGAGGTCCACCGGTAAGTTAGACAGACGACCTTATAAAGATCGCAGGATCAAACTGGATGCAGAACGCTAGTGATCGTTCGCTGTGAAAAACAATGGAAGAGGCCTATGTTCAGCAGTGGACGTCCTTTGGCTGATAATGATGATGATTTTTTTCATATAAATTCCGGGATTACAAAACTTAAGGAATGTGAAACTAATCTGTAAAATGGTGAAGTAACGATGTCTCCAGCATGCATGTATTTATTGAAAGAAAATCAAGACTCCAGCATATCATATTATTAATGTGTTTGTAATCAAAGTTTATCTTTAGCTCACTATCAATTTATGAGTATGTTGAGTGTAAAAAGTTCAGTACACACACAGTAGTACGCCTGACTTGTTCCTATGGTAAAAACACTAGATTTGTCGCATCTCAAATGCATTCAATATTATCGAACACCATAAGCAAGTTGATATACTTTTTCATCATTTTATTCTGTAGTTTAAAAAACTAAATTTATCAATTCCGCAATCAAGGGTTTTTTGGTACAAAAGTTCATGCCATTATAGCCAACACCCCAACTTTATGTAAATATGCATCCAATTATTTGATCACTAAATTTAATGTATGAAGTTCGGTAAAGTTCACAATAAATCTTCGGATTACATTCCAACAAATTTAAAATTATTAGATTCTAACTACGCGGTTTTAATAACGAGTATATAATAACGGTAACATGTATATCAAATAACTTTGTAGTCTCAACTTTTTGTAAATGTAGAGCAGATTTAAAGAAATAATGGATTAAACTGACTATTTTATAAGATGTCTGGCATGAGGCTTAGTGATTTCAAGACTAAATATAACAAAAATTTAACTCGAGCATGGAAAAAGTCTAATATTTAAGACTAATGTACACCCCATTTTTAGCACTTAAGGGCGACACAGCCGAACAGATTTTGAAGATAGCTCAGAGTACCTTGTCAATCCGTCTGTCAATTTAGTAAAAAGACAGGGTCTTGCCATTTCTGAATTTAAAAATAGATTATGAGTTAGTAATTTTATTTTATCTCAATGTGGTTCGATTAAAGTGTAGGAAAATTTTGGTAGTCAATTTCTCATTCTATTATACAGAGTTTTGTTTTGGTCAGTGACATTTAACTCATGGATGCTAATATGAGTTACGCTTATTCTCGAAAAAAAAATCTTTAAAATTATATGCCCCTTATTATTATTATAACCCTTACATTGTGTGTTCATCATACGAATTTCTATGTTTATAACTTCATAATTCAAAGGATGCAGAAGTTTAATTGAATAATAATGTACCGTTCCAAACGATAAAAACGGAACACAGACTTTCCCTGTTTGTCCGTCTCTCTGTCTAGCCAGACTGCATATATCTCAAGTACAATGGTACACGTAGCTAGACAGTTGACATTTTAAAAATATTTTTAATACTTATTTCTGTTGCCGCTCCATCAATAAATACTTAAAACCACATAGAAAAATATTTCAGGAGCCCTATAAAACAAACGTTTTTTTTAGGGCTCCTTTACTCATATTAATTGTTTACCTAGAGTCAATAGTACGGAACCCTTGAAATATCTTTTACATACACTTACGTGATATGAAAACCATTAAATTACAAAAAAAAAACCTTCAACAGGAGCGGAATGGGCAATAACATTATTTTGCGTATATATTCTTTATTGCACTTATAAGTTGTATAGAAAATACATGAAGACACAATGTGAACAAAGGTGGGCTTATTCCTAAAAGAGATCTCTTCCAGCCAACCCAAAGAGGTGTTGGAATAATTAATTGCGGTTATCGGCACTGCTAAATTGAATACGGAAAATAAAAGTTATAATATTTTATTTTATTTAAATAAAAATAATTAACTAAATACAATAAATTTATAATTTACGAACAAATGGGTATTTGAAAAAGCAGATATTCTTTTATATATGAAATAATTTAGGTAAAAGGTTGTAAGGTTTGTGAAGTATAATAAGGGCGCGGAAGGTAAGGTGACTCAACATGAGATTTCATAACTTTGTGACACTGAAAGCCATACTTACATTACCTAAAAGTATAACACGGTAAAAGTATAATGTTGCGTGCATTTTTAGATTCAAAATGAAATTCGTTCTGCAAGTGGGCGTCACGGCGGGTGCAGAGTAAAATATTCATCACCGCAAATATGGAAGAATCTTGTAGCGTTTTCTCCCTGGAAAACGCTGGTTTCTGAGTTATTTATGAGTTGCAACCCGACAAATTTGAGCTAAGTGGACTGGTTTTATTGCTTAGTCGCTTCGATAAGTAGAGAGGAAATCAAGTAAATAAGGAACATGTTCTTAAAGAAGAAATAAGAAACCAAAAATATGCGCTCAGGTGGGACTTGAACCAGCACTTTCTGGCTAACCGGGCCAAGCACTCTACAAATTGAGCTACCGTGCTAACTGTCAGAACCTGCGAAATTTGTGGTCTCTTACGGATTCGTCATTATGCGTGCCCTTTAGCGCCATCTACCCGTCTGTTTATGCAACAGTGAGCCAAGTAGTTATTCTTTACAGAATAAATTTCTTATTTCACCTTTATGAATATAAAATATGACACTGTGAGTGTTAAAAACATTGGAATATCTTATTATAAATATTATTTTTTGTTTTATTTATCCAAAATCTGTTACTTTTTGCATCAAAAAGTTTATGTATCTAAAAATTACAATATGAATACACAAGTGCAATGTGATCTTTTCACAAATCTATTCACCGTCTTTAACACTTAAACTGTGTTAAAAATACGAAGACTAACCCAGAAAACCACAACTTTTACGCGTAATTCAATAAAAATGTTACAAATATTTGCAGTTTTATTATATATAAAAACATGCACACTCGGGCCCGAGTGGTCGACACACAGCGTGCTAGTGGCCAAGCACTCGGGTCCGAAGTAATATAAAGTATTATGCCGTCATATAAAGACATCCCCTAAACACTCGGGCCCGGGTAGGCAGCAAATACAACCCTAAAAAGTGATAAAATAGGTACAATTTGTTTCACATAACGAGGTACATGTTTGCAAATGAAATCGCAGGAAAGCTCTTATTTCTATTGAAATTGGTTTATATTTCAATACTTTGTGACTTATTTCCTTTCGATATCAATTCTAATATCGTTACCATAATATTACAGGATACTCAATATTTTAATATCAAATCCTAACATCCTTGCATATTTTATCAATATTGAAATGTTCAGCATAGTTATGCTATAAAATATAGTGGAAAAGAAAACCTCTTTGAGTTGAAAGCTAACCTTTTGAAGTCAAAGGGAATATCTCACAGAATATCGTAGCTTTGTAGCGTTTTATCATATTAAATATTGTTATGCGCATCACTTCGAGATATTAAAAGTATCTAAAGGTTAATATTTCGTTGGTAAATGCTTTAACGCCGATTTATTTATTCATTTATTCAATGAAATCGGTAAATAATATTATAGTTTTCTAAGACATAAGAACTCCCCGACCAAATAGGTTCACCTGTTTGAGACCTGCGGTGACAAAGACAGATTCACAAACAGACATACACACTGACTCATACACGGTCAAACTTATAATCCCCTTCTCTTTGCGTCAAGGGTTTTAAATTACAAAATATTTGTTTTATTTTGTAACAGATTGCAGTAAAAGTGAGTCTACAACTTTATTATTTACATCACCAAAGTGTTTGATACTTCAAACTGAATGTACCAAATAAAAAAAAACAGAAGTAATCTGATCATCAAAAATGGCCGCTTGAGCATGCGTAACTATAGCTATCGACACCAACGACCTCTGTCAGTTACTCAGGTGAAGCTTGATCGATAGTGATGTAATGAGCTTTAGAGTTTATTATTTACTAGCGGTCCCCCACGACTTCGTCCGCGCGTTTTGAGTTTGCTCCCTCCCCTCCCGTCGCAGCGTCATGTTTTATATCCTAAAGCCTTTCTCGATAAATAATCTATCCAACACAGAAATATTTTTTCAAATCGGTCCAGCAGTTCCTGAGATAAGCGCGTTCAAACAAACAAACTCTTCAGCTTTATAATATATTAGCGCAAGCGCACGTTTTACTTAAGCTGCGACCATTATTTTGGTGTTATGTTAAAACTGTGATAGCTCCTAAGATATTTGCTGAAATCAAATGATATAAAGAGCAACTTGGTTCTAAATGAAATGCTCGTGATGATTAATGTATTTATTTTGATAAGAAAAAATACCTGTGTGTATAATACACCTCTAAAAATAATGCATCATTTTTTTACAAATTTATTAACATTTTGTATTTATTAAGTTTATGTATTCTTTTTATGTTTATTATTCTTTTGCTTATGTATCCTATTATATATTTGTGTAATATTAGTATGTATGTTTATGTTAGTGCATTTTACTTCTTTTTCTTACCACTCTTCTCACATATTATTAATATTCCGCCACTGATTAAACTCTCTGCATTACCAGGTGGTTGACTGGTAGAGAATGCCATTAGGCATTAAGTCCGCCAATTGTACAACTTACAGTGCAATAAAGTTTAAATAAATAAAAAAGATTGTAGTAAGTCAACCATAAAAGATAGACATATGCTGTCGCGGACTTTATTATAGAACTCTTAATGCTGAACAATCGTGTCATACATGATTTTTGTGTATCTTAAGCGGTTTCCGCAGCGTATGCAGCGGAAGATCTCAAAAGGAATATCTTTCTCCCGTTTTCGCAACATTTTTCATTTCTGTTGTGGTCTTATGAGTTGTATCTTTATGTTATATAGCTTAAAGCCTTCCTCGATAAATGGACTATCGAACGTAATTTTTTTTTTTCAAATCGGGCCAGTAGTTTTTGAGATTAGCGCGTTCAAACAAACAAACAAACTCTTCAGCTTTATAATATTAGTATAGATTTGCGCAAGTGCACGTTGTACTTAAGCTGCGAACAATATTTTGGTGCGGAGTTATGTTAAAACTGTGATATCTCCTAAGATATTTATTGAAATCAAATGATATAAAGGGCAACTTGGTTCTAAATGAAATGCTCGTGATGATGAATGTATTTATTTTGGTAAGAATAAATACCTGTGTGTATAATACACCTCTAAAAATAATGCATCATTTTTTTACAAATTTATTAACATAAAAAAGGTTGTAGTAAGTCAACCATAAAAGATAGACATACGAGGGTCAAACTGAAAGTTCTTAGAAAATCAAAAACTGATTACATTAGCCAGTTATTAGTTTTATTATATCTTTTCAAAATATTGTCCATTGACGTCAATACACCGCTGCATGCGATGGAACCACTGGGAAAAGCACTTTGCCCACTCGTCCTTAGGGGTCTCTTCAATGGCATCGCGATACGCAGCCACCGCTTCTTCAGCATTCATAAACCGCTTTCCTTTAAGTTTTTCTTTAATTTTTGGAAATAAATAAAAATCACAAGGCGCGAGGTCGGGGCTATACGGCGGGTGACCCAGTAATTCAACGTTTGATGTCGCCAAATAGTCGATCGTTCGCTTGGCGGTGTGCGACGAGGCGTTGTCGTGGTGAAGGAGGATCCTACTGCGAGGTCGTTTCTCTCGAACTTTTTCCAAGACAAGTGGCAAACAATTGGTAGTGTACCATTCTGCAGAAACTGTTTTTTGATCCTCTAACACAATTGTTGCGAAATGACCTATCCTTCCAAAGAACGAGGCCACCATTTTTTTTCCCGCACTTCGATCTCTCTTCACTTTAGTTGGCAACTCCTCGAAAGGAAACACCCACTGAGCAGATTGTCTTTTGGTTTCAGGATCATAACAGTAAATGCAGCTTTCGTCACCTGTTAGTATGTCGAACACAGCATTTGAGTCACCTCCGTTAAATCTTTCAATCATTTTACGGCACCAATCCACACGATGGAGTTTTTGAGCCTTAGTCAAATTATGAGGTATCCACCGGGCGCAAAGCTTCCTGACCGCTAAATGTTCGTGGAGGATTTTGTGCACTTGACTCATACCGATGCCTAAGCTTGTCCGAATCTGCTGATAGGTCACTCTTTTGTCAGTCTCTATCATACGCCGCACAACACAGATGTTATTTTCAGTCGTCGCCGTAGAAGGCCGTCCCTCACGTACATCATCAGTGAGATTAGTGCGACCACGTTTAAACTCATGTTTTAGAATGTTTTTAACACTCACAGTGTCATATTTTATATTCATAAAGATGAAATAAGAAACCAAAAATTTGCGCACGGGCGGGACTTGAACCAGCAACCTTTTGGCAAACCGGGCCAAACGCTCTTACCAATTGAGCTACCGTGCTGTTAGTCCGACCCTGCGAAATTTGTGGTTTCTTATGAAAACGTCAATTGCGTGACGCTTAGCGCCATCTAGCCGTCTGTTTATGAAACAGATGGCCCAAGCAGTTATTCTTTACAGAATAAATTCAACTTGGAAATTGATGTCGCTTCGCTATCTAATGTTTTAGAATGTTTTTAACACTCACAGTGTCATATTTTATATTCATAAAGATGAAATAAGAAACCAAAAATTTGCGCACGGGCGGGACTTGAACCAGCAACCTTTTGGCAAACCGGGCCAAACGCTCTTACCAATTGAGCTACCGTGCTGTTAGTCCGACCCTGCGAAATTTGTGGTTTCTTATGAAAACGTCAATTGCGTGACGCTTAGCGCCATCTAGCCGTCTGTTTATGAAACAGATGGCCCAAGCAGTTATTCTTTACAGAATAAATTCAACTTGGAAATTGATGTCGCTTCGCTATCTAATGTTTTAGAATGTTTTTAACACTCACAGTGTCATATTTTATATTCATAAAGATGAAATAAGAAACCAAAAATTTGCGCACGGGCGGGACTTGAACCAGCAACCTTTTGGCAAACCGGGCCAAACGCTCTTACCAATTGAGCTACCGTGCTGTTTCCAAGTTGAATTTATTCTGTAAAGAATAACTGCTTGGGCCATCTGTTTCATAAACAGACGGCTAGATGGCGCTAAGCGTCACGCAATTGACGTTTTCATAAGAAACCACAAATTTCGCAGGGTCGGACTAACAGCACGGTAGCTCAATTGGTAAGAGCGTTTGGCCCGGTTTGCCAAAAGGTTGCTGGTTCAAGTCCCGCCCGTGCGCAAATTTTTGGTTTCTTATTTCATCTTTATGAATATAAAATATGACACTGTGAGTGTTAAAAACATTCTAAAACATTAGATAGCGAAGCGACATCAATTTCCAAGTTGAATTTATTCTGTAAAGAATAACTGCTTGGGCCATCTGTTTCATAAACAGACGGCTAGATGGCGCTAAGCGTCACGCAATTGACGTTTTCATAAGAAACCACAAATTTCGCAGGGTCGGACTAACAGCACGGTAGCTCAATTGGTAAGAGCGTTTGGCCCGGTTTGCCAAAAGGTTGCTGGTTCAAGTCCCGCCCGTGCGCAAATTTTTGGTTTCTTATTTCATCTTTATGAATATAAAATATGACACTGTGAGTGTTAAAAACATTCTAAAACATTAGATAGCGAAGCGACATCAATTTCCAAGTTGAATTTATTCTGTAAAGAATAACTGCTTGGGCCATCTGTTTCATAAACAGACGGCTAGATGGCGCTAAGCGTCACGCAATTGACGTTTTAATAAGAAACCACAAATTTCGCAGGGTCGGACTAACAGCACGGTAGCTCAATTGGTAAGAGCGTTTGGCCCGGTTTGCCAAAAGGTTGCTGGTTCAAGTCCCGCCCGTGCGCAAATTTTTGGTTTCTTATTTCATCTTTATGAACACGTTTAAACTCATTAAACCAGTTGTAAACAGTCGCACGAGATGGGGCTTCATCGTGAAAGGCCAATCGTAGTCTATCATAACTTTCTTGTTGACTTAAATGACATCGAAAGTCATAAAAAATCATTGCACGAAAATTTTCTCGTGTTAAATTCATGTTGACGTGACACAGAAAATTTTCAATTTGCCGCCAAATCGTAAAACAAATGACAAATGAATGAAATATATACTCAGTAATATTGGCAAAGAGTTCTATTTTCAAATTTTAGAATATTTTTTTTATTATATTGTTTATAAGTGGCCAGTTCTAAGAACTTTCAGTTTGACCCTCGTATGCTGTCGCGGACTTTATTATAGAACTCTTAATGTTGAACAATCCTGTCATACATGATTTTTGTGTAACTTAAGCGGTTTCCGCAGCGTATGCAGCGGAAGCTCTCAAAAGGAATATCTTTCTCCCGTTTTCGCAACATTTTTCATTTCTACTGTGGTCTTATGAGTCGTATCTTTATGTTATATAGCCTAAAGCCTTCCTCAATAAATGGACTATCCAACGTAAAAAAAAAATTTCAAATCGGGCCAGTAGTTTTTGAGATTAGCGCGTTCAAACAAACAAACAAACAAACTCTTCAGCTTTATAATATTAGTATAGATATAGATTTATTACATTTCCCATCGCACAAAAAAAGTTCAAATGGCGAACTTATTGTTTTACCATCATTATCTATTTAACAAGCCGGGTGAAGCAGAAACGACTGATGTGGCGTGATTTTTATCAATAACACCAGATTGACATCTCTATTTATTCTGATAACAACAATTTAGACTCTGAATATCATAAAAATATAACCTGAATCCGAAAAATAAATAAAATAGAACATCTTACGAATCACAGTATTTCGTTTATAGATTTACGATTCCTAACAATACATACATGGAACTAAATAACATATAAATAATATTTATATATATAAATATATAATAATATTTATAATATTTATAAATAACATATAATAATATTTATAACTAAATAACACATAAATAACAAATAAATAATATTTTTTGGTCAAACCTTTGCATGTCTATGGAGAGGTCTCTTCATATGACATCGAGGTTCCAAGAAATATTTTTTTCTGAAAGTCTAACAATTGGGCGATAGACGTTTCTAAAGTGGTGAATGGGCGCCTTCCCCCCTCTAACTTTTAAACTAAGCAAATGTAAATTTTGAAAAAAATACATAATGTAGATCTTGACAACTTCTTTCAACGAACTTTGATTTGGTTTTGGTTGTTTTTGAGATAGAGCACATTTTCAGAAACCGCAAACATAACTTTGTTATTCAAACAAATAGTATAAAAACAAAATCATTTTTGCTGTCAACAATATATTGTTGTATTTTGGCTAAGTGGAACTAAGTTGATCTCTGATTCAGTTAAAATTGGCACGGATCTCTTAGTGTGCGTGTCCGACTAGCAGTTAGCCGGTTTTTTGTTTTGCTGTATTTTATGTGTTTAAATATTTATTTTCCTTCAATCTGGAACAATTTTTGACCTCGCTTAAAAGGGAAGATTGCAAACTCAATAAAGGGCAAACTTGGCCAAAACATCCTTAAACCTTAAACCAAATTTAGAGCCCTTCTAACTTTTTAAACAAAATTTGATCGTCTGATCCCACAAAGGGTTTCAAGGGTCATAAACGGTGAACGTAAATTTAAAGTGATTGGTTCATTTTTGCTTTTTACGCCGCGTTTATTTTTTAGACCCCTTACACACTACAATTTTAAGCATCGATGCAGTCGCGCGATTTGAAATCGTGATTCAGCATCGCGACTTATGCAATGAACAATAAGAAAACAGCAGCAGAAATTAAGCATCGATGCGGTCGCGTTTCTACATCGGTGATAACGCGCGTTAGTATCGATGCAGTCACTATAGTACAGTACATAATTTATCAATTTCCAGCTTTTGAATTGCAAATGCATCGATGCTAAAAGTCGCAGTGCATTTAGCATAGAGTGAAACGCATTGAGGCCTGCGGTTGAAGTCTGAAGCAAATTTATTGACATTTGCGTCATTAATTTAAATTTTCTGATTTTCTGTTTCATCAAATATATTTTTGCTCCGAATACAAAACCGTTTGTACGAGTTGATGAAAGTGGCGTCAATTCATGTGGCACGAAATTTGTTTGTGGTTTCAGTTTGAAAAATAACTATTAGAAAATACGCGTAAACCATAATATGAGAACGCATAGCTTAATCACATTCCTTTTTTGTTAAAAACAAATTGTAACACAAACGCAGCGTTTATAACGCAAACCAGCAGGCGCCTTTAAGTCAACCGATCGGTTCCGTAGCATTTACGTTTCGTTTACGAACTAAGGTTCGGTAGGTACTTATTACGACGTACTTTATACGGATACTCTACGGCGCTGGGTGAATGTTGAAACTGGGCTACGAAACTATGGTAGGGGCTTAAGTTTTCCTTTACAAAAAGTTTTGAATACATACCTATGATATATACATACATAGCCATGCTTTCAATATCATGCTTTTAATAGTATATGTTGTATTATTGATAAAAATATGATAATATACGTATGTATTATTAAAAGTGAAAGGTGATAAAAGAGACCTCAAAAATTACCGTCCTATAACACTCATTCCGATCCTATCAATAGTTTTCGATAAATGTATGTACTCTCAACTGATAGGTTTCTGCAACAAATTCAACCTTATTAAAATGAACAGTACGGCTTCCAAAAAAGTAAGTCAACTACACTAGCAATTTTTAATCTTGTTGATTCAATATTGACTAGTATTAATGATAACAAATTAACCACCGCAATATTTTTGGACTTATCGAAGGCCTTTGATGTTGTGCCACATGATCTGTTGTTGCAGAAGCTCGAAACAGTTGGCATCAGGGGCTTACCCCTTGAATGGTTATCATCTTACCTTCATGATAGAAAACAACGTGTCATGATAACAAAAGTGCACAATAATGTAATGCAGTTGTACTACTCTAATTATAGAAATAATAATTTTGGTGTCCCGCAGGGTAGTATATTGGGTCCAATTTTATTTATTTTATTTAAAAACGATATTGTGGACATAATGGAACATAAATGTATTTTATATGCTGATGACATTTCCGTTGTAGTGACAACAAACAGACATGAAAATTCAATAATCAGACATGAACAGGAAATTAATAAAACAATCGAAAATATTTTGAAATGGCTAGATAATAATAACTTAAAAATAAATTTAGATGAATCTAATTATATACAATTTAATCAATCAAAAAATCCCAATCTTAACTTTAATCTAAATATATTTAAAATAAAGCAGGTATCGCAAATAAAATTTCTAGGCATAATTCTAGATCCAGATCTAAATTGCAAAATGCACGTAGCTGACCTTTGCAAAAAGATTTATAAATTTGTTTACGCTATTAACCAAATCAAAAACGTCACTGATCGAAAGACTGCTATCTTATCGTATCAAGCCTATATTGAGTCCATAATTCGATATGCTATCGTCATATGGGGAAACAGTAAAGACAAAAATAAAGCGTTTCTTTCACAAAAGAAATGTATACGGGCAATCAATGGGATTGCACCAAGAAATTCATGTGAGCCCCACTTTAAAAATCTTGCTCTACTACCACTATCATGCCTGTATATATTATACTAGCGGTCCCCCGCGACTTCGTCCGCGCGTTTTGAGTTTGCTCCCTCCCCTCCCGTCGCAGCGTGATGTTTTATATCCTAAAGCCTTTCTCAATAAATAAGCTATCTAACACAGAAATATTTTTTCAAATCGGTTCAGCAGTTCCTGAGATAAGCGCGTTCAAACCAACAAACTCTTCAGCTTTATAATATAATTAGCGCAAGCGCACGTTGTACCTAAGCTGCGAACATTATTTTGGTGCGGAGTTATGTTAAAACTGTGATAGCTCCTAAGATATTTATTGGAATCAAATGATATAAGGGGCAACTATGTTCTAAATGAAATGCTCGTGATGATGAATGTATTTATTTTGATAAGAATAAATACCTGTGTGTATAATACACCTCTAAAAATGATGCATTATTTTTTTACAAATTTATTAACATGAAAAAGGTTGTAGTAAGTCAACCATAAAAGATAGACTTATGCTGTTGCGGACTTTAGTATAGAACTCTTAATGTTGAACAATCTTGTCATACATGATTTTTGTGTAACTTTAGCGGTTTCCGCAGCGTACGCAGCGGAAGCTCTCAAAAGGAATATCTTTCTCCCGTTTTCGCAACATTTTTAATTGCTGCTGTGGTCTTGTGAGTCGTATCTTTATGTTATATAGCTTAAAGCCTTTCTCGATAAATGGACTATCTAACATGAAAATATTTTTTCAAATCGGGCCATTAGTTTCTGAGATTACCGCGTTCAAACAAACAAACAAATTCTTCAGCTTTATAATATTAGTATAGATGAGGTATGCAATTTTGTGTCCAGACATAGGGATCTTTTTGGATCGACTTATGATCTCAAAAACACAAGGGTGCATAGAAATCCTCATCGGCTTATACTAAAGGAAAATCCTAAGTCTTCTAAATTTAATAATAGTTGTCTTGCTATGTGCGTAAAAATTTACAATCATATACCTAATGACTAAATTAAATGGATTATAATAATTAAATGGATTTTATTTAATATAATTATGTAACAACTAATCTTTTTCAATATTTAATTTAATCATGTAATAAATTGTAATTGCTAACCTATTTTAAAATTAATTTTATGTTGTTACTAGCGGTCCCCCGCGACTTCGTCCGCGCGTTTTGAGTTTGCTCCCTCCCCTCCCGTCGCAGCGTGATGTTTTATATTCTTTAGCCTTTCTCAATAAATAAGCTATCTAACACAGAAATATTTTTTCAAATCGGTTTAGCAGTTCCTGAGATAAGCGCGTTCAAACCAACAAACTCTTCAGCTTTATAATATTAGTATAGATTAGCGCAAGCGCACGTTGTACTTAAGCTGCGAACATTATTTTGGTGCGGAGTTATGTTAAAACTGAGATAGCTCCAAAGATATTTATTGGAATCAAATGATCTATAGGGCAACTTTGTTCTAAATGAAATGCTCGTGATGATGAATGTATTTATTTTGATAATAATAAATACCTGTGTGTATAATACACCTCTAAAAATGATGCATTATTTTTTACAAATTTATTAACATAAAAAAGGTTGTAGTAAGTCAACCATAAAAGATAGACTTATGCTGTCGCGGACTTTATTATAGAACTCTTAATGCTGAACAATCTTGTCATACATGATTTTTGTGTAACTTAAGCGGTTTCCGCAGCGTAGGCAGCGGAAGCTCTCAAAAGGAATATCTTTCTCCCGTTTTCGCAACATTTTTCATTGCTGCTGTGGTCTTGTGAGTCGTATCTTTATGTTATGTAGCTTAAAGCCTTCCTCGATAAATGGACTATCCAACATAAAAATATTTTTTCAAATCGGGCCAGTAGTTTCTGAGATTAGCGCGTTCAAACAAATAAACAAACAAACAAACAAACAAACTCTTCAGCTTTATAATATTAGTATAGATTTATAATAAGTAAATGGGCAATAGTTGCCGCTTATCTTTGCTGTGCCCTTGCAGGGCGTCACTTGTACATTTTATACCATATAACATCATACCCAACTTGTGACATGCAATAAATCTGAATCTGAATCCGAATCTGACTTTAAAAATTATAATTTACCAGTATTTAGAAGATATTTGTTCCGCTGGCTTAACCACCATAATTTCTATAGTCTAGATGTTTTTTTTTAATAAAAAAGGAATTTAGGTTTGGAAGGTAATTTCAGCACTGACTCAATAAAGATATTTATAGATATTTAAATATTCTTTGGAAATTCCCACACATCGCAATCTAGTCCCAAAGTAAGCTACGCAAAGCTTGTGTTATGGGTGCCAGACAACGGACATAATACTTAAATACTTTTTGTTTGTAAATACATACATGACATACATAGAAAACACCCAGACCAATACAATAATAATAAGGCATTTGTAACGGCATATTATATTGCTAATATTTTTAATGTATCCTGATAACATTTGCATGCTAATTTATGTAGCCCAAATATGTGATTCCTTTATTTACCTACTGTAATTTGTCACCTTGTATACCATATTTGACGAAAATAAATGATTGATTGATTGATATTATTGATTTATTCATTTTATGCATAAAATCTAAGTACGTATAGATTATTTATGTAGTATTTTTTTTTTCATATAATCAATTTTGTTTCTTTGTCGCACACCGCCCATATCATTTCTGCTTATCCCGAAGGCATGACTGGTAGTGAGCGCCACATGGCGTTAAGTCCACCTTTTGTAAAAAATATATTATTGTGCAATAAAGTATAAGTAAATAATATGTACCTGACCTGCCTATATATACTTCTGAGCGAGGATTTTATATTATGCATTTATTTCATTTACGAGTGTATAAATTAATACTGGGATTTTGAGTACCTATCCCTATAATCATCATAAGACTAAGAATCCACGAAACGGTTTCAACCTAATTTCAACTAAACCACGTGACGACGCGGTTTTCACCTGAACCCACCGCGGTGACGTTAGTTGCAATCAAACCGAACTCGCCGCGGGTGTAAACCGCGTCGGTAGTTTTTAAGTTGTCACATACAAATCTGCATTTTACAGAAGCTGCGGGCCCGCAACAGCGGCGGGCCGTGAGTTCTTAGCTTCAGACTCCTGGCACATTTCTTAATAGGGGTCGGCCTTTCTGATACTTCATCGCTTGATACTCTATCCCCTTTATTCCCAAAAACTTAGTACAAGGTTTAGAACTGTAGTAAGATATGAACTGACCAATTCAAAAAGAATGTCATTATGACAGCAATCATTAATGGAAGAAAACTATTTAATTGTATTGGAGTCTTGGTTAAAAACTTGTGCTTTTAACAAAGAGGTATGTGTGCCAGTGGACGGAACAACTTTACATGCTTAAAAAAATCATTATAGCAAAGCCGCTGCCATACTTGCGAACCACGTTTAGATTCCATATCAAACCTTGTTTACGGCGCAACAGCCTCACAAAGGCTTCAGATTTCGGAAACAATACCCGTGATAGAGGGAGAGCCGATAGGATAGTATTCTAACGAATACTACAGGGCATTGAAGGACCTTCAAAGGTTCGATTCGGCAATGGACAGCTTTAGAATCGGAGAATATCGTAATGTTTATGTTTGCGTTAAAGCTAAGGCTTTGATCATAAAAGAAGGAAGAAAGAAAGATGTATTTATTTACATATATGTTTATGACGTATGTTTTATAATTTTTAAGGGGAACAAAGGAACGGCTTTCCCCAGGGCAGTGTCCTGGCGCCGCTCCTTTTTAACATCTACACCAAAGACCAACCGTCCAGCATAAATACGTCCCGCTTCTTATACGCCGACGATCTGGCATTAACATCACAAGGCTCCAAGTTTGAAGAAGTTGAGGCTAACCTCACTGTAGCTCTCAATAATCTGAGTAGCTACTACGAGGCGAAGTCACTGAAGCCAAACCCGAGTAAAACGGAGTCTTGCGCATTCCACCTGCGCAACAGAGAAGCGAGACGCGAACTCAAAATTGTGTGGCAAGGGGTACCAATCTCGCACAACGACTACCCGAGATATCTTGGCGTTTTGCTAGACAGATCTCTTAATTATAAGAAGACCTGCGATAACGCCAAGAAGAAAGTGCACTCGCGGAACAACTTATTGCGTCGCCTAACTACCACCAAATGGGGAGCTACGCCGCACGTGCTGCGGACGACAGGGCTAGCGCTCGCCTTTTCAGCTGGCGAGTACGCATCCCCTGTTTGGAGCCGCTCCGCTCATGCCAAGTCAGTGTATGTAGCCCTGAATGACACCTGCCGGGTCATCACAGGCTGTCTAAAACCTACACCAGTGTCAATGCTATATCCACTGGCTGGTATAGCACCTACGGAAGTCCGCTGTAATGAGGTCTTCTGAAAGGGCAAACGCAGATCGCGACTCAAGGCACCCTATGCACGGCTACGTCTCAGTGCCGCACAGGCCAGACGTGATCTTTGGTGCGTAAAAGCTTAAAGCTCTGCCTATTCCCTTTGTCCCATTTGCCGAGAATCTCCCTCCTGGACGTGATCTACCGTGGCCGATCTGGAAGTCCTTAAACAGGCTTCGGACTCAGGTTGGCCGAAGTAAGGAGAACATGGCCAGGTGGGGATTTTCGGCAAGATCCGATGTGGACTGTGTTTGCGGTGCAGTGCAAACTATGGCACACTTAACGTCGTGCCCGGCGTGCCCCAACACCTGCACGCCAGCGGATTTAATTAACTGCAGTCGATCCGCAATACAAGGGGCTGAATTCTGGGCTGCAACGATTTAATTCCTCGGGTTCCATCGACACGCTAAGAAGAAGAAGGGAACAACTTAGAAAAAAAATAAAGCATAAAAATCTATATAAAAAAACGATCATCCGCCAAAACTGTGCTAACACAATAACCGGCAGGCTACAAACTAAAAATCACACATCTGACCTATGAAAGAATTCTAAAATTCAAAATTCAACCGTCTACCGGAAATGAATCCGCTCGCGGGAGCCGCGATACCGATCTGATGGAGCCCGAGTCTGACTTCCGGTCGGTTCGCGCCTTTACGAGTTCCAATTTCAAATGGTCATACGGCTTGGACGGTTATTTTGTATTCGAAATGGCTGGAAAATGATAGTAGAAAATGTGGGGTTTCAAAATTGGTTCAGGACTTCAGGGGTTCTATTTTTGAATCACTCGCATCAAAATGACGTGTGTTATTCATTGATTAATGTCCGGTTTTCGGATAAAAACTGTTTAATTCTACAAAAGAATGATTAAAAATAACACCTAATTTTGTGAGAATTCACGTATGTTTTGCTCGGTTTTTGTTGATTTTTTGTTTCCTTTTGAACGAAAATGACACGCCATATCCAAGCAAGTGATAAAAAAAATCCCTAAGCTCTATTTTTGGCCTTGAACACAAGTTATGAAATCAGTAGGTCAGTACTTACTTTTTTCATAAATTTTGTTAAACAAAAATACATCTGGGCCAAAAAGGGTTTTAATATCACTCAAAAACTACTGTGAAATCCTTTATCCAGAGACGTTGCTTCGGCAAACGTAATATCCTTGAACACCTCAGATTTAAGACCCATTTAATTTTCTCGTGTACAGTTTAGTACAAAAATACTGTTCTACCATTAAGGTTTGTCATAATTTGTCTGACTGAGCATTACCTCATTACCATTTTTCTATTACCTACACGTATCTGCTGAGGTGGAAGATTAAAAAAGTTTACGCAAATACGAGTACTAATTAAAAACTTACTAATTAATTTACGAATATGTGTTAAATTTTGTATCCCGACGTTTCGAACACTTTTCAGCATTTGTGGTCACGGGTAGAATAAGATGTAATTTGTCATTTACAGAGTTTTGAAAAAAATTAACTACCATCACTCATAATATTTATTACGCAGTTAGTATTTATTGTTTCTATTCACACAGATAGAACTAACTGTGTTTTGTGATCCTGTAGAGTTTTTTTTTGTCTAGCTTGGGTCTTCGATAGAACGGGATTTCATGTTAGAGGAATTTTCTAACTAAATTGTTGTTCTTGTAATGGTGAAATTTGGATGTTTTCTTATTTCTATAGCTTTGCGTAGCATATGAGGAACGAACCAAAGTTCTTTTAAAAGTACTTTGGGCTGGTCAATACGTATAAAGTGGAGATCTGCACGCCTATACTTCGTGTTGTAAACCCAATGTGGGAAAAGCCACAGACATATTCCAGGTTATACACCTCTGCATCTTGAAGACGTATGGTACACTTGACATGAGGTAAAATTGATAAATCTTCTTTGGCGGTTTGAAATGTGATGATGGAAGCCCACTTCAAGATAATTTAATTTTATCTGTGACCCCTTTATGGTAATACTTTACATTTGTCGTAGTTCCTCCTCATATCAAGGACAGCGGTTTTACCACATGCTTAGCCAGTCTGTAAGTTGGGGAATCAATCTGACTCATAATAGGACTTACTAAATGACAAATAACATCTTAGTCCGTGTTCACATTAGAACGACAGCAGCGCGTCTCTCTAATGTGAAGGGCTTACTGCTGTCATTTTATGTATGAAATTGACAGAAGCGCG
Source organism: Pyrausta purpuralis (assembly GCA_963924145.1). Lineage (NCBI taxonomy): Eukaryota > Metazoa > Arthropoda > Insecta > Lepidoptera > Crambidae > Pyrausta > Pyrausta purpuralis. Next base: position 26,295,722 of record OZ001646.1, read on the forward strand.
ACTGCCGCGCGACCGTCGTGCTGCTAAAATGCCTAAGTGTGAAAGCAGTCTTAGTGCGCTTTTACATTAGAGCGACAGCAGCGCGTCTCTCTAATGTGAAGGGCTTAATGCTGTCATTTTATGTATTAAATTGACGCATAAGTGTGAAAGCGCTCTTAGTCTAATCGTGACCACGAACGCTGTAAAGTGTTCTAAATGTCGGAATATAAAATTTTATAAATATACGCGAAAAATATCCGTTAATTATGTCTTTGTTCAATACCTCAAATTATGCACAAATGCCTCAGTACTGAGAAAGTTAAACTATATCATTAACTATATTTAAATAAATGTAAAAGTAACGTTCATAATATGTATACTAACAGATAGGCAATAAGCACGGCGTATTTATTGTTAACTTATTTGATTCAATTCCAATTATTAAAATACTTTGGAACACATCAATCTTCCCAAAAGCAAACGCGAGTCCAACCATAAACCAAAGCTCAGTACGAGTACAGTTAACCTCGTAAATATCGGTACCGACGTTCGCCCGCATGCATCGCTTACGCGACCATACATTCAACTGATACCTATCTCTGAAACAGGCAGCCTTAAATCTTACGTTCCCAATTATTTATGTCGTTGACTGTACATCGGTTTACACGGATAGCGCAGCTTTGCTATCTCAAGACTGTTCTAGGGAATTTAATGGGAATTTGACGGTGTTAGGCGTTAGTACGAGTGAAGTTTATCTGTAAGTAAGATTGAGCATATTTGATACGTTGTAATACAACTGCTTTGAACAGTGTTATGTTTTTTTACGCAGTTCGGAGAAAGGAGGCCAATGGCATATCCATTCTGAAAACTAATGGATAAAACACTTTATTATTTAGCAGCTCTCACAATCTTATTGAAAACCAATGACTGTTTTTTTATTGAAACAATATTTAACCGTACTTTAATAACACTAAATTATAACTATAAACAATATAACAATAATAACCTCGGTGACGCAGTGGTAAGAGGGTCGCACTATAAAGCGATGGCTGCGCCAGAGGCCCCGGGTTCGATCCCCGGGCTGGCCGGTCCAAAAATATGTACCTGGGTTTTTCTGTTCAGAAATTCTTAGGATAGTCCGGAGTTAGGAAGAAGGTGGATTTTTACTCTCGTGCATCGGTGCACACGTTAAATCGTTGGTCCTGTACCTGGTCTCTCTCCGGTCGGGTCAGATTGCTGTCCTATTGGGCTATGAGAGTGAAAGGAATAGAGCCAGCACCTGGTGTTTGCGCACATGCTTGTGCACTATAATATGTCCCGCGCAGTGGGTTATAGTCGTTGTGACAAGCCACCGTAGTGGAAATCGGCTAGGGAGGCTACACCATTTTTAGGGTTCCGTAGCCAAATGGCAAAAAACGGAACCCCCCCCCCCATCTTACTTCTAAAATAAGCCAGTGTAAATTTATTTGTACTATATAAATTGGTTTGAACGAAATCGAACGAATAGTTTTTGAGATATAGCTCATTTTCAACAACCCCAAACATAACTTTGTTCTTCATACAAACACTATGAAAAACAAAGTTATATTTGCTGTCAACAAAATATTGTGGTATTTTAGCTAAGTGAATTCCCTTATTCAGTGAAAGTTGGCACGGAACCCTCAGTGCGCGAGTCCGACTCGCACTTGGCCAGTTTTTCTTTATGGGCCATTATTTGAGCACCGTTTTTTGATTGTCACACGTTTGTTATTCCAAACATATTCAATGTTTAATTTAAGAATAAATTTTGTATGTTTTATCATGTATCTATTTATATGAATTCACTTTAAAATGTCTTATTATGTTTGTAGTTTTGTAGGAAAAAATATTTTACCATCGGAATCGGGAGTAAAACTGCTGTTCTTTGCGCGTCACACTGAGTTGGCGCTCAGTTTAAAGACTTATATCTTGCTGGGCTTTTACATTATATAAACATAATATATGTTGAAAAATTGGACATATAGTCAGGATAAGTTATATTGAGGTGGAAAAAATCCCTCTTTAGATCTAAATTTAATAAAAATAATTTTGTGTCGGTCACACGATTTTACCATTTTCGAAAATGTGACACATTAATGCTCATAACTTCAAAAATGTTCAACCTATCGACACAAACCATAGGTCCGCAGAAACTTCAGACGTGTCAAAACACCAATAGAAGATAAGATTACATTAATATTAGTTACTTAATTTAATATTTCTGAAAATGAAAAATTTTCGTCACTTGCGTCGCACAACTTTCGTGGTCAATTGCCCACGAAAGATACAAATCATTCTACGAAAGGTTATCAAAGTGTTTTGATCTCACTAGAATTTATATTTTATGGTTTGTAAATGAAGTTAAAATAACCGCCTTAACGTTTCAAACTTGAATTCTTCTACTAAGACAGTTTCCAGAGGCACAAATATGATTTATAGAAATAATTTAGCTTACTAGAAAAATGTGTAGAACATGACGTCTTAAATCTTGATTTTCATTCGGCTTTGAATCGCCTGATTAATCTATTTACTAATTATATAAAGTAATCACAATATGTTACTCAAAAAAAGCATACTCATTAATTAATTAATTTTCGTGCATTATTCGTAATTACCCCAATTTGTGTAGTTTAAATGAGAAAATAATGAATATCACAAAAGCAAACTTTAAAAATAATTCTTTGCCACTAATAAGAATGATAGGAGTAATGCCAGTCGTCTTAATTTATTCAACTAAGTGGCATGGCTAAAATTTGAGCCTGGTCTAAAGCTGGAAAATTGTCCTCTAGACCGATAAAAGAGTCAACTTTGAGGCTACTTGATAAAGACTGGAAATCATGAGCTTGCTTTACGGGAAAAAAACTACAATTAACACTGATACTAAAAATTCCAAGGTTCGGCAATAAGCGCGTGACGTCTGGTGTTTATTTCCAAAGATTCTAATGAAATAGTTTAATTCTTTATTGGATAAGAAAAGGTCATATTTTGAACGCTCTTACAGCTATGATCCCGCAGCTAGTAGTCTAAATAGTCTCACTCCAGGCAAGATAAATATCTGGAAGACTAATTTATTGCTTGTAAAGTTTATAAAGGGCCTGACCTATATACCTAATATAACCTTATGCATTTGACTTTGAAAATGAGTTGATAATAGCCGGTAAGTAGTTAGACTACTAAAACGGAGGGTTACCTATATGTAATTTGAGGCACTACTTTGGAGGGTAAAGAGTTGATTGCTACAGATTTGCTACTATGTACCTTAGCTTACCCTTACCTTAATAATCTCAGATAATTTCGACAGAATGCGACTACTTACCAAAATTGGTCAAGGGAAATTACAAAATACTAAAAATTCGATCGTAAGTATGGGTTTAAATTGTCGAATGTCAAAGTACCATTGCTTCGAAAGTGTGAAACCGTAAAATTAAACAAAGTGTCCTATCGCTCACAAATACTGTCAGTGTTGTGTGTCGAGAACAAATGCGAGTAAACAGTGAATTTGAGGTCAGTGATACCGAAAATGACTGCAATAAAAGACTTATAAGGAGGGTAGACCATTAAGTCTGCAAATAACAGCTCACTCGCAACAGTTTTAGGTACGCTGTGATCATGGCACTTGCAACAGTGTCGAAATATCGGATACTCATGAATAATTTAGTACGTAGTAGCATTGTCGAAGGTAACATACTATTATTATGTTAGTGTTCATAATTAATGTTTAAAAATATATGTAATACCTAACCACATTACTTTTTGTCTCATACATTATAATATTTCAAGTAATTGATACTTTTATTACCGAATTATCTATCCAAAAAGACGCTGCGTAACTTTCGTGTCATGGTGAGTAACTTTCGTGACTTACAAAATTTCAATATTAAATATCTACATGAATAATGAACCGATTCTCATGATTCTAACAGATTATGTTACAGTTTGATAGTTTCTTTAAAGCAGTATTTTTTTCGTTTAAATAATATTATTATTAATTTTCGCCACGAAGGTGACGCGAAGAACACTTTCTGAAGAAATGCCCTTTAAATAATGTAAGTAGATATTGTTAATTAGTAACTACCCGGTTATCATAAGAATGGAACTGTCAAACATGTCAAATTCCTCCTTTAGCTCAGCCACGCGCATTCGTCCGTTTTGTGTCAATAAAACATTATTGCACACTTTTCTCACAACGCTAGCTGCAGACCGCGTATTACACGCATGATATTATTCATATTATTAGAATAAAAAAACATAAATTTATAGATGTATTCGTACCATTGTAGTATTATTATATTAATGATATTTGTTTAAAATGAGCTGCCTGGAAATTGAACGGCTTTAGATGAATCTCAATACGCCCCCAGGTCCATTTATACGATAATCAGGTAGTACGATTATTTTAATTAGGAGTCGATTTTACCAACATCAAATGAGTAGAATACGATACAAAACGTCTTATTCAAAAACGTCATCTACATGTCAGTAATCATTAATGTAAATGTCATTTTAAAACCAGTTGTTTCATACTTATTCGGTCGCATAAGTCCTATATGACGTTGGTGAAATCGAGTCTAAGGCCTGATTTTTCCAACGCCAGATAAGGAATATAAGGATAGAGCACAATACGCCTTATTTGAAAACTTCACCCATTTGTCAGCAATCATTTACGAAAATGTCATTATAAAATCAGTCGTTTTATACTTATTCATTCGGATAAGTCTTATCGGACGTTAGTTAAATCAGTTCTAAGTTAATTATTTTTATTGGAAGGTTAGCTCGTTTAATTTTGTTTTGTTTGATGAGCCAACATATAAAGTAAATCAAGTTATATTACGCTAACACCTGTCCTGTATAAAACAGATTGAGCTACACAGCAAATGAGGGCCGACGGAAATCTGCCTCCATCCAAAAAGTGACGTGACCAATAACTCAAAAAGTGCTTTTGTCATACAATTCAATTATTATTTCCAATACTCCGCTAACCGGCGCTCGGCGGACAGCTTCGCTATTAAATTTCCTTCAAGCCGTCACAATGATGGCACGTCTTCCTTTTGCCAAGGGCGATGTGGCACGAAAATCGAAGACACCATTTATATTTATATTTTTAAATTGAACACCAATCACATGCATTGCTCTGATCCCAAAGTAAGTAACTAATTGAATTGGGAGGACGCCCATTTTACCACTTTGGAAGCGTCTAGCTATGAGACGACTCTTTGTCATTTAATTTCGTTGCGGGGCCCAAGACATTTTAACTCCCTCCTGGGACTCCCTAGCCTTCACTGGTTAGGACTTTCAATTAAGCCATGCTGTAGATCCTGGCTACACAAGAGTAGCAGCAGGCAGTAAACTTATAAATCAATCCTTTGTCATTTAAAAAAGACCTATTCATTGATACCCAACACGCATAGGTTTGACATATTTTTTTTCGGTTTGGTTTCATGTATTGAAGCCTACCCTTAAATACCATTATTTTTCTATTTTTTTATATATAAATAAATCGTAAAGCGGTTAACAGGATACATGTTCCTACCAAACTTCAACAGTGTGATGCTCATAGTTACAGAATAAAGTGGCTGTGACATACGGACGGACAGACAGACAGACAGACTTGACGAAAATATAAGGGTTTCGTTCTTTGCCATTCGGCTACGGAACCCTTAAAATAGTACTCAGTAAAATTTTAATTCCTCTACTAATGTACCGAGTAGCGCCCACCCTCGCACCCCCTACCGGGCCGGTGTGAAAGCCTAGCGCAACCGTAATCTCATTTCTTATCTAGTGATGCACTTATACTGAATAGTGTTGGATTTTAGTCTGAAGGTACACTGTAGGAATCAGGTTCCATTATTATGTGAAAAATATACCTATTGTTATTGAAAGGTGTGCTTGGAGATGGTTATAAGTGGCTTGCGTGTGATTGATGTCCCATACTTTAAAAAAACGGCCAAGTGCGAGTCGGACTCGCGCACTGAGGGTTCCGTGCCAACTTTAACTAAATTTGGGAATCCACTTACTTCCACTTAGTAAATTCAACAAAATTTTGTTGACAGCTTATATAACTTTGTTTTTCGTAGTGTTTGTATGAAGTACAAAGCTATGTTTGCGGTTGTTGAAAATATGTTATATCTCAAAAACTTCTCGTTTGATCTCGTCCGAGCTAATTTTCGTTGAAAGTATTTGTTAGGATCTACAATATTTTTTTTTCAAAATTTACACTCGCTTAGTTTAGAAGTTAGATGGGGGGGGACGCCCATTTTACCACTTTGGAAGCGTCTAGCTATGAAACGTTAGACTTTAAAAGAAAATGGTTTTAGGAACCTCGGTGTCATTTTAAAAGACCTATGCATAAACACCCCACACGTATAGGTTTGACTAAAAAAAATGTTTTTGGTTTTAGTTTCATGTATGGGAGCCCCCCCTTAAATGTCATATTTTTTATTTTTTGTATGAGAATCGTAAAGCGATTAACAGGATACATACTCCTACCAAATTTCAACAGTGTGATGCTTAAAGTTACAGAATAAAATGGCTGTGACATACGGACGGACAGACAGACAGACAGACAGACAGACTTGACGAAACTATAAGGGTTCCGTAAATAAATGATATTTTGCTTTAGTGTCAATTTAATGAGGTACTGATGATGCATTAAAAATGTTCTTCAAGAAGGCCGTGCGGGCACTTTATCAGAAAAAGCTAGCCGTCTTAACGCATTGACATTATTTTATTTCATGTGTAACATCATTATTATGTATTTGTACTATTTGTATGTAAATCTATAATATGTATATGAATATGGTATTTGTGGCGAACTCCTTGCCACATTTTTGTATATTTCATTTTTTATATTGTTTCGGTTGTTTTTGATCTTTGCTTTTTAAAAGTTTTAGCTATATTTTAATAAACTACGGACTAACGTGTAACAAATGGGGAAAGCCATTTTCTGCCTATTTTTTTCAGTACTTATGCAATAAATACTATGTTTGTTTTATATCATCGTAGAATTACCACATTGTACCTTTTAATTTGTTGTTATTAAGGTCACGATCTTTCTTTTGTCCATTTATTACTTTCATCGCGCCGCCTGTGTTTTTTCTGTTAAGACCTATATTTGACTGGTAGAGAATGACGACCCGTCTGGTGTAGTGGTCGAGAAATCGCCTACTACGCAGCGGGTGCGGGTTCGATCCCCGCACAATACAAACATTTGTGTGCATGAACATGTCTGTTTGTATAGGTCTGGGTGTTTTCTATGTATATCATGTATATATTTACAAAAAAATATGTATTTAAGTATTATATCCGATGTCTGGCACCCATAACACAAGCTTTGAGTAGCTTACTTTGGGGCTAGATGGCGATGTGTGGGAATGTCCAAAAGGTGTCCAAAGAGAATGCTTTTAACATTAAGTCCGCCATATGAATCGTTTGTTTGTGCATGAAGTTTGTAAATAATAAAAAGGTCAGTTGTTATTGTGAGAGCAATTTTGCAATATTGATGATGTCGCAGCCTACGCGTTAAAATAAGCGCTTAAACTCAACAGGTTTGCTACTGTCACAGTGGACGAGTGGTATAGGCATACGCCCGGATAGCGTAAGACACGGGGTCCGATTCCTCGTCTGTCACAGCCAAAGTTGCTTTTTACAAGTGCGATTTATATGTCAGTTGACTGGTTATGCACATAGTATTAGGCTTCGCGTCCCTTTACTGCTTGAAAGATTTTCAAGGTCAGCACGCTTAGCTGTCTGAAGAAAATTTCTTTTCTATGCCTTAGTCCTAACAATACTGTCAAGAAAAGTCAGTCCACTTTTAAGTTATTACGTTTTTGATAATAATATTTTAAAATTAAAACGCAGCTATGCTATATATCTTAAATGCAGCGACAGCACGCGAAGAACTGATTGCCGTTGGGGCAGAAAAGTTCTAAATAGGTGACCTTCCGACTAAAGGGGCAGCGTAAGACGTCCACTGACAAGATGAACAGACGGTCTTGTAAAGATCGCCGGTCCAAACTGGATGTAGACTGCTTGTGCCCGGTTGGATCGGAAGGCTGTGTTCAACAGTGGACGTCCTTTGACTTATTATGATGATGATGAATAGGTAGCAGCCATGTTAACAAACTAAAACATCGCTAAGAATAGTAAAAAAATATTACGCAGACCAGTCATTGATGTACTTATTCCGTGTGGCGGTTTTTCGTGCTTAAATCTGGAAATATTTTGTTAAAAAAGCAGTTAAGACTATTTTGTTTAGTAGTCAATTGGTCCATTTTATTGGGCCTACACAACTACCCTTTTTAGGGTTCCGCAGCCGAACGGCAAAAAACGGAACCCTTAATTTCGTCAAGTCTGTCTCTCTGTCTGTCCGTCCGTATGTCACAAACACTTTATTCTGTAACTATAAGCATCACACTGTTGAAATTGAGTAGGAAGATGTATCCTGTTAACCGCTTTACAATTCTTATACAAAAATAAAAAATAATGATATTTTAAGGGGGGCGCCCATACATGAAACTAAAACCAAAAAAAATATATTTTTGGGTTTTAGTTTCATGTATAGTTAAACCTATGCATGTCTTTTGATAGGTCTCTTAAAATGACATAGAAGTTCCTAAAATCATTTTCTTTTAAAGTCTAACGTCTCATAGCTAGACGCTTTCAAAGTGATAAAATGGGCGTCCCCCATCTAACTTCTAAACAAAGCGAGTGTAAATTTTGAAAATAATACACAATAAAGATCTTAAAAAATCCCTTAAACGAAAATTGGTTTGGACGGGATCGAACGAGAAGTTTTTGAGATATAGCCTTTTTCAACAACCGCAAATATAACTTTGTTCTTCATACAAACACTATGAAAAACAAAGTTATATTGGCTGTTAACAAAATATTGTGGTTTTTTTGCTAAGTGGAGTGAAGTAAGTGGATTCTCTAATTCAGTTCACATTGGCACGGAACCGAGTCCGACTCGCACTTGGCCGGGTTTTTATACAAATTGAGTGTTTTAATAATTAACTTCAGCATTTTTTCTATTTAATCGTTTCTACGTGTTATGATCATGCAAGGCTATGGCACAATATTGTACACTCATTATGTTTTTAACGCTAACATGATGAAAGTAGAGTTACATTTGTATAGATTATTAGAATTTCCTATAACGATTGCGTAATCTACTTGACTTTTATAAACTTTAGAAGCTTTTATTGAAAGTCAAGTAAACTGTTACAAAATATTAAACGATGGCATATATTTTGTTTTTTAAAAGAAACTACGCCCCAATTTTGGACTAGATACAAAAACAAGTTGAGCAATAATTTCCAAAATTCCAATTCCATTAGAACACAAAATAGTGTTGCCAAGTATTCTAAAACCAAACTTATCGATGACATCTTTTCAAAAAAAGAACAACGCTCGATACAACACGCCGGGATAAACAATACTGGCGCGTGATTTACGCGCCGTTCGGATATTGTTGAAATTCGCGTCGATAGCGCTTTTGTTTCGCCGTCTGCCTTCTTATCGCCTGCTAGGGATAGGGTCGGTTATCGACAATCGATGTTTGAGGGTTAACAGAATTTATGTTTTTGTGTATTGTTTGCAGATATAGTTAACGGGTTAATGTAGTTTTCGTTACCATACATTTAACATTTGGCATTTTTTTATATGCAGATGATCGATGTGGCGATAACTAAGCATCTGTGTATGGGGCATTATTTGATGTTTGTTAACCTAATAATAATTGTAATTGATGAAATTAAGTTTAAAAACTTGTACCGCCTGTTGTCCGAAATATTTTATTTTATTTATTAAGTATTGATTTAAAGGGTTTTTATATTTTAAGAAAATACACAACCAATATGTGTTTAGGAAAAAGTAACATGAATGTCATGAAAAGTCAAAAGTCAAAGAAAGTCTGTTGAAATTGCTGGTGCGTGGTTCTTATGAATGCGAAGTGAAGATATTAGAAAAATAAAATAAATCAGCTTAAGCTAGTGACAAAAATCTTTTTTTGATGTGTGTAGACATTATAAATATCAAACTTGGTAAAAAAAAACAAGGGGATAAACAATAATTGTTTTTTCTATAGAAATTAGTAAAGTTCTTGATATCGATTAAAAATACAGCTCTTCCATCTCTATGAAAGGACACGCTGCCCCTATCCGGGTAGCGACCAAAAAGCGAAATATTAAACGCATTCCGTTGCAGTATCGAACACAATTTATGGGTGTTAGGCCCATAATCCGTTGGATGTTTTCCGTAATGTTGGGGCCAAATTTTTGAAAATATTGTTGCTCATAGCTGTTTAAATTGGAAGTATTTAGACTGTAAGTTTTCGTGCCAATTTATCTGGTATTCTAATTTTTGGGCTGTGATTTTCTGTCAGTCTATTCTTTTGTGTCCCTCTGTAGATAAAATTCGATGAGTGTTAACTGTGAATTGATAAGAGTTGGCGTAACAATAATCTTACACGTTCAGTATAAAAGCCGGAATACATTTACTAGAGAAATTAGTATCAATCAATGTATTCAGAGTTAATTTACTGTTTAAATTGAGTAAAATAAAGGACAACAAGGGGATATAATTTAGATCGTGAATATTAGGTATAGTACCCCAAAATTGGCAAACACGATTAAACGGTTGGTTATAGTTCCATTTCCACCCCATTTATTATCAGTAAAAACAAATTCGCTTGATAATTAACGGTAGTAACATGAACACATGCTTCTAGCTAAGGTCTCACAAGTACCGAGGCTCTGACATTCGATCTATTTTAAAATATCAATTATTAATTCACAATAAAATATAACTACGTCATGGATATTATTATCTCGTCCAATTTGGAAAAAATGAGAAGTTTACGTGGAAGAAAGAGAAGTAATGGGTCACTTTATAGTTCTCACTAGATGGAGCTAGGATCGCTTTAGGATTTTCACGTTGGTGGAAACCAATAGAAAGAAAAATGTGTAAGTTAATATTTTTAAATTCATACATCCTTATTAATGAAAAGGTTATTTTCATTAATAAGGATATTTATTTTTTGTCATTTTTAAGTCCCTTATTTACTAAAGGTACACATGAATATTGTTTTTAAATGTGTATTATTTACCTTGGCCAAAAGCAATTGCCCTCTGCTTAGTACTTAAATAAAGTGTAAAAAGCTATTTTAAATGTGACACTAGCGCTTTCAATGACATAAACATCTAATGACAAGAAAACTGCTCTTTGAACACGACATCCTGTGTCGGAAGTCTCGACATAGTTCCATGTAAAACCACCTGGTGGCGCTCGAAAAATGCTGAGACAAAATTGGTGTTTTCGTGTATTTATTGATTGAGAAGAATTTTTGAATGATGCTTAAAAAACTACAAATATTTTTTAAGATTTAATAAAGATATAGCTACGTAAGTTAGAATGATATTTGATGAATTAGATAATCATAAAATTGAAATTGTCGACGCGAAATGTCAAAAATGATGCATCAGACTTCGCCCGCTGGAATAATGTAAAGAAAGGGAAGAAAAAAGAAAGAAAATACTTTATTCGACCGAAAACATAAAGAGAGAAAAAAAAAAACAGAACTATTCGAGTCGAAAAAGTGAGCCCACATTTAATTCAATACATATGAATACGGATTGCTTACGCATTACAGGCCCATAAATTTAATACCTTAGAGACTAACAGACGTACAAAATAACACAAATGCAATTTCAAACGCAAATCGATATCTTTATAATGTAAAAAAATGCAAACGCATTTTGAGGAAACATTCTACTCATATTGTGAAAACCACTGTCCGTCTCTCTATCAAACATTTGTCAAGAGCAGAACAAGGATTCCAAACAGGTCGAATGCAGCCCAAAATTTGTACTCCAAATCAGTACAGCACGTCTATTGTTGTCCTACTCTGTAAGACTGGCAATATTTTTAGAGTTATGTTCCTGATGACCTGCTCAGATAAATTACACGGTGTTGATAGGTTTGCCTTTTTGTCTGCTTTCTGTCTGTTTATCTATCAGGGGTAGTTAAAACGGGTTAGTCCCTTTATGCGCCATAGTTGAACTAACCGGTTGAAGCTAACCCTCTCAACCTCCAATGCATTTCTAAATAATTTCAAAAATTTAAACAGAAACATTTTCTGTCCAAATACCGTTTATCCAGCGCCTTGTCTTCTTCTTCTGCTCACGTCCGTCAGTTATTGTCTCGTCGAACTATGCAAATGAAGGAAGAGAGGCACTTTTGTATTGCGCCTGCTTGTTCACTATACATTTTCTTCCTGCGCCTACGCATTTGGTTTAATTACTGATTTAATGCGTTGTCCTCTTCGAAAGTCAATAAATAGCTCAGTTTGGTACAACATTATCGATACTAGCAATACTATCGACAGTGCAAAATTTATTGCAGTATGTATAGTAATTATATGATTGATATATCGATGATATAGTATCAAACGGGTGAAACATTTTTGCGCTATGTAGCGCATATCGATCACTGTATAGACTATCAATAATAGTGGTAGCAATAGTCAAGGCCTATAGTATCGATATATAGATAAAACTATCTACACAGTTCTACTATGGCTTTGTCCAACTATCTATAGACTATCAATAGTGGACCTTCTATCGACATTGCATATGATTTAAGAGATTGCCCAAAATTACTAAGATTTATAGGTGTCAAACTTGAAAATACAGACGTAATACATGGTAGGGACCCTGACACGCACTCGGTTTTATTTTCGCATACGAAATCACCGATTCAGCGAACAAAGGGAGGGCCCAAAATAAACTAACAGACAACACTATTGTGTGCGGTTACCGCAGTTTTTGATAGGTTTTTCATGTCAAAGTTGTTTGTGGTGAGTGCCTGAGTAGATGTTTAAAAGGCTGATATCTAAATAAATGTTTTACGAGAATCTGGTCTAATATCTAAAATAAACGATAAACACATTTATTTTGGTACATTTTGTTTCATGAATAAAGGTTATAGCACATCTATCCACCCGTTACGGGAAATATCGTATTCGTATCAAGGCGCTTAGTATTATTTCGACGACCTCCGTCGTGTAGTGGCTAAGCACGCTGGGTTTCAAGGCGTCGCCGCTCCTAGGTCCCGGATTCGATTCCCGGTCGGGTCAATATAGAAATCAAAATTATCTACATTGTCTCGGGTCTGGCTGTTGTGGTACCACCGTTGTGTCAGATTCCTATAACACAAGTGCATTGGCTACTTACTTTGGGATAAGAGTAATGTATGTGATTGGTGTTCAATTTTCTTTTGTATAAAACTCCATACTTCACATACAGCTTACAACTTCGTAGCGTCACCATCTCGGATCGAAATCAACTCGGGAACCTCTCTCGACCAACGGCGTATGCATTGTAATGCGCTTACGGCGAGTCGCCTGATGAATCTCAAATACCCGCCCACCCTGTCAAACGTGTTTTCATAAGAAAATCTGTCATAAGTTGAAGCAACACGATACGAGACGAGGCGATCATTATCCGGTGCCGATCCCATGCCGAGGCGTTGCTGTACCCTTTACGTAACATGCTTACATGTTGCTGTTCCCATTACGGGTTGATTTGCACTTTAATGTACACTTTTTTTTACTGCACCTTGCCCTACCATGACAGTTCTAGAAACGTATCAAGCACGAAAAGCAACACGATACGCTCTACCTTGCCCACTGAATGGATTGACAACGTTCTGTCTCACCGTTATATGGGGTGAGAGCGAGAGCGAGTGAGAACGCATTTTGCCGGTGCCGACACGCTCCGTGCATGGCACGCCACGGTGTTCGTCGGTGACGGCACAGTCTAGTGGGCAAAGTGTAATAGTTTCCGATATAAAACATATTTTTTGCTGGTCATGATCTTAGCACGGTCATGGTACGAGTATGCTACAGTGCACAGTCGCCGTCAGATATATTGGAGCAGACAAAGTGACCAAATATTTCTGAACCGTTTTTAACTGTTAATAAGATCCATACACTACAAATTACCATTAACATCAGAACATTCATTACTTCATTAATATCGGAGCAGATGTTAGTCATTAACTTTTATACACACAACTTACCAATAATATCTGAACACTCACTTGCCTGAATTTATTTAATGCATGACACTTTCATGACAGTGATGACAATACTGAAAACTATAAAGCGTTACAAATTGACAGCGTCGTCTTATTATGTTATAAAATATGAAAGGAGTTCCTATTTTTAAATAGTATTTATTGTTAAGTTGGAAGCACTTCCTTCTGCAATTTTCCTCGATTGCTCAGATATTTAAGACCGACTGTGTAGATACATTTGACGTTATGAGTGTTCAGATATTATTGGTTAGTTTTGTGAATAGAAGTTGTTGACTAGCTTCTGCTTAGATATCAATGAAGTAATGAATGTGCTGATATTAATAGTTACTTGTAGTGTATGGAACTTATTGACATATTAAACTGTTCAGAAGTATTTGGTCACTTTGTCTGCTGCAATATATCTGACGGCGACTGTACTGGGCAAAGAGCTTTAAGGTCGAAGCCTACTTATCAACCCGTCACGGTGACAGCACCGTATCCAGTCGAGGTGTTCAGTATTCTTTGTATGAAACTCCATACTTCAACGCTCGTCTATCAACTTCGTAACGTCACCCCCTTGGTTCGAGACCAACTCGGGACCCACGCTCGACCAGCGGCGCATGCATTGTAACGCGCATACAGCGCGTCGCCCGCTGGTTGATGACTATCCGTCTACCCTGTCAAACGGGCTATCATTCACAAAAAGAACTGTCATAAGTTGTAGCAAACACGATCCGAGCCGAGGCGTTCGCTATCCGGTGCCGATCCCATCCGAGGCGTTGCCGCATCGTTGCCATATGATTGACGCCTGGTTGGTGCTGTTCCCATGCAGGGTGGGTAGATTTGCTTCAATCTTTAACCTAACGCTTGCCTGATAGTTCATTTCTTACATGTACACACATTGTCACAATGTCAAGTTTTTATTGAAACAAGCTCGTTACTTTGTAAAATTGAACTGGTTAAAAGTAAGGATGCCATCAAAATAATTACTAGTGATTGCAATAGTAATCTCTTGTACACATTTAATTATCGTTATGTTAAGAGGATTACACTTACCTTCCTTCATTGATTAACAATTGAAGAAATTATTATAAGTATATATTTTAAGTACAGAATCTATATTTGAAACTTGATATTATTTACAATAACGTACAAACCTGAAGCCAGAATGTATTTTTCGACTGTTCAGACTACAATTTTGCTACTTTACCAAAAGTGAACTTTACACTACCGCCTTAAGATCCAAAATGGTTCAGCTAACCTCACTGAAATCCTTCACTACCGTAACTCTATACATTAGGTCTGTATTTGGTTCCTGAAGCTTATTCCAACGGGTTTCACTTGAAAAATACACTCGTTCGATTTTCAAATACTTACTCAAGTTGCGGAGCTCCTTCAAATACATTTTGTGTTTGCGACGTTAATTCAAATAAATCAATCGTATCGTATCTAAAGAACACGTGAGAATAAAGATCTTACTGCAGAATAGAAAGAACTAAGTTTATGCAAAGCTAAGGTTGACGTGGGATGTCTTTCTTTCATTTAACAACCTGCGTTGTGTGGTGAGTGGCTAATATCGCTCAATAAGGCTGGGCGCGTCGCGTCGCCGCTCCAGGGTCGCAGGTTCGATTCCCGGTCTGCTAAATGTAAAATAATTTTCTGTATCGGGTCTGGGTGTTGTGCTATCGCCATTGTTTGTAATTTCAATAACACAAGTGCATTAGCAACTTTCTTTAGAATATAGCAATGTATGTGTTTAGTGTCCAATATTTATTAAATAACTAGCGGCCCTCGCGACTGCCCTCCCATCGCAACGTGACGTTTTATGATAGCCCTAAGCCTTTGCCGATAAATAAGTTATCCAAAACAAAATATATTTTTAGGGTTCCGTAGCCGAATGGCTAAAAACGGAACCTAACCCAACCCAAGTCTGCCTGTCTGTCTGTCCCAGCCACTTTATTCTGAAACTATTAGTATTACACAGTTGAAACTTAGACTTGAACTAAAACTTAAATTAAAACCATTTTTTTTTGTCAAACCTGTGCGTGTGGGGTGTCACTATGCGTGTGGTGATAGACGCTTCCAAAGTGGTAAAATGGGCTCTTACTTTTAATCTAAGCGAGTGTATTTTTTTTTTGTTACAAAATACATGATATTGATCTTGAAAAATACTTTCAATACATAAATTAGTTTGAACGAGATCGAACTAGAAGTATTTAAGATAGAGCACATTGTCAATAAACGGAAACATAACTTTGTTATTCATACAAAGGTTATGAAAAACAAAGTTATATTTGCTGTCAACAGAATATTATGGTATTTTGGATGAGTGGAAGTACGTAGATCTCTTATTCAGTTAAAGTTGGCACGGAACCCTTAGTGTGCGAGTCTGACTCGCACTTGGCCGTTTTTTTTAAATCAGTTCAGTAGTTCCTGAGATTAGCACTAGTACTTTCAAACGGACAAACAAACAAATTCTCTAGCTTTAAAACATTACTTCAGATTTTGTTTCAATTTAATAGCATACTGTTCTCCCGAAATGGGCTTTGGTATTTATAGTAAAACCCTTTTTAACCGACTTCAAAAAAGGAGGAGGTTATCAATTCGACTGTATGTTTTTTTTTTAACATTATTTTTTTTTTGTATGTATGTTACCTCATATCTCAGTCGTTTGTCGACCGAATCGAAATTTTTTTTCGCCTACTTAGAGGGTGTACTTACTAGTTGGTCCCATTTTTTCCATTTTGGGATCTGATGATGGGATCTTGGTGTAATCGAGGGAAACCCTCAAATTTTAAAGGCACGTATAGTATTTCTTTACTAGAATCTTAATGTTGACGTGTTGTTACGTCTGATAGTCAACATCTTGTGGGGCTGAGCTGATGGTGGAACTCCTTAACGCTTAGGAGTTCAGTTATTTTAATGACGAAACTTATGAAAGGTAATTTGTAGCTTCTTAAAAAATTGAATCATAAGGTGCAACTCCCCCCCCCCCCCCCTCTTATGTAATCACTAAAAATGAAGAAATAAAATAAACTTTAAAAAAAAGTAAAAACCGACTTCAAAACCAAAATGCACTAAAAAGTCTTAAATAAACTCTTCACCATTGAAAGGAAAGGAATCCGTTTTAGGCAAACAATTTCTTTTTGGAGTCGGTGCCATCACTTTGACCATCAACTATCACAGCACCGACTCCAAAAAGAAATTGTTTGCCTAAAACGGATTCCTTTCCTTTCAATGGTGAAGAGTTTATTTAAGACTTTTTAGTGCATTTTGGTTTTGAAGTCGGTTTTTACTTTTTTTTTTAATAACCAAAGTAAAAGATGCTAAACAAAGTATGGATAATGAATCATTATGTATTGTGCAGAATCTTGTGGTCAGATACAGTCCATAAATCACAAACGTACTTATGAAGCCTTAACTATGATGTCGTTAATACCAAATGCAACGACCAATGAAACCTAAACAAGCTAGCATATTTGCTTATGATCCAAGTCATTGTAACGGAAATAATAAACCCACTGGGCGATTATGTACCTTGCTTGCGATAACGATGAAATATTTTTTTAGTTGGCAATTGATATGAAATCATTTAGACATATTGATAGCGTAGGATAATTTTAACCGAAAATAATATTAACGAAAAGAAACCTACATACAGTTTACAAGACAAAATATTTCATATCCCTTGGTGAAGACAAAACTGAATTCGGTTTCGGCAGTTACGTAAATAATTGTTATTTTTTTGCTTACGAAGATAGCTCAGCACAGAGTTGCGTGTAATGACAGTCACTTACATAAATGCTGTTCTGCGGATACACTTGAGTCTGGACAGTGCGTCCACTATTGTTTTTGTAACGATAGGTACTCTAACGACGCAATACACCAATCTCAATCACAATGGTAAGTTACATAATCAACCAGCCATAATCTCTGCATAGTAATTTATCAAACGTGTGGGCAGATGTTAATTTTGTGATACAAAATATACGTTTTAATTAAGAGAAGAAACTTTAACGGCACATAATAATATGAGCAGTGTGTTTTGTTGAATTATTGGTTCGTGATTCCTTTGGGCTTTGCAATAGATAAATCAGAGGTTTTCTTCAATGGATATTATTGACTAGCGGTCCCCCGCGTCTCCCTCCTCTCCCATCGCAGCGTGATATTTTATAGCCTTAGGTCATCCTCGATAAATAAGCTGTCTAACACAAAAACATTTTTTCAAATCGGTCTAGTAGGTCCTGAGATAAGCGCGTTCAAACAAACAAACTCTTCAGTTTTATAATATTTGGCATCTTTTATTCTTCATGCTTTTTCTTACCTAAAGGTAAAGTCTGGAAGAAATTGCTTCAAGCATTAAGACCGCTTAAATTGTTCTAACAGCGAATTAAATGACGACAGTGACGACCTCCGTGGATCAGACTAACATCATTTATTTACTTGTCCAATATTTATAAGATACTATCCTGTAAAATTATTATGTTTATGGTGTGCAATAAAGTATTTTTAGTTTAAACTAGCGGTTACAGCGTAATATACTATATAAAGCTTTCCTCAATAAATAAGCTATCCAACAAAAAAAAACGGTCCAGTAGTTCATGAGATTAGCGCGTTTAAACAAACAAACTCTTCAGGTTTGTAATATTAGTATCAGAATCAGAATCAGAATCATTTATTTGCCTTAATTGGGGTACAAAGGATTATAAATACATTTTATGTTCAGCCCATTTAGCCACTAACGAATAGCATGCAAATATTTTAACAATTACACAAGTTTTTGTCATTTTTTTTTACATTTGAATTAATTACATTTTTATTATTAAATTATGTTTTATTCCTTTGCTTTTGGTCAAAAAATTCTTTCAAATTATAAAATCATTTCATTACAAGCCATTTCTGTAGCGTTATCTTAAACCTTCTTAAATCTAAAGTTCTGAGGTGTTTCGGTACATTATTAAAAATTCTAACATACATGGTTAAGCAGCTCCTATTGTATTGCGATGTCCTAGGTGTGTAATTTATTACAAGTCTATTGGCATTTCTTGAATTTCTGGGATAGATATTACACGCCTGTGAAAACAAGCTATTATTTTACCTCACAAATGAACATATTTCAAGAATATACAGGGACGTTAATGTAAGGAGACCATGTTTTTTAAACCATGGGCGGCATGTTGCGTTGGGTGCAAGACCAAATATTGCCCTTAAGCATTTCTTTTGAGCAACAAATACTTTATCAATGCCTGTGCCATTGCCCCAAAATACTAGACCGTCGCGCAATATGGATACTATGTAGGCATGATAAACTACTTAAGAAGTTTGGACATTAGTAACGGTTCGCACTCGTCGCAAGGCGTATGTAAACTTGTTCACTCTCCCAACGACGTTATTTATATGAGCTTTCTAGTTAATATCTCTATCAACAGATAAACCTAAGAATTTAATTTCATTTGCTTCGTCAATTTCTGTGTCGTTATAGTGAATGTCAATTTTTTAGATTCAATATTTTTGTAGTTATTAAAATGAATGTAATTAGTTTTGGTCAGATTGATTTTTAAATTGTTCATGTCAAGCCATTTAATTAATTTAGAAAGATTATTATTTGTGTCATTTACAATTGTGTTGTCCTTTTTATTAGATGTCACTACGATTGAAATGTCATCAGCGAACATGATACACTGATGGTCAGTTATTAAGTTTATGTCATTAACATATACAAGAAACAACAATGAACCCAATACACTTCCCTGAGGGACGCCATATCTATTGCACTTGTACTCTGAGAAATGCGGTACTACTTCGTTAAATCGGTTTAATTTGTTTATGACAACACATTGCTTTCTTCCACATAAGTATGATTTAATCCATTCTTAGGCTGGACCTCATATTCCCGCAGATTCCAATTTTTTGAGTAGCAGTGGGTGATGGACATGATCAAATGCTTTAGTGAGGTCGACAAACAAAGCAGTAGTAAATTTGTTGTCATTAACCCCAGATAGAAGTAAATCTAAATGTTTGTGCACGGCTAACGTAGTAGATTTATTTTTCTGAAAACCATATTGGTTTTTATCTATAACGGCCGATTTGTGAAAGAAGTCAGTAAGTCTATTTAGCATACATTTCTCAAATATTTTTGATAATATTGGTATCAATGCAATGGGTCGATAGCTATTCATATTTTCCCTGTCACCTTTTTTATATAGAGGTTTAATGATTGATAATTTAAGAAGTTCTGGGAAAGTACCAGTGAAAAAAGAGTAATTTATTAAATGTGTTAGAATGGGAGAAATTTCATTACAACACTCTTTTATTATTTTTGTATTTATTTCATCATAACCCTCCGAATTCGTGTTATTTAATGACATGACTTCCTTTTTAAGTTCTGTCTCTGAAAAGGGCTTTAAAAAAATAGAATTCAAAATTGTTTTGCTTTTGCACGTCTGTTGAATTGTATTATTAGTATTTATATAATTTGCAGTGTCAATAAAAAATTGTTAAAAGCAGTAGCTATCTTAAAGGGATCTGTCAAAATTGATTTGTACAAATTTATTTTAAGTATGTCATTTTTGGTATTCATATGATTTATTTCATTTTTTACTACTTTCCAGGAAGCTAAGCATTTGTTTTTGCTGTTACTAATAAATTTTATGTTACTGCGCTTTTTTTGAATATGCGGTACACTTTTTTAATACTTTAGAATATTTTAATTTACTGATTTCCGTTTTATTTTTATAATATTCCAAGCGTAGCCTTCTTTTCCTTTTACAACCAAGTCGCAGTCCCTTAGTTATCCAGTTTTAATTTGTGTTCTTTGAGGGACCAACACGGATTTTAAGCAAGGGGAAACATAGTTTATAGAGTAAAGTTATTAATTCGTGGAATTGCGTAAACCCCTTGTTAAAGTTTTTTTCACTATACACTTCCATCCACGAAAGGGCTTTTAAACACTGCTTAAATTTTAGAATGTTACCCATATTATAATCACGCTTATAAATATACCGGGCTTGTAGTTCGGTAGCTTTAAATTTAACTGGAAAACTTAATAGCTGAGCTGTTTCTTGGTCTCATGAAAAGTATTTGCAAGGGTCAAATGTGATTTGTTTGTTTGCGCTGTTAGTTCACCAACGCATTCTCATGCTGCATCGATGCGGTTGAAAGATGCAACAATAATGCAACTATCACATCTAGCTATATTTAAGCGAGAAACAACATATACCAATGTCACATTTAAATGTCACATTCCGAATGCGAATGCGAAGGTGGATTAACGGCGTAAATGTGTGTGCAATTTAATTTTCGGTTAACCATGAATAATGTTATAAAGTAATTAACAAAATACATCAGTACAACGAAGATTAGAGAAGTTTGTAATTCTTAATGAAAAAAAAGTTTTTTTAAGGTTTATGTACGGGTAAATATTTTTTCAATTATCATAATAATACGTATGTACTGCGAAAATATAAAGATGTCATCTTTTGTTTTCGTACGTTTATAAATAATAGGTACATTACCTAATCTTGCTAAATACCACCGAGTTTTTTTTTAATTATTTAAATTTACATCCACAGATTCTGTGATCCGTACCTTTGTTAGTGTAAATTTATGCTAAGAGTTAAATAGGAGCTCCTCGCAAATGGACTCGTTCTTTTACATTTGTACTTATTCTATTGCTTACTCTTCTTAAGCTTATTCAAATTAGCTCTTTATTTTAATTAGCGTACATGTACGGCCAACAACACGTCAAGGTAAACACTTCGGTATCTTATACATTTGTAATAAGGGCTAGTTTGCAACAAAAGTGGGTAGCCTGATGTGCTGACCGCTGTGCATATCTTATCACATGTTTACTCCACAGAATTTCACCAACATGTTGTCACCTTCTTCCGTTCGTTAGTTCCTTACGGTGATTATACCACTTACATGTTTGTGTAAAAACCGTAATCAAATAACCTTTAATAACATGTGTTTAAGAGCCCAAGAAAGAAGTCTCAACTATTTTAAACGCTCAAAACCCAAAACCTTACGGTAGCTACCAATTTAGCCCGGAGCATTTCAACTCTTTGGTCACAAATCACGCCCACCTCTCTTATTTATGGTCTCAACGGTTAAGGTGACTCTATAATTACCATTGTCTATTAATAAAGACTGACAAGTTAATTTTTGCATGTAGGTGTGGCGTCATATGTCTTGTTTCACCCACAAGATGATAGGATAAAAACTTAAGTGTAGTTTTATGTAAATTGCTCTATTAGATGTTTTAGTAAGAAGTGGAGTCAGTAGGTTTGCTATCACGAAGGGGTTAAATAATTGATGGAGTGACGTTTTATTTATGTGCAAGAGCCCTATTTTTGAATTACTCGCTTGGATATGGCGTGTGATGTTCGTTCGAAAACTAATAAAAATTAACGAAAACTACGCAAATTACAGAATTCACAAAATTAAGCTATCTTTTTTCAAAACCCTTCCGTATGGATTTCAACTGATTTTCATACTAACATTGGACTTTAATCTATAAAAAATCACACGCCATCTTGACGCAAGTGATTTAAATAACAGGTCGTTTGGCAAATGATCCATGATAATGTAACACAATTTTTTAGTAATATTATATCGTTAGTCGCATATAACATATTTTAGTAGTTTTCCTTCAGTCAATTTTCAGTCAACGTTTTAGTTTATTGATTGTAATATCTGACGTAACTATTTGTACCATTATTTTTATTCAAACAAATGTACACACTGCTCTCGCCTCCCCCGCGCCTCTGAGCCCCCGCAAGCGAAGTCTTAACAAAGCGAAAGACCTATTTATACTAATAATATAAAGCTGAAGAGTTTGTTTGAACGCGATAATCTCAGGAACTACTAAATAGATTTGAAAAAAAAATTTTTGTGTTGGATAGCTCATTTAACAAGGAAGGTTTTTAGGCTACCAAACATCACGTAGATATCTTCGCTTGCCTCTCTAACTGACGTAACTGACATTGAGCAAAATGTTCAGGGCTAGCTTTATTCGGTTTATGGTTACCTAAAATCGGAGTCAGCTCAACATTTATCAGCGTGAGAAAAATTAAAATTTGCCTGTATATTGATCCTATAGAGTACTTCGTGTGGGTATATATTTTTAAAATATTATTATTATTATTATTTAAATAATAACTTTTCAAAGCAGATACGTTTGTTAGAGAGAACTTTGTTTTCGATACGGACGGTATTTGTAGTGACTTACGTCGGGCTATTTGTACTATGATATAGAAATATTCAGTTGTAATCAAATTACAAGTTACAAATAACAAACACGTAATCATTAAAAATACACATAGTTTTAAAAAATAACAAATTGTAACAAAAAAAAATCTTTCTGTAATTTTTTAACAAGAGGTTGTAACTAAAGCTTAAAGAACAGTTTTTTTTCTATAACATCATTATTTATAATTCAAAAATAAAACAGATTTTGCTGTTTAATTAGACAACTAAACAGTCTCATAAAACAATTTCTTTGGGATCACATCTTAGTTATGCACTACACCTTATTTCTAATTAAGTTATTTAGTCATGTTTAAGAAGCGATTTATAGAATTCTGCATGTCCCGGCAGCCTTATTACTGGTGCATCACCAGCTGTTAACGAAATCAAGTAGTCATATTTTTCTTTCACAATTTTCCGGGGAGCGTTATTAAGACTCATCATGACATTCATCATTTAAGAAAGAAGACTGCTGCCGTTTTAAACTTATAGAACGGTTTGACGTTTGGCGATGGTCAGTTTTAAAGTACAGCGTTGTTGGGTCAGTTTTACGCACATAAAATGCGGTCATTTCCGTTCAATTGATGTGCAGCCCCTCATCATCACTTCGAACTGAGTCAAGACGTAAATCTGAAGATAACTTTTTGAAGTCAGTGAGATAAGTCTTTTAGTAAGCTCTAAAATTCAAGAAGGTGTAGATACACCTGCTCCAACCTTTGTGATATCTCAGAACTGGTAAAACATACAGATACGTCGATTACGCAAATCAATTCGTCTTGCAAAATTGATTAAGATGGTGTAGATAACTCAGTTTCGAAAAAAATGTCAGATACATCAGTTTGACAGGCAAGCGACGAATTATGGGAGGGGAGGGAGCAAACTCAAACTGCACGGACGCAGTCGCGTGTGACGCTAGTAACCAATATTTTGACACTGTAGCAAGCGCTATGATCACGGAGTAACAGAGTAAACATCGCAAGCTCATAAAAAATAAGATACCTACCCTTAGCTACTAAAATTAATACTGACTTTTTTTACGCAAAAAGTTTTATTAGGTTTGAAGCTATGAATACTTCCGAGCTTTCTGCCATATGCATTTATACTGTGGCTGAAAAGTTAACTGGTGTAGTAATTGGGACATTTACGTTTTTTTTAATGTTTTTAGATTTCATTTTTTTTATTACACACAAATAAAAAAACTGAGGATTTTTTATTATATGTAAAGGCATGACTGTTTTGATGTTGTTGCTTGTCGTATCCTTGATCTTTATCCCTGAGTGTAAAAATTTTATTTACTTTTGACTGGAAAAAACACTAATTGAAAAAATACATTTTAAATACGATTAAAGTAAAAAGTAACGAATTCCATAACTATGGTACCATTACCGTTTCTCGACGCGTTTGGTGTAGTGGTTAGCGCTCCTGACTATCACGCCGGCCGTCGCAGGTTTGAATCGCGCAAGGGGCAAATGTTTGTGTGATGAGCACGAACATTTGTACATAAGTATGGATTTCTATATGTCTTTTAGAATTCATAGAATACCCACGCCCCCGTCATAGCCGTTTTCTGGCATTCGTAAAACAATGAAATTTCTTACTTCGAAACCATGTCAATTGGTGTGTTGTATGGAGCATATTTTTTTATTACATACCTACCTTTATAAAAAGTAACTTAGTGTAGGTAGCTTAATTAATCAAAGTACTTACACTAAGAAATTATCCGGCATAAAGTTTAGGGCCAGCATTTTACTCCATTCATCGTATGAAATAACAAAGTTGCTGAATTAAAAATGTTTAACGAGCAATTCTATTCCTAGAACTCTTTCTCCGATTTCTATTTGCACGTTTCAGCAACAATTTAAAAATAGAAGGTTGATACAATCATTTTTGGGTCAGTAAGGGCTCTTTTACAGTTGACAGAGTAAATAATTCGAATATAGACAAAAACAACTTTTTGTTTGAAGGAGCACAGTAATACAATAATTTACCAGCCGATGTGCTCTTTGAATCAAAATTAAAACGAGTACGAGTATTTAATTAGTACGAGATAATATTTTTTTAATGAGTATGAGTGCGCCGTGTTGATCAATAACATTAAGTTTATGAACTCATTATAAGAGGACTTTCTTCTCTAAGAGTCTAGTTAAGTTCTTTAAACTTTATAACACCGACCGGAACTTACTTAGACAATATGAAACAGGCCGTGATGACTTTTTAGTACATTCTGGTTTTGAAGTCGGTTTTTACTTTTTTTTTTTAAGTTAATTATATTACTTAATTTCTAGTAATTACAGAGGAATGTTCAATTCTTAAGCGTTAAAAGGAGTTCCACCGTTAGCAAAGCTCTACGCAGTGTCGACTATCACGCCACAACAAGCCTTCAATATGTTTCTCGTACAATAACACTTGACGTGCCTTTTCAATTCGAGATTTTCCCTCGATTGCACTGAAATCTCATCATGAGATCCCGACATGGCAACAATAGGATCAACAAGAAGGTAAAAACTCAAGGTACGTAAAATTTTTATTCCAATCGGTCCACAAATGACTGAGATATGAGGTCACATAGATACAAATAAAAACATACAGTCGAATTAATAACCTCCTTCTTTTTGAAGTCAGATAAATATAAAACAATTACCAAGTATGTACTTAATGGATTTAAGGAGTACATCGTTTAAGGCGCAGAATGATTAGAAAATTGATTAGGTAAAAATAAATGGTACTTGTTTCATTGGTTTGTGTTGGCAATTTCGATATTCTAACTGAGCATCATTAAAATTTGACAGAACATGTTTTTATTTTTTTACATAAATCTAATTGAAATACAAAAATAAATGTAGGTAACAAAAAAAGTAAAAACCGACTTCAAAACCAAAATGCACAAAAAATCTTAAATAAACTCTTGAACATTGAAAGGAAAGGAATCCATTTTAGGGAAACAATTTCTTTTTGGAGTCGGTGCTGCGACAGGTGTGGCTGAATTTTCAAAGTGATGGCACAGCAGTTGCACCTTATAACTCTGTTCTTTAAGAAGCTACAAACTACCTGTCATATGTTCTGTCATTATATACTGAACTTCTAAGCGTTAAGGAGTTCCACCATCAGCTCAGCCCCACAAGATGTAGACTATCAGACGTAACAATACGTCAACATTAAGATTTTAGTAAAACAACACTATTCAAATTTGAGGGTTTCCCTCGATTACACCAACATTCCATCTTCAGATCCCAAATCGGCAACAATGGGACCAACTAGAAGGTACACTTTCTAAGTAGGCGAAAATTTTTTTTGAATCGGTCGACTAACGACTGAGATATGAGGATACATACAAAAAATAAAATAAAAAAGACATAGTCTAATTGATAACCTCCTCCTTTTTTGAAGTCGGTTAAAAATTGTCGTAAATTGACTATCAAAAATAATAGGAAGTAAATAAAAAAGGTGATTTCATCCCAATCACGTCTGTCCTCTTAACGTTAACGTCCCAAATTAAAAGGGTAATAACAATAAATCGTACGGATCCATAAACTCACTTTTATTAAACTATGTCCTACCTTCTCATTTTGGTGACGTTCATTGCTATCGTTTAGTTATTTATCGTTTGTGGTTATAGATCTCGTATAGTACTGTGGTTGGTTATACTTAATAGGGGTTAATGTTTTGTTTCTAGTCATCGCCCTAAGGGGTTTGTATGAAATGTCCATATGAGCATATGACACTTGACAGCAACACGAGAAAAAAGGGATCTTTTCAATGCCAAATTTATTTTCGGCATACCGAATATTTTTTCATTGTCAATATTTTAAAACATGTAGTAGTGTTCTTTCTTTATCAACATCATAGTCTTATTTACTTTATTTATAATCAATAATACAGTTAGGTTAGGTTAATAATGTATGTAGTAATGTTTTGACATGAGTCTGATTTTTCATAGTTATAAGGTTGAATTTAAAATACGAGTACCTACCCGTATGATGTCTTTGTAGATTGATCCAAGGGTTTTCGTTCAAAGTTGAATTATAAGATTTTTTGTATCAGTTTTCGATTCGAGTGTGTTTACAATCTGTCTGTACCGTACCGTTACCATGCCATCTAACTTCTAAATCTAAAAAATATATAATGTAGATATTAACAAGTACTTTCACGAAAATTGGTTTGGACAAGATCGAACGAGTAGTTTTTGAGATATAGCATGTTTTCAACAACCGCAAACATAACTTTGTACTTCATACAAACACTATGAAAAACAAAGTTATATTTGCAGTCAACAAAATATTGTGGTATTTTACTAAGTTGAAGTTAGTGGATTCCCTAATTCAGTTAAAGTTGGCACGGAACTCTCAGTGCGCGAGTCCGACTCGCACTTGGCCGGTTTTTTTGTACAGAATTTTAGTTGTGCAAGTGACTGCTAGAGGCGTTGTGCAATTATTTTCCATAGACTTTTAACGTCAGCGTTAGCGAGTCAAACCGCCGTAAACTCAGGCTAACGGTATTGGTTGTAATTTTATTTTTTATATTTTGAAACTTTCTCCAACTTAACCTTTGGTCTTAAATACCCTTAACATTTTAATGGCCAGTATTATTATCGAGATGTGTCATAAAAAAAGTTTTTTTATCTTAACTTTAAATCAACCTTTGTGACCGACACCTGATAGATAGGCATTTTATTGAAACTGATGTTTATAGTACAATGAAGATTCAACCTCTTCACCTTAAGAGCATCGACCTGAAGTTATAACATTTGCGCCGTTATTGCTTAAGACATAAAGATGAAAACAAGGATTATTTCAAAGTACTGTATAGTTTTTATGACGCTATTCGTTCTGGCTTTGATTTATACGAGTGTGAAGTACTTAGAACATGGTTAAGGTGTAACTAGACTGGACAGTTAGGTTATATTTGGCTTGAAATCCTGTTAACTGAAGTTGATGGCAGTAACGATGTGCAGTTATTATGTTATGCTGGCAATAGGGAATCAAAATTTACTTTTCAATGGTTAGTTGGGTTTCACATGGATACTTCTTTTTTCAGGGTTCCGTAGCCTAATGGCAAACAAACAACGAAAATTGGTTTGAACAAGATCGAGATAGAAGTTGTTTTTAAGATATAGCACATTTTTAACAACCGCAAACATAGCTTTGTTCTTTATACAAACACTATGGAAAAACAAAGTTGTGTTTACTGTCCACAAAGTATTGTGGTATTTTAGATTAGTGGAAGTAAGTAGATCTTCAATTCAGTTAAAGTTGGCACGGAACCCTCAGTGAGTGAGTCCGACTCGCACATTGATAGGTTAGCCGGTTTTTTGTTTTTTGAGGACGCCATCAATATACAAGGTGTTTCAAAACAACGAGTAAATAATGAAGGGACCTACTCAGAATCAGTAACTGAACATCTTTCTCGCATAAACATAGGTTGAATAACGCTAAAAATATTTTTACTTCCCATTCTAAATCGGTCATGTGACCCGTCTTATTTCTATGGAGAGTCAATTAATTTTTGGCATATTTCGACCCATGGTTTCTAGCAGAAAGTTGTTCAGTTACTGATTCTGAGTAACTCCCTTCAATCTTTACTCGTTGTTTTGAAACACTTTGTATTTAATGTTAATAAATATAATTACAGAATGATCTTTTCAATGGACCAACGGACTTTTACAAATGGTTAAATCGTGACTATAATAACTGAACTGAGTATGAACAAAATCACCATTAAACGTAAACTGTTTAATCCTCGCTTGAAATTCCTAACACCTAGTTTCATTAACCCATAAACAACGGGGTATTACCACAATTTACCCGATACCCATTCGTCGGTAATTATGCAGTCATCTCATATTTTCAAATTAAACCTGACACAATGTTGTTCGCAAATCCTTGAATAACCGTAGATTTCGGGCGAACCGCGAGAGCGGAATTATCATGTTCCCTCACTATGCTGGGTTTAGAAGCAAAGCATAGGCGGTGGCGATTGACACGTTTAGTATTTTTAGGGTTCCGTAGCCGAATGGAGCAAAATGAAACCATTATATAACCAGCCTTCAGCCCCTGTATACAACAAATTAAATAAAGTACTTAAAATATATTCTATGTTACCTTACACTTGTAAGATAACCATAATGCAATGGCTGTGCACACTAAGGTATGAGGAAGTAGAGAATTTACTCAAAAGAACATCTTAAAGATATGATCAACATCATGGTTCCTGTAAGTGGTAAGCTCTGGCCGATCCCAAGGAGTCACTTCCGTAGGGCATACAGGAACAAATGCCTAGATATACTCGCTCTCCTGTACTTAAAACCTGGATACAAATTATATACGCAAGCACGCAAGCACGCACGCACGCACGCACGCACGCACGCACGCACGCACGCACGCACGCACGCACGCACGCACGCACGCACGCACGCACGCACGACACACACACACACACACACACACACACACACACACACACACACACACACACACACAGAGAGAGAGACCAACGAGCAAACTTTATTAATACTTATGCTTTAGAATGTTTTTAACACTCACAGTGTCATATTTTATATTCATAAAGATGAAATAAGAAACCAAAAATTTGCGCACGGGCGGGACTTGAACCAGCAACCTTTTGGCAAACCGGGCCAAACGCTCTTACCAATTGAGCTACCGTGCTGTTAGTCCGACCCTGCGAAATTTGTGGTTTCTTATGAAAACGTCAATTGCGTGACGCTTAGCGCCATCTAGCCGTCTGTTTATGAAACAGATGGCCCAAGCAGTTATTCTTTACAGAATAAATTCAACTTGGAAATTGATGTCGCTTCGCTATCTAATGCTTTAGAATGTTTTTAACACTCACAGTGTCATATTTTATATTCATAAAGATGAAACAAGAAACCAAAAATTTGCGCACGGGCGGGACTTGAACCAGCAACCTTTTGGCAAACCGGGCCAAACGCTCTTACCAATTGAGCTACCGTGCTGTTAGTCCGACCCTGCGAAATTTGTGGTTTCTTATGAAAACGTCAATTGCGTGACGCTTAGCGCCATCTAGCCGTCTGTTTATGAAACAGATGGCCCAAGCAGTTATTCTTTACAGAATAAATTCAACTTGGAAATTGATGTCGCTTCGCTATCTAATGCTTTAGAATGTTTTTAACACTCACAGTGTCATATTTTATATTCATAAAGATGAAATAAGAAACCAAAAATTTGCGCACGGGCGGGACTTGAACCAGCAACCTTTTGGCAAACCGGGCCAAACGCTCTTACCAATTGAGCTACCGTGCTGTTAGTCCGACCCTGCAAAATTTGTGGTTTCTTATGAAAACGTCAATTGATATTAATACTTTTTCGTTATTAATTGTTTTATTTTCTGTCACATCGTTTATCATAAAATAGAAATTTAAGATAACTTCGAGGGAATAAGCGAGTTATACCCACTACAAGTGTCCTTGACTACTTACCGGGAAAACTCAGTAACATACTTGTAACCTGTTGTAAACTGTTTTTTGGAAATAAACGATTTATTATTATTATTATATAATAGTTTCATCTAGTCTGTCTGTCTGTCCGTCCGTATGTCACAGCCATTATATTCAGTAACTATAAGCATCACACGGTTCAAAATTGGTAGGAAGATGTATCTTGTTAACCACTTTACGATTCTCATAAAAAAAAATAACAATGAAATTTAAGGGGGGGGAAATTTATGAACATAAAAAAGGTTGTAGTAAGTCAACCATAAAAGATAGACATATGCTGTCGCGGACTTTAATATAGAACTCTTAATGCTGAACAATCTTGTCATACATGGTTTTTGTGTAACTTCAGCGGTTTCCGCAGCGTACGCAGCGGAAGCTCTCAAAAGGAATATCTTTCTCCCGTTTTCGCAACATTTTTCATTGCTGTTGTGGTCTTGTGAGTCGTATCTTTATGTTATATAGCTTAAAGCCTTCCTCGATAAATGGACTATCTAACATAAAAATAATTTTTCAAATCGGGCCAGTAGTTTCTGAGATTAGCGCGTTCAAACAAACAAACAAACAAACTCTTCAGCTTTATAATATTAGTATAGATTTTACTAAGTGGAAGTAAGTGGATTCCCTAATTAAGTTAAAGTTGGCATGGAACCATCAGTGCGCCGGTTTTTATTTCTCAGTGTTTTGTTTACATCTACATTTTTATTCGCATGCCACATGCTTATCAAACTGGTATTTTTCACTCAGCAAAGATCTTTCAAAAATGTATCATGAAATTGTATAAATAGAGTAACGGTACATAGACGATACATACATAGTAAACGTATGCCTACAAAACTTTTATATTGGATACATTTCATATTAAGATTGACTAAAATGATGATGATTGTCTTGCTGAATATTTCCTAGCACGTAAGGTAGAGCTTGATAGGATTAACATGGTGTCCAAATGTCTGCCTACATAATAATAATAAAAAAACATTGAAACACACTATGCAATGAATATTTTTATTTTTAAAACAGAGCAACACAAAAATGAGCGCGCGGCATTGGTGCAATTGTCAGAGACCGATTTACAGCTCGACTAGGGCGGGGCACCATCACTTGATTGCTAGTGCTGTTCCAAGCTTCTCGATATTTGCTTACTAACAATAGGTTTCTAAGAAAATATAGATTATAAAATTGTGACCAAAATATATCGTCGAAGGTGGCATAAAAAATCAATTGCTGCAAGTTTATATCATGGCATTATCCTTATATTATTTAAGCAAGAACCTTTTTGGGGTTCCGTAGCCGAATGGCAAAAAACGGAACCCTTATAGTTTCGTCACGCCTGTCTGTCTGTCTCTCTGTCTGTCTGTCCGTCCGTATGTCACAGCCATTATCTTCTGTAACTAAAAGCATCACACTGTTAAAAATTAATAGGAAGATGTATGCTGTTAATCCTATGGCTTACGATTCTTACACAAAATATAAAAAATAATGACATTTAAGGCCCCCCTTAAATGTTTGTCATGTTTTTTTTTATTTTTTGTGGCCCATATATAAAACTTAAACATTTTTTTTTAGTCAATCCTATGCGTGTCTTTGAATAGGTCTTTTAAAATGATATAGAGGTTTCTAAAATCATTTTCTCTTAAAGTCTAACGTTTCATAGCTAGACGCTTCCAAAGTGGTAAAAGGGGCAACTTCCCCCCCCCCCCTCTAACTTCTAAACTAAGCGAGTGTAAATTTTGAAAATTTTTTATACATAATGTAAATCTTAACAAATATTTCAACGAAAGCAAAGTTATCTTTGCTGTCAACAAAATATTGTAGTATTTTACTAACTGGATTCCCTAATTCAGTTTAAGTTGGCACGGAACCCTCAGTGCGCGAGTCCTACTCGCACAAGGCCGTTTTTTTTAAATCCGTACCTCGCTACCTCTTATAACTTGCTTTTGTATCCTGCACCGTATATTATGATAAATCGACTTTTGAAATACGTTTTGGTAATCTACGGATTACGCTTGGCTAATAAGTCCTATCGTTATTTCGCTGTAAT
This sequence comes from Pyrausta purpuralis, assembly GCA_963924145.1. NCBI lineage: Eukaryota > Metazoa > Arthropoda > Insecta > Lepidoptera > Crambidae > Pyrausta > Pyrausta purpuralis. The sequence goes on from OZ001646.1 coordinate 26,328,550, forward strand.
GCCTTTTTGGGCTGTCCTGCATGAACAGGTTAACATTTTTAATTGCTTTTATTTGAAAATAATGTCGGGTTACTCCATTCGAACGGAGGGTGTTATGTATTGTTTGTTTGTGTGAAAATTTATAAACAAATGCACTTCGAAATGATTGAGTTTTTTTTTGTAAATATATTCCACAAAAAAAATGATTTAAATTGTAATAATAAATAAATAATAAACAAAAATATATTTATGGTAACAAAAAGAACTTATACTTAGAGACTTTTTACAGTATTTGTAAGAACTAGGTTTGACCTGTGTTACAGACTATAAAAGAACTATGTTAGTAAAAAAAATACAATAAACTTACTAAGATAAAACAAACAAACTTATTAGCTAACTATGTACATACCCTACCACCTACTGGATGATGACAAACAGGTCTTCAGTCTCATCATATGACTATGATGTAATTAAGTTCGTTTATGTTTAATATTATGAATTCACCTACGCAATAATATTATTAGTATACAAAGTCAGAAAACATATTTTTTTCGCTTAAATTCGCGTTTGCTTTTTTAACTATATTTCTATAGAATTTAGAATATGTAGAAATCAACAATGCTGGTGATTTCGAGGAAAATCCTTCCTATTGTTCTCATCCATTTCATATTTCAGCGTCCGTTTGAGTCCATTTCTGTGAAAAAATCTCGTTTAGTAATTATTTCTGCATACAAATAGTTTGTCTGGCACACTTTTTACGAAAAAGCGGACAACACAATGAAAATGTACACAATAAGCTCAGTTAAAACAACAAAAAATACATTTTACAGTTATGTATTTATTGTTATTCTGTTTACTGTCTTTATACAGGGGCATTATTTTTGAATCCCTCTTGTCAAAATGGCGTATGATATTCATTGATTCACGTCTGATTTTCGAATGACAAACAGTTTAATTATAAAATATAACTTTATTTTGTGAGTATTTACGTATTTATTTTGTTCGGTTATCTTTGGTTTTTAGTTCGCTTTCGAACGAAAATCACATGCCATATCCAAGATTCATTGATTAATGCCCGATTTTTTAGTATAATTCCACTTAAGACTGACTCGAAAGAAGATATCTGATTTTTGTGAGTACCAACAACTACTTTTGACGCGATTTTCATTGATTTTTAATTCGATTTCAAATTCAATTCACACGCCATATTCAAGCGATTCAGAAATGTGATTCAGAAATAGGGCCCCTGTTCGTTTATAGAGGTAGGAAAATAAATGAATGATGTTCTAAAAATTTGGAATTAATTTTAGCTCCGATAAGACGCAGCTTTAAGAGCAGGGCTTCTACTTTTAAATCACTCATTTGATTATGGCGTGTGATTTTCTTTTATAAATGTTCGTTTTTCGAATGGAAATCAGTTGAAATCCACACGGCAGTGACTTTTAAAATTATAACAAAATTATTGTTGTTACTTTGGCGGCTATAAAAGCGTGATTTTTGTTGAATTGCGAACGAAATCATTCCGAATATAAAAGCGAGTGATACAAAAATAGAGCTTAGTGAATTCAAAGCTTTTTCTATCTGCAGCTTATAAAAAGCAAGCCTTCCACGTCAAAAACCATTGTGTTGTATACAAAATTGGATTTTTCATTTCTCAATTAATACCGTTGTACGCAACACTTTTTCCGGCGGTTAATAAAGAAAATTCCAGCGTCCTAGTTAATTAAAATAGCTATTAGCTTGGGGCTAGAGTGTCAGCGGGTCAAGAATTATGACGCTATTTTTCAAAATCTTACAAACTTAAGTTAACAGAAAATTGTATAATTTCAGCTTGTTAATTTTCTTTCGAGCGACGCCTGAAAATATTTTTAAGTCAGTTTTATTTAAAGTTTGATAATATGGGCATGTAGGTAGAAATGTTTTAAAAGAAATAAAATAAAATGGAAATGTTTGTAAATATAGGCAATAAACCTTTACGATGAAACATATCGACGGTTCCCGAGCTATTTGTATTAAGCGATCTTTTGGGCGAAATTGACTTATATACATATTCGGAATTAGCGAATTTTTCCGCGTCGATTGAGCTGGGTTTTGTGACGATCTGAGCACTTTTTTGTCGCTTCATACTATCGCATTTTCGAAGCCCATTTTGCACTGCGATGTATGTATCGACGCAAAATTTTGTCAAATTTAGGAACTGTGTACTTAAGCTCACTATGAAATACAAAAGACTTACTTAAACCCTCATTCCCGGATCAAAATTTACAGGCAATGTTCGTTAAACCAATTAGCCTTACCTTATAAATATTTTGAAATGTCGCTTCATACAATTGGCTTTACCTTATGATTATATAAGATTGACGCTTAATACAATTGGCCTTTCCTTACAGATACATAATAATTTCGCTTCATACAATTAGCTTTACCTCATAAATACTTAAGAATGTCACATAATACAATTAGCTAGATACTTGAATTTACTAGGTGTGGTCACTTGAAACATTAGGTTTTTATGTGAATTTTAATATGACAGTCGCTTGAGCCATTTAAGGTTTCAACATTAAACTAAAGACGGCGAATAAACCTATATTCCTTACTATTATATTAAACTTGCACTGTCGCTTCAGTTACTACAAAAGCAAAATGTAAGTATTTCAAACAAATTTAATAATAGCTGCGTACACTTAATACAATCAAAATTGACTATGGATTAACAATTGAGGCGTTGGTTAAAAATTGGTGGCACCGCAGCGCAACAACCTGCACGAGATTTTATATTCCTGTGCGCCGCCGTTTCAGTCAATGCAAACCGTGGACTAGTTCGTACCTCTGGTTCTGACGTGTTAATTGTTTTATGGAAGCTCGGGCCGCGCAAAGTATTTGGTCGTCAATACTGGATTTTTGGTGAGTTTTTATATTCATGTATTTATTAATGTTTTACATTTTCAGGAGTAACACTGTTTAATGTTAACTTAACTTGCTTGATGAAGGTAGGTATAAATCGAAACATACACGAGTTATTGCTTACCTCCTTATATTTCCCTATACTAAGACGCCGGTTTTCATGGTATAACTTTCTCTGAGGTCCAGAGTTCGATTCTCGGTCGGGTCGATATTGAAACTAGGTATCCTATATTGAGTTGGGTCCGGGTGTTGTGGTACTATCGGATTTGCATAATACAAGTGATTTGGCTATTTACTGGCATGTGGCATCAGAGGAATGCACTTACATGATGTTGTCCCACTTACCGAAATAATTAACTAATCATAACCATTAGTAACATTTGTTTAAAAAACTTGATACCTGCGTAATTTTAAATAATTTCATTTTTTTTTTTTTTTTTTTTTTTTTTTTTTTTTTTTTTTTTTTTTTTTTTGTTTTGCAGTTCAATATCCAAATACTGAACCGAAAGCAAGAAAGTGTTCAAAAATAAAGTTCAATATTTTATGGAGCCAGAAATACCACAAAAAACAAATAAAATGGTTAAGGAAAATAAAGTGCAGGACCTAAAAAAATATATGGTGAATCCGTTGGCTGAAACGGTAACAGTTTTCGGAAGTCACTGCCCAGCTGAGTTTAGAATACTAAGTACCTAAATAAATTTAAAATAAGCATGTATGTATGTAGTTCGTTTAAATCATTTATAATGAGACTATAGGCTACTTAAATAAAATACTGATAACGTGTGATTCCTATACAATTGTGATAAAAAGATTAATCTGGTAAACTGGAAAGTTACTGTAGTTCCTAGCTGATGATAATTAAAATAAAAAGTACCTTTGAGCATTACAATCTGTTTTATTTCTCATTTCCTAATTATTTTTAGGATAATAATTCCTAGGTTCCTTCAATTCAAATCAATCAATATTTTAACTGCACCTTTCAGTACACTTCATTACTCAGGCACGACCGGCGCTTAAACTGAATAGGCCATACACGAAATTGTATGGTTTATGGCAATTAAATCATTTAGTTCAGCTATGAAATATGAAAAACTCTTCAATTTAAACCATTTAACCTGGAGCTATTACATTCAGTACTAGGTGGTTAGGTCATTTAACCTGGAGCAAGTATTAATAAACCTAGGCGGATAAGTTACTTAGCCAGGAACAACAAAAACAAATCTTAGGCGGTAAAATCATTTAGCCTTGAACAAAAACATAAAATAAAAGGATCATTTTGCATTAAACGACATGTATCTTCGTTAATTATAGGAATATCAAAAAAAAACCTAACAGATTATGCAGACTATGTAACCTAATCAATAAATATCTCAAATAATATCTAAAATTTTACAAATTGCGATAGTTATGTTTTTTTTTTTTCAAAAATCAAAACTTTAAACAGCTCTGGTATAAAGTTTACAAAATGTCGCTTAATACAAATAGCCCGGTAACCGTCGATATACATATATGAAAACAAGTTAATTGTAGTACGTAAAAGGCAAATGGAAATGACTCAACGTATGCCAGTAGCCAGCGCTATTTTTAGGTATGGTATCGAGATTTGTGTTAATAAGGAACATTAAGAACACTATTTGTCCCTTTAATGTCTTAAAAATAACGCAAAAAGTAAGAAAGATATCATCACTCGTTTAATTTACAATGCATTATATTCTAAATAAAAGCTACTCCGCTAGGTTATTTATACTAAATATTCTCTGTCATGATACCGCTGTAAACCAGCGTCGCAGCACTCCACTGGTTTGGCAAATATTGAAAACGGTTGCTTTTTCCATTAACATTATTGACTGACTGAGAATATATTGTTTTTTTAAACGTCGAATATTTTTTTTTTCCTTATTTTCCCTCTTGTACCCACTATGCATATGGGGTACCTACTGACGCATCTTTAACTGTTTTTTTTTTCGCTGGGAGGCAATTCTTGTGCAATTCATATACGAAAAAAGTTTACCGATCGAATTTTCTTTATGTCAAAGAAAAAATAGTTTTCGTTTTTTCAGAGTCAAAATCCTATATACTAGATATCCTATATTCATAGATACGTGAAGATATTTTACTTAATTTTTAGGTAAATAGAAAAAAGTTCGATTTCCGCGAGAATTGGACTCCTGGTACTGAGACCCCACCCAATCCAGCACGAACAACGCAGGCAAAGGTCGCTAGGAGCGCTTTATTGAATTTCAGCGGAATTCCCGACACATGCCGTCGACAAGTTTTAATCTGTTACCGGACGTGTGAACTGATATTTCAGGCATGCATGCTTAAACATTATCAATTTTGTTAAAAATATATTATAAAACCCTATTATTTCTATTAAAGTAAAGTAAAGTTAGCCTGTAACATCCCACTGCTGGGCAAAGTCCTTTCCTCAGTTATGAGGTAGTTTGAGCCATACACCACCACGCGAGCTCAGTGCGGGTTGGTGGAGGGGTGTTTGCAAAGCAAGCAACCAACCCTGCTGTCAAATGTTATCAAGCCGCCCACAAGGTCTCTGACTAGGCTTAACCACTAATATCAACCGATATTAGCCGAGACCAATGGCTTAAAGTGCCTTCCGAAGCACGGAGATGCTCGTGATGTACGTCACTTATATGGTTTAAATGGTTACCCATCCAAACACGACCGCGCCGTTGGTTGCTTCACTTCGGTTGCACTATCAAAGCGCTGCTACCACTGCGCTACGAGCACCTCATTATTCCTGTATTGACTGTCAACTAACAAGTGGCCGAAAAGTTTTTCTTTCAAGCAATATCTTAATTTCTAACTTAGGTTGTAGAATGGGTGTTTTAAAACTTCCTGTTTAAATGATATTTTTGTTTTTATAGGGTTTTGTCTCTATACGAACTTAATAATATAAATTGCACTTGTAAAAAGCAAATTTGGCTGTGACAGACGAGGAATCGAACCCCGTGTCTTACGCTATCCTATGCCTATGTATAACGCATACATAGGCAAACGTTATAATATGCCTCTGTATATCGTTTGCCTGTGTATGCGTATGTATGTATATCAAAATGTAATTATAAATTGGATTCCTTTGTCTTAACCGATGTTTAAATATTTGAAAAAATATTTCCTTCGGATATTGTGAGGGCAATCTCGCAACATTGATGATGTCACGCAGCCTACGCTTTAAAGAAAGCGCTTGCAAAATTCACCAGACTTGCTAATGTGACGGTGGCCGAGTGGTATAGGCATACTCCCGGATAGCGTAAGACAGGAGGTTCGATTCCTCGTCTGTCATAGCCAAAGTTACATTTTACAAGTGCAATTTATATTATATATTTCCTGTTAGAAATTAATAAGCTAAGTACCTGGAATCAGTAACTAATCAACTGCTATTAGTAAGATACGTAGGTCGGAAAATTTTCAAATGTCATATTTTGGGATATATTTCCAGGAGAAAGTTGAAAAGGTACTGATTTTGAGTAGCTCGGTCATATCAAGTGGGCAATTTTAAAACATCTTGCATTATAAGTGCTTTGAAATAGAAATATCTTTTTAATTAGTTGGAGAGATATTTCGTCGTTATTTACTCCCGTACCATGATACAATTTACAACTTTTCTTTTTAGCAAACAAATTAATTGAATCAATATTAACTTGAACACTAAACTGGAGTCCTAGTTGATTCACGATAAAGTTTGGCCGTTACCATAAAATGAGCAACCAATTTCATCCGTATATTGAACACAAGAGCGCGTTTCAAGCAAAAATATACTTTATTAAAACGAGATACAGTACACGTGTGCGTATGGAAAGTTATGGGCGAGTGTACCTAAATAAATACCTAATCCACGGGCCGGTATTAAATTATTGTGGCTATATCGTAAAGCTAAAACGTTCTCGTACGATACAATATTTATTTTTATTAAGTCTAGCTACGGACTACGCGGAAAAATCTACGCGTTTGGTTAACACCGTCTGTACAAAACGGCTCTATTTTAAAACAAAATACGATTGAATATTAAAGTCTTAGAAATTCATTATCTTCAAAAAAGTATAGCCATTTACAGTACCTGTATTTTGTTTAATATTGTGCAACTTCAACATATAAAATTATGAGGATTTAATAAATAAATCAAATAACGCCTTCCAATCGATGTTTTGGAATAGGATACAATGGTATCATTTGCTTTAATCAAGGTGTTTGATTAATAATCTTTCAAACTAATCGTCTTGATATATTATTATTTAGTTAAATAATCGTCTTGGTATATTATGATTTACTTTTAGTTATCAATAGACCGCGCACACAACGTTTCCTCCACCAAAAACTCGCCGCGTTTTTTCCTCGCAGTGCGTGACTATTATTTTTTCGTGTTGTACCCACATTTTGCGGCCGTAACAGCAACTAATTGCTTTCGGAAACGCTTTATGTGATCGTATATCACCTGGAAAATGATTTATCCGTCTCGCTAGGGGTTTCTTTGTAGCGTTTTTGTGGGAACAATATGAATTTGAAAAGTCACCCTGTATTGTTCATGTAACCTACACGGGTCGTGATTATGCATAATATTAGGTCATTTGATGTACTTTTTGGCAACTTGTTCTCTATTCACAGATAGGTATCTAGGACAATTTAATGTGTATGTATGTGATATTGTTGAAATTTAATCATATTTGAATACGTAGATCTAGAAAGACTTTCGAACACGTGTGCAAAATTTCGTAAGTGTATACCTAGTAATGCCATAAATATTGTAACAATGAAAAAAAAATGTAATGCAAATAATATTTATTACTTTTACAGAGTGTTAGGTTTATACATAAATATAAAACAATTTTAAATATAAAAAGCTTATTCGAAGTGGTCTCCATTGGCTGCAATACAGTCATTTAAACGTTGAGGCCAGTTATCAATAGCACGCACTCTTTTCATGAGAAAATTCTTCACTGCCGATCGTATGGATTGTTTTAGAGACTCCAAATTATCATGGCGTTTAGAGCAAGCCGTAATCTCTAAAACTGACCATAAATCATAATCCAGCGAATTGAGATCGAGACTAGACGACGGCCAGTCTTCAGTTCTGTCCGAAACGTTCGCTTCTAACCAAGACTGTGTGGACCGAGCTTTATGACCCGGCGCCGAGCCTTGTTGGAAAGACCATGCTTGCTTATTGAACATGTTGTTGTTAAGAAGCTTAACTACCTTCTCAAGAATGGTATCTTGATACACTTGTGCCAATGTTTTGATACCTTTTTCACAAAAATATAACTCAGTCACTCCTTCATAGCTAACACCCCACCAAACCATCGCTGAAGTCGGGTAATGCCCACGTTGCACTCTGCCGACTAATTGGGAAGCTTCCTTAGAGGTTTGAGCATAAATACGGTCATTTTGTTTGTTAAAATGTTGCTCAATTGTAAAGATTTTCTCATCCGTAAACATTTTTTTTCCGAGACCTCCCTTTGCGTACCGCTTCAGTAGTTTTTTAGATTTTACCACCCTATTCTTTTCAAATTATCAGTAAAAAAATGACCAGTGCAACTCTTATAGGCAGCAAGTCCTAAGTCATCTTTTAAAATACGCGACATGGTTCTGGGTGCTATCTTCATCTCCCGAGATTACATATTTTGCCTTTGGACAGGATTTCTGCGAATTCTTTCCCTTACTGCTTTGACCACCTTTTTCGTACGAACACTACGTGGACGGCCAGATCTTTTTCTGTCACAAACAGAGGAGGTCTCATTGTACCTATTGATAGCCCGGTACACAAACATTTGACTAATACCAAGCGTATGGAGAGTTTTAAAAATTGCATTTGGCTCCATACCAACTTTGTGTAATGCAATCACAGCGAATCGGTTCTCTTTATCACCCCACTCCATTTTAATTTGGCAAAATATTATAAAATGTATTGGCGCCAAAATTAGAAAACACAATGAGCAATCGTATAATAATGACAGATTCCAAATTCAAATGTAATATCTTTCTTATTTTTAATTGTAACAGCATTTATGGCCAGACTGTGTATTTATGTTAGTAAGTCCACGAATTAATTTCTCAAAAACAAGAAGTCCTAGCTAGATGATTATTTTTTAGTTCGATTAGGTTTATTTCAATTTAGGGTACATTGTTTGTTTCATCGAAATTAGTTTATTAGTTTTTGAGATACAGGTAAATTACTAAAAACATGAAAACAACACTTTAACAAAATACAGATTTAAGTCAGTTTTTGAAGTTTTAAAGTATTTAATGACGGCAAAATGGTAATTGACTAAAATGAACGCAAATTGCATTAAATAATAATTTCAATGCTGTAATAAATGTTATAGCACATCTATCCACCTGTTTCAAGAACAACACCGTATCAACTCGAGGCATTTAGTATTTTTCGTACGAATATCCACACTTCAATGCACATCTATCAACTTCGTAACGTTACCACTCTCGACCAGCGGCGAATGCGTTGTTGTAACTCGCACGGAGAGTCATTTGATGGTTGTCAACTCATCAAATGATTGTCAATTATCCGCCCACCCTGTCAAACGGACGGTCATTCACAAGAAGAACTGTCATAAGTTATAGCAAAAACATTTTTTTATCTCGATGGTACTTCTATGAGCAAAAACGATCCGAGGCGGGGCATTCGCTATCCAATACCGACCCCATAACCGTGGGTTCCCTTTACGAACCTAACGTGCTTAAGTATAGTGGACACCTGGAGTGGGCTTTTAACATTACGGGTTGATAAATGTGTTTTAACCTTTTACCGATACAAGTTTACTTCAAATCCAACTTTCTTCTTTAGTCTAGAAAAAGATCAAATGAATTAAGAGATAAAATCATTTTTTTATAAACAGAATTTTGTTTTGGTCAGTGACATTCAACTCAGGGATTATTATACGAGTTATGCTTATTAAAAATAAGTATGCAAGTTTTATATACGAAAACCTATTCACAGCATTATTTAAAAAAAACAAAACGAATGGGTCATCTCGCATCCTCGCGCGAAGCTCGCAAGTATCTACGAAATACTACGCCGTAGCTAGTAAGCTACGAAGATGCGACCTGGTGTTGGTAGTTTCCACTCGCTCGCTAGTATCGCAATAATAAATAGATTCAGTGATATTTTTTCATAAACGATTTGGCATCAATATCGTTTGTACAACCACCTCTGAATAGACGGATTATATAGGATCAAAATTTCAAATAAGAAACTCAAACATGACACCTTTAGCTACCTAAGTTCGGATACCAACATTACCTCCTTAAACTCGATACACGCCACAATTCTGAATCTGACGTTCACACACACCCGTCTACAAACTTTAATCTTATTTCGACGTGGCTCATCAATAGCTCACATCCACTAATTCGACCTAACCTGTGCCTTACTAAATAACGGCTAAAACTATAGGCCCATAGAGTTGGAGATAATAGAACTGGCAGGGTTCCAGGCAGTTTCATGCGATGATGGCCGCTGGGATTAGTTAGCCGTGTTTGCGTCGGGCTGGACAGCTTGTTATGGTATTGCCTTACCTAAATAACTACAAATATAGTTATTTCTGAACATCATATTTAAAAAAACTTTTGTTTGCGTATTTTTTTAAGTTGAAGACGCTTCATTATCAGTCTGTTTTTTTATCTAAGCCTTCTTCGGCTCTAACGCTAAACCAAATTTTACCAAATTCAAAAACAAGAGGCTATCGATTCGTTCTGTATATATATGATAGCGTGAGAATCGGATTATTAAACTTGTCAACGTTGATTTATTAAAGTTTCCAAACTGGCTTTAGAAAATTACGTTAGAACTGTAAGTATGTATGATTGTCAATAAGTGAGTCAATTTATCAAAAAAACGTGAACGATATGATTATTTTCTAATTTAATCAGGTAGGATTGCAAGGGTACAGTCCAAGTTTCATCAAAATCGATTCAGTAGTTTTTAGATATAAATTGTTCTATCCAGAAAATTTAATCAGAGTGCAATTATGTACTATGTACGATGTCTCAATGCTATTAGTTTCGAAGACTACCTAGCACCTCACTTTGACTCTGGATTTTTCTGTTAAATGAGTACAAACAAATACAAGTAGAAGATAAACACAAAAAAACAAATGAGCATCGCAATATAACTACTATCCGGCCGGCCAAAGGTTGCGAACAAAAAAGAAAAACACTTCATCAGGTACGGTACCTTTTCGAAAAAAGAAAAAAGCCTCGAGGCAAGAAGTGCTGGCAACTCACAGGCGGAAAAGGCAACGGCGAAAGAGAAAACAAACCGTATAATTTACCGCGCCAAAATTAACGTTTGCGCGATTTTTACACATCGCCACATCGATCATCTATTACTGTAGATATTTTAACATAGCAATAATTATATATTAACAGCCATAACCACTCGACTGTCCGCGCTGTCAGACTATGATGTGGGAAAACTGTCCGGCGATATCGCGCGACGGTTGCATGATAAAAATCGCGCGACTTGTCGCGCGATAAAAACGATTATATAAAGAAAAGTATAGTTGTGATTACGAAAACAAAAATACTGGTAAATAGGTAATAGTTATAAATATATAAAAACTTGAAAATATAATATACTTACTCTACCATAATATATACTATACTTAATATACATATATACTATACTCAATACATACTTTTCAAGTGGTGGGCACTGTAGTACCACGGACAGTTTACCGTAAAAAAGAAAATGGCACTGTAGTGCCATTGGACTGCAGAGCGGTTATTGGACTGACACTGACAATTATCGCCGTCATTTGAATCAATTGACAGGTAACAGGCAGAGAAAAGTAAAAGACGATAAGTCTGAAATGAGTTACGTAACACTTAAATTATATTAATAGTATAAATAATACCGATGCTAAAATGAAGCTAATTTGTTTAAGCATTCAAAAAGTTTTATTTCATTCCTACCTCATATCCTCAGAAGTAGTTTATCAAAGCGTCCGCGCGATTTTTACACATCGCAATGAAACCGGAAACGCCTCCATTTCCGACCACTTCCGGCGAGGAGTGGGGTTCCCTGTAGCGGGAAGGGACATCCATCTTGGACTGGTTTTAATGGACTTTCAAGATCTTGATCTCGATCATCGCTGGGTATTTAAGAGCTCAAGTTTCTGTACAACTTTTGATAAGCAGCAGACGGTGGTGGTGGCAGCTATTTTATACCTCTTTTTAGGTATATGAGTAAGAACTTGCCACGGCTACTTATTGCATCAAATCAAATATTATTTAGATAAACATATAGACTTTATTGCACTCCTTACACAATAAATCATACAGGATACTAACTTATGATATCAAGGTGCCGTTCGTAGACGAAAAAAGTAAGAAGAAAATACAGTTTTTGCTTCAATTTCTATGCGTTTTGTTTCGTCCGTGTGGAAGATTTTTAACGTGATTACTTGATTTTGTCGGTAAATCGGTCAAATTCGTAATAGAATTACACACGACCACACATAAAAGAACCCCTAGTAGTAGGTAGGTAGTACAATTTAGGCGGATTATTGCTCGTACGAATTTGGTCATGGCCACCTTTAAGTAAGAAAAAACATAAAGAATAAAAAAAATGTAAGTAAAAATTGTGATAAAAAAGGGTTTTACAATGTCTTGCAACGTTCTGGTTATCGTTATCTGTCCAATACTTCATACATAAAGACATTCAATTTTATTTGTTGATTAGTGCATAGTTGTCACTATAGCATAGCAGCATTGTCAGTGCACCTAACTAGAGAAATACAAAATATATCTAATTGAACTAAATAAGAATCATCTTGTTCTGACTTCTTATTTTTTAAAAATCTGTGGACAATCATATAAACATACTAATTTACAAACATACATACAGTTTACGTGTTATGAAGCCTTAATAGATCAAGATACTCGGTAAAAATACTTATAAAATAGCATGGGTATTCAAATGTACACAAATTTTAGTGATACAAGAGATTACATAAATATAATATACAACACAAAACCATAACAATATTCACAATAATAAATATGAAGATCGATATGAAGATTCATTTTATTATTAACAAACACGAAAAAGTTAAAACTAAGACATTCAACATAAAAAAAAACTTAAAATAAATGCCATTTGGTCCGTTCTGTGTCGCTACGTCAACCCCGATTCTCTGAAAGTAGAAAATGCACTGGTATACTTAGAACAAGTTCAGTTTTCGTTTGTTTTGTTTTTGTTTTGTTTATTTTACTTTAATTCATATAGTAATCTTTATGCATTTCTAATTAAAATCAAGTATAATATCGAAATCAATTACTTTATAAATTTTATTATTGTCTACCATTTGAGTTTATGTAAATGCTTACCAACATCACAGGCCTCGGGCTAAAGAATTTGTTAGTAGGTCTGTTTAATGCAGGGTCTCTGGGTACAAAGCAGGAGGAGTTTGTGGTGGCCGTGGAGGAGACTGAGCCAGATCTGCTAGCAATAAATGAGACTTGGATGGAGACCGAGGAGGACTGTCGAGCCCCTAAGCTAGCAGGCTACCAGCTAAGGCACATACCGAGACCGAGTTGTGTGCCTAAGGATCGTGGGGGAGGTGTAGGTTTCTACATCCGCAAAGGTATGAACGTCAAAATGTGCCGGCACCCCGACGACGAGCCATCAGTGCAGCAGATGTGGTTGTCCTTGCACCTTCAGAACCAGGTCATCATTGTGGGCACGGCTTATAAGCCACCATGGCAGTGTGTGGGTACGTTTCTTGATGCCATCACCGAATCGGTGATGTTTTTTTCAAGGGCAGATGGAATCATTCTGGTGGGCGATTTCAATATTAACTTGATGGATAGGGGTAGCGCTAAGTATAAGGCCTTTGTTCAATTTACTGAAACTCTGAACCTGACCCAGCTGATTGATAAACCCACACATTTCACAAGCCATAGCAGTACGCTTATAGATGTGGTATGTACTGATGTCCCCGCCGTCCGGGTGGCCGTCAGGTACACTCCGGATATGGGTGCTCACGCGATGTTGCTGGCAGAATTTAAGATAAAAAAGGAGAAGCCTTGCCCGAGGTGGGTGACATACAGGCCCCTGAAAAATATACTTGTGGACCTATTTAACAGGGATATTGCTCTGGTTCCATGGACTAACTTTAAGAGACTCCTTGGAGTTAATCAGGTAGTTGACGCATTTGAACTATGTGTCAGGGGACTCATGGATTTACATGCCCCCTTAAAAACATTTAATTTTAGACATCCTCCTCACCCCTGGATTACAGACACAGTTAAAGATATGATGCACATCAGGGACAAATATTTCAAAAAATATAAACAGAATGGCACTGCTAATCTAAAGGAAAGCTACAAAAAGATGAAGCATATAGTCATTGAAGCCATTGAGAAGGAGAAATCATGTTTCTTTGCCAAGCATATAAACAACAATCTGAAAAACCCGAAGAGGTTGTGGAAAAACCTCAAAGGCACTATCCTACCTAGCAAAAAGACTGAGACTGACCTGCCCCCTTCATTCACTGACCCTGACCAAATAAACTCACACTTTTTGAATGTACCTGGTAGTGGGAGGGTCACCATATCTCAACTTACATATTTCGAATATCAGAGATTCAATGAAAATGCTACTTTCTCCCTCAGGCCTGTGGGTAGGGACTTGGTCCTAAAAACCATAAATAAACTACGCTCGAATGCACAAGGTCATGATGGCATCTCCTTGGATATGCTTAGACTGACTCTGCCACACTCACTAGATGCTATCACTGATATGATAAATAGATCTCTTCTGGAACACATTTTTCCCGATAGCTGGAAAATAGCAGTTGTCAAGCCACTACCTAAAGCCATTCCTCCCGTAACAATGCAAGACCTCCGCCCCATCAGTATTCTTCCATGTCTCTCGAAAGTGCTGGAAAGGATTGTATGTGATCAACTCACAACATATTTAGAAGACAACAATATGCTGCCCAAACATCAATCTGGCTTTCGCAAGGGCCATGGTACAGGAACTGCTCTTGGAAAGGTGGTAAATGATTTACTGACTGCTCAGGATCAGGGATATGTGACTTTCCTACTGCTACTTGATTTCACACGGGCATTTGATGCTATTAGCATCCCCTTACTGACGTCTAAACTCAGTTACTATGGGCTTAACAGTGGCGCCATAAAATGGTTCCATAGTTACCTGCATCAGAGGCAACAATACGTAGAGATAAGTAGAGCAGATGGCACAAAATTGCACTCTAAACAGCAGATAGTGCAAAGAGGAGTGCCACAAGGCTCAATATTGGGTCCAATCCTGTACATTTTGTACAGTGCCGACATCACTAAGAGCATTTTACACTGTAAGCATCACATCTATGCAGATGACCTTCAGCTTTACCTGTCATTTGACCCTGCAGAGTGCCACAATGTCGTAGTCACGATAAATAATGAGCTAAAAAGGATTTCAGACTGGTGCGTGAACAACTGTCTTACGCTAAATGCTAAAAAATCGAAACTGATAGTAATAGGAACACCAAAGAATATTGCTAAACTTGAAGATAATCTAATAAAGATTAGAGTGAATGGGGAGGTAATAGAAAGGGCGGAAAAAGCAAGAAACTTGGGCATGATCTTCGATAGTAATCTGAGATTTGAGAGCACATCACAAATTGCACAAGAAACTGTTTTTTCCGACTTAAACTTTTATACAAAATAAGGCCATACCTTAGTGAAGAACTCAGAATAACTCTGTGCGAATCACTTATATTGTCTAAGCTCAATTTCTGTGACACTGTCTATGGCCCATGCCTTCTCGCCCGTACAGCAAAACTTATCCAGCGAGTACAAAATGCCTGCATTAGATACTGCTACCACATCCCTCCTCGGACTCACGTTACACCATACATTAACGCTGCAAACTTACTACGGATGGAAGCCCGCAGAAAGCTTCATCTTGCAACCCTACTGTTTGAGGTCATTAGGACACATCGACCACGCTACTTACACGAGGACTTGGTATGGGCACGAGGTAGGGATGGACGTGGGAGAAGGGAGTGCACGAACGTCTTCCTGACCCCGAGACATCGTACAGTCGCATTCCGGGGTTCCTTTAAATTCGCCGCTACTCGATGCTGGAACTCTCTGCCCCCGCCGTTGCGCGCCCTAAAGACAAAACAAACGTTCAAAAATAACCTAAAAAAACACCTTTTGAAAATCCAATTTGACGAAGAAAAGCACAGGTACACTTACCAATAAAGAATGCGCGTCATGCCGGGGGACAACAATTCCGGGCAGAAATCATCTGCCTATGCAGCCTTCCACATATTACAATGGAGCCATCCTCGCACACGAGTTATGCTTTGCAGTGTCAGCGTCGGCATGTAGACCATGCTGCGATACGGTCGCTATTTTTCCTCTGTATTTGTCGCTGAGCGAACAGAACGGACTGTAACCTGGCTACACCCAGATACTCCAGATACCTACCCCAATGATGCACGAAATTTTTAATGTCAACGTGTCGTACATAACGTGGCAAAAACGACATATTTTGTAAAGAGGACGGGGCGTGGCGGTCGGACCGGATGGGATGCAAATGACAATGACATTTAACATTCTGTCATTTTTTTTTTTTGTTATTTTTTTTTTTTGTTATTTGTGTACTCACCGGTGCGTTCCGCTACGCTTTGGCTGCCGTGGCCGCTTGCAGCTAGGTAAGCGCTTGCGTTTTGTTATTCTTGATTTTTTATTTTATTTTTATTCTTAGTTAATTGTTATTATTACGTTTGTTTGTTTTTTTGTTATTTTCTTATGTTTTATATTTTATTGTATTATATTGTATTGTTTTTGTTGTTTCTATACCCACAAGGCACCCTCTGAAAATCAGTGTCGTGGCATCTTGCGGCCACGATTAATGCTGAGAGGGTGCCTTTTCGACTCATACTCGATGTTAAATGTACCTATAATAAGTGTGTGTGTCTGTTTTATTATATAGGTGTTTACGTGTAAGTGTTTTTGTATTTGTCTGTGAGTCGAATAAATGTATTTTCTTTCTTTCTTTCTTTCTTTCTTTCAAAATATTCTATTTAAAATTCGTTATCGATTAAATTACCTATTCAGTTTTGGTATTATGCGTAGGTACAATATTTTTGTCTAAATAAAATGAACTCTTAAAATATAAGTATAGGTACTTTTTGTGCCTATTTTACTCCACTAAATATGTATATAACATCGCATAATACTTTCCTAGTTTTAATTTAGAGTTAAATAAATAGATGAACAAAATCTAGTAAAAAAGTTAAAAGTCGAATAGCTGCCTGATAGGATTTAACGACCCTCTCAAGCTTAATACGAAACCTCAATAGTATAATTGACCCGAATGTTTAGTGGAAGCCTAAACAGCCCACAAATTAAGTATCCGCTATGAATACGAGCCGATTTGATACTGCAAATACATTCTGTAACACAATTAGTTCGGATAATCCCGAAAGTTAGGCCCGAATTGCAGCTCAAATAGAAAAGTTTACCTACAATAGAAATACTACTCTTATTAATCTTATTAATATGAATATTATTAAACAAAATACTCAAATACAAAAAAGTTAGGTTCTAAGGCAGATAACTAAGACCCCCTACACACTGCGTCTTTTAGCATCGATGCAGTCGCGTGTTAGTATTGCGTCGCCACAATTCAGTACATAATTTGACAATTTACAGCTTTGGCATCGCGACTGTATCGATGCTAAAAGCAGCGCAGTGTGTAAAGGTTGACATTTTGAGACTGCATCGATGCTAACTCGCGTTAGCATCGCTGCAAAAAGTCGCAGTGTGCACTTTCGTTAGGGGTATCATCAGATAACCGCATATTAATTTAGAAACTTACAAACTATATTTTGAACAATGAAAAAAAATACTATGATACAGGTACATAGTGATAACAATTTATTTGTAAAAGCAGTCCCCCGAAACTACGTCCGCGCGTTATGAGTTTGCTTTCTTCTCTCCCTTCGCAGCCTGATAAAGCCTTCCTCAATAAATAATTTATCATCCACAAAAATATTTTTTAAAATCGGTCCAGTAGTTTCTAAGATAAGCGTAGTCAAAAAACAAACTCTTCACCTTTATGATTAGTATAGATACGTAAATGGCAAATAGATGTGACTTAGCGTTTGCTAGTTAAGCTTTATAGACCTAGCCTGCGCAGATTTTCAGTCACTCCCATTTCTAGGCGGTAGAAGAGAAGGTTAGTTATAGGGGCTATGTAACTATCTAAAAAAGCTTAAATAGCTAAGAATATTTTTGATTTTGGTTAAATCCCTTTGTAATTCTGTTTTTTTTTCTTGAAATAGATTCACTAACAGATAAGCTAATAACAAACAACGATATCAATGAAATTATTCTAGTTTGGCACGAAATATTTTTTCGTATCACCAAAAAACCAAAAATCCGGAAAGTTATTTCACAAAATTGGCAACTAACTTTTTACCTTTACGTGCGTATGGTCCATAATATGTTTGCATAAACATTTTTAAAAGTTATCTTATCTGTTTTTACTATGCCTAAATCTAGTTTGAAGTTCAGCCAAGATAAATACTGATTTATATTGTTAATTGTGTTGCGACAGCCATATTTATTGAGACTTATTTGATTAAAATATATGAGAGCGATTCTAAATAAAAATATATATCATGACGTGAAGTTAAATTACTAAATCTAAAACATTGCAAAAAAATATCTGTCCTTAAAGTCATACGAATTTATTTCCTTTATAACATTCAGTGTGAAATTATTTAGCTTGCGAATCGTTTCGAGTAAAATAGACTCCATATCTTAAGAAGTCATAGATGTTACTTATTTTTTTAACTTCAAACAAGAAACGTACAAATTCCCACACTGCATGTTAACTTAAGAGCCCCAGTTCTCTCAACATGTAAATCACAAAACCCAAGCAAGGTAACCGGAAGTGGCTGATGTACAGCGGCGGCTGTTTCCGCCTCTTGTAAAGCCTCGCACATTATTTTGTGTTCCCCGTCTTCACTGTTTGTGAGGTTGTAGAGGCTAGTTTATAGCTGATGACTTTACCTTCCTTAGACAAGGGTTAAGTTACCTACATTACAATATCTATGTTAGAGAAAATATATCAAATCCGTAATTGTATACAACTATACATTGTATATCATTTCGAAAATTACCCGGCAATGTCTGATGTAAATAATGTTAGAAATAATTCATAGGAAATTTTTACTTTTCCTTAACAGCAATCGAAAATGTAATGTATTTAATTAATAGTAACTGATTAGTCTCAATGACAGCCTAAATAAAAAAAATATTTCCTAAATTTCCAAGTAATATGAAGATATTATAATTATAATATATAAACCGTACGATTATTACTTGATTATCTTCATAAGAGCCTTAATAAAAACTCGGATCCTTTAATCAAGTAAAGATGTTATACACTGTGTCATTGTTACATGATTTTCTCAATGAGACACTTATTGAAAACTATGATTTTTCATTGTGATTTATTTATTTTAACATTTTCTAAAAAGATGTTGAAATAATATAAAATTCCAAGCAAATGTAACAGTTCCTCGGATATGTGCATAGTAAATAATCACTGAATCAATATTCAAAACATTTCCTAAATAGCTTCGGAATTGTATACATTTCCCAGGAGTTTTATACAATTCCTAGATTTCATTCATTTCTTTTAACATATGTAATTCATTGGAATGATTGTAAAAATTAGTACACCTCTTATCCTGATGACATATATATTTTTATCTGTTACTAAAAATCATTTTTTCAAATAATATATTTTTTGACATTTTTATCTATAATTTAGAAAAAACCTTCTCCAGATATTTTTACACTAAATAATAAAAAAATACAAGTTCGTTTTTGGTGTCCAACTATTTTAACAATAACAAATAAAATATAAAGGTTTATCCTACATATCCTTATTTTAAGACAGTAGTTAATAAGCTTACCCGTTATGTCATAGAACTTTTACACAATTCGTTTCTCTGCTGCATTTAGGTAACAGTGTCATGTGAAACTATTCAAAACATCATGCATATTTGACATCGCAGACGTTGCGGAAAAACTCAATAAACAAAACACTATCAATATTTAACGGCACTCGCTGAGCTATTAGATTTTGGAGCTCCATTTTCCCCTTTGACAAAACCTCATTCAGATTAAATATGCTAAAGCCATCGAGCATATTTATCACGAAAATAAAAACAGGGGATGAAATCTCTCTCTGGGGTGTCGATCCAAAATTACGTCCCTGCGTTCGATTTAAAAAAAATGTCTGGAAGTAATTTTGGTGTTTCGGAGGGGTTCAAATTTATTACTCAATACGTGCTTCTGAAGTCAAATTGTTATATTTGTTTGTGGATTTGCGAAGAATTCGGTGGGGACAGAGTTTTCTTTATGGAGTACTTACCGATGAAGTATGGAGGCTGTATGTGGAAGTGTTTTGGCGATAAACAACTGTCCAATGGCTGAAGTTACTTTCTGAGTTGCACAAATGCAGGCAATAAATCTGTTGATTTTTTTTAAATAGCTTCAGGCTTTTGTAAAAGCAGCACATAGGTAATCATATTGTGATCGGATTTCTAGAGTGAAAGAAAGGAATGTTTTGCGTTCATATTAATTTCACCTTCGTTTTTCCTCAGATATCAGCCATCGAAATTGTTTACAGTAACCTATCTTGAAATACCCGTTTTATGGACTATTGGTCTCATGCTCTATCACTTTTGCAATTGTCTAGAACTCTCGACATAAACATAATTATAATTCTAAGTGCTGATTAAGTTTGGAATATGAGGTTCTGAAGTCATATGTAAATTACCACGTCTAAAAAGATTTAGGACCAAACCTGGAACCCTGTACCTTTAAGAAATGCTCGCTTAAAGTAGTCTTCTTAGCTTCTCGATTATTGGAAACAATCTTGACATTTATTTTTAACTAAATAATTAATTTTAACAAAAGATAAACACAAAAATCAAAACCGACATAGGTAATTTATCGTTGAACACTAAAATATTTTTAAATCAAAAAGATAATAAATTTTACTCATAGATATTGTTTTAAAAGTCATGAAAAGATTGTTTACATTATTCGACTAGCACAGAAGGACGGACTTTATAAGATATTTTTTTGTTATTTTAACATCAAAACAAGCTCTCAAAGTGCATCAAAGCGCCATAAAGTACAGTCCTGTACATAAATCCTTGGAATACCTGGAAACGTGTCAAAATGCACACCTGCGAGATTTGTCGGCGAAGCCGGAATGCAGGGCAAAATTGAGGTGTTACGCTTCACACTTTGCGGGATTTTGGTCAATAAGCTGAGGTTCCTTGTATACTTTACTTTACTTGCATCTATGTAGTTGGATACTGTAGAACTGCACCTGTGACTGCGTTGAAAATTTTATGAGGAGAGAATCAAGATTTACTTTGTTAGCTTTTAAAACTTCCTGTTGCACGACGGCTAAACAACAAAACAGAGTGACACGTTTGCAGCGTGCATGTTTGGAGTACATTATTTATAATTCACGCAACTGGGCCTAAGTAAGTACAAACATGACAATAGTGTTTTCTTATCATCATTTCAATACATAAATCCTAGATAAGAGGAATAACCTCTATTTATATTTATGACAGTCAAATTGAAAAGATTGCGATTACTAAATTGAAATGTAAGACTTTAAGCACATCGTCTCTTATTATTTTAAACATCCACATAGCTCTGGTTTTGTAAAGCATAGTTATCAGTACATTTTATATTTAAATTAGTTACTGCTTCGTTGGTGTTGTGTTTCACTGGTACCCAGCTACCCTTGATGTCCTGGGGTGCGATTGTGTAAAGCAATCGTATTCATTTGACAGTTTAAAACGTACGGTATGGTCTGTCAAATGGCGAAGAACAAAGGGTTTGACAGATCATACCGTACGTTTTAAACTGTCAAATGAATACGATTGCTTTACACAATTCCAACTCTGGGTTTGAATCCTGGGTCGGGACAAAATTTGTTACTGTGTTTTTTTGTATTCTCGGAAAAAGCTTAGACTCAGGAAGACAGTGGTTATTGATGACACCCCTGTGCCTCGGTAAGCACGTTAAACGTTGGTCCTGCGCCTGATCTCTTAACGTCGGATCTACCGTCTCACCGAATAACGAAAATGAAGGAACAGAGAGTGTCCTTGTGTTTTGCGCGGGTTCCCTCTATCTGGCAGAATCTTTTTGTTCCGAAAGTCGCTTGGCATAACACACTTGGCATATTTTTTTTTAGTAGAATATTATTCAGGCAGAATTTTCTGATAGCATAATTATTGTTTGGTCAAATATTTATATGCCCGAATTTACAATGGCATACTTTTAAGATAGCAGAAATTTATAAGGCATAATTACCTTTGGCAAAATTTTACTTTGCATACTTTCGCTAAGCATACTGTTTATTTGGCATAATTTGACTAGGCATACTATGAAGAAAGCAGAATTTCCTTTAGAATAATTTCACTACGCATATTGCTATTTCTTTTAAATAGTATTTTACCCTAAGATTGAATTAAAAAGTCATTAAGTTGTGGTACAGAAGTTAGTGACAGAAACGAATCGGTGCAAAACCGACTCCACGCAGTCTTGTTTGCCCCACCCCTAGAGTGTAATTCAAAATCGCGTAGGCGCGGTGGGGCGAGGCAGCCTGCGAGCTGAGGAGCAGGTGGTTTAAAAGCTCGCCGCCGCGGCTGAGGCTGGCCGGCAAAGCCGGCCAGCAAACCGAAGCTGCGGTGGTGAGCGAAAACCATCTGCGACGATAAGCTCGCGTGGGACTGCCGGAGCCCCGCAGCGCCGGAGCCGTGACAGAAACCATGCATGTTGCATGCAAGCTGTTGCTTGCTTGCATTCTGCATGCTTGCTTGCATGCTTCATGCTTGCTTGCTTACTTGATGCATGCTTGCTTCCTTGCTGCATGCTTTGCTTGCTTGCTTGCATGCTGAATGCTTGCTTGCATGCTGCATGTTTGATTTGCCATGCATATTGTATGTTAGTATTGCTGAGATAGAACTACTTGGGATACAGAGAGAAATTAAGGTTTATAGGAGAATATTAAATATGAAAAATATGCCAAAAGACGATTCGGACTGTGAATTTTCTGCGATAGGATGATTCTGCCCATTAATGACTATATACACGAATTGTATGCCACAAGACGATTCTATCTGTGAACTTTCTGCGTTAGGATGATTCTGCTTTAAGACTATTATTGATATTTTTCTGCCTAAAGATGATTCTAGCTTACACGATTATGCGTTTTGAACGTCTGATAAATGAGTGAATGCTAATTGATGTTCTGCGAAAGGAAATTTATGCTATTTGATGATATGCCAAATAAAATTATGACAATAAAAAATATGCGAAACAAGGTAGACCCGTTTTGCGCACATACTTCAGCACTATTAACAATGTCCCAAGGCAGTCGTGATCGGGGACGACCAGAAGTTTGATATCTAAATCAGCAGCAAAGTATTCTGAACTACTACAATATGTCGCCAGCAACAAATCTCCAGAAACCAAATCCAGTACAAGATCTGAATATTTAGCGAAACACGATGCAATAATGCGTCATCGTATGCAAATACGATGCCAAATGTTTTTAAAATTGGCACAGCATATGCGTTTTATGGCAATAAAGCAATCTGGGATGAAAGGGTGAACGAAATATATAGAAGCTACTGTAACTACATCCCTTAGAATCCCATAGCAGACCCTTAAACATAGTAGGCGGTGGCTACTTCTGTGCGTGCACAAGAAAAGAAAATTGGCGTTAATATCAGAACGGTTGCTGACCGATAGGCCTTTGTCGTTCTATTCCAAAGGAATAATAATTTTATGGTCAGGATCGGATTTCATACCGTGCGCATTTCATGAGTTGACTTTTTTCGAACCAAACAATCAGTATAATTATTTTTTGACGAATGCTTGAACAATGTCATATTAGGTATCTGTGTCACACTAATTACATAATATTCTCCTAAAAAGAGTGTCAGCGCTGCTCAAAAAATAACTCATTAAAGCAGAAAGAAAAGAGTAATCGAAAGGTGCCTTTGCACCAATAGCTAGTTTTTCCATCACCAAACAGCATAAGTAGTTAATAAACACACAGTGTGACACTGTCGGCGAAAATCAGGACTAACGCTGTCAACTTCAAAAATGCATTTGCAAGATCTAGTGTAGCCAAATCTCTAACGCCCTCCTGTCAATGTCATCTTTCAGCCAGAAGATTTTTGTTGCACTGTAGGTGGCTAAACGTCTTTACTAAAACTTAACATAAATTTTGGGATAAAACAACTTTTTTACGGATTAACTTTTCGCCAGTTTATTAACTTTATCCCGACATTTCGTATGAAGTGGTTGGGTTTGTCTGAGGTATGTTCACACGTTATGGAAATCAGATACAACGGTGCTACCACAACACCCAGACCCGAGACAATATAGAAAAGATCGTTTTCTACATTGACCCGACCGGGAATCGAACCCGGAACCTCACGAGATGGCGACGCTTGAAATAACTTTATACGTTTTGAACTGCCCAAAGTACTGTCAAAAGAACGTCGGTTAATTCCACGCATGCTACGCGAAGCAATAGAAATAAGAAAACATCCAAATTTCAACAGAGAAGATGGTTGGTAAATTCCACCAGCATGGGATCCAGTTCTAACTAGGACTCAAGCTAGACCACTCACTGCAAGATCACAAGACACATTTAGCTCTTTCTGCGTGGATAGGAACGTCAATTAATATTATCGAGTGACGGTAGTGTAATTTTTCAAAAACTGTCAAATGACAAATAACATCTTAGTCTACCCGTGACCACGAACGCTGTAAAGTGTTCGAAACGTCGGGATAAAATTAATAAACTCGCGAAAAGTTAATCCGTAAAAAAGTTGTTTTATTTCGATGAGTAATATTCGCGTAAACTTCAGAAACAAGTGTACGTTTTGGGTTTTACTTTGTTGACAAGTATCCATCGACATGGTGACTTAAGTCTCCTTACACAAATCAACCAACCAATTTGGCATTTAGTTGTTATTCTATGCTTTATCCTTTATTGTTGCTGTATAGCATTTTCCATTTTTATGAAACCATTACCAGATAGCTGGTTGAATATAAGTTATTATCTTTAATAAATACGAATCGAAACCGATTTTATGGGCCATCTGTCATCGGAACTGCATTGCGTTAAAATGTATATTGTTTCTGTTAACAGCACTCTGGTTGATAGAGTGTAAGGGATGAAAATGAAAAAATAAATATGAAACCATCTATAACCATCAAACGGGAAATTATAACTCATACTGTATCTCTTGCTATTTGATCGAGTTATTTAGGATACATAACGCCAATTCTTTTAACTACAAGCCGTTTGATAACGAAAAAACTAGCTTAGGGCAAAGGCACCTTTTGATATATTTTTTCTTTTTGTTTTAATGAGTTTCTTCCTATAAGCTCATTATTTTTTTACCCAAAGGTTGTCTAAAAGAGATCGCTTATAGCAATAAGACCGCCTGAATTGTACATTTTTCTCGAAATGAATTTGTTATTAACCTTTCTGTTGCGCAATAAAGAGTTATCTTATCTTATCTTATAATTTCTTTTTGAGCAGCGCTGATAAGCTTTTTTAAGCGAATATTATGTACTGAGTATGACACAGATACCTTATATGACATTATTCATGCATTCGTCTAAAAATACTTTTACTGATTGTTTGGTTCGTAAAAAAATCAACTCATGAAATGCGCACGGTTTGAAATCCGATCCCTTTTGAAATCCGGAAAAGCCTCTCCGATTTGCGTTGGTCAAACACAGTGGAGTGACGTATTACCTAACTGTAAGCGATCGCGTACGCAATTATAAACTAAATCTTTATTAACTATCTTATGGTGGAAATCGATTGAGATAGCGAATAAAATGTGTTTAAAGCTTTGCAAGCTAAATTACTGCCGTACTATAATTGCCTAGCGTTATCTGAGGCCAAGAGAGTGGGCCAAGCGAAGCGCACCGTTTTTCGATGTGCTTTGTCAGCTTTTTGAACGTATTTTAGCTTTGATACCAATTATGAAACTAACAAAATTTATAGTTTAGTTCAGAACTTTCTAAATATTTTTTTTTGTAATGAACCATGCTTCTGGCTATTTATCTGCTTTGCGCTTGTGCAATTTTTTATGTCACTGTGCTATCGGCTGTTCCTGAATAAGGGAGGCTGAAGGATGGTAACGATGGTGATACGAAAGCGATGAAGTTATGTAGTAGGCCTGCCGTTCCAGCCATTTGGGGACTGATTGCTCAGAGCGTCATTAGTACCTTTGCCTGTAGACACGTCTGTAAAACGAACCTAGGTCCATTGTTATGTGAATCTTATATGCCCACTAAGAACCCCTTCACCTTTCTAACAGTATTGCGCGTTAATTAACATATGTATAATCATCTATGGCTTAATTTTGTGTCATACTGCAATAATTTATCGAAATAATTAATGTTAATTTATTAGTTACTAGAGGTCCCAACGAACATCGTTATCCTCCGGCTCCGTCCCGCCTCAGTCCCGGCCTCGTCAAACGGGATAAAAATTATCCTTTGTCCTTATCCTAGTTTTAAGCTACCTCCCTACCTATTGACGCTACTTATTCTTGTGTGTGTGTGTGTGTGTGTGTGTGTGTGTGTGTGTGTGTGTGTGTGTGTGTGTGTGTGTGTGTGTGTGTGTGTGTGTGTGTGTGTGTGTGTGTGTGTGTGTGTGTGTGTGTGTGTGTGTGTGTGTGTGAGTAAATTTTAATAAAAATATCTTTTTTTTTCTAAAAAACGGGACTGTATTACTAAGACTTCGCAGGCTGTCCGTCTGTCTGTTCGACTGTCACCAGGTTGTATCTCACGAACCACGATAGCTATATTTTTTTATTTTATTTTATTGTTATAAAAATCATAGCTCTTATTTCAAAAACTTAACTTATCTTACGTTCATAACTAACAGCCAATAATGAATTTACTTCATATACATATTGCAAGAAATTATCAAAGTTGACACGGTTTGACTTGACATAAACTACAAGTGATATTATGTGACCTGCCAATAATACTCTAAAATTAAATTTTTATATTAAATTGAGATATGTGTTTATATTTATTTATTATTTATATATTAATTACATTTAAAGTTAAATACAACTGTTTAATCTAATTTACAATTTATTTTTCACAGTGAGAGAGTGGCTCAAGTAGTCTTATTACACGTTTTTTGAACGCTGCCTTCGATAGGTGGAACACGTCCACCGAGGAGAAGAGCTTATTATACGTATAAAGAGTTCTGGATACTACAGAGTTACGTATATACACTCGAGAGCAATGAATCCGGGTCACTTAAAGAATGTTAATAATCTCGGAAACTAAAAATGATAGGTTAATGCAATAAATTGTATTTAATAGACAATGTAATACTCCTTAAATGAAAGTAAAAAATATATGAGTCACCATACATTTTATTAACACAAAATTACATAAAGAAAAAAACGGCTGATCTCTCATTAAAACAAAAATAGGAAACATGAAATTTTTGAACTTTATTACGATTTTCTTGAATTTTAATACTTCGTATTGCCTCCTCGTGCTTCCAATTCTGCGTTTACGCGGTTTGGCATGCTGTACACCAAGTTCCTTATACGATTTTGGGGAATATTCTCCCATTCCTCTGTGAGAGCAATTTTGAGCTCACGAAGCGTGATTGGGGTAGGGTTTCGTTGTTTTACGCATCTGCCTAGCTCGTCCCAAGCATGCTCGATCGGGTTGATATCCGGGCTGCGCGCTGGCCACTCCATACGAGTAATGTTCATCTCTTGAAGGTAGTCATTCACAATCCTACCTGTATGAGGTCGAGCATTGGCATGCATAAATATAGCATCCTCACCTAAATTGACCATAAATGGACCAACGTGATCATTGAGGATTTCTTCCACACATCTTACGCTAGTTAAAGAGCCGTTTTCTATGATCACCAGCTCTGTGCGACTTTCAGAAGAAATTCCGGCCCACACAAGTACAGACCCACCACCGTAGGCTACTTTTTCTTCGATGCATGCTTGCTTGAATCTTTCCCCTGGTCTTCGATACACTCTATGTCTTCCATCGTGCTTGTAGAGCATAAATTTTGATTCGTCGGAGAACATAACTTTTGACCAATCTTCAATACTCCAATTTACGTGGCTCTGGGCATATCTTAGTCTTGAAATACGATGCCCACACTCCAGTTTAGGGCCGTTTGCATGTCTAAGGGGTTTTAAGTTAGATTCAGCAAGCCAACGTCTTACTGTCCATGCACTTGGGTTACTTCCTCCGAGGCGTCGAAACTGATTTGTGAGTTCAGTTCCTGTGAGAAAGCGATTTCGAAGCGTGGTGTTCACCAAGTATCGGTCTTCTCGTGTTGTGGTACACCTGGTTCTGCCCGTTCCTGGTCTGCGTAGATTAGAACCAGTTTCTTCGTAACGTCGGAGAACTCTTTGTACTGTTGACAGCGACACACCAACAGTCCTGGCTGTATCGCGCTGACTCCGGCCGGTTTCCAGCATTGTAAGTATTCTGGTGCATTCTTCAAGCGTAAGCGACATAATTTCAGCTTGAATAATGAATATAGAGCACTATCAACATGGTTTATGTACCCACATAAATGACAGATTACAAACAAAAGCAAAACCAAATGCTGTAAATTCGTAGTTCCATCTTCGAAAGTGGCCCTTTTTCAAATTTGATTTTTTTATGATATAACTTTACAATAACTAAGAAGTTTTAATATTTTCCTTTAGGGATTATAACATTGTCTATTAAATACGATTTATTGCATTAACCTAGCATTTTTAGTTTCCGAGATTTTTAGGATTCTTTAAGTGACCCGGATTCATTGCTCTCGAGTGTAGTTGGTCCGTGAAAGTGGT